>OX465589.1:21867291-23123125 GCA_950022655.1 Alentia gelatinosa | reverse complement strand
CTTACATGCATAGAAGGGATCTTTTATTTCATCCATTGTTTTAGATTGTCGCAAGTTGCCTTCTCTCATGTCATGTTTGGGAATTACATGCATATCATAAAAACCAACAAAAAATCATCTTAAATGGAAGATGGATACCTAAATAGAGTAATAGAAATGTAGGACAGCATGAGTAGTATTCAAGTAGACCGGAGTACTTAATAATATTAATAGTGCAGTAAATCAAAAATACTGACTCTCTTTTTTTCGTTCCTTACAGCTCATCTAATAACGTTTGAAAGGTATCCTCAAAGAAGACACCATGGCACCAGGGAACATCACGAATATATCAGCCTTAACTGATGGACACAATGGCGACGAAGACAGTGGCGCCGCCTGGATCCCGTTTGTGGAACCTGTACCTGACTATGATGAAGCCATGGCGACTTATGGCATCTGGTGGCATTTCCACATTTATTCCGCGGCTGCACTTTTTCTTCTCGTCGCACTATTTTCCCTGTGGAACATGGTGTATTTACTCCACCTCCACAGACAGAAGGAACTGCGTAACGTACAACAGACTGCCTTCTTCTTCGCCATTAACATTATCATGCTGTTCTTCTCACTCGAACGGGCAGTGTTTATGATTCTAGACGCGTACAACATCAGAGGCTCAATGTCTGCCATTGTAGCGTATCTGTTCATCAGTATCGGGCTACCTTGTATGACTTCTTGCTTCTGTTTGATCTTCTACGCGTTTTACAAAGCATCAGGTTCGCGGATTGTGGGCAGGTCCATTATAAGCATCAAGGTCTTGGTCGGTATCATCTTCTTGCATTTCTCCATATCGCTGTCGCTGGATATTGCAGCAGGATTAAATATCTACCCTCTGCATCTACTCATGACCTGCATGTGTTTGTTTATATTAACAGCAGGAATGATCGCTAGTATGTTCATTCTGCTTTTCCATCGAATTTATAAACAATCAGTGATTCAAAGGCGAAGAATGCTGCGTATTGCAAGTCTCTGTGACCAGCCCACTGAACCTCCTGCTGGTGTTGGAAACATCTCCTCATCAGTTAAAAACCCAGCATTGGGAATATCGCGAACACAGAAGTCGCTGAGGACCATGCCACAGCCTGAAGTGACAATAGGCGGCAAACTGATTCTGGCCTCAGCCATTCTTCTCATCATCATCGCATTGTTGTATCTATTCGGGCTGGTTTGCGTTTTTGGCAGTAATGTCATCCTGGGAGTAGAACTAGACCTGTGGTTGTGGTGGGGCTGTGAGTACGCCATTCGACTTCTGGAGGTCTGCCTCTGCTGGACCATCTCACTGGCTGCCACTCAACCTGTGATGCGGAGCCTACGCAAAAAACGCAGCACGAAACGAAGAAAACATGAACAGCTGTTAGCGGAAAGGAGAAGGAGTGAGGCTTCAGTGGCTTCCTCCGTACGTGAAAATAGTGAAAAGCGAGTGTTGAAAGAAAAGGAGCGATTGGCCACAGTGGACGATGTTTCTGAAGTTGAGAATACAGATGTGTCCGTTTCAAGTGAGAAAGTGACCAATTCCATGCCTGATGTGCTTCCCGCTGACTGTACAATGAAAAAGGAGTTCACAAATGGGGATAGCAATAACATTATTATGAGGGATTCTAACTCTCCTCCGACAATCCAACAGACTGAAGGATATGAGAACCCTGACGTAGAAGCAGATGAAGATGACGAACAATTATCGTCATCAATGACCGATATTGATGCCAAGGAGTCTGTTTGAGAGAACCAAATTAGATCGTGTATTTATTGTCAGTAATTAGCTGGTCTAATATACTGCTCAGATAGTGTTGGACTCATCAGTGATTTAGTGACATTGTGACAGCCTAGGAATGACGCCCAACCATGTCTAGAACTACTTAGTATAGAGAAAGAACTCAACTTTACTACATGAGTGGCATATGTTCTTTGGTAAAATAATTTGATGATTTCAAGTATTGACATTTTAAAAGGATATTCTAGGTTACAATACAATGAACCTTTAGAAGAGTTTCACTATTTTGTCATGGTTATTTTCCAATTGGGTTTTGATATGCTTAACCTGTGAGATTAGATAATGTCTGAAAACATCAGCGTGTATCAGGATGTTATTTAGTCAAAATGAAGGTAGTAAAATATTCTAGCAGATTCAGCTCTTTTTATTTATTTTTTTTAGATCTTTTATTTATACTGGAGTATTTTAGTGCAATGAGTATTAGAAGGGACAGACTGGAGTTGAACCTCTGCAGGGAGAGTGAATAGAGATCGTCCGCGGCTTACTTCTAGAGTATACGACGGTAAAGACTGGTCACTGAACAATCCTCCCGGCTTAAAAACTTTAATGGATCAGTGGCGTTTCTTTGAATTAGTTTACCAATTTGAACTTCTTGCAACACAGATATTCGCATTTGTGTCACACCGCCGCCCGACTCCTACATTAATGGAATTTAGGTTAGAAGCGTTTGTAAAGCATTAGTGTATATATCTGTGTGTCAATTTCCTTTGTAACCTGCATATTCAGTACACTTGTTCCCGTCATTTTGATGATACTTTTTGGAAAAGAAGAGAACAGATTCCAGGGAAAGTAAAGAGGGAGTGAATGATTCATTGAAGTATTGACACTTCAAAAAAATACATGTATGTAGTTCATATCGAAGAAAATCCAGCAGTAAATATTATTATATTACATATTCCCAATACACAACACACAATATATGCTGATTATTTACCACAAGCAATAACAGGCAATAACATATAAAGCGTTTCTCTGTATATGATAGATCTTTTCCGTGCTTCAGCAGATTTCACAAATCATGGATCACAGAAAATAATTTCTTGTAGAATGCAAGGTTGATTTAGAAGTATATGCATATTTCTGGTCGTTAATTAATCTCTTCACTCAGTAAGTCGTACATCTATTGACTTTTGTATTATATTGTAGATTTTCTTTTCATTTATGGATCTGTCTCAACATTTATCTAGATGAATCGTATTCACGTTTACCGGTGAGATACACTTTCTAACGATATTAGAGAGTAATTTATTCCTGCAGTCATTTTAAAAATTCATTACCAATCTTTGTTTTACATCGCTGTTCAACCTTTGTTATCGACAATCGCTATTATACAGTAGGTATATAGCTGCAGCTGGGTTTTTTGTGGGCATTATATCTCACTATGCGAACGTCTTTTGACTTCTGGTTTCAGTACACGTATTATATAGTGCATCTTTTCCCCTCAGATATTGTTGATGATTATCATGTTAAAAAAAGTAAATCCATACCAATCGGATTTGTATATTATTTGTTTTAATACCTATTTGATCATATAGTAAGCTATCATTACAGAACATAATTGTTCCAACTATTAGACACACCACAGAGAACATGGGACCAGCTCCAAAAGTCAGCCTTAGAAATATACAACATTGATCATAACACTTAGATTGAACAACATATCATGGAGATTAACTGCTGCGTGTCACCAATTCTTTGCAAATCCAGCCATGCACATTCACCCTAGTTATCTAGTGTCTCGCATGTTTCGCTGTTTTAAAATTGCATTGACACGTATGTAAAGACAGTCAATAGCTTCGGAGGTGTTCCGGTGAACTCTCAATGCGCTACTTGTGTTACTGATTCTTATTCAGAGGTGACAAATTCCCGCTTTTTCAAGGAATTTCACTCTTTCATTTTTAATATATGAATTTCCTCATCCATGTGTAAAACAAAGATGATACGAATTTAGCCTCATTCACGTAAATAGAACAGTGGTTTGAACCTTGACACAGACCCTCAGTCACCGTGTCATGGCAAAGGAGATTTCTTTTCCGTGTTTCCTGGGTCTCTCAGGGGCAGCAAAGTTCACAGAACAAATATTTCCATGTTTTCCCTGATTACAACTGACAACTCTGACTTTTCCATGTAATGGTTTATGTAAATACCCGGTGCAAGTATCATTCATTAGCTTTCATATTCTAGAAGTCTTCCCCTTGCCAAGTGCTGTGGGCATCGCCCTCCTGTGAATACAGCCTCATTGGCACTCTGAAAAATGTGCTGTGATCGTGTAAACATTCATGTATCAATAAAGCATCAATATCATAATACAAATATGTACTCGATAAATATTATCCATGGTCCTGCACATCTCCTTTGAATAACAATCCATAATTGTCTGCTCATTTGATGTACACTTTATGGGCGGTGACCTAACTCTCTGGGAAAAACCCACGAAAAAAAGAGACACTCCGTGATGTTACAGTAACATAGATGTATGTCTATATTCATATTTACCAAGCAGGCTAACTGTTTCATTTTTAATGCTCTTTTTTATTGATCATACTTTTATTGATCATTAAATTACAAATTACATGAAAGCCTCGATGTCTCCTTTTGCAATAAAATATAGTTGATAAACATGTGCACTTTCTACCCTTCAACAATTGTGTATCCCTAATACTCCATGTACTAATTCCATGTTGAACAAAAGAATGTTTCTTTCCTGATACATAATATATCTTATCCCGAAGGTATAGTACACATATACATAGCCGGTCCGCACTTTTTTAACCAATCAGTTGCACCTGGTAGAACTCCTATACATCAAGGACAAGAATAGAGTTAAAAGCAACTCCCAATATATCAATTGAATCAAAAGTCATATGTTGCACTCTTCCCAATGCAGCCTTACTAAACAAGTACCAAATTATGATATAGGAGCGATGGATACCACAGAAGTCAATCATTTTATTCATATGTGTACAAAGTAGCGGAATGGCAGAATTTAAAGGAAAATGAAATAACTTTGACATCCTGTTCGGTCGTGGTTATTTGACAGCATCGATATTTGATATGATATTGTCTTTCCGTCACTCTGTTAAAACTTTTCTTCTTTTTTTGTTTTGGGATATCACTACAAATGTATGTTTTATTGACCCTTGTCAAAATACCAATATCTAAATTTAAGATTTAGGATTTGTTTCTGTTAAAATTGATTACATCTGTATATATTTGTAATGTATACACAATTGCTAAGCTATATGCAATAATTAGAATACATCAACATCCACTATGTTTGTTTTGCCAAACGGTTCTGACTCCGATATCCTGAACTGACTTAAGCATTTCTGGTTCATATATTTACTGTCAATGTCAGTGTGGTAAATCATGTTGTGTTTTGATTTTCCAATAACAAGAGACAGATCTTCTCTGACTCAAGTTTAAACGAAAAAAAGTTGGCAACATATGTAGAATAGATGTGTCCCACTTTATTACCCACCTATTAGAAGTCTCCCTAGGGAAATGTACATGTATAGGGCTCTTGGAATTTGCCTCCCATAGATTCTGGCATGTTAGAATGTCTGGAAAGAGTCCCGACAGATTTTGAGGTCACCCAGAAAAGAATACCTGGTAAAATACTTTGATGTGGTTTGAATGCTCAACTTCACAACGACGGGAGCGATCTTCCCACGTGACTAGACTCGTCAGTGTTCCCGTGAGATAGTTCTTGTAATGTCTGTACGATATCCTGGCACGCATTTCCGCGCTTCGATGGACAGCTGCCTCAGCCATTAATTCTTACAAGTTCGTCATATTGGTTATCTCATCTATTATCATAAATCAAAGGTATTATATTGGTTTACATGCTTACTACATAGAGTATTGGGGAACTATATACACTGCATAAGTATACATCAAATTACTTTCATCTTGAAGTGCTGTGGCTTTATTGAACGTGTAGTTATCTTATTTGTTCATGCATGGTCCATTTTTGTTATTGATAGTGCGAATGGGTAATAAATACAATAACGACTGGTTCTGTATATGAGTGATCGTAATATTTTTGTAGTTTACGACATAATATCCTTGCTGTCGCCTCAATATTACTACGCATTAACTACTCAGAGGTTGCGGCCCCTCATACAAAACCAGGACCAAATAGAATGTTCATCATTGATGAATGAGCATGCAATTTTAAATGAATAGCAACTGAAAGGTTTGGATTACGTTCAGTCTATGGATCGTTTTCTGTAACCACTTGCGCCCACTCAACTTGCCATTTCTGTAACTGCCTGAGTTTATCAATAGAATCCAAACATATCAAACACCAGTAGGTCAATGAGGTATTTCGGTTTTGAGTGATTGGTCATGGTCAGCTGGGCATGCCTGTAAGACCCTGAGAAACTGGCACCCTGCTCCCTATCCAATAGCACAGCAAATAGCGCGCAGATAGTGAAGGGACAGACTTTTCTCAGTACGCTCTAACTAGGAGCAAATAGTATGTTCATCATTGATGAATGAGCGACTGGTGATGAAGACTGAACAAAATGGCTTGACTTGGGAAGCAGCCAAGCTCTACCGTAAAACTACCTCTAATACACAATTATAACATAAGAGACAGCTGTTTTGAAGGTTGGCAAAGACAAATGGTTATATATTTATCGATTCGGTTTTCCCCCCAGATATGTCAGAGTGTGCGCAGTATGAAATAACAACCCCGGTGGAGGGCTCTATGGCAGAGGAACCTGGCCCTATACAGGGGTGGGTACACTCGCTACCATTTTTCTAACTGCCTGAGTCTAGGATCCAAACATATCAAGCAACAGTGGGTCATTGAGTTATTTCAGTCTTGAGTGATTGGTTATGGTCAGCTGGGCATGCCTCTAAGACCCTCAGACACTGGCACCCTGCTCCTTATTCAATAGCACAGATAATAGCACACAGATAAATAGAACAGCCAACCCTGCAATTCCTCTTACCGAAGGTGGCTGGCCAGTCAGAGCCATGCTCTGTTAGATCTTCACGTTCCGTACGTAACACAGAAGGCGGCGCGGTGCGTGACCGGCCTAGTTTGTGTATTGAGAAACTGGGGACGACATGAAGGAGATGTTGGTCTATGATCTGAGTGTAATGGAGCCTAACTAAAGATTAGTTTACCCATTATTATACTGCAGGTGTGTTACATGACACATACACCGAAGAAGCGTGTAAATCCAGCATTGGCTCGATCAGCTCGGAAAAAAAGATGTTTTGTCAAATATACTGTGGTGGCCGGGGATCGGGGTCGCTCTTTGGCAGAGCGTCTACCGGCCCTCAGCTGGGGTTCCACCGGGGGCTCTCATGGAGTCTCGCAGGGCACGAGGCATGGTAAGAGAGGGCATAATTCATCATGCATATAAGGGAGCATGCTGCCCCGGAGAGGTCACACTATTTTTGCCAACTAAAGTGAGAGGCCGCCTCCCTGAAGCGATCCTGAGCTTCAGACTTGATTTGAAACTGGATTAGCCTCATTGTACTCCGTAGGCTTATTGAATAAAAACTATGTTTCATTCATGTGCACTGTATTCCCCCTCCAAGTCATCTTTTACAATATTTATTGTATTTTATATATAAATTATGAGCTTTGGTGATCAAAATTTGATTCACATATATTGAATAAAAACTATGTTTCATTCTTGTACACTGTATTCCCCCTCCAAGTCATCTTTTACAATATTTATTGTATTTTATATATAAATGATGAGCTTTGGTGATCAAAATTTGATTCACATATATTGAGATCGCTGAAATTTAGATGATGCGTTTGTACATTTATCCCCCACTACTTGCACGACCACTATAGGGAGCCAAAATGAACCCGCTGAAACCAAAAATACCCATTTACAAAACACTATTTCCGGATGTAGGCCCTCAGTACTTTGACTATGTAGGTTCGAGATTATATGTGTCATTCTCCAATCTTTTAGATCCAAATTTTTAATAAACTTAACAACTGTCATTGTAGTTTCGAAACAGAGTTATTCAGAGATGATAGTAGTAAACTTCACTTCAAAAGTAACAAACGAGACCAAAAACAAAAGTCTAGCCTCAAACCCCCATAGGTTTAGCACTAAGCCTCGTTCTTGCTGGCCACCGGAAATGGTGTTTTGTAAACGGGTATCTGTGGTTTCAGTGGGTTCACTTTGGCTCCCTATAGGAAGAAGGGTGTGCGGGTTCACTCAAATATGGCACACCCTCTGCTAACCCGTTTTTGTTGTCTTCTCTCATTGGCTAGGCTGTCTTTTCGGATTCTAATGCAAACTGTGGTTGGACCGTCTGTTCCCGCCAGTCTAGCTGGTGGTGGCAGTCGGTGTGTGTCGCCTCTCTGGTCAGAATGGGGTGCCTGTTCCATTTCCTTATTCTTCCTACGTGGGGTCAGGCGTCTGAGCCTAGTTTGTGTTAGTATTGGTTCTAATTGGAAATGGTTATCTAGTGCTGTCCATGAATTTGTATCATGGGCATTGGGTGATATATATAAGTATTACTTTATGAGAGAAATGTTCTTTGGGTTTTCATTTTATCTTGTATTGAATTTTTTTTATTGGTTTCGACTTTAATTTTCTAGTCTCGTCAGGTGCAGGGCAGTAAGTATTTTCTCGTGGTCTTCCCCCCTAGCCTTTGTTCGAGGAGAGGGGATTTGGCAGTACCTTTGATGTTTCCTCCTAGAAATGTCGTGCTGATGTGTCAGCATTGGTAACATCATTTTATTCAATTTTACTAGCGACTTCGTCGAGTCAGAGTTGCTGTAGTGTGGCCTGGCGACAACAGGGCGTACTGCAGTCTAAGATGTTTCTGAAAGTGGTGCCCTCTCTCAATTTTCGTTCTCAAATTTAGGAAATTACGACTCCTATTATTTCACGTTACACAGGATTTTTGCCAGGAACCAGCGAAATGTGATCTCATTGCATTCTCTCAAGGAAAGGAGATTGGAAAACTACACTTACAAATTATGTTTTCAGTACAGCTAGAAACAAAAATAGAAGTACATCTGTGTAGAGAAAAACAAAAAAACATAGCAGGATTCAGTTAAGTATTGTATGAGAATTTCACTCTCGTGGCTGTTCAGTCTCCATTCCTAGGTCTGGTTCACTCTGTCTCTATATGCGGGAGACACTTCAAGCGGATCCTTCCAGAATCGTAGTTTTTCTTTATATAGTAGGTAATTATTTCTTGGAAATGGCATTCATCCAAAAATCGGAAGAAAGACCTGACACGGCATTTTATGGTGATATCATCAGCCATACCTGTTGTCCATTGTGTTGAGCCCCTTTGGTGTGTGTTTTTAATGTATTGTATTCTTCCCCTCCCTTCCGGTGGGGTCGTGGAAGAATGAAACAAATTTTCAACCATGAAAATAATTTTGTTTCCATAAGAATGTGCAGGAATATAGAGTTGCTCCAAGCGATCACTTGTCTATCGTATCATGGTATGATGAGCTTTTGTTCTCTTTATTTCCATTGAAGGTTGTAAACTCTTAACATGTACCTATCCCACCACGATCTTTCGGCATGTAATCATCCCTCGACGTTCTAGACTTGATAAATGTGGCCATCCATCGTAGATTTACAGTTAATCTTTCCTTTATCTTACTGAACATTTTATCAAATATCCGTGTATGTGCGTCGATTTAATGGTACGAAGCCTTCCTTTGTATTTTGTATCTTCAGTATCTATTGTCTGGAAGTTTTAACCAACATTTTCCTCACTTTTTATCCCATAGTCTTAACTTAGGAATTACTTTCCCTGTGAGTGCATGATTTTCCCCCTTTTTATGCCCTTCTAATATATGAAATTCACCATCAATTTCGATAAATCTATTACAACTTCCATCGTCATCATTTTCAATACAAGTGCTATTCAACACTATTAATATATTGGAACCGTTTATAGTGTTACTCGTGTCTGAAAAACTCAATTTCTCTCGGAAATACAATTATAAACATAACTATTAGAAATAAATTAATTAGATAACAAGATGGAGAAACATTCTGTGGCCTTATCGTTGAGGTAAACCCTAGATCCGTACTACTAACTTAGAATACACCAGAAAGGAAGAAAGTGCGGATAAATACAGAGACTCATACCTCAGCAAACAAGATCATGAACTGAACCTACATAATTATAGCAGTTCTAACACTGAGAACCACTCAGTATGAGAGTGGTGGCACTGCGCCAATGTGTACCAGGAAGAGGGAGAGAGGCAATGTGGGACAGCATGACCGCTATGAATGTCGCTGAAAAATGAGTCAGCTAACAATTATGATCAAATGATTACTTGGTATAATTAATTAACCCTCGTCCCTATTTGATTGCGAGTGTAAGGTGATCCTTGGGGTGGTGAGGCACGTCGAAAAATGTGATCGTGGTCATCTCTACACATTGCATCAGATGTGCCGCTGCCTCTCCCGCGAATAACGGTCTGCCATGCACACTTGATTTTCTCCTGATCTTAAAGACAAATGCTGGTAGTTGGGCGATTTCTAAATTCTATTGAGTTTCGCAAATAACATATAAGTTCCATATATCAGCAATTGAAAAAATGGCATGTCACCATGCTAACTTCTTAGGGCCATCTGAAAATGTAACTGCTTACATCTTCCAGTCCGACCCCCTGGCGGGAGGCCTACATGTCATGTCCAACAGATATGTAGCAATACACCCACAGGGGACGATACTCTTATGACAATGGTACCGGAAGTTATTCAACAGGTGCATTTAATATGCATTGTCTTAGATACATATAGAACATTCATAATGAATATTGATGGGTATAGTGTTTTTAAATTATTTTATAAAAATTAAGAAAGTCTATGAATTTTGTCACATAGAATTCCGTTTTTAGTAATGGCCCCAAAAAATATCTGGAGGCATTCCTCGTCCCCTACCTGGGAACGCTTCAAGGCATTCATCGTCCCCTGCCTGGGAATGCCTCAAGGCATTACTCAGACTGATAGGGTTAACTATTGGTGTCTATGGGAAAAAGGAATATTTTGACTATGTTGCTGAATGACACGATGTTCTATTACTATCTTCAAATAATTCAGGATTATGATAGTTGGGAACACTTACAAAACAAGAAAATGCTATGTCACCATGTTAATTTCTATGGGAAGGCCATCTGAAGAAAGTAAGTGCTTATCTATTGGTGTCTATGGGAAAGTGCTATATTTTCATGAAACCAGATGGCAGCACCAGTGTCTACACAGAAGGCAGTGCGATACCTACCCGCACATTTCTTTACCACCTCTTTTTATATTCTGTCAACGCATGTCATTCTCCTCAGCCCGACTTCAATGTAAAAAATCAGCAATTTCAAGGAATCCTCCCCCCCCCCCCCCCCACCACCACCACCGTTACAGTTGCTCCCGTAAAGGCCCGGCCCCACTGGTGCGATGCGATTGTCGCAAGTCAATAAAAACTCATAAATGGCTGGCGAGGGTAATAAAAACGGCGCCGCCTGTCGCATCGCACTCAATCGCTCCAGTGGGGCCGGGCTTGCGTGCATGTGCGATTATGTTCATGATGTGCGATTATGTTCATGATGTGCGATGGATTCGTCGCACAGGTACAGAGCTTTTCATATCATGTTTGCATAGAAACTGTACCACACTTCATTAATTCCAGTTAGTTACACAGGATACCCTGATCAATGCCACCTGGACCTACTACAGTTAATAACTACCACACCTGTCTCAGGTGTGAAAGCTGTGAAAATACCAGGCTATACATTTAGCCTAGGTGTGATTCTGATACTTTGTAAAGTGTGAGGGATAAAAAGTAACATAATTATTTCTAATAAATATTATAATGAAGCTGTATATCTAGGCCTATACATAGATGGTACCAGAAGCACTGCGGTGAATCTATCGCATCAGTGGGGCATACCATGAATTTTCCCTGCGATTGAGTGCAATGAATCCATCTCTGGCTTTGTGTATAACAAGCTGATCTTTATAAATAAAGCATTTTTAGAAAGCTAAGGCTCTGGTCTATTTGTTGATATACATATCATACACCTATGTTTTGGCTAAGATTTCCTGTTATAGCTTAAAAACTGAGATTTTTGCTGTCAAATTCCCAAATTTCCTGACAGATAACTGATACATTATTAGTTCAATACCTCAGGAAATATCTATCACAACCTGGTAATATTGGTATCCTTTTAATCATCTTGAAATGCCTAATAAGATAGGATGTTTATTTCTATAGGTCATCGCGATAGATTTATCATTAAATCACTGTGAAAACAGGAAGGTAAAATATTTTAGTGTATTTTACATAAACAATTGCGATGTTAAATCTCTGATTGAAAATCTTATTCATATCACAGGTATTTTATATATGTATCCACAGATAGGCCCAAGTCTCAGGTTTCTAACAATGTATTGTTTATAAAAATCGGCCGATTATTTATTACGTGAGAGCGATTTCCATCTTTCAAGTTACAAAAACACTAGGTTTTTATCAATAGTCTGGACTGAGTGGAGAGGGCTCGCCTCGTTTTCGTTCGATCTACTTAGGCGGCCATTACAAGATGGCGCCAGTGTGAAGAGGGTCTATAGGGGTGATAAACCCCGCCCGAAGGGCCGTATATGGGGCCATAAAACGTGTGCGACAATCGCATCGCACCAGAGGGGCTGGACCTTAATGTTGATTTCTTTGCTTTTCGTAGCATCCCAATCATGTATCATAACTTAGATCTTCCCAGCAGAAGTCAGCCTATTCCTCAAGAGTCTGACTTGTTGGTTTCTACCGAAAATGATGTCGTAGATGATCTAAGAACCAGCTAAATAGGGGTCAAATGGTGACTGAAGATAATTACTCTATGTCCTTTTCCATAAATTCGAGCGTAAGCTTTTGATCCTCCACTTAACATGTAGCTCTATTTAGATTCTTATTAAAAATATACTTCATCGACTAAGAATAATTGACTGATAGAAATAGGGGAAAGGGTGGCAACCTCTTTACAAGTATTTGGGACATCAGTTAGTTAGAGATACTTATTAGATTAGAATATGCCCAACTTTATATATATATAAAATTGAGGGCAACATAAGAGACCACAAATCAACGAACTGTATGTTTTTGTGTAAGGTAGATACGGATGCCATGAGGAAAATGTATGAAGGAAAATCAAGATAGTAATGAAATAAAATGTGCTCCACCAAAAGAAAACATGACAAGGGTTGAAAGTAGTAAATTTATTCTGCAAACAAGGGTATCCTTAAAATAGTTACTCTATTCATTATAATGTGATTATGAATGCAATTAAAATCAAATAGAGCAGTGGGTATTTAAGTGTGAAACATTGAAATACTAGACTACAATTCGGATGTGATGTTCATGATAAGAGTTAACAGTTGTATATTTATTCTGCAAATAGGGTTGTCCTTATAATAGTTACTCTATTCATTATAATGTGATTATGAATACTATTAAAATCAAATAGAGCAGTGGGTATAAGTGTGAAACATTGAAATGCTAGACTTTTATGCAGATGGGATGTTCATGATTGTCAGTGATTAGATATACGGGTAAATTGTGGAATACAACATGATTTTGTTAATATGTAATTCAGTGAATGACAAGAATGATGTTATCAAAAATATTCATCAGGAGGAGTGGGTATAAGTGTGAAACATTGAAATACTAGACTACAATTCGGATGTGATGATCATGATTGAAAGTGATTAGATATACGGGTAAATTGTGGAATACAACATGATTTTGTTAATATGTAATTCAGTGAATGACAAGAATGATGTTATCAAAAATATTCATCAGGAGGAGTGGGTATAAGTGTGAAACATTGAAATACTAGACTACAATTCGGATGTGATGATCATGATTGAAAGTGATTAGATATACGGGTAAATTGTGGAATACAACATGATTTTGTTAATATGTAATTCAGTGAATGACAAGAATGATGTTATCAAAAATATTCATCAGGAGGAGTGGGTATAAGTGTGAAACATTGAAATACTAGACTACAATTCGGATGTGATGATCATGATTGAAAGTGATTAGATATACGGGTAAATTGTGGAATACAACATGATTTTGTTAATATGTTATTCAGTGAATAACAAGAATGATATTATAAAAAATATCCGTCAAATATAGACAATGACCATAACAGCTTTTCATTCTAATTATCACAAATTAACACGAATCATCACAGATTCTCGATCACAAATTTGAACACGTGGGTAGAGTGCCTCAGTAATCATTGCTGGGCCTCCCCAAATGGTGGTGATATCTCCTTATATGGTGGTAAAGGGCTGACGTCAGAGCATCTCATCAGGCGACCCCTGGTGAGAGAATCGCGCTTTATACCGAAGAAACACCAAGCGAGAAACGTTGGCGATAATTATACTCGCCTACATAGTCATGGCGATTATATGAGCGATAGATTTTATCGCTTGGTGTGTCCTCTACTTGCTGCGATATGATAGCGACTTGGATGTAAGCAAGTTAAAAAATCGCCAGCACTTCCCATGAGCGATAATATCCAACATGTTTGATAATCTCGCCAAGAGGACACCAAAGTCGCCCATATAATCGCCAACATAAAATCGCTACAGCACTGGCAAAAACCGGAACACAGCGAGTTTTCTGTCCATTGTGAGCGATATGTGAGCAAGCCCTACTAGTGATAATGAATCAACAAATCAGATTGAGTTTTGTAGTCACATGATCCCCTTTTGGCCATAAAAAAGCCAAACTTACTCGCTGATGTGGTGATCGCCAAATATCATTATACTTGGCAAGTTTTCCAGTTATCGCCTAGTGCAGTTTATCGCTGGCGTTTTCTTGCTGCCTCAGCTCGCTCGGTGTGTCCCAAAATCGTCAGCAAGTCGGCAAAACCCCCTACCACCTAGTATGTGAAAAATAGTGAGCGATTCCCTTCATCGCTGGTTCAACATCGCCCAAGGTTCCACTAGCTAACACTAGCTTATCGCCAACACAAAATGGCCTATATGTGAGCTATTATTTCATATTTCACCTGATTATGGCTTCCAAGATGCTAAATTATAGGCAAGAGATATTCCTATGAAATAATATCTCACATACACGCCAATTTGTGTTGGCGATTCCGGAGATCGCTGCCTTCACTCGCTTGGTGTGTTCCCGGTATCAGCTCGCTCGGTGTGTCCCAAAATCGTCAGCAAGTCGGCAAAACCCCCTACCACCTAGTAGGCGAAAAATAGTGAGCGATTCCATTCATTGCTGGTTCAACATCGCCCAAGGTTCCACTAGCTTGGTGTGTCCCCGGCATTAGACGCGCGATCCCGATGTCGTCTGCTACTGCCTGACGTCATTTTAGACGTTGGCCGCGGCGCCGGCTGCGTCGTGGTGAGTGTCGGCTGCGTCGTGGTGAGTGTCGGCAGCGAGGAGGTTGGCTGTGATGGCGTAGTCTCTGGTGATCAGGGCCATAGAGCGTTCTACGTCGATCATGTGGGGGCGCTCCTCTGGGTCGACCAGCATGCACCTGATGATGAGATGTCTCAGCTCCTCGTCGGCGTACAGGTCATCGTGGAAGTGGGCCACTCCCAGCATCAGCATCCCTGTCAACGTTTAGAAGGGAAAACACGTCATGAATAGGATAGATGGTGTACACATGGGGAATGAGTAGATGACGTGGCTTAAGCCGGAGATACACCAAGTGAGAAACGCAGCGAGTTCCGTAATCGCCAACACAAAAGGCCTATATGTGAGCTATTATTTCTTATTTCACCTGATTATTGCTTCCAAGTTGCTAAATTATAGGCAGAATATATTGCTATGAAATAATATCTCACATACACGCCAATTTGTGTTTGGCGATTCCAGAGATCGCTGCCTTCACTCGCTTGGTGACCATCGAGCAAGAATGGCGGCGATACATGGAATCGCCAACACAAAATGGCGTCTATCTCAGCTATTATTATCATTTCATATTTCACCTGATTATTGCTTCCAAGATGTTAAATCATCAGTTGGAGATATTACTATGAAATAATATTTCACATACGTGAAGTTTTGTGTTGGCGATTCCAGAGATCGCCACCTTGACTCGCTTGGTGTGTCCCCGGCTTGATGCCGGAGACACACCTAGCGATTAGAGGCTGCGATCTCCGGAATCGCCAACACAAATTAGCATGTATGTGGGATATTATTTCAGAGTGATATCCCCCAACGATAATTTAACTTCTCAGAAGCATGGACAGTGTATCTCTAGAGTGTATGTCCATGTCAGAAGTAATAATCAGGTGAAATATGAAATAATAAGTCACATACACGCCATTTTGTGTTGGCGATTCTAGATATCGCTGCGTTTCTCGCTTGGTGTGTCTCCGGCTTTACAGAATTACCTGCTACCAGCTGCGATCTTTTTTTCAATAGATATCACGTGGTAACAAGTGTGTAAACACAGAACGATAAGTCACACGTGGTGTAGCCAAGTATGGTTGTTAATTTTTTAATCAAAGTTTCTGAGTATTCCAGTGACCCGATGAAAGCGTCTATAAGATGGTCGGCGTCCACCTAGCGACATCGGCCGACATCGGCCACTGAGCCTGTACAGATATTCTAGTGCCAATAGAGCAGCGTTATAAGTAGTCGGCGGCGGTCATCCGATGTCGGTATCGGCTGTGGTAGCAATGCATGAGCAAATCACACACTACGATGGTGTTTCTATTTTGGAATAATACTTGCACATAAAATAGAGATTGTTTTTCATATATATATGGACTTTTTACAAGTAATTCCAAAAGCTAGGTGAATGTAAAAATTCCTATTGTAATTATTTAAAATCAAAACAATACTGCCAACTGAACTTTTCGAAATGAATATCTAATGAAATAGATTTTGTCTGATTGACTATTTTCTGTTGGTTTGTTCATTATACACCCCCTATGCTGTGAAATTTACGTCGGGTCAATGGAACACTCCCATTATATGCTTGACCATTCAGACTGTAATTAGGGAGTATATTTAAAAGTCTTACTATCGATTTATTATAAATATTTATAAGTATTAGAAATAGTTTTCTATTGGTGAAACGATCAAGAAGAGCGAATGCCTGCCTCTTGAAACATTAAGATCAAAGCTGACAACTGTTCAAACAGTAACATTTGTAAAAACATGTAAATGGGAGCATCAAACATCAAACACTGACCGTAGCTACATTTCCAAGATAAAATCTGATGAATGAATAAATGATTCGTTATGATATATTTCTAATAGGCACTTCTCAACGATTGGAGCTATTTGCTAATTAAAGCCTTCTATCGCAGAAGGTTAGAGCAGACATCAGGGAAGAATGGAACACTGAGTTCTTGAACACTGTCGAGTACCTGAAATAATGCTTTAAGTGGTCTTCACACGGTGGGATGTATGTACCTCACAGGGTTCAAAATCTCATGCGATTCTGTTCCTTTTTAGGGGGAAATGTCTTCAACAATTACAGGGCGAAAACATCTCTCAGGGAAATGAAACCCGATAATTTAGACGAAGAAATTGTGTTCGAGTACGGAATCTCAGCAGGATTTGTCTCAGAAAAACGCCCTGTAAGGTACATGAATCCCATCGTGTGAATCCCATTTTAGTTACGAGTGCAATAATTTTTATTTTTTTTACAAGTGCAATAATAGACAGGAAATAAAGCAATACCTGCACACACACTCACACACACACACACACACACACACACACACACACACATACACGCCCACACAAAGTCCTTGAATCTCTTACATCATTAACTGAAACACTCACCAAAGCTGTAGACGTCGGACTTGGCGGTGGTAAGGGTGCCGTTTACCACTTCTGGTGCCAGGTAGGGGAAGCCTCTCAGCATGTTGCGCCCGTACTCAGAGAGAATGTACTGGAAGCCGTAGCCGTAGGTGGCGGTGCCGTAGTCGATGATAAAGGCCCGGAAACGGCTGCGGAACTGCAGTGGGCCGGTGGCGCCGCGCGGTTGTGGTGCCGTGCCGGCAGGTGGCGTGGTGCATGGACACGGCTGGCGGCGGCATGCGCATGTCAGGGGCATGACGAGCACGTTGTTGGACTTGACGTCATTGTGCAGGAAGCCCTTGGCGTGCATGACGGTGAGAAGACGTGCGGTTTGTGTCAGGAGGTCAATGACGTCCACTCTGTTGAGCAAAGTAGACAGTTTTTCTTTTTTAGCTACTCAGCAATAGCTCAAACTTGATGTCTAGTTCATTAATCTACAGTAAATATGACAAGAATGATGTTATCAAAAATACCCATCAGGAGGAGTGGGTAGAAGTGTGAAACATTGAAATACTATACTACAATTCGGATGTGATGTTCATGATTGAAAGTGATTAGATATACGGGTAACTTGTTGAATACAACATGATTTGTTGATATGTAATTTCATGAATGACAAGATATCAAAGAAAACTAAATTCATACACCAGTAGAGCTTGAAACTGAAATTTTCAGTTTCCACTTTCCTGAATAATGAAGGTGCAATATGTATTCCATCAATGAACGAGCTGTACTCTGAATGCAAAATTCCTATCAACAAAGGGAGATGAGTTTCTTAACTATGTTCGATCTGGGAGGTGTATTACTCATTTGATCTTTACTTATAACTCTTCTACATTCATATTTCCTTAGGTTTACTTATCAGGGAATTTTCCCGTTGGGATCACAAATTTACATTAAAACCCGGACACCCCGCGTAAGCGGTCACTTTGGCCCGGAACGGTGGGTATCCACTTAGCGGGGTTTTACTGTAAATATATACCTTCTGTTAATATGATTACCTACTATATCTAAAAAGGAGATACTCCCACACATAGAAACAGACTGGATAAGACCTATGTTTGGAGACTGAGGGCCCACGAGAGTGAGATTCTCATGCAGTACTTAACTGAATCCTGCTACTGTTTTTAGTGTTTCTCTACACAGATGTACTTCTATCCTTAGGATTTGTTTCTATCCATACTGAAATCATAATTTAGAACTGTAGTTTTCAAATTGCCTTGCCCCGTGATCAGCCACGAGAATAATTGCGCTGGTTCCTGGCAAAAATCCTGTGTAACGTGAAATAATAGAAGCTGACCTAAAGTTGAAAATGGCAGCCGAGAGAGGGCACCACCTTCAGATAGATTGAGCTGTGACTAACGTGCGTAAGTAAGGTCTGCTCTGGTGGCCAGTGTAGGTGGTGGGGGGGTTAGGGGTGACAGCAATTCCGACTCTACGAAGTCGCTTGTTACCTACTATATTTAAAACGGTAGAATTCCGTCGAATCCGCTTGAAGTTGCTCCCATACATAGAGACATAGTGAACCCGATCTAGGGTGGGAGATTGAAGCCCCACGGGAGTGAGATTCTCGTGTAGGGAAAAACTCGAACCTGTTCTTCTTTTTTGTATTTCTATACTCAGACAAACTTCTTCTCTTATAATTCATTTCAAGCCATGCCAAAATCAAAGTTTAGTATTGTAGTTTTCTGATCTATTTTTCTCGTGAGAAACCAATGGGATCTTAACTTTCACTGGTACCCCTTTCGAAACTCCGCTGATACCCCTCCCCCCCACCACCACTCCAGCCACCACTTTAAGTATTTGACCCACTTCAGACATCTAGCTCTGTGGAGCAGTCAGCAGAGTGTTCGGCTAGGGATGCGGGTGTAGGGAGTTTGGTTCCCGAATTGGTTTTTGACTTTTCTGGGTTTTTAAAAAATATTTTTCCCCCTAACTCGGACCCGACGAAGTCGCTAGTAAACTAAACAAAAACAGTTGGCTTACGAGTCAAAGTCGCGGCCTTGGTAGCGCAGCATCCTGTCCATGTCCTTGGCGCGGGGCATGCTGGCCGTGACGATGGCGGGGTGGAGCAGCATCTGGTGGCGCATCATGCCGAGCACGGGCGGCCCCACTCCGAGCACGCCCATGTAGGCGGCCGTGTCGGCCTCCTGTAAGACCACTGTGATGTCCCGCATCAACGACTGGAAGAACGGTCAAATATTCACATTAGCAATTAACCATTCACACAGATTTGTATCAGGTATGTTTGTTTGTTCGTTTGGGTAGTTTAACGTCCGATTTGTTCAATTAGACTTACTTTGGGTTTGACCGAATCTACGAGATGAATGTAGGTAGAAATCTCACCCCTACACATTCACCGAGGTGAGAGTTCTTTTACTTCCCACACCACATAGATATGGTTTCAGAAGGACTGGTCTTTGATATAGCAGTAAATCTACCACTGTTGGGGGTGAAGGAGAAAAGTGGCTGCAGTGGGACTCCAATCAACAAAGTCTGACAACCTTGTGATTAGAAGTCCAGTGCTCTTTACCACTGGGGTTTTGTATCAGGTATGTGTCTGGGCCACAGATCTCATTGCTTAGTTGATACTAGTCCCTTCAGTCTTCTAGCCACAGCAAATTAAAGATCGCAGGATTGGTTGAGACATTTCAAAGTTCTGATTTCGTCTAAGTTGCTAGGATTAAAATTGTCTTACTTATAGTGATAGAATATCTCAATGGGATAATATGTTTTATTTGTATTCTAAGAAATGGTATCGGCAACACTAGTTTATAAGTCCAAAATAGCATCGAATCGAAACAGGCAATAAACTCAAGATTAGTCGTAAATACAGTAATTATGAAAATGTTTGAAAAAAAAGACCTGTAAAAGTAACAAAATGTTAATATAGACTAACCTTTATGACCTTGATAATGACCTCCCCATTTTGGGTTGTGCCCATAATGATGTCACTGCTGGCGCCACGTCCAATGACGACCCTCGGTCTGACGGAATTGGCGGGCAACCAGCGTCGCGATGACGTCGGCAGCCCCGTCCTCGACGAGAGGACCTGAGGCAGGCCTGGAACTGAGGGCACACGCATGCGCGCCGGGTAGTCGGGGCAGCTGTGGTAGATGGGCGCCCAGCCAGTAAGAAGCTTGCTTACATTCACGTGACGGCACTCCATCATCCACGGCGCATGCGTCACCATGTACTTGAGCGTCTCAACACTCAGAGTCGTCACTTTTTCGGCGAGCGAGCGGTCGCTTCCTGAAAGCGTAATTGAGACAATGCGTTGTGTGCAATATTACGAACAAGAAATCTTTCTCCGTTATCATTATTTTCTTATATTTTTTATATGTTGGTATAGTCCATAGACCAAATCTTAGTATGTATTTGCCGCTGAAATATATGAAAGAGGATTAGGAAATCCCTCATTCATTTGTAAGTTAAAATGTCTCTTTAAGAATCGAGTACATGTCCTCCATGCGTACCTTTCATACCAGGGTAATGTATTCCAATGGACGCTGCTATATGAAATGACATGGGGTCACATAGAGGTCGCACGACAATTGAGGCGAATCTTGAGAAGTAATGCAATGAAAGT
The DNA here is from genome assembly GCA_950022655.1 of Alentia gelatinosa. Classification (NCBI taxonomy): domain Eukaryota; kingdom Metazoa; phylum Annelida; class Polychaeta; order Phyllodocida; family Polynoidae; genus Alentia; species Alentia gelatinosa. The sequence continues at coordinate 23,101,928 of OX465589.1, read as the reverse complement.
GGGTAGCTGTCATTGATGAATACATACACAATATTGACTGGTTTCATATACAAGCGGCTGTATGCTCCGAGGAGTTGACGCGTAGTAACATCCGAGGGTATGCGAGGATATTGAGTAGAGTCAACTCTGAGGAGCATCCGACCGCTTTTATCTGAAACCAGTCTATATTGTATTTATTATCCACCTTTGCTGGACAAGTCGCATGTCGATATCAGCTCGTTTTAGTTATGCACTATTTTCCCTCACGGACTATTTTTCCGTATGCGCCACCCGGGGCATACAACATATCCGTATGTGCCGGGTCTGTCCATACACACTCCCTATGTGTTAACCATGGACACTTTGTATTAGGTGGATAATAAAACTGGGTATTGTAAATTCACCACGTACTGTAAATTGTTGCCCTACATTTAGAGATATGACATTGATCTTGACTCACCTACAGCGTACCAGCTGTTAGATACAAAGGGGAGGTTTGCCCGCCAAGCCACAGGGTCGTAGGGCGAACCTATAAAGCAAACACCAAGCATGCTTAGTCCAGCTCTAAACGAACAGGGATAGACACTTAACTATTCCATGAATGTGTCATTTGATTTGAAAGAAAAAAATTAGGTGAAATAGTAATTAATCAATAGATAACATGATATTTAATCAATTGAAAAAAGAGCGTGTGGGTGACTTAGTAGGTGAGTTATTCAACTTAGTGAGCATCTGAATGAGTGACTCGAACAGTCAACCTGTAGGTACATGAATGTATTACACAATGAGTGACTCAGTAAATGACTTATTGATTTAGTGACTCAGTAATTTATTCACTTCGGTAAATGACTCAGTGAGTGAGTTTGGAAATTTGCGAGTGACTGATAAAGTCAGTACCAGTGTTATTTAGGGGTCAGGAAAAAACGTGGAAATATATTTCATATGTACCGGTAAGTTGCTGCTTCGGTCAAATAATATTATTTTTGTTATGTTCAAGGAAACACAATTACAAAGCTAGATTTCTATGGAAAAGGAGAATTGCTGTCATCTCTGTAATAACAGAGATGTCAGTTGGGGTCATGAAAAAGGGAAATATTTTTTCATGAGGAAATATGGAATTCACATTGCTTTTTTTGTGGGGGGGGGGGGGGGGGGTGAACAAATGGTTATTGATGTGGTTGAGGCCTAACTTATCTTCTCTTAGTTTTACCTGTAGGGAGAAAAATTGTCTAAAACGAATATGATTTCATTGGAGACAAAAAAAAAAAAAAAAAAAAAAAAAGCTGCCATCGATGCGATATGAATACATATATAAGCCGTCCTACTTACCTAGTGGTGCCCAACTCTCCAGGAAGCAGGGCGCGCTGGAGCTGGTCGGCATGTCTCTGCCCGCCGAGCGCCGAGCACGCCTGGCGAAGAGTTCCCCGAGGTCGGCCTCGGAGCCCGTCACGGAGGGCACTCTGTGAGCACACCGCCCGTCCGGCCCGCGCCACTGCCACCAGGTCGGAGGCGGGTTCACCAGCCTCTTCAGCGACTTCAACCAACACACAGGGCACAAGTTGGACACGGCTCGCTGAACGCAAGAGAATTCGAGGAGCACTTCGCCGAGAGGACACTCCACGGGAGGTCCAGCCGAGAGGGACCACGACAGAGACCGCCCGATGATGGCCGCCGTCCGCTCGTTAAATACGGCCTTCTGTAAAATAGAAATGTGTACATGTTCGGGTATTCATTTCTTCACTTCGAAAAATAACTTACAAGTTTGGAAACTTTGGTTCAGAATTATTAAAGGAATTTAGCTTGTAGTACTTCTCGTTCTGTTGTTTGTAGCGGTAGCCTATAGCTATACTATAAATTATATAATGTTGGGGTCCCAGAATCCTATCGAATTACAGCATAATTTTACCGACTCTTATGACCTATGTCTAGATCTATGTCTTTTTGGGGTTGGTTTTTTTTTTGGAGGGGGGTAATATGGCATTGTGAGGGTCCCTATCTGATTAGTAGAGTTAAGGTTTTAGCGTAGACTAGTATTATAACCTCTGCTCCAAGAATGTCGAACTACGGACTTGCGTGGTCGAGCTAACGGTAGCCTTGAATGTTTTTAAATACACAGAAATGGAAATACACACATTGCATATAAGAAAATAAATCGCCATTAACTTATTTTAAGCTGTGATGGCTCGCAGAAACTAGCTAACACTAACAGAACAATATTTTCCTAATTCTGCCCAACAGCACTTCCACGGGCCCCCGCCCCACCCTACACAAAGGCAGAGACACCATGACAAATGAAGCCAACAGAGGTAATTCATTTATAAACATATTATTTTTATGATAGAAGCTGTCTATGAATTACGTCATATGCCCCCCCCCCCCCTCGCCTTTAATTCCCCCGTCATGTTTTGTCATAAAACTCGTGTCACATTTGGTCATGAAGATTGGACCCCACCTACCGGTACCCCTACTAGTGGCCCTACCCCTCTCAGTCTCACCCTACCTTAGCTGCATGTCGGTTTTTTTTGTATGGAATTGGAAGGCCACATATCATTGCTATCAAGTTTGAGTTCAATCAATATTCAGTTGTCTGCATCTCCCAGTCCCACAACTGAAAGTTAAGATTGAGTGGGCTGCGAAAAGTTTAGTCATCGTTCAAACCTCTATCACCTAAGCCCAGGCCAAGGGCCTAACCCTAAGTTAGGCCAACTTAGTTCAAAGTTTTAATGACGCTTTCTTTGTTTGACTCTGATTGCCCATGCAACCCTTTGGTAGTTTTTAAAAAGTATGCAACAAAATCTGTGATCCCTATAGGGTTAACCTACCTCAAAGGACCGTGCAAACCGGCTTAGCATTTCGAAATCTTGGGAAACAAAACTGCGGTGAATGAGGGCTGGTTGACTTGGATGAGTGATGCTGATGGAGATAAAGGCTGTTAATATGGTTACAGTTACCAAGCGCGGTTCCATAGCAACCGCCAAGGAGAGGCGTTAGTAACATTCTCAAAACAGAGACTATCGTAAGTCAATGTTTGTAAAGGGCAAAAACTAATGCAAAGTCAATTTAAACATAAATCATTCAACTGAGTGCTCTGAAAAAGCAAAAGGAAGATGCGTTCCACTTACCGTCGTTCAGAAGTTTTATTCATTTCCCGCTAGAGAGCGTAGAGGCTATTGTATCATTCTCGAAATTCACTAGATGGCGCCACTACATCCAGCGGAAGTTTCTCATTGAGTTTGCGCTTTGAGAGTTTAACGTGCTTCCGTTTGGTCAAAGCCGGCTCCAAGGAAGCTCACAACCGGCAAACATATTTTCTTTTCTGTAGTTGTGAATGAATTCTGTGCATAAAACTTGCCAAGCTGCACTACGCCTAGCCACTAGGAGATACAAGGTCTCGTGGAGTTTGCATAGTGTGAGTCGACAAGGACGCTTGCACGGAAACGCTCAGACCCGGTGTTTGACAGCTGCTTCTTCAACTGTGCTTTGTCATCGTTCCAGCTACTCGCCAACAACTCAAGTCAAACCGAGCTTGGTCCGGTTTCCCTTTCATTCTATTAGGAAGTTATCCAACCGCTTCATCAACATGCCAGAAAAGAAGCCTTTCGAGCGCCTGTCAGGCGATGTTGTGCCATCAAATTATAACCTCAGACTGCAGCCTGACTTGAAGGCATTTACTTTTGACGGCTCTGTGGATGTTTCTTTGGAGGTGAGTCTGAAACTGTGAAAGTGAAACAGCCTGAACAGATTTTAGTGTGGCTGAGTATCAATACTATGGATATCAGTCCATTTGAGTTTTGTATGTTGTCTACAGATCTACGATATTTAACACAGTGCACTAGTAATCGTGAAAAAGTAACCAACATAACTAAATTGACTTCACTGGAAATAACTTATTAATTTCCAAAACATCTACTATGATTTAGTCTAGATCTAGATCTAGTCTAGCCAGTGTAACCAGCCCTGTGCACAACACGGTAAATATTTTACATAGATCTAGTTGCACCGTATCAGTGTAGAGTTACACCTTTCTGACTGTCATTCTAGGGTTTTGTCGTTTTCATTCACATGTGCTTGAAGTAGTATTCAGTAGGCTTAATCATTGGCAGAGCATCTAAATTTCGATAATGCATTTCCCAGGATCTGGTCAATTATTTTTAATTCACGGTTAGGTAAAGTATTCACCCCTGATATCCATTCAGGGGTGAACAGCTGTTCTATGTAAATAGTTGAGGCACTTTGCATTAGGAAACCAGCGAGGAAGACTGAACAAAATGGCTGGACCTGAGAACCAGCAAAGCTTCATTGGAAAACTACGTCTAAATACACAGTTATAACATAAGATAAGCTGTTTTGAAGGTTGGCAAAGACAAATGGGTATATATTCATTGATTCGATTTTTGTTCATATATGTCAGAGAGTGCGCAGTATGAAATAACAACTCCGGTGGAGAGCTCTATGGCAGAGGAACCCGGCCCTGTTTGGGACAGGGCTGGGTACACTGGCTAACTCACGGTTAGCTAAGTCCATATTCTAGAATCTTAAATTGCTATTTATTGTTAGATTGCAGTCCTGTCTATAGTCTCGGACAAGTGAACTTTCATCATATTTCAATTTACCAGACATACTCTCCCTTTCGAGATCGTTGTCAATCAAAAGCGATCAATGTGGCTTTCTTTCCACTCAATCAAAGCACGGACTTGGAACACCTGGATTAGAAACAACCGGCCTCTGGCGTATTTATCTATGCCTCGGCATTGTTAGGGTTCGGAAAACGGCCGCTAGACGGCAATAGCATCCATTCGCGTTAGTTCCACATTTTCCCACCAGGATCGCCCCAGTCGCTGCTGGTGGCATCAGCATAATCAGAACGTTCATATAAATTGTTTACATTTGTCTACAAACTAGAAAAAACTAGTGCACTTAGAACCCTAATTCCAATTGTCCCACGTAGGTACATACCTGGAATCGACTGACAAATACTTTATTAAGGCCTAGGGGCATGGGAATGAATTGAAAATAATTGTTTCCCAAGACTGACTTCCTGAAAATCAGGGAAATTTGTGTGCCGGCCCCAACTATTCTAAGACAAAATGTGCCGTAACTTTAAAAAAATCTATTGCACTTAGAACCCTAATTCCAACTGTCCCATGTAGCTATATATCTGGAATCGACTGACAAATACTTTATTAAGGCCTAGGGGCATGGGAACAATTTCAGAATCTGAATTTTCCGGATTTTTCCCTTGAAAATCAGGGAATTTTCACTGCCGACCCAACCCAAACTGACACAAAATGTGCCGTAACTTTAAAAAAAACTATTGCACTTAGAACCCTAATTCCAATTGTCCCACGTAGGTACATACCTGGAATCGACTGACAAATACTTTATTAAGGCCTAGGGGCATAGGAATGAATTGAAAATAATTGTTTCCCAAGACTGACTTCCTGAAAATCAGGGAAATTTGTGTGCCGGCCCCAACTATTCTAAGACAAAATGTGCCGTAACTTTAACAAAATCTATTGCACTTAGAACCCTAATTCCAACTGTCCCATGTAGCTATATATCTGGAATCGACTGACAAATACTTTATTAAGGCCTAGGGGCATGGGAACAATTTCAGAATCTGAATTTTCCAGATTTTTCCCTTGAAAATCAGGGAATTTTCACTGCCGACCCAACCCAAACTGACACAAAATGTGCCGTAACTTTAAAAAAAACTATTGCACTTAGAACCCTAATTCCAATTGTCCCACGTAGGTACATACCTGGAATCGACTGACAAATACTTTATTAAGGCCTAGGGGCATGGGAATGAATTGAAAATAATTGTTTCCCAAGACTGACTTCCTGAAAATCAGGGAAATTTGTGTGCCGGCCCTAACTATTCTAAGACAAAATGTGCCGTAACTTTTAAAAAATCTATTGCACTTAGAACCCTAATTCCTACTGTCCCATGTAGCTATATATCTGGAATCGACTGACAAATACTTTATTAAGGCCTAGGGGCATGGGAACAATTTCAGAATCTGAATTTTCCGGATTTTTCCCTTGAAAATCAGGGAATTTTCACTGCCGACCCAACCCAAACTGACACAAAATGTGCCGTAACTTTAAAAAAAACTATTGCACTTAGAACCCTAATTCCAATTGTCCCACGTAGGTACATACCTGGAATCGACTGACAAATACTTTATTAAGGCCTAGGGGCATAGGAATGAATTGAAAATAATTGTTTCCCAAGACTGACTTCCTGAAAATCAGGGAAATTTGTGTGCCGGCCCCAACTATTCTAAGACAAAATGTGCCGTAACTTTAAAAAAATCTATTGCACTTAGAACCCTAATTCCAACTGTCCCATGTAGCTATATATCTGGAATCGACTGACAAATACTTTATTAAGGCCTAGGGGCATGGGAACAATTTCAGAATCTGAATTTTCCGGATTTTTCCCTTGAAAATCAGGGAATTTTCACTGCCGACCCAACCCAAACTGACACAAAATGTGCCGTAACTTTAAAAAAAACTATTGCACTTATAACCCTAATTCCAATTGTCCCACGTAGGTACATACCTGGAATCGACTGACAAATACTTTATTAAGGCCTAGGGGCATAGGAATGAATTGAAAATAATTGTTTCCCAAGACTGACTTCCTGAAAATCAGGGAAATTTGTGTGCCGGCCCCAACTATTCTAAGACAAAATGTGCCGTAACTTTAAAAAAATCTATTGCACTTAGAACCCTAATTCCTACTGTCCCATGTAGCTATATATCTGGAATCGACTGACAAATACTTTATTAGGGCCTAGGGGCATGGGAACAATTTCAGAATCTGAATTTTCCAGATTTTTCCCTTGAAAATCAGGGAATTTTCACTGCCGACCCAACCCAAACTGACACAAAATGTGCCGTAACTTTAAAAAAAACTATTGCACTTAGAACCCTAATTCCAATTGTCCCACGTAGGTACATACCTGGAATCGACTGACAAATACTTTATTAAGGCCTAGGGGCATGGGAATGAATTGAAAATAATTGTTTCCCAAGACTGACTTCCTGAAAATCAGGGAAATTTGTGTGCCGGCCCTAACTATTCTAAGACAAAATGTGCCGTAACTTTAAAAAAATCTATTGCACTTAGAACCCTAATTCCTACTGTCCCATGTAGCTATATATCTGGAATCGACTGACAAATACTTTATTAAGGCCTAGGGGCATGGGAACAATTTCAGAATCTGAATTTTCCGGATTTTTCCCTTGAAAATCAGGGAATTTTCACTGCCGACCCAACCCAAACTGACACAAAATGTGCCGTAACTTTAAAAAAAACTATTGCACTTAGAACCCTAATTCCAATTGTCCCACGTAGGTACATACCTGGAATCGACTGACAAATACTTTATTAAGGCCTAGGGGCATGGGAATGAATTGAAAATAATTGTTTCCCAAGACTGACTGCCTGAAAATCAGGGAAATTTGTGTGCCGGCCCCAACTATTCTAAGACAAAATGTGCCGTAACTTTAAAAAAATCTATTGCACTTAGAACCCTAATTCCTACTGTCCCATGTAGCTATATATCTGGAATCGACTGACAAATACTTTATTAAGGCCTAGGGGCATGGGAACAATTTCAGAATCTGAATTTTCCGGATTTTTCCCTTGAAAATCAGGGAATTTTCACTGCCGACCCAACCCAAACTGACACAAAATGTGCCGTAACTTTAAAAAAAACTATTGCACTTATAACCCTAATTCCAATTGTCCCACGTAGGTACATACCTGGAATCGACTGACAAATACTTTATTTAGGCCTAGGGGCATAGGAATGAATTGAAAATAATTGTTTCCCAAGACTGACTTCCTGAAAATCAGGGAAATTTGTGTGCCGGCCCCAACTATTCTAAGACAAAATGTGCCGTAACTTTAAAAAAATCTATTGCACTTAGAACCCTAATTCCTACTGTCCCATGTAGCTATATATCTGGAATCGACTGACAAATACTTTATTAGGGCCTAGGGGCATGGGAACAATTTCAGAATCTGAATTTTCCAGATTTTTCCCTTGAAAATCAGGGAATTTTCACTGCCGACCCAACCCAAACTGACACAAAATGTGCCGTAACTTTAAAAAAAACTATTGCACTTAGAACCCTAATTCCAATTGTCCCACGTAGGTACATACCTGGAATCGACTGACAAATACTTTATTAAGGCCTAGGGGCATGGGAATGAATTGAAAATAATTGTTTCCCAAGACTGACTGCCTGAAAATCAGGGAAATTTGTGTGCCGGCCCCAACTATTCTAAGACAAAATGTGCCGTAACTTTAAAAAAATCTATTGCACTTAGAACCCTAATTCCTACTGTCCCATGTAGCTATATATCTGGAATCGACTGACAAATACTTTATTAAGGCCTAGGGGCATGGGAACAATTTCAGAATCTGAATTTTCCAGATTTTTCCCTTGAAAATCAGGGAATTTTCACTGCCGACCCAACCCAAACTGACACAAAATGTGCCGTAACTTTAAAAAAAACTATTGCACTTATAACCCTAATTCCAATTGTCCCACGTAGGTACATACCTGGAATCGACTGACAAATACTTTATTAAGGCCTAGGGGCATAGGAATGAATTGAAAATAATTGTTTCCCAAGACTGACTTCCTGAAAATCAGGGAAATTTGTGTGCCGGCCCCAACTATTCTAAGACAAAATGTGCCGTAACTTTAAAAAAATCTATTGCACTTAGAACCCTAATTCCTACTGTCCCATGTAGCTATATATCTGGAATCGACTGACAAATACTTTATTAGGGCCTAGGGGCATGGGAACAATTTCAGAATCTGAATTTTCCAGATTTTTCCCTTGAAAATCAGGGAATTTTCACTGCCGACCCAACCCAAACTGACACAAAATGTGCCGTAACTTTAAAAAAAACTATTGCACTTATAACCCTAATTCCAATTGTCCCACGTAGGTACATACCTGGAATCGACTGACAAATACTTTATTAAGGCCTAGGGGCATGGGAATGAATTGAAAATAATTGTTTCCCAAGACTGACTTCCTGAAAATCAGGGAAATTTGTGTGCCGGCCCTAACTATTCTAAGACAAAATGTGCCGTAACTTTAAAAAAATCTATTGCACTTAGAACCCTAATTCCTACTGTCCCATGTAGCTATATATCTGGAATCGACTGACAAATACTTTATTAAGGCCTAGGGGCATGGGAACAATTTCAGAATCTGAATTTTCCGGATTTTTCCCTTGAAAATCAGGGAATTTTCACTGCCGACCCAACCCAAACTGACACAAAATGTGCCGTAACTTTAAAAAAAACTATTGCACTTAGAACCCTAATTCCAATTGTCCCACGTAGGTACATACCTGGAATCGACTGACAAATACTTTATTAAGGCCTAGGGGCATGGGAATGAATTGAAAATAATTGTTTCCCAAGACTGACTGCCTGAAAATCAGGGAAATTTGTGTGCCGGCCCCAACTATTCTAAGACAAAATGTGCCGTAACTTTAAAAAAATCTATTGCACTTAGAACCCTAATTCCTACTGTCCCATGTAGCTATATATCTGGAATCGACTGACAAATACTTTATTAAGGCCTAGGGGCATGGGAACAATTTCAGAATCTGAATTTTCCGGATTTTTCCCTTGAAAATCAGGGAATTTTCACTGCCGACCCAACCCAAACTGACACAAAATGTGCCGTAACTTTAAAAAAAAACTATTGCACTTAGAACCCTAATTCCAATTGTCCCACGTAGGTACATACCTGGAATCGACTGTCAAATACTTTAAGGCCTAGGGGCATGGGAATGAATTGAAAATAATTGTTTCCCAAGACTGACTTCCTGAAAATCAGGGAAATTTGTGTGCCGGCCCCAACTATTCTAAGACCATAGATTAGGTCTTATTAATCCCTTTTACTGTCAAGTCTACTGAAAAAAAGGACTGCAAATAAACATCCAGTCAAACACTCATGATTATACAGTCAGGAAAGAATGAATGTATGTATTACAAGTGAAATAAAGAAAGATCCTGGTCAATTAAAAAAAACAAAAAAAATATCAGCAGCGCCACTTTAGGCCCTGGTGGCTTAAAATGGAACTTTTGTCAACGTTTCCTGGCGGATTATACGGAAATTAGCGCTCTATCCGCAAAACGCACTCAAGCGTAGCCGAGTCGAACAGATCGTTGAACAAACACGGCCGCCGCCCGCGTTTCCTATCCAGAGATATAAGTCCGTGATCAAAGTGACATTGTTCTACTTCTTCCTATCTCATGTCATAGTATCACTGATCAGTTGATCAGGTCAGGAGATAGCAATATCAAGTTTTTAAGCCATCCTCCTGATCACATCTTGACCCTGCGATTCTAGATTGTAACTCAGATTAACAGGTAGATCATTATTATGTGTCTATATGAGATAATGTGAACAACAATTTCTTTTATCTCAGAGTCACTATTGAAAATACTTAAACCATGTACCCACTAAAGCAGGTCCCAACAAATACAGCATTGTTCATCCATTCCATACGGGAATGCCATATGGCATTGTCCTGCCATGGCTAGGGGAATGCCATATGGCATTGCCCTGCCAGAAAGGGTTAAAGAGGTAACATATGTATTACATATCTAAATCTCATGTACATTTGTACCAATCCTGATATGGCATATAGCTATTGGACCCTGGGGACTGCCATCCTGCCCCCAACGTGTAACAAAACACCTAGTGGAGGGTGCGATTATCTATGGATTATAACAGCTTATATTAACAGTTGTCCCCTAACGACCGAGGCACCATCTTCGTGAGTCGCACCGGAACTAAACCACTTTCATGGCGAAAATTTCATGGAAGGAAAAATCACTCTGTGCCCTGTACATATATGATTAACTGAAATAGAACATTGTCATTTATAGTAACCTATCCTAGAAATCATTATGTGATTGTCCGTATGTATTATATGTAGTATGAATCAGGTAGTTATTGATAAGAAACTTATGTATATTTTTAGTTATTCTGGTATTGATTAAGCGTTTCTCGTTTATCTGTGTTCAGGTGAAGAAAGCTACAAAGCAGGTGACCATGAACTCTGCTGACATCAAGGTCAGCGATGTAAAATACAAAGGAGAAGGTCAAGGTAAGTGCCGAAATCAGAGAGGCCAGATTTCCCTCTCTCTTCCACAGTGCCAACCTGATCTAGAGTTAATCCAGCCCCGCCCCCTCGCCTCTCCGAAAGAATTCATAGATTAAAAAAATAATACTACGATGATACTACTAACCATGCCTCAAACCAAGAATTAGATAAAGGCGCTTTTAACGTTGGTCCTTTTTACTTCCATACAACCCATTGTTCTCCAGAGCTATGATATTGGTAACCAGAGCGTATATAACCGCTGTCATCCTCACCCTCAATCACTCTTGTCTTATCCCTGATGAAGGCCACCCACCCCTTTACTTTTGATGTGTGGCTAGTGGTCATATTCAGAACATTTTAAAAATACCATGAGCGCATTTTTTTTTAATTCACTACAGATCTTCTCCTATTTTGAATGTCTTGTGTTTATTTCAATTTGCTGAATTTCAGATTTCACCGAAGGCGTCACCACAAGCTTGAATGAAGAGACAGAGACTGTGACCTTCACTTTCCCTGAGGAGCTAAAAGTAAGATTATATTTAGAACTTCCTGGATAGGAGTTCTGGTTGGACTCATAGAAAATATGCTTTGGAAACATTTTACTGGTCTGAGTACACGACTGTAAATCGCCCTGTGAAACATTTGGCTAGCATCCTTGGTGTAAACGCGATATAAAGCGTATTAAACTCTACCTCAACAATTAATGGGCGTTGCTCGAATGGATCGCGGCGAAGTTGATCGTGGCGATGCGAACTCGATCCGTTTTATCAAATGAACTCGAGTATTTTATTAATACTACTATAGATAAATGCTATACTTCGTAGTATGTATGTCATCTCGGCCTAGATTTGGTATTCTCGGGGTAAGAGAACAAACAGAAAAACCTACCCTTAATAACCCTATGCCTAACCCTAACCCACACATTAACCTTAAACTTATATGATCCTATTTTTCCTATCAGCTGGATTGTTCATCTAAAAGTTAACTACTCAGACCTTTCCTTTTATATGATATTGTAATATCACGGACTTGGAAGACCCGCGTTTCTTATCCTTAGATATAGGTCCGTGGTCTTATCCATAAAAATCTAAAACGGGTCGACTTTGCGGGTCCAGTTCTCCAAAACGGATCGAGTTCTCCTAACAACTACGGGTCAAGCTCGTTTCGGATCAAGCTCTCCTGTAACTTGTTGACGATATGGGCCTTGGATGGAGTGAGTTGTGGCCAAAGAAGCCCCCTCATGTCAGGGAAGACATCGCTAACACAGAGTATTGATCCCACTTTACTGAAACTTGAAATTTGCAGTAGCCAAAAAGCCTTCTTCGTTGTCTCCAAAAAATTTGATTCTGATCAATAGGTATGTGTGTAATAACGAGGCTTATCAATCTCCAAAACCGTCTCCCACCACTTGCTGATCAATAGGTAGTTTTTTTAATTTATCCACGCTACTGCTTCACTGACTACTTTCAACAACTATTACCGCCAGGGGGCATTTCGCCATTAGGAAAATTGAATAGAAGTCCTTATCTTGGGTCTTTTTTTCTATCGCTCTCTAGTCTTTTTAATGAAAAAAAAGATAATGTTTTCAAAATTATGTAAATCCGGATTTTGCTATAGTGTAGATATTTTTATACCATCATGTTGTATATATCATCACATTTTGGTATGTTAGGAAACTTGGCCATGTTTCTGTTTCCAAACCGTCATATACTCAGAGATAGTAGTTGTCCTCTTTCCCATTGAAATCCATATATCAGGCAATCAAATTATTCGCATTTTGTGTAACATAAGGATAATGTAAATTAAGCCTCAATTCACGTCAATAAAACAATAGTTAGAATCTCCCCCACACGCCTACACGGAACTGACGTGTTTCCCATGTTTTCATGGTCCCTTTGAGGCAGCAAATTCCACAGGGAAACATTTCCACCCTTAACTGACATCCCTGTATATCAAAAACTAACAAAGATGTGTCACATACATACGTGTGTACACGGGCTTCAGTCCCTGTACCTTATTCTTATCCGACCTCTCCTCGCCGGGAGTCCTGGGCATGTCAGACGCTAGGGGAAGTCCAAACATTGCAAAGTAGTTTCATTTCTGGATTATGTCCATGATGAAAGAAGTCAACACGTCTAATACGTGTGGTAAATGCCCTGTTTTGTAGGTTGGACTGGGGTCTCTGCACATCGTCTTCACCGGGGAGCTGAACGACAAGATGAAGGGCTTTTACCGCAGCAAGTACACAACTCCCGCCGGCCAAGAGGCCTTCGGTGCCGTCACGCAGTTTGAGGTGAGTTAATACTTCCATATCAGAGAAACACACTCACGGTATTGGCTTCTTGTTTTCTTCATTGGTTCTACAGTAAGACCCTGCTTCTGAGACATCTCGCATAAGGGGACAGTTTTTGTCGGAACAGAAATCTTTATTTAGTTCATTTTAACCCCGCTTAAGGGGCCACCTCGCTTAAGGGAGACACCTCGCTTGGAACGGAGGGTGTCTCCTTAAGCGGGGTTTTACTGTATATGGAAACGTAGTTACTGAGCCCGTAGTGGTGGCCATTCGAGGTCTTTCGTCCTGTAATGACTGTCCAACGCCATAGGCGAAGGGCCATAGTTATTGATACAACCGCCATCACTACGGGTTCAGTTACCACGTTTCCTTATTATTTTTTACCTGAAAATCACGAAAAAAACATACACATCATACCCAGCAGTGGATAGAATTTCATAGTAGATCGTGCACAGGTATATAATATTTGTGCTCGAGGCTCCGTTAGAACATCAATTCAAGTGTGTAAAAGAAACAGTGTTTTCAAATTATTTCCCCTGGGATGCTAAACCACAAACAAACTTCATGGTCTACTTCTTGTTACTGGTCGGTCGGAGGTCAACGGAAGCCAAATTATTAGTGCTTACTGAAATGAACACAGGCCCCTCTGCTAAAGATACTCGTAAAAGATTTAGAATTTTTGCCTTTTAACAGACAAAAGATTTTTTTTAAAAAGAGAGAGAGAAGCTATAGCCGGTGCCCAAAAAACCAAAGACGGTTCAACTAGAAACTGATAGGGGTATGGGGCATAATATAATAAAATCTTTAGTCGTATTCCTGGTCACCCGGACTAGAAAAATCAGATATAAAATGACCTAAGTGCCCATCATGGGGAATCCAGTAAATTAAGTCAGCCAAGACGCGGGTGTGATACGATTAAATGTATTATACGGCCACAGATCTGACGTCACCAAAGACTTACACAAAAATGATACCCACTGCCCATTCGGTTTAGCACCCGCCATTAGAATGAGGAGTAGGGGCAAGGGCCCGAATGGAAGAACGGCTCCAAAGCCGAATTCGGTGATTGTGAACACAAATATTCCCTAATAAAATTTGCCCAAAAAGAAAAAAAAACTTAGGGTGCAATATGACAAACCGTATCACACGTTTGGTGTCATACACAGTCCGTATTACTGTAGTGATAGGGGGATATTAAAGCTGGAGGTTTATGCTTTCAGCCTGAGGCTAAGCGAGCTCGTGTCCAACGCGAGGAGAGGTATAGTGCAGTGACAATGTTCGCGGTAAGATACCTCCCATAATCCAAGGCAGCTTCACTAACAAGCACAGTTACCAAAGTATGATGACGGGGCAGTAGTGGTTAGTGAAAAGAATAAGCATTTGCCTACAATCAACAACGGTGTTTCAGAAACTTGTAAAGTTCGTAATTCAATGTTTAGTGTACGAGACTGTGATGTCTGCCTCCAGAGAGTCAACAACAAAAAAGTTCGTAATTCAAGTTCGGTTGACTGGCTGTGAACACGTTGAAAAACGGCGTCAACTCAGAAAGATTGGGATGGATCAAAACTATCTGCATTCCAGTAATACCTCAAGAGGTCATTATTTAGGTAGAGAAGAAAAGGATGCATGTTCGTGTGAGGATAGTGGTTGATTTTCATAGAGGTTTGAGTCCTGCACTTTATACTAACCTCATAATTATCAATAGTTGACAGCACACTTAAATGGCGACATGTGAAGTGGTTCAGTAGGGTATAGAATCACACCATTAAAAGACTTGTTTGGTAACAGTTAATTATGATTATCGGACGTTAAATCAACCAAACCAAACCAAAAAGACTGTGTCACCGCTGTGATCGGTCTCATTGGGAGATTGACTCTAGCCTCTCGTATATCACAAGTGAAAAAAAAACCATCATTCTTTGCCTCACAGTGATCCCTCCTAGGCAATAGATATGCATTGCCTCCCGTGAGACACAGTTGAAATCTTCATTGGCCGAGTTCATACAGAAGTTTACCTTGAGTCAAACATGTTTACATGGTAATAAACACTCTAATGCCTTACCATGCAGATTTAAATGCAGCTTTATGTTTAACATACCCCGATGTCTTTATCATTGCTTTTGTCCTTGGAATATTCCCTGGTTGAAAATGCCTCTTGTGTCAAGATGCTATAATCTAAAGTTTATAAGTTTTTCTCCAAAATATTTGCAGATGAAAGATGCATGCATTGTCTTTCCTTCTTTTCCTAAGTTTGGTGGTTATCAATTTGCCTTTAACATGGTCCCAAGCAGCACATGGTGAACCTCTTATTTCTAATGGTATTATTTCCCAATTAACGTAGATCTCCATCATTATCATCTGCACGTGCAAAAAAAAAGTTATTCCCGAAAAGATTCTCCAGAAAGTCATCCACCCGCCTTGGATCTTTAATATGCTTCGATCGGTTAATTATATGAACTACGTACAGAACATGGTCAATGCACCAACTGAAATGATAAAAAAAAACAGGATAGCACTGTACACAGTTACATACAAAATAGCTGAGTGGCTTACTGAGTTCATCATTATAGAGATGATAGTATTATATAATTGTGGAGGTTTTAACTATTCATGACAGTGTTTTCATGGAGGTGTTTAAAGATATCTTCAATATAGCAGTATAGCTGATCACATGATTTCTGCATATATATATATATTGATGTTATGTTTGATATTGTCTTGTATGTATTGCACGTTGTCTCCTTCCTCATGGTATGATAGCCTGTTATCATGGTTTATAACATGTATGCGTGTCGACGATGGATATATATGATGAGTCTTTCCTGAGATTATTGTCTGATAACGGCGGTTGTTTCCTGTTGAACACATTGACAGGCGACAGATGCACGGCGTGCCTTTCCCTGCTGGGATGAACCTGCTGTCAAGGCCACGTTTGACGTGACCCTCGTCGTGCCCGCCGACCGAGTGGCACTCTCCAACATGGTAAGTAATATGAGAAAACGGGGTTATTGAGCCCGAACGGGTGGTCGGTCGAGGTCATTTGATGAGAAAATACGGCCTGACGCCGCAGGCGGGAGGACCGTATTTTTTCATCAAATGGCCGAGAACGGACACCGTACAGGCTCAGTCACTAAGTTTTCTTATTATTATATATCTCCTACTCGTTTAAAAACCCGTTTTATTAAATTTTGTGCTTCACGAAAAGTCTGCCATTCACTATGGCATGCTGTGACAGCGGGCGCGAACATTATTTATACTACACCCATAGCAGCTGGCAATATTTCATAGATTTTCGCCCAAAGGTATATAGTAATTCTTCCCATCACCCTGTGCGTCCTAGTACACAAAATAAGAGGAAGCATTAATCATTCCCCACCCACCCCACCCTTTGATATAAATTCCCTGATGATACCCGAAACATGTTGGTAAAAGAAGTTTCACTATTACTTTATTGCTCAACACCGATCTAGCCCATCCCGAGTTAGTGGGAATATTTCCATTCTACCTTTGATATAAAGACTGATATAGAGTGGAGACGTCGTTTCCTGGAGATATGCCAACCGGTATCAAAGGAGATTTAGTCTTCGATTCAAAATTTGTTTGTGGTTGTTTTACCCGATGTCAGTAGCGCCTGGGATGTTTTTTCAACCGCAAAACCTGATAAAGACGCATCGCCTCGTGAACAATCTACAGTAGTTGTACTGTTTTGTTTTGTTTTTAATACACAATTTGTTTTCATTGCTTGAGGTTAATTTTTCCACTTTTCCAAGGGAATCCACTTTTTCATTTGCACTATATAAAATTTCATTGATGAAACAAAGACAATAATAATTTAGCCTCATCCACGCCAATAAAACGGTGGTTTGAACCTCCCGACAGACTGTCAGTCGCTCATCATGGGCATCACCAACATGTTTTCCACATTTTCCCGGTCTCTGAGGCAGGAAATTCCACATGAGAAATCTTTCCACTTTTTTATTCTGACATCCTTAGTATGTTATAGCCAGATTTTCCCCTCGACCTTATATTAGCCGTATCTGTCTATTAGAAATCATGTAACCTGTGGTTATCATAATTTCATTTTTACTTATGATAATTGCTGATTTCCGTTTTTCAATTTTTACTTATGTGTTTTTCACCGATTAAAGAAAGAGGGGGTCCAGCCACCTGAATCTACGTTTGTAGTGTAACCATAACATAAAACTGGAAAAATAATCTCTTACCGATTAGTCTGTGCCCACTCTCCCCCCAGATCTTTCGCGGCGCTAGTGCTAGCTTAGTCTCTGCCCCAACCCAAAGCCTGTTCCCTGGGTATCCACTAAAGAGAGGGGGGACCAGCGAAGATCTCAGATTCAAAACAAGGCAACTGTCAAAAGTTATACAAGTCAAACAACTCACATATCCTTAATTAGGAAATATAGGAATTGTTAAATAGGGTTAGCAGACAATCTAGCTGTTTCTAAAACCATTTTATGATGTGAATCTACGGTTGGTTAGACTGCCACTTCGAGTGAGCACATGTGTTATGTTTACAAACAAAACCCTGTAACACATGAGGTGCCTCCCAATGAAGAAAGTAATCCCTAAGACTATACCTGATTTGATATAACAAGTAACAGAAATGAGTGTAAAGCATTTATCATATAAATAGATGCATATCTATTTACATGTAAACCACAAAATACTGCCCAAAGCACTAAGAATTTAGGATATTTCAAAAACTGGCGTATGGGCCAGATTTGAGCCCAAACAGGCAGGTTGGGGCAGAGATATAAGCGGCCGCAGGAAGTAGAGCGCAAGATCTCTGCTGGGAGAGTGGTCTGTGCCTTCTCTTCCTCATGGAGGTGTGTGAAGGATCTGACTGTTCAGAAAAAAACTCGTACGTCTTACAACATAACATAAAACATCTGTACTCGACTTTAGAAAACATTTAGCTCTACTGCAATACAAAGTGAAATTCCTTAATGTTCACTTGTTTTGATGATACAAATAAAAAATATCATGACTAAAATTAAAGGAAATAAAATGACTGTTATTGACAGCCGGTGAAGACTGAGAGCGCGCTGGAGTCTGACGCGGGGCTGAAGGTGGTGACGTATGAGCGCACGCCCGTCATGTCCACCTACCTGCTCGCCTTCGTCGTCGGTGAGTATGACTTCGTGGAGGGCACGGACAGTGACGGCGTCAAGGTGCGAGTCTACACCCCGCTCGGCAAGAAGGAGCAGGGCAAGTTCGCCCTGGAGGTTAGTGCATGAATCAGATTATTTTCTGTGAGACAATGTTTTAGAATCCCTAAAGTGCTGATTCCTCCGAGACAAGATATAGGGAGATTGGTCACAATTTGGTTGTCTTGCTACATGGGGCTATGTTTCAATGATCGCGTGCCTATTTGTTGCGATATGTCTTGAGGTGTCGCGGTGGTGGGGTACCAAAAAATAACGGCTATGTTATGTGACAAAGGAGGTACAATATATCGCGACAGTGTAAGATATAAGAAGATATATTAAGACAAATCCATTGTGTTGGTGGAATCTGTCCTTAAAGCTTTTAATTCTTGTTACTGGCCTAGGGGGTTAGCGACAGTATCATACAGAATACTCCATAAGTGAAAGTCATACAAAGAATATACATTTAGACAAAAAATACCGTGAAACCATCCCAATTGAAATTTGAAAGAAAGTAATATTTGTTTGTGCTTTTTCATATATGTTAAATCACGAATATCCGATTTTTATTTTGGGATCTAAAAAGAAGGCCATTTCTGTATGTACTTACTACGGGTGAAATTAGCGTCATTCCTTAATCATCTCACACGTTTTGCTTGCATTGTTTCTTGCCAGGTTGCAGTCAAGACGCTGCCTTTCTACAAGGAGTATTTCCAGATCGCCTACCCTCTCCCCAAGATGGATCTGATCGCCATCGCCGACTTTGCCGCAGGTTGGTTTCAAACCCTGCACTCGTGATACACTTAATTAGAATAGTTTAGGAGGTGGGGAGTTAACTCAGTCGTTAGGGCACTGGACTTGTAACCCCAAAATTGTAGGACTTTGTGGGTTCGAGTCCCATATCCTGCAGTGGTATATTTACTGCTATATCAAAGACCAATTATTTTCATACCATGTCTGTGTGGTGTGGGAACTAAAAGAACTATATCGCCTCGGTAAATGTGTAGTTGTGAGATTTCTACCTAAATTCATTACATAGATTCGATCACCACCCTCGTGGTGTAAAAGAACCTTGAGAAAGTCTGGTAAGGACCTATAATAGTCGACTGGACGTTAAATCAAACCAAACAAACAATTAGAATAGTCTGATTCCATTCTGCATCAGAGTAGTAACAATCTATTATGAACTCAGATGTCTGTCTACATAAATGTATATAGTGAAGGAAAGAGACTTCATCAGGTGTCAGTAGATCTGCTTTGCAGGATGTAAATATTCCAATGAGTTAGGTATATACGAAATTTCAAATCTTCCCTTATAATGATAAATTTTGTGAATGTCCGACGTCGCATGGCGGCCAGTGTGGGCCATGTTTGCAGTATGAACACATCCCACAGCTATGAGCATGACTCTGAATCCCAGCTGCGACATTGTCCAGCCATTTTTCCTTCATGGTTCTCTTCCCGATTATTCTCCTAACCACAATTTTCTGATTGAATGTAGATCGAGGCAGACAGCACTGCTCCCTGCGATACGAGACCTTGCATTGAGAGCTATTTTTGAATGTATATAGGTTCACCATTGCCTGTATTAAGGGGGTCCATTGGGCTGACTGCACAACCACAAAAGAGCATCGTTACACCAAGCCATAGCAATCGGTGCAGTGGAATATGCAACACACTCAACGGCGGCGGCCACACGGCAGTTTAATGGAAAATAAGCCGTTAAAATTAGCTTCTGTCGGGTGCCTGCTTACGTAGATAGTATGTCGTGCTTGTATGGCAGATGCCTGATGGCGTCTTGATTCACGGTCAGCCCAGTGAAAGACCCCCTTAAGTGACTTCTATGTGGAAGCAAACCATGTTGTTACATATACAAACCTAACGGCTGCCACTTTGTATAGGCACATGTTGTAACACCAAATTAAAGATAAATGTTTATATTTTTTCAGGTGCCATGGAGAACTGGGGTCTCGTGACTTACCGCGAGACGGCGCTCCTCATTGACGCCGAGAACTCGAGTTCCGCCGCTCGCCAGTGGGTGGCGCTAGTCGTCGGCCATGAAATTGCTCACCAGTGGTTCGGCAACCTGGTCACTATGGTAGGTGAATGCTACTACTGACCCCCTAAGCGCAGAATAGGAGTTATAGTGAGGCTCAGTAGATTCTCATTTCAGAAAACCATCGTGATGATATAATGTCTTTATTTGGACAGTATCAGTGATCTTCAAATACACGGCATGCATTTATGATAGACCATACACGTTCTGAAAAACGGTTGTGAAATGTTCTTATTTTAAAAGCTCCAACTTTTATCACTTTGGAAAATACTTTTGGTAAGCGTTTCCTTACGTCGATCAGAAAAGGCTAAAATGCATCAATTATTGCGGCCACATGCATATAGCAATATTAGAGTTATATCAGCGTTTGTGTGGGGTGGGCAGTTACATCAGTTTTTAAGAGCACTAGACTTGTAATCCAAAGGTTGTTGGAATTTGTGGGTTGGAATCCCACTGCTGCCACTCTTCTCTTTAGCCCCAGCAGTGGTAGATATACTACTGCTGTATCAAAGGTCCAGCGTTCTCATACCATGTTTTTCTGGTGTGGGAAGTAAAAGAACTCACGCCTCAGTAAATGTGCAATTAATTGCGACCGCCAGCCTTGTGGTGTAAAAGAACCTTGAGAAAGTCTGGAAAGGACCTATAATGGTGAGATGGGCGTTAAATCAAACCAACAAACAAATAATTAATGTTTATGTAAAAGTCTGTTTAGAGAACTCATGACTTGTTAAATTTTATGACCAGTTCGGATTGGAGGTGAAGATGTACTGAACGTTTGTTTTTTGGCTGGTTGATTTACAGGAGTGGTGGACCCACTTGTGGCTTAACGAAGGTTTCGCTTCGTGGATCGAGTACCTCTGCGTCGACCACTGCTTCCCCGAGTACGACATCTGGACACAGTTCGCCTCCTCTGACTTTACGCGCGCTCTCGAGCTGGATGCCCTCAAGAACAGCCATCCCATCGAGGTGAGTCTTATGCGCTGAAATAGTTAATAATGTATTACTTTAATTGATCGGGATTCTTTTCAATTTTTAATTAAAAAAAGTAACTAATGAATTTTGAGGTGAACATGAAAGTAGTATGTCTATATTTTGTGAAGAGGTATACGATATAACTCGCTTGAATATAGTTTTGAATTTTTAAATTGTCAGGTGTTGACTATCACAACCCCAACAGACATACTGGTTTCAAGTTGAATAATGTTTGACGTAGTACAACACAGCGTTTTGGCATTCCTGCGTTCTTTATGTGTCATTATTTTGAAACAGTTTCGCTTTACTTTGGTGAAGTGGTTTAGTATGGTTATATTTGTTAGTCATCTAAAAGCATCAAGATATGTGTAAACTTTCATGGGTTGCTATACCTTGAACGGTTAGCAAGCTGATTATTCAATTGATATGACATGAATAATCTTGTACATAAGGTACCCGTGGGACATCCCAACGAAGTGGACGAAATCTTTGACGCCATCTCCTACAGTAAGGGAGCATCCGTTATCAGAATGCTGCACGACTACATCGGAGACAAGGTAATGATCACTCCCTGTGTTTCACCATTCTATGACACTTAGCTGCCAACCAGTGTTGTATCATCTAATATTCACTAGAACAAAACCGTATATCCATGAACTCGAACAACATGTTCAGGGTAGGAATTTCAACATTTCTTTCATCATGTTTACTCAGTTTTTTTTTTCTGAATAAGTAATAACCCTAGCCATGTATTTAGATACTTAGTTATGTCTCTGCTAATTGAGGATAATGCTCCGAACAAGCACAATCTTATAATTGTCAGACTTTCTGCATAAGTATCATGCCCTGAATTCCCAAGATGACATTGATTCTTGAAAAAATAATGGATTGATTGTATTTTGGATAGTGAATGCCGAAAGTATATAGTATGATTCCTCTGTAAAGGTATATATATTGAAAGTTTCTTTTTTCTCTTCCGAGTATTTTTACCTATTAATAGTAACCGATATGACGGTAAGTCACGTAAAAAAAAACATACATTGAAAGTCCTCTAAAATTGATTGATTTATTATTTCAGTTTGACCTATAGGTCAAGACCGAAATATATTAGGGGAGACGGGGAACGGTTTTTGCGGCTTACATTATAATACGTTAAAGTAATGTATTCTGAATAATTAGAGTCTCGATACCGTCAATACCGGTCGGCACCCGGCAACTGTAGTGTATTTTTATATATTGTATAGGCACCTGTTGTGGTTCAGTGTATTTATATATATTGCAACAGGCTTCCACCTCCCTCCCTCCCTCCCTCCCTCCCTCCCTCCCTCCCTCTGACCGCATGGACGTGTGAAAGCTGGTAGTAGTAGGTATTCATTGAACTGGAACGGGTGCGCTGGTGACCTATTTGACCTGATTCTACCCAACGTGTCTGGGGCCCGTTTCTTAACTCTTTCAGTCCTAGCAATGCCTGGAGGCATTCCCACGCAGGGGACGCGGAATGCCTCCAGGCATTGTTTATGTGTCATCATCACAAACGCTATGTTTTATAAGAAATAATGAATAGATGTACACCAGGTAGGTATAATATTTGAAACGGGCCGCTGATATCGGCGCCCGCACCCGGTGTCTAGAGCTTTCAGATTGAGGGAGGGAGGGAGGTGCAATATATAAAAATACACTACTGTCGCCGGCACCCGTTGCGGCATCCGTTGCACTTCAATTTGTTGAAACCGAAATCATGGCAATGCCATGCCTACTATTAATCCTTGTTGCTTAATCTACAGCTTACCAACGTTTCGGCTTTTTAGTCAAACGGCAAACTGTGTACATATATCAAGATATCAATTTCAATGATTGGAGTATTCTGTTATTAGTGTAATGTTTACCTTGACAGGACTACAAGAAGGGCATGAACGCGTACCTGACGAAACACAAGTACAGTAACACGTTCACTGAAGACCTGTGGGAGGCCCTGGGCGAAGCGAGCGGCAAACAGGTTCACGAAATCATGTCTACCTGGACCAAGCAGATGGGCTACCCCGTCCTCATGGTGAGCCAGCCTCCAGAGTCTAAAATTTATATGTGATTTGAATGTGCTCTCTGTACATATGTAGCGGTGGTGAGGAAGGTCAGTGGTTAAAGCACTGGACTAGTAATCCTTAGGTTGTGGGTTTGCGTCCCACTGCAGACACTCTTTTAATCCTTGCAGTGGTAGAGTTGTTGATATATCAAAGGTCAGTCCTTCTCATACGATGTCTATGTGGTGTGGGAATTAAAACTTTCACCTCGGTAAATGTGTAGGGGTGAGATTTCTACCTGAATTCATCTCACACATCGTGCCACCACCCTGGTGGTGTAAAACAGGTGAAAAAAGCTGAGCCTTGAGTTTCTATAAATTCTCAGGGTCCCCTAGGATGTTAAACAAACGAACCAAACTTATGTCTATGATTTTTATGTTATGAATTATAAAAATGGCTAAGTATACATCTGTGCAATTTCCATTTTGTATCCTCCCCAAATAATCATGAATAGACTTTTAATTATATTCAAGTTGGAGAAAAATCCACAAAGAAACAGACGAGTTGATTTTAGAATTGGAGTGGTTTTATTGGGGGTTGTATTACATCGAAATAGTGGGTGACAAATAAACTCTCTTTGTCGCAACGTTTCGTCTCAGTTTATGAGACTTTTTCAGGCTGTAAGCATATTTAGAAGAAGAAGGACATAGTGTGAATGAATTCCACCTATTTATTATAACTCTCAAAAAGAAGTCAACAATAACAAAAAGGGGGCAACATTTTGAATATATTTTTAATTAGCCATAAATTTATTTTTTCTCAACAGTATAGTCTTAACTCAGAGGGGGTGTGAAGCGTAGCGTCCCCTATCGTTTTGGCATGGTCTCAAATGAGAGCTGAATGAGGATTCCTATACTAAAATAGGCTAACTAGTAACAGCTATTACATACAAACTGTTAGAGCTCTATCAAAAATCTTTTCAGATATTGATAGAGTGATATCTAATGTACTCCAAACCACAATAGAGCTCAATAGAGCTCCACGTTTTATGGCTGTTTGGTGTTGTGGAATACAGCCTTATTTCTCATAGGCTATGGCTTGCAAGCCTCACCCAGTCCTTTCTCAAGAGCTCCTTCCCCTCTGCTGGCAGGTTTGAAAGTGGCGCCTTGAACCCTGCCGCGATCGCATATATGAGTTGGGTGCCTATAGGGGGCGCTACGCTTCACACCTCCTCTGGTCTTAACTGACAGATGGAAATGATGTACGTTATTGCGTCATTTCATGCATATTGTCTTTCCTTTCAATAGATTCCATCTCGTTACAATATAACCCTGGCTTTTCTGATGGCGTCAAATATCATTAACTAACAATTACCTTTATATGACTGCCCCTTCTTGGCCTTGTATAGATACACAATCTGGCTAGAGGAAACACTCGTCTCATGACATTCTGATTAGCTTGATTATGATGATCTATACCTTTGTTTATATTGTCGTCATATAGAATACTAAGCACAAAACCTTCCGCTTCTATTAAGCAAACCTCATCATCTCATCCTTGTATGTATATATATACAGTGTAGCATATTATATGGACGATGGCTGTTTCCGTCTAACATATGTTTTTGTTCACAGAATGACCAGAAAATACATGCTTCGGCAGAGGTCTTTTATTGTACCTCCTTGTGCAATTTTTTTTTTTTTTTTTTTTGTCCTTGTGCAAAATATTAAAAAAAAATATATTTAAAAACCCATGACCTCGGTATCGGTTACAGGTGGAGGAGAAGCGGGAGGGCAAGAAGCGCACGCTGACTTTGACTCAGGAGAAGTTCTGTGCAGAGGGTCGCTGCCAAGGTGATCCTTCTTCACTACTCTCTATTTTACATACATTGATATATGATACTTACAGGATTATAGATTACTTCTTGGTAACAGTTCACTTAGTTTTGGATCTCTTGGTTTCGGCATATCCCATGGTAAATACGAGGGATTTGTAGACTTTGTCAGTGAGAGACAGGACGCTATTTATTCAGAAAATATGAATTTACTAAATCATATACCGATAGAGATAACAGTTTTCCACTTTTCCAAGGGAAATTTTTAGTTATCATTTCCAATCTATAAATTTGTTCTTTTTTAAAGCTTCTTTCTATTTTTCTTCACACGAGAAGTGTCAATTCTAATGTAACATAGGCTGCAGAAAGAAGTCTTTTGCCTCATCACCTATAATTTCATTTCCAGTTTATAGATTTAGTTTTCTTCTATAAAACATATATACGTATATTTTTACAGAATGAATAAAGCCTTAATAGAAATGCCTGTTGTGTGTGTATAGGAGAGAGCCCGGTGTGGATGGTGCCCGTCAGTGTGTCGACCGCCTCCAGTCCCGACAAAGCCGTGCACCGCTTCGTGCTCAAAGAGAAAACCGCCACCATCGTTCTCGACGACGTCGCCGAGGGAGACTGGGTTAAGGTGAGTGAGCTTGCTCTGATGTTAGATATGTCTTACTAATTATTTACACTCAGAGAGTTTTACTATTTTCCAAGGAAATCTTTGTTTTCGGTCTAAGTCTATACTTTGTTTTCTTGCGTGAAACAAAGAGATGAATTTGGGCTCATGCACACCAATGAACAGTGGTTCAAACCTCGCCACACACCTAAGCCCCATTCCATGCCAAATACGGTGTGTTTTCCATATTTTCTCGGTCTCTCTAAGTCAGTAAATTCCAAATGAAAAGTATTTCCTGTTTTTGTGTCACGATCCCAACTGATATGCCTGTTAAAACACAAAAGAGCATTGTGAGGTTGAAGCTGAGATGGCAGTTTAAATCTAAACGGGATGGACGCTCCCGTGCCCTGTATGGGTGGACGGTATCATCTTCGAGCGAATTCCTAAAAATAAGAATTTAAATTGTCTTATCTTGGAGTAATAGTCCATAAAGTATAAATATGGAATAATTCCTATGTCAACATTAATTTTTAAAACCAAGTTAGTTCTGTCCCCTTTACACTTACAGCTCCATACAGGTTGCCCTTATTTACAAAGAACCTCATTAAAACACCAGTTTCTAAGGGGACATTGACATTAAATTTGATAAATAATGAATGTCTTTGTACTTTAAAATTAGGGTCCCAATGATTAAGTCTAATAGAACATATTGGACGTTAAACTACCTTAAGTGCTGATTCCACCAACGCACAAGATATAGCAAGATTAGTCCCGATTTCTTTGTCTTGCTAAATCTTGCTAAGTTTTGAATAATCGCATGCATATTTGCTGCAATGTCTCTTGAGGTGTTGCGGTGGTGGAGCACCAAAATATACACACAACATCGCGAAAAAGTACACATTATCACAACAAACGAGGTACGACATATTGTGACACTGTAAGATATATAACAAGATATACCAAGAAATACCACGGCAAATCCATTGTGTTGGTGGAATCAGCCCTTAAAGCTTTTAATTCTTGTTACTGGCCTAGGGGGTTAGTGTCATACAGAATACACCATGAGTGAAAGC
This sequence comes from Alentia gelatinosa, assembly GCA_950022655.1. Taxonomy (NCBI): domain Eukaryota; kingdom Metazoa; phylum Annelida; class Polychaeta; order Phyllodocida; family Polynoidae; genus Alentia; species Alentia gelatinosa. The sequence continues at coordinate 23,074,766 of OX465589.1, read as the reverse complement.
TATACAAAAATATACATTTAGACTAAAAAATACCGTTGGAACCAGCCCTTTCACAACAAGCCGGTGATTGTAAAGTGCTCTGCTTACAGATGAACACGGGCGCTATCGGCTTCTACCGGACGTGTTACTCCACAGAGATGCTGGAGGCGCTCCTGCCGTCTTTAAAGGACGGCTCCATGCCACCACGTGACCGCCTCGGGCTGCAGAACGACCTCTTTGCACTGGTGAGTAGATTGTTTGGTTAATCACTGAGCCACCCATTCATACATAGAGCCTCCAGAGGTTACTAAACTCCCGATTATCGCCCCGGGTAAAGCAAAGTTCCGCTCCCGATAGACTTGGCACACTACGACAAAATGAACTACAGTTTTCTGATTTATAATTGGAGAAACTGAATATAATTTCGGATTTCCATGTAGAAATAGCTGAAATTTCCATTTCTGACATCAGAATTTCAATTTGAGGATGTCTAAAAACCGTTAAACTGCATTAATTCTGGCTTACGGGTTGGGGGTCTATCAATACACTACGTCGGTAATCAGCGATATCCGGATCTTGTCAACAGACTGAATTACGGGATACCTCAATAGGGTCTATTGACAGTTCTCTACTGTGGATAGTAACAGGTCGCTTATGTCACACAACGATAGATTGTAAATGCTCACTCAGACCACACATATGTAGATTGTGAATGCTCACTCAGACCACACATATGTAGATTGTGAATGCTCACTCAGACCACACATATGTAGATTGTGAATGCTCACTCAGACCACACATATGTAGATTGTGAATGCTCACTCAGACATATATGTATATGTAGATTGTAAATGCTCACTCAGACATATGTATATGTAAATTGTAAAAGTCTAGGTTAAGCGAGTGTTCCACCGGGGACCATGCAAGGGTTGCTCGCTTCACAAAGTTAAAAATTCAAAAAAGAGAAAATCAGATGCCTAGACTAGGCTAGAGTTAACAATTGTTATCAACAGAACTGTATTCACTAAGTAAATATGACATCATAAATGACAATTATTTGCTTTTCCATGGAAATCTTTGTTTTTATTTACACTTTATAAATTTCTTTTCACTTGTGTAAAACAAAGATAGTATAAATTGAGCCTCCTTTATTCCAATAAAACATTGATTTCAACCTCCCCACACACCCCCAGCCCCATTTCATGGCCAAAACTGATGTGTTTTCCATATTTTTCCGATCTCTCTCAGGCAGTAAATTCTACATAAAAGATATTTCCAATGTTTCGAGGTTCCTGACCCCTAACATGCCTGTGTCAAAAGCAGGTCATAGTGTGAAATTTTTATCAACAGCAAAATTACTTTTGTCAGTGATTATTTAATAGTTACCTCAACTGTTAAATGAACTATCATAACTTTATGTTTTTAATGTCCTATTCATGTGCGCTCTATTGGAAATAATATTAGGTATCTTGATATATATCGTGTGGGGGTAATATATTTATATATTTTTTTTGTATTGAGTATATCCTGCCAGAAGATGTTTCACATATGTTATATTCTTCCAATATGAAGATGACCACCACATGATCACAGGCGTTGTACAAAACTGTCAGTAAAGGCACGGACTTGGATGACTGCGCAGAAGTTTTTTCAGAGATGGCAGTTTTCCTCTTTTCCAAGGAAATCCTTGTTTTCAATTTCGGCTAAAGAATTTTTTTCGTGTGCAAAACAAAGAGAGAATAAATTGGGCCTCATTCACACCAATAAACAATGATTCCAACCTCCCCATACACCCCAGTCCCAGTCCAGTTTTTTTGGGTTTTTTCAGAGGAGCACGGACAGGCTTTGCCTCGTTTTGCCAATCCAATAACGATGTATTTTCCATGTTTTCTCCGTCTCTCGGGGGAAGGAAATACCACATAAAAAAATTTTCCTCATTTTTCTCATGACCCCAACTGACACCCCTGGAACTTGATGGTAGGTGTTAACAGTGCACTGTTTGATGTTGTAGGCGCGGTCGGGCGTGACGTCCACGGTTGACGTGTTGAAGTTGGCGCAGGCTTTCTCAGCGGAGACCAACTACACCGTGTGGAGCGACCTGAGCACCAACCTCAGCGGCGTCGGCCTTCTCCTCCAGTACACAGACTTCCACAAGGACTTCGAGGTCAGTCACCCCTCACCATGTGTCACCCTAGTCAGACGAGTCAGACCCTATACACTAGTATCAGGGTCGGACACCACTGCACAGGGGATTTCTGGGGTTTTCCTTGGCAGGGTGAATAACGATATTTTGGGTCAGAACGTGGGAGTTTTAATGTTTCTACAGGAAAGACACACTTAGATATACCAAATACGTTGGGTTGTACGCCATAACTAGTGTAACCCCTGTAACTCTATCTCTTCATGGGAGACCTGGCCAAATGACAGAATAAAATGCTTACATATTAAGAAAAAAAGTCGAATGATTCCGTGAAGCATTCTTCTGCCACGGCCCCCTGGTAGATTGAGGAGTAATTTCTCTTCCCCTTTTCGAGATCAGTGTTGTTTTGTCTAAGAGGATGTGAGAGATCTTTTATTGTTGTATATTTTTCAAGCTAGAATAACTTTTTTTAGGAAAAAAAAACATAAGATACCTTATAGGAAAGTGAAGGAATTTGCGTAATTTCTTCATAGATGTACACATCATTTTACACTATTGACACTATCTCACTAGCGGGCCTTGAAGAAGGTGCCACCCGGCACCGAAACGTAGCCACAAAGCTAGCTTAAAAGTAATAAAATTGTACCAGATCTTAAGGGTCAATAAAACTGAGACTCACATTTATGGGTTTGTGGTTGGTGTTTAATAACACAATATTTTTTTACACTGGTTGGAAGGGCATGAGCATGCAAAATATTTATTTGTAAATCAGTGGTACTCGCTTTCTAGGTGCATTACGCTCATAATTCGCTTTAGAGACATTGTTATACACAATGCACTAGACATGCTCAAGTCTTTGATTATGAACATTCATTAAATGATTAATCACAATCAGAATAAAATTCATTAAAGTATGTATCCTTCTCTGACTGGCCCATGAATCAAACCTGTATCCCAGCGAGGAGAGTAGACATAGGATGCAGGGACTGAAGCCAGTCTAGCAGTGCACACATCCAGCTCAATAAAGATTCTGTAGTGGCGTCTTCATCCTGTTTTTTATATACATGATGTATGATGTAGTGTGTGCATATGTATATATTTATCTCACCCCTGGAATAAATGTCCATAGGCTTAACATTGGGAACTCGTTCTCCATACCCCTACAAGTATTGCAGTCCGTTCTCCATGGTTTATATCCTGTGTGTTGTCCATTCTTTTAGTGTGTACAGGGGTGAGATAAATACAGAAAGCAACTAGTTTTGGTCAAATAAGTCTTTCCCCAACTCGTTTGAATGCTATGAATGCTATGCTGCCGCCTCGTTCATATCACTCCGCATCAAACTCGTGAAGAACGACGACTTTGACCAAAACTTGTTGGTTTCTTCTTTAGTCTGTGGTGTGGATACGGAATGCTGTGATAGCTGAACAAGCCTGTTTCATTCAATAAGCTGCTCTCCAACGCCTCAACTACGCCCTCTAGTTGGCAGTAGGTCCTGACTCTGGACTGCTCATGAACTAAATCGCTCCTCTCTAGATTATGGTAGACCAGCCCCACTCTGAAAGGGCCAACTCGAATTGTTATGACAATTTGGGTCTCTCTTTTTTCCAGACATTTACCAAAACACTCTTTGGACCAATCTCTAAGAGCCTAGGATGGGATCCCAAGGAAGGAGAAGGTAAGAAGAATTGTGTGTTTTCATTTAATATTATAATATGTATCTTTGACCAAGATAAAAATCGTAAACTGTACATAAGCTGACGTTTGATACTTTTATGGACATACATTGATAAACTGGGAATCCTGGCTGTTCATGCATTGTTGACTTACCTCTGTCTAAACGTGCCTGTTTGTGGGTGTTTCTAGGTCACCTGGACGCCATGTTGCGGTGCCTCGTTCTCGCTAAGATGGGTCGTAACGGAGACGAGGCTACCATCAGCGAGGCGCGGTCACGGTTCAATGATCACTGCTCCGGCACGAAAGCCCTGCCTGCCGACCTGCGATCTGCTGTGAGTGCAATTATTATTAGTCTCTGTTCATAACTGTTATTGTACAAGTACGTCTGGTAAATCTTAATTGCCATTATCCAAAAATAAATTGTCAAAAGAAATAATAAAAAAATTGATGGCCATTATCGGACGTTGAATAAACCAAACCAAAATTGTACAAGCTTACTGACGATCTTGTGACAGTATGATACTTGCCATACTTGGATACAACCAATCACTCACTTATTCATTCCCTCACTGTTTCTTCTTTTTATTTCATCACAAACAGTTCTGACACTTGGTCAGATCTTCCACCATAATTTAGAGATGACAGTTTCCAATTTTCCAATGAAATCCTTCCCTTCATTTTCAGTTCATGAATTTTTTTGCTTGCGTAAATCAAAGAGAATAAATTAAGCCTCATCCACACCAATAGACAGTGGTTCAAACCTCCACACATACCCCAGCCCTATTCCATGGCCATTAACGATGCGTTTTCCATGTTTTCTCAGTTTCACTGATGCAGTAAATTCCACACGATAATAATGTCCACATTTTTAATCTGACATCCATAGTATCAATAACACATATGTGTATTTATTTCAGGTCTATTCTACAGTGTTGACACATGGCGGAGAGGAGGAGTTCCAGAAATTATTAAAGGTAAATTATTTTTGGTTTTATAGAGTTCGCAAATGTTCTTTTCATCTCAGTCAAGAAATTATTTTAGAGTGTGGATTAAGATATCCAAACAAAATAAATATATGCATTCTACCTTTCAAGTCCAGTCAGGTGGGCAATTGAAGTGTGTGAAAGGAAAGAGTTTATATTATCATTTTTACATACAAATTTTGTGAAAATGATTCACTCTTTTTCAGTTATAGCCATCTTTATTTCAAATATAACACAGATATTTTTCGGGTCTGTATACGTCTGGTTGACTCTCATGAGAACTCCCATAACTTATTTGTAATAATCATGTATAAGATAATATGTCTTTATCTTTGTATCTATTCAATCTCAAATATAACTTTCTGATCGTTCTGCTCAGAACATGCTATATAAATGTAAAGCAGTTAGAACATTGTATAGTAACAGTGGTTTCAACAAAATAATCATTTGAAATGCTAAATTGGTTTAGAAAAAAAGGAAATTAGATAAACAGAAATGACTGTTTTACACCTTTTTTTTAAAGGAAATGCCACTATTTCACGTTCAGTATAAAATGCTTTTTTCCTTGTAAAACAAAGATGATATTTATTGAGCATCATTCACAGCAATAGCAGAGTAGTTTGAACCTCTCCACAGACATTCAAGATCTATGGTGTGTCTGAAACCAACATGATTTCCATGGGGTCATAGTCACTTCAAGTCAGCAAATACCACATGTAAAATATATCCACGTTTTTCCCGTGCCCCAACGGATATCCCTAATAAATTGATAAATAAATAAAGATGATAGTATTAACAAGTACAACTCGACTGCTGCCCAATCCGGTTTGATGTAGGCTTTATTGAACAATTGTTTACAACGTTTCGGCTTCTTAGTGGCCTTTTTCCAGTCCAGTATCTCTCAATAAATGTGGAGTTGTCGTTGGTGTGTTGACAGCTGTACAAGGAGGCCGACCTGCACGAGGAGAAGAACCGCGTTCTCCGCTCACTGGGCGCCACCAAGGACGAGGCGCTCATACAGAAGGTGCTCGACTTCGCCGTGTCCGTGAGTCCCCCATCCACAATTACTCCACATAACTCCTTGCCGCATCACTCAGCAGGACTTTCGTACCATTTACATCCACACCCAGTTGTCAGCCATGCAGGGTGACCTAGCGTCTCTGCATTTTTATTTTTATGTTGTCGATCTCGCTTTGATACGACTTTGGTAGTTGGTATATTATAAAAATTTGTCGAGCCCTGGAGCAACGTGGAAAAAGGCACACTAGAGCCTACCGTTAACCTCCAGGTGAAATAAAAGATTTTTTAAAAAAAAACAACAACAAAAAAAGTAAATATTGTCGGCTGTGAAACATACAGTAGGTCCCTCTAAGGACGCATGATGCCTGTAGGTATTACCGCAATAGGGGGAATGCTGCCTCAATGCATCACTTTTTCAATTTAATAGGAATTAAACTTTTAGCAAATATTCATCAGAATTGAAAAGAATTGGTATATCTTATTAAAATGTGTTCTAGGTATACATGAACAAATTACGTGATTGGTTATAGCAATGTATATAAATAACAATATAAGGGTAATATTTGTTAGACTTAGAAGAAACCTGTTGACCTTGATGGAACACTATGGCAACTAGTGTGAACCCCATAGCGTTGGGCATCTGCCAAACATGCTTCTAGGGTAAAAACCTACAGGGTAGGCCAAAGGCCGACTTTGGGCTACATTTGTAAGATGATCTATTATGTGTTATGAGCCATCGTCCGTTACACCGCTGTGCGGTCACCGCCGATGAGAGTATTGTCTCCTCCACTACACCAATCGCTATAACCACCTGCCAAGTGGCCGCCATATGATTACTCCACGACCTCTTTTGGGGTCGTGGAGTCAGCCAAAATCTCATTACTGACAGCAACAATAATATATGTAATTTAACTTGACTTAACCATTTGATCTTAATTGTTTATCTTTGACCAAGAACATACATGAGAATCTCGAGGGCCCGGATGGAAAAACGGCAGACTGCCGAATTCCGGTGATTGGGGTATCATTTTTCGCTGTTGAAATTTTTAGAATTTTAAAATGGAACACCCCTTTTAATTACCGAGTCACAGATGGTCGTCCTTAAAGGGTAAATGTGAATATTAAAGTTGCTGTTCCTGGATTTGTTGTGGTTGTTTACTCAAATCAATTATTGTTGTCAGGATGAGGTGCGGTCTCAAGACAAGGTGTTTGTGATCGCTGGAGTGACCGGCTCTGTGAAAGGTCGGGAGATGGCATGGAAGTACCTGTCAGACAAGTGGACCTACTTCCACAAACAGTACCAAGGAGGCTTCCTTCTCGCACGCCTCGTCAAGGTAAGCCTTCGTGTTCCAAGCTATTTAGATATTAAGGATACTGCTAACCACTTTGTGTATTTTGATCTCACACTTAATATTTCTGCCAGGTATCATGTTTCATAGGAATATAAAATGAATCCAAAGTGATGTAGAAAGTACAACTCAATAACTTCCCATATATTGGTTTGGTGATTGGTTTATTTAGATATAAAATAAGTCCTAAATTGTCTCAGATATGATTGATCCTTCAAGTAGAAATCCCTGTTTGTTTTCTGAAAAATAAGTTATGAAAGAAATGTTGACCGGGGACCAACCAGGAGTTTCTGCAATTACTATGGATCGTATTTAAAACACGTTGTGATTGTTATCCCTTTTTCTAATATTTATATGTGGGGGCCAGTTTTATCTGACAGATATCAAATGTATTTAATTTATTAAAGAAACACTAAATAAATATAAAAAGTCTGAACAGATTGGGGTCTATAACCTAGATCCGTGCATGTTAGTAAAACATATCCCCAGCAGGGGTGTTCGTTACAAACCCCCTTTTAGTGTCTGGTCTAACTAAGTTTCTCCCCTGGAGCAGTAAACTTGTTGCAGTCAAATGAAGTATCGTCACATACAGTCATCGGCAAAATACATTTTGAAATGCGTCTACAGAAGTGTAAGCTTCATAATAATTTTCCCTCCTGTGTTGTTGCAGTCTACGACAGAAAATTTCATCACAACTGAGATGGCCAAGGAAATAGAGGTAACTAATTCTCTCTTCTATGCTTTATCAAAAATACCAAATATTTGACATTTTCGAAGGGTTCCAATATTGGGAGTGGGATTTAAGCTCAGTAGTTAAGGCACTCGACTTGTGACCCCAAGGTTGTGGTACTTTGTGGGTTCGAGTCTCACTGCAGACACTCATCTCCTTCACCTTCAGCAGTGGTAGCTTTACTGCTATATCAAAGCCCAATCCTCCTCAGACCATGTCTATGTGGTGTGGGAAGTAAGAGAACTCTCATCTAGGTAAATGTGTAGTGTTGAGAATTCTACCCAAACTCATCGCATTTATTCGATCACCATCAATACCTAAAATAAGTCTAATAAGACATATTGTTATTAAACTACCCAAACAAACAAACAATCCAAAAGTTGCAATATTTGTAGCTTAAGGTAAATTCGATTTATTATCATTAAGATAAATTGTGTATAGTCAAATGAGAAACTGAAATCTCAAACAGATATGGAAATGGGATTCTTTTCCAAAAAGGTAAATGCATTATAAGTTACGGTTATATTTTTTTAGAATGTAGTAGAACATGTTGACAATGTGTCCTCTACTGCCATACATTATGTAAATGTTGTTGTAGTTGGGTATCTCTATCCATTATATTCATCATCTATTCTAATATTTATGAACTTAATGTAATTAAGGCAGATTTTATTAATAATGCAACCATTCTTACCCAAATATTCTAAAATTGTTCCGGCCGGCGGGGCATCCTGGAGAGGATGGCGGCCAGGAGGGGCTGTCGTCAGGCCGTCACATGGGCAGCCGCTGCGGGGCGGGCTGCGTGAAGATTAGGCCAGACGGGTCGACGGCAGCCGGGAGGGTCCGTGTTGATGGACGAGGGCCTGGCCACCCGGGGGCCGACGTGGAGACACGTGGAAAGAATGCTACCTGGCTTGAAGTGGTTGGTGCCCCAGGGCCGACGTGGTGGGGAGGTTGAGCAGACGTGTGAGGCACGTGAGGTGCCCCCCGAGAGGGTCGGCGAGGAGACACGGAGAGGTCGCTGCCCGGCAGGTGGCCAGGGCAGCGGGGAGACACTTGCAAGACATGCCAGACCCAGTGCTGATGCATACGGCGGGCTAGGGCGGTGATGTGACGTGTGATGACACGTGGTGTGCCGGCAGTGACTGGGCTTTGTTGAGGTGTGGAGCCCGGGGGCGGCGGCAATGACCCGGAGAGCCAAGGAGCGTGGGTGTCCCGAGCTCTTTGTGCCCGGGATTTGTTTGCCCCCTGAGCTGTGAGGCTGCGTGCGGGACACGTGGTGGCCTGCGATGAGGAGGTGAGGTCGGAAAAGAAGGGTGTGTGTGCCGCATGGCGACAAGTGAAGAGGCAGTTCCGGCAGTGAGTGAGGGAGCAGGGTGCAAAGACATGTGAGTCAAGGTTTCCCCCCCTGCTATATCAAAGGCCAATCCTCCTCAATATTTGTAGCTTAAGGTAAATTCAATTTATTATCATTAAGATAAATTGTGTATAGTCAAATGAAAAACTGAAATCTCAAACAGATATGGAAATGGGATTCTTTTCCAAAAAGGTAAATGCATTATAAGTTACGGTTATACTTTTTTAGAACGTTGTAGAACATGTTGAGAGTGTGTATCATCTAATGTCCTCTACTGCTATACATTATGTAAATGAGGTTGTATTTGGGTATCTCTATCCATTATATTCATCATCTATTCTAATATTTACAAACTTAATGTAATTAAGGCAGATTTTATTAATAATGCAACCATTCTTACCCAAATATTCTAAAATTGTTCCGGCCAGCGGGGCATCCCGGAGAGGAGGGCGGCCAGGAGGGGCTGTCGTCAGGCCGTCACTTGGGCGGCCGCGGAGGGGTGGGCCAGACAGGTCGACGGCAGCCGGGAGGGTCCGTGTTGATGGATGAGAGCCTGGCCACCCGGGGGCTGACGTGGAGACACGTGGAAAGAATGCTACCTGGCTTGAAGTGGTTGGCGGCCCAGGGCCGACGTGGTGGGGAGGTTGAGCAAACGTGTCAGGCACGTGAGGTGCCCCCCGAGAGGGTCGGCGAGGAGACGGCAGCGGGGAGACACTCGCGAGACATGCTGGACCCAGTGCTGATGCATACGGCAGGCTAGGGCGGTGATGTAACGTGTGATGACACGTGGTGTGCCGGCAGAGACTGGGCTTTGTTGACGTGTGGAGCCCGGGGGCGGCGATAATGACCCGGAGAGCCAAGGAGCGTGGGCATCCCGAGCTCTTTGTGCCCGGGATTTTTTTGCCCCCTGAGCTGTGAGGACGTGTTGGGGACACGTGGTGGCCTGCGATGAGGAGGTGAGGTCGGAGAAGAAGGGTGTGTGTGCCGAATGACGACAAGTGAAGAGGCAGTTCTGACAGTTAGCCCCCCCCCCCCCCCCCGTCCCCCCCTTCGTTGCCAGGGTTTCTTCCCCAGGGCAATTGAAAATGAGAAATTGTGTCACGTTACCCCGGGAGCAGAAAGGCCAGGGGGGCCTTTGACAAGCAGACCCGGGAAGTGGCGAGGAAGTAAGACAATGTAGACAGGCGTAGACGGGCATAGTCTGCGTGGCGTGAGAGGTGGACCGAGTTTCTGGCGGTCTCGGCCACAGAGTTCAGTGTAGAAGAGGAGGGGCCAGAGAGAGGCAAGACCCCGTAGATGTGGAGAGTGCATGCCCCCAGTCCCGGGTCGTGTGTTGTTGTGAAACTTGACCTGGGTCGGGGAGACTGTGGTGAGGATGACCATTGGGCGGCAGGGACAGGTGCAAGGTGTGCGGGATGACGGTGTGCGCACATGGTGAGCGCCCAAAGTGAATTGCCAAGGCAATTGAGAATGAGTAATTGAGTTACGTTACCCCGGGGGGGAGGAAAAGGCCGGGGGCCTTTGACGAGTGGAGGTGAAGAGTGGCAAGGAGATAGATGAGTAGACACGCATGGATGGGCGTAGACTGTTGTGAGGAGGGGTGGGTGAGGTTTGGAGCTCTCAGCCCCGGAGTTGAGTGTAGTCGTAGGTGTAGTAGAGGAGTGGGGCAGAGAGCTGCGAGGCCCTGGTTTGTGTAAGGTGACTGTCCTCTGTACCGTCCCGGGTTGGGGTTGTTGTGAAACCCGAGCCGGGTCGGTTGGTGTTATGGTGAGGACCGTTGGGCGGCGAGAACATGTGCAGGGCGAGTGGTGTGGAGGTTGACAGTGAGCTGGACACGTGGTGAGCCCCCAAGTTGAAATTGAGGGGTAGTCGTCCTTTTAAACTTTTCTTCCCCGGGGCAATTGCCAAGGCAATTGAGAATGAGAAATTGAGTCATGCTACCCCAGGGGCAGAGAAGGTCTGGGGCCTTTGACAAGTGGAGCTGGGAAGTGGTGAGGAGGTAAGGTGGTGTAGACACACATAGACGGGCGTAGACTCTGTGGTTGAGAGGTGGGCCGGCTTTTTGGTGGTCTCTGTGGAGTTTGGTGTGTGGTAGAAAGGGGGAGAGAGGTGTGAGGCCCCGGTGAGTAGTGGTAACTGACCTCTGCCCGGTCCTGGGTTGGGGATGTTGTGAAACCCGACCCGGGTCGGGGCTGCCGGGGCAGGATGACCGTTGACCAAGACCAGACAAAGGAAGCATGTGGCAGTGAGTTTAGAGATGATACAAGTGTAAAACTCAGTTTTGTGTCTGCAGGGATGGAACGAGTTGGTCCTAGTTTATAGATGGTAAGTTGAGTGGGGCGAGTTTAACACAGGCATGTTGAGTGCTTGCCCCGGCGCGAGCAGGTCCCACCACGTGGTGCGTGGTAGCGAGCTGCAGTCACTTAGTAGCAGACGTGTGTTTCTTCTGAGTTTTTCCTGGGAACTCATTCCTGACTCCGTCTTCATGGTCCAAGATAAATTTGCGACGTTTAATGTGTTTTTCCTCATTTTCCGTGATGGCTTTGCGAAGTTTTTGTGGTAAACCCGGAGTCGGGTTGGAGTGCCTTGGGGAGTTCCTTCCTCATTGGCGCCCCAAGGTTGAAGTGGACACAGGCGGGTTGGAGTAGGGTGGTCATGTGACCGGGACCACGTGACCGGAACCATGTGAGCGAGTCCTTAGCAACCGGGAGTGAGTCCTTCGCGACTGTGCTCTGTTTCGCATTAACGCCAACTCTTCAGTTAGCCCCATTATAATTGAGGCAGATTTTATCAATAACACAACCATTCTTACCCAAATATTCTAAAATTGTTCATATGCCGTAAATATCCATAAATTCACATGGGCCGCGGGTTGTTCAGCCTCAGAGACCCGCTCTGTTCAGCCTGCAGTCACTTAGTAGCAGACGTGTGTTTCTTCTGAGTTTTTCCTGGGAACTCGTTCCCGACTCCGTCTTCATGGTCCAAGATAAATTTGCGACGTTTGATGTGGTTTTCCTCATTTTCCGTGATGGCTTTGCGAAGTTTTTGTGGTAAACCCGGAGTCGGGTTGGAGTGCCTCGGGGAGTTCCTTCCTCATTGGCGTCCCAAGGTTGAAGTGGACACAGGCGGGTTGGAGTAGGGTGGTCATGTGACCGGGACCACGTGACCGGAACCATGTGAGCGAGTCCTTAGCAACCGGGAGTGAGTCCTTCGCGACCGTGCTCTGTTTCGCATTAACGCCAACTCTTCAGTTAGCCCCATTATAATTGAGGCAGATTTTATCAATAACACGACCATTCTTACCCAAATATTCAAAAATTGTTCTTATGCCGTAAATATCCATAAATTCACATGGGCCGCGGGTTGTTGAGCCTCAGAGACCCGCTCTGTTCAACCTAAATTTTCAGCTAATTCTCAAGGTTCTTTTACACCACTAGGGTGGTGATCGAATCTATGTGATGAATTCAGGTAGAAATCTCACCCCTACACATTTACCGAGGTGAGAGTTCTTTTACTTCCCACACCACATAGACATGGTATGAGAAGGATGGCCTTTGTTATAGCAGTAAATCTACCACTGCTGAGGGAATAGGGTTAATAGGGTTAATCTAGGTTGGCTTGTGCCCTGCCTAAGACCGGCATCAGTTTCTTAGTCATCCATAAAGAGGCTTATCAGCTTTCAACCTTTTGCCCTACCTCAACTGTAAACTCTGTAATCGGTCATTTCCCACACACAGGCAACACAGCAATGTTAGAGTGGCATTTCCTGTTAAGTTTCATATTTATCTCTTTTTCAAGTCTAATAGAACATATTGGACGTTTAACTACCCAAACAAACAAATTACCTTTCTTCAAATACAATATGTAACAGTATAATCAAAAGAAATGAGAGTATGTATGCCGATTCATAGTCATTTTGTTCCAAAAAGATGATATATGCTTCATTTTTTAAGGGTTTTAGATTTCCGATTTTTTCCTCACTCCAAACTTTCATCTCTACGTTTTAAATGAATGGAAAAGGGAGTCATGGGTTGTTTGAATACCATGTACGGATCTGTCTTAAGTCCGTGATCAAGCGGCCATCCATAAAGTACGTACATATACACTGAGGGGGGGGGGGGGGGGGAGTGTAGGGTGGTAAAGAATTTTTGATATTTTGCATATGCACCTCCTTTGTTCTATTGCGCACAAGATTGGGAGGGGGTATCCAAAATTTAAGAAATTCTACGTTCGTACTTTTTTTTAACAGTATTCCATCAAGAAATATGCTTGGTGCACCAATGCCCAACACTGTCCTGTGCTGGAGAGTGAGAACACGGCCACAGCCTGTTCTCAAGGTGGCGGCGATTGTTATTACACAGGTGACGATTGTTAACCTGGAGATACCATTGCAACCTGGTTCAAAAGTCACCAGGAAGTTGTCATTATCAAGGTAGCATCGGCTTGCGAAAGAGGTGTCACTAATGTTTATTTTTAAAATCCCATTTTGTGTTCTTTGTAGGAGTTCTTCAAGGCGAACCCCGCGCCGTCGGCAGAGAGAACCATCCAACAGTCCCTGGAGAACATCCACCTCAACCAGAACCAACTGAAGCGTGACCAGGACACCATCAAACAGTTCCTCGCCTCCAGCGGCTAGACCCGCCCTCCGTGGGCACTGAGAGTACCCTGACTGCTTACACCGACACCAACCTACGTGTTTTCTACCGACGTCCACGTGTTTTATACGTTACACCATGCGATCGCGTTATCTCCACCAAATGGCAGCACGCACAGATATATAGCCTATGATTCTTGAATTTCCCGACTTATTTTTTTTGGAGGACAAAAGGTAAAAAATATATATATATAAAAGAATTGAGGATTTGTTCATGGCTGTTGAATCTTTATTATATGTGGAGACTTGGCGTTGATCGTGGGTGTATGTACCACGTGGGATGTTGCGTATGTCCTGTTACTGAACGCCGTACCTGATAATGTTTCTCGCACTGGGAGCTTTGTAATAATGTATCAATATACGTGAGCGCCTCGGTCGACGAGATGTGGCGATCATGGGAACGCGCGTACTAACGCTTTCAAAAAGAATAACTCACTTCTGTACGAAGCCAGCTTCATTTTGAATTACAGGTGACAGCTCGACTTATGATCGTATCCGTTCATACTGAGAAGATATAAAACTAAGCGACATTTCATGATTACATAATCAGAGAAGTCTTTCGTTATAAGACTCTTTGAGTTTCATTTAGATAATCACACATTTTAAAGTCTTTGGGGATTAATAGCGATGACCTGGCTTTTTTTCATATCAGTTGATCAATGTGGGATCCTCATCTATGAATAGTAGAAACCCTGTCGCTGGACTGTGAATAAAAAAAATCATTCTGTAGCAACCAGTTGTGGAAACAGAATTAAAACCAAACAGCCATGACTCAATTATTTAGGTGTCACTGTTGTTCTGATTGATTGTATTTTGCTTAGCGATTTCAAGTTGGTTGCAATTCACATTCCTGTGGCAGATATCAGAGGTCATGATTATTCACAAGTGGCAGCCACCGTGACCCATTGTACCACAAATATCTGTGGTGGAATTAAAGCATTTTCATTGAGAGGAGTCTAGTTTTGTTTTCTTTAATTATTAAGGCTTACTGCCAAGTCTAGTAACAAAAATACAGGCACACAAATGGTTTTATGACATCATCGTTTACATTCTTTCTTTCCGTGAGTGATATTTTGCTTGCAAACGAAATAAACTTAGGAATCGCTAGTATTTGAAAATTTTAGATTCATACTAATTTGCCGTACCTATTAGGTATTGTATACCCGCTACATATCCAGTCATGGCCTTTTCAGCATTTATTTTATATCCCGAGAGTCCTTGTGATCAGTGTGAATCCGAATAGAACATTTGGAAGATGGGGGAGTAAAATAAAACCCGGTGAGTGATATTCGTGCTACTCGAGCAATTTTTGCTCTCAGCTGAGACCGGGGATTAGATTAGCTCAAAATACAGGAGCCTCCTGGACACTGTCCCTTGACCACGTTCCGGGTACAGACAGCCTCCAAGCCCCTGCCAATTTTTGTTTCCAGATTTTTGCATTTTTTTGGTCCCATGCCTGCACATTTAACCTAGGTCTAGTAAAGGAGATCTAGGTAGGTAAATAGATTGGCCACCACCTCTGTCTACAATTGTCCGACTGGGAGGTCGTTATGGTCAGACCCAGTTCTTGTCCACGAATTCTCACTCTCAGACCAAGCAACATTCGTTATGAGTAGATTCTGAGAGCTGAAATACTTATTGAGAAATGTTCGTACCTCACAGAAGTGATGATAAAACCTACCTTTATGATTATATGTGTATCGTAGGAGCGTGTTCAGAATCTGAGTATCTACCTTTAATGGTTATTATATTCAAAAGGTACACAAAAGAAATATGAACGTGGAAAAATAGCTTCAACAGTTAGAATTGACACGTTCTCCAACCAAAAATATAGGTCAGATGAAAGATCTGCTGGGAGAGTGTCGAACACATACAGCTCGTGGGTCAAGGTGACACAGATTTAACCTTAGAGCTAAGGTAGTGTAGTGCTGGCGGCCAGTGTAAGCATGCACATAGCTATTTAGACTGGTTCCCTGCCCATATGAATAATTATTAGTCTAACTAGGCCAGGCTTCCAGGCTAATAGCTATTGTGTAATGGTGCTAAACAAAACACAAGGTGGCACGTGTAGTTATCAATGATTTTTATTAACTATCATTTATGGCTTGCGTTTGAGGGGTTTTAGCCTTGTCTCATCATCACTCAATTATTACAGCTGATAATGATCATTATCACTCAATTATTACAACTGATAATGGTTGTCCCCCAACTACAGCAGTGCTATCATACAATTACCGGACAGAACTGGCTATCACTCTGTGCCCTACAGACACCACTCAGCTGATACAATACCTCGACCATGGACACGCTGTGTTTGTTAGCATTTTCTCCTTTGTTCACCTTGACCTACACCTTAGATATTTTCCATTCCACACACTATTTGGGTATTATTGGACCAATGAAAAGCAAATTTCCAACTGAAGTCTGTTCAAAACATCTAGCCAATCTCTATAGGAAGTATTCATATATTTATTAACACCTTTAATTGCAAATCTATTCGTAAACGATCCCATATTTATGAGTGGACCTGGGTCAAGGTCATCATCTGTGTAGCTTTTGAAACTTTACCTTTGCACCCTTCATTGAGTCTAAAGCGAGTATTCCACCATTGTGACCAACCAGACATAAACGTTGTACAGCACATGTATGGAGGTTGCCGGAAGATCTGGACTATTTGAATCATCTGTCAGGTTGGTGGAATCACACACCAGACATTCCAGCAGGCGTCTGCTCTAAGTTATCAGGTGACATCTGTTAGAGGATA
Organism: Alentia gelatinosa; assembly: GCA_950022655.1. Taxonomy (NCBI): domain Eukaryota; kingdom Metazoa; phylum Annelida; class Polychaeta; order Phyllodocida; family Polynoidae; genus Alentia; species Alentia gelatinosa. The sequence continues at coordinate 23,058,115 of OX465589.1, read as the reverse complement.
TTAGGGGTTGTTGGGACGTTGCCTCACGGTTGCTAAGCGTCTACTGGGGCGTCTGGCTATCTGCCGGCTGAAACACACTTCCACAGGCTAGACTTTTTAAGCCCCCATTCCACCAACCAGACAAAAACGTTGTGTGACGCTCATACAATGGTTGCTGGGACATCTTGTGGAATTTTGTTGTCTGATTGGTGGAGCATCGCACGATGCTGCGCGATGCCCATCTGCCAGACATCTGTTCTTGGTTGCTGGGTTAGTTGACCGTCTGTTGGGGGTGGCTGGCACATCGCCCCAGGGTTGCTCATGGTTGTTGGAGGGTTGCTGGGGCATTGGCTGTGGCATCTGCTGAAATGCGCACAAATGTGCTTCCACCCACCAGAATTTATAGACGATGTCCCAGCCAATGCTCCAACAACCCTCCACAAGATGGAATTATAGCGTCGGCTGAATAACTGATTTATTAGTTTTTTGTCTGTTGGAATTGGGCGTCTGGCTGATGGAGTATGGCACCCGCCTGTGAGCGCTGCCAGGACCCACAGCGAGGGAACGCCGCCAACATGGCACGACCGACACCGGCAATACCAGAAGCCGCAAACAGACATAGAAAATTCCAATACTTTCGGTATTTTCGACAGAATTCTAGTACCAGATCGTGCCATACAAATTCATAACATCAATCCTTATCTTTATTTACATTCATTGTTCGATTTGACGTGAAATTCCACGGTTATTTGACATTCTCTGACCGTTCCCATAAAATCCCGGCACAGCACCCGCCCGCAAGCTCTGCCGGACCTGGGGCGAGGGAATGCCGCCAACACGGCATGGCCAACACTGGCGATACCCGAAGCCGCGAACGGACATTGAAAATTCTGACAATTTTGCAGAATTCTAGCACCATATCACGCCATACACATTCATAACATCAATCCTTTATTTTACCTTCATTGTTTGGTTTACCGCAGTATTTCGTGAATTTTTGATGATCTCTCAACGTTTCCATACAAAATCCAACATGGCGGCACACTACTTTGCTTGATACGCGGGTTTCGTGGGTTCAAAGCGTCGTAGTGTATCGCCACTCACCACGCCACCTATTGGAGAACTGGAATACCATGTTAAATGTGGCCAACGTCTACCAGACAGTGCCACTGTCCACACCCCGCTGCTCTATATGGAGCGTCGGCTGGGGCTGGACTGGAGGGTCTGCTGGCACTGCGAGCCATCGACTGCAACATCTGTTTGGTGGAAGCACCCACCAGACGCTCGTATGGCGACCACATGAGTGTCTGCTGGGGGTTTTGGTGGAGCAGCGACACATTTTGAGGCCATTTGGCCCGACGTTTCAACAGACGTCGGCTGAAAGGTTGGCTGGAACGTCTGTTGACGTTGAAAAAGCAGTTGTTTGGTGGAATCGACCCTTTACCTTGCATCCCACCCGATGTCCATTTTCCTCTCTGCCAGACGTCCATCAGACGGAATATCTCCCTCCTCTGAAAAACTGATTTATTAGTTTTTTTGTAAGCTGGAACTGGGCGTCTGGCCGATGGATTTGAAGAGTACAGCACCCGCCCGCCAGCTCTGCCGGGACCCGCTGCGAGGGATATATCTCTATCTAATATGAAACCCCCTACATAATAATCGGTCAAAGTAGGGAGCATGTATGTCTGAAAAATATTTATTCAATTTTAATGATCTTGACCTTTTACCACTGATCAATAGAAAAATAATACTGAAAGGTCTGCAAGGCAAGAGAACCGAAACTAGGAAGTAGAGTCCCTAGAATCAAAATAAAACCTGATAACCATTGTGGGAGCTGTCAAGTAAAATCCTAAATCTTTAGATTTCTTGGTTGTAGAAACACCTCCTAGGGAACGCAAATGTAACAAAGACCATGATAAGATCAATTTTATATATTAAGTATATATATTCTTCTAAAGAGATAAGGCAATGCATTTAGATATTAATAGCACAAAAATATAATTGTATAGGCACAAATATAAGAAACGGACAAGTAGGAGAATTCAGGGCCACGAGCCAAGGTGGCACCACCGGGCAACCATTTACTGGTCGCAAACACATGCCAAGCACAACATATATGCCCAGTTGAAAAACATTAGATAACTCACATGTATGTGAGTCAAAGACAAACAGCGAGAGAAGGAGAAATATTTCATTAAACAAATGAGAAATCGGTGGTTATCATATTGGATCATATATGATTGTATGTGAACCGTAAACATAATGCATAGATACTAGCACGCCGTTTTAGGCCACCTTTGCTGAATTTAGTATCATTCGCCGCCGTCTACCACCGAACTCCCGGGAGCCTCAACATTGACCAAGGAGCAGATTTTCCGTCGTAGACGGACACGCGCAGACCTAAGATTTACATTGGGGTACATTGGAATGTATATTTCACTGTTATCTGAGTGTTGATGTTATAGAAAAGACGGTTAAATGAGTTGTTATAGAAATAGACGTTATAATGAGTTGTTAAGATGTTATAGAAATAGACGTTTTAATGAGTTGTCGAGTAAATTTAATGAGTTGTTGTTGGGTCAAGTCAGTTTGATCAGGTCGGTTGGATTGCTCAGGTTTAGCCAGTCCGGTTGGGATAGATGTGAGAGAAAATGACGATTCTTTTCATAGCTCCGATAGATGCCTATATTGAAGATTAATTCTGTTACCTTCTAAACTTGTCTTTTGCGATGACGTATACATACATGTATAGCTCTCTAGGAGCTGCGCAACATATTGCTAAAGGCATATTGGACAATATGCCTTGAAAATTAATACCTATGTCATTTTCACAATAGATACTATATCAGTCAATTAGTGACATCGATATGCATATCTACAGGTTGACCCTCAATTAAGTAAGTGCCCGTTTTCTGGCGATATATTGCGTATTCGCATTGACTGTGGCATCAGCACCGAGTGGCATTAAACGCTCTTTGGAACTTTCAAGACCTCCACTAGGTGTCTGAAAAGATCTATGAGTGTAATTATTTATACAAGACGTTGTAATACTCGATCTACGCGTTTAGTGGCTAATACCGCAATACGGTCTATATTTACACCTGTCATGCTCCACTGAGTTTCTATTACCCGCGTCTGAGAAGCAGACGACATTTGGCTACGGGTTAACTCATGTAACCAGCGGTACGGTTCACGGATACACGTGTGTGGAGTACGGGCGGCACCTCCGCTGATACCGGCAAGCAAACTTCTGACTAATATACTGGAAAATTTAAGTGCTGGAAGTAGTCGTGCATCATCCTTTGTTGAGGTATGTTGGTAACTTATTTACTCATTTTTTTCTGTAAAAAGGATAACATCTCACATACACCATATATACATGTACAACGATTCCAACGGAATATCTCGTGCATGATACAGAAAGTGCAACACCTTGTTGGCAGTTTCAATACAAGTCCGTGTTATATGAACCAACACGTTGATTCATACGCAGATATATAGGAGTGTGTTTCTCAGATATCTGCATAATGAATAGTGGTCTAAACAGGACATGCCCTGCATTCCCGTATACATGTCCCAACAAGACACATGCATTGTGTTCCTTGTGTAGCATGAATCCTCAGAAGAGTGGCTACCTAAATACGATCAATACGCTGTTATTTAAGGGTTGATTGTACAATCAGGTATGCACTTTGTGACCCCACCCCTGCCCACCTCCTTCACACTCCTTCACCCCCACCCCCTTCAGCTCTACCTTCTTAATTAACCTTAAACCCGAATGCGGGCTGACTGGCCAGTCGAGTTGGAGTGAGTCAGGTACTGCCACACCCCCACCTGGAACATGGTGCCAATCAGCCAACACTAGCTGCCTACCTTCCCCAACACCCTCTTAAAGTGGACATCTATGCGTTAAGAGTCCTCTCATACCAATGAATCCAAACCAACTTCTCACTGTTGACAGTGATAGGAACTACAGCATCTCCATATTTACACCTCCTCTATCAGAGTCAGTGTCTCTTTTTGAGCGCGGTACACGTTCACATACGATGCAAAGTTGGATTTTATTTATTTATTCTTTTTTTTCTGGCGGGGGGGGGGGGGGGGGGGGTTCTAGCAGAAAAAGCATCAGTTCTGCATGTAGCAGGTCTTCCACTGAGGTATTTACGTCACTTGGTACATCAACTGGTACATACAATTATTTACAGATGATGATTTAATGAGAAGTGATTATGTTTGTTATCTCCAGTCATATTCAGACAGTTTTTGTTTCACCTTTTTCTTAAATTCTTTGATTGTGGGAGCTGTTTGTGTCTCAACGTTTAACCCGTTCCACAGATGTTGGCCTCAGGAGATAGTTGAGTGCTGACAGTAAAAACTAGATTTAACTCTTGGCAGCTTAAATTTCAATTTGGCATGGCTTCGTATTTGCACGTTGCTATTTTGCTACATTAGTCTACTTTGATCTTTTGATAGTTTATACATCAGTGTTGGTATCTGCATTTTATGCCTTGTTACTAGTTAGTCAACTTTCAGTGTGTATCATGTAAAGCCTTGTCTCCACTGTGCGATCCAAGGTACATAGGTACGCCCAGTCTGAGACTGGACGTACCTTCAGGATCGCAACGCGGCAAAACGCACAGTGGAGACAGCAAGTTTCCCCCCAGTCTGAGACTGGGCGTACAGGATCGCAAGCTTCCCCAGTCGCACAGTGGAGACAGGCCTTAAGTCTTTGGTTCGCTGGAATCTCATCCTGCGATACTGCACCACTCTGAGTGCTCGATTTTGTACCCTCTGATGATCACCTATATAGAGGGAAACTATGTTCCGGTGAGCAAAAGTTCAAAGTCAAAAATTACTGCCCGCAGCTGACGCTTTGGGCAGTGATTTTTCCGGTCCTCACCGGGTAACTTTGACTTTTGCTTGCCGATACTTGGTTTCCCTATTGCTATATACCTTCAAATATCAATAAAAATAGTTATTTCTTTACCTATGATAGCCCCAAGAAAAATTACCACTTTTATCGAGTAACTGCAATAGCAATGTTTTCGTCCCGGTGCTCTTTATATCACGTGGTCAGCCTGGGACGAAAACATCAGCCCGGGACGAAAACATCACCCTCACTACATAACTCACAATTACTGCACCCCAAGCAGCGGTATGTAATTATAGAGTGTTCGGAAATGGGTATATAAGAATATCCCTTTGCCTAGCTCCGTCGATCAGGAAACTGCAGTATTCAACGATCGGTCGTTGGGAGAGGTTATAGAGTCTTTCAGAGTGTTGGAAGCACTAACCCTATCAATTCAGAAAATCTAAATTTAAAAGATCTTCACTATATCTGCATGCCAACTCTATGGCATTGGTATGGTGCAGATATTGAGTGTCATAGAGGAGTGCCCAGCTGACCACGATCAAATTACTTCAGACTGAATTACCTAATTGATTTACTCGTGCTCGACATGATTTGACCCTATAGAGGCATGTGTCCCATTGTCTGTTTGTTCACTGGGCAGACACTTTGAGAACAGACATCGTAGCAAATACCAAATGGAAAGGAAACCTAATCAAGATGGATTTATTATCTGCAAAATTGGTGAAAGAGCTATAGATAAAAATACATCTCCTCAGTTAAATCACATGTGAATAATGATATACATGTATTTGCCCTATACCTTCGGTGATCAAAATCGTAGCCGTTAACTCTTTGTCAAGCAGGAGCCTACTCTATTTTTGTATAATTCAGAATCATATTACCTGTTATGAATAACTGACCGATAGTTCCCCTGGATTAATCGCATTTTTCCTACAGCAATACACGGTAGTAACTATAGAATCTCTAGCACATTTATTGATTCAATCAAACTGATGACATCTGATAACACATCATCGTCTCTTGAATCTTTTTTTGATAAAGTGCTAGAATATTCATTAATGTCACATTCTCTCTTCCTGAAAGGGAACTGTGAATGTATTTTTGTGTTACATGTTCGGTTTCTTCGCTATTTCTGGGCCCATCCAGCTATTACGAATTAACTACGGCCACTGCACCTTGTTTTTATTGAAGAACTACAGGGGGGGGGTGTTTTTCAGTTGAGACGATCTTAAGTTGAGACCGTTTGAGGGCCAAAGTGTTTTTCAGTCGAGATGATCTTAGGGGATCTCAAGTTGATACTAAGATAAGACCGTTTGGGGTGCTTTGGGTGTTTTTCAGTTGAGACGATCTGAGGGGATCTCAAGTGAAAGGATATCCACTTCGGTCTCAACTTGAGACCAGTTGATACTTGTCTTAACTTTCTCATCTGGTGCCAAAATATATCAAAATTTAAAGATATTTAGAGCCAAGTGTATTAGTAACCTGGAAAACCTATATTCCAAATTTCATAGTTTTATTGTGGCTATTATGACCATGAGACACAATTGATAAGCAACATAAAAATGGAGGCACTGCACCACTCAGCTAGTTTGTGCTGAATCTACTGTATCGCTTAAAGTCGGTCTCAACTTTAGATCACTCTATACAGAGGGCTAGGGATCTAAAGTTGAGATCGTTTCAGCTGAGATCCCCTGGTTGGACTTGAGACAACATCTGAAAAACACTTGCCGCCATTGATCTCAAATTCGGTCTCAGGATCTTTGATCGATCTTAGCGGATCTCAAGTTGAGATCGTCTCAACTGAAAAACACCCCCCCCCCCCTAGGTGTCTGTCTTCTCAACTGAGTAGGTAATACAGGTGATGCCGTTCAACGCTGTCTAACAGTGCATTAATCATAATAAGAATAATTTAGTTAGACTGTCGGTTTGACAAACACGATCCAATATGGCCTCCTGTCCATGGGGATACTTAGCAATCACACCTAAAGTGTAAACGGTAGGTGTGATAGTAAGAGTGTTATTTTTACTGGGTGCAATAATTCTGTGTATCCTACTAAACTGGAGCTGGAATACAATAGAATATTATCCAATCACTGTACCTTCTCTTGACATAATCTAAATGGGGATTATAATCGCATTACGCTAGAAGACCCGGTTACCCAATACTAAAGAATACGTTGCCAGGTGTTTGTTTGGCTGCAGGGATTGCGTTACCAGGACGATAAGGTGCGAAACCAGCCTCACGGCACCATTAACACCGGCACATTGACAATATGACAAGTCCAAGCAAATATACATTTGTGAAATGTATACAGTGGTGATATGATAATTGTGATGTGTTGATGTACACTTTCCCCTCATTTAAAGGAAATTCCACCTTCAATATTTCATTTGAAGATCCAGATGGGACTATACCTTCGACTGTGTCATGTAGAATACATACACAATATTGACTGGTTTCACTTACAAGCGCTCGTATGCTCCGAGGAGTTGACGCGTAGTAATATCCAAGCGCATATGAGGATATTGCGCAGAGGCAACTCCGGGGAGTATACAACCGCTTTTTTTTCTGAAACCAGTCTATATTGAATTTATTATCCACCCTTTCCTGACAAGTGAAGTACGGATTTAGGTATGCACTATTTTTTCACTCGCACTATATTTTATTTTGTATGTGCCAGGTTTTGTAACCCGGAGCATACAACATAACTATTATTAAGTCGCCATAGCAAATGCGTAGAGGAATGCAGCTATCGAAGTTTCTGAGATGCCAGAAGCTTCCGGAAAAATTATTCCACCAACAATCTAGTGTCTGAGAAGCCATAATCAGGTGAAAATATGAAATAATATCTGTCATACATGCAATGTTTCACGGCGATTCCGGAGATTACTGCGCGCTATTGCGAATGAGTTAAACTACAATTAAACTTGATGTCAATGTCCTGGACAGTTATTTTGATATTCATTGATTAAAGTTAATCATGATAATCTCAATTGCTATCATAGATCTATCTACATTGCTCTAGATATTAGCTGTAATTCATAGTGCCCCCTCCGACTGCCAGTCTGTTTACAATTCCTATTATAGGGTGCTGTTCTGGTGGTATTTGTATAGCGTCTATGTGTGATCGTTAAAGGTTATAGTCAGCATTCAGTGTGAATGTGTCCGTACTTGTTAGAGCGTGCTTGCACGCCTATAGATACATCATCTATAGACCAACAGGTTAGAGTGGTCACATATATACACTTTCAGGTGCTGCCAGAAATCTATCCCTTCACTATCTGCATGCTATTCACTGTGATAATGTGAAAGCAGGGTGCCAGTGTCTCAGGGTCTGAGAAGCATGCTCAACTGAACATGACCAATCACTAGAGACCGAAATACCACATTGACCCATTGATGCTTGACCTTGCTTGGGTCCTAGCCTCAGGTGGTTGCAGAAATAACAGGTTGACTGGGTTCCATTAGCTTACAGAAAACTATACATAGACTGAATGTAACTGAAACCGTTTAATTGTTATTCATGTATAAATTGCACGCTCATTCATCTATGATGAACATTCCATTTGCTCCTAGTATACCATTATCGCGATGTCAAACATCCTCAGGTTATATTCTGTTCACACGAGCTGGTATCATAGTAGGGGAGTCATTTCATCGGCCCCATTATCATTTTGGGGTGTTAATCTTTTAGAATGGTTTCTATGACGGTTTCTGCTCTTTCAATCTATTTGGGTCCAACCTTGGGGAAGTGCCTATAATTTGAGTTATAAGCCAACATTCAAAATGACCACAAACATCCATAGAAAGACTGTCGTTTTCATGTGTCATATGCCTACGTTCATAGAAAAGAACACATTTGTAAGGAAACATGCCCTATCAGCTACTATTAGATATAATAACCATGGTAAACTAAGCCATATCCATAGACTGCCTCAAACCCATTGTATATGGGATAGCAGTCCTATTGATATACCCTTCGATATGGCAATCCCTGGGTTGAATTTCCTAAGCTCATGTCACAGATTCGACCACCATCAATACCCAAAGTAAGTCTAATATATATCACCAATCAGAAGAATGGCTTACACCAGAAGCAAAGAGAGCGACCGAGTAAACCAATCGGCTTGTAACACAAGACTATTTGGCCGCGTATATTTATAGTGCCTAAGTTATGAGAATTTTTGTAAATCAAATAAAAAATAACTAGTTTTCAGTCCTCAATATGGTTGCACGGCCTATAGTTAGTTAGCTAGCCTTTCACGGCTGTCACCCCAATAAGAATGTGTCAGAGCTCGTATCCCATCGAGTTAGAATCACTACATAATTCACGCGGCTTCACCTTGTGAATTACGCAGGGATTCAAACGCCCTTTTTCTGGTCAAAATTTAGTCAGGGATTACGATTTAACCAAAATGTGCTGAGTTATGAATAAAAGTCTTTCATGCTCTTTATATCGTTTTGATTGTTGTTGGTGATAGCAGGAAGGGAAACATGATTAAACAAAAATATTACCCTCCCTACCTAGGTTTTTTGGATGTTAACCAGAAGCACACCTTTTTTAAGGGAGGGTGGGTGGTCTTACATCAGTCTATGCAAAGCAAGATTGAACTTATATCATCAAAACGTGACGTATTTATATAGAACGTCCTGACCATGCTGTACAAGTCACAGAACGAGATGGTAATCTACGGTTTTTATGCCGAGTTCCATACAAACCGTAAAATACCATCGAGTTCTGTGACTTGTACAAGCATGGTTGGACGTTATATATTTACTATATACCCAAAATCTTTGAAAAAAAATCATTAATTTAATTTTTAACAACCGGTATGTTAATAAACGTGTTTGGCAAGGTGGTCCGTATTTTAGTGTACGGACCAGTGGTCCGTACAGTATTATTACGTTATATGTCAAAACGGTACATATTTACAGTAAATATGGCATGGGTATATCGTAAATTATGTATCTACATGTTGCTTATCATTACCACTTCTATCTACAGCGATTATATAGATACATACTTGTAAATATATGTCGTCGTAAATGTGTATGTGTGCCAGGGGATGTATACATATATATAGAGTGGTTGGCCACTGACACCAAACACCAAAAACAACAGAGTATGCATAAAGGAATGTTGGCACCTGTACGCCATGTGGAGCTTTATTTCATGCATGTCTGTTTTACATGGACACCGAAGCTGTAGAAATTGTTTTTGGTTTCCATAGTATTCCTACATGGTGAGGGAAGTAAAAGAACCCTGACATATGCAAATGTGTGTGGGTGAGATTTCTACCTGAATTCATTACATAGACTCGATCACCACTTTGAAAAAGTCTGCAACGACTTGTGATGAATGACTGGACGTTAAATCAAATGAATAAACAAATTATTTTACTATACCCATGCCGTATATACTGTAAATACGCACCGTTTCGGCATATGATGTAAAAATACTGTACGGACCACTGGTCTGTATACTAAAATACGGACCACCTTGTCATACAATTAAGATATTGGTTGTTAAGCCAAATGAAATTGATTTTTTTTAAATTTCGGGTATATAGTAAATATATAATGTCCAACCATGCTTGTACAAGTCACTGAACTCGATGATGATTTACCGTTTGTACGGAACTCGGCATAAATGCCTCGGTCCGTACAAACTGTAAATTACCATCTCGTTCTGTGAATTGTACAGCATGGTCAGGACGTTCTATATAATTATTCATAAATATAATGATTTGATTGAACAGGAGACATACAGCTATGCTGGAGTTAAAACTTGGTCATATTGTAAATAAGATCATGCCTCTGCCTTCGACATCGGGATTATCTGATTGAGTATTATACTGCCTATATTTTAATCATTATTTTTAGCGTTTATTTAATGAAATATACATGACGGTCAGTGATTCCTACCGTGCAAATATATATTTGTTACATCTAGATCACTCTTAGTGCATATTTTTAACATACAACTAAAGTAGCCCTGATTCCATATATCATCCATATATTGTAGCTTTCCATTGAAAATAGTGCACTTTGTAATATCTCAGGAAGCACATTTCAAATTTATCATCTTCTTTAGGTTCTTAAAAACCTAGATGTATGTATGTATAAGACATACAGATGTCCGACTCATAGCCTTGTTTTGTGTACTCGCTTGGTTGGATGTACCTGCCCCAGCAATAATTTATATCAGTATTATTACTACACTGGACAATGGAGGATGTGTTGGGTTTTAAGCTTATGCTATCATATACTACTGGGCTGGGCGGTGTGGGGACAACAGATATCTTGATTTCCTGTTAATGGTGTGTATGTGAGGCTGATAGACCGTTCATTATCTAGATGATCAGACACGAGGCAACGATTTGCTTAGGCCCCTGTAGGCGTCAGATAGGCGTCTAGGGGATGTCTGTGTGGTGATAAGCGTGTCACTATGCCATATCATCCTACCCCCGAATATAAAATCCCATAGGCTTAACATTGAGTTTCAGTATGCAACGCTGACTGGCATACGGAGTTTTATATGCCACTAGTGGCATACAGAATTGTTATCACGTAATATTAAAAATCGAGCAGATGGGGTAAGATAAAATCAAAACCAGATTCGTTTTAATCTTGGCCACTGCATGCCATGGCACACTCCTGGAGTTTTGGCTCCGGACTTCACTCCGGAAGTCACTATGCCAAACTCCAGTCGTGGCATACGGTGACCAAGATTAAAACTCATCCAGTTTTACGATAGTATCACCTCTATCTAGGTATCATATATTACATAGCCTAACCATCGACAGACTTTAAATCCTATGTAAAAGCGGACTCCAGGCGTCAGCGGATACCATGCGTCAGGTCCTGTAACGGGCGGTGACCGCTTACTCGGGTTTCTACGATACCAGGGCCTGTGATTGTATAATATGAAGAGATGTCACGAGTTTGAGTCTAAGTTTATTTATGCCACGCATTTTGTTGGCTCCATAATTTCACGAGTCGAAGACGAGTGTCATTACGGAGCCAACAAAATGCGTGGCATAAATAAGCTCAAACTCAAACGAGTGGCGTCTAGATTTTATCCTACCCCATTTCCATATTTTTTCAGTATCAGAAAGAAGTGGCATAAACATCACCTTATGTCACACCCGTGACATAAACAAATCCCATGTTAAGCCTAGGCATTTTTTATTAGGGGTAGGATAAATTATCCAAATATACTGTTCTTTAACCAATATGTGACATAAGAGCTCCCTTTGATATGTGTGTGAATTGCAAAGACACAAATCCTTTGAATTAATCCCCCCCCCCCCTCCCCACCACGACCCCCAAAGGAAAATACCCCGAAATGGAACATCCTCCCCCAGGCAAATACCCTCATATCAACCGCCCCTCCTAATTGCCCACTCTCTCCCCTGTCGTGAAGAATGGACGCTCCCTCAGTTTGTCAATTAAATGAAGATACTTCGAGTTTGGAGAAGGATATTTATTTAAGTTAAACAATTTACTAACTACGAGCGCCGTCGGACATGTACATAAATCTATACAGTGATAGATCAATGTGTCCATAATATTTTAGACACTGAAAAGATTAATATGACACTAATAAGGAGAAAGGTGGTCTCTCATAGCGCACACTGCTGTGATGTAAGAACGAACTCCCTGTAGATTAAAGCTCATTAGTAACATGGCACCATGGTATGTAAGAAATAGATGTTGATAAAATTGCCATATCCTGATTCATTGTAACAGAATACATGTGTATTGCCAATTCTCATTAGAAATCTTATATGCGTGAAGTGACCACTCCTAGGTTTAGGGTACCCGTGACAGGTGTTACTCGAGGTGGCGCCCGCTGTTGTAGACTGTGTGTCTCTGATTGGACGCTGCTGGGCACGGTATTAACCCACGGCGGGGAGCGACTCCGGACAGCAGAGAGCGCTCATTGTAGTGAGTCGTGGTCTCTGGACCCGCTCACATCATCACACTGCCCCGCTTTAGGTTTCCAGCTTCTGTCATTTAGCAAAGAAGTCTGTATCGCGTGAGTGTGTGGAGTGACTATAAAACAAGGCTGCATTGAGATTTTATCGTTTATCTCATCTCAACTTTTTTTCTGATCCTGTGGACCCTCCCGCCAAATACCCGAACCTGGAGCGTTGGTGTTGTTGGACTATATGTATGACGAATGCTTGGACATCAAAAGAGGAGACTGATATTTATTCATGCTGGTAGACCATTGGGATGCACCTGGAAATAACGGATGCGGAATCGAGAGGAAAAGATTCGCCATGTTGGGACATCTTTGTTGTAGAAATCCTCAGCACGAAAGCCTGGAATTGCAGAGAAACTGATATCAATGTACAAAAGACACTTTCTAGTAAACTTACATATGGATTTGAGATGAACATACATTCAAGAATGCCTGTCATGTATAGGGCACAGAGTGATTGCTAGTTCCACCAAGGTCCAGCAGGAAATTATAAGCTAGCAGCCTTGAAGTTGTAGTAGGGGGAGAACTGCTGTGAATCAGTTGTTATAATCCATTGAGATGAGGTTAAAGCACCTCTATGACAAGCAGAACCCTCTATTCTTTTAACCATTGATAGCCACAGGGGACAGTGGCTGCCTCTATAACACAATAGTTATCTGCCTTATTCCATATGGCGACTTTAAGTCATATTCCGCAAAGGAACATCTATAAGAAATTGAGAGATGCAAGGAATCTTTGGCCGAGGGTGCGGGGATCATATCTCTGATGGTTGTAAAAACTTTTAATCAATCAAGATGAATGATTCCTTGAATCTTACACTTTTCCAACAAAACACCTCCTCCATATTGCAGGATGGCATCAAGCCTTACGTTCTCGTGATTGAAATTGTAGATAGATTTATTGCACTTTTTACAAACGGTATCACTTTGGGGATCCTCTTTAAGTATGACATGATAGAGACATCCAGTAACATCTTCGTAGCTGGTCTTACATTCGGCGATCTCATCTCGGCCTTTAGTATACCCTTTGTCCTTGCTACTCTGTATCTGCCTAGTGGAGTAGGCTGGACAATTGCCTGCCAGTTACAACTAGGTATCTCCACTCTAAGCTCCATCGTTAATTCAGTCAGCCTGGCCACAATAGCACTGGACCGTTTGGTGTATATCCGCTATCCGCTGAGATACCACATCCTGGTTCCAGTGAAAAGAGCGGTTTATATCGTGGTTGTTGTCTGGGTAGGTTCCGTTTTATTCTCATTGCTTGTTATCAGTATAGGCTACCGAGATGCCTCGATGGATGGAACGATAGCACGACCATGTCGCCACGTCTTTTCTTTGAAAGGATCAAGGAAGTATCTTCTGACCATACCTTATTTGATTTTCTTCCCGGTCATTATCATCAGCTACTTTAAGATAGGACTCATAGCACGGAGCCAGAGGCGGAAAATCGCATCACTAGGAAATCAAATGCAGATGTCTTTTCAGTCTCATGACTTCAAGATCACCAAGGTCATGCTACGAGTGCTGATTGTCTATATAATTTGTAACACAGTTTCCATCACCTTACTAACATTTATGTTGCAACTGCCAGAGAATGCTCAAGAGCCAGTTTACCGCGCATTTACCTTTGTCTGGCGTATGAACTTATGGCTAAACCCACTGATATATGCCTGGAAAAGTGAGAAATTTAGACTACATGTTAAGAACTGTTTCAAGGCTTGTAGACCAAGAAATAGGAACAGGACATTCGTTCTTAGTACAGTGAGAATCTGCAAGAATGGACAACTGCAAGAATGAATGAACAACGTTCTTCAGTTGAACAAAGAACAGAATCTGTTCGTTTACCTTAAATGTTTGATTTCACCCGACAATAAGAGACACTGAATAACAGACACCTGTCCAGCAGACGCCACTTTTAATTTGCCTGCACTGTGTTGCCTTTGTCAGACAGGCTTCTATACAGATTCTATAACAGCAACGGACCACTTCCAATGGGACCACAGCATTTAGGTCCAAAATGGGATTTCCATCAGATTGTAGTGGGATTCCTTTGGAGAGCATTTTTCAGCCCGAGCTTGACAAAACTCTAAACTATTGAGAACTGGACTAGTACCCCCAAGATTGTGGGTTCCCGTTCCACTACAGCCACCTTTCTCCTTCATCCTCAGCAGTGGTAGAATTATTGCTATATAAACGGCCAATCCCTCTCATACCATGTCCATGTGATTTAGGAAGTGAAAGAACTCTTACCTCGGTAAATGTACAGGGGCTATATTTCTACTTGATTTCATTTCATAGATTCGGCCAACAACCTTGCGGTGTAAAACCATTGAGAAAAGCTGAACCTTGAGAAAGTCTAAAAAGGTTTTTCGACTGGACATAAAACATGCGTGTTGAAGAACAAGACTCTATGCTTTCGTAAGACTATGCTTTCATAAGACTATGGCAGCAGATAGTGGCATTGGTTACTGCTACATCACCCGCCTCTGAGTGACACAGGGACTGGTCTCATCCGTAATTGGCCATGTAGACTGGCGCGATTTTGAGCCACACTCCCCAAGCAGAGGTCTGGCTACTGGTCAGGATATCTGCTGGGAGATTGATACCCTCTCACTTTGATCTCAATTGAGACAAAGTCAGGAGTAGGCGTAATATATTGCTATGACAACACAGGCGGTCAGGGAACTGGAGGAGGGGAGGGGGGAGGGGTAGAGGGAGGTATAGGGTTACAGGGAGTGGCTTGGAGTCATAAACAGGAGATTTTGGTCAGAGTGGACAAGTCTTTGATTCATGGGCCAGTCAGAGAAGGACACATGCTATAATGAATTGTATTCCGATTTTCTTTAATCATTTAATGAATGTTCATAATCAAAGACTTGAGCAGGTCTAGATCGAGATCACTGAAACGAGACAATGGCCAAGGATTTCACTCCCCCCAGACGACAAGGATAATCAAACACTTTTGATGAGCTCTCGCCGAAATCGTCGTCGCTGGAGGACTCCGTCGTCTGCGCTATCGTCCCCTGAGAGGCCTCAAAAATGAAACGACTCCCTGCATTGCGGGGGATCAGCGACTTCTATGTCTTTCTACATTTAATGACACTATCAGCCATTTGTGAGAGACTTGGGTTTTCTTCCAAACACATCAGGTAATACCCTAGGTTTCAGTTGAAACGATGGGCACTGCTTGATGTACTTTACATTAAGAATTACATTTTTAATCAACATGAATGTCCTAGATCTCGCAAGATTACTTTCAGAAGAAATTGCCAATGAAATCCTGGGTCTTGTTCTTTGTTCATTCTTTATAATCTTCTCCACTCACTCTCAGATTAGCGGATCCTCAATGACGTTAAAAAAACCTATCAGGTCCTTCTTTAAGCAGTTTTTATTTCGTTTTGATATGACATTCATGATCACGTAGTACACCAAAAGATAACCAACTGTTGGGGTTCACATAGTTATGCCTATCCATCATAGTCTTAACTATTGACATTAGCTTACATTGTTCATGATGTGGCTTTCTTTTCCTTAGAAAGATTAAGAATTATTCGTAAAACGAGAAACGTTTAGATTTTTATTCGGTAACCTGTAGCAGCCGTGTGTCCTCTGACGGGTTATTAAGCTCCGCAGTGCGAAAATACACACAACACACACTGCACCACTCACCCACCGCGTCAACCCTAAACTACATACATTTTTGTGTACCCACTTTTTGTTAAGTTTTATGTGAAAACTTGGGTTCCTGTGCCAGTTCCGGTCCACAGCACAGACGGCGAGTCCTGGAAGCGGGGCGGTGAGTTACGTTACGGGCCGGTCCACTGCAGATGAGTCCACGGTCCAGGCCGGTCTACAGTGCCCCACGTCCGTCCCAGTCGTTTCATGTTTGCAGACCAAGGACCTGTTTCACTAGTTTCGTGACATGTCTAGATGACATCTGTGACACCATACAGACAGATTGGGGTTCACTAGTAGGCGTGAGTTTCCCTTGTCGCAACGGTATGATGCCAACTGTGACACAACATGCGACATTAGATGTGACATGCGTTATGAAACGTGACTTTCTTTTGTCCGTTCTTGCCTGCACTGTAAGTGCCGCTTCTCATGTCTGTCTATCACTTTTGTCACGAAACTGGTGAAACAGTACATGTATTCGTGGTGGTGTGTTGGGGTCTACTAGGGAACTGCCGACTGAACGTAACATGTGTCAGTTTTCATACCCCAGTAGTTCCCAAGCAGTCTCCCGGCAGGTATAAAAGTGTGCTCAAGGGAGGTGTTTTATAGTAGTGACGATCGTGGATAGTGACCGTTTCTGTTGCACAGTCGAATTATCTTACATGTGCATGTATGGCAAAGCAACATCCAACTAGGTCTTAGACCATCAGTGATCGTCTCCACTCAACAGGTCTATGCAACACCTTCTCTATAAAACACCTCCCAGATGCTTTCATACTTCACCCTGGTGCACTGGCGCAGCAACATCCCAGCACCATTGTTCTTGTCATCATTGTTTGCAATGGCCACACAAGTCTATATGATACGGTGGGCCAGTACCATGGCATGTCCGACCTCTCGATGCCTCCAGTTTCGGCCAGGTCTGGCCCCCAACTAATTTCTGGTGATAACCCCGTGAATAATGATCGTAGAAACATGAAACAAAAACCATTGGATAGGTTTCGACCCCCGCCCCCTCCCCCATACAGCTAAGTAGTATATATTTTAAGGGGGCTAAGAAGGATAATCATAACAATTAGGTATTAAATTGGAAATTTTAGGGTTAAATAGCAGCTCCGTAGATCAATAAGAATGCATTTTTAGTGAGAAATGGGCGCATTTTTCCAGCTGATATATTCTGTATGACATTAATTTTTCAAGATTTTTCTCCCCTTGTACTGTTTGGGCGATCGTTTCAACTGCGGTCTCTAACGAAGCCTGTTGTATTAGCACATACTGGTATGGCAGCACCATGTCTCAAACGGTGTGATAACATAACAAGCTGTGAAAACGGAAGGCTCTGGCTGTAGGTGTAAAGCTGTTTCTATTTTTTTCTTTTTCCTTTCCTGAATGTAATTATCTGTGCATATCTTTGTGAATGTAAATCATATCTAATATCTTATCAGTATTTATCTTAGCTTGGTATAAACGTCCATAGGCTTAACATTAGGATCTCGTTCTCAACAGGCTTGCGAGAACGGTAACTCGTTCTCAACAGGTGATAAAGAGATAAATATTTCAAGGCTGAAATAAAATCAGAAACATATTCGTGCTTGGTCTGAGTCCCTGTTCACCATCTCGTTTGGAGTGCTTCAGAATATTCACTCGGCTATCGCCTCGTTCATATTACTGCACACTCCAAACTCGACGGCGAACGAGGACACAGACCAAACACTCAATAATTTCTTTCTTAATATACCACTGGTGTCGGAGTATGCCACTAACACTGCGACTATTCTGTTGCACCAATGTGGCATACCCTGTACGTTACTTGAGATTGAGTGCAACAAATCCATCGCAGTTGGTGTAATAAAACAGGACCGACGTTTATGGGCCCATTAAAACGTGCGACGAATCCGTCTCTCTGATGGGGCCGGGCCTTAGAGATCGCCACAACGGAAAAGCACCCAAAGCACCCCAAACGGTCGCATCTCAGCACTTGGCTGAGATCCCTACAGATGGTCACAACTGAAAAACACTTGCCGTTCAAACGGTCGCTACTAGCGATCGTTACTACTGAAAAACACCCCCACCCCCAGGAATATGAATATTAGTACATGTATAGTCAGGTGTTAACGCTACATTAGACAAATGCCATTTCGATATTTCGACACATGAGAAAAAGGTTTCCGTGTTTGGGGCTAGAGTCTTATTGAGTATGGCATTGTTAGAGGGAAATTAGATTCTGGTGAAAGAATCCCAAAGTTACGAGGTGAGGATGGCTTAAGTTGATTATCGAGCCTCTAGCCTAGGTAAATAACTGATATAGACAATTCCTATGTAAACATTGTAATAATGTTCTTATTGATACTCCTAATTCTATGTGCATAATTTATATGTTAGCCCGCGTGCTCCGGCAGTTCGGGGTGGTATTGCTGGTACGTTGTCTTGGAAACCATCTCCATGGAGACGAGAACAGCCGGTGGGCTGCTGGTGAGAGGAGTGATAATAAAGTGTCAGTATGAACTCAGCAGTGAATGGAGTCGGTCTTGTTTCTTAAGTAAACCTACGGACATACATAGTGGGGACTTTACACCTATATACCTTGAAATGTTAATAACAAATTTGAAAAATGCTGATATTTTTACCTCTGATGGGCGAAATCGAACACATACAGCCACACACAATTAAACGACAAAACAAATATGAACATAAACGGATTACCAATGTATGTAGCTTCGCAGCACAATTTAACTATGGACAAGGACAAGCAACAAACAAGTACAGTAACACCCCGCTTAAGTGGACACCCTCCGGTCCGGACCAAGTGCCCCCTTAAGCGGGGTGCCCCCTTAAGCGGGGTGCCCCCTTAAGCGGGGTGACCCCTTAAGCGGGGTTTTCAGTCTATCGATGGTTATACAAGTACAGTAAATTATACCTATATAAACGAAGGAAACACCGGCTATTAGATAAAACCAATTTTAAGCTAATACTTAGAAAATAAATACAGAATGAATAAAAACTAAAGATAGATTAGATAGATAGATGATATATGTATATATATATATATATATATATATATATGTATATATATACATATATACAGCAACATGTATATCTATATGTATATATATATATATATATATATATATATACATACATATCGCAGCTTCAAAGCCTCCAGCCCGCCCTGCGTCCCACCACTGTTTACCTGTTTGCGGACCTCTCACAAGCTACATTTAGCTGGCACGAAAATCATTGGAGTTAAAAAGTGTTTTTTATAAAATGTCCCTCAAAACTGCTCCCTTAAGCGGGGTTAAGAAGTATTTTCATACCGGAAAACTGCCCCCTTAAGCGGGGTGCATAAGAATAAAACAAATCTACACAACATGGACCTGTTTCACTAGTTTCGTGACAAAAGTGTTAGACAGATATGAAAAGCGGCACTAACAGAGCAAGCAACAACGGACACAACGAAATCTAATGTCTAGTTCTTATGAAACCAGACACCATCTAGACGCCATCTAGACATGTCATGAAACTAGTGAAACAGGTCCATGAAGTGTAGATTTGTCTAATTCTTATGTTTGGGGTCTGTCTTTACCTAAGGGCAGCTACTTGTGTTGTCACGAAACTAGACAATCCCAATGTTTGTATGGTGTCACAGACATGTCACGAAACTAGTGAAACAGGTCCCAGGGGTTCTTGAGGTATTTTGGTCTTGAGTGATTGGTCATGGTCAGCTGGGCACACCTCTAAGACACTGTGACTGCTCCCTACTCTGTTCTCAATATCACAGTGACTATCACACATATAGTGAAGGGATAGTTTGTATGCAGTACCCTGAAAGTCTATATGGACCCCTCTAACCTCTAGATGATGTATAAGCACGTGCAAGCACGCTCTAATAAAAATGAATGTGATGATTCCTAGCTACCAATACACACAAGAGTAGTAGTATGTCTAAGCAGGTGCTGAATCACCAGTAAAGTTCCATTGGCCTTATCCTACCACATTGATAGTTTCGACGTGTGCCCCCAGAAACTGTCACAAAGAAAGCAACAATTGATATTACAGAAGTCATGGACACATCGATTTAAATGTATTTGGTCTACGGTTTCAGAGGTCAGGGAGGATATTCTAAGAGGACGAGATGGAACGATGGTTCAATAATGATATGAAGATTAAATATGGACATATCTTCCAGTGCTTTCTTCTCTGCCACCTTTCTTTGCTTGGTAAGTACATTACAACAGAACTATATGAATGTTATCTCCATCCATCTTAAAGTCCCCATCTCTACACACATTAATGGGGCCACAGTAAACCACGAACCAGTTATTTTTAGTTCTCAGAAATCATAACCATTGATGACGGATTTGAAACCATTAGATTGCAGGCGTCAATGGCATTGATTATGGGAAAACTACACTCTCAAACAGATATCTTTGTACTGGAGAGAAAGAAATAATACCCACTGATATACCTTATAACATGGCAATTTCTGGTTTTAATCTTATGGGTTATAGATGCAACAAACGGTGATTATAGGGACAGGTGACCACCCGCAGTTGACTTCCTAATCAATGTCTTTACACACGTCAACCTATTCACGGCCGCCTGTCCTAACGTCATCTATTTATTCAATGCCTGAGCGTCCAAAGATCGAAAAAGTGCATAAAGCACAAATCATACTTTACTTTCAGGCAATGTAGTATCCTGATTTCAATAACTGATTTCGGTACCTTAACCTTTAGCCCAACGACGGGAAATGATAAGGATATGTGAGAAGCTTAGGGCCAGTATGCAATTAGATATTTGAGGATGGGAATTAGTTGAAGGTAAATTGAAGAGGACCGCTCTGCATAGCGTCAAGTAGAGCCTAAAATGACTGAAATCACACTGCATTTAGACCATTACACTATACAAAAATCCTACACGAGTAGAACCTGAGACCGCTCTGCATTAAGATCATTGCATTGTATGGCTGGCCTATACGAGTAGAACTTGAAATGAGTTAGACCTCTCTGCATTTAGATCAGTATGTTCTACGAGTAGAACATGATATGGTTTAGACCGCTCGGTATTACGATCAGTATACCTAGCCATTGTAACATTAAAACCGTTCTGGCTTAGATAACTCTAGATTAAGTATTCTCTTCCTACATTCCTACTAATTATTTTCATTTAGAGAATTTATGTAAAACACAATTTAAAAGGAGAGCAAAACTCAAACAGTATATATATAGAAATTCTGTTGGAAACTCACCAGGTATGTGGAAAACATTTTACCATTAATATTGCACAATCTCCGAAATTTATATTTTAAATCTATATTTAGGTGAACTCCTAGGGTTGGTTAAGACCTAACATTGCAAAGCTCCTATCTAAAAAAATATAACAAATGAAAACAGGCTGACTTTCTTCGTATATCGAAATACGTGGTAAAACGATTGATCAGATATTACCCTCTGCCTTGGGCATCGGGATATATCGGATAAATTATTTTACATCGTATTTTGGACATACAAAGACAGGAATCAAAGTTTCCATAAATCAATAAAAAATGTTTTTAAAAAAGGTGACCGAGGGGAGTCAGACCGCAAGCTGCAGAGAGAAAGTTACTGAGACAGCCATGCAAACAGAAGCATTGAAAACAGGGAGAAGGACAGGTACACACATCACATACTTAGCATGTAAAGGGGATAGACACTTTTTTCCGGAATGAAAATTTCACGGGGGAATCCCACTGGAGCTGATCAACTGAAATTCTCCCAACATTGTTGATGAATACATTTTCAAATAGAAACAGGTTCGTGAAGAGCATGAAAACAGATATATGGAGCATGGGAAAAGCAGGCATAGCTATATCCAGGCAGAGAGCTAAGGGTAATATGACAGTCTGGTATATTTTCTCGGGAAGAGGCCAGGTAAATTTATGCTTTCCATCTGCAGCTCATGGCATTTCCTGTCGTCACTCTCCCCCCAGATCTTTCGCGGCGCTAGCGCTGGCTTAATCTCTGCCCCAACCCAAAGCCTGTTCCCTGGGTATCCACTGAAGACAGGGGAGACCAGCGAACATTTCAGATTCAAAACAAGGCAACTGTCAAAAGTTATACAAGTCAAACAACTCACATATCAGGTTCGGGCAGAGATACAAGCGACCGCAGGAAGTAGAGCGCAGGATCTCTTCTGGGAGGGTGATTTCCTGTCTGAGCATAACATCTGCTGCTATACGGTTTCCTCTATTTATATACGAGCTGCAAGTTCTTTTGATAATTACAATGTCGGTCTATGACCTATACTGTTGCTGCAAAAAATCTATTCCGTCTCTATCTTCAAATGCTGAATGATTGTGGAATATACCACATCCCCTCCCTGAAAACTGACTTGGTTCCTAGCTGGGTCAGAAAATAAAACCATTCTTTACAGCCTTATTGAAGACAAAGGATTCACTATGCCAATCCTCCCATTAGATAATAAACAGTTAGCTATGAATACAACACTCTGCTACTATAAAGGAAGCTAGTGGATATTAATTATGAATATATGTGGTTTTTCCAATATCATATCTCATTACCTCTTATATCCCTGGATGAAATAGAATAGGCTGGAGTTGAACAAATACAATTTTATAAAGGAGATAAGGATTTCAATTGTCCTTATGAATATTAATTATCAATTAGAAGTTATTGGTATTAATTATCAGTAATATATTTAATAATGATTGACTAATAGAGTAATGAGTCAATTATGAATATATATTGCAACAACATGTCAGGCAAAACCCAAAGTGCCAGTATAGTGTTGATAGGGAGGGTGGAAGAGAAAGAATTACGAGGTAGAGAATGAGTAGGAGGAGAGAGACTCGCAGTGTCTGCTGGCCGAGTGGTGACGGCCGGGCGGTGCCGAGCGGTGCCGAGCGGTGCCGAGCGATGCCGAGCGGTGACGACGGGGCGCCACTGGGCCGTTTTTTACTGGCTGTACTTGTGTTTTTTTAAAGACTTTATTTATACTGGAAGATACATCGGCTTTACAGCCGTTTCGAGTGTACTTCCAGTTTGGAAGTTTTACATAATTTCACCTTGTATATGTGGTTTTTCCTTGTTGGGTAGATGTTAACGCATGTATAGACTAACAGGGACAGAGACAGATTCAGAATGTGAAATACATACTAGCAAATGGTGAATTTAACACCTTTCATAGCAGATGCCCAGACGACACCGCTGATGCCCTGTGATAGCTCCACGTTAGCACAGTGCATCCTGCCCGTACAGACAGATGCCAGTTTCGGCGGCATTCTCACCGCCAGCAACGCATTTGATCTTGTGAGACTGGCCGAGGATGGTGAAGACCTGTGCCGGTGAGTCAAACTAAGACGCATTCACTAGTCATGGTAACCTCCAGAGTGATGCACCTGACGGTACACCTCATTACCATGATGATAATCACTTTCCTCCGCACCATCCAATCGGCCACTTACCTTATCGTTGCATAGCAAAGAGCCAATCGAGGTACCGTCACATAAAGAAAGCTGTCTTATATAAACATACCTCTTTGATGTACCCTCTATGTCTCCATCATTACTATAACTATATATTCGATGCAAATAACTCTAACGCTGTATTGTACTACTGTTATTATTATTATTATTATTATTATTATTATTATTATTATTATTATTATTATTATCATTATTATTATTATTAGTATCATTATTGTCTTCATTATTAGTAGTAGTAGTAGTAGTATTATTAGTATTATTATTATCACTATTATCATTATCAATACTATTACTATAATTTCTGTCACTATTACCACCATAAGATGTGAGCATATAATGTCACTGTCATGTTATGTCCGGACTATGGCTATAAACCATCAACAGCCTATTTCATCTTCATCACCATCTATATTTCCTTTTATATAATTGTGTCATGTATATACGTTATCATGTGTTTATGCTCATTGTCTATATTTGTAAAACACAACCAGAAATCAACTCGTGAATGGAAATGTATTATGTGCTCAATCGGTTGTGATGGAAGAGCTAGACTCTGTGCTATCGAATCATTTCTAACAAAAAGTCTTACGTCACATCAGTATATATATATATATATATATATATATATATATATATATATATATATATATATATATATATTTCTATTCTTGTTACATCCAGGGTCTTATGTGCAATGTATAGTCGGGCTGAATAATTTTTCGGTTGTAAAAGAAGCCAGAAGGTGAGAAACACTTGATGAGTCTAATGTGCAGTTTGTACAGGTCCTACTCGACAGTAGAGCCATGTCTTACCCCTCTGCTCAACGCTTGCTTCAACCGCGCATCTGGCATCTACAGCGCCGTCGCCCTTACTGTGAGAAGCTTCTGTACCCAAGGCAAAAAAGGTACCTAATCTTTTTTGTATCTTACGGATACTTAAGTTTGAAAAAGTTGATCACATAAAAAAACTAATGCTGAAGTACAGTTATTCGTGTGTTTATGCCAAAACAACCCACATTTTATTGAATTTGATATTTCAGACTTTGCTTTCTCGAAATGAACGCACTCATAAGGCCTACACCCCACACGCACACACAAACAAACCGACACAGAAAGGCATTTGCGAAACATGCCGCATATCCTGGTTCTTTCCCGAATGTCCATACTGTAGCATGCATTATATATCTGGAGGGCAGCTTAGCATTTCACTATTATGTCCTTTTGTTATTCTTTCCAGTACTGGAGGAGTTTCCTTGCCTTTCGGATCCGGCGCTCTTATCTAAGATTGCTGTTTGTCAGCAGGCAGCAGGTCTCTATTCAGACGAAGCCGACATATGCCAGTTAGTTCATTTTTCGTTTGATAATGCTTTATTCCACATTCTGTTAAAGTACAGTTCTTCCATCTGGAGCCTAGACTAGAGCTCCGATGTTACATCACTTATGAGTGGTATACTTAGTAGAAACCAAACGAGAGTTGGCCTTGTCAATGTTTATTCCACGATGGGCAGGTCGTGTATTACTACACGAGGCGTTAGCTGAGTGTAGTGAGTAGCAGACCTGACCAGAGTGGTATAAACATTGAGAAGGCCAACTCGAGTTTAGTTTTGTATTTATCCTACCCCATATCACCGA
Organism: Alentia gelatinosa; assembly: GCA_950022655.1. Taxonomy (NCBI): domain Eukaryota; kingdom Metazoa; phylum Annelida; class Polychaeta; order Phyllodocida; family Polynoidae; genus Alentia; species Alentia gelatinosa. The sequence goes on along the minus strand of OX465589.1, from coordinate 23,032,484 downwards.
ATTACATAGACAATTTTGCAATCATCCATGTTAGTAGTGTGTTGACACTCATCGGAGGATGGCCGCGAATACTGCCGGATCTACTTTCGTTATATCGTTCCTGATTGGTCCTTATTTTTATTCACCTCGGTGCATAAATATCACTTTATTCAACGCTCCGTCAAATACACTGAGTCAATGTTAAACCTATGGCGTTTTTTATTAGGGGTAGGATAAGTACATGAACTGAGTGTAATGTAATGTACATGAATGTTGGGTGAGTAAATAAACAGGAGTTGTCACTATACTATATGGATGCTGGGTGACTAAACGACAATCTTATTATCAATGGGATCGTTGCTATACAAAATGATCTAGCCTTTTAGCACTGGATTGGAATGCTTGCTTGTTTTCTCTGAGTTTTGCCATCCGTACATCATTTACCCGTTAATAATCTTTGTATATCTCCACTTAGTATGTCATTTACTCATTAAATTTAGTATACTACCATTCATTACATCATTTACTCATTAAAATCTGAATACCTCCATTATGTTTTTAGTAATGGATTTTATTTTCCAAATATACATGAATATAAGATGTAGTATGTAATTTTTTTGCATTCTCCTTATACGTCATTACGGATGTCATTTACTCATTAATTATGCATCATGTAACCAAATGTTCTTAAATTAGACTTGATATAATTCTCATCCAGAACTTCCATGACGTTACGGAGTTGTGTAGACGCTCACGTCATGGATAACTGTGACGTCATGGCTGTTGAGCCGTACCAGAGGCTGAGCGAGGACATGCTACTTCCGTTACGGGTGTATCATGGGTGTGCTGTAGGTAAGGGGTTATTCCAAAATGTCTCTTGTTCTACAGTAGTCAGTCATCAAACATTGGTGACTTTGGCATGCCTAATTAGAATAATTAGAATATTTCTGAATAGTAACTTATATAGTAACTTATATAGAACTGCATAGAGAATCGTATTTAATAAATACACAATACTCCACGAGTTTGGAAGGGCAGCAATCTTCATCGAGGCGCGAAGCCGAGTGACGATTACGGCCCTTTCAAACGAGTGGAGTATTGTTTATCTTACGATTCGAGTGCGGTTCTGGATTTATCTGACCCCTTTCAAGGTTAGGGGAGTTGAAATTTCTTGTCTTGTCTTGTCATCTCTCTGAAATCATGGCCGCTGATTGGTCAATCACCTATGACGTCATCTCGTATTCAATACGCCACGACTATAGCGTAGTATTGTCACTTTACCGGGGTGACCGTTGAGTAATTTTTTCTAATTAACTCAACACGAGAAATTGGCAGTTAAACGATTTATTACTGTAGATTAACATGGTAATCTGAAATTGGTGAAGATTTTTGATGAGTTAAAGTCAGAATACGCCCTTAATGATTTTTAAAAACATAGTTGAGGGGCGGGTGGTGGTCAAAGAAGCGTTTGATGTCTTTGAAGCCGGCGCCCGAGAAGGGCGAGATGTGACGTCATCACGAGGAGTGACTAAATAATCCGTCAGATGTCGTGACAGTCAATTAATCTCCAATTTACAATTAGCGCCCAATGTTATTCCTATGGCTACACTTGTACCAGGGGTGAGATAAAATACAGTTACAGAACAAGGATAGTTGATACGTTGACACATACTTAGGACAAGATTGTATTACAGGACAACACCAATGTGACAGCAACCTGATTCACACTTCATCATGACCTTTTACATCTGTGACCAAAACCTTTCTAGGTTGACGAATTGTTTTTTTTCCATTCTACAGGTGTATCTTTCTACTGTCAACCTATGTTTCAGTCCTTTTCAAGAAGGGGGGAGTATCTAGATAATGGTCATAGAACAAACGTTGTCTATATATAAAGTTTTTAGTATACAGGATTATGTAGTTCACCAATTTATCCCTAGCATAAGATGGTCCTATTCCAAACATTATCTCTTCGTTAGTAACATTCAGGATATCATTCCCTTAGATCTTCAGTAAGCAGTTCGGAATCATCTTCCAAAAGATTTTTACATCTGACATTCTATGAAACAGTGTAAAGTATCTCGATAGATTACTTTCCCGAGACTTTCCCGAGAACTATATATACATTTCATGTAATCAGATCCTTTAAACAATATCCTACACCTGACATCGGTCTCCACATTTTCCAACATTCTGAACCAAGGTTTTCCGACCGGAGACCCAGTACCTTCAGGAACATCAGATAAATCCCGTATTTGATATTCGTTTTGTCGTGATTGACGATGCTTTTGAACATATGAGTCCATGATTTTGACTATTGAAGTTCAAGTCTCTTTACCCATTGTACATAGGCTACCAAGATCGATAAACTTAGATCCAGTAACTTTAAACCGCTCTCCTTTGTATCCTGAATCAATGTGTTACAGACCTATGCACGGGCCGATTTTTTTTAACCTTTTTGGGGAATTTTAAAGTACAGGCATAATTGTTTTTGTGGTATGTATTCATGGGTTGGTCTTTTAAAATGTCAAGTGGAATGATTGTGGTATCAGAACGGTTGCTGTGGTAACATTAATTCATATCCTGACGTCACAGCCCGGAAAATCATTCAAACCTACACCCTGCCAAAGAAACTTAATGTAATGTCCCACTTATTGTTTCAATCAAATGTAAAAAAACCCTCTTTCATGCAGTGTATATATAAACCCTATATCTGTCTTACTCCAAGGCCTCTTTTTCAAACCCCATTTATGTTGCCACACAGTTTATCTCAACTCCTGTCCCGATTATATGTAGATAAACGGGGTCTAGCAAAAATGTATCTTCCTCGCACCGCCTTTCCTGGTGATACTTCTGGCGGTTCTTTGCGTGCTGTCAGAGCAACTGTTAAGTCCTGAACATGAACATTAGAAGGTGGAGCTCAGAGACCTGATTGGTAATTTAAAACACAAAAAGGAGCAGTTTCCTCAATATGTATTCCTGCAGACAACAGAGCACCCACTAAAGGCCTGTCAGGACAAGTTCCTGTACTACCTGCCTCTGCAGAGTGACAAGACGAAGTGACTGCCTTGTTCTGATCCATCGGCTACACCTGTGTTCAGGCGTAGACTTAAGACTTGCTCAAGTCTTTGATTATGAACAGTCTTTAAATGATTAAAGAAAATCAGAATAAAGTTTATTATTTCGGTTTGACCTGTAGGTCAAGACCAAAATATATTAGGGGAGACGGGGAACGGTTTTTGCGGCTTATATTATAATACATTACAGTAATACATTCAGGAATCCTGAATAATTATACCCTCGATACCCTCGATAACCTGTGGTGAACTGGTCAGATGTATTCCGCACCCGGCGACAGTAGTGTATTTTTATACATTGCGCAGGCACCCGTTACGGTTCAATGACTACCTACTAGCGGGTGGGGCCATGGGGGTCTGCTATTTTTGTTCAAACCGAAAGTAGGGCAATGCCATATCAACTATTAATCCTTGTTGTAATTTGTGTCCTTGCCTGACTGGCCCATGAATCAAATCACCCAGGAAGGAGGGGTGAGGTAGGTGGATGGGTAGCTATAGGATGCAGGGACTGGGGCCAGTCTAGCGTAGACTCACTCCAGTCTAAAACTCTCACAACATGCCTGACCTTTACAGGTCCACAAGAGCACCCTGAATTACGCCACAGTAAGGAGTGCCAAAATACCAACACCAAGTGACCTCAGAGGGTCATCTGGGTTAGATTTTAACCCTTTAACGTCCGCACACCTCACACAGGCGGGAAAGCAGAGGCAACACCACTATCGACGTTCGCCTATACTACAGGCAGGAAGACGTTACATAGTGAACGTGTGAACGGCAGGCATGTTTTGACGTGATTTTCGCCATTCTCTCCACAAATTGATGATTTATTTAATTTATTTCTCCATATTCTTTAAAATAATATTGAACCCCTTAAGTACCTTAATGATATTGATAACCTGAAGGAATTTTGCCAATTCATCTTATATATTTTGAAAAAAAATAGTTTGGAAAAAAACCACAAAAAGATGCCTTGAGGCATCTTCCTGTCGTACAGTGGTAATGCCTTAAGGCATCTTCCTGCCTTACAGTGGTAATGCCTCAAGGCATCTTCCTGCCGTATAGCGGTAATGCCTTAAGGCATCCTCCTGCTGTGAAAGGGTTAAAAGACTCTTTCCTGCCAACAGAACTGTTGTTTGAAACCTACCCACAGACAATTGATCACTCGCTGTAACCATTACCTACATGTTTTTCAGATTTTCTCAGTCCCTCTCAAGCAGCAGATTCCACCTGAAAAACATCTCTACTCTTATTCTGACCCCAACTAATAGCCCTTCACATTGAACGGCAAACACGTCAGAGATTCAGATTATTTCATTATGTATATGAGCTTTCTGCACTAACCGTGCAGTAGATGCCTGTGAATAGAGCAATCCAGATCAGGTATATTATGCAAGAAATAGGAAATAACTGGTTGGAGCCTGGTGATAATTTCACTAAATGGAACACTTTCTTTAGTTCGAAAAATTATCTGAGGATATAATTGTTAGGAGTCCCGTTATTCATTGGCAGAAGTGTGTAAAGAGAGAAAGGTTTTTACTTCAATGGCAACAGGTAGCTTCTACGTGGGTTATTAGATACATATCTAAATGGGCAATACTCAAATTACATATGACCAATGATATCTAGGATGAGCCATAATATAATCTAGAAGAGTAGTTCACTAATGATAGCACTCCTGATTATTTTACAATTTTCTTTGTCTGACAAAGAGGTGTTCAGTGAATTATTCTGATAATTTTACAAGGCCACATGTCACTGTGGATGACCTGGACATGGCTGGAATGTTCCATTTGTGTCAGGGAATTTGACGATATGTTTTGTAATAAAGGAGAAGCTGTGACACCACTACACAGCATGGACTGGCATGCCACATACTCTGGTAAAGAAGAAAAACCCGCGACCTCTAGATTAGATTCTAATGGCAGCCATGTGTTCTACATTTATGGGTCTGTTTAAATAAAAGAATAGTTGACAATATTGTTTTTATTTCAAATGATTCCAAAAGCTAAGTATTCACCCAGCTTTTGTAATCATTTGCAATCTTTTAGAAAAAAAATATAATTAAGAATCTCGTTTGAATGGCGTAGTAATTCACAAGGCGCAGCCACGTGAATTACTACGCGATTAAAACTCGATGGGATACGAGCTCTGACCCTAAACTTTCATAGGTTTCTGAATTCATCTCACCCTTCACATTGACTAATGGGCTAACTTTTGTGACACAATCCCCCTTTGGATATTTTTCCTAAATATCTCGTGGGTGTTGGATACAAGTTCCCAATGTTAAGTCTATGAAGAAAAAATACCAGGGATGATGTAGAGCAATCTATGTAATGGAGAAGGCAACACACTCATAGGCAGCTGTTGGACTGTAGCGTAATGGCCGATGGCTCATAAAACTTAATAAATTAGCTTTTGTTGGATACCTACAAAAGTAGCGCACATGGCCGCCATCTGACTTCGGCCTTTTAACTCTCCATGGATTTTTTACACTATATATGTTTCTGTCTGAAAAATATGCACTTTAGCGATTGCACAGACAAATTGATGCTTCTGGTTATCTAATCTGAAACCTGGTGAAGAGAGCCAAGAATTCACGCAGCTGGAGAACGAGTTCAGTTATTGCTCATGCTATTTATGATATAGGCCTAGATATGTATGGTATGTCTACATACATAATCTCTTTGGGCATTATATACATGATATTTATCTCACCCCAGATATTTCTTCCTCCATAGACTTAACATTGGGAACTCGTATCTAAGACCCATTAGATATTTAGGAAAAATATCCAATGGGGAATAATGTCACAAATGTTAGCCCATTATTCAATATTAATGGTGAGATAAATTCAGAAACCCATTCAAGTTTAGGGTCAGAGCTAGATCGCATCTCATTTGAATCACATAGTAATTCACGCGGCTTCGCCTTGTGAATTACTACGTGATTCAAACTCGATCGGATTCGGGCTCAGACCTTAAACTTTCATGGGTTTCCTCTACAGTCTGTATTTGAATACATGTACTTCCATAGCTATATCTGTACGGTAGTGCTGATTGTCATAATCTAAATAATGATGAGATACATATTTCATACACACATTTTGTTCTATACAGTAGATGGCCCAGGCCCTAACCGGAAGAAGCCTGCCCCCGTTGACTGCGGTGAGGACGCTGCCGACTGCATGCGCCACCTTCAGGACCTCTCGGGTACCGCTGTGACGTCATCCAGCGTCTCTGTCCTCATCACGTTGGCGCCACAGATCTGCAGGTACCAGTCAGAACCGGCTCATGAACAGTGAGACCTGGCTTTATTAGACCTGAATTTCAGTGTGAACTCAAAGGTCCCCGCTCTGCACTTTTCAGCGATTATGGTGTCCATTTGGTGGCGTACACATGTCACATAGCGCATATTCATAATCTGATCGACAGTTTACAATTAGTGGCCAGGGTGACCTTTCTTTTGACAAATGGTCCCAATTTAAGTGTGTGTTCCATTGGGCTGACTGTACGACCAAAATAGAGCATCACACGGCGGCCACACGGCGGCCACACGGCGGCCACACGGCGGCCACACGGCGGCCACACGGCGGCCACACGGCGGCCACACGGCGGCCACACGGCGGCCACACGGCGGTGTAACGGGCGACGGCCTCATAAAACCTAATAAAATAGCTTTGGTCGGATGCCTAGATAGAGGAAACCTAAGAAAGTTTAATGTCAGGGCTAGTATCCAATCAAGTCAAGTCTTAGTCTTTTTTTCTTTTTTTTTTAAATGAGTAATTCATTTTTCTCTTGTATGTTGTACATTCCAGTGGGTAGTGTGAACAATTCTTGACATTTACATAAAGACTTCATTTTGAATAAATTTTCTTTTTCCTTTTGCTTCCTGTTTTAAAGATTTTAGTATTGATATCTAAACCGAAACAACTTAAGCAACTAATTCTGTTTTGAGGACTTGACGAACTTTTGTCGGTTGCCATACCTGTATTAATAACCTTGGTTTTGTCCTTTCCATATTTTCCATATTCATCAAAAGAATAGTCCATGTAAAGCTTGTTCTTCTACTTGGGTCGGATATAATACATTGTCTCTGTTTTCTCAGACATGCCATTGTATGTATCTTCCGATAAAGGTATCTATCTACATGCTGAGCCTTTTGAATGTCCCATTCATTTCTAGCAGGCTCTCCTTATACCTGGATATAAATGAAAGAGTAATAGTATCCAATGTATCAGTAACTAGAGGGTAGCTTTTAGTGCTTGGTAGCGAGAAATCACCAAACTTTCTTAAATGTATTGTGCTTCTAATTGATGATAAAGCATACAGTACAACAATGTATGCTCTATCTATAGAAGGCCATTGTCATAAAGTTTACCATATAATGGCCATCCTTAGACCATTATGATAGACATAGTATATCAACACGTACCGGTATGTAGACACAAGACAAAAGGAGACATCATTTGTGTTTAAACCTATGGTAAATCTCCTTCAGTACATTTGAAATAGTATTTAGAGCCAACAAAATAAAACAAAAAGAGAAAAAGTTGAGCCAGTCAATATACTGAATTATATAAATAAGAAAATCTATCTACGTTTATTGAATATGAACAGAAAAGCAGCCCAAGGCCTCCAAACGTGGAAAGAAAACTTGTTTTTACCTTACTTATAGTGACACAGAATAGAATGAATTATGCAGAAGCATTTATAAGGCCACTAGATCGACTAAAATTCAATTTTCCCATTATTAAACTGGGTAATAGAACTGGGTGCAAGAGGCAATTGGTTGGTTTCTGGACCTAAATCCAGACTATCTGCTCCTGGGGACTATTGGAAAGGGACAAGAGGCTCAAAGATATAATTCCATATATGTACTTATGTAAAATATTACATATACTGCCAAAGACTTTTTGGTAGGAACCATCTAAGTGTATGATTGGAGCCTAGAATTTAGGGACAGTCTCAAGCTGGAGGAACATATGTGTTGAATAGAAAATAAGGAATATAGCTTTAAGAAATAGAAGAAAGCTTTGCTATTGTTCTTATAAGAAAGTAGCAATGAAACAATAATAATTTGCAGGGCTACACTGTTTGTTTCTGGTCTTAGTCTTAATCCTTGTGGGACACCGTGTGTTATAATGATCGCGGTAAAACTATTGTTATTGGTTTTGGTTTGCTGTTTTTAAACAATATAGACATCTAACAACACCTTGATGACACTAATTAGGACAAATACTATATGCTGAGCAACAATTAAAGTATGATAGTACTCCGTGGGTGACCCATGATCTTATAAAGGAAATAGCGAACAAAGACTTGGAGTGGAAAAATGCATTAATCAACCAAGCTGCCTGCCAACCTAAACATGCCGCAGTTACAGAACCGACCGGTTGTAACAGGCAAAACATATTTACTTTCGCTGGTGAGCTGCTACCTGCTCCACCGCACCTATTTCCATATATCCAACGTATGTTACGCTAGGAGGTAGCATACTCAATGTCAAAGGCATATTGGACAATTGGCCTTGAAAATTAAAACGCATGTCATTTTTCTGAAAATTGAATATGATGGACTAATGAGAAAGTGCTGAGATTGGAAAGATTGAAAAGCTGCATAAATTTGTGTCAATTTTAAGCAAACATGATACCAATTTGCCTAGCCCCAGGATTATCATATACATATATACAGACTTGGGCATAAATATGACGCAAATATGAGGGCTGTGTTGACGCCCGAGGTCTATCGTTGCACGTTGGCATGCGTCGTGGTAGGTGGATACCAAGTCTAAATAAATGAATAATGTTAGCTAGGAGATTGATAGTACAACCAAGGTTACCGTTATAATTGAATAGGGGTTTAGGCGTTTATTGTATAAAACCGACGTTTCGACTATCACATTGTCCTTTTTAAGGTTCAAGGCTAAATAAAAGAAATAGCACACAGATATTTGGAACCGCTAGGCTAAAAGTAATGTATACTCCTGAACGTAAAGATGTATCCTTAAATTTGACTCAGTCTTGAAAGGACCTGCTCTTTGGTCAGAGTGCTCGCTTTCCAATTACATGTATATTGAATTAATGAATTGATATAAATCATACGATAGCAACCGTTTCGTTTTCATGGAACATTGGTAACTGTTAAAAGGCATTTAAATATGACGTGAGCACCATTGAATCGGTATATACATTTTACAATATGATGCTTTAAAGTACAGTGTTATTGCGATAAGTTCAATGGGTATATCAACTCTTTATTTTTATCATTTCTTTCCAGAGCGTATTCCAATCTCAAAGAGTGCGTGCCTTTGTTGAAAGATTGTCAGCAGTTGGTGAATTCAAGCTTGGTTGAATATCAGTACTTAACATCCTTCTGCACCTTCAATATTACAGGTGAGACAATAGCTTCTACTTAGTTATTTCCAAATATCCTATTGATGCCGCTCAAAATGTGTGGTAATGTCAGCTAAATTTAATCGTTTGTAATTGAACATGAATTCTGTTTAATCTTTAGTGATAGAACAGTATCAGTGCCTTCAGAAAACATCCACACGTCTGCAGACAGATTCATGCGACAGAACGTATCCTCCCTCCTCAGACATTGACATCAACACGTGCCGGTGAGTGTCTGCCATTTCCTCAAACAGTGAGATTTAGTGTTGGAATTTGTATTACTGACTAGCGACTTCGTCGAGTCCAAGGGAAACATATAGAAAAACGAGATATCGGACTGCCAATAGATGATCCGAACCCGCGAAACTCGCAATCCCAGCCGAACGCTCTGTTGACTGCTCCACAAAGACAGATGATCGATTCTGGGCCAAATACTTAGGCTGCTTTGGGGGAGGGTAATCAGCGGAATTTTGATAGGGCTACCAGCGAAAGTTGAGATCTCATTGGTTTCTCACGAGAAAAATAGATCCGGAAACTACAATAGTAAACTTTGATTTTGGAATGGATTGAAATGAATCATAAGAGAGAAAGCATGTATGTCTATCGATCTAGAAAAAAGAAGAGCAGGTTCGAATTCAACCCTCCCCGAGATTCTCACTCTCGTGGGTCTTCAGTCTCCAGGCCTAGGTCGGGTTCACTATGTCTCTATATGCGGGAGATTCTTCAAGCGGATATCACAGAAAATTACACGTTTTATATATGTGGTAGCTAACTAGCGACTTCGTCGAGTCCGAGTCCGAATAAAAAATAAGAGATCTTGGACTGCCAAAAGCGGGTACCGAACTTCCAACATTAGCTTTCCCAGACAGACTCTCTGCTGACTGCTCCACAGAGCCAGTAGCCTGAAACTGGCCAAATACTTAGTCTCATGGTGGGTGGGGGGAGGAGGGTCATCAGCGGAACGTTGAAAGGGCTACCAGCGAAAGTTGAGATCTCATTGGTTTCTCACGAGAAAAGTAGATAAGAAAACTACGATACTAAAATTTGATTTCGGCATAGTGTGAAATGAATCATAAGAGAAGAAGTTTGTCTGAGTAAAGTCCTACAAAAAAGAAGAACAGGTTCGAGTTTTTCACTGCACGAGAATCTCACTCTCGTGGGCCCTCATTCTCCACCCGTAGGTGTGGTTCACTATGTGTCTATGTACGGGAGCAAATTCAAGCGGATTCGACGAAATTCTAACGTTTTATATGTGGTAGGTAATAAGGTCGAGCAGTATCTCGCAGTATATTGCAAGATAGTTACTGGATAGTTACATCTTGTATGATCTGCTTTCCTCAGTGGCCCTGTGTGGGGAGCCCCGGTTATTTCCTTACTCATTGGTTACGAGCTCCCCATTGAAAATATATGAGGCCACAGTAAACCACTGCTCATTGTTCATTAGTGGCCGTAAACCACACTCATGCTTTACGGCTTTTCCAAAGCCATAATTGAACCCAGAATAGAAATTATCATGAATGACCATGGTTAGGAAATATAACAATTGATGGTTTGGAGATGGTCGGCTCTGTAAACCACTCGAGGTAGACTACGTGATACACTCGCTATCGCTTGTGTATCACTAGGCGTCTGTGGTTTACGGCCACTCGTCCAAAAAATCATTGATTATTGTCTATATATACACCCATGGCCGAACGTCTATGAAATACTACCTTTCAGTGCCGGGACGTATTTTATGTAACGCAAATGACATCGAACGACCATCCCTTCGGATTTAGTAACCGCGTTTTCTCTTGTTATTTTCTCGCATGTGGGTCTTCAAGTTCCACTAGAATGATTAAGCCGGTCCCGCCCCCACACGATTCATCCCGACCTGGCCAGTCAACAAATAGAGCTGGATCGGCTTAGATTGCGTGTCCTGGTGGAATACCCACTTAATGCATCTTGACGTCAATGGTGACAAAGGCCCAACAATCTTAGCTTTCACGTTACATGCCTCACTAGTACCATTATATGCAATTTCATATTGCAGGTCTTAAGATATTTCCGGTCATAAGTGGCATAGGTCCATAGGATCTTCTTTACATTCCCCTCGTTGCGTTAATAACTGTCCTATGGCCTGTTTACTCTGTCAAGTACCACAGGCAGATGGGACTCACTAGCTGAGTGCTGGCAGTGGTTGAGGTGGTTATGATGACACTAAACTGCACAGATAAAATTTAACTACAGTAGGCAAATATAACAGATGATATCATATCATAACTGATATACTAATCGAGAAACATATTTTGATGACCTTGACAGGTACTTGGGTGATAATAAGGCCACAGGTGCTAATTAATTATGATAGTGTACATTGCTCAGGAATCGACTGTCAGTATGTGTAATATATCTCAAAACCAAGACGGGTGTACAAAATTCATTTCCATATTAGATCTGTTTCAATTTATTTAGTTACAGTGTGCATTATCCATACATGGAAACAGAGTTTGCCATATATGGCCATATGCAAAGTGGTTTGGCACTTGAAAAGGGAGCGTAAACAAACTTTGAAAGTATATCTGTTAAAAAATTGGCAAACCCACTTTGTAGTCATTGCATAATGTTTTATGCAGGGCTGTTAAAGACTTGCATCTCCAAGTCCATGTGCTCAGCACTTGCATCCCATTTGAGGAGTTACAGATGCTGCAGGCTGTGGTGTGTCATTAAATGCAGTGCAGCCTTGGTGTATATTTTTGCACAGATATACTTCCATAATCAGTTTGTTTACGCTCCATAAAATGGAACTCTGTGGTTCCTACTCACACTTGCACCATACTCGCCATGTTGTTTGTTTTGAGTCTGTGAGCCAAGCATGTGCTCACCGAGGTTACCAAAATCAGGCATACGCCCTCCAGAGGTTAAGTCTAGCCTCCCTGTTATCGCCAGGGTAAATACAAGTTCCGCTCGCGACTGGGTGGGCACACCACGACCACATGAACCACAGTTCTCCCATTAATATTTGAAGAACCTCAATGTAATTTCGGATTTATATGTAGAAATAGATGAAATTTCCATTTCTGATATCGGATTTCCCATTTGAAGATTTATGAAAACCGATAAACTGCATTAATATCGGGTTACGGTTCAAGGTTCTATCACCATACAATGTCGGTAACCAGCGCACACCGGGACCTTTAAACAGACTGATTTCTGGGATACCTCAATAGGGTCTATACCCATCGGTCTGTCTCTGCTGTCATTTTCCGCCAACCCCCCTAGCGAAGGACCAGGGAACCAGGGTATTATTGTCCTATGTGTCATTGGTGCTCAAAAACAAAGATGATAACAGTGTCAAATTGTTTGGGGATTAATATCCCCTGTGCAAAAATTAATTTCTGCTAACCTGATATTCTCAAAAGCCCATTTATCTTCAGCGTTTTTTATGGCATATTATAAAATTACAAAATTTTACAGGTAAATGGGACTAGTCTCAGGTGAAGATTGGCCACCTGTATGTGGTGGAGCCACCTGTATGGAGAGTACCGTCTCATACCTGTAGGTGGCGTTTTTATATTTATAGTAGAATACGTTGTGTCTTTGTATTCTTTCCATATTTGGACAATGTTATGATGTTACTGAATCATTCTATGTAAAGGATAGGCTAAGTGACTTAAAAGTGTTGATTAACAGGGACGTACACCGGCACCAGTTGTGCATAGGAGACGTCATAGTGACGTCATGCGGTGATGACGTCATGGCTAATATGACAAGTGTCGTGGAGGGTGCGTTCATATCACGTGTTGAGGTTTCCCGGTGTGCTCAAGGTAAGGCATATAGCAATCAAAAATCACCTAATTGTAGGCCTAATTTTAGGCACTAATGGCAAATGAATCTATCCAATAATGGAGTGGTTGGAAGATAGGGATTTTGTTTTCAAACCCTAAGCTATATTTAAGGGTAAATACACGATTTTAAAAAGATACTATTAAGAGACGTCACTAGTTTGAGTCTGAGTTTATTTATGCCACGCATTTTGTTGGCTCCGTAATTTCACGAGTCGAAGACAAGTGACATTACGGAGCCAACAAAATGAGTGGCATAAATAAGCTCAAACTCAAATGAGTGGCGTCTAGATTTTATCCTACCCCTTTCCATATTTTTTCAGTATCAGAAAGTAGTCGCATAAACAACACTTTATGTCACTACCCATGCCATAAACAAATCCCATGTTAAGCCTATGGCGTTTTTTATTAGGGGTAGGATAATACCTTATTATCCCACTGATCCACATGAATAAATCAATTAACCCGCTTGTACTCTATCAATCATGCAATATTTTCCGTCTCTCAAGCAGTTCTCAGAGAAATCCTTTTCTCTCATCTTCAGGGTCTTTGGTTGGCTCAGAGGATTTTTTTTCCGATAAAAGATAGAGATACAGTTTCTACATTCTGTAATTTGTCAAGATTTATAATGCATCTAAACCTACTCGGTTAAAATGTGAGCGGTAATAGAATGCATGACTGAATTTGATACGAAGCGGAATAGAAAGAATTATTGTTACATACACAAATACAAACGAAGAATCAAAATACATAGAAACAAATACAATAGACGAATCAAATTTATCTTTGCTTGACTTTGAAGTTCTGGCAGTGTATCGTGAACTACCGTGCTTGGACAGTGCAGTGCTTTCACGTCGGTTTGCGGAGTGTCTGCGTGCGACTGGAATCACCAACAGAACGGCCGACTGCAGGTCAGTTAAAAAATGATGAGAATTTTGTTTTTGTTTTTGCCCAAGCTTGGAACGTACTCACAACATTGGCCGATGAGTGAACAGTGTGCATCTAATTACTCAGTCTAATAATTTGTATATTTGGGTAGTTTAGCGTCCAATAGGTCCTACTATAGCCCTGAGCGTTTGATATGGGACAAAACTAGTTTATCACATCAGAAAAATGTAAATCGCTCTCTCGGCGTGAAAAATAGGCCGATCTTTATAAACAAAACACTATTAGAAAGCTATTTGTTGGTATACATATCATATACCTGTGTCATGTCCTGTTGTACATTGAACAGCGGAGCATCCTCCTGAGGTATTTCAAGATGATTAAAATGATATCTATGTTGCCATGCTGCGATATATATTTCCTGGCGTAATGGAGCATTAGGACAGATGACAAAGATTCCAGAAGAGCACTAAAAATGCGATTTTCTGATATTGCATTTGCGACATATTTCTTAGCTGGAAAATGCTAGTAGTTACCTCTGAATTAAATGTTGATTATTGACTGAGATATGACCACAGGAAAATCAAGTCTGACTTGTTTACTTATAATGCCAGTGTCTCAATATAAGCAGCCTTTATTTTCATCATTGATACATAGGATTCAATCTATTCATTATGTGTTCTTTATGAAATGAATTCCTTTTGACTTATTTTGAGAAAGTCTTTTACGAATGTTGAATTTGATAGTGTAATTTCACCCATATCAAACGCTCGAGGCTACTCAAGCTAAGGCTTGTTATAACGTCATATTTCTATTAAATGTGTTGTCCTGCGACACCTGTGAAAATCAAACGGCGACCGATGTCTTTTGAAAAGGCAGATAAAAACTGTCTTTCCAAAGCGTCAATTTCAGTCGTCTTCTCTTTTTTTCGATTTTTGTGTGTGTCTTTCTCATGTGCTGCCGGGATATTGAAGAAAAGACTAGGTTCACTAATTTGATGACCCCAACAAGGTGGAACTAGAAGGAGGAGTTGGTGAACTGAACCAGCTAAATAGAGAATGTGGTATTGACAAATGGCAGAATCGGAACAGAGAGAAGGCTAATTCTTAAAAGGCCCATGTACGCGTGAGCATTTAATTTCTCGAAACCCTAATATATTTTTCCTATAGACCTAACATTGGGAACTCTTCCTCATTGCCCATGGAATATTGCTAAAAAAATACTATATATATATATTTAAATATATATATATATATATTACTATATATTATTAATATATATATATATATATATATATACCGAATGAAATGGTTATTATTATTCACCTCGGATATATACCACTTCCGTTGTCCAGGTAGTTGCTGTGGATAATGCGATATCCACGGTGATAATTCGTTACGCGTGGTGGTGAGCAGCTCATAACCGTTATTTGCTCATTCCTCTTCTGCTCACCGACCAGTACACTGTTGTTTTTTCTCACTCGTTGGGAAAATTGAAATTTGGCGATTTCGGGACGGTTTCCTGAGATATGGGTCGGAGGAGCAAGCCAAGGGTGATTTTTATGGTCATGAACTATCGTAGTTAGTAGTATTAATGTGAGGGGGCGCCACCCTAGGCCAGCAGAGGTGCGGCGAGCACCCTCAAGTCACCGGTCTCGTTCACTCTGCAGCCAACGGGCCCCCAGGAAAGACCTAGTCTGAGCGCTGGGTATATTATTTTTTTTATGACTTTGTCTATTTGTCGTTTTTCCTTCGGAAAGGGACAGTTTAGGCAACATGTCGGACCAGGAGAATCCTGAGGGTGCCACGTCTGAAAAGAATTGCTCGGGCTGTGGTTTACGTCATCTACCGCCATTTGGAAAATACTGTAAGAGTCTCCTACCACGTGATCCAGCACCGGCCGATAGTGACAAACCTTCTGAAGAACTCTCGAAAAAGGAAGTCCTCTTGTTGAGAATCCGTAAGCAAGAGGAAATAGCCCGTAGGTTATCAGAGGAAGACGAACTCGCTCGTTTGGAAAGGAAATTACGTGATTTGACGATCAGGAATGCGACTCTAGAAGCAGCCATTCAACAAGGAGGTGACCAAACGGGTTTTGCCGACCGGCAGGCGCCGTCTCCACTGAGCCGTGACGCCGCACCTGTGGACCAGACCGCAAGCCAACAAACAATCCTCTCCGGTCTAGCAGCAGCGGGTCTGGGCCCGAGCGCCTTGGGATCGGGGGCACTGGAAGGTTTGCTGTCAGTCTCGAAACCCCCAGAGGGAATACCGAGAGAGCAAGATTGGTTAGGTAATTTACACTTACTTTCCGAAAGTTCTAAGAGGAAGAGGTCCCGTCACTGGCTTAGGCCGGACTATCATGTACAAATGGATAAGCGATACGAAGATCTCTCTATGCCTGAACTACTTTTCGGGATGATTTGTGTTTTACAATGTCTATCTAAAGCCAATCTCCCTTCGGTATGCCCCTCAGATTATATCAAACATCTGAGATTTGTATCCATGAAATCGGTCTCTGGTGTTTTTTCGGCCGAAAGCTTATCGAGGTATGAACACAGTGTTACCACCATGGTGTTGGACGGCCGATTAGAGAAATTCATACCTGCCGAGCATGAAAGTCTCTACACTCATCCCTCTGCAGAGAATACTATGGCGGTCAGAAACGCCTCCGGTGGGAAGGCTAAACAGACCAGGAAGTCTAGTGTGAAAGTGCCCGACGATGTCTGTGCTCGCTTCAATTTTACATACTGTGAAATTCCGAACTGCACACGTTCTCATGTGTGTGCGATATGCAGAGGAACTCATAAAGCTCGCACATGTAAAAAGGACCCGTCAAAGGCTGGAGATACCAAAGACGGTGATACCCGAAACAAGTCTACATGAATTACAGGTGGCGGGATACCGCACCGAGTCCGAGAGAACCAGCGTGATGTTGCTGTCAACTCCGTCCTAGAACCAGCTTCAGGGAGCGACCGGAACCAGCGTATTAGTGTTGAACCAGCAATCAGGGTACCAGCCGCAGTCCCCGAGCTTGTTCCTCGTTTGTCCCATACGTTGGTGGACATTGACCGACAGGTACCACCCATGGAATCTAGTTCCGGTGAGGTTTCATACGGAGATCAAGCTCGTATATCTCTAGATATAACAGTTTCTAGGAACTTAGCTGAGATTTGTGATATTTACACTGGATGTATCCCACTTTGGTCATTGGAGAACAATCATTTCATTGGAAATATCCGTTCCCAACTCAAACCAACAGGCTGGTTCGATATGTTGTCCGGTGGTCCCGCTCATGTGTACGGAGTTGATTCGATGGACATTGACAGTCATTTCATCTTAGACGGTGTTCTCTACGGATTTAAGATCATAGACTCTAACGCCACTGTTATTGATTATTGTGTCGATAATTATTCTTCCACTGTTGGGGAAGCTTATACTTTTATTGACAATTTAATTTCAGAGGAGATCGTTCAGGGTAAATTATCAGTAGTATCAAACCGCCCACATTGTGTTCATGCTCTCGGGGCCATTAAAAAAGCCAATGGTGGCTTTAGACCAATAACGGACGCCAGTAGGCCAAAAGGCCATTCCGTTAACAATCACATGGACCAAACGTTTTCTCATTTTCGTTTTAAAAACTTGGATAATGTACAGGTTTTGAAAAAAAATGACTTCATGGCAGTAACCGACATTACCGCCGCATATCGCTCTGTCATGATATGCCCAGAAGACAGAATTTATCAAGGTCTAAAGTGGAAGCATGGTGATTCTGAGTTTTTCCTCCAAGATAATTGTATCTCTTTTGGCACCAGATCAGCGCCATTTATTTTTAATCGTTTAACAGACTCGATATGTAGATACATAAACGCTTATGTGTATCAGTGCTTTAACTACCTTGATGACTTTCTAATTCTGGGAAACAGTTATGACGAATGTAGAGAAGGACAACTTTTTCTGCATAAAACATTGAGGAGCTTAGGTTTCTACATTGCTTACGACAAGGTTAAGAGCCCTTGTCGGATCCAGAAATACCTAGGAATTGTTATCAATTCCTCTACAATGGAACTTAGTCTTCCAAAGGACAAACTGTGTAAACTGCATTCCGAAATTGCGTTCTTTAAGGGTCGCCACAAGGCAACACGCAAGCAGTTACAGCGTTTATGCGGTGTCCTCTCGCATTGCGCTGTTGTAGTGCGAGGGGGCCGTACCTTAAGCCGTAGAATTATTGACATGCTTTCAGGTTTTTCTACAAGGAAACGTTACATCACTTTCTCCCAAGAATTTTTCTTAGACCTCCAATGGTGGGAAAATTTCTCCTTGTGGTTTAATGGTACACAAGCGGTTGTAAAGAATAACCCAAATTCTCCTATCGTCTATTCGGATGCCTCTAAGTCAGGTTACGGTGCTATTTACGATTCTGATTGGATCGCGGGTACTTGGAATGAAATCGTTCCTACACTCATTCCCCACAGCCATTATGTCCCTGAAACTGTTTTCAATGTGGAGGAAAATATCAACGTTCAGGAGTTATATCCAATCCTAGAAAGTATTTTACGCTGGGGTGACTTATGGAGAAATGAGACAATTTCTTTCTATTCCGATAACACACAAGTTGTGTCTGCCATAAAAACAGGCAGAAGCAGAAACAAATGTTCAATGGTTCTTCTTCGTTTAATTTTCTGGTTATCGGTGATGTTTAATCTTCATCTCAAGAGTTACCATGTACCTGGTTGTCTGAACCGCGATGCGGATGCTTTATCACGTTTTGAAGCCAATACTATTTTGCCTTTGTATTTATGTTGTAGTAACAAACAGAACGGCCTATGTGAAAGAACTGGATCGCAAAGGCGCCGAGATTCGCTCAATGGCTTGGGCCCCCTCAACATGGCGGACAAAGGCCTCTCAATGGAAGCGATATTTGCAATTTTGCAACATTATCGCATCACCACCTCTACCAACTGACACTAAGTTATTATGTCGATACTTGGTTTATTTGTCGACTAACTTGTCTTATCGTTCTATTGATAACTACATCAGTGGAGTGTTATCCTTGAACAAGTATTATGGTTATAATGTTGACCACCTCCGGAACAATTTCGAGGTCACTTGTACTCTATCCGGTCTGAAAAGGATGTTAGGTGATCCGGAGCCGCATCGCCCGACTCTTTCAGTTAATGACTTGATGAAAATGTTCTCTTTCGTGAATCTTAATAATAATAACGAAGTTTGTATGTGGGCAGCGATTGTCACCAGTTTTCGTTCACTTTTAAGGAAGAGTCACCTTGTTTTTGATGAGAATTCCCCACATTGTTTATCTCGTCAGAGTTTATCCTTTTATGATTGGGGGATCAAGATAAACATTTCGTCCTCTAAAGTGATCCAACATGGACAGAGATCCCATTGTATACCTGTTACAAAAACTTCAAACAAAGCACTATGTGCTCACCACTGGTTGTCTATAGTCATTTCCTGTACTTCTCATTTACCAGAAAATTCCCCGATTTTCATGTTAAAGCAGGGTACGGCCTACCATCCTTTGAGGTACTTACCTTTGTTATCTTACTTGAAAAAACTTTTTTCACTCTGTGGTATTAGTGAAAACCGTAAAGGAGTCCACTCTTTACGCAGATCCGGTGCCGCCTATATGCACCAATGTGGGTTACCCATTGAAGACATCCAGTACACGGGAGACTGGAAAAGTCTGACCGCGTTGATCTATCTCACCAAACCTTTTTCTTTACGCATTATATCAGATACTAAAGTATCAACACACTTATCTTCTCTATAAAATATTTTCTGGAGTTTGGAGACAAAAATTACTCCCAAGCGGCTTTCCTATGTCTGTTGTTTACTACCTCACGTATTAATGGTCATGAACTATCGTAGTTAGTAGTATTAATGTGAGGGGGCCCCACCCTAGGCCAGCAGAGGTGCGGCGAGCACCCTCAAGTCACCAGTCTCGTTCACTCTGCAGCCAACGGGCCCCCAGGAAAGACCTAGTCTGAGCGCTGGGTATATTATTTTTTTTATTTTTACTTTTAAATTTATTTTTTACTTATTTAAATTTTTCTTCTTTGTTGTTAATAAAACAAGGGGAGACAAAAATTACTCCCAAGCGGCTTTCCTATGTCTGTTGTTTACTACCTCACGTATTAATAGTGGCTTTTTATTAGGGGTAGGATAATGGTGTATCCACTGTGCGACATCTGCCAATTCCAACGTTTGACAATCAGTTAATAAAAAACCATGTTTAATTCCAGGACCGGTCACACTGCAATATACTTTATCCTGATTTTGTTTAATTGTTTAATGAATATTTGAAATAAAAGACTTGAGCAAGTCTAGGCTATTGCCCATGACATTGGTCACCTGTTCAGTGTCCAACGTCATGAGAGTCGACGCCTGTATCCCCGCGAGGACAGTGGAGGAGTAGAATTATGGAGCTTTCAGTGTCAGCTTCATAGTGCTTCATATATCAGATTTAACACCTACCTACCTGGCAGCTGGTCTGATTTTTAAATATATACTTCTCAGGTATGTGTGTGCTTATTATGGATAAGTGAGTTTCAGAGCGCTTATATCAAATCGGCCACCACCATTAGCCGCCATGGCTGAGACTGTAGTGAGATTATTTTGAGAGATTATTTTGAGATTGTTGTGTGGCTGATTTGGGACCGCTGTGAAACTGTTGTGAGATTGTTGTGTGAATGTCGTGAAACTGTTGTGAGATTCCTGTAAGACTGTCATGAGACTTATGTGAGACTGTTGTAAGACTGATGTGGTTCTGTTGTGAAACCATTTTGTGAACGTTGTGAGACTGTTGTGCAACTATTGTGAGATTGTAAGGAGATCGCTGTGAGACTGTTGTAAGACTGTTTTGAGACTGTGATAAGACTGCTGTGAGACTGTTGTGACACTTTATGCAACTGTTGTGCAACTGTTGTGAGACTGTAATGAGATTGTTGTGAGACTGTTGTAAGGCTGATAGCGGATAGGTTCTGAGACTATTGTGAGATTGATGTAGAACTGCTGTGAGACTGTTGCGAAACTGTTGAACAACTGCTACAAATCTGCCGTGAGACTGTTGTAAAATTGATGTGCGACAGTCGTGAGGCTGTTATGAGATTGATATCCATCATTTTAGGAAAATACTGAACGAGACATATTCCTTCTGCATCCAATATTCAAGAAAAAAAGAACAAATTCAGAAATTAGTGAATCATATCAAGTTACACAAGCAAAAATGGTACATTATAGCATATCTGCTGTAAGAAGGTAGCTTTCATTATTTATGGGGGGAGGGGGAAACACAGTTTCCGGGGGAGGGGGACTAGTTTATGAGTATTCCAACAGGAACATCAACTTTTATTTGGGTGTTTCAAGGGGGTAGCCAATATTCTTGAGTATTCCCATGGGGGGCCAATTTTTCTTTCGCCCAGAGGTCAAACTTTTCAGCTGAACAATAATGAGATCATTTGATTTTCCTTAAGAATTTGCTACAACATCAAATGCTACAGCGAAGTGATTTGAGTGTTAGATGACTTGGAGATGGGTTTATTATGTTTCTATCAATGCTACACGCTCAGCAGATCGTACATGCGGCCGTAGTTCCGGCGTTCTCCACCAGAAGGGGTGGTGGCGCTTTTTGCGCATTGCTTCAGAATACTACATTCCTTCCAACCTTGATATTTAAGTTATCTTTAGAATTATTCAAGATAGTCTTGTTGGAGGTGTTATACTAGTGTTATACAGTAATAGCATCATCAAATATCTCTTAGTTCTATTGTGAACCCATTTTGTGAACTAGTAAAAATATATGATCTTACTGATCTTATACTGAGAGCATTACTGAGTGATATTAAATATATCTATCATAGATATCTATCAGAGTCTTTTCTGATCGGTCTTTGAGTCTTTGTATCATAGTCTTTTGTTCAATACTTGAGATATATGAAATATACTATGATATAAGATAAGTAGTATCTTAACTAATGAAACTTCTTAGATAAGTGATCTTACTGTTAAATTTTCTTATGCATTACTCAGATCTTTAAGTGGGGCATATTTGCTTTTAACAACGCAATCCTTCAAGTGTCCGGGTGGTCTTTTGTTTCGGACAGGTCTTTCAGCTATTGGACCTGCTGGATTGTTTTGCAGTATGGGCACAGCGGGACCCACTACTGGCGGAACAACCTGCACTGCTACCTGTTCCTGTTCAGGGGCTAGTGCTGGGTTCAGCACTAGATCGTCATACTCAAGGTAGTCGGAGTCACACTTGTTCTTACGTGGAACACAGATCCTTTTAAAGAATGACGAGTTTCTCGTTATTTGATGTCCCTCTCCCTCAGCGGTGATCTGTCATCCATGTTTTGTTATTACGGTGTATGGGATAGGATCATACATTTTCTTAAATCCTTTTGGTTTCACCACTAGCACTTTGTCTGAAAACTTGTAACCGTAGAATTCTAGGCTGGATTTTCCAAACTCACATTTGTTTCCGTTGAGTGTGAGACCTTTTTCACGTAACCGTTTGAATACTGCATACAGGTTCGCGCTATGTTCTTCGTGTGTTTTGCCGTAGACTATGATGTCGTCCGAGAAGTTTCTCACTCCTGATAGTCCGGCGAGGGCTGTCTGGATGCAGTACTGGAATACCTCGGCTGCGGAGCATATCCCAAAGTTCAGCCTTTTGTAACGTTTAAGCCCTGTGTGAGTTGAGAATGTAGTAATATAACGGGAGTCGGGGTGGAGTTCAATCTGGTGGTATCCACTGGTCAGGTCTAATTTGCTGAACACCATTGCGCCATTTAAATCGTGGATGATTTCCTCTACGGTGGGCATAGGGTGGCGTTCACGTTCTATCGCCTTGTTCGCGATCCGCATATCAACACAGATTCTGACGTTCTCAGGATCTTTCGGTTTTGGGGCTGCTACAATGTTGGATACCCATGGTGTTGATCCGACTGCGTCTTCGATGATATCCGAAGCTTCTAATTTTTCTAGCGCGGCCTCGATCTTGCTTCGTAGATGGAACGGCTCTTTACGATGTGGCTGTGCAGTGGGTTTGACGTCTTTGTCGATATGGAGTTGCAGTTGCACGCCTTTGAGTTTCCCAATCCCGGTGAAGATATCTCGGAATTCCTGACAAGTCTGGCTGGGTGTAGGACTTGCAGTGTTGATCTTGGATATGACTGCATCTCGGTTGATCTTGATCAAGTTCAGAGTCTCTGCAGTGGAACGCGATAAGAGTGAGCGTTCGTCGCCTTCAGTCACATAGACATCTGCTGTATCTTGAGCGTACTTACTTGCAAGCGTTGCAGGGAACATGCCGATCAGGGGTATAGGCGGTCGATTCTTGCCATACGGATACAGAGTCGTGTCGGCTGGTTGCAGTGTCGGCATGGGTTGAAGCTTATGATACATGTTTTCGCTGATGATATTTACAGGGGCACCTGTGTCACCTAACATCGTCACTGGGTTACCGTTGAGTTCGACCATGAACATTGGTTTTGGCACATGTGTTGATTTGACGGAGTAGAGTGGGACGGTTTTCCGTTCTTGGTGTATCGAGAATAGGTAATTGTCCTCGTTCGCTTGATAATTTTCAACACTATAGACGTTGTCCTGGCACTGTTGGGCCTGAGTCTGCGATGTCGGTTAAATATCTACCGTTCGTCCTGCTCCACGTTATTCACGTTTCGATGTCCTCGACCTCGATGACCACAGCTACGGCAACGGTTATGTTTCTCGAGTCACGGTGGGGGAGCTCCGCCTCGGCATTTCTTCGCGTAGTGTCCTACTGTACCGCATTGTCGACATTCAGCGTTGTAGGCTGGATATTTTGGTCGTCCTCCGTCATGAGGGTAGGATCCATCGCAGTGATCACATTCAGCTGTAGGGTTGTGTGTTGGAGTATAGGAACCACGTCCACGTCCTCGATATCCTCCGTTGTTGACATTACGTTCTCGTGACGTACCACGTTGTTGTCCGCTGCGTTGGAAGTTGCTGCGTTGAGAGTTGCTGTGTTGAGAGTTGCTGTGTTGGGAGTTGGAGTGTGGGTTGAATGGCTGATTATTGTAGCTTCCACGGCCTCGTTGTATAGCACTAATTTCTTTCTTTTCGATGTCCATCACGTAGCTGATCGCTTTTTCCATCACCTTGCCATGTTTGACGAGTTGTTCGAGAGTGATTGTCATATCAGATAATGCTTTCGTTCGTAGTTTTGATGATCTGCATTTCTGGATGATCTGTGACTTTATCTCGGAGTTAGTGTCGGCGAAGTCACATGTCGCGGCGAGTTTCTTAAGTCGGGTCACAAACTGGTCAAGATTTTCGTCTTGGAGTTGTGTTGCTTTGCGAAAGTTGAACCTTTCATACTCGACTTGAACTTTTGGCGCGTAGAGCTCATTTAGGGCTTCAAGTGACCGTACGTAGACGTTACGCGGATCCTGTTCTTCAGGTGCTGGGACAGTTAACATCTGGAAGTCGTCATATACTGCCTCTCCTGCATAGTCTAACAGTAGTGCGAGTTTGCGTTGAGGGTCAGTGATATCAAGTGCTAGGGCTCTGTTTTCAAACCTTTGGACATATTTCCTCCACCTTGGGGCAATATTGGATGTGTCAGTAGTGTCAAAGATGGGGAATGCTGTTAGTGCCAAAGCCATTTTTCCCTCTGTTTTTTTAATTTTTTTTATTAACAGTGTTAGTGCAAATGAGTGTAGCAGTTGAGTAGAGTTTAGTGTAGGGTCTGGCTAATACACACACATAAACACTGGCAGTACTGTTCTGGGATGTTACACACTGTCACTATATGCACAGCACTGGGCCTTGAAAACACACTTGATATAACTTCTGGCAAGTTGGCAAGTCACACACAGTTCAAAAGGTAATATACTGTCATGTATATACTGGTAAGTGGGTAGATGGACACACATTAATCACTTTCTGAGATTAGGGACAGGCAGACTTGTGTTTACATTCTAGTTGCTCCCAACTTCCCCTATTTTCGCCCATGGAAAAGTGTCATTCAGTAGAAAGGGAGAGCCTTATGAACGGCTGGGGTGTCACAGAACCTGTCTAGAGTGTCATTGCCATTAATTCTCTTCACCATTGAAGTGATTTGAGTGTTAGATGACTTGGAGATGCAAGGGGTCCTGATGACTTCTGAATGGAAGGCACAATTCAAGAAAGATTTGCTGCTGGATATTTGAGTGTGAACAATTTACAGTTTATTTACAGTTTACGCAAACTAATTTCAAGTGTAAAAAAACCACTAAATACTGGTTGTTTTAGTTGTATATACTGAAAATTTGCTGACTCCAAATTAATTAGATATTCCTTAAAGAAAGCAGACAAAGAATGCCAAAAAGGGCAGGAAACTCGGGTAAGGGGATTCCATGTGTGATGTCAGCAGTAACTTACAGTCAACAACAATCACCAAGCAGCTAATGCTTTGACAAGTTGGTATCATAAGTTTTTTCTCTAAATTTGAATAGTAACCACATCTATAAGCTTGATCCATTTATATAACAATGGCAGAGGGACTATAGGGACTTGGTGCATCAAATCACGCTGTCATTGAACATACATTAGTGCTTTGAATGTAGAGGTGGGGAATCCCAAAAGTGGCAGCAGGAAAGGCTTTGTGCTGGAGTTTGAAATTTGGCTGCGAAACTCACCTAACTATTGTGTGCCAAAAATAGATTTGAGATGGCTCCTACAGTTTAGATAAGGTAAATATATCTTTTTTTTGAGGTACAGTAAAACTTTATTGTAACAAACTTAGTTATAACAAATACTTAGTTACAACAAAGTAATTTGCCCAGTCCTGTTTGTTTTTCATAATCTATTATAGTAAAGAGACTTAGTTATAACAAAGTATTTCCGAGCAAAACTTGGTTACAACAAAAGTGTTTGTAAGAAGTGAAGTGAGAATTTGCTCAATAAAGTAAACATTTTGAAGATATATTATTGATCATGAACCTCACCCTATTAACTACATTCTTATTTTCCAAAATATTTCAGTCTTTTGCTGAATTTGTCTGTGTAATACATGACATTATTACTAGGTAAAAAGAACTGTTCTCTAACTTATATTGAGCTGCCTTGTATCTCACTATATAGAGGAGGGGGAAATGTTTATAGAGTATCTAAAGAGTTTTCTCCTATGTTCAAAGGCTGCCCATTCAGATCTTGGATATTTTTGTTGTTGTTGTTTATTACGACCAGTTCTGTCTGGTGTGACAGATCTTCCACTTAAAGTTCAATCAAAATAGTACAGCACATAGCAACATTATATGATGTAAAAAATACAAGATGAGGTGAAGGTGAAGTTGTGTTCATAGTACATCTTTGTATAGGTTTGCTGGCATATTTTATACCAACACAGTTACCATTCATACATTGACATCTTCTTCTTTATAACCTTTTTAAACTCTTTTTTCATCACAATCTGTTGTGTGTTCTGATCCAAATTTTCCCATAATTTGTTACCTCGATAATACGGGCTCTTTTGATATTTACTGGTTTTGAAGCGACCCATCTTAAACCGAACACATCCATCCCGCCGCGTTCTAAGTACTCTACTGTCTATATACTCTGGGTCTTTTGATAATTTGAACATAAGGGACAAAACCTGTATTTGCCTACGCCGATCCAGATAGTCAATATGATATTTTGCATGTAAATCGTCTATTCTCTGTCCTCGCTGGCTGTAACCCTGTACAATCCTCAGTGCTCGATTCTGTAATAATTGACAAACTTAAGTTACAGCCAAGTCATTTCTCTGATTTCTAGAATTAGATTATACTGTATTGTCATAAGATATCTGTGTTTGTAATTTTGTGACACCTCACCTGTATTCCCAATTGTTTTATACCTGGTCTAAAGACCTTGTTCTTAACATCTGGCAAACAAAAGTTCAATATCAGAAGATTACTCAACAGGAATACATTATTGGATCTCTTCGAGGCAGTGAGACAAAGGTCTTGTAAGTAGCAGATGCATGTAGAAATGCTAAAGGATATAATGACCAAGACTGCGAAAAGCTACTTGGTGAAGGTAAGCTTGGCAAACTTTTGCTAGCTGAAGTGGCTTTATACTTCAAAGACCATAAGCTACCTCTCACTTGCCGAAAGAAGTGTACAATCCAAGCCTCAGGATTACAAAGTGCTAAAAATATGTTCAGAAGATGATAGTAATTCATAATCAAATGAAGAGTCTTTTTATACCATCAATAACAAATCAGACGAGAAGATCTGGGCAGTGTTCCATGGGAGCACATTTCAGTTTTTATTACACATCTTGGTAAATGAATAGAAAAACACAGCACTGTCAGAAGTGTGACCACTACCATATACTTTAGGTATACGAATCGTTATGCTGAACCTACCCCTATTGCTATCAAGACCAAAATATTCTCCAACACCAACTTCAGTGGAGATCATGTGAACAAGAAAATCTTTCATAACACTACCGTATTAGCTTGGTGGCTAATAAATGGTAGGCGTATCCCCGCTTCCCTCTCATAAGATCTCACAATCTCTAAGTCGTAATCTGTACAAGGTTCTCACTGCTCTCTATGGAAGAAGAATTCTTAACGGACTAGGCTTAGAGCCTTGAGAATCAACTGGCACACAGTATTCCCGCTAGGTGGCATCATTGAGATTATAGGAATATTTGGTTGCATCGATGTACGCCTTTAGCACGGGAGGCAGGTCAGTGGATTCTCAACGCTCTAAGCCTAGTTCGTTAAGGATTTTTCTCCATAGAGCTTAGTGAGAGTACAGAATACAACTTAGAGAGTGTGAGATCGTATAATGAGAAGGGTGCTTCCCCTTGAGCATGGGAGTTCGGCGGTCCAAATCCTGGTCGGGTTATACCAAAGATTTATATAAAAATGGTACCCACTGCTCATTTGGCTTAACAACTGCCATTAGAATAAAGAGTAGGGGGCTAGGGCGAAGGGAAGAATGGCTGTATCACCGAACTCGGTAATTGTAAACACAGTATTCCCTCAATACAAACTTTTAAGAAGAATATATATACTTTGACAATTGACTGAATGTAATTGGGTTTGTTTTTAGTTAAAGAAGGAACGCTTTATCGAAAATGGCCATATTATTTTAGCCTCCCCTGTGCTTTTACCCTATTCCTAAGAGGGGGGGGGGGGGGGGGCGGTGCAGATTTTTTGGGCATTCCAAGTGGGCAAATAATTTTGGTATTTCGTGGGGACATCTTTTTTTGAATTACCATGAAGGCCAAACTTTCATTCGACTGATTCATGCCGTAAAAGGTGCACCCCCTCTGCCAGCCAGAAACAATGAACGCTACCTAATTGGCACATTTATGAAAATATGATGTGCCTTTAGCGACCGGCGCTGTTCCGTCATAGACGGATATGCATTTGCTACTTGTTATCCATACCCGCCCAAAAGGGCGATTCATAAGAAATGCCAATAACCAAAATGAACTACTTTTACAGTGTCCTGCCGAATTTGAGCCGCTGTGCCGAGATCGCCGTGCGCGCCACCTGTGGTGAGGAGGCGGTACTGACCGCGCGGGCCCTTATTCAGAGGGTGACAGATTTTGCTAGATTGATTACCGGATGTTCTACAGATACGAAACCGGGCACCGTAAGCGGAAGTGTGGGACAGACAGGTGAGTGTTGGTGGGAGAAGTGTGTCCAACAGGGAATATGCTGATGTCATAAACTATGTGGAATCTCGAGGCCATACAATGCAGCTGTTGACGTACATATCTCTCTCTGCCTATCTATCCGGTACCAGTAGTATGTAGAAATTTGACTTCTAGCACGGCTTCATTGCAACTATTAGCAGTTGCAGCATATGGAAAGGGGCCATCCAGTACGTACGCAGAATTCCTGAATAGGCGTTTTTCCATTCAGCGCCGCCATGCGGTCATGTTGCATGTCAACGCGGCCGTTTGGCCAAACATTGCGCTGTCCGAGTGCCCGCCTATGCATTCACACATAGGGTGTGGGTGGCAGGTATGAGAGCAGAGATGTTGTTTTCTTCCAGATAACGGTGTTAGAACAAGCGAGGGTACTCCTCAAACTAGGATTGGTTGTCTAAACTTTAGAGATGATAACTGTCTTGATTTTGATCAGCCAAAAATTAATTCATTACAGGTCCTCAAAGCTTTATATGCAGAACGGGTTATAAGAAATACTCAGTTATAACAAAGTAGTTAATTTTATAAGCCCACAGTCAAATGTAATCACCTCTTGCTGTTGAAACAACATATTTAAAAGAATTAGGGCAAGACATATTCCTAAGAAATAATCCAATAGGCCTATATTACCTATTTCTGAAAATAGCTGGATATATTTTCTGTAATATCTAAACGTTATTTTTGTAAAATATATATATACATGTGTATACAAATACACATATATATGCACAGACATACAATATATTCATGTTTATACAATATACAATATATTTATCCATACATATACCCATATACTATGATATGATAATTGTTTTGGTTATTCAAGAGAAGGGGATAAGCCTACAGTGGCCAGGCCCATACCAGTATATATCTGCTACCCATGTACACTGTTTCTATTTTATCTTATAATATCTGAAGTATTGTTGAGGAGATATACATGTCTAACCTACCAAATGAAAGCTGAAATACCATAGAGTACGATAAAATCGCTTTTAGTTCTCTAGAAATAATATAAACGGGTATCACAAACATACTACGAACATACACGCAGTCATCCAATGGTAAAGAATACGTTGCCAGGGGTTTGCTTGGCTGCATGCATTGCATAACCAAGGAGATAAGGCACGACACCGGCCTACGGAAAAAGGCCTATTTGTTTACCCCCCCCCCTCCTTCACCACCCCCTGCTGAGTTTGTACGCAATAGAACAAAGAAGGAGCATACGCAAAATTTCCGAAATGTTTTACCCCCACCCCCTCAGCTCAGTGCGTACGTACTTTATGGATGGCCCCAAATGTGAGTTTTAGTACTTTCTTATATTGATGATCTCTAACTGAAAAGTAGCACGATTGAGAATCTGATGGTGACATGCTACCCTCCTAATATCCTATGTGATACGACTTAATTACCGGGCCTTTTCTTTAATGATCACTTTCTATAAGACTTGTTTTGACCTTACAGTGAAGGTGACCCCGGTGGCCGTGGCTGTGGGGTTCCTCGTCCTGTGCATCGTGCTCACCATGCTGAGTCTCTGTGCCGCTTACTGTGCCGAATGCAGACGCCCCCGGAAAGGCGCCAGTGACGCCACCAAGCCGTCACTAGGGGGCGTGGACCATCCGCGAAGCGTGGAGGACACTGTGTCTGAACCGGGTCATGTGACCGGAAATGGAGAGAGTGCTTTGGAGGTCGGGGAGGTGAGAATAGAGGAGCAGGCTATTGAGGACCACAGCGGCTGGTGGAACTCCTGATTCTCCTTTTTAACGTTATAAGTGAGGATAGTGCTTGGAGGCAGTATACATGTTCTCATTTTATATGAATTTTACAGGTAAATGGGACTTGTCTCAGGTGAAGATTGGCCACCTGTATGTGGTGGAGCCACCTGTATGGAGAGTACCGTCTCATACCTGTAGGTGGCGTTTCTATATTTATAGTAGAATACGTTGTGTGGGGGTAAATCTTAAGACGTGGCTAAGGTGTCACTTGCTGGGTCTACCGCATCAAACTGACGGAGCAATCGTCTGCTCGCGTTATTTATAGTCAGACCACTCGCTAAAAAAATAGAGGGGTAATTATACATCGATATGAGGGGGGGGGGGGGGATTTGAGTTAATGGTTTGGAACGTTTCGTCTACATTCAGTAGACTTCTTCAGGCAGTTTATGTATGTATATATATATATATATATATATATATATATATATATATATATATATATATATATATATATATATATATATATATATAAACCGTTAATATCCTTTAAAGGTTTAAGAGCGTGTGGGATCACATTAAGATTTGTGCTAACAGGACTGAGAATGATTATCTTTGACGGCATGACTGTATGAGAATATTTATACTATCATTTCAGTTTGACTTACCCCATGGTTAATGTTGTTTTCAACATTGCCCGTATGGTGATCAGTTTCATAGGTGTTGTAAGTGTAAATTCGAGCTGGTTTTACATGATGTTTATAGTGTAATTAGAGTGAGAAATCTATCTAGGTTTCCTTTATATATTGAGCTGTTTATTTGGTAGTTTTAGAATTTATTTATTTTGCTTATGATACATAGAATTTACACTAACTATCAGAACTATTCTCTCACCAGAGTTTGACCTTGCAGAAACGGTCCTAAAAATGAAGAATAGGTCAGTGTACAGTCGTCTGTTCATAGCATCATATTATGATTAGGGAAAAAATACATCAAATTTACATCAAAATTATCTTCTCGCGATAGCTATGATGAGATTTCTCTCACATATGTCTTGGAACCACTGAACAATGCCAAATTATGCCGTTTCATATCTAGGTCTATATATTTGTAATTTTACGTAATTGCTTTTTAAGATGTAAGAGTGAGCATCGTTGTGTCATTTTTTTCATTATTTGAAGGACAGTAATGTATAGTTCTGTAAATTTGTCTCCAATGTTGAGCATTGAAGAACTAAATCCCAACATACATAATATAACAACTGTAGACCTAGTGCCAATCAAAATAGTGAATATCTGTAAAAATACATCTGAAAGTATGCTAATTTTTATCTAATGATATGTGGTCTACTTCTAATACAACAGTATTTTCCCTATTTACTATCCACTAGAAAACTGACCTTTCCCGAACGCGTTTAACGCTAGTAGGCACCAGTGTAGCAGACTTTATAGCATAAGATACTAAACTCTGGTCATTACACGAAATTCATTCCAATTAAACAGTGGTGCTACCCCGTAATTAAGCGTTGTACTGAATAGAATATCACATGGTGGTGACATGAAACGGGTTTAACAATTTTATTTTCTCACAGAAAATCCTCACACTTGCCTTATTGTTTCAGTTTCTTTTATTTAAAATCTGATGTATGATTTCATATCTATTATCGATTTGTACTCATCAGCAGGTTTACAATGTGTATGTAAGTATACATGACCTGATATTTCACGTTAAAATATTTACAATTACAATCTATACAAATATCATGTATGAGTGGAAGAGAATATTTATATTCAGTTTTCAGTTTTGATTCTCAACTCTAACTAGAATAGATTCCACCGGCGCCACACTTTACGAGATGAGATAATCACTTTTTTAAGAAATGTGTATTAAAATGGCATAAGCATCAAATACCACATATTGTCGTTCGATAAATCTTAATTGGTTTCTGTTAATATGACACGTCTAGGGACTATTTGTCCTGCATCGAGATCAAGGTTTCGGATTATAATCCCTAAAGTACTAGTTCTGAACGATAAAAAAAAGGTTTATTACTGGTTACATGACATCAGTCTGAAAAGAGTGCTTATAAAATCTTCATAGGTCTTCCTTTGTTTCTGTCCCTGTAAGGTTTCCTATATTTACAATTATGTACAGAATTGATTTAACTGGTGATTATTTACATTTATTGGTAAATAAAAAGCCATATCGCAATAACCGTGAAAATCGATTATTACATGAGTCAATATCAAGAACATCTACTTTTTGAAGATCCCTTGTCTCATGCTAATCCATACCCTTGATTTGGTTTGGCAAAGGTGTAATGATAAAATCAGACAGTATCAGGTCCGCGTTGCACTGGGCTTACTTAGGGGGGACCGAAGACCTGTCCAGTATGCAACACGCCCGTTTTGGGGTCACCCTAGCACGTGTAGCGCGGAATTATGTCAAGATGAGCGTTATTCGACAAAGTAAAATGCGGATTATTGCGTTTATCTAGGTGAAAACAAATGCAGTAATCGTGTTCTCCAGTATTGAATTAGTCTAACCAGTGATACTGATCATTTAAATAATGACACTTTGTATTCCCTTTGGAGGGGAAAACTTGAGCTGTCAAAACAACAACATACCACATAGGCCAATGTTTACATAATAAATCTGCTAATAGAAGGAGAAGGATCCTTCCCAGGTTACAACTGACCATCCCAGATTGAAAATCAGGCCTTTTTAATTAGGGAAACATGAAGAACTCCAAAGGTCTCCAGTGGCAATTGCCTGAAATCCTCTTTTGAATGGTGTAGATAACATTGTGCACTGCTGAAGTTGGTAGTCTGGATGTAGACTGCCCTCAGTCCCTGTGTGCTACCAACCTCTCACTTTCTGCCTACCACCACTGCACACCGTCCTTACTCCAACCCCTACACCCCCCTCTACCTGGCTGACACAGGCAGTCTAGGCTGGATCTTGACTGGAAGGCTTCACGTTTGTGAATGGCACCACTGTCGTCGTGTTTGATATGGTCCGTGCGCAGTGCAAGCTGAACAGGGACTTGTTTCACTAGTCCAGACATAGTGACATAATGGCGACATAAACAAGGGCAGGAACAGTGGTAGTAATAGCGCAACCGCTATTTTCCTGTTGCAGAAGCCATTCGCCGAGTTAACCTGGAAGTAGGTGGCGCTTCAAACCACCTCCGCAGCCATCTTGACAAGGAACCTATGCAGTGCTAGGCCTATGGAGAAGTCAAACATTCATTTCTGCTATTATTAAATATGTGGGATTGTGTTACGTAACGTTCAAGTCAACCTTTTGACAAAACCAGAGCACCCTGGCAGTTTCAGGTCAAATGATTACGTAATGGCCTCAGTTCAGCCTCCGAATGCGATGTCAACAAATCGCTGAAACAACGATTTTCTTCGAGTTGGCACGATTAAATCATGTCAGGATAATGTAAATAACCATATTTCGACCAATGCAAGTGTAAATTAGACATTATAAAGTAGATTATTAGAGTTTTCTGCTATTTTACACTCTGACAGCGCTTTGTATACACCAGCAAGATGGCGGAAATCTCCGTTGTTAAGGGAATTCGGAGGGTATTTCAAACCGGAAGTTGCCAGATGACTCGGCGAATTATGGTCACTGTTGCTCACCTTGTTGGTGTCACTGTTCAGCCAGAGACAGTTAAAGTGTCGCAGTGGCGTCCCCAGTATGTCACACTGTATGCTGCGCCACTCTGCTTCCAGATCGATCGAGCACTGCAGTGTGATATGGAGAGTGGCACTGCCAAGACAGCCATATAATGGTTAGCTTGATGTTTCAAATTAAAACGCAAATATCAGCAGATTGCAGATGCCAATCTTCTTCATATTTGGGACGATTATAGGTTATATATACCCCTAAGTTGTGTTAAATTTTCATGGATTGTTTCCTAGGGAAAGCGATGTAATTCCGCATTCCAGTATTGCACATTGACCTATTCGACACTGCAATGTGAGAGGGTCTACCCTCTCGCAAATAGTGACACAATAGAGGCGGTAATAGTGACATCACAGTTGGTTCTGAAACGAGACATGCCACTGTTCACCCATGTCTTCTCTGTGACGTCGCGAACTGTGTTGTCACAGGACTATTGAAACGCAACCTGCCCTTGTTGTGTCGCAGAGACCAACAAGGGTTGTCACAAGACTAGTGAAACAGGCCCCAGGTCTTCGGTCCCCTCTTGGGCGTACTGAACAGACCAGCACTGGCCCCGTGTTAACCCCTGTCAGGCTGATATATAGAACCTGTCATCAGGGACCTGTTTCAGTAGTTTCGTAATAATAATGTCATAGAATCTCTGTATCTTACCATGATAGCCCATGGAAATTTGTTGTTAGTTAATGTTTTTGATCTTAATCAAAGGTCTATATATGTCCTTTTTAATTTGTTAAAGTTTTATTGATTTAAACAAAAGTATCTCTTTGTGTCTATAGAAATGTGAGTATGATAATCAATGATGCCTGCAGGGAAAAAGCTGCGGTTCCCACAGGCATGTCTGGAGGCATGCTGCTGCGATGACAGACATGATATGAAAAGAGAGTTGACTGCCTTTATCTACAATTATTCAGGCATTGTAACATTAGGTCGTTCTTTAAACAGTAGGAATAATAGAATCACCATGGGAAATAGTAGCTCAAATCAATGTTAGCATCTACAGACATCCCAAAGAAAATCCAGAATACTCTCAGCATGGATACAATCTGGGAGTATGATGAGGTATGGCTAAATAAAGTAATCCCATATCGTGTTAGTTTATAATCTGTTTCAAATGATTCTGTCTGAAGGAAATCTATTGACCCTTGTTAACCGTACTGCAGTACATGTTGTACGGTGTACACACTCAAAACATAATGAACTAATGTTTTATATCATATTTAAGTTGTATGAAATACAATGAAACTATAAACTGGTTATCGGTGATTACAACTCTTACATCTATCATTTGTCATCAAGGCCCTACTAATGAGAAGCCCATATTTCTATACATGTATGCAACCTGGCACATTTAGTATCAAAATGATATGTTTCTATTCATACATGTTTAATTTTTCTTTTATATAGTAAGATCGATACAGAGAAGAAGTATTTGTGGCATCTTGATGTATAACGATGACACCGTTAACCAACAGTCTAAGGGTAACTGATAGAACAGGATGTAGCCATGATAATATAGATTCAAGCATCAGACCACAGTCTGGTGAATATAGTAAACAGGGATGTTAGTTGGGGTCAGACAAAAAAGTGGAAACATTTTTGGTATGGAATTCACTGCCTCAGAGAGACTGAGAAAAACATGGAAAACACATCAGCGTTGGCCACGGAATGGGGCTGCGGGTCTGTGGGGGAGATTCAACCCACTATTTCATTGGCGTGAATGAGTCTCAATCTTAGGTTAACTATACAAGAATGCTAGTTTTGTAAACTGTATATAAAAACTAGGATTTCCATGTAAAGAGTCTTTACTACCATGAGCAAGCCTCAGCTGACTGTATCCAGAATGAACCTGGCCTCAGTCAACTTGCGGTACTTCTCACTGGAGCGGAACAGTACCGACTTTTTACGTTTGTCCGGGTCCATGGACTTATCTGCCTGGAAAACTCGCCTCCTGAAGACCTCGTGCAGCCTGAGTCCCCGCTTCTCGTTCTGCTGTTTGAGGTGCATGTAGCTGGCGTTAGCGATGACCGTGTTACGGCGACCAGGCAGGCGCTCTATGTCGGCCGTACTGGCCGTACTCTCACTGCGGACGTAGGCCGTCACGCTGTCTACGGCGCCGAACAGCTCCTGCATGGCCTGACGTCCACGGCGTGACTCCTCACTGCTCAGCCGCGTGTTAGCCACGATCTGTATCACTGTGTTCACCCTGTGTATACACATGCCTGAAAGAGTTGACAGGAGTATTACCTTATTGTTGTATTCCCTATGATCACATAGTATACTCATATTCCTGAAAGATATGACAGGACTATTACCATATTGTTGTATTCCCTATGATCACATAGTATACTCATATTCCTGAAAGAGATGAGAGGAGTATTACCATATTGTTGTATTCCCTATGATCACATAGTATACTCATATTCCTGAAAGATATGACAGGACTATCACCATATTGTTGTATTCCCTATGATCACATAGTATACATATATTCCTGAAAGAGTTGACAGTAGTATTACCGTATTGTTTTATTCCCTATGATCACATAGTATACTCATATTCCTGAAAGATATGACAGGACTATCACCATATTGTTGTATTCCCTATGATCACATAGTATACTCATATTCCTGAAAGAGATGAGAGGAGTATTACCATATTGTTGTATTCCCTATGATCACATAGTATACTCATATTCCTGAAAGAGATGACAGGAGTATTACCGTATTGTTGTATTCCCTATGATCACATAGTATACATATATTCCTGAAAGAGTTGACAGTAGTATTACCGTATTGTTTTATTCCCTATGTTCACATAGTATACATATATTCCTGAAAGAGTTGACAGGAGTATTACCGTATTGTTGTATTCCCTATGATCACATAGTATACATATATTCCTGAAAGAGTTGACAGGAGTATTACAGTATTGTTGTTTTCCCTATGATCACATAGTATACACATATTCCTGAAAGAGTTGACAGGAGTATTACCGTATTGTTGTATTCCCTATGATCACATAGTATACATATATTCCTGAAAGAGTTGACAGGAGTATTACCGTATTGTTGTATTCCCTATGATCAACTAGTGTGCACACATGCCTGAAAGAGATGACAGGAGTATCACCTTATTGTTGTATTCTCTATGACCATAGTGTAAAGACATGCCTGAATATATGATATGATTATTACGTAAAATTGTGGTATTCCCTATGATCACATAGTGTAAACACGTGCCTGACAGGATTATTACCTAAAACTCTTGTATTCATTATGATCACCTAGTGTACATACATGCCTGAAAGATATAACAGGAATATTACCCAAGATTGTTGTATTCATTATGATCACATAATGTATGCACATGCCCTAAAGATATACCAGTTTTATGACCAAAAATTGTTGTAGTCCCTTTGATCACCTGGTGTAAACACATACCTGAAATATATTACAAGATTATTACCTAAAATTGCTGTGTTCACTATAATCAGTAAATTTAGACGCTTTCCTGAATTAGCCAATGGATTCCATGTTTTCTTTTTGCGATACAGTTGTCCAATAAACATCAAGGATAATATAATCAAAATCAGAAACAAAATAATCTTTGCTAGAATACTCAATAAAAACTGTTGATCTGGTCATAGATATCATCTCAAATGGAAGGTAGCATCCTAGGTATGATGTGCTTATACCACGTCAATTAGAAATCAATTATAAAATTCTTGTATTTATTGCAATCACAGAGTGTATGTGTAAACCTGAAAGTGATTACAGTCCTAGCATCTGAACCCTTGACTCCAGGTAGTGCCTAGGGAAATATGTTACGGTCTACAAAAAGCCAAACGTCTGACAGTGAAGAGAAAATGATATTGAGGAAACTTGAGGATGTGCCACTTACCTATCACTTGAAGGACCAGAATAACTCCGAAGACGCTTATAAACATGAGTCCTATAGGATCTATTACGTTGTTACCGCAGAACCATTTTACTTTGATCTGGTAAAGGGATGAAAAGGAGTAATTAACAATGGAACATAAATATCTAACCTATCATATTTAATTATCTCTTCACACCCAAATCACGCTACACAAACGTCTTTAATGGAAATGTGTCATGCAATGGGATAGGTTTTTATCACATTCTTACTATGCATCAGAGACCTGGGACCTGTTTCACTAGTTTCGTGACATGTCTGTGACACCATACAGACAGATTGAGTTGTCTGGTTTTATGACAACACAAGTAGCTGCCCTTGGGAAAAGACAGACCCCAAACATAGGAATTAGACAAATCTACACATCATGGACATGTTTCACTAGTTGTGACAAAAGTGAAGACAGACATGAAAAGCGGTACCAACAGTGCAAGCAACAATGGACAAAACGAAGTCTAATGTCTAGTTCATATGAAACCGGACACCATCCAGACATGTCCCGCCATCTAGACATGTCACGAAACTAGTGAAACAGATCCCAGTTTCACTAGTTTCATGACATGTCTAGATGGCATCTAGATGGTGTGTCCGGTTTCATAAGAACTAGACATTAGACTTCATTTTGTCCGTTCTTGCTTGCACTGTTGGTGCCACTTTTCACGTCTGTCTAACACTTTTGTCACAAAACTAGTGAAACAGGTCCATGATGTGTAGATTTGTCTAATTCTTATGTTTGGGGTCTGTCTTTTCCTAAGGGCAGCTACTTGTGTTGTCACGAAACTAGACAACCC
Organism: Alentia gelatinosa; assembly: GCA_950022655.1. Classification (NCBI taxonomy): domain Eukaryota; kingdom Metazoa; phylum Annelida; class Polychaeta; order Phyllodocida; family Polynoidae; genus Alentia; species Alentia gelatinosa. The sequence goes on along the minus strand of OX465589.1, from coordinate 22,993,507 downwards.
CAATGTCTGTATGGTGTCACAGACATGTCACGATACTAGTGAAACAGGGACTGTTTCAGTAGTCTCATGACATTAGGCCTAGACAGACATCAACATCGGCACCAACGGTGCAAGCAACAGCGGAGAAAGACTAGCAAATATCAGAAGAGCGAAGTGGCCAATCTTCTTCATATTTGGAACGATTATAGATTAGATGTGCTCATGTTAAAGTGTCATTGTTTTATTCCTACGAGAGGTGACTGAAACTCGTTGTGTCATCAATTGCAATCTTGTGATCTGTCAGTATGGTGTCACAGACGCCATCTAGACATGTCACGAAACTACTGAAACAGGTCCCTGGTCTGGAGCAGCTCCTCTTACCGTGGTGGGTCTATATATGGTGCATTCACGCACATTGGAAGCTGCAGTGATACCCCTCCCCTCCCAACAACAACACATACAACTTTATTCTTTTGCTCCCTAATAGTGCACACCCTCCTTTTAGAAACTGTGGCTCCGCTATTAAAGCTTCAGACATTTAGAATAATATTTCGCTCCTCTGAATATAATTCTCATCTAATCGTTCTTTAACCAATAAGACTAGACACCTATTCCCAAGATCTTGAAAGTGCAGGTACATTTCCCCCTGGAACTTTTGATACCATTTAGAAAATGTGTAAAATAAGGTTTAAAATAAGATTTTTTTATGGTTTTTAAAGCTTTACTTACCTGAAACTGTTTCAGGGTGTAAACGATGACGACAAAAATGAGATTGAGTAGAAGATAGGATAACGCGACCTGTAAAATGATATAGATGATGAAGTATATAATATTTGTATCTAGTATTGACTCATCGATACACCACCGTTTAACATATCCATACATTATAAATTTGTTTACATAGTTGAGGATTAACCTTATATAACTTTTCCACCACATTTATGGGATCATGCTGTAATGACTCATAAGAAGGGGCCAGGAGTCACAAATGTTGACAAATGTGAGGGGGATATGGAAGAGAGATGAAGAACCATCTATCTAGAGCTTACTTTCCAATATTCTAGGTTTCCATGATTCCAATAAATCAAATATCCAATGCACAGGGGGAGAGCTGAAGGCCACATTGTTATTAATATTATCATTTTCGATCCTTTATTAGAGCGTGCTTGCACGTGCTAAATACATCATCTAGAGTTTAGAGGGGTCCATATAGACTTTCAGGGTACTGCATACAAATTATCCCTTCACTATCTGTGTGTATTCACTGTGGTATTGAGAACAGAGCAGGGAGCCAGAGTCACAGTCTCTTAGAGGCGTGTCCAGCTGACCATGACCAATCACTCAAGACCAAAATACCTCAAGACACACTGGTGCTTGATTTGATTCGATCCTAGACTCAGGCAGTTGCAGAAATTGCAAGTTGACTGGGTGCAATTGGATTACAGAAAACTATCCATAGGCTAAATCTAAAATATACCTTTTAATTGTTATTTATTTATAATAGCACGCTCAATCATCTAGGATGAACATACTATTTGCTCCTAGTTCTGATATCTAAAGGAGCAATAATCATGTCTTAGAATGAGCGATGGGAATACTCAACATTGAGTTTAGGGATTTAAGTTGTGGTCAGAAGTGGGGATATTTGTCACGTGGAATTGCTGCTGCATTAGAGTAACAAAATAACATGCAGAAACTACATCGGTGTTGATCATGGTGTGGGGCTGAGGGTAATGACGGTCAATTATCAGCATTTGTTTCTATAAAGCCGGAGACACACCAAGCGAGAAACGTAGCTATTTTCGGAATCGCCAACATAAAAAGGCGTGTATGTGAGCCAATATTTCATATTTCACATGATTATTGCTTCTGATATGCTAACTTATCGGCAGGAGATCAATATGTCTATGAAGTGATATCTCACATATACGCTATTTTGTATTGGCGATTCCAGAGATCACCTCCTTGGCTCGCTTGGTGTGTCTCCGGCATTAGAGGCAACCAAGGCCGGTTTTTAGAGCGTGCTTGCACGCGCTAAATACATCATCTAGAGGTTTGAGGGGTTCATATAGACTTTCAGGGTACTGCATGAAAATAAACACTTTACTATCTGTGTGCTATTCACTGTGATAGTGAGAACAGAGCAGGGAGCCAGTATCTCAGGGCCTTAGAGGTGTGCCCAGCTAACCATGACCAATCACTTAAGACCAAAATAGCTCAAGGCCCACTGGTGCTTGATCTGTTTGGATCCTAGATAGGCAGTTACAGATCTAGCAAGTTGACTGGGTTCCATTAGGTTACAGAAAACAATCCAGACTGAATCTAACCCAAACCGTTGAATTGTTATTTATAATTGCACGCTCACTCGTCTATGATGAACATCCTATTTGCTCCTAGTTCTAGTTTCCACTGACGGGTGAGTGATCTTCGTCACGGGTGAGTACACAGAGTGATTGTGATCTCCCACCCTCCATCTACCGCCGTGAGTGTGGCGTTACGAGTATTGTCATATCTGGATAAAATAGTGGACATTGTTTGTTGATGGTGGAGTACTGTAATGTGGATTGTAGGCGCTATGGCTCAAATCCCAGCACATCGCAAAATCACCATGGAATGGACACAGAAAGAAGAGAAATATAAACTGTAGGTAGTTTCTGTCAAGGCAGAGCTAGGGAAATCTCACTCGCGTATTCCTTCTCCCTGATTGCCAGAACTTTGCACAGCTGGGATGGAATGGATATATTAAACTAGGAGTGAATAGTATGGTCATCATTGCTGAATGAGCATGCAAGAATAAATGAATAACAATTGAAAAGTTTGGGTTACATTCAGTATATATATGGATCGTTTTCTGTGACCCACTTGCACGCAGTCAACTTGCCATTTCTTCAACTGCCTGAGTCTCGGATCCAAATATATCAAGCACGAGTTGGTAAAGCCGGGGACACACCAAGCGAGTCAAGGCGGCGATCTCTTGAATCGCCAACACAAAATGGCATGAATGTGATATATTATTTCATAGTAATATCTCCTAATGATAATTTAACGCCCCGGGAGCAATAATCAGGTGAAATATGAAATAATAGCTCACATATGGGCCATTTTGTGTTGGCGATTCCAGAAATCGCTGGGTTTCTCGCTTGGTGTGTCTCCGGCTTAAATGAGGTATTTCAGTCACCCTTCCCCTTTGACATTAGCACAGTGAGCAACACAAAGATAGTGAAGGGATAGTTTTCTGGCAGCACGCTGGAAGTGTATATATGTGTGACCATGCTAAACTCTAGATGATGTGTATCGATCGTGCAAGCCCCCTCTAAAACGAGACGAAGGAGACTATACAAGATTATATCTGCTTGATAAGGTAAGTCTTATATTCATAAGGACACATTAGGGCCTAGCCATGTTTGAAAATTTTGAAAAGGCACCGCCCGTATCTACGTTTATACATAGGCTGTAATACATGGGATCATAAACTTGTATGTCTAGGATATTTTGGAGCAACTTGTAACTCTAACCCCTCCATGTGAGTTTTGTATGTTCTTGATATCCTGTAGGGAATGATTCCGCAGACAGAGATAGAGTATCATCTGCGGATATCGATAAAGCGAATTGGGGAAGCGGCCTGTGAAACTAGGAGCAAATAGTGTGTTCATCATTGATAAATGAGCATGCAATTATAAATGAATAACAATTAAAAGGTTTGAGTTAAACACAGCCTATGGATAGTTTTCTGTAATCCACTTGCACCCAGTCAACTTTCTATTTCTGCAACTGCCTGAGTCTAGGATCCAAACATATCAAGTACCAGGGGTTCTTGAGGTATTTCGGTCTCGAGTGATTGGTCATGGTCAGCTGGGCACTGTGAAACTGGCTCCCTGCTCTATTCTCAATGTCACAGTGACTATCACACAGATGGTGAAGGGATAGTTTTTATTATCCACCTAATACAAAGTGTCCATAGAGAACACATAGGGAGTTTGTATGGACATACCCGGAGCATACAGATATGTTGTATGCTCCGGGTGGCGCATACGGAAAAATAGTGCGTACGAAAACATAGTGCATAATTGAAATGAACTGATTTTGACATGCCACTTGCCCAGAAAAGGTGGATAATAAATACAATATAGACTGGTTTCAGATAAAAGCGGTTGTATGCTCCTCGGAGTTGACTCTGCGCAATATCCTCGCATACGCTCGGATATTACTTCGCGTCAAATCCTCGGAGCATACGGCCGCTTGTATCTGAAACCAGTCAATATTGTGTATGTATGCAGTACCCTGTAAGTCTATATGGGCCTCTCTAAACTCTAGATGATGTATATAGCTCGTGCAAGCACCTCTAATAAGAGACCAGGAAAGGTATAACTGTAGGTCGTACTGTGATTTTTCATAATGATACACAATATGCCTTTGGTTAGACGCTTACGTCACTTACAGCTAGCTGACAAATCAAGTGATTATGAGATAAACATGTTACGTAACTCCCTGCTGTTTTTGACCATTGGTCTCACGTGAAACGTTCACATGTTATGCCTTTAGTTTCGGGTTAGAGGCGTGCCCAGCTAATAATGACCAGTCACCATAGACCAAAACACCTCATTGACCCGCTAGTGATTGACATATTTGAACCCTACAAATGCAGTTGAAGAAGTCGCTGGGTGCCAAGTGGGTTACAGCAATTTTTCGTTGAAAACATCTTTTCATTTCATAACTGGTTTTGTTTTCTATAGTTCCAAGCTCATTCATCAATGATGAGCATGCCATGTGTTTCTAGTCTGATAGATGAACACATGCTTAGATACAACCTTGGATGAATCATTTTCTGAAGATGAAGAAAAACCCATCTCGAATTACCAATTACATGGAGATGATTCATTTATCTTCTATGGACATAGAATGAGGTAGATCAATATGGATTACCTTGTTACGAAAGTCCTTTAGATCCTTCTTTATCCTCCTCTTTGCCTCGTAAGTGTCAGGTTTTGGGGTGAGGTATTTGGCAATCAACTCCTATCAAATACAATATCCGCATTTCATTGGGCTCAATCCTTTTTACACAAGTCTACAACTACACGTGATGTATTTAAAAAAAAAAATTCTTTTATTCAGTAAACATTTAGACAAGAGCAATCGCCTATTGGCGTTCTTCCTTACAATCGTCAAAACGGACATACGGACTATACATAACGTACAACCAACATGTATGTATGTTAGATAAACATACTATCAATGGACTTAAAAGAATTTGATAAAAGAATAGGTTGCGCTGATAAAAAAAAGTGTGATAAGTACAGACAGAATATTTGTGAATCCAGTGTAGGTTGAGTTTGCCTATCTAGATCGCTCTAGTTGAAGACCCCACCCCTTTGATGGCCGTGAGTGTTGATAGGGTCTTCACACATAGGGGTGATTGAGCAAGAAGATCTTACAACATTTGTGAAGGTCCAGCTAGACCGAGCCAGGTATTCAAGACCCGGCTCGACAGTGCCTGTGAATTAAACCTGAGGCTCTGGGGATTATGCTGTGGCCACCAGGGGGAGTTTAACAATGTGGTCCTGGGAGAGGTATGCCTGTAAGACAGGTCCTAGGACGGTTTGCGTTTAACTAGTAAGATAATCTTAGCGAGGGACTGTCTTAGCCAAGGACATGAGCGAGGTTGTCCAAAAGTGTTTAACAAGTCTTACAAACTGTCCTCCACATACCCCAAAGGGTCCTAGACGGGGGACACCTATATAGGTGTCTTTGATGGTTCAAATACACAATGAACAACCTTATTTATCATTTAACTAGAGGAAATATGTAATGTATGGCATGTAATACAAAACGGCAGTGTTGGAGGGGAAATATCTTAAATACTCTGTTGGATTAAAAATGATGAAATTAGTTACCATAACCCCCACTATGTGGCACTACCTGCAGTTCTTAGTAATTCTTCTCCATAAGTATCCCACAGCTGTCTTACAGCCTGCTTTTGTCCTAGGCTGGGACCGAATTCAGTCCAAGGAGACTAATTATACAAGTTTTTACACCCTACGGGGGACACCACTTGTTAAACAGGAAAGGTCTTTTGTCCTAAGATTTGTCTTAGATTGCTGGAATGATCCTAGGAGGATTCTTCTGCTAGGACCAAAACTTGTTAAACAGTGCCCAGGCCTCGGGAAGGGTCATATCGCAGGATATTACAGACTGATGCAGTGCGTTGCAGGATGTTACAAGATGTCGCGGAACATTTTCTGGGCTGACACTTGTCATCTTTGAGTCACTTCTGAACTGAAAGCATCTTGAGTGTCGCGTTTTCAGTCATCAATATATCAAAAACTATTTCTAGAATAGAAGTGGTCCGTATGGAGATCGCCTCCAGTCTATATAATATATGAGCTTTATTTTCGTTCTTTATGTCTCATGAAAACTAGAGCATATAAAGTTATTAGACTCACCTTAAAGAAGCGCTCCTCCACTTCCGGTAGGGTCCCCACGTCCCCTGGTGGCAGGTAGCGGAGGTCGGCGAGCCAGGAGGAGGGGCGCTCATCCTCATCCTGTTCCTCCTGCTCCTCCTGGTCTTTCTCCTCCTGCCCGTCTCCTGAAATTTTCTCCGCATGCCGTCTTTTGAGTATATCCGGGTGTATTTTCATGTCCGGGTCTGCAGAATTTACACACAGGCATCATCAGCTTTTATTATAACTGCAGAATGGTAGTCTTAGAATATCCGATGCGTTATTTAAGTGTGGGAGTGATATTAGGAAACGTCCTTACTGTGGACGAAACGGTTCCTGTTCGAGGTCAGTCGTCGATTTCATACTGCCTGACGCCATAGGCGGAAGGCTGTATGAAAACGACGACTGACCGAGAACGAGAACCATTTTGTCTACAGTGAGGACGTTTGCTCATTATTATATACCTTTAATTGGTGAAAAAAACGCCATTTTAGTGATATTCAAAGTCGCAGTCACAGCGAGCACGAACATTATTATTACTGCACCCCTAGCAGCGGGCAGTATTTAATAGACATTCGGACATAGGTATATAATAATATCTTACAGATCATTAAGGAGACTGTGCGTGATTTATGTTTACTTGTTTACATATAGTCTTAATCTGAACGATAATCGCTTGGGTCAAATTGATGGTATGGTGTGAAAATTGTTTAAACTAAAGGTTTTCATTATGAAGAAGGTGTGAGGCATTGTCTAGCACAATCGACATTCAAATACACTTTTTGATAGCACAGAGATTTTGATAGCACACGGATTTTAAGGCCCATGGTATAAACATTGAAGAATGGTTTCAATGGTCCCTATAGTCCACAATACTGTGGTCACCATTTTTTTTTTTTTTTTTTGATTAAGTAGTGTTTATTGACTAAATAGATTCATCTGCTACAGTGGTCACCATGATTCAGAATATACATTTTTTGTTAATAAATCTGATCTGGTGGAAGACCGGTATGCGAACCTTTGTCCTATAAAATTTTGAATCGTCAGAAGTATCGCTAGTTGGTGTACTCCTCTCATAATATCTCACACTCTCTAAGTCGTATTCTACATACTCTCACTATGCTCTATGGGAGAAGAGTTCTTAACGAACTAGGCTTAGAGCCTTGAGAATCCACTGGCCTGCCTCCCATGCTAAAGACGTACATCAATGCAACCCAAAGATTCCTATAATCTCAATGATGCCACCTAGCGGGAATACTGTGTGCCAGTGGATTCTCAAAGCTCTAAGCCTAATTCGTTAAGACCGTAGAGCGTAGTGAGAACCTTGTACAGAATATCACTTAGAGAATGTGAGATCTTATGAGAGGAGTGCGTTTATACCCTTTGGCGTCAGCGATTCGTAGTGGTTCTCCCAGAGGTGGCCGAGTAGGAGTGGTTGGTGCGGGAGGGCGCTGCCCCCGGTCACCCACAGCATGCTCTCCTCCGTGTTAGCCGACGGAGAGCTGGTCACAATGAACAGGTCTCTCTCCAACATGGCCGCCGTCGCCATGACAGCCACGTGATCCGCCCAGACCCCAGACTGCGCCATCTTGTTACAGTATGTGTCCACGCCACCCGGAATGAAGTCTTGTAGGCGTACGTCCCCTTTCACTCCCTGTGTGGAGGTTGATTTAGAGTAAATGGGGAGGAACATGAACTGTCCTAGCATATCAGGAGATCGAGTGGGGTTTTTTTTTGTTTAATTTTAAAAGCTTTTATTTATACTGGAGTATACGTTTGGGTATAATCTTATACCCATCTTCCAACGGCTCCAGTTTCAATGGGTATATTGCCTTTGCCTAACTCATAGGCTTACAGGTGGCAGTTGAGTATAAATAATATAAATCATTATTGACAGAGTGTAATTTTAGTACAACATGATAAGGAAAAACAATCCCAAGACAACCCTACCACCACACCCTAACATACCAATGGGTGAAGCTTAGCTATATATTTCCAAATTACAAAGATAGCATTTAAAGTAAAGGCTAACAACACAATCACATAACCTTAGAATCAGTTATCATAAGCTAACCTTTGGATTTTCAATTTATTCTTCAAGATCAATCTGAAAACTTCTCTTGAGGTAACATTTCGTTCCATAAACGGCATGCTATTCCACAGTGAGCTGGAAGTGTTATGTACTAGGCGTTGTCTTGACGTGTTATCTTTAGGATCATATTGTTTATGATCATATCAAAAGATCAAGTATTATGAACTAGGCGTTGTCTTGACGTTTTATCTTTAGGGTCATATTATTTGCAATGTTCATACACATCTCAATGATTTTCTGGTATCTTGTAGAAACTCAACTACATGTCAGTTCAGCCTTTCTCACTGGTTTTACATCACGTAGATGGTTTGACCGAATCTATGAGATGAATGTAGGTAGAAAACTCACCCCTACACGTTTATCGAGGTGAGAGTTCCTTTACTTCCCACACCACATAGACATGGTATGAGAAGGATTGGCCTTTGATATAGCAGTAAATCTACCACTGCTGGGGGTGAAGGAGAAAAGTGGCTGCAGTAAGACTCGGATCAACAAAGTCCAGTGGAGCAGGTCACACGCCCACGAGCGCGCTCACATGCCGAGAACCCAGCAAAACCTAATAGATTAGCCTTTTGCCCATTACCGGGCAGTTACCAGCCAGTTGCCGTGTACACAATAAAGATGAGTCGAATATAAGCCATTTTCTACCGGGCAACGAAAACAGCACCGATTAATTGAGTTCTCCAAAAAGTCGATCGCTGGTGGCCAACATCTGCATGCCAGTATCTTAAAATTAGTGAGGGTACTCTGTATGCTTTGTTTTTGCCGCATTTGACAGGACCACACTAACAAAACTATCCTCTAAACCCAATGACCGTCACCAATGATTTCAAACCCCTTTGATTCTATCAGACTTTCACCAAGTCGGTTGGTAGTGGCCTCATTGCATAATCTATGCACCATTAATTGATGAACACTCTCTGCATGCCTGTTTCCATTCACCGATCTGGCGTTGATATACCCTAAAAATAGATCAGTGGTTCCAAACTGCAGATCGGTGGCGAATAGTCGGCCAGTGGAAATGGTTCTATCACCGGCCCAGTGGAGGGCGCTAGCACGCCCATTACTGAGTTCTTTTACTTCCCACACCAAATAGATATAGTATGAGACCGACTATCATTTGATATAGCAATAAGCCTACCCCTGCAGGGTATGATTGAGGAAGGACCTTGCAGTCGGTCTCGAAACAACATTATGAATACCGTTGGGACTTTCTCGAGGAAATATCGGGCCTCCGATTATTCGTAAATCGGGCCCCGATTTCACCGAAAAAAGCTACATCTACGTCTACATACATACATTATGAATACCAGTCAAGTAAAGATCGAGAAATAAGAAAAACTAAAAATAACCAGTAGAATCCCACCATTGGACAACATTTGAAAATTGACAGTTTCCGGGCAGATTTTCTGAACGTCCCACCAGGTTTTGAGTGATTGACCGCACTGACCTTGATGATGGGAGTTTTCCTGATGAAGGACACCACATCGTGTCGGAGCGTCTCTGACGTGGTTGGGACGTCCTGCAGCTCCAATCTCGTCATCTGACTCGCCACCGCCTCGAAGAAACAGTTCCCGTCCTGAGGGATATGCTCCAGGATCCGGAGACCGATCTTCGCCATGTTCTCCTGCAGTCTCTCTGTATTGCTGAGACCCTCTGGCGGAGTCTCTCTATTATCATTGTCACCTGAGTGAATGAATGAGTATATCAGACTTAGTTAGTAGCGTATTCAGAATGAATCGTTACAATGTGGCAAAAGCACCTCTAGAGCAAGCCGATGCTATCTTGACAAAAAAAAAAAAAAAAAAAATCGTATTCAGAATGAAGCATGGTCCCCCCTTTTGGACACTGGGATTATGGGATTATGTATACACCATAAGTACAGGAGGATGAAAGTACTTAAGTGATATAATGTGGAATACACTACCTGCAATTTTTAGATGAACCCCTACATATATTGAGTTTAAAGGCAAAACCAATAATAAGGGAATCCATACCTTTACTTATATACATTAGGTAATATGCATGCATATGTAATGGGTAAACTGAGCACATAGAGTAAATTGTAATGTACAATAGAGAATCAAAGGAATCCAGAAATTGCATTTGTTACTATGAGGAATTTGTCATTGGGGTAACGATAAATACTGAAAAAAATCGACTTATATTGATATAATTTAACTCGACAAGATATTCCCTCAAAACCGAACTAGACTGATCTTCTTAAGTAGAAATATAAGGAAGCATCAAAGTTTGGTGTAATTGTCCGACATGCTTCGGTATTTTAATACCTTCTCCAGGGATCAGATTATATTGATATAACATGTAAAATAAACGCCAATGCGCATGAAGATGAGAATGTACTTCCAGGAGTGTTAAATGTACTCGTGCTGTCATCTTTGAGCAATGGTGCAGATTGCAATTTATATGTCTCAGTTTTAGCATTACGTCAATATTACAAGGAATTTAATTAAAACACCGTCTATGTACAGGTGAGGCTACCTTGAGAAGAACGAATTCATTTTATAATTAGAACCACTGATGATTACAATCTCTGTAGCGACCATGATAACCACACATACATATCATAACAAATAAAGAATGAAAAGAGAAAGCTTTGGATATTGTAATCAAATTCTTTGTCCTCTATTCGACCAGACTACAAAGATATTTATCCTGCTTATATCATACAGATACCATGTTGAAAAAAGGGAACCAATCTGAACCTACTGAAACGGCGGATACCCGTCCTCAATACATTCAGGGTCAACGAAAACGATTTGGGATCGCAATTCTATTCCTGAAGGGTATGTTATAATAATGATTTCAAATGATAAACATATTACGATATTCGTTCAGATTTAACAACATGTATTTCAATGATTGGGCAATGCGGTTTATATTCTCAAAACCACATAGTCAAAAGCCTCAGCACTTTTCCCCGAAAGTGCTGAAAATGTTGCTTACAAAATGTTATTTTAGTATACATATATGAAAATACGCAGATAGTCATAGGGATGGGGATATATGCAGAGGAATCTGCTGTTTCAGTGGGTTCATTTTGGCCCTCTCCCGTCTTGGCTTTTTTACCCATGTCGTAGGTGGGGTTTGTGTGCGCAGACTTGTCTGAGAGCAGGGGCTGAGATTCAGCCTCTGACTCAGAACGTGGAGTCTCATCAACGTTGTCTGTCACCGTCTGTCCGTCTGTCGTCCCCTCCACCTTTATCTGTCCTCCGCCCTCTACTCCCCTGTCCGAGTGTTGCTTGTGCTTCAAAGGAGAAAATCATATCTAGATATGTGCTCCGTATTATTTATGTGTAATTCTCAAGTTGTTTCAATGGATTTTATCCTCAATCGCAACCATAAAAAGTAAGTGAATTTGTATTGTGGCTGATAGAGTATATGCATAGAGTATTTGTCTAGTCCTTCAATGAGAAATCCCAGAGAATAGTAGAGATGTCTGTAGAGTGCAAGTAGCCACATATATATATATATTACTGATGCCTGAGTTACAGGCAATTCAACAAAACAACTGCTAGTATTTGTTTCATGTTAATATTGCTACATTTCCTTTAGAAAGCTCTCACAATATTTGACTTGGTGACTTTCAAGTAAGTGTAAGTTCTAGAAAGAAATCACCTAAGACATATGACTAAACACCAATATGAATATATATGAATTCTATTCAAGACTGTAAAACCCTTGAAAACATAGAAAGTCATAGCATCAAATACCAGTCATAGAGAGGTAAGAAACAGGTAGTTTTGAGCTGTGAATGACTTACTTGTAGGTTGAAGAGCAGCTCAGTGTTTCGTCTAAGTTCCTCTCTGAGCGCAATCTGCTCTCTGATTAGAGGTTGTAGATCTACTTCAGTGGTCCGTGAGCAGCATGACATCTTACAGCAGTCTGCAGCCTGAGACGCAAAACAAAATGACTCAAAATAAATCTAAGTCCGTGGTCAGTTAGCAGCATGACATCTTACAGCAGTCTGCAGCCTGATACGCAAAACAAAATGACTCAAAATAAATCTAAGTCAGTGGTCAGTTAGCAGCATGACATCTTACAGCAGTCTGCAGCCTGAGACGCAAAACAAAATGACTCAAAATAAATCTAAGTCAGTGGTCAGTTAGCAGCATGACATCTTACAGCAGTCTGCAGCCTGAGACGCAAAACAAAATGACTCAAAATAAATCTAAGTCCGTGGTCAGTTAGCAGCATGACATCTTACAGCAGTCTGCAGCCTGATACGCAAAACAAAATGACTCAAAATAAATCTAAGTCAGTGGTCAGTTAGCAGCATGACATCTTACAGCAGTCTGCAGCCTGAGACGCAAAACAAAATGACTCAAAATAAATCTAAGTCAGTGGTCAGTTAGCAGCATGACATCTTACAGCAGTCTGCAGCCTGAGACGCAAAACAAAATGACTCAAAATAAATCTAAGTCCGTGGTCAGTTAGCAGCATGACATCTTACAGCAGTCTGCAGCCTGATACGCAAAACAAAATGACTCAAAATAAATCTAAGTCAGTGGTCAGTTAGCAGCATGACATCTTACAGCAGTCTGCAGCCTGAGACGCAAAACAAAATGACTCAAAATAAATCTAAGTCCGTGGTCAGTTAGCAGCATGACATCTTACAGCAGTCTGCAGCCTGATACGCAAAACAAAATGACTCAAAATAAATCTAAGTCAGTGGTCAGTTAGCAGCATGACATCTTACAGCAGTCTGCAGCCTGAGACGCAAAACAAAATGACTCAAAATAAATCTAAGTCAGTGGTCAGTTAGCAGCATGACATCTTACAGCAGTCTGCAGCCTGAGACGCAAAACAAAATGACTCAAAATAAATCTAAGTCAGTGGTCAGTTAGCAGCATGACATCTTACAGCAGTCTGCAGCCTGAGACGCAAAACAAAATAGCTCAAAATAAATCTAAGTTAGTGGTCAGTTAGCAGCATGACATCTTACAGCGATCTGCAGCCTGAGACGCAAAAAAAAAGGCTCATAATAAGTACCACTAATCTACATCAGTGGTCTATGAGCAACATAAAACGTACCACTAGATCTACGCCAGTGGTCAACTTGCAGTATAACATCTTACAGCGATCTGCAGCCTGAGATGCAAAACAAAATAGCTCATAAAAAGTACCACTAAATCTACATCAGTGGTCTATGAGCAACATAAAAGTACCACTAGATCTACGCCAGTGGTCAGCTTGCAGTATGACATCTTAAGCCTATAAGACACCGAAATTTGTTCCAGATTCATCCCGACCATCGGCTCGGTGAGAGTCGGGAATCAAATTTCGGTGTCTTATACCTATAAGACACCGACATGTAGACTCTTCCCGATTACACCTCCTCCTTTTATAACCTCGTAAAACGACCCCGATTGAGATCAAAGAGAACAGGCAGGAGCGGACCCGGCTGGGCCCCGGGCCGGGTGATAAGTATATATAGGAATAATGCAAAGTTTAATAACTTCTGTTCTATTCAAGATATCACAAAAAGGATTTCAGATCTATAATCGCCTCTGTCTCCCCTACAAATCGGTATAACATACTCGGGTGCAGAATGAGGGGATTCATAGCATCACTATATAAGCGGCCTACTCAGAATCGGGAACAGTCGGTGAAAGTGCGTACACCGAAATCTTAAGGTCGGGAAGAGTCGGTCATATCTGACATGGTGGTAATGCCCGACGCGTCGGGAAAAGCAATAAAATCGGATCGGTGAAGTGCGTACACCGACCCGATTGTCACAGACCCGACGGATCCGTCGGGCAAAGGTAGAATCGGCCACAGCGGTCGGGTCGGTGTCTTATAGGCTTTACAGGTCACCATCGCGGACAAATATCCGCGATAGGTGACCTCGAACAAAGACATAGTTCACTCACAGTAAGGTCATTTTCTCTTAATATCACCAAATGTCGATGAGACAGTGATTTCAGCACCCATCACTTACCCTTCCCACCCAGCCTTGTTTTTGCTCTTCCTGTGGCATTGTTGGTTCAGTGCTGCCTGGTTCGGACGTGATACCCAGGAACTTCTTGAGTTTGTCGGCCTGGGAGGCCTTGTTGGCGGCGTAGGAGGGGTCCTTGGCCCACCTGTTGACCGAGTGGTGCGGCTGTTCGCGCACGCCCCACGACACGACATGCAGGTTGAGGACGCTGTAGATCATGAGCAGCATGTACATACACGGCACCAGGAAGAAGTAGAGGAAACCATGAATCAGGCAGAAAAACTCCTGTTAAGTAAAAAGAAGTCACATTCTGCATTTTATCACCGCAAATTTCGTGTATTGGAATAAGCGAAGATGCATGCCACTGCAGTATGAAAGTGGGCGGTAATTAGGACCACAAAATCAGTATGTATAAACTTTTAGTCTCACGTGGTATTGGGTTCAATATGCCCAAAAGCCCAGTTATGTGTCTAAACATGAACACTGAAATAATAGTTTGTAGTGTTAATCCTAGACTGGCTCCAGTCCCTACATCCTTTGACTACCCTCCACGCTGAGATACATTTGATTCATGGGCCAGTCAGAGAAGGATACATACTAGAATGAAATTTATTCTGATTGTGAATAATCATTTAATAAATATTCATAATCAAAGACTTGAGCAAGTCCATGTTCATCCGTGTGCTACATTTTATTTATTTGTGACTCAGGGAAATCAAGACTTTTTTTTCATTGGTGACATTTAATTGTACCGCACCTTCGGGTGTAGCAGCCCGGCCAAGAGGAAGGAGCCCGCCACAAACATAAAGAAGAAAAAGGCATCGGTACACTCTCCTCCCTTCTTCGTCATCGGGACAATGACAGCCACGAGCACTACAGCCTGCACCACTACGTAGCCGAGAGACAGCACCATGGCCATGTAAATCTGTAATATCAAGAGACGTCATGAGTTTGAGTCTGAGTTTATTTATGTCACGCATTTTGTTGGCTCCATAAGTTCACGAGTCGAAGACGAGTGACATTACAGAGCCAACAAAATGAGTGACATAAGTAAACTCAAACTCAAAAGAGTGGCGTCTAGATTTTATCCTACCCCGTTTTCAAAAATATTTCAGTATTAGAAAGTAGTGGCATAAACAACACTTTATGTCACACCCGTGACATAAACAAATCCCATGTTAAGCCTATGGCGTTTTTTATTAGGGGTAGGATAAACAACCATACATACACTTGTGAAATAGTTAAAGGAGAGAGAATTAGCAGTAGGTGCTAATATGATGGAAAGCTCCCATAGGCATTTTTTCCATAGGCTTAACATTGGGAACTCGTTCTCCGTGCCCCTACGAGTATTGCAGTCCGTTCTCCATGGTCTATATCCGGTATGCCGTCCATTCGTTTAGTGTGTTCGGGGGTGAGATAAATACAGAAAGCAACTCGTTATATTCAAAGTCGTTTTTCTCCAACTCATTTGAATGCTACATGATATTCACTCGGCTGTCGCCTCGCTCTTATCACTCCGCATCAAACTTGTGGAGAACAACGACTTTGACAAAAACTAATAGGTTTCTTCTTTAGTACATAATGCAAAAGATAAGAAGGTACTGGACAAATATAATTGGAACAGGTACTAGGATGATTTTGAGAATGGAGTAGGTTGATGGTTCGCAAGTAAAAATCTGACTAATGGATAAGTAGTATATCATTTTCACTCTTTATCAGGCATATATACATAAATCCCTCCTCTGATGGTTGAGTAATTGCATGTAATTATCTCTCTCCCTTGACTGCCATATAAGAAATAAAGTAGGTGTGGTTTGAACCAGCAGCCAATGACTGCATTCACAGCAAACCACGACCTTCACCTTGACCTCCTTACATAGAGTTAATAGCGGTGGTTGACCTGAATCTAGTGGGCCCAAACCATCGTCGTATGGTGGCATATTTATATATAGATTACGTAACACTCTCAGGTGAAATAATTAATCATCTACTCTTCATAGACTCTGCCCATCGTGAATAAAAGAAGAAAAAATAATTGCTCTGTCACTATGAAACTGGAGGTGCAATATGCTTATAGTGCGCAAGGTGAATCTGTTCTGGGGACATATTTACCTGTTTGCTAGAGGAGAGGAAAAAACACGCGAGGATGTATAAACCAATGATAATGGAATTAACGGCCAACCATCCGTCTTTGAAGTCGTAGAATGCCGTAGAGAGTGCATCTACCATCATGAGGAAGATGATCCCTGTCCCCAGCATGGAGAACACGAACATCACCGACTGTAAAAATAACACACAGCTCTGTCATTCCTGTCTCAACTCTGATACACATAAAGATATCCTACTAGCAATTAGGTTTAGGAAAACGTGGCTAGTACACTTCTGTCATCAACAAAAAAAAAAAAAAAAAAAAAAAAAAAAAAAAAAAAAAAAAAAAAAAAACTACTAGCAATTAGGTACTGGCCCTTATGGTGGCAAGATGTGAGCTGAAACACGTGTACACATAGACTGCATTAGTGTGACGTCATTTGACTGGGGTTTCCCTACGTTCTGGTGCCAAACATTGGGATATCCCAGGGGATATCCCTTCATTAGTGCAGCAGTCGGCATCTAGACATCCCCATTTTTTTTTATTCTACAGTATATTTAACTCTACTATGCCATGATGTTATGTTTATGCAGTGCTTCTCGGAGTTTGGATTTGTTTGGCACCAAAATGACGTCAGGACTAATGCGGTCTATGGTCAAACATTCACGTGGTATGGTGGAAGATTGATGTAGAGGCCCCTAGTGTTAAATATATAAATAAACTGGTCAGGATTGATATGTACGGGCCTCATGCATAATTGAATCTTGGTTATGAGGATGACTGGCAAGTAGGAAGCAAAAAGGCAAGGTGGATCCTCAAATTTGTACTGTATATTATTATATACCTGTGTGCGAATATCTATCAAATACTGCCCGCGGCTAGAGGTGCAGTAATAATAATGTTCGTGCCCGCTGTGAATGTGACTTAATGAGTCATTAAAATGGCGTTTTTCATCTATTTGAGGAATTTAATGATAAGCAAACGTTCTAACTGTGGACGAAACAGCCCTCGTTCTCGGTCAATCATCGATTTTATACTGCCTGACGCCATAGGCGGAAGGCAGTATGAAAACGAAGACCGACCGAGAACGAGAACCATTTCGTCTACAGTGAGGACGTTTGCTTATTATCATATACCTTGAATTGGTGAAAAAACTCCATTTTAATTACCTTCAAAGTCGCAGTCACAGCGGGCACGAACATTATTATTACTGCACCCCTAGCAGCGGGCAGTATTTGATAGACATTCGGACATAGGTATATAATAATACTGACTGAGGTGCCCCGCTTTGCTCACCTGATATATAATGTAGCCAATGTTGATGTACTCATTCTTCTGTATTGTGGACCTCCAGGAGGAGAGTAGATCCAGGATGTTAGTCATGGTGGATGGAGTCCACCGTCTTCGCTGTTTGAAGAACTCGTCGAATCCTGTAGGCGCCTGCGTATAAGCATCTGAAGCTGCGCAATACTCAACATGCCATCCCTGCTGCAGTAGGAGCATACACAACCACCGGTCTTCACCTAAAGGAACATGCATCATATAAATGCAGGAATATAATGCCCAGGGATGTCAGATGGGGTCAGAAAAAAACAAGGAAATATTTCCATGCAATAGTGTTAGACATCAGATCTATATATACACCAAAAAGACCTAGAATATAGCAGATACAAATAGCATTATCACTGCGGAACATGGGTCTGGAGGCAGGTTAATTGGGGAATTTATGAGTCATGGTTGATTTGAGTATCTTTTAATTGTTATGTTCATTTTACACAAGAAAAAAGGATATCTTATTCCAAAAATGAAAACACGGAATTCCGCGAAAACAAGGAAAACTGACATCCCTGATAATTATGCCTCAGATTATATGTTCATCAAGTTAGAATAGTCCAAGTATTGAATAATAAGAACGAGTTGCGTCTTATGTATGAAGGACACCAATGCTGAACCTATAGCCTACCTTGGTCATATTGTATATAGTGACGAGCTTGTGTGGACTCTGTGGCAAACTTTTTCATCACGTTACGATCCATAAGTGCTGACCCTCTGAAGAGGGAAAAACATCCAGGGCTGCACAGAACACTGCCCATAACATGTTCTGTGGATTTCTGAAGCCAGTGTCCGAGCGCGTATTCAAACTTCTGGTACCACAGCATAGGGCCTGTATGAAAAGGCAAGATGATATGAATTGTCATCAGATCGCTTTAAATGACAAGATATTGCATTGGCAGAGTTGATCAAATCACTAATTGGCAGGAGCAAAGTATGGTATAAATGAATAGGGTAATTGATGTATTCAAATTACCATTAGAATAAGACTTGATCAATATGTCACTAAGTTGAGTTAATTCTATTGATATTCCACTTAAGTGATCATTAAACTAATGCCAGCTTCTAGATGAATGCATTACAACATCCCTATAAATATATGGTTTTCATATGAGGATTTACATCATGCAGAGTGGATTTTTTTAGGAAAAGGAAACAGGTAAACCAACCATGCAATTAGATCATTAAAACAATGAAATTCTTGATGGATAAATCCTCATGGATGATCTCATCCTACTTTTTGTGTTTGTCCTGCTTAACCCATTCACAGCGGGTGATGCCATATGGCATCAGCTGTGCTTGGACGGGTGATGCCATGGCAACAACCGTACTGGGGCGGGTGATGACACAAGGCATCATTTTCTTAGATTTGCAAAATTATTGAATATATAATCATGAAATTTTCACAGAATATATAGATGCAACACTCAGTTAATGATTCTGGGTGAAATGGATAATAAGATTAATGATTGCATATTCTATAACGACCTAAACTATAGAACTATCACAAAAGGCCTGAGACCTCCCGCCCTCTGGCAGTATACATCAGCACCAGTATCCACCCTTTACCACATACTATTGCCTCTGGTCCCCGCCCTTAAAGGGTTAACACATTTTCTATTGAACTTTCCCAAACACAGGTATTGACATTTATGATTATTAATCGTGTATAAACTATTGGTAAATAGATATTACCTGTTCCAACTGGATGGATCCTACCACAGACAGCGCCAACAATATTGTCTCGCCGCATTCTGTCAAGTAGCAGAATGACGGCTTTGGGTTCAAAGTCCACGTCTCCGTCTAGTGTGAGCAGGAAGGTGGAGTCAGCATGGTCCTGTAGCTGCTGACTCGACAACTGCTGCTCTACCAGTAACTGGTAACTCAGGAAGTAGTTAAGGTACATCACCTGCAAAGAGTTCAAATTTACATGTCTAGCATCATTTCCTTTTCCAAAGTAGGCCTACGTGTTCTATCTGTGCCAATTCTTTGGGGTAGTATAGCCCTTTGGATAAACGTCTAGCTATGCTACTTAAATTCAGATAACATAGAATATTCAAGGGGAAGGTATTCATGATTTGCGCAAAGAATATTCTTTGGTTCCTCGTGATGTCACAGGTGCAAGTTTGTTTTCCATTAGTTCGTAGTCCCTATACTTAAGAAAACCATGGGGTTTTCATATCTCTGAGTAACCGTCTACCCATTTTGTATGTAGTTGTGTTCATTGTTGGAGTGGTGTTAAGAGCACATATCACAAATAACTTTACATCATTACCAATTTTAACCAAATAGAAACAATTGAAACTTATTGAGATAAGATATTGGAATCTTGAGACATGGCAGGTGTAGATTCATCTGCGGCAAACAAATATGGAAATAGCATATCAGACTTTTTATCCTACCCCTAATAATAAAAAAACGCCATAGGCCTAACATGGGATTTGTTTATGTCACGGGTGTGACATAAAGTGTTGTTTATATCACTACTTCTAATGCTGAAAAAAATGTGGAAACAGGGTAGGATAAAATCTAGACGCCACTCGTTTGAGTCTGAGTTTATTTATGTCACTCATTTTGTTGGCTCTGTAATGTCTTCGACTCGTGAATTTATGGAGCCAACAAAATGCGTGACATAAATAAACTCAGACTCAAACTCGTGACGTCTCTCGATAGTATTTCAAGTTAGTACAGGCATCGATAACGGGTCTGCCTCGTTCTCCTGTCCCTCAGAGGGAGATGTAGGACATATCACGCTCACCTGGCTCCAGCGTTTCTTGTTCTTGATCTTGGTCTTGTCTTTGAGATGTGCTATAAGCAGATTTCCTCCTGGTAGTGTCCATACCAGCCGTCCTCCGTATGGCGCTTCCTGGCGCTCCGGGTCCGTGACGGGCATCTCCTCCGGGTAGTTCACGCTACCAATAGTCAAGGTGACATCAAGGTCATGAGGACTCCTAAATAGGTCTTAAAGAGCCAGGATTATGTATGTGGCATTTCTATATCAATGAAGTTGAAATCAGATTGTCTATTCTAAGTGTAGGAGATCGAAACCTTAACAACCTTAGTTCATATAGAAAACTTAAATTGTACATATTCTATTTCATTTTAGGTGTGCTGCTCACTGAAGTAGCTTTATAAAGCGGGCATAGGATCCCACTGCTACAAGCAGACCCAGCTTGAGTTAGTATTTATTTCTTTCACGAAGGGGAAATGGTAACAGCACCCACATACACATACCCGCCAGAACCAGATTATATTTGGAGCGGTGAATCAGTAGGGAGTGGACGCATGCCCTGTTTACTTAGATATAAGTGAGGTCTATGGTTGAAATGGTGATTCGTATACCCTGTTAGTGCACGTTTAAGAAAACTGTATTGTGTTCCGTTAAAAAAGCGTGTGTTCCACCTGGCCGGCGGAAAAGAATGAAAAGTGCGCCAAATGGCCATCAAATGGCGCCATTTAGCCACCGGCGCACGCCCTCCTT
Source organism: Alentia gelatinosa (assembly GCA_950022655.1). NCBI lineage: Eukaryota > Metazoa > Annelida > Polychaeta > Phyllodocida > Polynoidae > Alentia > Alentia gelatinosa. Next base: position 22,972,138 of record OX465589.1, on the reverse strand, counting down.
GTGAGTATTTTCTTTAATTTATTTATAGCACACAAATCATCACATGGATGGTCTTCCTTTATGGTATGCCATCGTACATTTAGGTCGTTTCAAGCGTATGTCGTATGTAACAGGTATACATTTCACCATGTATGGGAATACAAAGCTGTTGACCTTACAACAGGACCGAGCTATGGCATGATATGATACGCCCACAGTATATAAACGGGCGCTGTGGAGCACGTCGGCCCTACTCCCCTACCAGTGGCGGCCATGAACCAGCTGGTCAGTGGCCTGTTACTAGACAATTACCAGCCGGTTACAAACAGGTTACCAGCCGGCGGCGACCGGCCAATACACGAAAACAGGGTTCCATTTTAGGGAGCGTAAACAAACTGATTATGGAAGTATATCAATGCAAAAAAATCCACCAAGGCTGCGGCGCATCTAATGCCACACCACAGCCTGCAGATTTTGTAACTCATCAAATGGGATACAAATACTGAACTCATGGACTTGGATATTCAAGTCTATACTGCTCAGCATAAAATGTTATGCAGTTGCTTTAAGTGGGTTTGCCAATTTTTAAAGAGATATACTCTCAAAGTTTGTTTACGCTCCCTTTTCAAATGCCAAACCACTTTGCATATGACCATATAAGGCAAACTCTGTTTCCGGCCAATCGATTCATACCCTATAAGCGTAACAACGCTACTTTGTTGCCTTATTGCCAGCCCGTTGGAACGTGCCTTTAAGTCAACGAGGGGATGGACTACCTTGTCTCCTTGACGCTTTGTATCAGGTCCTGCACGTAGCCGTTCACCCGTTTTCCCTCCTGGTCAAAGTCTTCCTTGTAAATTCCCATACCTTCCATCTCAGGATTGAACGACTCGACTGCATCGTCGAAGAATATGTGAGCTGCATAAAGATAAGCATTGAGCTACCAGTGAATGGATATATTTATCATTGCTGAGGTATGTGGCATGTTGTTATGAATATTACCATATACCTTACGATGTATGGGCTAAGTTTTCATGCAAATAGCTACAATTTAGCCATTTTAAGGTATATAATAGTACGAAAACAGGCCGATTGTCCTTGTACAGCAAAATACTTGGTAGAATTATCAATCAGATGTACCCCAATGCAATAGGCAAAGGGATATACCCCCAATTTAGACGTACAAAGAAAAAAGCCTCTTTTAACAATTATTTTCTTGAGGGTAATCACCATTGACCCGTCTATCTGGGATGTCAATACGTCTCATAGTGTTTAGCAAGATCAGTTACAGTGTCTGTACCTTCAAATTGATAGTAGTCTGGATCCGTGATGCCGAACTCATCCTGACAGTATTGTCTCTGTGCTTGATCAATATCCAGTCTGAAAAATAGACACCTCATGTGATTAACACAGATTATGTGTTAATTAAAATATCTAGTTTTCGAAATCAGGTAGGTATGCTTTAGTGGGTCCATCAATATATATTGTAATCCAATATATATCCTCAAATCTCCGGTTATATGTCCCTTCATAAGTGTTACTATAGAGGAAACCCATGAAAATTTAGGGTCAGAGCTTGTATCCCATCGAGTTTGAGAATCGCGTAGTAATTCACAAGGCGAAGCCGCTTGAATTATGTAGCGATTCAAACAAGATGAGATTGAGCTCTGCCCCTAAACTTGAATGGGTTTCTGAATTTATCTCACCCTTTACATTGACTAATGGGCTAACATTTGTGACATAATCCCCCATTGGATATTTTTCCTAAATATCTCATGGGCATTAGATACGAGTTCCCAATGTTAAGTCTATGGAGAAAAAATATCTGGGGTGAGATAGTGCACAGTAACTGATACAAGACATTATCATTAGTGGTCAGGCTATAAGTAGAGGAGGACAGACCAGCTTTTCCTTTTTATGGCCATTATTTAACATTGCTGAAGGTCAAATGGGAAGTGCAAAATGATCGGCCACTAATGGCAAGATAGGTAAGGTTTCCCGCGTCACTTAATGAGTCATGACCAGAATCACTGCTAATTTAAAAGATATATGACAGCTCCTCAAATGTCCTCTAAGATTCCATGAAGGAGACCTTGCGGAGTTTTACCTGCATATCGAGCGCAGGAGAAGTCCCATCTCTTCTTTCGTTTCATGCCACATGGTGGCGCAAATCTTTAACATGGGAACCTCCTTAATGACGTAGGATGACTGCGAAATCTAAGTCACAAAATCATAAAATTAGATCAAGTATGATGATAGCTATGCTTTAAGTAAATTAACACTTTCGCTTTCAAAGGGTAGCATGTAAAATGATAATCATTTTTCTAGTAATTGAAATAAATTCAAAGTGGTGGAGAATACAATAAACCAGACACAGTAATATTTTTTAAAGTGGTTGTTGTTGAACCAAGTGGTACATAAGGCTACTAAAAACAAACTTGTTTCTCATCACCGCGCGCATCTGCAAAAACGATTTTAGAAGATGTTTTTTTTTTTTTTGTTAAAATAAGATGAACCTTGATAGAAATTATGAAAAGTATATGTATTTAGTATCAAATTAAAGCTCCTGATGCAAGGGATGCTTTCAACAGTATAAACAGTATAAATCTGCATATGCAGACACCCCGCATAAGCGGACACTTTGGCCCGGAACGGAGGGTGACCGCTTATGCAAGGTTTTACTGTTTGTCTAAAGCCCATTCTATGACACTTTTAAGCCATCTTAAAAGCGCCCTCATCATATTTCATGGCTTGGTAATGACAAACAAGTTGTATATTTTTGTGTGGCCTAAGTGATGGATAATGAGTATAAAGTGCTGTCACGACGTTTCGCTGATATTTAATCAGCTTCTTCAGATGATCCTACTGATAGGTCCCAGCTTAGGTTAGGTATCTTTCAGGATTCAATTATAAGGACTTCCTATTATTATGAAAATGAGGTCAAGGTCATATAATATCTATTTTTAGATTCAGACTGGTATGGTAGCCAGGCTGTAGTGATATAGTACAGGATTGTGTAGAATTACTGGTTTTTAAACTGGGTAGTACTTCTTATTATTTATACTTATGATGATTGTTTGAGCAAATAGGTTGCTCGCTGGATCTTCTGATGATGATTTAGAACAATTATTTGATTATTTGTTCAATTATTTGAAAATTGTGTCTTTGACATTGGTTTACAGAAAAATTGCAACAGTCATGAATAACAGTCTGGAAATAGATATGTATAATAATTCAATGTTCAGATTGAGCGCATTCGCAAATGAATATTCGGTAGAAAAATTTGAAATAAATAGAGAAGGAAACTTAATCATGGCCTGAAGCGTATACTGAAATAATGATATGTAATGTAATTGGAAAACACTTCCAATATATCTCCGAGGTAAAACCAATACCTTAGAATGAAATTGGAAATAAACTTTTTTAATCAATCATGGGAACATATCTAAATCCGGTACAGTGAATAGACACTCTGCTACTTAACTTAATTAAACCTTAATTTTAATAATTTCCATCGAGTGCAAACAGGAAAAGCATGTATCTTGGGATGCCCGTAGCCCATAGCCTGGAGCGTCGACAAAATGTTGAGCTCTACTTATTAAGGGGAAAAAGGAAACATAGGTTTCCAATTAAGTAAAACCCCGCTTCCGGGCAAATGTACCCTTAAGCGGGGTCGAAATAAACTAAACAAATATCTGTACCGAGCAAACTGTCCCCTGACCAAAGGCACATGTATGAAAGGGCATACAAAGTGTTATAGTCAGACAAGACAAGGTACCACTAACATGTATATCCACTACTTCTAGGAAGGATTGAAGCTAACAAAATCCAGGTATATAGATTGACTCATCTTCTAAAATCATCAAAGATACTCACGTGCCGCTTCTGTTGTAAATGTCCCAAGTGATATTGAAAAGATTCAAGTGAATTTGTTTTGCTCATATGCTAGATTGTATGTGCAGTGTATGAGGGAACTATTTAGAGATATTTACAAGAATACTCTGCGGCCGGAGGCATTATATAATATTCACATTTAGCTTGCACTATCAAAAGGACAAATAATACAAGGGATATGAGTATATACATGGACTATTTACAAGGTTGGTTTGTATTCAAGCTTGGTCATTTGTACAGCAGCATTGGGGATCTTACCTTTATCATATGGTTTAGTTCGAGCGATGGTCCCAAGAGAATACCGTCATACAAGGGAGCGAAAAAGATACTGCAAAACAATTGATAGTGAGATATTTGATAATAATGTCTCCCATAGCAGAGCTTGATACGTACTTATTCAATACAGATTATCTTTATAAATAGATATTCTATGACGATTTACTTACATCATGATGTACCTATATATCTTTCTTCTTTTTTTTTTTCCTTTTTTTTTTAATGATGATTTTATTCCACAATCTGTTACATTAACAGTTCTTCCATGTGGAGCACTTATAATAGCACTCTGGGAAAACATACAAAATGTGAGGTATAAGTAAATAATGTTATGGGAATGAAGAGGAATGATTTGTCACAATACACATAGTGGTTTTGATATCTAGATCAAACTGTCTTTGATTATCTGTTAGAAGAATTGCTAGATAGCTGCACTCATCGATCATGTGATACGGATGAGGTATACAAAAAACAAGAGCATACCACCCTTCATGATATCGACATTGCATACTTTATTTTGTGTATGTTTCTATTTGGAATTTGTACAATGAACTAAATACTTGCTATCATCACATATTGGTAACACTGTTGATAGCGGATGGCTCACCGTTAACGATCTAATGATGCAGGATGGTTACTACATATACTATATTTACTGTCCTGAATTCTATCTAAGCTGGACGACAATGCAGAGAAAATCTTTGATTTCCGAGATATCGAGAATTTTTTTTTTTTTTTCCATATACGAAATTTACAACATATAAGTATCTAACTTATAGTTTCAAGATTTATAAAGCCGAAATTGGACCTGCTCTGGGACTATAGAGGAAACCTATGAAAGTTTAGGGTCAGAGCTTTGCCGCGTGAATTACGTAGCGATTAAAACGAGATGGGATCGAGGTCTGACCCTAAATTTGAATGGGTTTCTGAATTTATCTTACCATCCACATTGACTAATGGGCTAACATTTGTGACATAATCCCCCATTGGATATTTTTCCTAAATGTCTCATGGGTGTTGGATGCGAGTTCCCAATGTTAAGTCTATGAAGAGAAAATACCAGGGGTGAGATAAATTAGCATATCTCACCTGTCAGTTTTGGCCAGTTTCACGGTAGTTGAGGTCCATATTTGTCTGCTCACCCACACTTTGGAGATCCACCAGATGAAGAAAAGCCATGAATAGTCGTTGAGGAGGCTTTCATGCCAGATGCGACCCGTTGGACATTCGAATGCAAGGTGAGCGGGCATAAAGCGAGCGAAGAAACAGGCGTCTTTCTGGTAAGTGTCGCATGATCCGAGGAAGAAACCAAAGACGAGCAGCGGCGACAGCATCAGTGGTATTGCATACCTGAAACGTCAAAATCATGATCATCTTGTTGAATAAAATTGAAAAAATGTAAACAAAGGATATGAAGAGGGCATGGTTCATTGGAACAATTTACCGCTCGAGATACAAGACACCAACTCGATATACGAGTTTAAAAAGTTTGCGAAGGCAAAAAGCAAAGTTATCCGCTTATCATGTATAATTGATCGAAGTATATTCATAATCTTGAATAGTACCTCATCTCATTCCATCTTTCAACCAATCATTTTGTACAATACCTTTATGTATTCTCCTATTGGACAGATGTTGTTACATGTACTATTTACTGTAGTGATTCTAACGAGGGCATAAAAAACCTGCAACTAGCAGACTGCCCTGCATTGTAATATTCTGAAAAAAAAGATGAAAAAAAAGAGGAAGATAAAGGAATAGATTGGAAAAAAGAAGAGGATGACAGCAGATGACGAACATGAGAAAATGAAAAGAGAATGCGAGGAAGAGGAGATGAGGAGAAGGAGGGGAACAGAAGGAGGGGAATAGTAGAAGGAAGAGAATGAAATAGAAGTAGATAAGGAGGATCACAAAAGAACTAAAGCAGAGGGAGATGGAGGAGTAGAAGGAAGAGAGGAAAAGGGATGAGGAGGTGGAAGAGAAGAAGGAAGAAGACAAATAGTAAAACATGACCAATATGTGAGAAGCGCAAAACTATGGATGATGTAAAATGAAAAGGATGCTCAATAAAGTTTTTTGATGTAGAGGAGTTAAGGGGTCAAGGCAAAAAGGGTGGAGGGCACGAAAAGCACAAAAGAAAAGGAGAAGATGAAACATCAATTAGGCCTACGACAAGTCAGTGGAATAGGATATGAGGAGTAAGTGTTGGACACTCACGCTTTGATCTGAGCGCCTATCTTGGTGGCTGTACGAGCAGACATGTAGCAGGCGAACCCGGACAGCACGTTGATGAGCAGCACCCAGGCCCAGTCAGTGTCCAGTCCAGGGACGTCGCCCAAAGTAAGATGACTGCTGCCACACCTGACAGAAAGACACTCCATGCAGTGTATGATAGGACTCAGTGATGTCAGTTGGGTTCGGGGAAAAATCTACACATGGATATACTTTTGTGTGGGATTTCCTGCCCCAGAGACACAAGAAAACATGGAAAACACTTCAGTGTCAGCCACGGTATTGCACTGAGGGCCTGGAGGGGAGGGTCAAATCAATGGTTTATCTATTTTCAGCGAGACTAAAGAAATTATAGTTTTACACAACGAATAATAATTTCGTGTAGTAAAAATATGAAGTGTTGATTTTCGTCGAAAAATGGAAAGCTGACACTTCTGGATATCAGTGCGTCAAACAGAAAACATCGATACCCCTTTATGAGGCGCATTCCACGGGAGGAAACCCACCACCACTTTGGAAGCGTTGACCAGGAATGGAATCTCCCTTTTCATCTTTTATTCTACCTCGTTAAATTCGCTCCCTGTCACACGGGGTAGATGAAATCTATTTGATGTAGGTGATAAGCCATAAATTTCCCAACGGAGACCGATTGCAGACCGAACTCATGCACATAAATTGCCACATAGCAGCTGATCAAGGGTCCTAGTGTTTTTGGCTAACTAGAAGGACTGGATGCCAATATGTTATACTAAAATTAGAACATATTAGAAAGTAAAGAATTGTTTTATCCAGTGTTTACCCAACTCCTATGTAAACTGAGAAACCCACAAACTATGATTAGGATCAATGCTCGAGTTGAGTCAGATTGACTGGTTAGCTAATTAATTACTTGGTTGATTGGTAAACGGTTTCTGAATCTACACTGGTATTCTAAATTCTCTGCAAGGACATTATTCATCACTTCATCATTTACTTAGCTTTAAGTGTTGCTTTATATCTCATTTGTATTATATACCACAACTGTTTCTTTGAGGCTATGATCCTCCACCTATACTTTTACATAAAAACTGGTGACGAAATCAATAATTGTCTACACAAGGTAACTGAATGCACTTATCACTTAGGGTATGATGGCAGATAGAGGTCCTGTATTTACGAATCATACTTAATAAAAAAAAAAAAAAAAAAAAAAAAAATTGAGCTATATCCCAGAACTATATGGCCATAGACTCACTTTTCACTGTCAACATTGACCACCATACATCAGTGCTTACAGTTTGGTTAATGCAAAAAGGTTGATAGCTGATAAGGCCTCTAATGTCTGGCAAGAAAACTAGCGTTATTCTCAGGTAGGGTCCATTCTAGCCAATCATATAGCTGGAAAGATTCAGTGTGAAAAGTGAACTTGCTGAGATATATCTCAACCTACCAGCTAAACGTTTAGGTTAAACAGAGCAAGTCTCTATTGAGGTTCAACAACCCAATCTAGGTGAATGAATTCGTATCTAAGGTGATATATAAAAGCCTCTGTGATATCTGGGTAGGGATGGTTGCTTTATTAATAAAATCCCCCTTAATCTGTCTGTAAACCCTGTACAGTTTCACAGACCTTCTTGACAATTTGAACACCTCAGCATCACTGAACACTATATAGGCCCTATTGAGGTATCCCATAATCGAGTCTGTTTACAAGTTCCTGTGCTCGCTGGTTGCCGACGTTGTATGATGATAGACCCTTGACCCGTAACCCAGAATTATCGCAGTTTAACGGTTTTTATAAATATTCAAATCGGAAATCCAATATTAGAAATGGAAATTTCAGCTATTTCTACATACAGATCCGAAATAATATTCAGGTTCTCCAAATATAAATGGGAAAACGATAGTTCATGTGGTCGTGGTCTGCCCAGCCAGCCGCCAGCGGAACTTGTATTTACCCTAGGCGATAATAGGGAGTTTAGTAACCTCTGGAGGCCGTATTGTCACAAACTTACTTGTCAAGGTCAACATCGAACACAACAGCGCCGCCATACGCTATAGATGTAAAGCCAACCATGAAGCCGAAGTGGAGGGGAATCTTCAATGTGCTTGCCACTAGGTAAATTCCATTTCTATACTTGTGAACATCTCTGCACAGCTGGTTCATACGACCTGTGGTAAACATATAGGCATAGGAAATTAGAAACTTTGCGTATAGCTCTTTTTTAATCTGTTCAATACAGAATGAAGAGGCGTGGGACGGGACGGCATAGTTTTTATTAGACATGGGACCATCCATAAAGTACGTACGCACTGAGGGGCGGGGGGGGGGGCAAATATTTTGACAAATTTGCGTATGCTACCTCTTTGTTCTATTGCGTACAGGATCGGTAGGGTGTCCAAAAAAATTTAAGAAATTCTGCGTACGTACTTTATGGATGGCCCCTATGTTGCTATATAGTGCTTTAAAGCAGCTTTGAATCGTTTTTGTCCCTGTTCAAATCAGCCCCTCATCCACTTAAACGATGAAAGGGTTTACAACAATATAAACACTTACTTTCATTGAGGAGACTGGCTCCCGGCTTTTTGTAGGTAAATACATAGTTGAAGACGTGTTTGATAGACACCAGGCCAAGGGATACCGGAATGGCCCATATCTTTAAGAAGATAGAAAATATCATCATCACCATTATTCTTATGATTACGATTATCTCAACCATTATTACAACTTGTGCTTTAATCTTTATTTAAATGATTATTATCAAAATTATAGTTCTCTCTAGGCCTACCATTACCTATCCTTACCATTTGGTATGGTCATTGCAATTTCCCTTATCATCAAAATTCTTTTTATCCTCACCATTCCATTATTTTTCAAATTAGTTGGACTCTATTGGTGTGTTAGTATGGAACATGTAAAAGTTATTGTAAAATCCTGAAGCTAAGATAGTCTGGTTCAGAACCTTTGAGTTGAAGATGAAGATAACGCTCATGTAGTTACAAGTTCCAGAATATACTGAACTTCAGTCCATTATTGCCAGAAACAAAATTTCTTTAGTTGCCACCCCTGCAGTAATTGGTCCATTACAAATGGTGCCTCTCATCAGGTAATAACCTAAAACTGGTTTAGTCTTGGATTTTTCTGTGATTATTTAGGATGTGGGATTTTTTGTAGGAATTAATCATTATCTGGCAACTAAATAGGTATATTGCGAACAACAACCACTTTAGATGACATAAACTTGGTTTGTTGGTTTGATTTAACGTCCAGTTAACCATTGCAGGTTCTCACCAGACTTTCTCAAGGTTCTTTTACACCACAAGGGTGGTGATCGAATCTCTGAAATGAGTTTAGGTAGAAACGTCACCCCTATACACATTGACCAAGATGAGACTTCTTTTACTTCCCACCCCACATAGACATGGTATGAGAAGGATTGGCCTTTGATATAGCAGTAAATCTACCACTGCTGGGAGTGAAGGAGAAAAGTGGCTGTAGTGGGACCTGATCAACAAAGTCTGACAACCTTGGTATTACAAGTCCAGTGCTATTTACCACTGAGCCAACTCCCCACTCCAGTCACTTTCATTATGCTTGCGTGCAAGCATATCTGGTCTGCACCACGCAGAGGCGAGGTGACCAAGAGGGTGAACAGATTGGTAATTGCTGTCCACCCGAGGAGACCAGACCAGACCAGACCTCATTGAAAAATCAATGCTATTAGAAAGGCAAACAACATGTACTCTTCATGATAATGTCCTCGGCACCTGAGACAATAGCATGACTTAACGTCATGTTAGAACTCACCAGGTGGTCATTCATATTCATGACATCCGTAGCGATGAGAATGGGCCACACAAGGAGCCCACTGATCTGGAACACGATGGCCGTACCATTCAAGGCATACACCAGCATTTTCAGCGCCTTTCGCTCCGCAGGCACCGCATGTTTAATATTGATGATCGCCGGAACCAGCGCTGTGCACGACGCCAGCGCCACCCGGTGGAGTGTGGTGGAAAGCAGCGGCAGGACGAGGAAGACGAACAGACAGACGCCAGCCGAGTGCAGAGCCTCAGCCACAATCACCTGAAATATCATAATAGGGCATGTAATGTATTTGATAAGGGGGCGTTTATTAATCATGGCCGGGGGGGCATAGTTTTTAGGGGGGGGGGGACTTTTTTTTTTTTTTTTTTCCAATGGGGAGGGCAATATTATTTTGGGTATTCCCATGGGGGGGGGGGGGCAACTTTATTTTGACCGGTCGGTGTTCCAAAAACTGTGCCCCCCCCCCTCCGGCCATAATTAATGAACGCTCCCTAAACGTGATACATGGAGTTACCCATTGTTTAACGGGACATTTTTATATCATACAGTGTTTTGGATCCTGACTCCCCTTCACTAAACCTTATATCTCACGGTATGTTCTGTGGTCATACCAATTTTTGCTTCTGAGCATATCCTGGACTTAATTGTGTGGCGGAATTCGTGGTCAGATTATCTGTGTACAAAGTATGGTAGTTCATCATGGTCAGGATTGTGATTTATTCAGTTTCCTCAAATTACACCACAGCCAGAGGAAGAACTTCAACCACACCTTTCTATGATTGCACTTTGGAATTTTGAATGTAATCCTCCCTCTTGCCCTGCTTTTGAACCAGGATAAAATCTAGACGCCACTCGTTTGAGTTTGGGTTTATTTGTGTCACTCATTTTGTTGGCTCTGTAATGACACTCGTTTTCAACTCGTGAAATTACGGAGCCAACAAAATGTGTGACATAAATAAACTCAGATTCAAACTCGTGACGTCTCTTGATAATGGTCAATAAGGCCTGGCGTCCACCTACTACGATAGGATTTTAGACCTACCGATATGGCGCCGATTTAAAATGCAATTATCAGAGACATATCAGGAAGGTGCAAAATTGTAGACATATGTCTAGACGTGCCAATCCACCACTCATTATATGTGGCTTTTATCGGTGCCTAATCGCAAAAACCTGATCAACTGCCCCGATATTAGGTGACCTTCCGTCGCGATTTTGAATTTGTATCGGAAGGTGCATCGTAGACCATATCGGAGCCATATCGTAGTAGGTGGACGCCGAGCCTAAAGAGAAAAAAACACAACTCACGGCGATGTAAGCTTTGAGCTTCCGGCGTTTGAGCCACTTGCGGCGCTCGTAGACGGTGGTGATGAGTTCGTCGTCGGGAGCTGCTCGCAGACGGTAGAAGAAACAGCGCATGGCGGTAAACATGTCCGGTATGGTGATGACCAGCAGAAGAGCCCACACCCAGAGGTGGTCAGCTGCAGGGCAGGACTGCACCGTGCGGGTATTGATGTCTGACGTGATACACGGCTAGAAATATAGAAAAACAAATCTATCACCTCCAGTTGCCTGGACTCTGATGTGCACAAATATGTCTCGAAAAAGAAACATACAAAACCTTGATAGAGGATAAAATGCTTGAATACATGTATAAGACCGAATGATGGGGTGTTATAGTACAATATATTTCTATATCTCTAGAAAAACAAATCTATCACCTCCAGTTGCCTGGACAAATATGTCTCGAAAAAGAAACATACAAAACCTTGATAGAGGATAATATGCTTGAATACATGTATAAGACCGAATGATGGGGTGTTATATTACAATATATTTCTATATCTCTAGAAAAACAAATCTATCACCTCCAGTTGCCTGGACTCTGATGTGCACAAATATGTCTAGAAATAGAGGCTTATCACAGAAATATTAGTATTTTCTTAACAGAGTTTGAAATGTCATAACAAACATTTTTCACATGTAGCCAAATACGGATACTTGATGATTCATTGTTGTATTTTCCACCTGTAAACTCCATTCAAATTGAGGATTAATAAAGAAGAGCGAAGCTCGTATTAAAAAAAAAAAAAGAGACATATAAAACCTTACGCGGGGTGTCTGCTTACGCGGGGTTTCCAGATTTTTACTGGCTATACATTTAATGCATCCCTGACATCAGGAGCTTTAATTTGATACTAAATACACATACCTTTCATAATGTCTATCAAGGTTCATCTATTTAAAAAAAAAAAATCTTCTAAAATCGTTTTTTCTGATGCGCGCGGTGATGAGAAACAAGGTTTTTTTTTGTGTGGCCTACGAGTACTCAAAGGACTGACACCGCTTTATATGTAATTAAATGATGCCGTAGGATACTCCAATCTATATATGAAACCTTTAAAGTGGTCTGTACGTCAAGGAAAAGACGCCCGCCAAGGAAAACCATGATGTATGATTGGCATGGATCTATACAATAAAACAAGCTTACCGTATTTGATCCAATGTTTGGCGGATAAGGGAGACAGACTTTGTTGATGTCACACATAAAAACTTTGTTACTTCTAAATGCCTGCAATAGTGATAAGAACATCATAAGGACTTACTCCTCTGAAGGTCAATGTTTACGTGGGGAGTAACAAACATAGTCACCCAAGATGAATATCATCACATATGACAGAGGACTGAGCACATTTCATTGAAAATAAGATGTATACTATGAGAAAAATATATTTCTCATCTACGCTGTGTTCGTGGTGTTGTTACAATGCATATTACATATAATATTCCGATTGGCCTTGAGAAAGGCAGTGCGAACCAAAGAAATAGTATAGATACATTTTGAAAATTATTTCATATTTCATGCGTTAACTTTAACCTTATGCCTCAATTCAGCATTTTACACATGAACATATTTGATTACGCAATCAAATCCTTCTTCTTCCTTTTAAAGCACCAAAACGCTAATTATAAAGATCAAGGACAGAGATTGAAGACAATCCTATAGATTATCTATATGTGTGATCTATTAGGAAAAACACACAGATACCTGGCTGACCATGAGGAGAATTGTACTGAAATGCACGGCACCCCCTCCGAGAATGATCAAGAAGAGAGCGAGTATCAGTGCCCAGGTGAGGAACATCTCGAAGCAGCGTGTGACCGCCCGAATACGTGCGTTGTTCACCACCACGGGCACCTCTATGGCCACGTCCCACTCCTTGTTCACCGACTGTGTCACTGATCTGTTCAGAAAAAAACAACATATTTATTGTCTTTATCCTACCCCTAATAAAAAACGCCATAGGCTTAACATAGGATTTCTTTATGTCACGGGTAGTGCCACTACTTACTGATACGGAAAAAATATGGAAACGGGGTAGGATAAAATCTAGACGCCACTCATTTGAGTTTGAGCTTATTCATGCCACTCATTTTGTTGGCTCCGTAATGTCACTCGTCTTCGACTCGTGAAATTATGGATCCAACAAAATGCGTGGCATAAATAAACTCAGACTCAAACTTGTGACGTCTCTTGATATTATCACACAGGGATGTCATTTAGGGTCAGGGGAAAAAATATGGAAATATTTTTCATGAGAATATTTCTGCCTAAGAGAGATACGGAGAACTTGGATGATATATATGTCCTTGTCGGGTATGGCATGGGGCTGAGGGTCTGTGGGGAGGTTTAAACCACAGTTTTATTATTAGTGTAAATGAGGCCGAATCAATATCATCGTTGTTTGACACAAGGAAAAGAAATCACATACTCTGAATATGAAAAAGTGGATTTGCACGGAAAAATGGAAAACTGACATCTGTGAATTACAACAGATAGTGGTCTATAGGGAGCCAAAGTGAACCCGCTAAAACTACAGATACCCGTGCTCAAAACACCATTTCCGGGGGCCAGTAAGATCGAGCCTTAGTGTTTAAAGCTATGGGGGTTGGAGGCTACTATTTCTTTTTTTGGTTTTATTTGCTTCTCGTGAAGTGTAGTTTACTATACTTCGTCTTTGAATGGGTTTGTGACTAAGCTAGGCTGACAGCTATTGAGTGCATTGAAAATATATGATTTTAAAAGATGGGAGAACGACAAATATAATCTCAAACCACACATAGTCAAAGCACTGAATGGACATATCCGGAAATACTGTTTTGAGCACTGCCGCTTCAGTGGGCTCACTTTGGCTCCCTATTGCTGTGATCCATTTTAGGTCAAGCTGCTCCCCAAGTGACCTACGCAAACAGGAATTATAGTCAATCTTTTCCGCACAAGCATCGGATTGTGACAGAGGTGTCATAGCCACGTCTCCCTAATTTAGGAATTATAATCAAAACCATTCACTCTTTACTCCATTGGATACCTCTATTGCTATGGCCTATCCCATTTCTGCTAACTCAACTACTGACCTTTACAGACAACAATAGTCATGATCATTCACTACACTTCTGTATTACATGCCTCACTCTCTGTATACAAGCCACTTAGATAGACTATAGTTTGTTGGTTTGTTTGGTTTAATTTAACGTCCAGTCAACCATTACAGGTCCTTACCAGACTTTCTCAAGGTTCTTTTACACCACAAGGGTGGTGATCGAATCTATGTATTGAATTTAGGTAGAAATCCCACCCCCCACACAGGTGAGAGTTTTTCTACTTCCCACACCACATAGACATGGTATGAGAACGATTGGCCTTTGATATAGCAGTAAATCTACCACTGCTGGGGGTGAAGGAGAAAAGTGGCTGCAGTGGGACTCAAATCAACAAAGTTCAGTGCTCCTTACCACTGAGATAGACTATAAGAAGTATCGCCATAGCCATTCGCTTTTTACCACAATCAGAGCCTCTGTTACTATGTAGCTCTCTCTGTCTGTTTGCTCTACTACTGACCATGTACACCAAACAGACATAGTTGACTCAGAAGTACCATGCCACTTCTATTCCTTTACCATCTCTGCCTCTATACTTTCACAGCTGAGATTCCGAGCCAGTGGTGGATTTCTGGCCTTAGTGGCTTGTCAGAGACCAACTCCGTCGCAGATATCTTCATTTCTGAGCACTTTTAAGAGTCCTTTGTTTCATTTGTGGAAGTGAGATAGACTTGATCATAGTAAACAATATAAACTTATTCCTGTTGTTTGTTGTTCTAAACCTGGTATAGTCCATGGGACCACTTCCTGAGTGGTAGACTCCCGTATGTATTGCAAGGTTGGTATTGACACCAATGCCCATGTTGCTGGCGCAGAATTGTACTCTGGGCTAGTGGGTGTTCGAGAAGATACATAATATTATGTTTAGATGGATTTTGAGGTATTCATGGAGAGCTTAAGGCAGGCAGCAAAAGTCTATTGATGATAACAAAGCAAAGTTGTCGTGCTGTGAAGTCAACCGTGTCAGATTTAATCAGGTGATATTTGGTATTGAGTAATCGTTCAGCTTTTGGTGGGGAGGGGTGGGGTAGGTGGAGTGGTAATGAATATACATTGCATAACGAATTACACTCTTAGTAAAAAAAAAAAAGAAGAAAAAAAAGGAGAGCGGCTTACTTTTTAGACTTTGTCATTCGTCTGACTGGCGTCTCCTCCGTTATTTCGTCATACTCGTCGTCCTTCCAGCGCACGCCGCCAGAGGGCTCCACCTCTTCCATCTCAATGTCGTCTGTAAATCGAGCGCGTTTCTTCTTGGGTATGTCAGCCGTGTCTTGTACGTCATCGTACTCTTCATCGTGTTGGGAAGGGGCGTCGTGCATCTCGTTATACGTCAGGTCATCGTAGACGTCGGCAGCATCGCTAATCCTTACGTATTGCATTGTGGTGTTTTCACCATCATCACCAGGGATACCTGGACACACGAGCGAGTGGCAGAAACTGACGGCATCATTGTTATACCTTTCTGTTTTTTTAGCAATGATTTGAGGATTATAGAAGATCGTGTATAATATTTCGTAATTCTCACTGAGGCAAAACTGCCATGTTCATCCATTAACCTTGTTTGACCTGGTTTTTTTTCACATTTAAGTTTATTACCTTGCACCCATTATTTTTACTGAGTATATATAGCCTCTACAGATCCCTCCAGAGACTCCTTTTTGTTTTTTTGTTTTTTTTGTGTTTGTTGGTTTGATTTAAGATCCAGTTAACCATTGCACATTCTCACCAGACTTTCTCAAGGTTCTTTTACACCACAAGGATGGTGATCGAATCTATGTAATGAATTTAGGTAGAAATCTCACCCCTACACATTTACCGAGGTGAGAGTTATTTTACTTCCCACACCACATAGACATGGGATACAGTTGTTGCCAGTAGTGATGTCACAGCTGACAGTGTACCATGATTACGTTGGTGGGGGAATCGCCTCGTCCTAATTCGATCACATTAAGTATTTAGTAGACATAGTATCTGGATTTATGTCCAGCCATATGATATCGTTAGAAACATATGTATGGATGACCTGAAATTAATAGAGACTCAAAAAGAATCAGCAGGTTCAAATGACCTACTAATTGAATTTACCCAATGACCTATGTGTACTTGTGCGTCTAGTGTGTTATGTATTAGTTGGACCAATATGCGTAGGAACGCCACCCCTGTAACGGCAAATGTACGACGTCCCTATAAATTATTCGAATTCAAAAAAAGAACGATGGTCATGCTGCGATATGTAACACCATTTATCCTACCCCTAATAAAAAAACGCCATAGGCTTAACACTGGCTGACTGTATTTGGGCTAGCGTGCAGTCAAGTTTTATTCATTCCATGCTGGTAACAAATGAATTATTGGAGAAGGGGTAGGATACTAAACTGAACTAGAGTTGGTAGTATTTATAAGTGTGTATTGCACTCCAGTCAGGTCTGCTTCTCACTACACTCGGCAAACGCCTCGCGCAGTAATTCGCTATCTGCCCATCGTGCAATAAACACTTACACTACTAACTGTCGTTCAGCTTCTACTAAGTCCTCATGTCTATCATTAGAATCCTGCATTTTTGAAATATTGGCAATGCATTATATAATTATATAGAGCACTAGTCACTCTATTCTCCTTATACATAAGGCTATTCTATATCTTCATTGAATCAGATACAATCTATATATGCATACAGGTATACGAGTCCATATTTGTGAAACGTTTATAAAAATGAATGTATGAATTTACGAATAAAGTGGCGCGGTGCACAGCTCGAGCTACTGCAAGGGGAAAAAAACAAGGGAAAAAAAGAATTTACTATATACCCATGCCGTATTTACTGTAAATACGTACCGTTTTGACATATAATGTAAAAATACTGTACTGACCACTGGTCCGTACACTAAAATACGGACCACCTTGCCAAACACATTTATTAACATATCGGTTGTTAAAGATTAAATTAATGATTTTTTTTTAAATTTTGGGTATATAGTAAATATATAACGTCCAACCATGCTTGTACAAGTCACAGAACTCAATGATAATTTACAGTTTGTATGGAACTCGGCATAAATGCCTCGTTCCGTACAAACCGTAAATTACCATCTCGTTCTGTGACTTGTACAGCATAGTCAGGACGTTCTATATAACTACAAAATGGAATTTTGAAACTTACCTGTAAGAGACCCATCGGGATTCAATGTGGACTGCTTCTTACTCAAGGGCGGGGATCCCTTCAACAAGGTCGTCCAGCGAGCTTCTTGGTCCTCCCCCTCTTCCTCCTCCTCCTCCTGCCTCTCCTCTCCTCTCCCCGTGGAATCTTCCCGGGACCCGCGCGGGAGGCGGCGGGGCATGTCGTACCCGGGCCCCGAGCCCTGGTCGTTGCCGCCCTTCACTCTCCGTCCCCCGCCGCTCTCCTCATCGGAGTCCGACTGAAAGCCTGGGTTCTGCATGGAGAGTGGGTGCTGAATGTGACTCGGTCGGATAGCGGTGCTCAAGCCGAAGTTTGGCTGTGGAAGATCAATAGATATTAAGACTTCAGACTATATTATTGTGGTGCTCATCGCTACTACCAATTACAATAACCTATTTTCTTACTAGCATTGTTAACTTTCGGTCGTCACTGCCTCAAACATTTTGTTAGACCATTATTTCATGAGACTTTTGTTGGTCTTCATTGGTTGAACCGTCTCTCCTCTCTTACTGAACAGCTACCTTACGTTTGCCGTTTACTGTCTTATAAGTATTTCTTTTCTTCATTCATTTTCTTTTATTTATCTCATAGCAACTCTCAGTAACCTTTGTTTTTCAGAGGCAGTACATTTGTTTACCGTTGTGACAAATCTGTTATCCTAAAAAACATCTAAAAAACATCGAAATCAAAATTAAGGGCCAGAATTGGCAAAATAGGTTTAGATAATACGATGATGCATGAAGGTTATGTAAAAACTATTCAACAATAGGCCGCTTATTGATTACAACAGAGGTCATTTGATGACCTCAGTTACGATATGTATGTTTTTAACTCGGGTAGAGAGTCAAGGTGTTGAAGCGAAGCCGGACGCTCTTTCCAGTGTTTTACGCCTCAATAGTATGGACAGATAAGCACCACTGTTGATTATGTTCTAGGTAGTTGAAAGTTTATATTATCCAGGGGCGTCAGAACGTTCTGTAAAAATTGCTGACTTTTTTTGGTATGGAGTCGGACATTGAGATTGACTTGTCCCATTGGATTTACCATAAATCTTCAAAATCTGAGAAAATTCAGGTCGTTACCTTCATTACACGCGAAAAAGTCAGACTTTGACATTTTTCCTCGATGAAAAGTCAGGGCTTAGCCATCATTCCACAGTAAAAGGTCAGACTTTGACACTTTCCCACGGTAAAAAGTCAGGGTTTAGCCATCATTTTGCATGCTAAAGAGTCACACTTTGATATCTTAATACTGGGAGAAGTCGGGGCTTAGCCATTATTGCATGGTAAAATGTAAGACTTTGACATTTTTCTCGGTGAAAAGTCAGAATTTAGCCATAATTTTCACACTAAAGAGTCAGACTTTGATATTTTACCATTGTGAAAAGTCAGGGCTGAGTCAGTCATCATTGCATGGTAAAGGTCAGACTTTGACACTTTTCCATGGTGAAAAGTCATGTCTTAGCCGTCATTGAAGGCTAAAAAGTCAGACTTTGACACTCTCCAACGGTGAAAAGTCAGGGTTTAGCCATCATTGCACGCTAAAGAGTCAGACTTCAACACTTTTCCATGGTAAAAAGTCAGGGATTAGCCATAATTGCACGCTAAAGAGTCAGACCTTGATATTTTACCACAGTGAAAAGTCAGGGCTTAGCCATCATTGCATGCTAATAAGTCAGACTTTGACATTTTCCCATGGTGAACGTAAGGGTTTAGCCATCATCTTACACGCTAAAGAGTCAGACTTTGATATTTTACCACAGTGAAAAGTCAGGCCTTAGCCATTATTGCACGCTAAAGGGTCAGACTTCAACACTTGTCCATGGTGAAAAGTCAGGCCCTAGCCATCTTTTCATGCTAGAGAGTCAGACTTTGATATTTTTCAGTGATGAAAAGTCAGGGCTTAGCCATCATTGCATGCTAAAGAGTCAGACCTTGATATTTTACCATGGTGAAAAGTCAGGGCTTAGCCATCATTGCACAGTAAAAGGTCATACTTGACACTTTTCCTCGGTATAAAGTCATGTCTTAGCCATCATTTCAAGCTCAAAAGTCAGACTTTGACATTTTTCCATGGTGAAAAGTTAGGGTTTAGCCATCATTGCATGCTAAAGAGTCAGACTTTGACATTTTTCTGTGTTGGAAAGCCAAGGCCTAGCCATTGATACACACTAAAGACTTTTCCACAGTGAAAGGTCAAGGCTTAGCCATAGTAGTATGCTAAAGAGTTAGATTTTGACATTTTTCAATGTTGAAAAATCAAGACAGTTTTTACACTTGATTTAGTTAAATTTGAAGGTGCTGACTTTTTTTGGGCTGGCAAAAAAGTTGGGGGGCGGCCGCCCCCCCTGCCCCCCCCCCCCTATTCTGACACCACTGTTATCACCAGATCTTGCGATTCTTTCTGAAACGTCGCGTCATTCACAGTTCAATTTGTTAGGGAACATAATCATTAACAGTTGCTTCCTTCTTCTTTTTCACATGGGTGTAATACCGCAAATAGTATTGAGAGCATCGATAGATCTATTTCGTATTTGGCAGGCTGGTTGGTTGTAATACGAAGTCTTCTACTATGGAGTCTTTGTAGACAAAATGCAGTCTACCCTCGCTCATTCTCTAATACAACATACCAACGTCATACCAACGCCAATGCCCTATAAAGTGATCAAACATATTACAGGTTCATCATACAAGTTTCTTAGGGTAGTTTAACGTAGTTAGATAGGACGTGGAATATGTGCTTTCGGTGGCAGCTACCGCATGCATGCGCTGTCAGCTTGTCTGACAATGATGTCATCACACACGATTTTCGAACAGTTAGGCCACTAAAAAAAAAAAAATTGTTTCTCATCACCAAGCCATGAAAAATATGACGAGGGCGATTTTTTTTTTTTTTTTTTTTTTGCTATATCAAAGATGGCAGACATACAGTAAAACCCCGCATAAGCGGACACCCTCCGATCCGGGCCAAAGTGGCTGCTTACGCGGGGTGTCTGCTTACGCGGGGTTTCCAGATTTTTACTGGCTATACATTTAATGCATCCCTGACATCAGGAGTTTTAATTTGATACTAAATACACGTACCTTTCATAATTTATATCAAGATTCATCTATTTAAAAAAAAAAAAATCTTCTAAAATCGTTTTTTCTGATGCGCGCGGTGATGAGAAACAAGTTGTTTTTTTTGAGTGGCCTTACCAAGTGGATCAACGCGTTTCCTGGTTAATTGTGGAAAAAAAGTTTGATCATCATGTGTGCACAAGTTATACTGAATTATGAATCATGATATACATAAAGAAGATCTATATTCTAACTCACTGAATTCTCTTACAGTCTATTCCTGTTCAGTCACCTTCTACGCCCTTTCGTTCAAATTTGGGACCAGGTTACGCAGCAGAGGGGTTGCTCGCCGCTGGTCAATGAAAGGTATAATTTTGGAGATCAGCATAGGTCTAGGCTAGATAAATGTAACACGAAATAGCTGAGTAAGACAAACTTACCTGGAGCTGTATGCCCTGAAGGGAATCCTCCTCTGTCATACTTCAATGCATCTTGTGGGATGGCGTGCCTTGTGCTCTCCGGCAGTCTGGAAATTTGCAATATGACATTTAAGCATTTAGGCGAAAAACGTGCGATCCAAACAAGGTTATGGTGCGAAGTGTCTCTTACAAAAGTACGATTTAAGGGTTTGTTTGTCCATGAAACTGATCGGAATTACATTCACAACTATAATTACATGCCCTTGATCAATATATATGAGCAAATCATTACGTTATAGCATATGACATAACTTAGTGAATGGAGTCGCCGCCGATCAAGAGTCTACGTTACGGCAACCCATTGGCATGAAAGATAAGCATGTGTACATTGAATGCAAGTGTTTTGATATTTACGATATTTTCATAAGTTAATACAAATCACATATTCCCTTTATTTTGAGGTTTATATGATGATGCCTAATCCAGGTAGATATGGACGTTTTGAAGAATTGGTTGGTTGGTTGGTTTGATTTAACGTCCAGTTAACCATTGGGTGATGTTTTTGAATTAATATGCCGGCCTCCGCCTTCGACGTTATGGTTTATAATCTACGTCATCTACGCATAATTATTCAATACATCCACACTTACCCAGTTGCCATATACTAATAGCGTGTACTTAAGTAAGGTGTGAACATAGTCAGTAATACTATCTTAAGGAGTCTTATCTTGACCCGAAGCCAGCTACATACTTCAATAGATAGGAATAGTTTTACAACCCATACATCAAAAGTGGAGCAACGCCCGGTCAGTAAGATCAAACTGATTAGGGCTCTGTTTTCCTCTGACCTAGTCCTCAGTTATGTCTCGATATAGAAGTACCATGAGTAATCAAGGAATCTCATTCTCAGGAATTTCAGATCAAACTCCATTGCTACGATTCATAAAAAAATCCCTTATGAATCAGACTTTCTCATAATGCACAATTAGAATGGCCAAGACCCAAACTGCAAATAATTGTATTGATGCCTGTTTTATCTCAGCTTTGGTTGTATGATTATTTATCATCTACCTGTGCGAGTACGGTACACAGATACCAACATCTGCTATGGTATTGGTATCAATTATTTACCACCATAGTATCGTGGTGTATAAAATGTGCCAACATACTTTGAATGTGTGTTGTGATTGGCTGAAAAAATGTCACTGACCAATCAGATTGGACAGTGGTCAAAGCTCCACTTCCGGCAACATAACTACCAGCAATATCGAAAGTAAGCTAGGACATTGTAACTAAGATTTTACCAAATTGTTTTTATATGAAGGTTTATGATGAAAGTAAAATGTATTTACCTCATTAGTTTCTTTTTTATAAAGATATTCCACTCGCTCCAAAGCTCTTGGAATACGGTACGCGAGTATGTACCAATTAGGAAAATACATTCGATCACATTACCTGTGTCACAGTGTGTGCGAATGTTTCACACTTTCTGATCAGCTGTACCGGTATGGATTTCATTCTGCACAGTATGCATGAAATAATAGTTCGTGCACAATATACCACATGACTTGTTTTAAAATAGCTTTTAGAAAATGAATTTTAGGGACCGGTATATGATAATTAAGGAGACATGATGAGGGTGTCTGAATTAAATCTGTTCCTCGTTGTTCTGGCCAGAAATATTCACCTTGCTTTTTGAACTCGGTGAATATTTTCAACCAAAACAACACGAAACAGATACCATTCAGGCACACTGAACACGTCTCCATATATTCCATTGAGTCATGGAGTACCTCTGCTTTATATAAAATTGTACACGGTGCATCCATTATTTGATTAGTAATTGTCACCTCCCCTCCACGTGTGCTTGAATTCTATGGATGATAGTCCTTTTATATAACATAGTTGCTTTGTTGAATGACACTGTGGCATAAGCATTTAATGAAATCTTTTTTAGAAATTAGAGGAGTCAAAGAAACACCTGGCACTATCTTACCTGTCCCCCTCTTATGGCTCAGTCACACCGGGGTTACGGAAGCCTACCGGAAAGAAACGGAAGAAAAAAATGGTCATCAGTTGACGTCCGCTTTCTTACGCAACTCTTTCGTTAGACCTCCGTATCGCTCCGTTCGCATCCGTACACATCCGCAGGGGTCCGGAAGAGGTCTGTCAAAGTTTTCAACATGTTGAAAACTTTGAACGGAGAGGTTACGGAAGAACACTGATACATTTTCCGTTACTCTTCCGTTACTCTTCCGTTTTCTTCCGTTTCTTTCCGTTTCTTTCCGTTTTCTTTCCTTTTTCTTCCGTTTCTCTTCCGTTGCTCTTCCGTTTCTCAGCCGTGGTTTTTTTTTCTAACGGACACGTTATGGATGTATACGGATGGCAACGTATGTCAACGGAAGCCTAACGGATGCTTACGGAAGCATTGCGGATGTATAACGGAAGAGAAACGTAAGACTTGCGGATACAAACGGATATAAACGGCAGAATAACGGTAAAGGAACAGAGGTATTTCTTGTGGTACGGTTGTGTTACGGTTGTGTTACGGAAGCATTACGGAAAGCTTTCTCACTAGATATATAGGTAGGGATGTGCTACCTCCTACATCCTACATCACTACATCCTACTTCCCTACATCCTACATCACTACATCCTACATACCCACATCACTACATCCTACATACCCACATCCTACATCCCACATCCTACATTCCTACATCCCTAAATTCTACATCACTACATCCTACATCCCAACATCCTACATCCCTACATCCCCACATCCTATATCCTACATCACTACATCCTACATCCCCACATCCCTACATCCCCACATCCCTACATCTTACATCCCCACATCCTACATCACTAAATCCTACATCACTACATCCTACATCACTAAATCCTACATCACTACATCCTACATCACTATATACTACATCCCCAGATCCTACATCACTACATCCTACATCACTACATCCTACATCACTAGGCTACATCCTACATCATTACATCACTGCATCCAACATCCACACATCCGACATCACTACATCCCCACATCCTACATCACTACATCACTACATCCACATAGTGATGTAGGATGTAGTGATGTAGGAGGTAGGATGTAGGATGTAGGGATGTTGGATGTAGTGATGTAGGATGTAGTTATGTAGGATGTAGTGATGTAGGAGGTAGAATGTAGGATGTGTGGATGTTGGATATAGTGATGTAACGATGCAGGATGTAGCCTAGTGATGTAGGATGTAGTGATGTAGGATGTAGTGATGTAGGATGTGGGGATGTAGGGATGTAGGATGTAGTGATGTCGGATGTGTGGATGTTGGATGCAGTGATGTAACGATGTAGGATGTAGCCTAGTGATGTAGGATGTAGTGATGTAGGATGTAGTGATGTAGGATGTAGTGATGTAGGATGTAGTGATGTGTGGATGTTGGATGTAGTGATGCAGTGATGTAATGATGTAGGATGTAGCCTAGTGATGTAGGATGTAGTGATGTAGGATGTAGTGATGTGGGATGTAGGGATGTAGTGATGTAGGATGTAGTGATGTAGGATGTAGTGATGTAGGATGTAGTGATGTAGAAGGTAGGATGTAGGATGTAGTGATGTAGGATGTAGTGATGTAGGATGTAGTGATGTAGGATGTAGTGATGTAGGATGTAGTGATGTAGGATGTAGTGATGTGTGGATGTTGGATGTAGTGATGCAGTGATGTAATGATGTAGGATGTAGCCTAGTGATGTAGGATGTAGTGATGTAGGATGTAGTGATGTAGGATGTACTGATGTAGTGATGTAGTGATGTAGTGATGTAGGATGTTGGGATGTAGTGATGTAGGATGTAATGATGTAGGGGTGTATGATGTAGGGATATACAGATGTAGGGATGTAGGATGTAGGGATGTAGGGTGTAGGGATCTAGGATATATGCTTCCGTAAAGTTTCCGCAACCTTTCCGTTACTCTATCTTAAATATCCGTAACTCTTCCGCAATTTAACGTTAATCCTCCGTTGGCGTCCGTTACTCTTCCGTACCACTTTCCGTAATTGTCCGTAATTGTCCGTTACTCTTCCGCAACTCTTCCGCAACTCATCCGTATTTGTACGCAACTTGACCGTTTCTCCTCCGGTGCGTTGCATCGGGGGCCTCCTTCCGTTCAACTTTTGCCTACGGAGGCCACCGGATCACGCTCGACACGTCCGTTCTCTTACGTAACTCTTCCGTTTTCCGGTGTGACTGAGCCATTAGGTTTTGCTCCCTGTTCCATCCCCCTGAATAGCTAACATCAGGGTTCTAAATATGTTTTATTATCCATTGTATACAAAGCCCCCATTGAAAATGTATGGGGACTCAATAAACCACTATCCATTATATAAAACCTGTCGGATACCATAACTGTGGTATACGGCCTCAAAACCATGGTATACGGGCAAAATAGTCCCTTTATGATATAGAGTAAGATATATAAGGAATAGTCTCTAGTGTCAAAACCTTGAATTATTTTTTGGGGATTCTAAAAAAGACCCTGGCAGAGCTTGGAAAATTTAGTTTTGCATATGTACAATTGATTTTTAGTCTAAAATTCTGGTAATTAATAGATTTCCTTAACTACGGTACCTGACTGCCTATGAAATTCCAGTGACTTGGATTAAATAATCCTCTTATATTTGACCATGTATGCCAAATTGCTATTAATATAGCATGGATTTGATTATTTGCCTTCGTATTTAAAAGTGGCAAAAACTATTTCTTTTTAAGAGTTCCATCCCAAACCACTGAGATTCCACAGGTAGTATGGACCACCCAGAGTCAAAGTACCACCTAAGTCAGTCAAAGTACCACCCTATGTGTGCAGTTCTCAGGTATTTCTAACCTTATTGATTATTGAAAGTATGTTGAAAGCAATTTTCCTTTTATAAAAACGACCACGCATACCTTCCTGTCAATTTCGGCTTAATGACACTAAAATTGCTTAATGACTCCAATTATTTTAATCTTTTTTCATTTGTCATAACGCTATGTTACATCAAGAGAAATTTGCCACAGCTTGACAATATAGGCATCATATTAATTGTTATGAAATACCTAAGAAGATAGGATGTTTATTTCTATAGGTCATCGCGATAGATTTTTTTTTAAAATCACTCTGGAAAGAGGAATGGAACATGTTTTAGTGTTTTTTCCCTAAACAATTTCTATGTTCAATCTATGACCGGAAATCTTATCTATAACACAGGTTTATTATTTATATATCAACAGTTAGGCCCAAGTCTTAGCTTTCTATTAATGTATTGTTTATAAAAATCATGACGTGAGAGCGATTCAAGTTAGAAAAACAATAGTTTCTATCATTTCTCAGGACTGAGTGGAGAGTGCTTGCCTCGTTTTCGATTGACCTACTTAGGCTGCCATTACAAAATGGCGATAGTGTGAAAGTTCCGAATTAGACCATCGTAATCATATCATAATCTCCCCTGTTCAAATAGATCCGGACTAATGGTCTATGTTTTGTTATATGTTTTTTAACTGGAACAGTGGAATTAGAACGAGTAGAAAAGATAGAAGGTGATTTTAGTATTTTTACAGGATTTTCAGACGCACATACCATCCTCTGTGCATTCACTTTCCTGTCCCCATGAAGCGTCAAGTCTTTGAAGTTTTAATCACGATACTATTTCAATAAAAACATATTTTGGCTTTGTTAGATATGAATTATCATGCGACATCTTGCACAAATGTTTGGTATATCACATACCGGTAGGCCCTACAATGGCTACATCATGTGTGCTACAACTACAAGTACAACTTACAAGTTAGGGAACACTGCTTCAAAATACCCGATGACCCCTACAGTTTCTATGCGGTAGATAAGAAATATAGATCGAAATGTAGCCTGTTGTAGTAAATACATGCATCGCCTACGTCTATATCTATCTTTGTCTAGATCTCTTGATCTAGATCTAGATCTGGCAACTGAAACACTTAAAAAATTATTAAATAGGCCCAGGTTTACTGAAACTTGAAAGTGACGTCGTTTTTTGTTCATCTGAGACTCAGGCCATAAACCTTGGCTACTCCCTCAGATATCCGTAAACATGTTAATGGCGTTTTAATCCTAGGCTTTAGTATCCTACTCAGTTACTGAGTTAGATCTTTTATTAAGTGTTTCTTACCTGTTTAGTCTTTAAAATATGCAAAGCTAGAAACACGTGCTGTCATGCTGTGTACAGTGTGTTTATAAATGAATCTCGCGTGGCCAACATCGGTGCTTGTGACGTCACTACGCCAACTATGACGTCATTACTTGAGTTGCGGCAGGTGGCGCCACCTTTTTACACAGTCATCATTCATTAAAGGGTGCTGATTTTATCATTATGGGGCGCAATAGGTGTTCACTTTCATAAACATTGTTAAAGGTCCGTTGTATTAAGGAAGACTAGGAGGTTTCAATGTCAGAATAATTGGTTGTATGATTTTAGATATAGTCAGTTTCCATTTCTATATCAATAAAGAATTAATCACTTAAAATAGTTAAATCATATTAGGCCCTAATTGGGACTTGACTTCCAAAATGAGACACGCTAAATGAATCGAAGAATCTAAATTTTACACAGCTGACGACATAGTGAATTAAATAGGCTAACTTTCAACTGTGTGGCATATGTTTGCCTTTTATGTGTCCATTTTTGGTTGATGCAAACTTTAAGCTGAATGTAATTTTTATGAATTGTAAACGGTAGGCCTATTTAATAGGCTTAGACGGTTTGCACAAGTTAATTCATGATTGGAAATGATATGTTCCCGAAACCAATATAGAGTGGCCTATAGCAATGTATGTCGAGAATGAAACACGAGAATCTGATAAAGATACTTCCATACATTGATATAATCGATGAAAAAAAACCTGATATCTCATTGCTATGATAATTTGACGTGTGCTAGAGAATATATTTATCAGGCATAGACTTTGTTTTACTTCCTCGTTTCTAGCGGATAAGGAACACATTGTCTGGACCAGGTAAAGTAGCCTATTATCTCTGGGAATATGATAATAGATATTGCATTTTACGAGCTCCTAAGAAAAGTACAAGGTTTGTTTTATTCAATAATTTCAACTACCGTACCTTGTACTCCTGTATATACGTGTTTAATCAGATGGCCTATATCCTTGCCGTTTCTATGTCTAGTCCTTTCACGATCTCTGGCAGCTGCATGGGCCATAGCCCAAAGTTGCAATTATTCTATACTGGTACCTGTACGGTACTGGCACCAATCGCAGGGATCATATACAAAATTGTGATGGAAAAATATGATTGTGCTTGCGGATGCTCTGAAACCTGCACCCAACCACCCTCCGCCTCCTGGGGGCGACGAAGAGGGTACCTCTCCATTCCATATCCAGCGGTTGGTGGTGGTGGGGGGGGGGGGGGGGGGCAGATGAGGAGGCCATTTCCCCTCTCTGTGTGGGATGTTACAAGAGGAAGAAACTGTTACATTCCAAAATATCGGTATGTGAAACATACAAATTCTATCCCTTGGCCTCTACCTAATACGCCTATGGAGGTGACCCCTTGGTTATATGATCAACAGGATCGCCCCCACACGGTAAACACTTAGCCAGCATATAATCCTTATCTCAATGTATTCCCATCAGTCCAGTCAGCATAGCGCATTGCAATACCACCAACAATAAAGCTTGTAACAGGACGAAGCCTTGGAGTCATTCATTCAGCTTGCTATTCACAACCTATAGTAACACTGGTGGAGAACTCCTAAGACTACAGGCAACACCTTCCACAAGCATGCAGAACACTGCTAGAAACCTTCACTCAACACTAATGCCAAGCATGGCAGACCTTTGACGAACAGAAAAGGTCGGCCAAACACGTTGTCAGAAACAACAGCAGCAACGCAACAACCACCAGCTGGCACACCGCCACTCCTCAGCCGTCTGAAGAAACAAGTACCACAGAGCTGCTATATCCGAAGTTACCGTCTCTCTATGAGAATGATGCTCACATCACCTTGGACACTCAGCTGCAAAACACAGTCGACCCACCAGAGGAAAACGACAATGTTAACATGACAGAGACGGACAGCCTCCGTTCCAAGATGTTTGAACAGAAGAAACTTATCGAAAGGCTGTCCATGGAGAATGCAAAATTGACGGAGGAACTCCACAAAGCCAAGTTTATCAGTCAGGCGATTCCCGCAGCATTTCAATCTACTGCAACCCCCTGAGTTTCTGAATTGGAACCTCCAATCAATGTCCCCACACTCCCTCACCAAACAAACTAAAATACGCTCTCTCAAGCTTGCTTACCAACTCACAAAGGAAAGAGATAGCTTCAGTCCTCGAGCAAAATAAGGACTCATTCATCTCGGCAGACAGTGTGATTGGTTTACAAACAGATTCATACCGCATAGTGGTCGGCCTCAGAGACCTCAACTCATAATTACTATCCACTCCTATTCCTTCCCTCATGCAGTTGATATTACCAAGACAGTCGGAAACTCTCAATCAAAATTCTTTTCCAAATTAGAAATTTACAGTGCTCAGCATCAGATACCACTAGACGCCTCATCTAGGCATCTCACAACATTTTCCAGTTTCAGTAAACATTAGATTCAAAGTTTTGCCAATGGGTCTGTCTATTTGGCAAAATTGTTTCAAAATTGTGTAGACCAGCTGCTGTGTACCGTCAAATGTCACTGCACCACAGCTTACGTTGATGATAAAGCAGTCTATTCACCTACTTGGTCACAATGCATCAAACACCTGGATGAAGTGTTAAAACTTAGAAGTGAAAAATGCAAATTCAGAGCTTCTGAAAAAGACTTCCTCAGATACAGGATCTCTAGGAAAGGTCTGTTGCTCTCTCCGAAAAAGGTAGCCCCCATAGCCACCTATCCAGCCCCTAGAACTGTATCCCAGGTCAGAGCATCTAACAGCCTCACTAACTTTTACAAACATATCATCAAAGATTTCTCCATCATCATGCCCTCTGTACGACTTAACCAAATCCTCAACCAAACTTAAATGGACCGCTACACATCAGCTCGAATTCGATACCATCATAAAAGCAATGTGTAAAGAAGCCATGCTGAAGTCCCTGAATTACAATGAACCCTTCACCATTTTTACAGAGGGGCTGCGGTTGCGCCCTAACACAAGAAGTCGCAACATGGTTCTATCATCTGATAGAATTCGCTGGTCGAGCATTCATGGAAACCTCCCTCAAACCCAGTCACTAAGTAGCTACATACTTCTAACGCATGACCAATTCATCATTTTCCAAGGCATACTGTTTAGAACCACCAACTTCAAAAGCAATCCTTCTCCACCTCTTGTTCAAATAGTAGTTCCTCAAACACACTCCCAAGATGCTATCAAATCAGTGCATGATAGCCTACTTGGAGGACACTTAGGACTACCACACACTTTCCCCTCAATTTCTCAATCTTTCTACTGGCCAACTTCATTTTCAGACACAAGAGGCTACATAGCCACATGCCATAATTGCCTTACATCAAAATGCATTCCAAAGAAATTCACACCATCACTCACACAGAGAGACCCCAATCACCAACTACATTCACACGATTTCAATGGACACCACCAGCCCTCTACACACATCCACAATAGGCTCAAAATACATACAGGTAGTCTTTTGCTACGCATCCCACTATGTGATAGCGTGGGATACAAACAACATCAATGCAGCACAAACGAACTATTCAATAAAATATTTTGCATACACTGCATCCCATCTCATATTTACACAGACAACGGTTCAACTTTCACCTCCAACACTTTCAAATCCTTCTGCAATGCACTCGGTATCCACCAGAAACACAGCAGCACATACCACCTGTGCACTCAAGGCTTAGTGGAATGCTGCAATGCTTCCATTCAAGCATGCCTACTGTCCTAAATTCACCCTCACCCCCCTTGCTTACATCCCCCTTCTCAATACCAATCTTTCCACTGATCCAACCCTATCCACTAATGCTAAGAATATTGATGATGGCTCTTCTACTCTCTTTCACACAATCCTTACCTTGCACAAAGAGATTGACAATTATCAAGAAGAGAATCACTAAATATTTTCAATGCAGTACACACAGGCCTTTAATGTTGACCAGTTCTTGGTACATGACTCCATATAAACAATACCTCTAATGTACTACATTGCCCTTATGAAATAGCTTTATACATTGACTTACCCTCCAGTACAAACCTCCTACATTGCCCAGTCTCTGGTATATGATACCATAAAGATATATGCAATGCAGTAGATACTTACACTTACAGGCATTGTATGTTGAGCTGTTTTTGGTATATGATGCGATAACATTAGCTCTATTGCATTATTTTCTTACATTGGCTTTCTACATTGACCTCTCCTCTAGTGCAGCACTTACCTTCACCGATAGGTCTTCTGCATTGACCGATCCACTGATGCAGTGTATTAATCCACGAGCCCAGTAGAGAGTCACGCCCGTGGCTTTATAACGTGTGTGTAAGTAATGCGTACACTTTGTAGTTCTCCGTGTATCTCTCCCGTGAATTGAATCTGCTCCACTCTGGTAACACAATGTGACTCTCACGTACACACCCGACGCCTTATCACGCACTGCTCCTCAAAAATACTCCTCTCTGATAACCTCAAAATGGCCGACCCAAGGTATTCTTATCTATTGATTTCTTTATCTCTGTCGGTAGCGTCTTGATCTTGACGTTTAAGTAATTGGACACGCCTTAGGTTAAGCGGATCAGCTTGGTAAGATTATGGATTGATCTCAATGAATTGATCAATCAAGATGAGTTTTATCGGCGGAAAATTATGTTTTATGTGGCATTATGCCATCATAGAGGTATAACATACTAATTCTGGTATAAGACGTCCTTTTAGAGAGAAGGCATGGCCATGAGAGGACAGAAAACATATATGTCATGCCGGAATTCTGTATAGATGTGTCATTTCGATTTGTATTGGCTATGATTAAACTGCTGATCTATTCCTTCATCTCTGATTAACCATTGATCATTCTGATGATCTCTTCCTGTTGTGCAATATTTGGATTGCGGCAAGGTAGCTTATGCACTGTCCCAAAAGTAAACAGAAGATCCAGCATTGCTCCATCAAAGAGAAGTTTAAGAATAAAAAGATAATTAAAACATGTTTATTTTGATTTACAATATCCAACCATACAATTTGTGATTTGAGATTGATTTTGGTCTATCATGCTAAGCCGATCATAGATGGTGTCATTGAAAGGGCGTGTTCCACTTGATCGAGAATATATCTACTGACAGAGAGGAGCGAGACCGCAAACCTTGAAGAATTTTCTTCAATGATATTACCACAAAACTACGACAAAAGAGCATCGCACAGCGGCCGCACGGCAGTCGCACGATGGCCTTTTTTGAAAAGACAGTTTTGTCAGGTGGTTATGACAGCAATCGGTGCAGTGGTGGAGGCAACACGCCCAACGGTGGTGACCGCACGGAAGTGTAATGGGTGAACCTGATAAAACCTAATAGAACCTAAAAAAATAGCTTTTGTCAGATGCCCGCAAACGTAGCCCGCACGGCTACCATGCAGCATTGGTCTTTGAGCTGACTTGTGAGTTTGTACACTATAAGAATGTTTGGCTGATTCCAACACTTCTGATTCAAGGCCAGCCCAATGGAACAACCCCTTGGCATAGTTCCTATTTACCTAGGGAAACATAAAATTACTTCTTTTAGTTATTGTACCTTTACATCAGAGATCATAATAAGCAGCTTGCATACATAAAGGCTTCTTGTTGGTATTTACTATGGGTCCGTATCAGATCAGAGTTTAACTGTTTTTTTATATATATGAGCTATGCTCTCTTTATTGATCACAAAGTGGAAAACAGTTTCAATTCACAACGTAGCATAATGGTGTATCCCTTAGGTAACATGTGTACTCTCCATCGTTGCACAATTTCTGAAAATATAAGGACCGAGCAGCATTTTATGTATTTAGTAAAGAATATCCCTGAAGGTTTCTTGTCCTGTAAATTATACACATTCATTAGTGAGTAAGTGGAATCCTAAACCTGCATGAGCGTGACCTCTTTGTTTCCTCCAAAAGCTTAAGTTCCCATATTGCTATTCAACCTTAAGATGACCTAATCAGCCCATCAAATCAATTCTAAAATTCCAAGTTCCTACATTCTTCTTAAATCATCTAAATCATCTTGCAAGCCAGTCAGTTCATGTAATCCAATCAATGACTATTGTTAAACACAGTTTTTACCACATTAGCACCAGTTTCTAGCTGATATTCTCTGGGAACATTTTTTTCTGTAATCATTCTCCCTGGAAGTTAATTGATAAGAAGGTACGTCATCGCGTTATCCTTATCAAAGATATGTCTTTACTGTCAATGCAGTATCTGAAGACATGTTTATAACACTCATCAATTGCAAACTGAATAATCAATAAACAACCTTTACTTTGGTGTTAAGACCATTGAATAAGTGAAAGAAAAAGACCTGGCCGAAACACATATAAACTGATCTATGTATGATCAATAAATTCTGATTGTAGAATCAATATCTTATATTTTCATGATTTAAAAGTAATGAAAATTTGATATGAAACAGTTTTCAACACTGCTATGTATGTATATGTTTCTACATTAGCTTCAGAAATGCAGGGACTCTTTTTACTTTACAAGATGTTTTGCGTTGAAAATGGATTTAATAAAAAAGGTACTCAGAGATCAATTATCTTGGGTAATTAAACATTCTTAAGGTCTCATATTAGATGGACACATAGAAAAGCATGCATATTTAGAATTTTATGGGTTCAAAATTTGTTCATGCTTTGGGTGTCATATATAGGATAAGGTGTCCCATTCGAGGATCACTCCCCCCCCCCCAGACACCGGTTAAAATATAATTCTGGATGAAAGAGATTAATCAATCTGTTCGTCTATTCAAACCTGCGGATTGCTGTTTGATATGTTGCTATGATCTGATTGGTGACAGAATAACTTTAAGGGAGAGGGTCAGCAAGGTTATCAGCGTAGTTACACTTTGACCGCTACCACAGTCAAGGTGCCTCTTGTGATCTCAAAAGACTTAACACCTGTAGTTAGACAATCAACACACAGCCCACTGGATTACAGTGCATACGGAGGTTTATCGGCATGCCAGGGTGTAAGCAATAGGTAGGTTTATTTCATCCACTTATTACCGATAGCATGAATAGGATTTGAAGTATGTGCAATACCTTTGAGATATTGGGGACTGGTAAATATAAGGAAATACTGAGAAATCCTTATTTGCTCTGGCTGATCTGAATATTTGAATCGGGTCCGAATAGAACACAAGGGTTCATGTATTTGGAAAGGAGCCACATGTATGAGAAGAATAAACCCCAGAGATAGCTGTGATAGATACTCTGTAGTATACATATCAGTATTTCAATCTATGTCAGTGGGAACATGATGAAACGGTGCGAACGATGCAACCTTCCCTAACTTCTCATGAAATTTAGTAAAAACCTAACACAGCTATTAAATCATTTACATATTTTCAGAATTCGGCAATACAAGTTGAGAAATGATTACGGAATGACGAAAGAGCCACATAAACTGGTTCGCTGCTTCAGGAAAATACCTCAGGTGAAGTTTGATTTAATCGTCTAATGATATCCTACTCCTACCAATTCACGAGACAACAATCTGCCTCAGGACTGGCCTCACCAATGGAGCACTAGATCAGCCCTGACTTAAGGTGCTTTAACGATAATTACTCGACTTCTATGAAGTACTCTTGAGATTTCTTGAGTGTGTCCAGGAAAGAGCTTGTATCCTCTAAGATTCAATATGGGAAAGACAGCAGAGAGATCTTAAGATCACCTTCAAAGAGTTCCGGGGAGTGGTATATGGATGTGGGTATGGTATTCCGACCGTAAAACATGCGGTTTGTTGCTCTCGATCACAGTTAATATGTGATTTTCTGAATCTAAGCAAGTTATATTGACTTTTAAGAATGAGCTTCAGATATTCTAAGATGGCGGAAGATATGAAAATAACTGCCGCCCGGCCTGTGGGGAGTGAAGCGGGTACCATGAATGAACCGGAGACTGCAGGAACTTCTTCACTGGCAGAAGAAACTGAAAGGGCGGGAGAACACAATATGGCGTCAATTTCCAAAATATCGGATGGAAATACTGACATGAACAAGTTTGAAATAAAAGATAAGTTGGACTCAAGAAAAACCGTTGATGGATCGAAGATGGCCGAAACTGGGTTTGAAAATCCGGGCTTCTTATTGGAAGACGGCAGCACACCAGATGAGCAAAAACCGGATCTGCTTAGACCAGGTGAACAAAAACAGGATCTTCTTATACCAGATGAACAAAAACAGGATCTGCCAAGACCAGATGAACAAAAACAGGATCTTCTTAGACCAGATGAACAAAAACAGGATCTGCTTAGACCAGATGAACAAAAACAGGATCTACTTAGACCAGATGAACAAAAACAGGATCTGCTTAGGGACCCTCAATCTTATTCTAGTCTTCAGAATGCTGATGAAACCAGGGAGACACCGGCCAGACCAGAGAGCTCCACCACCCCCTCCACACCTACACCACCCGACGAGACCCCTTCATCCAGGGTCACGGATCAGCACCAAGTCAGCAATCCGGAACGGAAATCTAAGAGGTCAAGGAATCCGGACCGGAAGTCAAAGCGGCGTCACCGCGCACGCTTTGCGCCGGATGTACCGGAAGAGACCGGTCCGAGAGACTTTCCCAGCTCTAGTTGGTCTCAAAGGGGGGTCAAGGTGGCCCCCATACAACCCGTGAGAAAAGACACGGGTATTTTCCCAGGGTTCAGACTTGGTGATCACACTGCACGATTCGGTGAACGCAGTGCAGAGAATGGTTCGCAGGAGACGGTCTTGGAGGAGCTGAAGGTCACAGAGGATGTACCACAGAGGTCAGACTGTGAGTCAAGGTCACAGGGAGAGGAGCAACCGCAACGTGCTGCACCTTCAAGGTATATGTTTTGAATGTTATCTTTCATGAATGAAATTATAGATTGTGACTTATGAATATCACTTCATCTTTCCACTATTTGCCTTACATGTATTCTGTTCACTATCT
This sequence comes from Alentia gelatinosa, assembly GCA_950022655.1. Lineage (NCBI taxonomy): Eukaryota > Metazoa > Annelida > Polychaeta > Phyllodocida > Polynoidae > Alentia > Alentia gelatinosa. Next base: position 22,935,675 of record OX465589.1, on the reverse strand, counting down.
AAATGTATTTGTTTCAATCAGCAATGGCTATGCTTAATGCAGGACATCCCAGCTATTAAAATCAAGAGTGTAATACTGAGGTCCATTTGACATTTTCTATCAAATGGTAGCCTGAGATGTTAAGATTCTTGATGATGTATTTTTTCGTAAAATATCTTAAAGTATGTTAAAATGATATTATTTCACACTCATTATCTCTCCCTCACAGCGGAAGTAACACAGACGAGTTCGAGGACATTGGATGGGATAATAGTTTGGAGGTTCCCCGCCAGGTGGATGACACGTGCTCCCGCGCATGCGCGATGCACTTTGAGACATTCCTGAAGGTGGCGCTAGTGTCTGCTTTATTTCTGCTGGTGCTTGGCGGAGGTGCAATTCATCTCATGACCCTCATTATTATGGCCAATGAAGTAAGTTGAGACACAGGAGGCTTCAACACATTATAATAAAGTCATGAGTAATTCTATCTTTAAGCTGACTTTATTTGTAACTGTTTGGTAAGTTATTGATATAAACAAATAACGTTTATTAATGAAATATGAATGTTTATCATCTTTAATTTTTATCAGAAATAAACATTTTAGCTCAGTTATGTCATAAGTCTCCAGGTGAGCGAAGTTATAACGAGTTAATGAGTAGCATTTGATTGTAGATTAACATTGAATTTTAGATGTGGCAGCCAAACGACAGTTGGTACGCGTGCAGTAATGAAAAGCAGACAACTACCTGCCTCCCGCTTACCTGGACCAACCAAAGTGAAACGGTATGAACATTTATTTTGTATTCAGTGAAAACAAAATGTAATCACCAGCAGTTGGCGTTCTTCTTTGAATCAGCCAGGTGAGAACCAGTTCACAAACAGGGACAAAAGACATTTGGACAGGTGCATAGACATACAAAGGACGATTAAACCCTTAGTACTTAGAATACTTTTGATACTGGTCATATGACGCAGAGATACTGTATGCCACTTTTGTTGGTTGAGAAGTCGTTTGTTATTCTATATTTCCTTCTTTTGGGTTAACTGAATAATGAAATGACTCATTAGTCAAACACAAAAAAATAAACAATGAGACAATTGGACAAGGCTATAACAACAGTAAAGTCCGAGATTACAAGAGATTAATAGTTTTATGCAATTACCCAAATGCTGACAATTAATTTATAAATGGGGTTTCTCAAGCTTCATACCCCTTCATACTTATCCGCACAATCATTGGTGCATTCCTCTTCATTTTACAGCCAAGTTGTTTATCCGGGAATCTCTACTACATGGAGCGGTGCAGTGTCGCGGCTGCACCGTGGGCCTGGGGCCTACTTCTGGTGCTCGTCACACCTGATCTGCTTGTTACACTTCGTTGCCTCTTCTACTGGTTAACTGACTCAGTGCAGGGAACCAGCAGCGCTGATCTGAGCCCATCACAGACCAGAAACAGGAGGAGGATAAAGGCATATTTAGCTGTGAGACTTTCACCATTACACTGTGCACTGACAATCTTTTGATCGTAAAATCCTAGTCATTGCCGTGAGCATTGTATGCCTTTACACTGTAAAAACTTTGATAAGTATCATGGACATTCAAATCTATTACTTTTCATTACCACGAGCAACGTCCACCCTTTAACGGTCGGAACTATGTCATTACTGGTATTTTCCGCCATTTAGCTGTAAGACTTTGGCCATTCGTAGAGGTATTGTACACCTTTCATCTGTTAGGCCTATAAGACATTGACCTGCCGATATTCTTCTATTCAATACATGCTTCTTCTCATTGATAACAATCGATGACATCCTTTTCAATTTATGTACTTCTTTAATCAAATCTGTTCGCTACACCAAAGTTCGTCGTCGGTCATTACTTGGGGGTGGGATATGAGTGGCTCTGAATGCGGAACAGATCCCAGTCTGGCATTACCCAGAGCATTCATTATTGGTCGCTGTGAAAGGATACTGTACAAGGACATCGCTCATTACCGATTCGTTTTGACAATCAGATTGTTGGAGATCGATGTCAATGTTTTATAGGCTTAAGATTTTGGCCATTACTATGGGTATTATGGCTGACCAATGCTTCTCAGCTGTACCAGTTTGATTATTACTATAGGCGAACTTTTTAGAGGCAACACCTTTTTTATTCCTTTCCAATATACCTTAGAATTTGGTATTGATACCTGTTGTTTACCTATTAAAAATAATACGAATCTCCGACATTGGTTCAGAGATGTAGAATGACCATAGCTCCGTTTTACAGGTCATCTTGGTGGAAAGTCTCCGCGCGTTCGGCGTCTGTCTGTTCGTCTTCGTCGTACTTCCGCTGGTCGAGTCGGATTTACATCGCGTCGTTCTCATGTCCTGCACTGCGCTCGTTCCCGGCGTCACCAACCTATTGCTGCCTAACAAGCAGACGACAAACCGATACTGGCGGGCATGTGACGTCATTTCTGCCCTGTGTCAGGTGGCGGCGTTGGTCATGTGGCCTCTGCTGGTCGGTCTACAAGTCCTCGATTGGAGTCTCCACCTGGTGAGTGAAAACTGTAAGATTATGTTTATAAAGGAACAAAAAAACAATAATCACAATTATGATAATGATAATAATGATATGTATGATTATTTGGTCTTGTATTTTGGTATATTACAAGGTCAGGTGGCTCCATATGATGTAATATTACAAAACCCACAAGGTCAACCACGTTTAGTTTTTATTCTATGCCCATATATATACATGAAAACAGTTTCATGACAGAAAAATTTAGACATACATAGTATGATGGATCAACCTTTTGTTGTTCATATTGACTGCAATGATGATGATCAACAGGTTGTGTTCGTGTTCCTAGTTCATTCCTATCACGTGATATGACACAACCAATGAGGATGATAGTCTCTTAAAGAATTCGCAATAAATTCTCACTTGTTGTCATGACAATTAAAACCAATTGGTCACCAAACAACTGACGCTGCAATCCCTTTATTGACAATACGATTTGATACGATTTTGATACCAAAATTGTATACCTGTATATGAAGAAGTAAATAAAGAAATTCTTTTAAAAGATTTAGCCACTCCCTTAATAACGACATATGGATATGCTTTGAAACTTGTGTCAGAGGCAACTTCTATCTACAGCACTTAACTTCACATATTATACAGCTCAAGGCAATGAGTGTCGATACATGCATTGACGTAGAGTAACACTATTTTCTTCATCCTCACAATGAACAGACTATATACTTAATACTCGTACCAGGATATAGCACTTTGCATAGTGGGCAGACATAATATTGATTCAGCCCAAAATACACTCGAGAACCTTTCCGTGATGCCATGGAAAGACCAGATAAAGCTACTGCTGACAAAAGCAGTGGTTCACTATTATCAATATCCTTTTTTGAGATTCCATTGGTGTTTAGTAATGGTTGAATAAATTCCGAATATACTATGAATCAGAACACCTTGCCAGTGGGCTACTTAAGATCCAATACCAAGATTTATATTCAAGGTTTCAAATGATTATTTTCTGCGCGTGATATTATGTCCTATTGTAATATTCAACAAGGATTTGAATTTCAACCCAACCTCTTGTTAACGTATGACATGTCTTCTCTAATTCAATATCCTTTTTATTCTTTCTCTCCGTGGTAGACTTGGGCGATACCTTTGTCCCTGATATTGGTCTCTGCGCCTTATTTATTCAATTACTACGACTCCCCTAGAACGAGCAGTGCAGGTGAGTTTAAGTGTGTTATTCATGCCTAGAGATACCAATGTATAAGCAAACAATATTAACTTATCACTAGTGAACAACCAAGAGGTATGGAAATGATAAGATACCCCTGCACACAACGATTTATAGTTGTGTGGAATTATGATTTCTTAAAGGGGGGCGTCCACCAACCACGACAAGGCTACGATAAGCGACGACAAGAAATTTCCAATCGGCGCTTGTCGCGGCCTTGTCGTAAGAAGAGGGGCTTTACGACAGCATCGTCGAGGGTGTCGGGAAGTGTACGCTCCACCAAAATTTACTATTTAGACCTCTGCGACACGCTCCCGACACGCCATGACACTCCATGACAAAGGTCCAGTCGTAGGAAAAATCAAGCATGTTCGATTTTGTCGTAACCTTGTCGGAAGGCTCCCGACAAGCTTCTAGTCGCAGCCTGTCGTGGCCTTGTCGTAGACTCTTGTCGGGAACTGGGGTCCACCAACCACGACAAGGCTACGACAAGTCTTCTAATTGTAGGGCTGTCGTAGTTGGTGGACGCCCGCCTTTATGCTAGGTGGGGGAAGTGAGACGGCCTAGGACCACAAGGGCCCGATGCCGACCCCACTCGTCTCATCTCATATATTCTTATTCATTCCAGCCAATAACTTCCATTGTGCCGTTAATTCATTCATAATGTTTATATCTTTAAGCTAGGAATAGCGTGTGTGTAATAGCATCTCATCCAGTAAAATGTGACTGGCTGACCCAAAAGATACCGTATTATATGAAATATAAGAAATGTTCAACTAATGACGCATGAACGCAGTATGGTTTCTTTATTAGTCTTGCGGAAGAACAATGAACTCTTGTTTGAATTAATTCTGGAGAATCCTAAGACACACAAATCAGTTTACTGTGCTGTCTGGCAGTGAATACAGCCTCTATGAGTAGATCTGACACTGTGGTTTTCAGCTGACGGGTTGGTGTCTGGTATAAAACAGCTACGTTTTGACATTTACAATGAGCGGAACAGCATTTACCTGGTGGCCAGCTTCGTGAAGGTCGTCCTCTCTTTTAGCCTCATGTGTCTCTTCACGTCCGTGACTTACAAGCTGGACGTCTTCAGCCTTTCCTATAGCAGGTAGATAGTGGTTAATCTGTCAGACCAAATATTCACACAAATTTATATGATTGTCATGTATGTGTCGGGGTTGGGGCGAAGGAGATGTTTCTTTCCTTTATCCAAAATATCGGGGTTGGAACGGGTTTTCTTAATTGTTCGTTTGTTTCTTTTCCGTTACTTCTCTATCCCCTCCACAATGTAGGGGATAGATTTAGATATGTGGTTAAATACGCATATACTTTCTTTCCTTTATATGTTTTGGAATATACTATTAATGTTCTTATTGTGGTGCAATTAGTACTTGGGCGTTGATCATGTTGCCTCCACACTGGGCGCTTTCCATAAGGGTATGATAGACTTTAGAACAAGGAATTACAAGTATTAGGTTGTGGCTTTGTGGGATTGATATACTGGCCTTAAGAGTGCCAAAACGTTCTGGATTCTTGTTACTATAAGGGATATGTTATGGGTAGACTTGTATCATAATTGTGTAGAACTATTGTGAGTAAATGTAGAGAATATAAACTTCCCAAATAACCTAGTTGCTCTAACATATACATTTAATGCGAATTAAACGGCATTGAAATAAATATCATTCGCCTAAGGGTTCACAATAGGGGCCATCCATAAAGTACCTATGCAGACTTTCTGACAAATTGTATCCCAATCCTCTCGCAAACTAATATGCATTAGATTAATTAATTAAGAGAAAGGGTGTACACAGAATTACCCAAACAATCCTAGATTTTTTAACCCCCACCTCCTCACAGCGTATGTTTTGGATGGCCCCTTATAACTGAATAGAATGGTAGGATACATGTCATCCTTAGATTCGGACTCATTTCTACCAGTAAAGAGATTGGGGGTGGGGATGAAAATCCTCATCTGAATTCATACAATACTCTCCATTCCTTACCTTAAAGGCTTTGCTATATATACATATATATGTATGGTACCTACCTATAACATTAATACCAGCGGCGTTTACATACAGGTGTAGTACTCACTTTCCAATGAATTTACATTGCTGACATGGCTACCTTCATAAATACCCAATATTGACTGGTTTCAGATACAAGCGGCCGTATGCTCCGAAGAGTTGACGCGTCCTAATATCCGAGGGTATGTTAGGGTATTGCGCAGAGTCAACTCCGAGGAGCGTACAACCGCTTTTATCTGAAAATATAGTAGGTAACCAGTCTATATTGTATTTATCATCCACCTTTTCTGGACAAGTGGCTTGTCGATATCAGTTCGTTTTGGTTATGAACTATTTTTCCGTTCACACTATTTTCCCGTATGCGCCACCCGGAGCATACAACATATCCGTATGCGCTGGGTATATCCATACAAACTCCCTATGTGTTTTCTATGGACACTTTGTATTAGGTGGATGATAAAACCATAGAGACCAGGTAATTCAGTGGGATCTTGTTCAGTATGTTTAGTCTACTTACATTCTGGTTTTATCTCATCATTGATTGTGTCTGTGTGTATCCAGCTGTGGTGTCCAGGAGTTAACACCTGCCGACCTGCCTGGACTGGACACTGACTGGGCCTGGGTGCTGCTCATCAACGTGCTGTCCGGTCTCATTTGTTACCTGGCTGCCCGCACCGCCTCCAGGATCTGCTCACAGGTCATAGCGTGAGTAACTCGTATCATATTACCCCAATTTAAAAAAAACCAATATCTATTGAAGGAATATCGTCTGTACAATCACCGGGTTTGGCGATACCGCCGTTCGTCCTCTCGGGTTATGACCCCCCTAATCCTCATTCTAATGGCTGGTGTCAAGCCGAATGGATAGTAGGTACTGTTTTTGTGTAAGACTTTAGTAGTACACGACTGGGATTTGAACCCCCGACCTCCCATGCTCAAGGCAAGGACCCCTTCCACCATTTAGCCACGGAACTTAATGCGAGTGGCTCATGACCTATCAGGCCTCATAGGGATAGCAGCAGTAATTCATATCATATCACAGTTTCATAGGATTGACATGGGGGACTAATGTTATACCTCCTTTATAGGGTCAGCGCGAGTTGCTCATATCAAATCAGTACTCATAGTTCATATTATACGACCTTCATAATGGAGGTGAGTTTGAATCTCTCTCTCTCTCTCTCTCTCTCTCTCTCTCTCTCTCTCTCTCTCTCTCTCTCTCTCTCTCTCTCTCTCTTAGACATGGTCTTCAGTATGATAAAAACCATTAGAATATTTTACAAGCTATAACTGTTATATTTCTAATAGGTATGCTGTACCATTGATGCTGACGCCTCTCCTGGTCTTCTTCTTCGTGCTCGGGTCCTGTGAGACGTACCTGACTGATGTGTGTTACTTTGAGCGCCTCATGCCCGCTCATCTTTCTCTGGCCTGTCCCCTGAGCTACTCCTGGTACCACCAGCTCTTCACTCAGTGGGCTTGGCTCTTCTTTGTCTGGTGGCTCTCCAAACTCTGGATCGCCAGACATATCTGGTACCCTACTAATATAAAATTAGCCAAGGCTGACAGGTTCGTTGCAGTTTTTCGTTCATTTTTGCCGGTTTCATTGCCTTATTATTTTTCTTGTTATTTGTTTTGTGATAGCAGAATCCACTGACTGAGCAATAGCATTCCATGAATGAACTTATCATTCGAATGGGTCTATCAATTTATCATAATTTCTACTCATATATTGTAAAAGTATAAGGTAATCGTATCATATCAGTGAATGATAAATAGATTCACCTCTCTTTTTTAAGGGCTGAACATATATAGTCATTTCCAGCAAGATTTGAAATTTAGTATCATTATTTATAAAGTGCATGATTTAAGAACTATATAGAGTAGAATCATAGACTTAAGAAACCTGTTTATGGATTATTCCAACAGTATTTTCTTCGCACCTCTATACGAAGGTGTTTTCCTTGAGAATTCACTGATGATGAACCGAATGAAGCAGGTATGGAATGAATCATTTGTTTTTCTATCTTATTTCCAGTATACCTAGTGACACTGAAAATTCCAAGGTGCATTTAACAAATTTAATAAAGCAGTTACTGAAGTTAAACATTTATACTGCAGAACCCCTTAAATCCTAACCTCCACTATGACTCATCAGACGTTTACCCATCCCCAAATCCTGACCCCAACACACACATACCCCACCAATAGAATTATTGAATTAAAATCATAGACACTTGTGACTGTATAACTATATGAGAAATGACCTTCAGGTTGACAAGGTGAGGTAACTTTACAGAGGTCCAGGGGCACCACATGTATATCGAATTGCTCTTTTCTGAAGAGAGCTTAACTCCGTTTATTAATCCAGAAAAAAGCAGGTACATAGTCAAAGTAGTAACTTGTCTAGTCTGTACGAACATGTGAACAATCCATCGATGTACAATTGTATATCCAATAGACCACACTAGCTCACTCCAACGATGAACAATAACTGGAAAAAGAAAATATACCAGAATCTCGCACTAGAGAAACAAATATAGAATGTTTGCACATAGTTCATGCACTAACTTGAAAAAAACTTGGAAATAAATGCATAATAGATGCATAAAATGCAGCTATATCGAATAGCTTAATCAACTGCTCTATTATTGACAGGTTCCAGATGACAAACAGGTGAAGAGACCTGTGCCCATGGTAAAGATCTGCGCCACCATGTGGCATGAGGACCGGGCTGAGATGGCCTCACTCATCAAGTCCATCTGCAGGTAGGTGCAGCTCTCGTTATCAGCAGGACATCAGGGACCCGTTTCACTAGTTTCGTGACATGTCTGTGACACCATACAGACATTGGGGTTGTCTAGTTTCGTGACCACACAAGTAGCTGCCTTTAGGAAAAGACAGACCCCAAACATAAGAATTAGACAAATCTAGACACATCATGGACCTGTTTCACTAGTTTTGTGACGAAAGTGTTAGATATACATGAAAAGCGGCACCAACAGTGCATGCAAGAACGGACAAAACGAAGTCTACTGTCTAGTTCTTATGAAACCGGACACACCATCTAGATGCTATCTAGACATGTCACAAAACTAGTGAAGCAGGTCCCTGGTGCTGTTCTCTATTATAGTACAGTTCTCGTCAATATCGGGACATACCGAACGTACTATTCCCATCATCAGCAGGACTTATGTTATAAGTCCCTTTTGTATTGCCCACCTAATAGGGAGGCTCCATAGGAAATGTATAGAGTGCCTGGAATCGGCTACCCGGAGATTCTGGTATGTCAGAATCTCCTGCAGGAGATTCCGGAAAAATAGTCCTCTCCATAATGAGGTTGAATCGTCATGTACTTAGAAATATGTATCTTGAATGTTCATTCAATGTTAATTATCTAGAAGCAATCATGATAATCTCATTTACCATCAGAAATCATTGTAATAACACACATTGCATGCTGAAAGTACAGGTTAATGGCGAACTATGTTATTTGTGTAAGTCTACACCGAATTACTGCCACACTCAACAGTGCTCTGGTGTCTGGCACTAAATGTATTACAGAAACATTTGTATTGCAATAGATTTGTTATTAATCTTGAAGGTGGGTAATAAATACAATAACGACTGGTTTTGTATACGAGTGACTGTAATCTCCTCGTAGTTGACGACGTAATATCCTCGCTAAGCGCTCGGATATTACTACGCGTCAACTACTCAGGTATTACGGCCACTCGTACTCAAAACCAGTCATTATTGTGTATATAATACATTTCTCCTCATTATCAGGACTTGAAATACAATTTTCATCATTGTATCGTAATGCTCAAACCTACCGATTAAACAGTTCAAAATGAAAACCAAGTCCATGTATTCAGTCCATGATTGGACAACATGAGGTTCGAACTATATCATCTCATCATTATCACTTCAGACTTATATGTTTATCTTTTATTATCTTTAAATCACTGCACGAAAACCACCATTTTATTCCTATATACGCCATCGCGGAAATGCATGTATTGGCTGAATATTGACTTGTTTTCATATACATGTATATATATACGCCCAGGCCTTATATACGACGGACGCGTCTTGGCTGTATTTCACACCAGGCGTATATGAAAGGAAATACCCTCTGCCCCCGCCGCCTCCCGCCCCTTTGTGTTGGTATTAGTACAGGTGTCCTCAGTAGGTAGCCCTCTGGTGTTTTGGAGATATTGAGAAATTTATCTTCTTAAACATTATCTATTTTTTAAATTAGATTGGACATTGATCAAGGCACTCGAGCGTTTTGTCAGAAGCAATACGACATCAGTGACCCAGACTTCTACAATTTCGAAGGTATTTATCAAATACGTGGCAAAGATAACACTTATCTTAGTGTATCCATTTGTTCTGATTGCTTGTACACTTCATGAACAAAATCTCCATTCTGATAACATTGGATAAGTACTGGAAGCAGAAAATGACCAAGCCTAACCTAACATACATAAGTATGTTATCAATATACAAGTCCAATTTATGTGATTCTTAATTTTAATTGATTTCATAGTTGCAGAGTTAGACATCCATGGCTTACGAATGAGACAATAAATTCAATCGTTTATAGTTCCTTCCGTTATCCATACTTTTCACTTCATACTCATTACTTGAAATAACAAACCCTAGTCATATTAGAGGAAGCTCTACAACAGATTACCATTTCTCAAATTAGGACACATCTTCTTCGATGATGCTGTGGAGAAATTTAACGAGAGTATGAAGCTGGAGAAGGGATCTTCAGAGGCTGATTTTGACGTTGATGGTAAACGAGTGAACGGTTTTGTGAGGAGTCTTGTGAGCACTGTTCAGGAGGCAAGGTACGTGTGACTGTGCTTTTCGTGTTGACTTTCAATTCTGGTTAATGTATTGCTGCATCCTGCACTCATGTATTTTAAAAAGTAATTCAATAGTTGAGAGGATGTTTATTGTGTGAAAGGTCACCCCAAGGAGACATCGGGTCACACAGTCCTAAACGCCGGATATTCATAGGATTCTTCAATATATATGGGTTCTTTGGGGGGATATCACGGACAGGTTCGTGGTAATATGTATGATGTATGACTGCATACAGCAGATACATGTACTTAGTTGCTATTACTATATACCCATGCTGTATATACTGTAAATACGCACCGTTTTGCATATGACGTAAAAATATTGTACGGACCACTGGTCCGTACACTAATATACGGACCACCTAGCCATACACATTGATTAAAATTGTGGTTGTAAAGAAAAATGAAATTGATTTTTTTTTCAATTTCGGGTATATAGTAAATACATGTATATAACGTCCAACCATGCTTGTACAAGTCACAGAACTCGATGCTAATTTACCGTTTATACGGAACTCGGCGTAAACGCCTCGGTCCGTACAAATGGTAAATTAGCATCTTGTTCTGTGACTTGTACAGCATGGTCAGGACGTTCTATATAATTATGTACATAACATACGGAAACAGGGCTACTATGGCTGTACGTGATAAATACGCGGTAAAACTGAGGATAAAACTAACCGATGCCAAAGGCAGCTCTATAGGTTCGTTTGATCTTCAATTTATCAAGAATTTATCACGTAGAGACACAGTAGACCTGTTTTCATATTATTATATACCTATGAATATCCAATTTTTAACTTTGCTTCTGGGCGAGTCTTTTTATTTCACCACCTTACATGCCCCGTACGCCACATACATACCCCGTACGTCAGCTAGGGATCGTACGGATATAAATATGACATGGGTAGGAGCGGGCCGTATGTGTACACAGGTTTATAATAATGAATTATCCTTCAAGATAATGTCAATATTTCTACTTGCCAGACACATATGGAATAGACATCATAATTTTCACGAAGTATTTTCGAATGAATAAAGCTCATTCTGTACATCACCTTAAAGCCAGATTTGTTGTCTTTATATGTTTTGTGTTGCATCAACCGTCCATTCAGATATACACATCTAGTTTACGTAGCAGTGATGAATGTGTTATCATCCAGCATAAACTACCCGATGGAGACACCGATCAGGAACCCGGAGAAGATCACTACGCCGTACGGAGGACGGCTGGTGTGGACTCTGCCTGGCGGTAACAAAATCATTGTACACCTCAAGGACAAATCTCAGATAAAACACAAGAAACGTTGGAGCCAGGTCAGTATTACTGCGATTAAGGCCTGGCGTCCACCTACTACGATAGAAATTTAGACCTCCCGATATGGCACCGATACGAAAAGCAAATATCGGAGACATATCGGGAAGGTGCAAAATCGTAGACATATGTCTAGATATGCCAATCCACCACGCAGTGTATGGGTGTTTTTATCGGTGTCTAGTTGCAGAAACGTGGTCAACTGCCCCGATATTAGCTGATCTTCCGACGCGATTTTGATTTTTTTATCGGCAGGTGCATCGTAGACCATATCGATGCCATATCGTAGTAGGTGGACGCCGGGCTTTAGGATGTGTCATGTAGGGCTTGGCACAATGTGATCCCCTTTCGATGATCACATTCTGAGGAATGGTTACTACAAATAAAATGTATTATTGCTGTCCTATCGTTTGTTCTCAAGTATGTGATAATCTGATCATTTATTATGGCCATGGGTACTACTAACACTCGTAAGCACACCAAAATACAATGGAATTGACCAATACTCAAAAGACATTGCGAAGAAATCTAACAGAATTCCTTTTCATTGTTGCCACGTTAACAGAGCGTGAAGAGATCGATAAATCTATAGATAATATTCCCCGCGGTAGATGATATCTCCTTGTATATTTCCTTCAGGTGATGTACATGTATTATTTCATGGGTTACGAGCTGAACCAGAAAAAGATGAATGAAGGATTGACCAAAGAGCAGCTTCAGGATTATGCTGACTCCACCTTCCTATTAGCTTTGGATGGAGACGTGGACTTTGAACCCAAAGCAATTGTTCTTCTGCTTGACAGAATGAGACGAGACAATATTGTAGGTGCTGTCTGTGGTAGGATCCATCCAATTGGGGCAGGTCAGTGTACATTATACTATGTTGTATCGAGTTCCACTGTGGCCACTCTTCTTCTTTATTCCAAGCAGTGGTAGATTTACTGCTATATCAAAGGCCAATCGTGATAGGAAGAGGTCAGCACATACTATAGAATAAAGAAAATTAGGCTTTATTTCCCACAATTTGAGTGCTATAACTTTGGTAGTTTGCCAGTGTGACATATAATATAAAAAAGTATGAAGAGAAAAGTGTGCAGTATTCTACACTGACGCGTCTCTGTAGTCATTTCATAAAGGGAATAATACATATAAGTTATATTATCTTTTGAAATCAATCTAATCAGTTAAGCCATACCAGTTGGCCCATAATAGCCGATGGCACCTGAAATATTTTCTGTTATAGGACCAATGGTATGGTATCAGAAGTTTGAGTATGCCCTAGGACACTGGCTACAGAAATCCACAGAGCATGTGCTCGGCAGTGTTCTGTGCAGCCCTGGATGTTTCTCCCTCTTCAGAGGGTCCGCAATCATGGATGTTAATGTGATGAAGGCATACACACATGAGTCAACTGAAGCCCATCACCATGTGCAATATGACCAAGGTGAGGATCCTTTCATAGGATATAACTATGAATATTGCCACCTTTATTGGGCATTTTTTCATGGTAAAAAAAAAAAATCTTATCTTGAAAAGATATACCCAAATTAATCTTTTTCAAGGTTATTCATTGCATAACAGAATCACAGGTTAAACAATAGATGATTATTTTATCTTAGAGAATGTATCGTCATATTTTCTGAAACTGAAACAGTTATACAACACATGCTGTACTGATAGGTGAGGACCGTTGGTTATGCACACTCCTACTACAGCAAGGCTGGCATGTTGAGTATTGCGCAGCATCTGATGCCTTTACACAGGCGCCTACAGGATTTGACGAGTTCTTCAAACAGCGCCGTCGCTGGATGCCCTCTACCATGGCCAATATCTTGGACTTGCTACTGTCATGGAGATCAACGATTCAGAGGAATCCCTATGTTACATTCGGATACATAGCCTACCAAGTATGAACAAATATAGCTTTGAATAATACTTTAATGTTATTAAAATCACAGCATTGGTTCGGTTTAGTTTTATTGACACTATATTCTGATCACTATTGTAAATTAACTTGTTTATTGTCAAACGTCATGGTTAACATGATGGCCTATTCTAATCTAGGTTTATAGCCAATACATTATGGTTTTTCTATATAATATCTTGTTTTGGATTGGTTTTGCGAGTTATAACGTGGTGGCCTTATCTTAACAGATGCTGATGTTCGTGCTTTCCCTCCTGGGCTCGGGAACGATTTTCCTGATGATCACTGACGCTGTGTCGGACGCCTTCAGTAACCTCATCTCCCCGTACTGGTTCATGCTGACGAATCTTGCCTTGATCATATCATTCGTCACCACTTGTTTCCTCACCAATGAAAACATACAGGTCAGTCTTTTTTTAATAATAGATTTCCAACCGGGGTTCTCATACTTACCATCTATGAAATAGATGACAACCTACTTTGATATATGCCCTAGATAACTTAATGTTCTGGTGTCCCTTGGAGCTTTCTGAAACTGTTATCTATCAAAACCTCCCTCCGTTACTTAATGTCAACGTCATTCCTTAATAAAACATGTCTAGCGCTTTTCCGCTGGTAAATGAATCTTAAGGAAGGTGTGGTTGATGATCTGTTTGGTATCAGGAGACTTGTTAGATCACCTATCAATATGGTGACCTTGTAGATTAACCTGGGGTTGCTGATGCTCTATATGGTGTTAGAGAGCAGCTTGTTATATAGAACGTCCTGACCATGCTTTACAAGCTACAAAACGAGATGATAATTTATGGTTTGTAGAAACATGGTAGGTGGTTTTATTTCTACTATATACCCGAAATTTAAAAAAAAAAATTGATTTCATTTGGTTTAACAACCAATATTTTAATAAACGTGTATGGGAAGGTAGTCCGTATTTTCCTGTAAGGACTAGTGTCTGTACAGTATTGTTACGTTATATGGTGAAACGGTGCGTATTTACAGTTTATTATCCACCTAATACAAAGTGTCCATAGAAAACACATAGGGAGTTTGTATGGACATACCCGGAGCATACAGATATGTTGTATGCTCCAGGTGGTGCATACGGAAAAATAGTGCGTACGGAAACATAGTGCATAATTAAGATGAACTGATTTCGACATGCCACTTGCCCAGAAAAGGTGGATAATAAATACAATATAGACTGGTTTCAGATAAAAGCGGTTGTATCTGAAACCAGTCAATATTGT
The DNA here is from genome assembly GCA_950022655.1 of Alentia gelatinosa. NCBI lineage: Eukaryota > Metazoa > Annelida > Polychaeta > Phyllodocida > Polynoidae > Alentia > Alentia gelatinosa. Next base: position 22,920,539 of record OX465589.1, on the reverse strand, counting down.
GTATATATACGGCATGGGTATATATAGTAATAATAATGATATGGTGACCTTGCAGATAAACCTGGCGATGGTGTGGTCGACGATCTATGCAGTGGCTCAGGGAGTGGTCCTGGTGTCTGTGATCGTTAACATGGCGGAGGCCGGGCCCTGCTCAGACACATTCATCTTCTTCATGTTAGTAGCGGGCGTCTTCTTACTAGCAGCCATCGTTCACCCCAAGGTATCTGTGTTACATTGTGTGCATGGATTATTACATACCTTTTACATTAATGTGCTACATGATGCTTTATTCAACAAAGGGATGTTAATGTAGTGTGCTGATGATCAATCAGGTAACCCAAAGATCCATGTTTGCAATCAACTCTAACAAAAATTATTTTAGTAGTCCCTCCTAAAGAATGCTAATTAATGGTGCCTCATCATGGCAGTCAATATGCCACTCGATAAATATTTTTACTTTTTTTAAAAATATCTAACGACAAATACATATTCCCCTTCCAATATGCACGTCAACAAATTACATTTTACAGGACCCCACGGGCCATTCATACATATACAAAATAGAGATCACTATATATATGACATCTATTTTGGTACATTTAATTGAAGCTTTTCAAGAAAAGGTCTCTATTTTTGGATGTGAATGCTTCTGCCATTTTCCTGCTGTAAATGTTCAAACAAGGATGACAACGTTCCAGATTTGCATTTAAAAATGATTTAGAAATTTCTGCGTAGATATAAACAAAAAGCTATCCACTTTTGATCATGAGTTTCTCATGTTCCCTTCCTGTTTCTGTCCAGGAGTTCTTCTGTGTAGTTCACGGCCTGCTCTACTTCTTCCTGGTGCCGTCTATGTACATGCTGTTGATGATCTATGCCCTGATGAACCTCAACAATGTCTCCTGGGGAGTGCGGGAGACGGCCGAGTCGGGCATCACCAAGGCCATAGAGAAGTCCAAGGAGAAGAAGGCTCAGTTAGAGTTGGAGGAGCAGGTCGCTCAGGCCAGTGGACTGCGCAAGTTCTTTGGTCTCGGTGCAGCTGGCAATGGAAGAGAAACTGGTTGGACCATGAGAGTAAGTCAAACTAATATACGATTTTTCAGACCTAATATATATAGATATAGACATGACTTATTACCAAACTGGTGTTTGAAAGGCCCCGTCCTTCTCACTTGTAACAAGAGAACATATTGTAGGGTAAGAGTATCAAATAACACAGGAATCGCCCCTATTAATTTGATAAAATGTGAATAGATGTACGATGTGCTGCCTGGGGTATTGATTTAATAATGATATCCGTTACTTAATTACGGATGACTTATATTTGCTCTGAGCAGGTTGGGGATTGCATACTGTACAAATGTTATACTTTATGCTTTTGATCTAATTACCAATGATATGACCTAGATTTCTCTTGAGCAGCTTGTGCACTGTATGGTATACAGATGTAAATTCAACCTAATTACCGATGACATGACCTTTTTGCTCTGAGCAGTTCGGACACTGTGTTGTGTATAAACAATAGAATTTTCTATTTGACCTAATTCTTACTAACTTGACCTACATTTGCCCTGAGTAGCTTGGCGGCTGTATTGTGTATACATGATATACTTTTTCATGCGACCTAATTACTGATGAGGTGACCTACATTTCCCTGAGTAGCTTGGCGGCTGTATTGCGTATATATGCTATATTTTTTCATGTGACCTAATTACTGATGAGGTGACCTACATTTGCTCTGAGTAGCTTGGCGGCTGTATTGTGTATACATGATATACTTTTTCATGCGACCTAATTACTGATGAAGTGACCTACATTTGCTCTGAGCAGCTCGGGGGCTGTTTTGTGTATACATGATATACTTTTTCATGTGACCTAATTACTGATGAGGTGACCTACATTTGCTCTGAGCAGCTCGGCGGCTGTCTAAGATGCACGTGTTGCCCGCGGGACGCCGACAATGACATGGAGGGCGCTATGGCTCAAACAGCGCGACTCGAAACCAAGGTGGAAACCATCACAGAAATGGTCCAGGAAATAAAGGTGTGTTTTAAAGATGGTGACGTTCCTATCAAGTGGGTCGATGAAAACCATCAGCATCGGAAATTGGTTGAGAGTATTTATTACTCGAAGTTGATTAAACAGACATTTGAACAAAAACACTTCTTGAGTCTTTGAAGAATCCGCCAAAAGAGGCCGATGGTCCGTGACGTCACGGGCTTATGACGTCGTGAGAGTCAAGGCCGTTGGATAACAAGATTTCCCTTGGCGCGTTAATTATTCTCCAATTTCTCTCAATTACCGACCACTTGGTATATATATATGGGTTATTAAAGTGAAAACTTTGTATGTTTTGAAATAGAAAGACTGTTTCTGCATATTTCTGGAATAAGCCCTAAATATCTGAACCATACCCGATTCAGTTTATTAGGTAATAAATATAATGTCAGCCTACAAACATATTCCACTGCTGCCCTTTGTGAATACATGACATTCTTCCTCCTCGACCTATTTACCAGAACACGCTGCAAACCCAGGCCGCCCAGTCCGTGACGGAAGTATTACCAGACAACACACTGAGCACACCAGTAACCAGCGGTTTACACTTAATGACGTCACCAATGGAAAGTGTGACAGACCATATCGAGGAAGGTTTGTGAACTACTCTGATTCTGACAACGCTCCAGCCTTTTCTTATGCCATTTTTCTCAATTAGTAGATCGGTCAATAACGAGGACGCTAGGATCATGTATAACAGAAGGGCGTTATTGACGATAAGGCTGCGGTGCTCTGGTACATTGACCAACAGTTAACCCCCTTTCTACAGTACTAAGGGTGCCCGCGGGTCGGTTGAGAGTGGGAGTCTGTCGGCCGTGGTCCGAGGTCTGCCCAAGAGTTGACTTACTGCAGGCACCGCAGGTTTATATAATTATCTCACCCCGGTATTTTTACCATAGATTTATTGTTAGGAACTCGTACTCCACGGCCGTGAAAGTATTGTTCCCAATACTCAATGGCTAATTTGGCGAATCATTCCAGCAATAGATGATGTTTACAGGGTGAGATAAAGTCAGAAACCTCAGGGTGCTTCCTGACGTCACTTCTGGCTATAGACTCTAGTACAGTCTGTTGTCGCCAGGACCAGGGCGCACAGGCTCAAACTAAGAATGTTATGGGGTGCCATTTTGAGACAGGCATTCCTGCCTCCGCTGGTACTAAGCTGCCCTACCGATTCGCCAGTAACAAGCGGCTATTGTTGGGCTAAAATTAAAACAGCCAGTCATGAAATTCCTTTATCCCATCAGGCAGAGGGAACAATCAAATGGGAACCGTGCTCTGTTAGGCCCTTACGGACCGTAAGCTTGGGCGACGCGGTTTGGAAACGGACTATTCTGGCTACACCACCTTGGCTCTAGTGGAGTACGATCTCCCAGCTGAGATTCCTACTACCATTGTCAGAATTTCGACTGGGAGAGTGAGTCGTGGGACCGTAAGTGTCTCAGTCAGACTACAATCCACTGTATGCCATTCCATGCTCTCGAAGCCCCTTGTTCATGTCCTCATTTTTATGTATGTATATTCTGAATCAAATTACCCTAAAATTACGACTACTTGATTATCAATGTGTTAGCTTATGGATATATTTTAGAAAAATATTTTGCAAATGGCGAAATAATTTGGCTTCAAAGTTAATGCTGCCGAGTCTATATCAGATTGAACCACACCATCCTTTTAAGTGGAACAGAGTGGAGACAAGAGGTGGCGACCAATCTACCTCCGGGGCCCCTCTGACCCTCTGGCGGTGTCTGGAGGAAGCTCCAGGTCCGGGGTGCCTCCAGGAGACTTCCGCCACACTATGGAGTTCGTATTTGCCACTCTTTCATAATGGCGTCATCTAGATGTGCCCTCACGTGAACACTATACCCTCAAACCAACATGAGAATGCGTCACTGACTCTGGTACCGGAGGTTTAGACAATCCACGATCAGAGTTCTGTCGCTGTTATCAGATGACGGGCCACTTTGGTTGGGAAAGAAAAAAAACGGGATTCTAGACGTAAAGAAATGCATTCTAAGGATACAAGTTTGACTTCATGGACATAGTCAAACGTATTTGCCCTGTCTTTTTTACCGTAGCTAGGTCGTGCTCTGTCTAATTTTGTGTCTTGGGCCGATGTAAGATGTTTTTGTAGGCATAGTAAGATCTCTTCTGTACACCTTACTATTGCACGATGATTCCACCTCCATCATCCAATCGGTGCACAGCAACATCCTTGTGTGTTCTCAGTAGTATATGACAATGTCGAATTGTCTCAGGACTTGGATTCCAAAGCCCTATTACTTAGTCCTAAATAACGTATACCAGAAGTACCAGAAATGCTATTAATTTTTTTTTTTTTTTTTATCAAAATGACCCTATTTCAGTTTACTCCAAAGCCACATTGAATTTCATTCTCGAATTTGCAATGTACAAGCAACATGTGTACATATGATGCCTATAAGCCAAATGAGGAGATGACAGGGAATATTGTAATGCAATATTTCATGATAGGTCATCAATCAAATCCTCCTTTGATGAACTCCATTAAGATCTTTCAGTCTGTTGGTAGGGTTGACTAGACTGCCTCATTTAGTTAAAATCATGTGGTGTTCTCTCATCTCAGCTAACTGCAGTGTGACCTCTCCCTGTGATGCTGGTGATGGAGGAGAGTCAGTAGTGTGTAGGGAGAGCCCATCCACCTGGTTAGCAGACAGACAGTACATGCCTGCAGGCGACGTAGACGACCTACCAGAGGCTGAGGAACAATTCTTCAAGGTAACTGATCATTCGAATATATTTTTTTCATCGTTCCTTAGCTCCCCCACTTTCCACATCCTTTAATGAGAATGAAATGAATCTGGACTTAAAATTTATTGCATTACAATTTATTCTTACCTCGAATATGCTGGTAAATTGCCACACCCAAATCAAAGTGACCCATGATTGAGAATTAGACTTTAGTTATGCCGCTGTGGATAATTCTCAAATGATGGTGTTTAAAGACTGCTTTAAGGCTGTATCGTAACATGCTAGCACTTAAATGTGTACTGAGAATATTAAATCAGCTTCTTCTTCCTCATCTTCTTTGCAGTTGTCTTCTACTTGTTTTTGTACTTGTTATTGTTCTTCTTCACCTGAGTACTTGTTTGTCTTTCTTTAATTAGGAATTGATAGAGAAATACTTGAAACCAAAGATTGAGACGGAAGCTGGAAAGCAACAATTAAAGAAAGATCTGAAAGATCTGCGAAATAAGGTAACAGTAGCTCTCAGCTATTTGACGATATCATCAGGATAACTTAAGATATTTTCTCAATTCTTTCAAGTCTGAAAATAGAATGGCTTTTTTGCAAATATTTATCCTACCTATTCTACCCTTGTTGTAATTTTTGTGAATATGGTACTGAGAGGTTTATAAATAAAACCTTATTAAGGGGATCATTTACTTCTCACTTCTATATTTTCTGCGTGAATATGTCCGATATGCGATAGATCTAAACGTACACGAGGAGATATTATCGTAAAACTAGATGAGTTTTAATCTTGGCCACCGTATGCCACGACTGGAGTTTGGCATAGTGACTTCATGAGGCGAAGCCGAGTGGAGTCCGGAGCTAAAACTCCAGGAGTGGCATGCGATGGCCAATATTAAAACGAATCAGGTTTTGATTTTATCCTACCCTGTCTCCTCGATTTTGGAATATTACATGATATAAATTCTGTGTGCCACTAGTGGCATATAAAAATCCGTATACCAGTCAGCGTGGCATACAGAAACTCAATGTTAAGCCTATGGGATTTTATATTAGGGGTAGGATAAAAGCTCCTAATATTTCAAATCAGATGCTCCCTTTTGTTTGCTATTTCTACACTAAAGTCGAACATAGAAAAAAATCTATATAGAGAAATTGCCAGTATTTTATATCAATAATGACTTGATCATTCCGTTTCCCATCTCGCCATCACTCTTATTTGATCTCCCTATCATGGGTTCTGCTGCATATCTCTTCTAGGTAGCTTTCTCTTACTTACTGCTGAACACGATGTTCATCATTATCGTCTTCACATTGAAACAACTTTCCGTAAGTAAATACATCACCTACTAGTACCACCCACTAGTTACCTACCATTTATACTAACTTTAGACATGAGTAATTTGCATGAAAACACCTCTTTCTAGAGTGGAATTCCTTGGTTTCTTCTTATTTTCCTGTGTATTCCTGTATGTATACTCCCTGTATGAATGTTGTATTCCCTTCCAGTAATCGGTATATTTTTATTCTATATTTCTTTGTCCAGGTTCGCATTCCCTGGTTTTGTGGCGCAACGATAGACCCCATCAGTCTAATCTTCATCGCTCTGTTCGGCTTCATCTTAATCCTGCAGACTCTCGGTCAGTACCCGTCATTGTGATGTCAGATTCTGCATTTTAATCATGTCGTGTACCCCGAAGATTGGTCCTATTGTGAACCCCTTAGCTTCTGCCCATCCGAATATCTTAAGTAGCAGTCTTCTAGTGATTGCAGCAAGGCCAATTGTCAGATGAATGATTCACCTATCATAAAGGGAAACAAACTTGTAGGCGAGAGTTATTTGTTGTTTTTTACCTCCTGGTATCTTAACATGGATTAATATTACACATTTAGCTTAGTATGAGTATCTGGGACCCATACCGTCTGGATTTATAACCTTCTTGAAAAAAACTACAATGTGACTCGAAGGTCAGTGTGATGGCAGGTATTATCGTAAAACCGGATGAGTTTTAATCTGGGCTCCCGTATGCTACGACTGGAGTTTGGCGTAGTGATATCCGGAGCCAAAACTCCAGGAGTCGCATACGGGAGCCCAGATTAAAACGAATAAGGTTTTGATTTTATCCTACCCCTGTGAACGATATTTTTATGTGAGGATAATAACAAAAAAACACAATAAAAACTTTCTGAAGTTCTCCATATAGCTCTCCTTGCTGCTCTGAAGGCGCTTGGAACTACTTTCAGCTGCTGATCTCTGATTGGTTCATTTTTTGTACGCTCCTAGGAGCGATTTTTTATCCATATGCGACATACGGGCGCATACGGAAAGTCAATGTTAAGCCTATGGGATTTTATATTAGGGGTAGGATAAAAAAATAATACATTCATCGTTTAGAATATTTAGACTAGAGTGTACGGTCAATTCATATGAAAAGAATGAAAATAACAAAGACATTCTCCACGTCCTTTTATAAACAACAATGCTGGCTTGATCTAAGGACCAGAGTACAATTTCATAAATACAGCTAATATTAATACTATTCTCGCATATATATACTGGTACATGTAATGTAGAGTATATAAGAATGTACAATCTCGATGTATCTGAAAAAAACTCGGGCTCGGCGAAGATGATACTGGTTCTAAATTTAAAAGAATGAACAAATAAAGATTAAATAAATGAATAAAAATAAATAATATATTGAAATAATAATGTCACGTGTACTGTTATTGACACTTTCCTCACACGTACAGGCATGCTAGCTCACCGCTTTGACACGGTGGTACAGATTGTCGCCAACACGTCAGTCACTGGCGCAGAGGAACGCCGTGCGCGTCAGGGCGTCCACGACCTCTTCGACGTCGTGCGCACGCACCACAACTTCCGCTCCGACAGCGCGCCCCCTAGCGTCACGACGGACGCCGAGAACCAGTTCCAGACGCGGCGGAAGTTGACGGTCATCCAGAACTCCAACTACCAGGCCCAGCTCCGACAAGCACAGCAAAGGGTGGAGGAAGCGGGCGATAGCGGAACCGGAAGTGAGAATCCGCTGGAGGCAGTGTTAGCCCGACGCGTCAGTAACGCGGTACGAGCCGACCCCAAGAAACACCGGAAGTCAATACTAATGAGAGAGCCCCCTAGAGGATTAGACATGAATCTAGGTTGTATAGCAGAGGAGGAAGAAGAAGAGTAGTGATATATCTGAAACTTTATGTTGAGATATGGTAACGAATTACCACTTATTTATACATTGTTTTAATGTCCTATCATAAAATACTTACCTCATAAATTGTACTAACAATATTGTGATACAGAAATATAGATTCATGTCTAGTTAAGTTACCTATATATATAGGTACAATGTATTTTTCTCGCACAAATTGTATATGTATATTTTCGTCAACTCATTAACAGTCTTTCATCCTTAGATTTCACAATCTGGGCTTTAGACTGCTTTGTGAAATTTCATATCAAAGTTCATAGTCCATTACATTTGTCTTATGTATATTTTCACTTAATTGATTTACCATTTTGATGTTACAAATTTGTGTAGTCATTCCTGATTTCAGTACCTTTGGCTGCCTTTCCCTAATCTTGCAATGCTTGTACAATTCCATCGATTTTGTATTCTGCTTTGCGTATTTATAGATATAATCTTATTCATACAGTACATTGATCATAGATCGTCATTGCCTCTATCCATTAATCTCTTAAAATATATCCTGGTATTTGGTGGAAACTCATAAATATGCCCATGTTCACAGTTGTAAATTATATCTATCTATAACATATAAATTTATATTTATCTATTCAATATTGATACTTTTATCAATTTTATCAATCATTTGTTTGTTATCTATATTTAGCGACCGTATAAACTTACAATTCCTCACCTCCATTTCATAATAAATAACCATGATATTGACGAATATATTCACTCATGTTTGCTAATCCTATTTGGATGCATAGTATGGGTTTATCTCTTTATGTATCATAAGTCGTAGATGCTACAACACCGCCTAGGTTATGCTGTGAAACCTAGACATTTCTATTTATATAGAAGATATATTTACATAAATATTGAAATAATGAGTGCAATTAAGACTTAAGACACCAGATATAGGCTATGTTGGCGCCTATATCTAGTCAGGAGCTGCAGAAATATGCGCACAGTTACAAGAAATATATTCACGATGAAAGAGACAATGTAGAATGACTTTTATATTTGTGTGAGCGTGAAATGTATTTTATAGCATTTTGTTTTGCTCTGATGAAACATAGCTAGATATTCTTACAGTGGGCCTAAGCTAGGCGGTACCAGGCTAGGCGGTACCACGTACTCAGCTTTGTGGAGCAGTCAGTAGGACGTTTGCCATTGTGACCCATGTTGGGGGTTCGATTCCCGGTGCCGCCGGCCACACGTTTCATTTTTCAATTAGATTTAACAATGACTTGTACCAGGAGTGAGATAAAGTATCAGTCGTCTATAAGGTCATCCATAAATATTGAATTAAGTTGACCAACATCGCCCCTGGCTGTCTATGGCATAGAGAAAAGGGTCTACATGTACGATCCTGGATCATCAAACGGACCCAGTGCACATGTTATGCACTCTCCATCCACAATCTCATTCCATTGAGTGCATGGGGAATTGTAGCTAAACCTCTGCAAGGGAGTGACACTATGCTTCATAGAGTATCCACTAGATGGCGCTCCAAACACAATTCTAATCCTTTTTAACCATATTTTCCTGTTTATGAGTTAAATCAACTGTAGCATTTATGTTTACGCTTTGATTGAAGCAAATCTATTCTAATCACTTATGGAAAGTTGTTCTACTACAGCTCAACCATTAACTGTTTCGATTGTGTGTTTATTCATTGAGAAATAAAGATTTAGAGACTGACATTTACTGAAGAGAGAGAAATCTCTCAACTTCAAAAATTATTTCCTAGGGCGTGGTTGGTCACAGGTCATCAAATATCCATCAGGATTAAATATCTATATCTTGTTCAATGCCGACTTAAGTATCATTGCGATACTTTCAAGCTCAATGTGTTTTTTATTGATTTTAAGAAAATTGGAGAAAAAAAATTTATCAGCTTCATCTAAAAAATTAATTACACCAAATATATACAATTCTGAACAAAATTTTAAACTGGATCTGAGAGACGACATATATAGCTATCATTTAGGTCTTTAGTTATGTCTCTATTTTATTTCATCAGTAAATGACACAACTCCAAAGATTTGACCTAGTTTCATCATTTTTCAAAATCAATAATTTTCAATTTGTGTGCATTAAATCAAGTCACATGCATATAAACTGGTATGTATGAGTCGGGCTTGAAATGCTCGATCCACCTGTGAAAAAATCATTCAGAAATTCCCATCCGTTCCGGAGATATTTGAAAAAATATGACTTCCAGAGAGTGAGAGATTTGACCTAGATACAGCCTCAACTTTTTCCGCTGGTCCGTTTTCGATTTTGTCAATGCATACTCGGGTACCAGATTCAGTTTTTACTGGATTTTCAGTTGAGCTCTGTCTTGGCCGTGAAGCTTCATGCCCGACTTTGACACCAGGGGTCTCTAGTGGTACTAACTCACTGTATAGTATAGAGATATGTATGTGGCCTCTGCTACACTGGCCACCAGAGCCACACTACACATGGTTCATTCATGCTCTAGTAGTCTCTATGAAATTTCTCTCTTCTGCAACCGTATGTAAAGCATCAACTCGGAGAGTGAAAGAGCTGTGTTGCCGTGGCCACCGCAACTTTCAGCAAGAGGCCAGTCTACTCTGGTACACATCGTCTTTGAGTGACGTCATTTTCACGTCAAATTACAGTAAGTTTCGATTATGTATGAACGATTTAAGGTATGTAATAACAATTGAAAAAGCTAGTCTGTATTGGTTCTATGACCATATCTTTGTATAATAACTTAATATAACCCCTGTCTGTATTCTTTGTTAATTCTTTCATCTACGACATCCTAGGTGTTGTCCTGAGGGGACTAGCTTTTTCTGTACACTAACAAGTAAAGGGTCTGGACGACGACTTCACAATGTCTTCTCAAAGGTATATCAGAAATTTTTCCTGGAAAATTAAAACCCCCGTATTTTCCTCAAAGCTAGATATGATGATCTCAATGTGTAAAACTAATGTCTATTTTAAAAAGTAGGAGTCATCATGTTAGTTTTTGGTTTATAAATAATGAGCATATTGTATCTATTGAGCCTATTGTACCTAGTGCTCCAACTCGAGAAAATGCCATATTTTACGTATTCGTCATTAGAACAAATCACAACGAAATCGTTTGGGCTGACAATTATTGATATCTAAAAATCACCAGGTGGTGACACTACATATTGCAGGATGGGCCTGTAAACGTTTTTGGATTATCTGATTTGTCTTGTCTGTGGCGACAGTCCTCCAGAAGGATATCATCAGACGCAAGGTCATGGACGATCTCTTATGGGATCATACAATCTCAATAGAATGGGTTATTAAACACCCCCCCCTGCAGGATAGCAGACGATTATGTACAATAATAAAAATACATTCAAGAAGTACTGTTTTGTGTTATAGTTTATTCGTACAACACTCAATAGGTAAGAGAATGCTATAAATATACATGTTTTATTTACACAAGTGCTTGCTACTTCATATGAGCACTGTACGGGTCGTCCTATCTATTACTGCATCAAGTCAGCCTAATCAGCATGATCCAAAGTCACACTCAGTGTAACACTGTGAATTAGTATTAACATAGAAGAGATTATAAAAGTCGACTTACAATTCCTCACCTCCATTTCATAATAAATAACCATGATATTGACGAATATATTCACTCATGTTTGCTAATCCTATTTGGATGCATAGTATGGGTTTATCTCTTTATATATCATAAGTCGTAGATGCTACAACACCGCCTAGGTTATGCTGTGAAACCTAGACATTTCTATTTATATAGAAGATATATTTACATAAATATTGAAATAATGAGTGCAATTAAGACTTAAGACACCAGATATAGGCTATGTTGGCGCCTATATCTAGTCAGGAGCTGCAGAAATATGCGCACAGTTACAAGAAATATATTCACGATGAAAGAGACAATGAAGAATGACTTTTATATTTGTGTGAGCGTGAAATGTATTTTATAGCATTTTGTTTTGCTCTGATGAAACATAGCTAGATATTCTTACAGTGGGCCTAAGCTAGGCGTTACCAGGCTAGGCGGTACCACGTACTCAGCTTTGTGGAGCAGTCAGTAGGACGTTTGCCATTGTGACCCATGTTGGGGTTCGATTCCCGGTGCCGCCGGCCACACGTTTCATTTTTCAATTAGATTTAACAATGACTTGTACCAGGAGTGAGATAAAGTATCAGTCGTCTATAAGGTCATCCATAAATATTGAATTAAGTTGACCAACATCGCCCCTGGCTGTCTATGGCATAGAGAAAAGGGTCTACATGTACGATCCTGGATCATCAAACGGACCCAGTGCACATGTTATGCACTCTCCATCCACAATCTCATTCCATTGAGTGCATGGGGAATTGTAGCTAAACCTCTGCAAGGGAGTGACACTATGCTTCATAGAGTATCCACTAGATGGCGCTCCAAACACAATTCTAATCCTTTTTAACCATATTTTCCTGTTTATGAGTTAAATCAACTGTAGCATTTATGTTTACGCTTTGATTGAAGCAAATCTATTCTAATCACTTATGGAAAGTTGTTCTACTACAGCTCAACCATTAACTGTTTCGATTGTGTGTTTATTCATTGAGAAATAAAGATTTAGAGACTGACATTTACTGAAGAGAGAGAAATCTCTCAACTTCAAAAATTATTTCCTAGGGCGTGGTTGGTCACAGGTCATCAAATATCCATCAGGATTAAATATCTATATCTTGTTCAATGCCGACTTAAGTATCATTGCGATACTTTCAAGCTCAATGTGTTTTTTATTGATTTTAAGAAAATTGGAGAAAAAAAATTTATCAGCTTCATCTAAAAAATTAATTACACCAAATATATACAATTCTGAACAAAATTTTAAACTGGATCTGAGAGACGACATATATAGCTATCATTTAGGTCTTTAGTTATGTCTCTATTTTATTTCATCAGTAAATGACACAACTCCAAAGATTTGACCTAGTTTCATCATTTTTCAAAATCAATAATTTTCAATTTGTGTTCGTTAAATCAAGTCACATGCATATAAACTGGTATGTATGAGTCGGGCTTGAAATGCTCAATCCACCTGTGAAAAAATCATTCAGAAATTCCCATCCGTTCCGGAGATATTTGAAAAAATATGACTTCCAGAGAGTGAGAGATTTGACCTAGATACAGCCTCAACTTTTTCCGCTGGTCCGTTTTCGATTTTGTCAATGCATACTCGGGTACCAGATTCAGTTTTTACTGGATTTTCAGTTGAGCTCTGTCTTGGCCGTGAAGCTTCATGCCCGACTTTGACACCAGGGGTCTCTAGTGGTACTAACTCACTGTATAGTATAGAGATATGTATGTGGCCTCTGCTACACTGGCCACCAGAGCCACACTACACATGGTTCATTCATGCTCTAGTAGTCTCTATGAAATTTCTCTATTCTGCAACCGTTTGTAAAGCATCAACTCTGAGAGTGAAAGAGCTGTGTTGCCGTGGCCACCGCAACTTTCAGCAAGAGGCCAGTCTACTCTGGTACACATCGTCTTTGAGTGACGTCATTTTCACGTCAAATTACAGTAAGTTTCGATTATGTATGAACGATTTAAGGTATGTAATAACAATTGAAAAAGCTATTCTGTATTGGTTCTATGACCATATCTTTGTATAATAACTTAATATAACCCCTGTCTGTATTCTTTGTTAATTCTTTCATCTACGACATCCTAGGTGTTGTCCTGAGGGGACTAGCTTTTTCTGTACACTAACAAGTAAAGGGTCTGGACGACGACTTCACAATGTCTTCTCAAAGGTATATCAGAAATTTTTCCTGGAAAATTAAAACCCCCGTATTTTCCTCAAAGCTAGATATGATGATCTCAAAGTGTAAAACTAATGTCTATCCTAAAAAGTAGGAGTCATCATGTTAGTGTTTGGTTTATAAATAATGAGCATATTGTATCTATTGAGCCTATTGTACCTAGTGCTCCAACTCGAGAAAATGCCATATTTTACGTATTCGTCATTAGAACAAATCACAACGAAATCGTTTGGGCTGACAATTATTGATATCTAAAAATCACCAGGTGGTGACACTGCATATTGCAGGATGGGCCTGTAAACGTTTTTGGATTATCTGATTTGTCTTGTCTGTGGCGACAGTCCTCCAGAAGGATATCATCAGACGCAAGGTCATGGACGATCTCTTATGGGATCATACAATCTCAATAGAATGGGTTATTAAACACCCCCCCCCCCTGCAGGATAGCAGACGATTATGTACAATAATAAAAATACATTCAAGAAGTACTGTTTTGTGTTATAGTTTATTCATACAACACTCAATAGGTAAGAGAATGCTATAAATATACATGTTTTATTTACACAAGTGCTTGCTACTTCATATGAGCACTGTACGGGTCGTCCTATCTATTACTGCATCAAGTCAGCCTAATCAGCATGATCCAAAGTCACACTCAGTGTAACACTGTGAATTAGTATTAACATAGAAGAGATTATAAAAGTCGACTTACAATTCCTCACCTCCATTTCATAATAAATAACCATGATATTGACGAATATATTCACTCATGTTTGCTAATCCTATTTGGATGCATAGTATGGGTTTATCTCTTTATATATCATAAGTCGTAGATGCTACAACACCGCCTAGGTTATGCTGTGAAACCTAGACATTTCTATTTATATAGAAGATATATTTACATAAATATTGAAATAATGAGTGCAATTAAGACTTAAGACACCAGATATAGGCTATGTTGGCGCCTATATCTAGTCAGGAGCTGCAGAAATATGCGCACAGTTACAAGAAATATATTCACGATGAAAGAGACAATGTAGAATGACTTTTATATTTGTGTGAGCGTGAAATGTATTTTATAGCATTTTGTTTTGCTCTGATGAAACATAGCTAGATATTCTTACAGTGGGCCTAAGCTAGGCGGTACCAGGCTAGGCGGTACCACGTACTCAGCTTTGTGGAGCAGTCAGTAGGATGTTTGCCATTGTGACCCATGTTGGGGGTTCGAATCCCGGTGCCGCCGGCCACACGTTTCATTTTTCAATTAGATTTAACAAGGACTTGTACCAGGAGTGAGATAAAGTATCAGTCGTCTATAAGGTCATCCATAAATATTGAATTAAGTTGACCAACATCGCCCCTGGCTGTCTATGGCATAGAGAAAAGGGTCTACATGTACGATCCTGGATCATCAAACGGACCCAGTGCACATGTTATGCACTCTCCATCCACAATTTCATTCCATTGAGTGCATGGGGAATTGTAGCTAAACCTCTGCAAGGGAGTGACACTATGCTTCATAGAGTATCCACTAGATGGCGCTCCAAACACAATTCTAATCCTTTTTAACCATATTTTCCTGTTTATGAGTTAAATCAACTGTAGCATTTATGTTTACGCTTTGATTGAAGCAAATCTATTCTAATCACTTATGGAAAGTTGTTCTACTACAGCTCAACCATTAACTGTTTCGATTGTGTGTTTATTCATTGAGAAATAAAGATTTAGAGACTGACATTTACTGAAGAGAGAGAAATCTCTCAACTTCAAAAATTATTTCCTAGGGCGTGGTTGGTCACAGGTCATCAAATATCCATCAGAATTAAATATCTATATCTTGTTCAATGCCGACTTAAGTATCATTGCGATACTTTCAAGCTCAATGTGTTTTTTATTGATTTTAAGAAAATTGGAGAAAAAAAATTTATCAGCTTCATCTAAAAAATTAATTACACCAAATATATACAATTCTGAACAAAATTTTAAACTGGATCTGAGAGACGACATATATAGCTATCATTTAGGTCTTTAGTTATGTCTCTATTTTATTTCATCAGTAAATGACACAACTCCAAAGATTTGACCTAGTTTCATCATTTTTCAAAATCAATAATTTTCAATTTGTGTGCGTTAAATCAAGTCATATGCATATAAACTGGTATGTATGAGTCGGGCTTGAAATGCTCGATCCACCTGTGAAAAAATCATTCAGAAATTCCCATCCGTTCCGGAGATATTTGAAAAAATATGACTTCCAGAGAGTGAGAGATTTGACCTAGATACAGCCTCAACTTTTTCCGCTGGTCCGTTTTCGATTTTGTCAATGCATACTCGGGTACCAGATTCAGTTTTTACTGGATTTTCAGTTGAGCTCTGTCTTGGCCGTGAAGCTTCATGCCCGACTTTGACACCAGGGGTCTCTAGTGGTACTAACTCACTGTATAGTATAGAGATATGTATGTGGCCTCTGCTACACTGGCCACCAGAGCCACACTACACATGGTTCATTCATGCTCTAGTAGTCTCTATGAAATTTCTCTATTCTGCAACCGTATGTAAAGCATCAACTCGGAGAGTGAAAGAGCTGTGTTGCCGTGGCCACCGCAACTTTCAGCAAGAGGCCAGTCTACTCTGGTACACATCGTCTTTGAGTGACGTCATTTTCACGTCAAATTACAGTAAGTTTCGATTATGTATGAACGATTTAAGGTATATAATAACAATTGAAAAAGCTAGTCTGTATTGGTTCTATGACCATATCTTTGTATAATAACTTAATATAACCCCTGTCTGTATTCTTTGTTAATTCTTTCATCTACGACATCCTAGGTGTTGTCCTGAGGGGACTAGCTTTTTCTGTACACTAACAAGTAAAGGGTCTGGACGACGACTTCACAATGTCTTCTCAAAGGTATATCAGAAATTTTTCCCTGAAAATTAAAACCCCCGTATTTTCCTCAAAGCTAGATATGATGATCTCAAAGTGTAAAACTTATGTCTATCCTAAAAAGTAGGAGTCATCATGTTAGTTTTTGGTTTATAAATAATGAGCATATTGTATCTATTGAGCCTATTGTACCTAGTGCTCCAACTCGAGAAAATGCCATATTTTACGTATTCGTCATTAGAACAAATCACAACGAAATCGTTTGGGCTGACAATTATTGATATCTAAAAATCACCAGGTGGTGACACTACATATTGCAGGATGGGCCTGTAAACGTTTTTGGATTATCTGATTTGTCTTGTCTGTGGCGACAGTCCTCCAGAAGGATATCATCAGACGCAAGGTCATGGACGATCTCTTATGGGATCATACAATCTCAATAGAATGGGTTATTAAACACCCCCCCCCCTGCAGGATAGCAGACGATTATGTACAATAATAAAAATACATTCAAGAAGTACTGTTTTGTGTTATAGTTTATTCGTACAACACTCAATAGGTAAGAGAATGCTATAAATATACATGTTTTATTTACACAAGTGCTTGCTACTTCATATGAGCACTGTACGGGTCATCCTATCTATTACTGCATCAAGTCAGCCTAATCAGCATGATCCAAAGTCACACTCAGTGTAACACTGTGAATTAGTATTAACATAGAAGAGATTATAAAAGTCGACTTACAATTCCTCACCTCCATTTCATAATAAATAACCATGATATTGATGAATATATTCACTCATGTTTGCTAATCCTATTTGGATGCATAGTATGGGTTTATCTCTTTATATATCATAAGTCGTAGATGCTACAACACCGCCTAGGTTATGCTGTGAAACCTAGACATTTCTATTTATATAGAAGATATATTTACATAAATATTGAAATAATGAGTGCAATTAAGACTTAAGACACCAGATATAGGCTATGTTGGCGCCTATATCTAGTCAGGAGCTGCAGAAATATGCGCACAGTTACAAGAAATATATTCACGATGAAAGAGACAATGTAGAATGACTTTTATATTTGTGTGAGCGTGAAATGTATTTTATAGCATTTTGTTTTGCTCTGATGAAACATAGCTAGATATTCTTACAGTGGGCCTAAGCTAGGCAGTACCAGGCTAGGCTGTACCACGTACTCAGCTTTGTGGAGCAGTCAGTAGGACGTTTGCCATTGTGACCCATGTTGGGGGTTCGAATCCCGGTGCCGCCGGCCACACGTTTCATTTTTCAATTAGATTTAACAATGACTTGTACCAGGAGTGAGATAAAGTATCAGTCGTCTATAAGGTCATCCATAAATATTGAATTAAGTTGACCAACATCGCCCCTGGCTGTCTATGGCATAGAGAAAAGGGTCTACATGTACGATCCTGGATCATCAAACGGACCCAGTGCACATGTTATGCACTCTCCATCCACAATCTCATTCCATTGAGTGCATGGGGAATTGTAGCTAAACCTCTGCAAGGGAGTGACACTATGCTTCATAGAGTATCCACTAGATGGCGCTCCAAACACAATTCTAATCCTTTTTAACCATATTTTCCTGTTTATGAGTTAAATCAACTGTAGCATTTATGTTTACGCTTTGATTGAAGCAAATCTATTCTAATCACTTATGGAAAGTTGTTCTACTACAGCTCAACCATTAACTGTTTCGATTGTGTGTTTATTCATTGAGAAATAAAGATTTAGAGACTGACATTTACTGAAGAGAGAGAAATCTCTCAACTTCAAAAATTATTTCCTGGGGCGTGGTTGGTCACAGGTCATCAAATATCCATCAGAATTAAATATCTATATCTTGTTCAATGCCGACTTAAGTATCATTGCGATACTTTCAAGCTCAATGTGTTTTTTATTGATTTTAAGAAAATTGGAGAAAAAAAATTTATCAGCTTCATCTAAAAAATTAATTACACCAAATATATACAATTCTGAACAAAATTTTAAACTGGATCTGAGAGACGACATATATAGCTATCATTTAGGTCTTTAGTTATGTCTCTATTTTATTTCATCAGTAAATGACACAACTCCAAAGATTTGACCTAGTTTCATCATTTTTCAAAATCAATAATTTTCAATTTGTGTGCGTTAAATCAAGTCATATGCATATAAACTGGTATGTATGAGTCGGGCTTGAAATGCTCGATCCACCTGTGAAAAAATCATTCAGAAATTCCCATCCGTTCCGGAGATATTTGAAAAAATATGACTTCCAGAGAGTGAGAGATTTGACCTAGATACAGCCTCAACTTTTTCCGCTGGTCCGTTTTCGATTTTGTCAATGCATACTCGGGTACCAGATTCAGTTTTTACTGGATTTTCAGTTGAGCTCTGTCTTGGCCGTGAAGCTTCATGCCCGACTTTGACACCAGGGGTCTCTAGTGGTACTAACTCACTGTATAGTATAGAGATATGTATGTGGCCTCTGCTACACTGGCCACCAGAGCCACACTACACATGGTTCATTCATGCTCTAGTAGTCTCTATGAAATTTCTCTATTCTGCAACCGTATGTAAAGCATCAACTCGGAGAGTGAAAGAGCTGTGTTGCCGTGGCCACCGCAACTTTCAGCAAGAGGCCAGTCTACTCTGGTACACATCGTCTTTGAGTGACGTCATTTTCACGTCAAATTACAGTAAGTTTCGATTATGTATGAACGATTTAAGGTATATAATAACAATTGAAAAAGCTAGTCTGTATTGGTTCTATGACCATATCTTTGTATAATAACTTAATATAACCCCTGTCTGTATTCTTTGTTAATTCTTTCATCTACGACATCCTAGGTGTTGTCCTGAGGGGACTAGCTTTTTCTGTACACTAACAAGTAAAGGGTCTGGACGACGACTTCACAATGTCTTCTCAAAGGTATATCAGAAATTTTTCCCTGAAAATTAAAACCCCTGTATTTTCCTCAAAGCTAGATATGATGATCTCAAAGTGTAAAACTTATGTCTATCCTAAAAAGTAGGAGTCATCATGTTAGTTTTTGGTTTATAAATAATGAGTATATTGTATCTATTGAGCCTATTGTACCTAGTGCTCCAACTCGAGAAAATGCCATATTTTACGTATTCGTCATTAGAACAAATCACAACGAAATCGTTTGGGCTGACAATTATTGATATCTAAAAATCACCAGGTGGTGACACTACATATTGCAGGATGGGCCTGTAAACGTTTTTGGATTATCTGATTTGTCTTGTCTGTGGCGACAGTCCTCCAGAAGGATATCATCAGACGCAAGGTCATGGACGATCTCTTATGGGATCATACAATCTCAATAGAATGGGTTATTAAACACCCCCCCCCCTGCAGGATAGCAGACGATTATGTACAATAATAAAAATACATTCAAGAAGTACTGTTTTGTGTTATAGTTTATTCGTACAACACTCAATAGGTAAGAGAATGCTATAAATATACATGTTTTATTTACACAAGTGCTTGCTACTTCATATGAGCACTGTACGGGTCGTCCTATCTATTACTGCATCAAGTCAGCCTAATCAGCATGATCCAAAGTCACACTCAGTGTAACACTGTGAATTAGTATTAACATAGAAGAGATTATAAAAGTCGACTTACAATTCCTCACCTCCATTTCATAATAAATAACCATGATATTGATGAATATATTCACTCATGTTTGCTAATCCTATTTGGATGCATAGTATGGGTTTATCTCTTTATATATCATAAGTCGTAGATGCTACAACACCGCCTAGGTTATGCTGTGAAACCTAGACATTTCTATTTATATAGAAGATATATTTACATAAATATTGAAATAATGAGTGCAATTAAGACTTAAGACACCAGATATAGGCTATGTTGGCGCCTATATCTAGTCAGGAGCTGCAGAAATATGCGCACAGTTACAAGAAATATATTCACGATGAAAGAGACAATGTAGAATGACTTTTATATTTGTGTGAGCGTGAAATGTATTTTATAGCATTTTGTTTTGCTCTGATGAAACATAGCTAGATATTCTTACAGTGGGCCTAAGCTAGGCAGTACCAGGCTAGGCTGTACCACGTACTCAGCTTTGTGGAGCAGTCAGTAGGACGATTGCCATTGTGACCCATGTTGGGGGTTCGAATCCCGGTGCCGCCGGCCACACGTTTCATTTTTCAATTAGATTTAACAATGACTTGTACCAGGAGTGAGATAAAGTATCAGTCGTCTATAAGGTCATCCATAAATATTGAATTAAGTTGACCAACATCGCCCCTGGCTGTCTATGGCATAGAGAAAAGGGTCTACATGTACGATCCTGGATCATCAAACGGACCCAGTGCACATGTTATGCACTCTCCATCCACAATCTCATTCCATTGAGTGCATGGGGAATTGTAGCTAAACCTCTGCAAGGGAGTGACACTATGCTTCATAGAGTATCCACTAGATGGCGCTCCAAACACAATTCTAATCCTTTTTAACCATATTTTCCTGTTTATGAGTTAAATCAACTGTAGCATTTATGTTTACGCTTTGATTGAAGCAAATCTATTCTAATCACTTATGGAAAGTTGTTCTACTACAGCTCAACCATTAACTGTTTCGATTGTGTGTTTATTCATTGAGAAATAAAGATTTAGAGACTGACATTTACTGAAGAGAGAGAAATCTCTCAACTTCAAAAATTATTTCCTAGGGCGTGGTTGGTCACAGGTCATCAAATATCCATCAGAATTAAATATCTATATCTTGTTCAATGCCGACTTAAGTATCATTGCGATACTTTCAAGCTCAATGTGTTTTTTATTGATTTTAAGAAAATTGGAGAAAAAAAATTTATCAGCTTCATCTAAAAGATTAATTACACCAAATATATACAATTCTGAACAAAATTTTAAACTGGATCTGAGAGACGACATATATAGCTATCATTTAGGTCTTTAGTTATGTCTCTATTTTATTTCATCAGTAAATGACACAACTCCAAAGATTTGACCTAGTTTCATCATTTTTCAAAATCAATAATTTTCAATTTGTGTGCGTTAAATCAAGTCATATGCATATAAACTGGTATGTATGAGTCGGGCTTGAAATGCTCAATCCACCTGTGAAAAAATCTTTCAGAAATTCCCATCCGTTCCGGAGATATTTGAAAAAATATGACTTCCAGAGAGTGAGAGATTTGACCTAGATACAGCCTCAACTTTTTCCGCTGGTCCGTTTTCGATTTTGTCAATGCATACTCGGGTACCAGATTCAGTTTTTACTGGATTTTCAGTTGAGCTCTGTCTCGGCCGTGAAGCTTCATGCCCGACTTTGACACCAGGGGTCTCTAGTGGTACTAACTCACTGTATAGTATAGAGATATGTATGTGGCCTCTGCTACACTGGCCACCAGAGCCACACTACACATGGTTCATTCATGCTCTAGTAGTCTCTATGAAATTTCTCTATTCTGCAACCGTATGTAAAGCATCAACTCGGAGAGTGAAAGAGCTGTGTTGCCGTGGCCACCGCAACTTTCAGCAAGAGGCCAGTCTACTCTGGTACACATCGTCTTTGAGTGACGTCATTTTCACGTCAAATTACAGTAAGTTTCGATTATGTATGAACGATTTAAGGTATGTAATAACAATTGAAAAAGCTAGTCTGTATTGGTTCTATGACCATATCTTTGTATAATAACTTAATATAACCCCTGTCTGTATTCTTTGTTAATTCTTTCATCTACGACATCCTAGGTGTTGTCCTGAGGGGACTAGCTTTTTCTGTACACTATCAAGTAAAGGGTCTGGACGACGACTTCACAATGTCTTCTCAAAGGTATATCAGAAATTTTTCCCTGAAAATTAAAACCCCCGTATTTTCCTCAAAGCTAGATATGATGATCTCAAAGTGTAAAACTAATGTCTATCCTAAAAAGTAGGAGTCATCATGTTAGTTTTTGGTTTATAAATAATGAGCATATTGTATCTATTGAGCCTATTGTACCTAGTGCTCCAACTCGAGAAAATGCCATATTTTACGTATTCGTCATTAGAACAAATCACAACGAAATCGTTTGGGCTGACAATTATTGATATCTAAAAATCACCAGGTGGTGACACTACATATTGCAGGATGGGCCTGTAAACGTTTTTGGATTATCTGATTTGTCTTGTCTGTGGCGACAGTCCTCCAGAAGGATATCATCAGACGCAAGGTCATGGACGATCTCTTATGGGATCATACAATCTCAATAGAATGGGTTATTAAACACCCCCCCCTGCAGGATAGCAGACGATTATGTACAATAATAAAAATACATTCAAGAAGTACTGTTTTGTGTTATAGTTTATTCGTACAACACTCAATAGGTAAGAGAATGCTATAAATATACATGTTTTATTTACACAAGTGCTTGCTACTTCATATGAGCACTGTACGGGTCGTCCTATCTATTACTGCATCAAGTCAGCCTAATCAGCATGATCCAAAGTCACACTCAGTGTAACACTGTGAATTAGTATTAACATAGAAGAGATTATAAAAGTCGACTTACAATTCCTCACCTCCATTTCATAATAAATAACCATGATATTGACGAATATATTCACTCATGTTTGCTAATCCTATTTGGATGCATAGTATGGGTTTATCTCTTTATATATCATAAGTCGTAGATGCTACAACACCGCCTAGGTTATGCTGTGAAACCTAGACATTTCTATTTATATAGAAGATATATTTACATAAATATTGAAATAATGAGTGCAATTAAGACTTAAGACACCAGATATAGGCTATGTTGGCGCCTATATCTAGTCAGGAGCTGCAGAAATATGCGCACAGTTACAAGAAATATATTCACGATGAAAGAGACAAGTCGAGTGGGCCTAAGCTAGGCGGTACCAGGCTAGGCTGTACCACGTACTCAGCTTTGTGGAGCAGTCAGTAGGACGTTTGCCATTGTGACCCATGTTGGGGGTTCGAATCCTGGTGCCGCCGGCCACACGTTTCATTTTTCAATTAGATTTAACAATGACTTGTACCAGGAGTGAGATAAAGTATCAGTCGTCTATAAGGTCATCCATAAATATTGAATTAAGTTGACCAACATCGCCCCTGGCTGTCTATGGCATAGAGAAAAGGGTCTACATGTACGATCCTGGATCATCAAACGGACCCAGTGCACATGTTATGCACTCTCCATCCACAATCTCATTCCATTGAGTGCATGGGGAATTGTAGCTAAACCTCTGCAAGGGAGTAACACTATGCTTCATAGAGTATCCACTAGATGGCACTCCAAACACAATTCTAATCCTTTTTAACCATATTTTCCTGTTTATGAGTTAAATCAACTGTAGCATTTATGTTTACGCTTTGATTGAAGCAAATCTATTCTAATCACTTATGGAAAGTTGTTCTACTACAGCTCAACCATTAACTGTTTCGATTGTGTGTTTATTCATTGAGAAATAAAGATTTAGAGACTGACATTTACTGAAGAGAGAGAAATCTCTCAACTTCAAAAATTATTTCCTAGGGTGTGGTTGGTCACAGGTCATCAAATATCCATCAGGATTAAATATCTATATCTTGTTCAATGCCGACTTAAGTATCATTGCGATACTTTCAAGCTCAATGTGTTTTTTATTGATTTTAAGAAAATTGGAGAAAAAAAATTTATCAGCTTCATCTAAAAAATTAATTACACCAAATATATACAATTCTGAACAAAATTTTAAACTGGATCTGAGAGACGACATATATAGCTATCATTTAGGTCTTTAGTTATGTCTCTATTTTATTTCATCAGTAAATGACACAACTCCAAAGATTTGACCTAGTTTCATCATTTTTCAAAATCAATAATTTTCAATTTGTGTGTGTTAAATCAAGTCATATGCATATAAACTGGTATGTATGAGTCGGGCTTGAAAAGCTCGATCCACCTGTGAAAAAATCTTTCAGAAATTCCCATCCGTTCCGGAGATATTTGAAAAAATATGACTTCCAGAGAGTGAGAGATTTGACCTAGATACAGCCTCAACTTTTTCCGCTGGTCCGTTTTCGATTTTGTCAATGCATACTCGGGTACCAGATTCAGTTTTTACTGGATTTTCAGTTGAGCTCTGTCTCGGCCGTGAAGCTTCATGCCCGACTTTGACACCAGGGGTCTCTAGTGGTACTAACTCACTGTATAGTATAGAGATATGTATGTGGCCTCTGCTACACTGGCCACCAGAGCCACACTACACATGGTTCATTCATGCTCTAGTAGTCTCTATGAAATTTCTCTATTCTGCAACCGTATGTAAAGCATCAACTCGGAGAGTGAAAGAGCTGTGTTGCCGTGGCCACCGCAACTTTCAGCAAGAGGCCAGTCTACTCTGGTACACATCGTCTTTGAGTGACGTCATTTTCACGTCAAATTACAGTAAGTTTCGATTATGTATGAATGATTTAAGGTATGTAATAACAATTGAAAAAGCTAGTCTGTATTGGTTCTATGACCATATCTTTGTATAATAACTTAATATAACCCCTGTCTGTATTCTTTGTTAATTCTTTCATCTACGACATCCTAGGTGTTGTCCTGAGGGGACTAGCTTTTTCTGTACACTAACAAGTAAAGGGTCTGGACGACGACTTCACAATGTCTTCTCAAAGGTATATCAGAAATTTTTCCTGGAAAATTAAAACCCCCGTATTTTCCTCAAAGCTAGATATGATGATCTCAAAGTGTAAAACTAATGTCTATCCTAAAAAGTAGGAGTCACCATGTTAGTTTTTGGTTTATAAATAATGAGCATATTGTATCTATTGAGCCTATTGTACCTAGTGCTCCAACTCGAGAAAATGCCATATTTTACGTATTCGTCATTAGAACAAATCACAACAAAATCGTTTGGGCTGACAATTATTGATATCTAAAAATCACCAGGTGGTGACACTACATATTGCAGGATGGGCCTGTAAACGTTTTTGGATTATCTGATTTGTCTTGTCTGTGGCGACAGTCCTCCAGAAGGATATCATCAGACGCAAGGTCATGGACGATCTCTTATGGGATCATACAATCTCAATAGAATGGGTTATTAAACACCCCCCCCCCCTGCAGGATAGCAGACGATTATGTACAATAATAAAAATACATTCAAGAAGTACTGTTTTGTGTTATAGTTTATTCGTACAACACTCAATAGGTAAGAGAATGCTATAAATATACATGTTTTATTTACACAAGTGCTTGCTACTTCATATGAGCACTGTACGGGTCGTCCTATCTATTACTGCATCAAGTCAGCCTAATCAGCATGATCCAAAGTCACACTCAGTGTAACACTGTGAATTAGTATTAACATAGAAGAGATTATAAAAGTCGACTTACAATTCCTCACCTCCATTTCATAATAAATAACCATGATATTGATGAATATATTCACTCATGTTTGCTAATCCTATTTGGATGCATAGTATGGGTTTATCTCTTTATATATCATAAGTCGTAGATGCTACAACACCGCCTAGGTTATGCTGTGAAACCTAGACATTTCTATTTATATAGAAGATATATTTACATAAATATTGAAATAATGAGTGCAATTAAGACTTAAGACACCAGATATAGGCTATGTTGGCGCCTATATCTAGTCAGGAGCTGCAGAAATATGCGCACAGTTACAAGAAATATATTCACGATGAAAGAGACAATGTAGAATGACTTTTATATTTGTGTGAGCGTGAAATGTATTTTATAGCATTTTGTTTTGCTCTGATGAAACATAGCTAGATATTCTTACAGTGGGCCTAAGCTAGGCGGTACCAGGCTAGGCTGTACCACGTACTCAGCTTTGTGGAGCAGTCAGTAGGACGTTTGCCATTGTGACCCATGTTGGGGGTTCGAATCCTGGTGCCGCCGGCCACACGTTTCATTTTTCAATTAGATTTAACAATGACTTGTACCAGGAGTGAGATAAAGTATCAGTCGTCTATAAGGTCATCCATAAATATTGAATTAAGTTGACCAACATCGCCCCTGGCTGTCTATGGCATAGAGAAAAGGGTCTACATGTACGATCCTGGATCATCAAACGGACCCAGTGCACATGTTATGCACTCTCCATCCACAATCTCATTCCATTGAGTGCATGGGGAATTGTAGCTAAACCTCTGCAAGGGAGTGACACTATGCTTCATAGAGTATCCACTAGATGGCACTCCAAACACAATTCTAATCCTTTTTAACCATATTTTCCTGTTTATGAGTTAAATCAACTGTAGCATTTATGTTTACGCTTTGATTGAAGCAAATCTATTCTAATCACTTATGGAAAGTTGTTCTACTACAGCTCAACCATTAACTGTTTCGATTGTGTGTTTATTCATTGAGAAATAAAGATTTAGAGACTGACATTTACTGAAGAGAGAGAAATCTCTCAACTTCAAAAATTATTTCCTAGGGTGTGGTTGGTCACAGGTCATCAAATATCCATCAGAATTAAATATCTATATCTTGTTCAATGCCGACTTAAGTATCATTGCGATACTTTCAAGCTCAATGTGTTTTTTATTGATTTTAAGAAAATTGGAGAAAAAAAATTTATCAGCTTCATCTAAAAAATTAATTACACCAAATATATACAATTCTGAACAAAATTTTAAACTGGATCTGAGAGACGACATATATAGCTATCATTTAGGTCTTTAGTTATGTCTCTATTTTATTTCATCAGTAAATGACACAACTCCAAAGATTTGACCTAGTTTCATCATTTTTCAAAATCAATAATTTTCAATTTGTGTGTGTTAAATCAAGTCATATGCATATAAACTGGTATGTATGAGTCGGGCTTGAAAAGCTCGATCCACCTGTGAAAAAATCTTTCAGAAATTCCCATCCGTTCCGGAGATATTTGAAAAAATATGACTTCCAGAGAGTGAGAGATTTGACCTAGATACAGCCTCAACTTTTTCCGCTGGTCCGTTTTCGATTTTGTCAATGCATACTCGGGTACCAGATTCAGTTTTTACTGGATTTTCAGTTGAGCTCTGTCTCGGCCGTGAAGCTTCATGCCCGACTTTGACACCAGGGGTCTCTAGTGGTACTAACTCACTGTATAGTATAGAGATATGTATGTGGCCTCTGCTACACTGGCCACCAGAGCCACACTACACATGGTTCATTCATGCTCTAGTAGTCTCTATGAAATTTCTCTATTCTGCAACCGTATGTAAAGCATCAACTCGGAGAGTGAAAGAGCTGTGTTGCCGTGGCCACCGCAACTTTCAGCAAGAGGCCAGTCTACTCTGGTACACATCGTCTTTGAGTGACGTCATTTTCACGTCAAATTACAGTAAGTTTCGATTATGTATGAACGATTTAAGGTATGTAATAACAATTGAAAAAGCTAGTCTGTATTGGTTCTATGACCATATCTTTGTATAATAACTTAATATAACCCCTGTCTGTATTCTTTGTTAATTCTTTCATCTACGACATCCTAGGTGTTGTCCTGAGGGGACTAGCTTTTTCTGTACACTAACAAGTAAAGGGTCTGGACGACGACTTCACAATGTCTTCTCAAAGGTATATCAGAAATTTTTCCTGGAAAATTAAAACCCCCGTATTTTCCTCAAAGCTAGATATGATGATCTCAAAGTGTAAAACTAATGTCTATCCTAAAAAGTAGGAGTCACCATGTTAGTTTTTGGTTTATAAATAATGAGCATATTGTATCTATTGAGCCTATTGTACCTAGTGCTCCAACTCGAGAAAATGCCATATTTTACGTATTCGTCATTAGAACAAATCACAACAAAATCGTTTGGGCTGACAATTATTGATATCTAAAAATCACCAGGTGGTGACACTACATATTACAGGATGGGCCTGTAAACGTTTTTGGATGATCTGATTTGTCTTGTCTGTGGCGACAGTCCTCCAGAAGGATATCATCAGACGCAAGGTCATGGACGATCTCTTATTGGATCATACAATCTCAATAGAATGGGTTATTAAACACTCCCCCCCCCCTGCAGGATAGCAGATGATTATGTACAATAATAAAAATACATTCAAGAAGTACTGTTTTGTGTTATAGTTTATTCGTACAACACTCAATAGGTAAGAGAATGCTATAAATATACATGTTTTATTTACACAAGTGCTTGCTACTTCATATGAGCACTGTACGGGTCGTCCTATCTATTACTGCATCAAGTCAGCCTAATCAGCATGATCCAAAGTCACACTCAGTGTAACACTGTGAATTAGTATTAACATAGAAGAGATTATAAAAGTCGACTTACAATTCCTCACCTCCATTTCATAATAAATAACCATGATATTGACGAATATATTCACTCATGTTTGCTAATCCTATTTGGATGCATAGTATGGGTTTATCTCTTTATATATCATAAGTCGTAGATGCTACAACACCGCCTAGGTTATGCTGTGAAACCTAGACATTTCTATTTATATAGAAGATATATTTACATAAATATTGAAATAATGAGTGCAATTAAGACTTAAGACACCAGATATAGGCTATGTTGGCGCCTATATCTAGTCAGGAGCTGCAGAAATATGCGCACAGTTACAAGAAATATATTCACGATGAAAGAGACAATGAAGAATGACTTTTATATTTGTGTGAGCGTGAAATGTATTTTATAGCATTTTGTTTTGCTCTGATGAAACATAGCTAGATATTCTTACAGTGGGCCTAAGCTAGGCGTTACCAGGCTAGGCGGTACCACGTACTCAGCTTTGTGGAGCAGTCAGTAGGACGTTTGCCATTGTGACCCATGTTGGGGTTCGATTCCCGGTGCCGCCGGCCACACGTTTCATTTTTCAATTAGATTTAACAATGACTTGTACCAGGAGTGAGATAAAGTATCAGTCGTCTATAAGGTCATCCATAAATATTGAATTAAGTTGACCAACATCGCCCCTGGCTGTCTATGGCATAGAGAAAAGGGTCTACATGTACGATCCTGGATCATCAAACGGACCCAGTGCACATGTTATGCACTCTCCATCCACAATCTCATTCCATTGAGTGCATGGGGAATTGTAGCTAAACCTCTGCAAGGGAGTGACACTATGCTTCATAGAGTATCCACTAGATGGCGCTCCAAACACAATTCTAATCCTTTTTAACCATATTTTCCTGTTTATGAGTTAAATCAACTGTAGCATTTATGTTTACGCTTTGATTGAAGCAAATCTATTCTAATCACTTATGGAAAGTTGTTCTACTACAGCTCAACCATTAACTGTTTCGATTGTGTGTTTATTCATTGAGAAATAAAGATTTAGAGACTGACATTTACTGAAGAGAGAGAAATCTCTCAACTTCAAAAATTATTTCCTAGGGCGTGGTTGGTCACAGGTCATCAAATATCCATCAGGATTAAATATCTATATCTTGTTCAATGCCGACTTAAGTATCATTGCGATACTTTCAAGCTCAATGTGTTTTTTATTGATTTTAAGAAAATTGGAGAAAAAAAATTTATCAGCTTCATCTAAAAAATTAATTACACCAAATATATACAATTCTGAACAAAATTTTAAACTGGATCTGAGAGACGACATATATAGCTATCATTTAGGTCTTTAGTTATGTCTCTATTTTATTTCATCAGTAAATGACACAACTCCAAAGATTTGACCTAGTTTCATCATTTTTCAAAATCAATAATTTTCAATTTGTGTGCATTAAATCAAGTCACATGCATATAAACTGGTATGTATGAGTCGGGCTTGAAATGCTCAATCCACCTGTGAAAAAATCATTCAGAAATTCCCATCCGTTCCGGAGATATTTGAAAAAATATGACTTCCAGAGAGTGAGAGATTTGACCTAGATACAGCCTCAACTTTTTCCGCTGGTCCGTTTTCGATTTTGTCAATGCATACTCGGGTACCAGATTCAGTTTTTACTGGATTTTCAGTTGAGCTCTGTCTTGGCCGTGAAGCTTCATGCCCGACTTTGACACCAGGGGTCTCTAGTGGTACTAACTCACTGTATAGTATAGAGATATGTATGTGGCCTCTGCTACACTGGCCACCAGAGCCACACTACACATGGTTCATTCATGCTCTAGTAGTCTCTATGAAATTTCTCTCTTCTGCAACCGTATGTAAAGCATCAACTCGGAGAGTGAAAGAGCTGTGTTGCCGTGGCCACCGCAACTTTCAGCAAGAGGCCAGTCTACTCTGGTACACATCGTCTTTGAGTGACGTCATTTTCACGTCAAATTACAGTAAGTTTCGATTATGTATGAACGATTTAAGGTATGTAATAACAATTGAAAAAGCTAGTCTGTATTGGTTCTATGACCATATCTTTGTATAATAACTTAATATAACCCCTGTCTGTATTCTTTGTTAATTCTTTCATCTACGACATCCTAGGTGTTGTCCTGAGGGGACTAGCTTTTTCTGTACACTAACAAGTAAAGGGTCTGGACGACGACTTCACAATGTCTTCTCAAAGGTATATCAGAAATTTTTCCTGGAAAATTAAAACCCCCGTATTTTCCTCAAAGCTAGATATGATGATCTCAATGTGTAAAACTAATGTCTATCCTAAAAAGTAGGAGTCATCATGTTAGTTTTTGGTTTATAAATAATGAGCATATTGTATCTATTGAGCCTATTGTACCTAGTGCTCCAACTCGAGAAAATGCCATATTTTACGTATTCGTCATTAGAACAAATCACAACGAAATCGTTTGGGCTGACAATTATTGATATCTAAAAATCACCAGGTGGTGACACTGCATATTGCAGGATGGGCCTGTAAACGTTTTTGGATTATCTGATTTGTCTTGTCTGTGGCGACAGTCCTCCAGAAGGATATCATCAGACGCAAGGTCATGGACGATCTCTTATGGGATCATACAATCTCAATAGAATGGGTTATTAAACACCCCCCCCTGCAGGATAGCAGACGATTATGTACAATAATAAAAATACATTCAAGAAGTACTGTTTTGTGTTATAGTTTATTCGTACAACACTCAATAGGTAAGAGAATGCTATAAATATACATGTTTTATTTACACAAGTGCTTGCTACTTCATATGAGCACTGTACGGGTCGTCCTATCTATTACTGCATCAAGTCAGCCTAATCAGCATGATCCAAAGTCACACTCAGTGTAACACTGTGAATTAGTATTAACATAGAAGAGATTATAAAAGTCGACTTACAATTCCTCACCTCCATTTCATAATAAATAACCATGATATTGACGAATATATTCACTCATGTTTGCTAATCCTATTTGGATGCATAGTATGGGTTTATCTCTTTATATATCATAAGTCGTAGATGCTACAACACCGCCTAGGTTATGCTGTGAAACCTAGACATTTCTATTTATATAGAAGATATATTTACATAAATATTGAAATAATGAGTGCAATTAAGACTTAAGACACCAGATATAGGCTATGTTGGCGCCTATATCTAGTCAGGAGCTGCAGAAATATGCGCACAGTTACAAGAAATATATTCACGATGAAAGAGACAATGAAGAATGACTTTTATATTTGTGTGAGCGTGAAATGTATTTTATAGCATTTTGTTTTGCTCTGATGAAACATAGCTAGATATTCTTACAGTGGGCCTAAGCTAGGCGTTACCAGGCTAGGCGGTACCACATACTCAGCTTTGTGGAGCAGTCAGTAGGACGTTTGCCATTGTGACCCATGTTGGGGTTCGATTCCCGGTGCCGCCGGCCACACGTTTCATTTTTCAATTAGATTTAACAATGACTTGTACCCGGAGTGAGATAAAGTATCAGTCGTCTATAAGGTCATCCATAAATATTGAAT
Source organism: Alentia gelatinosa (assembly GCA_950022655.1). Lineage (NCBI taxonomy): Eukaryota > Metazoa > Annelida > Polychaeta > Phyllodocida > Polynoidae > Alentia > Alentia gelatinosa. The sequence continues at coordinate 22,887,974 of OX465589.1, read as the reverse complement.
TAAGTTGACCAACATCGCCCCTGGCTGTCTATGGCATAGAGAAAAGGGTCTACATGTACGATCCTGGATCATCAAACGGACCCAGTGCACATGTTATGCACTCTCCATCCACAATCTCATTCCATTGAGTGCATGGGGAATTGTAGCTAAACCTCTGCAAGGGAGTGACACTATGCTTCATAGAGTATCCACTAGATGGCGCTCCAAACACAATTCTAATCCTTTTTAACCATATTTTCCTGTTTATGAGTTAAATCAACTGTAGCATTTATGTTTACGCTTTGATTGAAGCAAATCTATTCTAATCACTTATGGAAAGTTGTTCTACTACAGCTCAACCATTAACTGTTTCGATTGTGTGTTTATTCATTGAGAAATAAAGATTTAGAGACTGACATTTACTGAAGAGAGAGAAATCTCTCAACTTCAAAAATTATTTCCTAGGGCGTGGTTGGTCACAGGTCATCAAATATCCATCAGGATTAAATATCTATATCTTGTTCAATGCCGACTTAAGTATCATTGCGATACTTTCAAGCTCAATGTGTTTTTTATTGATTTTAAGAAAATTGGAGAAAAAAAATTTATCAGCTTCATCTAAAAAATTAATTACACCAAATATATACAATTCTGAACAAAATTTTAAACTGGATCTGAGAGACGACATATATAGCTATCATTTAGGTCTTTAGTTATGTCTCTATTTTATTTCATCAGTAAATGACACAACTCCAAAGATTTGACCTAGTTTCATCATTTTTCAAAATCAATAATTTTCAATTTGTGTGCATTAAATCAAGTCACATGCATATAAACTGGTATGTATGAGTCGGGCTTGAAATGCTCAATCCACCTGTGAAAAAATCATTCAGAAATTCCCATCCGTTCCGGAGATATTTGAAAAAATATGACTTCCAGAGAGTGAGAGATTTGACCTAGATACAGCCTCAACTTTTTCCGCTGGTCCGTTTTCGATTTTGTCAATGCATACTCGGGTACCAGATTCAGTTTTTACTGGATTTTCAGTTGAGCTCTGTCTTGGCCGTGAAGCTTCATGCCCGACTTTGACACCAGGGGTCTCTAGTGGTACTAACTCACTGTATAGTATAGAGATATGTATGTGGCCTCTGCTACACTGGCCACCAGAGCCACACTACACATGGTTCATTCATGCTCTAGTAGTCTCTATGAAATTTCTCTCTTCTGCAACCGTATGTAAAGCATCAACTCGGAGAGTGAAAGAGCTGTGTTGCGGTGGCCACCGCAACTTTCAGCAAGAGGCCAGTCTACTCTGGTACACATCGTCTTTGAGTGACGTCATTTTCACGTCAAATTACAGTAAGTTTCGATTATGTATGAACGATTTAAGGTATGTAATAACAATTGAAAAAGCTAGTCTGTATTGGTTCTATGACCATATCTTTGTATAATAACTTAATATAACCCCTGTCTGTATTCTTTGTTAATTCTTTCATCTACGACATCCTAGGTGTTGTCCTGAGGGGACTAGCTTTTTCTGTACACTAACAAGTAAAGGGTCTGGACGACGACTTCACAATGTCTTCTCAAAGGTATATCAGAAATTTTTCCTGGAAAATTAAAACCCCCGTATTTTCCTCAAAGCTAGATATGATGATCTCAATGTGTAAAACTAATGTCTATCCTAAAAAGTAGGAGTCATCATGTTAGTTTTTGGTTTATAAATAATGAGCATATTGTATCTATTGAGCCTATTGTACCTAGTGCTCCAACTCGAGAAAATGCCATATTTTACGTATTCGTCATTAGAACAAATCACAACGAAATCGTTTGGGCTGACAATTATTGATATCTAAAAATCACCAGGTGGTGACACTACATATTGCAGGATGGGCCTGTAAACGTTTTTGGATTATCTGATTTGTCTTGTCTGTGGCGACAGTCCTCCAGAAGGATATCATCAGACGCAAGGTCATGGACGATCTCTTATGGGATCATACAATCTCAATAGAATGGGTTATTAAACACCCCCCCCTGCAGGATAGCAGACGATTATGTACAATAATAAAAATACATTCAAGAAGTACTGTTTTGTGTTATAGTTTATTCGTACAACACTCAATAGGTAAGAGAATGCTATAAATATACATGTTTTATTTACACAAGTGCTTGCTACTTCATATGAGCACTGTACGGGTCGTCCTATCTATTACTGCATCAAGTCAGCCTAATCAGCATGATCCAAAGTCACACTCAGTGTAACACTGTGAATTAGTATTAACATAGAAGAGATTATAAAAGTCGACTTACAATTCCTCACCTCCATTTCATAATAAATAACCATGATATTGACGAATATATTCACTCATGTTTGCTAATCCTATTTGGATGCATAGTATGGGTTTATCTCTTTATATATCATAAGTCGTAGATGCTACAACACCGCCTAGGTTATGCTGTGAAACCTAGACATTTCTATTTATATAGAAGATATATTTACATAAATATTGAAATAATGAGTGCAATTAAGACTTAAGACACCAGATATAGGCTATGTTGGCGCCTATATCTAGTCAGGAGCTGCAGAAATATGCGCACAGTTACAAGAAATATATTCACGATGAAAGAGACAATGAAGAATGACTTTTATATTTGTGTGAGCGTGAAATGTATTTTATAGCATTTTGTTTTGCTCTGATGAAACATAGCTAGATATTCTTACAGTGGGCCTAAGCTAGGCGTTACCAGGCTAGGCGGTACCACGTACTCAGCTTTGTGGAGCAGTCAGTAGGACGTTTGCCATTGTGACCCATGTTGGGGTTCGATTCCCGGTGCCGCCGGCCACACGTTTCATTTTTCAATTAGATTTAACAATGACTTGTACCCGGAGTGAGATAAAGTATCAGTCGTCTATAAGGTCATCCATAAATATTGAATTAAGTTGACCAACATCGCCCCTGGCTGTCTATGGCATAGAGAAAAGGGTCTACATGTACGATCCTGGATCATCAAACGGACCCAGTGCACATGTTATGCACTCTCCATCCACAATCTCATTCCATTGAGTGCATGGGGAATTGTAGCTAAACCTCTGCAAGGGAGTGACACTATGCTTCATAGAGTATCCACTAGATGGCGCTCCAAACACAATTCTAATCCTTTTTAACCATATTTTCCTGTTTATGAGTTAAATCAACTGTAGCATTTATGTTTACGCTTTGATTGAAGCAAATCTATTCTAATCACTTATGGAAAGTTGTTCTACTACAGCTCAACCATTAACTGTTTCGATTGTGTGTTTATTCATTGAGAAATAAAGATTTAGAGACTGACATTTACTGAAGAGAGAGAAATCTCTCAACTTCAAAAATTATTTCCTAGGGCGTGGTTGGTCACAGGTCATCAAATATCCATCAGGATTAAATATCTATATCTTGTTCAATGCCGACTTAAGTATCATTGCGATACTTTCAAGCTCAATGTGTTTTTTATTGATTTTAAGAAAATTGGAGAAAAAAAATTTATCAGCTTCATCTAAAAAATTAATTACACCAAATATATACAATTCTGAACAAAATTTTAAACTGGATCTGAGAGACGACATATATAGCTATCATTTAGGTCTTTAGTTATGTCTCTATTTTATTTCATCAGTAAATGACACAACTCCAAAGATTTGACCTAGTTTCATCATTTTTCAAAATCAATAATTTTCAATTTGTGTGCGTTAAATCAAGTCACATGCATATAAACTGGTATGTATGAGTCGGGCTTGAAATGCTCAATCCACCTGTGAAAAAATCATTCAGAAATTCCCATCCGTTCCGGAGATATTTGAAAAAATATGACTTCCAGAGAGTGAGAGATTTGACCTAGATACAGCCTCAACTTTTTCCGCTGGTCCGTTTTCGATTTTGTCAATGCATACTCGGGTACCAGATTCAGTTTTTACTGGATTTTCAGTTGAGCTCTGTCTTGGCCGTGAAGCTTCATGCCCGACTTTGACACCAGGGGTCTCTAGTGGTACTAACTCACTGTATAGTATAGAGATATGTATGTGGCCTCTGCTACACTGGCCACCAGAGCCACACTACACATGGTTCATTCATGCTCTAGTAGTCTCTATGAAATTTCTCTATTCTGCAACCGTTTGTAAAGCATCAACTCGGAGAGTGAAAGAGCTGTGTTGCCGTGGCCACCGCAACTTTCAGCAAGAGGCCAGTCTACTCTGGTACACATCGTCTTTGAGTGACGTCATTTTCACGTCAAATTACAGTAAGTTTCGATTATGTATGAACGATTTAAGGTATGTAATAACAATTGAAAAAGCTATTCTGTATTGGTTCTATGACCATATCTTTGTATAATAACTTAATATAACCCCTGTCTGTATTCTTTGTTAATTCTTTCATCTACGACATCCTAGGTGTTGTCCTGAGGGGACTAGCTTTTTCTGTACACTAACAAGTAAAGGGTCTGGACGACGACTTCACAATGTCTTCTCAAAGGTATATCAGAAATTTTTCCTGGAAAATTAAAACCCCCGTATTTTCCTCAAAGCTAGATATGATGATCTCAAAGTGTAAAACTAATGTCTATCCTAAAAAGTAGGAGTCATCATGTTAGTGTTTGGTTTATAAATAATGAGCATATTGTATCTATTGAGCCTATTGTACCTAGTGCTCCAACTCGAGAAAATGCCATATTTTACGTATTCGTCATTAGAACAAATCACAACAAAATCGTTTGGGCTGACAATTATTGATATCTAAAAATCACCAGGTGGTGACACTACATATTGCAGGATGGGCCTGTAAACGTTTTTGGATTATCTGATTTGTCTTGTCTGTGGCGACAGTCCTCCAGAAGGATATCATCAGACGCAAGGTCATGGACGATCTCTTATGGGATCATACAATCTCAATAGAATGGGTTATTAAACACCCCCCCCCCCTGCAGGATAGCAGACGATTATGTACAATAATAAAAATACATTCAAGAAGTACTGTTTTGTGTTATAGTTTATTCGTACAACACTCAATAGGTAAGAGAATGCTATAAATATACATGTTTTATTTACACAAGTGCTTGCTACTTCATATGAGCACTGTACGGGTCGTCCTATCTATTACTGCATCAAGTCAGCCTAATCAGCATGATCCAAAGTCACACTCAGTGTAACACTGTGAATTAGTATTAACATAGAAGAGATTATAAAAGTCGACTTACAATTCCTCACCTCCATTTCATAATAAATAACCATGATATTGACGAATATATTCACTCATGTTTGCTAATCCTATTTGGATGCATAGTATGGGTTTATCTCTTTATATATCATAAGTCGTAGATGCTACAACACCGCCTAGGTTATGCTGTGAAACCTAGACATTTCTATTTATATAGAAGATATATTTACATAAATATTGAAATAATGAGTGCAATTAAGACTTAAGACACCAGATATAGGCTATGTTGGCGCCTATATCTAGTCAGGAGCTGCAGAAATATGCGCACAGTTACAAGAAATATATTCACGATGAAAGAGACAATGAAGAATGACTTTTATATTTGTGTGAGCGTGAAATGTATTTTATAGCATTTTGTTTTGCTCTGATGAAACATAGCTAGATATTCTTACAGTGGGCCTAAGCTAGGCGGTACCAGGCTAGGCGGTACCACGTACTCAGCTTTGTGGAGCAGTCAGTAGGACGTTTGCCATTGTGACCCATGTTGGGGGTTCGATTCCCGGTGCCGCCGGCCACACGTTTCATTTTTCAATTAGATTTAACAATGACTTGTACCAGGAGTGAGATAAAGTATCAGTCGTCTATAAGGTCATCCATAAATATTGAATTAAGTTGACCAACATCGCCCCTGGCTGTCTGTGGCATAGAGAAAAGGGTCTACATGTACGATCCTGGATCATCAAACGGACCCAGTGCACATGTTATGCACTCTCCATCCACAATCTCATTCCATTGAGTGCATGGGGAATTGTAGCTAAACCTCTGCAAGGGAGTGACACTATGCTTCATAGAGTATCCACTAGATGGCGCTCCAAACACAATTCTAATCCTTTTTAACCATATTTTCCTGTTTATGAGTTAAATCAACTGTAGCATTTATGTTTACGCTTTGATTGAAGCAAATCTATTCTAATCACTTATGGAAAGTTGTTCTACTACAGCTCAACCATTAACTGTTTCGATTGTGTGTTTATTCATTGAGAAATAAAGATTTAGAGACTGACATTTACTGAAGAGAGAGAAATCTCTCAACTTCAAAAATTATTTCCTAGGGCGTGGTTGGTCACAGGTCATCAAATATCCATCAGAATTAAATATCTATATCTTGTTCAATGCCGACTTAAGTATCATTGCGATACTTTCAAGCTCAATGTGTTTTTTATTGATTTTAAGAAAATTGGAGAAAAAAAATTTATCAGCTTCATCTAAAAAATTAATTACACCAAATATATACAATTCTGAACAAAATTTTAAACTGGATCTGAGAGACGACATATATAGCTATCATTTAGGTCTTTAGTTATGTCTCTATTTTATTTCATCAGTAAATGACACAACTCCAAAGATTTGACCTAGTTTCATCATTTTTCAAAATCAATAATTTTCAATTTGTGTTCGTTAAATCAAGTCACATGCATATAAACTGGTATGTATGAGTCGGGCTTGAAATGCTCAATCCACCTGTGAAAAAATCATTCAGAAATTCCCATCCGTTCCGGAGATATTTGAAAAAATATGACTTCCAGAGAGTGAGAGATTTGACCTAGATACAGCCTCAACTTTTTCCGCTGGTCCGTTTTCGATTTTGTCAATGCATACTCGGGTACCAGATTCAGTTTTTACTGGATTTTCAGTTGAGCTCTGTCTTGGCCGTGAAGCTTCATGCCCGACTTTGACACCAGGGGTCTCTAGTGGTACTAACTCACTGTATAGTATAGAGATATGTATGTGGCCTCTGCTACACTGGCCACCAGAGCCACACTACACATGGTTCATTCATGCTCTAGTAGTCTCTATGAAATTTCTCTATTCTGCAACCGTTTGTAAAGCATCAACTCTGAGAGTGAAAGAGCTGTGTTGCCGTGGCCACCGCAACTTTCAGCAAGAGGCCAGTCTACTCTGGTACACATCGTCTTTGAGTGACGTCATTTTCACGTCAAATTACAGTAAGTTTCGATTATGTATGAACGATTTAAGGTATGTAATAACAATTGAAAAAGCTAGTCTGTATTGGTTCTATGACCATATCTTTGTATAATAACTTAATATAACCCCTGTCTGTATTCTTTGTTAATTCTTTCATCTACGACATCCTAGGTGTTGTCCTGAGGGGACTAGCTTTTTCTGTACACTAACAAGTAAAGGGTCTGGACGACGACTTCACAATGTCTTCTCAAAGGTACATCAGAAATTTTTCCTGGAAAATTAAAACCCCCGTATTTTCCTCAAAGCTAGATATGATGATCTCAAAGTGTAAAACTAATGTCTATCCTAAAAAGTAGGAGTCATCATGTTAGTGTTTGGTTTATAAATAATGAGCATATTGTATCTATTGAGCCTATTGTACCTAGTGCTCCAACTCGAGAAAATGCCATATTTTACGTATTCGTCATTAGAACAAATCACAACGAAATCGTTTGGGCTGACAATTATTGATATCTAAAAATCACCAGGTGGTGACACTGCATATTGCAGGATGGGCCTGTAAACGTTTTTGGATTATCTGATTTGTCTTGTCTGTGGCGACAGTCCTCCAGAAGGATATCATCAGACGCAAGGTCATGGACGATCTCTTATGGGATCATACAATCTCAATAGAATGGGTTATTAAACACCCCCCCCCCCTGCAGGATAGCAGACGATTATGTACAATAATAAAAATACATTCAAGAAGTACTGTTTTGTGTTATAGTTTATTCATACAACACTCAATAGGTAAGAGAATGCTATAAATATACATGTTTTATTTACACAAGTGCTTGCTACTTCATATGAGCACTGTACGGGTCGTCCTATCTATTACTGCATCAAGTCAGCCTAATCAGCATGATCCAAAGTCACACTCAGTGTAACACTGTGAATTAGTATTAACATAGAAGAGATTATAAAAGTCGACTTACAATTCCTCACCTCCATTTCATAATAAATAACCATGATATTGACGAATATATTCACTCATGTTTGCTAATCCTATTTGGATGCATAGTATGGGTTTATCTCTTTATATATCATAAGTCGTAGATGCTACAACACCGCCTAGGTTATGCTGTGAAACCTAGACATTTCTATTTATATAGAAGATATATTTACATAAATATTGAAATAATGAGTGCAATTAAGACTTAAGACACCAGATATAGGCTATGTTGGCGCCTATATCTAGTCAGGAGCTGCAGAAATATGCGCACAGTTACAAGAAATATATTCACGATGAAAGAGACAATGTAGAATGACTTTTATATTTGTGTGAGCGTGAAATGTATTTTATAGCATTTTGTTTTGCTCTGATGAAACATAGCTAGATATTCTTACAGTGGGCCTAAGCTAGGCAGTACCAGGCTAGGCTGTACCACGTACTCAGCTTTGTGGAGCAGTCAGTAGGACGTTTGCCATTGTGACCCATGTTGGGGGTTCGAATCCCGGTGCCGCCGGCCACACGTTTCATTTTTCAATTAGATTTAACAATGACTTGTACCAGGAGTGAGATAAAGTATCAGTCGTCTATAAGGTCATCCATAAATATTGAATTAAGTTGACCAACATCGCCCCTGGCTGTCTATGGCATAGAGAAAAGGGTCTACATGTACGATCCTGGATCATCAAACGGACCCAGTGCACATGTTATGCACTCTCCATCCACAATCTCATTCCATTGAGTGCATGGGGAATTGTAGCTAAACCTCTGCAAGGGAGTGACACTATGCTTCATAGAGTATCCACTAGATGGCGCTCCAAACACAATTCTAATCCTTTTTAACCATATTTTCCTGTTTATGAGTTAAATCAACTGTAGCATTTATGTTTACGCTTTGATTGAAGCAAATCTATTCTAATCACTTATGGAAAGTTGTTCTACTACAGCTCAACCATTAACTGTTTCGATTGTGTGTTTATTCATTGAGAAATAAAGATTTAGAGACTGACATTTACTGAAGAGAGAGAAATCTCTCAACTTCAAAAATTATTTCCTGGGGCGTGGTTGGTCACAGGTCATCAAATATCCATCAGAATTAAATATCTATATCTTGTTCAATGCCGACTTAAGTATCATTGCGATACTTTCAAGCTCAATGTGTTTTTTATTGATTTTAAGAAAATTGGAGAAAAAAAATTTATCAGCTTCATCTAAAAAATTAATTACACCAAATATATACAATTCTGAACAAAATTTTAAACTGGATCTGAGAGACGACATATATAGCTATCATTTAGGTCTTTAGTTATGTCTCTATTTTATTTCATCAGTAAATGACACAACTCCAAAGATTTGACCTAGTTTCATCATTTTTCAAAATCAATAATTTTCAATTTGTGTGCGTTAAATCAAGTCATATGCATATAAACTGGTATGTATGAGTCGGGCTTGAAATGCTCGATCCACCTGTGAAAAAATCATTCAGAAATTCCCATCCGTTCCGGAGATATTTGAAAAAATATGACTTCCAGAGAGTGAGAGATTTGACCTAGATACAGCCTCAACTTTTTCCGCTGGTCCGTTTTCGATTTTGTCAATGCATACTCGGGTACCAGATTCAGTTTTTACTGGATTTTCAGTTGAGCTCTGTCTTGGCCGTGAAGCTTCATGCCCGACTTTGACACCAGGGGTCTCTAGTGGTACTAACTCACTGTATAGTATAGAGATATGTATGTGGCCTCTGCTACACTGGCCACCAGAGCCACACTACACATGGTTCATTCATGCTCTAGTAGTCTCTATGAAATTTCTCTATTCTGCAACCGTATGTAAAGCATCAACTCGGAGAGTGAAAGAGCTGTGTTGCCGTGGCCACCGCAACTTTCAGCAAGAGGCCAGTCTACTCTGGTACACATCGTCTTTGAGTGACGTCATTTTCACGTCAAATTACAGTAAGTTTCGATTATGTATGAACGATTTAAGGTATGTAATAACAATTGAAAAAGCTAGTCTGTATTGGTTCTATGACCATATCTTTGTATAATAACTTAATATAACCCCTGTCTGTATTCTTTGTTAATTCTTTCATCTACGACATCCTAGGTGTTGTCCTGAGGGGACTAGCTTTTTCTGTACACTAACAAGTAAAGGGTCTGGACGACGACTTCACAATGTCTTCTCAAAGGTATATCAGAAATTTTTCCCTGAAAATTAAAACCCCCGTATTTTCCTCAAAGCTAGATATGATGATCTCAAAGTGTAAAACTAATGTCTATCCTAAAAAGTAGGAGTCATCATGTTAGTTTTTGGTTTATAAATAATGAGTATATTGTATCTATTGAGCCTATTGTACCTAGTGCTCCAACTCGAGAAAATGCCATATTTTACGTATTCGTCATTAGAACAAATCACAACGAAATCGTTTGGGCTGACAATTATTGATATCTAAAAATCACCAGGTGGTGACACTACATATTGCAGGATGGGCCTGTAAACGTTTTTGGATTATCTGATTTGTCTTGTCTGTGGCGACAGTCCTCCAGAAGGATATCATCAGACGCAAGGTCATGGACGATCTCTTATGGGATCATACAATCTCAATAGAATGGGTTATTAAACACCCCCCCCCTGCAGGATAGCAGACGATTATGTACAATAATAAAAATACATTCAAGAAGTACTGTTTTGTGTTATAGTTTATTCGTACAACACTCAATAGGTAAGAGAATGCTATAAATATACATGTTTTATTTACACAAGTGCTTGCTACTTCATATGAGCACTGTACGGGTCGTCCTATCTATTACTGCATCAAGTCAGCCTAATCAGCATGATCCAAAGTCACACTCAGTGTAACACTGTGAATTAGTATTAACATAGAAGAGATTATAAAAGTCAACTTACAATTCCCCAGCTCCATTTCATAATAAATAACCATGATATTGATGAATATATTCACTCATGTTTGCTAATCCTATTTGGATGCATAGTATGGGTTTATCTCTTTATATATCATAAGTCGTAGATGCTACAACACCGCCTAGGTTATGCTGTGAAACCTAGACATTTCTATTTATATAGAAGATATATTTACATAAATATTGAAATAATGAGTGCAATTAAGACTTAAGACACCAGATATAGGCTATGTTGGCGCCTATATCTAGTCAGGAGCTGCAGAAATATGCGCACAGTTACAAGAAATATATTCACGATGAAAGAGACAATGTAGAATGACTTTTATATTTGTGTGAGCGTGAAATGTATTTTATAGCATTTTGTTTTGCTCTGATGAAACATAGCTAGATATTCTTACAGTGGGCCTAAGCTAGGCGGTACCAGGCTAGGCGGTACCACGTACTCAGCTTTGTGGAGCAGTCAGTAGGATGTTTGCCATTGTGACCCATGTTGGGGGTTCGAATCCCGGTGCCGCCGGCCACACGTTTCATTTTTCAATTAGATTTAACAAGGACTTGTACCAGGAGTGAGATAAAGTATCAGTCGTCTATAAGGTCATCCATAAATATTGAATTAAGTTGACCAACATCGCCCCTGGCTGTCTATGGCATAGAGAAAAGGGTCTACATGTACGATCCTGGATCATCAAACGGACCCAGTGCACATGTTATGCACTCTCCATCCACAATTTCATTCCATTGAGTGCATGGGGAATTGTAGCTAAACCTCTGCAAGGGAGTGACACTATGCTTCATAGAGTATCCACTAGATGGCGCTCCAAACACAATTCTAATCCTTTTTAACCATATTTTCCTGTTTATGAGTTAAATCAACTGTAGCATTTATGTTTACGCTTTGATTGAAGCAAATCTATTCTAATCACTTATGGAAAGTTGTTCTACTACAGCTCAACCATTAACTGTTTCGATTGTGTGTTTATTCATTGAGAAATAAAGATTTAGAGACTGACATTTACTGAAGAGAGAGAAATCTCTCAACTTCAAAAATTATTTCCTAGGGCGTGGTTGGTCACAGGTCATCAAATATCCATCAGAATTAAATATCTATATCTTGTTCAATGCCGACTTAAGTATCATTGCGATACTTTCAAGCTTAATGTGTTTTTTATTGATTTTAAGAAAATTGGAGAAAAAAAATTTATCAGCTTCATCTAAAAAATTAATTACACCAAATATATACAATTCTGAACAAAATTTTAAACTGGATCTGAGAGACGACATATATAGCTATCATTTAGGTCTTTAGTTATGTCTCTATTTTATTTCATCAGTAAATGACACAACTCCAAAGATTTGACCTAGTTTCATCATTTTTCAAAATCAATAATTTTCAATTTGTGTGCGTTAAATCAAGTCATATGCATATAAACTGGTATGTATGAGTCGGGCTTGAAATGCTCGATCCACCTGTGAAAAAATCATTCAGAAATTCCCATCCGTTCCGGAGATATTTGAAAAAATATGACTTCCAGAGAGTGAGAGATTTGACCTAGATACAGCCTCAACTTTTTCCGCTGGTCCGTTTTCGATTTTGTCAATGCATACTCGGGTACCAGATTCAGTTTTTACTGGATTTTCAGTTGAGCTCTGTCTTGGCCGTGAAGCTTCATGCCCGACTTTGACACCAGGGGTCTCTAGTGGTACTAACTCACTGTATAGTATAGAGATATGTATGTGGCCTCTGCTACACTGGCCACCAGAGCCACACTACACATGGTTCATTCATGCTCTAGTAGTCTCTATGAAATTTCTCTATTCTGCAACCGTATGTAAAGCATCAACTCGGAGAGTGAAAGAGCTGTGTTGCCGTGGCCACCGCAACTTTCAGCAAGAGGCCAGTCTACTCTGGTACACATCGTCTTTGAGTGACGTCATTTTCACGTCAAATTACAGTAAGTTTCGATTATGTATGAACGATTTAAGGTATATAATAACAATTGAAAAAGCTAGTCTGTATTGGTTCTATGACCATATCTTTGTATAATAACTTAATATAACCCCTGTCTGTATTCTTTGTTAATTCTTTCATCTACGACATCCTAGGTGTTGTCCTGAGGGGACTAGCTTTTTCTGTACACTAACAAGTAAAGGGTCTGGACGACGACTTCACAATGTCTTCTCAAAGGTATATCAGAAATTTTTCCCTGAAAATTAAAACCCCCGTATTTTCCTCAAAGCTAGATATGATGATCTCAAAGTGTAAAACTTATGTCTATCCTAAAAAGTAGGAGTCATCATGTTAGTTTTTGGTTTATAAATAATGAGCATATTGTATCTATTGAGCCTATTGTACCTAGTGCTCCAACTCGAGAAAATGCCATATTTTACGTATTCGTCATTAGAACAAATCACAACGAAATCGTTTGGGCTGACAATTATTGATATCTAAAAATCACCAGGTGGTGACACTACATATTGCAGGATGGGCCTGTAAACGTTTTTGGATTATCTGATTTGTCTTGTCTGTGGCGACAGTCCTCCAGAAGGATATCATCAGACGCAAGGTCATGGACGATCTCTTATGGGATCATACAATCTCAATAGAATGGGTTATTAAACACCCCCCCCCTGCAGGATAGCAGACGATTATGTACAATAATAAAAATACATTCAAGAAGTACTGTTTTGTGTTATAGTTTATTCGTACAACACTCAATAGGTAAGAGAATGCTATAAATATACATGTTTTATTTACACAAGTGCTTGCTACTTCATATGAGCACTGTACGGGTCGTCCTATCTATTACTGCATCAAGTCAGCCTAATCAGCATGATCCAAAGTCACACTCAGTGTAACACTGTGAATTAGTATTAACATAGAAGAGATTATAAAAGTCGACTTACAATTCCTCACCTCCATTTCATAATAAATAACCATGATATTGATGAATATATTCACTCATGTTTGCTAATCCTATTTGGATGCATAGTATGGGTTTATCTCTTTATATATCATAAGTCGTAGATGCTACAACACCGCCTAGGTTATGCTGTGAAACCTAGACATTTCTATTTATATAGAAGATATATTTACATAAATATTGAAATAATGAGTGCAATTAAGACTTAAGACACCAGATATAGGCTATGTTGGCGCCTATATCTAGTCAGGAGCTGCAGAAATATGCGCACAGTTACAAGAAATATATTCACGATGAAAGAGACAATGTAGAATGACTTTTATATTTGTGTGAGCGTGAAATGTATTTTATAGCATTTTGTTTTGCTCTGATGAAACATAGCTAGATATTCTTACAGTGGGCCTAAGCTAGGCAGTACCAGGCTAGGCTGTACCACGTACTCAGCTTTGTGGAGCAGTCAGTAGGACGTTTGCCATTGTGACCCATGTTGGGGGTTCGAATCCCGGTGCCGCCGGCCACACGTTTCATTTTTCAATTAGATTTAACAATGACTTGTACCAGGAGTGAGATAAAGTATCAGTCGTCTATAAGGTCATCCATAAATATTGAATTAAGTTGACCAACATCGCCCCTGGCTGTCTATGGCATAGAGAAAAGGGTCTACATGTACGATCCTGGATCATCAAACGGACCCAGTGCACATGTTATGCACTCTCCATCCACAATCTCATTCCATTGAGTGCATGGGGAATTGTAGCTAAACCTCTGCAAGGGAGTGACACTATGCTTCATAGAGTATCCACTAGATGGCGCTCCAAACACAATTCTAATCCTTTTTAACCATATTTTCCTGTTTATGAGTTAAATCAACTGTAGCATTTATGTTTACGCTTTGATTGAAGCAAATCTATTCTAATCACTTATGGAAAGTTGTTCTACTACAGCTCAACCATTAACTGTTTCGATTGTGTGTTTATTCATTGAGAAATAAAGATTTAGAGACTGACATTTACTGAAGAGAGAGAAATCTCTCAACTTCAAAAATTATTTCCTGGGGCGTGGTTGGTCACAGGTCATCAAATATCCATCAGAATTAAATATCTATATCTTGTTCAATGCCGACTTAAGTATCATTGCGATACTTTCAAGCTCAATGTGTTTTTTATTGATTTTAAGAAAATTGGAGAAAAAAAATTTATCAGCTTCATCTAAAAAATTAATTACACCAAATATATACAATTCTGAACAAAATTTTAAACTGGATCTGAGAGACGACATATATAGCTATCATTTAGGTCTTTAGTTATGTCTCTATTTTATTTCATCAGTAAATGACACAACTCCAAAGATTTGACCTAGTTTCATCATTTTTCAAAATCAATAATTTTCAATTTGTGTGCGTTAAATCAAGTCATATGCATATAAACTGGTATGTATGAGTCGGGCTTGAAATGCTCGATCCACCTGTGAAAAAATCATTCAGAAATTCCCATCCGTTCCGGAGATATTTGAAAAAATATGACTTCCAGAGAGTGAGAGATTTGACCTAGATACAGCCTCAACTTTTTCCGCTGGTCCGTTTTCGATTTTGTCAATGCATACTCGGGTACCAGATTCAGTTTTTACTGGATTTTCAGTTGAGCTCTGTCTTGGCCGTGAAGCTTCATGCCCGACTTTGACACCAGGGGTCTCTAGTGGTACTAACTCACTGTATAGTATAGAGATATGTATGTGGCCTCTGCTACACTGGCCACCAGAGCCACACTACACATGGTTCATTCATGCTCTAGTAGTCTCTATGAAATTTCTCTATTCTGCAACCGTATGTAAAGCATCAACTCGGAGAGTGAAAGAGCTGTGTTGCCGTGGCCACCGCAACTTTCAGCAAGAGGCCAGTCTACTCTGGTACACATCGTCTTTGAGTGACGTCATTTTCACGTCAAATTACAGTAAGTTTCGATTATGTATGAACGATTTAAGGTATATAATAACAATTGAAAAAGCTAGTCTGTATTGGTTCTATGACCATATCTTTGTATAATAACTTAATATAACCCCTGTCTGTATTCTTTGTTAATTCTTTCATCTACGACATCCTAGGTGTTGTCCTGAGGGGACTAGCTTTTTCTGTACACTAACAAGTAAAGGGTCTGGACGACGACTTCACAATGTCTTCTCAAAGGTATATCAGAAATTTTTCCCTGAAAATTAAAACCCCCGTATTTTCCTCAAAGCTAGATATGATGATCTCAAAGTGTAAAACTAATGTCTATCCTAAAAAGTAGGAGTCATCATGTTAGTTTTTGGTTTATAAATAATGAGTATATTGTATCTATTGAGCCTATTGTACCTAGTGCTCCAACTCGAGAAAATGCCATATTTTACGTATTCGTCATTAGAACAAATCACAACGAAATCGTTTGGGCTGACAATTATTGATATCTAAAAATCACCAGGTGGTGACACTACATATTGCAGGATGGGCCTGTAAACGTTTTTGGATTATCTGATTTGTCTTGTCTGTGGCGACAGTCCTCCAGAAGGATATCATCAGACGCAAGGTCATGGACGATCTCTTATGGGATCATACAATCTCAATAGAATGGGTTATTAAACACCCCCCCCCTGCAGGATAGCAGACGATTATGTACAATAATAAAAATACATTCAAGAAGTACTGTTTTGTGTTATAGTTTATTCGTACAACACTCAATAGGTAAGAGAATGCTATAAATATACATGTTTTATTTACACAAGTGCTTGCTACTTCATATGAGCACTGTACGGGTCGTCCTATCTATTACTGCATCAAGTCAGCCTAATCAGCATGATCCAAAGTCACACTCAGTGTAACACTGTGAATTAGTATTAACATAGAAGAGATTATAAAAGTCAACTTACAATTCCCCAGCTCCATTTCATAATAAATAACCATGATATTGATGAATATATTCACTCATGTTTGCTAATCCTATTTGGATGCATAGTATGGGTTTATCTCTTTATATATCATAAGTCGTAGATGCTACAACACCGCCTAGGTTATGCTGTGAAACCTAGACATTTCTATTTATATAGAAGATATATTTACATAAATATTGAAATAATGAGTGCAATTAAGACTTAAGACACCAGATATAGGCTATGTTGGCGCCTATATCTAGTCAGGAGCTGCAGAAATATGCGCACAGTTACAAGAAATATATTCACGATGAAAGAGACAATGTAGAATGACTTTTATATTTGTGTGAGCGTGAAATGTATTTTATAGCATTTTGTTTTGCTCTGATGAAACATAGCTAGATATTCTTACAGTGGGCCTAAGCTAGGCAGTACCAGGCTAGGCTGTACCACGTACTCAGCTTTGTGGAGCAGTCAGTAGGACGTTTGCCATTGTGACCCATGTTGGGGGTTCGAATCCCGGTGCCGCCGGCCACACGTTTCATTTTTCAATTAGATTTAACAATGACTTGTACCAGGAGTGAGATAAAGTATCAGTCGTCTATAAGGTCATCCATAAATATTGAATTAAGTTGACCAACATCGCCCCTGGCTGTCTATGGCATAGAGAAAAGGGTCTACATGTACGATCCTGGATCATCAAACGGACCCAGTGCACATGTTATGCACTCTCCATCCACAATCTCATTCCATTGAGTGCATGGGGAATTGTAGCTAAACCTCTGCAAGGGAGTGACACTATGCTTCATAGAGTATCCACTAGATGGCGCTCCAAACACAATTCTAATCCTTTTTAACCATATTTTCCTGTTTATGAGTTAAATCAACTGTAGCATTTATGTTTACGCTTTGATTGAAGCAAATCTATTCTAATCACTTATGGAAAGTTGTTCTACTACAGCTCAACCATTAACTGTTTCGATTGTGTGTTTATTCATTGAGAAATAAAGATTTAGAGACTGACATTTACTGAAGAGAGAGAAATCTCTCAACTTCAAAAATTATTTCCTAGGGCGTGGTTGGTCACAGGTCATCAAATATCCATCAGAATTAAATATCTATATCTTGTTCAATGCCGACTTAAGTATCATTGCGATACTTTCAAGCTCAATGTGTTTTTTATTGATTTTAAGAAAATTGGAGAAAAAAAATTTATCAGCTTCATCTAAAAGATTAATTACACCAAATATATACAATTCTGAACAAAATTTTAAACTGGATCTGAGAGACGACATATATAGCTATCATTTAGGTCTTTAGTTATGTCTCTATTTTATTTCATCAGTAAATGACACAACTCCAAAGATTTGACCTAGTTTCATCATTTTTCAAAATCAATAATTTTCAATTTGTGTGCGTTAAATCAAGTCATATGCATATAAACTGGTATGTATGAGTCGGGCTTGAAATGCTCAATCCACCTGTGAAAAAATCTTTCAGAAATTCCCATCCGTTCCGGAGATATTTGAAAAAATATGACTTCCAGAGAGTGAGAGATTTGACCTAGATACAGCCTCAACTTTTTCCGCTGGTCCGTTTTCGATTTTGTCAATGCATACTCGGGTACCAGATTCAGTTTTTACTGGATTTTCAGTTGAGCTCTGTCTCGGCCGTGAAGCTTCATGCCCGACTTTGACACCAGGGGTCTCTAGTGGTACTAACTCACTGTATAGTATAGAGATATGTATGTGGCCTCTGCTACACTGGCCACCAGAGCCACACTACACATGGTTCATTCATGCTCTAGTAGTCTCTATGAAATTTCTCTATTCTGCAACCGTTTGTAAAGCATCAACTCTGAGAGTGAAAGAGCTGTGTTGCCGTGGCCACCGCAACTTTCAGCAAGAGGCCAGTCTACTCTGGTACACATCGTCTTTGAGTGACGTCATTTTCACGTCAAATTACAGTAAGTTTCGATTATGTATGAACGATTTAAGGTATGTAATAACAATTGAAAAAGCTAGTCTGTATTGGTTCTATGACCATATCTTTGTATAATAACTTAATATAACCCCTGTCTGTATTCTTTGTTAATTCTTTCATCTACGACATCCTAGGTGTTGTCCTGAGGGGACTAGCTTTTTCTGTACACTAACAAGTAAAGGGTCTGGACGACGACTTCACAATGTCTTCTCAAAGGTATATCAGAAATTTTTCCCTGAAAATTAAAACCCCCGTATTTTCCTCAAAGCTAGATATGATGATCTCAAAGTGTAAAACTAATGTCTATCCTAAAAAGTAGGAGTCATCATGTTAGTTTTTGGTTTATAAATAATGAGCATATTGTATCTATTGAGCCTATTGTACCTAGTGCTCCAACTCGAGAAAATGCCATATTTTACGTATTCGTCATTAGAACAAATCACAACGAAATCGTTTGGGCTGACAATTATTGATATCTAAAAATCACCAGGTGGTGACACTACATATTGCAGGATGGGCCTGTAAACGTTTTTGGATTATCTGATTTGTCTTGTCTGTGGCGACAGTCCTCCAGAAGGATATCATCAGACGCAAGGTCATGGACGATCTCTTATGGGATCATACAATCTCAATAGAATGGGTTATTAAACACCCCCCCCTGCAGGATAGCAGACGATTATGTACAATAATAAAAATACATTCAAGAAGTACTGTTTTGTGTTATAGTTTATTCGTACAACACTCAATAGGTAAGAGAATGCTATAAATATACATGTTTTATTTACACAAGTGCTTGCTACTTCATATGAGCACTGTACGGGTCGTCCTATCTATTACTGCATCAAGTCAGCCTAATCAGCATGATCCAAAGTCACACTCAGTGTAACACTGTGAATTAGTATTAACATAGAAGAGATTATAAAAGTCGACTTACAATTCCTCACCTCCATTTCATAATAAATAACCATGATATTGATGAATATATTCACTCATGTTTGCTAATCCTATTTGGATGCATAGTATGGGTTTATCTCTTTATATATCATAAGTCGTAGATGCTACAACACCGCCTAGGTTATGCTGTGAAACCTAGACATTTCTATTTATATAGAAGATATATTTACATAAATATTGAAATAATGAGTGCAATTAAGACTTAAGACACCAGATATAGGCTATGTTGGCGCCTATATCTAGTCAGGAGCTGCAGAAATATGCGCACAGTTACAAGAAATATATTCACGATGAAAGAGACAAGTCGAGTGGGCCTAAGCTAGGCGGTACCAGGCTAGGCTGTACCACGTACTCAGCTTTGTGGAGCAGTCAGTAGGACGTTTGCCATTGTGACCCATGTTGGGGGTTCGAATCCTGGTGCCGCCGGCCACACGTTTCATTTTTCAATTAGATTTAACAATGACTTGTACCAGGAGTGAGATAAAGTATCAGTCGTCTATAAGGTCATCCATAAATATTGAATTAAGTTGACCAACATCGCCCCTGGCTGTCTATGGCATAGAGAAAAGGGTCTACATGTACGATCCTGGATCATCAAACGGACCCAGTGCACATGTTATGCACTCTCCATCCACAATCTCATTCCATTGAGTGCATGGGGAATTGTAGCTAAACCTCTGCAAGGGAGTAACACTATGCTTCATAGAGTATCCACTAGATGGCACTCCAAACACAATTCTAATCCTTTTTAACCATATTTTCCTGTTTATGAGTTAAATCAACTGTAGCATTTATGTTTACGCTTTGATTGAAGCAAATCTATTCTAATCACTTATGGAAAGTTGTTCTACTACAGCTCAACCATTAACTGTTTCGATTGTGTGTTTATTCATTGAGAAATAAAGATTTAGAGACTGACATTTACTGAAGAGAGAGAAATCTCTCAACTTCAAAAATTATTTCCTAGGGTGTGGTTGGTCACAGGTCATCAAATATCCATCAGAATTAAATATCTATATCTTGTTCAATGCCGACTTAAGTATCATTGCGATACTTTCAAGCTCAATGTGTTTTTTATTGATTTTAAGAAAATTGGAGAAAAAAAATTTATCAGCTTCATCTAAAAAATTAATTACACCAAATATATACAATTCTGAACAAAATTTTAAACTGGATCTGAGAGACGACATATATAGCTATCATTTAGGTCTTTAGTTATGTCTCTATTTTATTTCATCAGTAAATGACACAACTCCAAAGATTTGACCTAGTTTCATCATTTTTCAAAATCAATAATTTTCAATTTGTGTGTGTTAAATCAAGTCATATGCATATAAACTGGTATGTATGAGTCGGGCTTGAAAAGCTCGATCCACCTGTGAAAAAATCTTTCAGAAATTCCCATCCGTTCCGGAGATATTTGAAAAAATATGACTTCCAGAGAGTGAGAGATTTGACCTAGATACAGCCTCAACTTTTTCCGCTGGTCCGTTTTCGATTTTGTCAATGCATACTCGGGTACCAGATTCAGTTTTTACTGGATTTTCAGTTGAGCTCTGTCTCGGCCGTGAAGCTTCATGCCCGACTTTGACACCAGGGGTCTCTAGTGGTACTAACTCACTGTATAGTATAGAGATATGTATGTGGCCTCTGCTACACTGGCCACCAGAGCCACACTACACATGGTTCATTCATGCTCTAGTAGTCTCTATGAAATTTCTCTATTCTGCAACCGTATGTAAAGCATCAACTCGGAGAGTGAAAGAGCTGTGTTGCCGTGGCCACCGCAACTTTCAGCAAGAGGCCAGTCTACTCTGGTACACATCGTCTTTGAGTGACGTCATTTTCACGTCAAATTACAGTAAGTTTCGATTATGTATGAACGATTTAAGGTATGTAATAACAATTGAAAAAGCTAGTCTGTATTGGTTCTATGACCATATCTTTGTATAATAACTTAATATAACCCCTGTCTGTATTCTTTGTTAATTCTTTCATCTACGACATCCTAGGTGTTGTCCTGAGGGGACTAGCTTTTTCTGTACACTAACAAGTAAAGGGTCTGGACGACGACTTCACAATGTCTTCTCAAAGGTATATCAGAAATTTTTCCTGGAAAATTAAAACCCCCGTATTTTCCTCAAAGCTAGATATGATGATCTCAAAGTGTAAAACTAATGTCTATCCTAAAAAGTAGGAGTCACCATGTTAGTTTTTGGTTTATAAATAATGAGCATATTGTATCTATTGAGCCTATTGTACCTAGTGCTCCAACTCGAGAAAATGCCATATTTTACGTATTCGTCATTAGAACAAATCACAACAAAATCGTTTGGGCTGACAATTATTGATATCTAAAAATCACCAGGTGGTGACACTACATATTGCAGGATGGGCCTGTAAACGTTTTTGGATTATCTGATTTGTCTTGTCTGTGGCGACAGTCCTCCAGAAGGATATCATCAGACGCAAGGTCATGGACGATCTCTTATGGGATCATACAATCTCAATAGAATGGGTTATTAAACACCCCCCCCCCCTGCAGGATAGCAGACGATTATGTACAATAATAAAAATACATTCAAGAAGTACTGTTTTGTGTTATAGTTTATTCGTACAACACTCAATAGGTAAGAGAATGCTATAAATATACATGTTTTATTTACACAAGTGCTTGCTACTTCATATGAGCACTGTACGGGTCGTCCTATCTATTACTGCATCAAGTCAGCCTAATCAGCATGATCCAAAGTCACACTCAGTGTAACACTGTGAATTAGTATTAACATAGAAGAGATTATAAAAGTCGACTTACAATTCCTCACCTCCATTTCATAATAAATAACCATGATATTGATGAATATATTCACTCATGTTTGCTAATCCTATTTGGATGCATAGTATGGGTTTATCTCTTTATATATCATAAGTCGTAGATGCTACAACACCGCCTAGGTTATGCTGTGAAACCTAGACATTTCTATTTATATAGAAGATATATTTACATAAATATTGAAATAATGAGTGCAATTAAGACTTAAGACACCAGATATAGGCTATGTTGGCGCCTATATCTAGTCAGGAGCTGCAGAAATATGCGCACAGTTACAAGAAATATATTCACGATGAAAGAGACAATGTAGAATGACTTTTATATTTGTGTGAGCGTGAAATGTATTTTATAGCATTTTGTTTTGCTCTGATGAAACATAGCTAGATATTCTTACAGTGGGCCTAAGCTAGGCGGTACCAGGCTAGGCTGTACCACGTACTCAGCTTTGTGGAGCAGTCAGTAGGACGTTTGCCATTGTGACCCATGTTGGGGGTTCGAATCCTGGTGCCGCCGGCCACACGTTTCATTTTTCAATTAGATTTAACAATGACTTGTACCAGGAGTGAGATAAAGTATCAGTCGTCTATAAGGTCATCCATAAATATTGAATTAAGTTGACCAACATCGCCCCTGGCTGTCTATGGCATAGAGAAAAGGGTCTACATGTACGATCCTGGATCATCAAACGGACCCAGTGCACATGTTATGCACTCTCCATCCACAATCTCATTCCATTGAGTGCATGGGGAATTGTAGCTAAACCTCTGCAAGGGAGTGACACTATGCTTCATAGAGTATCCACTAGATGGCACTCCAAACACAATTCTAATCCTTTTTAACCATATTTTCCTGTTTATGAGTTAAATCAACTGTAGCATTTATGTTTACGCTTTGATTGAAGCAAATCTATTCTAATCACTTATGGAAAGTTGTTCTACTACAGCTCAACCATTAACTGTTTCGATTGTGTGTTTATTCATTGAGAAATAAAGATTTAGAGACTGACATTTACTGAAGAGAGAGAAATCTCTCAACTTCAAAAATTATTTCCTAGGGTGTGGTTGGTCACAGGTCATCAAATATCCATCAGAATTAAATATCTATATCTTGTTCAATGCCGACTTAAGTATCATTGCGATACTTTCAAGCTCAATGTGTTTTTTATTGATTTTAAGAAAATTGGAGAAAAAAAATTTATCAGCTTCATCTAAAAAATTAATTACACCAAATATATACAATTCTGAACAAAATTTTAAACTGGATCTGAGAGACGACATATATAGCTATCATTTAGGTCTTTAGTTATGTCTCTATTTTATTTCATCAGTAAATGACACAACTCCAAAGATTTGACCTAGTTTCATCATTTTTCAAAATCAATAATTTTCAATTTGTGTGTGTTAAATCAAGTCATATGCATATAAACTGGTATGTATGAGTCGGGCTTGAAAAGCTCGATCCACCTGTGAAAAAATCTTTCAGAAATTCCCATCCGTTCCGGAGATATTTGAAAAAATATGACTTCCAGAGAGTGAGAGATTTGACCTAGATACAGCCTCAACTTTTTCCGCTGGTCCGTTTTCGATTTTGTCAATGCATACTCGGGTACCAGATTCAGTTTTTACTGGATTTTCAGTTGAGCTCTGTCTCGGCCGTGAAGCTTCATGCCCGACTTTGACACCAGGGGTCTCTAGTGGTACTAACTCACTGTATAGTATAGAGATATGTATGTGGCCTCTGCTACACTGGCCACCAGAGCCACACTACACATGGTTCATTCATGCTCTAGTAGTCTCTATGAAATTTCTCTATTCTGCAACCGTATGTAAAGCATCAACTCGGAGAGTGAAAGAGCTGTGTTGCCGTGGCCACCGCAACTTTCAGCAAGAGGCCAGTCTACTCTGGTACACATCGTCTTTGAGTGACGTCATTTTCACGTCAAATTACAGTAAGTTTCGATTATGTATGAACGATTTAAGGTATGTAATAACAATTGAAAAAGCTAGTCTGTATTGGTTCTATGACCATATCTTTGTATAATAACTTAATATAACCCCTGTCTGTATTCTTTGTTAATTCTTTCATCTACGACATCCTAGGTGTTGTCCTGAGGGGACTAGCTTTTTCTGTACACTAACAAGTAAAGGGTCTGGACGACGACTTCACAATGTCTTCTCAAAGGTATATCAGAAATTTTTCCTGGAAAATTAAAACCCCCGTATTTTCCTCAAAGCTAGATATGATGATCTCAAAGTGTAAAACTAATGTCTATCCTAAAAAGTAGGAGTCACCATGTTAGTTTTTGGTTTATAAATAATGAGCATATTGTATCTATTGAGCCTATTGTACCTAGTGCTCCAACTCGAGAAAATGCCATATTTTACGTATTCGTCATTAGAACAAATCACAACAAAATCGTTTGGGCTGACAATTATTGATATCTAAAAATCACCAGGTGGTGACACTACATATTACAGGATGGGCCTGTAAACGTTTTTGGATGATCTGATTTGTCTTGTCTGTGGCGACAGTCCTCCAGAAGGATATCATCAGACGCAAGGTCATGGACGATCTCTTATGGGATCATACAATCTCAATAGAATGGGTTATTAAACACTCCCCCCCCCCTGCAGGATAGCAGATGATTATGTACAATAATAAAAATACATTCAAGAAGTACTGTTTTGTGTTATAGTTTATTCGTACAACACTCAATAGGTAAGAGAATGCTATAAATATACATGTTTTATTTACACAAGTGCTTGCTACTTCATATGAGCACTGTACGGGTCGTCCTATCTATTACTGCATCAAGTCAGCCTAATCAGCATGATCCAAAGGCACACTCAGTGTAACACTGTGAATTAGTATTAACATAGAAGAGATTATAAAAGTTGGTCGTTCAGGGCTGTTAGATTGAGGGGCAGTATGGTCTGAGGGCAGTATGGATCAAGGACAGCATGGTAGAGATGCAGTATGGATTAAGGGGAGTATGATTAAGAGGCAATATGGTATAGGAGGAGTATAGTGTAAGGGCAGTATGGCTGAGAGGCAGTATGGTGGTTGAGGAAAAGTATGGGTGAGGAGTAGTATGGTTGAGGGGCAGTATGGTGGAGGGGCAGTATTGTAGAGGTACTGTAAGGTAAAGGGGCCATATTCAGGAGTGGCAGTATTGTGGAGGGGCAGTATGGTAGAAGGACAGTATTGTGGAGGGGCAGTATTCGGGAGTGGCAGTATGGTGGAGGGGCAGTACGGTAGAGGTACAGTATGGTAAAGGGAAAGTATAGTAAAAGGACAGTATGGTGATAGGCAGTGTGGTAGATGGGGCAGTATGGTGATGGGCAGTATGGTGATGGGGCAGTGTGGTGGAGGGGCAGTATGGTAGATGGACAAATTGGACGTTAAACTACCAAAGAATTTGTGCAGTGCAGTAGGGCTTTATACCCGGCGCCTAGCAGTTTTCAATGCCACAAGTACCCAGATGCATATATGTGCTTCAGGAATTATTAATTGAACTTGAAATACACTCTAACCATATTACCATCGCAATATCTAACTTAATCAATGAATACCATACCTGATAATGTATATTATAATGAATAAATCATGATAAATGAATTGTAAACTTTACCTAGATCGTTAAGAAGGATCATGCCTTTACTTGTGGTTAAATCTAGATATGTATTGTACTAACAAATAAACTTAGAAAAGAACGTGAATAATGAAATTCAGATAATAGTTGAGAGATTTAGATCTGTATCAATACGGCTAGATAGTCAGACTGATAATAACAAAATCCAGGAACAAATGTTATCCAATGCAGAACTTTATTCATTTTAAATAGGGACTGACATAGTCACAGGCATAACGTGATACACTGTTTATTAATCACATCACAGTTTCACTGTTTATAAGCAATAATGTATGTCCTTGCGATGCTTTCACATTAATATCAAGTGATACAATCCCCTAAACCATGTAGCACATAAATCCGTCAAGCGTCCTTCAACTGAAAATGTGATACATTCCTGATTAAATATGCACAAAACAGGGTAAAGACAGGCTATCCTGATAATGTAGAAACCATGGATTGCTTAAAACAACTTTTAGAAAAGAGAAATTCTATGAATTTCAACGACCAAATTATAGTCTTAATATAGTTTCATAGGAATATGTCCTGCCAAGTCATGGGTAACGCTGTTCTATGAGATAAATTGTTCTGTAATATTTGTTCACCAAGTAAAAGTTGCTCATAAAATTCCCAGTCCTCTATAGATTTCGATACCATAGACGCAGAAAAATACAACCGGCATGTATCCCACATTATGCAAATAATATATCTAATGGAACATAGAAATAGCCAATGATATATTATACATTTGTTTTAATCTCATGTAATTTGATAGGGCAGCATTAATTTTAAATAAATTATGCGTAGTCCCATTGGACATTCATCTATTTTACAAATATCGAAAATAGAAATGAGATTGAACTGTCATGTTTCCATCAATGATACGTACTTAAAAAATACATTAAAAGGAATACGAATGCATAATAATAACAATGCTAACTAGAGTACAATACATACTGCGATATATACTATTATTCCACTGTTCTAAACTGTTCCTATTGGAATGTTTTGTATCCTCCTAAATTCTACAATCATATAGGCAACCAGAAATTGATAAATGTAATGATGAATTCTGATTTAATACCTCGACAGCAACAGGTTAATGATTTCAGTGTTAAGTGCCAACTGAATATCGTGTCCTCTTTCATTACAATGAATTCACAGACATGGGTATGGAACTGGGCGATAATGTTTTATGATTGTCTACAACCCACTGTTCCTTTAATAGCACATACTTGAAATCTGGCCCCAATGGTAATTACCAAAAACGGTTTGATCGTGTTTCTATGTTATTCGTAGCGTGGACTTTTCGGTATTGTAGTAATTCTGCCATCATAACAGCAGAGTATCACGGAAAGATAACCTCTTGGAATACAACAACGAAATGTCCAAATTTTCAGAGTAACACTTTCTTCATTATTCAAAGTCCTGGATCAAGATCATTATGAAGCCAAAATGAAACAATGTTTCAAAGGTGAAGTGTGACCAGTGGTCGCGCAGAGTTGAGCGACCATAGCAACGACGAATGGCGGCCTCTAGCGGAAGCATAAGGAATTTGCCTCATATAACATGTAATAATTGTATTTACTTTATACCGCACATAAGGGGCCATCAATGAAATACGACGCACTGAGGAAGTGGGGGGGGGGGGGGGGGGGGGGACAATTGGAAATGTTGCGTATGCTCCTTCTTTGTTCTTTTAATAAAAATATATGGGAGGGGGGGGGGGGGGGGTCCATAATTTCAGATATTCTGCATACACACTTTATGGATGGCCCCTTAAGAGTTTTCAGAGCATAACTATGTTTCAGATTTCCATGGCTAGATCTGAATGTTGTCTTTAAATTTTAGATTCGTTTTACAATAAGGTTTCGATTTTGGGAAAACAAAGGTTTTTCAAATAATGGGAATTGATCCTTGAACTTTTGAACTATTACTCTTTTAAGTTACAATCTTGTCGTGAACTTGAATAGTGAAGTTCACCGTGAGGACAATAATGCAATGTAGAATAAACATAAATACAAAATAGCTGAATTATAATCATGAGCTAGACAAAGAACGCCATGCCACATATAACATACGTCCTTCACTGTAGTTGCTAATTATCGCCCTCTTTAGCTGTAAGTTTGTAACAAAGCACCTAATTGGTCCAATTTTATCTGCTTTATGAGCACCAGTGAACTATGACCCAATGAATTTTTATTTTACAGAACGCAGTATTTAAGTTAAGTAGCAGTGGTGTCTTTAAATATTTGTCAATAGACATATCATCACTTTTACGAGCAATAAGATAGTAATTACCAGTACCTCACCTCTTCAAAACATCTCTAAAATAGAACCACTGATAACAATTATAACAATGCGCACGCGCATTACAGCAGTTGTCTATAGTTTGTGCTATTAATTTAAGTCGACTTCTGCAAGAATTATTATCTATGTTTAGGTTTAAAGTACAGACTTATAAAATTTCATAACGCTGAGGACGAAGGTAAAATAACGCAATGTTAGTCTACGTTAAATATAACCATAGTCTATGATAAATCTTACCCTATATTATTACTGCTTTTATCTATTTACTATCATATGCATTTTAAATCCAGCAGCAGTGGTTGACAAATACTCTTTACTGTGTGTGTGAACTGGATACAATTTGAGAAAATACGCAACAATCCATGTAACTGTCATGTTGTTTCAAACCTTTGATATACAAAATATATTACCCTGCTTATGGCCTCAATACACAGGCTACTACAATCTGAATCGCAAGAACAAGGACTGCAGTTACGATTTCTCACAAATGACTACAAGAAGACAATATCACTCATCACAATCTTACGTGAGTTACATATATAGTTTATGTAATCATACTGTAGAGGACCCTAAGGTAGCCTCTCTATTAAAGCTTCAACAAGTGTCATTTTTTCCCCACATTTTCCTCTTATGTGAACACGATTATCCTGGTGTAGGATGTCTACATATACTACTCGATTCCTTTATTCAAGGGGACATTGATATATTTTTCACGGACTTGTAAGCCTACATCCCTATTCTAAGATCCTAAGAGAGTTTATATGTATTTACAACATATATCTATTTGAATTGTACTTTTCCTGGGGAAGTAATAACAAGCGTCTGGGTACATATTCTCGGGGGTTCCGTCAAGGAGAATATCTCTAGTTATCCTACCCCGCATATGAATCTCCATAGACTTAACATGGTGGGCCTGTATGCCACGGTTATGCCATACAATATTTATATGCCACTGGTGACATATGAAGTTAAAAACATATGACAGGGTAGGATAAAATCTAAACATCACTCAATTTCATATAATTGTTTGCATGCCATTCGTTGTCTTCGGCTACAGATATCACTCAGCTCCGCTTCGCGATATCATTCCGCGAAGACAACTCATGCAATATAAACAATCATATGAAATTTCGTGATTTTTCATGATATTATGGTAGGTGGGGGGTGTAATTAACGATTACGTTACATCGTAAAATCTCTTCAATTCAACTGCCGTTATCTACATAACACATTAGATCATCAACATTTACACACACTTGAAGTGAACGCAAATCGATACAATTCGCATCTAAAAAATATAAGTCTGCATTACAGCGCAACTTTTTCATAAAATATATTCTTAACATACTCTATATGTAACGTCTATACGGTACAACCTTATCTTATCTTACATGCTAAAATCTCAATAATTTAACATTGCACTAGTCTGGGGAATGTCGTGTGTTTAATTCACGTAACCTCGTCTAATACACTCAGGCCTTCCTTTCTTACCTATTCACAGACCAGTGAGAATAGGTCGGTTCCTTCTTAGATCAACCATGTCCTTGACCTTCAATGTTGACCTTGACCTTCACTGTTGACCTTGGCATTGGTAATCCTACGTGAGTCGATCTTGACTCATAGTATCAGTTCTTTCTTTCACCAGGACTTTGGGGTCAACTTGGATAAGACCATCACCCATGACCTTGGTCCCTACACAGATGACCTTGAGGTGTGACCTTGACCTCTACTGAGTGGGGACGTTCTCGGCGGGGGCGGGGTCTGGCGCCTTGTCGTCGAGCGCGTGCGACTCGGTCTCGGAGACGAGCGTGTCCTGGTCGGCGCCGAGCTCGTCGTAGTCTCGCTCCTGTTTGATGTACACGTAGAAATATCCCATCAGCGCGAACACGCCCGCGTCCACCACCATCAGGCCCGCGAAGATGAAGAACTCCACCGCCTGCAAACACGGACAGTTCAATTTGAGAAGTGTATTCAAAATCTTTCTAGTTGAAACGGAAAAAAGGGGTGGGGAGTTAGCTCAGCCTGCAAACACGGACAGTTCAATTTGAGAATTGTATTCAAAATCTTTCTAGTTGAAACGAAAAAAAGGGATGGGTGAGTTAGCTCAGTGGTTAGGGCACTGGATTTGTAATTCCAGGTATATCTTTAGGGGTGAGATTTCTACCTGCATTTTCATACAGATGAAATAAGTCCTTTTCAGGCCAAATATTGACCGATATTTTCTTCGCATACTCGAAAAACAAGGGACCTGTAACACCGTAGAGAAGTGTCTTCAAAATCTTTCTAGTTGAAACGGAAAAGGGGGTGGGGAGTTTGCTCAGTGGTTAGGGCACTGGACTTGTAATCCCAGGTATATAGGACTTTGTGGGTTCAAGTCTCACTGCAACCACTTTTCTCAATCATCCCCAGCAGTGGTAGATTTACTGCTATATCAAAGGCCAATCCTTCTCATACCATGACTATGTGGTGAGGGCAGTAAAAGAATTCTCACCTCGGTAAATCTTTAGGGGTAAGATTTCTACCTACATTTTCATACAGATGAAATAAGTCCTTTTCAGGCCGAATATTGACGGATTTTTCGTTTGCATACTCGAAGAATAACGGACCCGTTCCACCGTAGAGGCCTTTTCGTTTGGGATTGATGGCACTGAGGTCATTGCATGGTGAACCTCCTACTGCAGCCACCTTTATCCTTCACCCCCAGCAGTCGCAGATTTACTGTTATATCAAAGGCCAATCCTTCTCATCCCCAGCATTTTTGGCTACTGATACGGCCAGGTACCGACTCGCTGCAAGGCTTTCACACGGGCCATTGACACTTCTCCCTACCGCCCGCGGGGATGTAGTGGGAAACCCTCATACAACCACGTACACAGGAGAATACCAGCCAAGGGTTAGGTGTGGGTGAGGCGGGGGTGAGGCAGGGGTAAGATGATTTCAGGAGTCAACAGGGCCATTATATACTAGACCTAGACTGACCACACATAGAAATGGTGCTTTAAAGTAAAATCTATTAGAAAAACGGTAAAACAACATAATGCAGGGTTTATTATGTGTAATTTATCAATTTATACTCAATCAGGTTAATTCAAACTGGGGAACTGTATTTGGGGATTCCGCCAGAGACTTTCTACACTTGAATAAAAGGGAAAATTTAATGAAGATGTTTAAAAAAAAATCTTAGACGTGGCTGATATTAAGATGATTTGGCAGATGTACATTGAAAAAATATTATCGACATATTTGACATCTTTAGAACATTTTGATTTGGTTTTATAAATCTAGTAAAACTATTTCATTATCTTGTTCATTTCGGAAAAAAGTATAGGGCTCGCATACATTCAGCTGGTGATGCAGCAATGCGTATATTGATGTTGGTTTATACTACAACGCCAATTGGTATTGAATAAATTGACTGGGGTATATTGTTAACCATTAAGTTTACCTGATTGTCAGTCATTCTGATCTCGGCAGCCAGAATCACAATAAGATTTCCCACGGCGACAGTGAGCAGCCACGCCGCCTGCAGCACCGACTTCATGGCCGCCGGCGCCTGTAACCAACAAACACCAGTTACCCACGCATGTAGTATACATGTATAGACAATAATCTATGGTTTTATGGACAGGCGGACGTAAACCACGAGAGGTTGACGCGTAGTAATACACAAGCGCTAGCCAGTGTATTTTTTTTTTTTTTTTTTTTTTTTTTTTTTATTAGGTTAGATTCGTCAGTACAGGACTTCGATCTTCCATCCACCTTGTGACACATTTCTCTCTACAATATCTGCTTACTTTAATCCGTTTTCGTCATATTTGATTTTTTTACTAACAGAACAAGTGCAGGTGGTGTAATAGGGGGTCCAAGATGTGGAAAAGTGCAGATAAGTATAGGAGTATATAAGGTGATACATAGTCAGATATACATATAATAACATACACATAGTTACATGATGACGCATGTGGTTACAATAAACAATGATGATGGCGAGAGGTAGTCTTTACATATTACGACGTCAACCTTGAGTGGTTTACAGAGCCGCCTGTCCATATAACCATCGTTTATTGCATTTATCATCCATCTTAAACCCAGTAATTGCCATATTAAAAGGTATAACAATAGGGACTATTTCTTTGCTCTATAGCACAAAGGGACTATTTTTCCCGTATACCATGGTTTTGAGACCGTATAGCACAGGTTTGAATCCGTAAACCACAGTTATGGTATCTGACAGGTTTTATACGATGGGTAGTGGTTTACTGAGTCCCCATATATTGTCAATGGGGTCTTTGTATATGATGGATAATAAGATTTGTAATATACACCCCAAATACTCAGGCCAAATGGTTATGTACTACACGTTTACACTCTTGAATTTACAGAATAATAATGATAATTACACATGTAACATTACACAGGAGAGAGCGACACTCATTCTGATATTTTAGGTGTTGACATACATTCCTTTGATTTAAAAAAGAAGTAAGTCTAAAGTTTTATGCTTCTCAAATAGAACGTTAAATTCACGGAAGATATGGGGCCATGCATAACGTACGTATGTATGCGGCAAACAACTTTGGAAACAGTTTTCAGAAAATGTCCTCGGATAATTAATAGATGGCCCAAATGTAACATTACATACACTTGATAACTTCACTTGCCCTACCCAGCCTCCTAATTATCTGTTCCTGGCAAACTGAGTATGCCCTTCATTATCACGACTCACTGGTAAAGAACAACTGCCCGAAACGAGATCTACTTTGAGGGTTTCCGATCGGTGCCAAGACTACAGTGGAACCCCGCCTAACGGACACCCCGCGTAAGCGGGCACTTTTGGTCGGAACGAAATTTTTTCCCTCTATTAGATGTTTAATTTAACCCCGCGTAGACGTACATCTTGCGTAAGCGGACACCCCGCGTAAGCGGTCAGTTATTCCGGTACGAAAAGGCCTAAAACTCCGTGTAAGCAGACACTTCGGACGGACACCCTACCAAAAATAGATCAATTTTTGTTTTTTATGAGTGTGTTTGAGTATTTTCATAGAAAAAAACACTTTGTAGTTCAAGGTTTAATAACTTCGGATCCAATTAAGATATTGAAAAATGGATTTCAGATCTACCATCCCTCTGTCTCCCCTACATATCGGTATAAAACACTTTTATATTAGCCCGGGGGAAACATGAAAACCCCGCGTAAGCGGCCACTTTAGACGGGAACGGAGGGTGCCAGCTTACGCGGGGTTTTACTGTATATATGTCTTTTGTGAATATGAACGATCACTGGAGGCAAGTAGGTGCTGAATATACTTTATTTCCTCACATAGGGCGTAAAAGTGTGACAAACTCCTATCAATGTGTCTACTTGCTATTCTATACCATGGGCAGTGTACTCTACAGTACAGTGTCTATGCCTTTATCCTACCCCTAATATAAAATCCCATAGGCTCAACATTGAGTTTCCGTATGCCACGCTGACTGGCATACAGAGTTTCATATGCCACTAGTGGCATACAGAATTGTTATCACGTAATATTCCAAAATCGAAGAGACGGGTAGGATAAAATCAAAACCTGATTCATTTTAATATTGGCCACCGCACGCCACTCCTGGAGTTTTGGCTCCGGACATCACTAGGCTTCGCCTCATGAAGTCACTATGCCAAACTCCAGTCGTGGCATACAGTGGCCAATATTAAAACTCATCCAGTTTTACGATAATACACATTAGCAGGCAGCACTACCAGCCAATAATGACCTGCTGTGAAGAGTGGCAGAATGATTGGCAGGGATCTGAGGACACTCTGTCCCACACTTCCAGCAGATTCTTTGCTGTGAAGTCTCAGCAAAACATAGAAACGTGCATTCAATCCGCTGAGGCTTCTTGCAGGAAAAATGAATTACCGAAAGCACGGTAAGACCAGCAAAGATGCCAGTGAGGTCTAGAAAGAATACCCCGGAAAATATCTGAATCCTGATTATATCAACTTTTATCTCGAACATGATCAAGCCTTAGTGACCAAGCATAACCCGGAAACCCAGAAATAACCGGAATGCTGGCAACTCTGAGCTAGAAAAAGTGATACCCCATCTCCCAAGCGGATGTTTAGTTATGATCTCTGTTTGCCCTATACTTATAGTAAAGAGAAGCGCCAGAGAGATTCTGCATGGAGAGCTGCAGACACGTACCTGGGTGTAGGCGAAGGAGAGGCCGGTGACACTGAAGAGGATCTCTCCGGCCGTGATCAGACAGTACTGAGGCACCTGGTGCCACATGGGCACCTGGTTGGGCTGGGAGACCATGAAGTCAACCATCTGGAACTGAAGACAGCAAGTACCACATGAAAGAAGAGTGGGCGTGAGAGTCGTATTTATGGTCATTGTTTTAAATCATACGAGGTTTTTTTACGTTAGCTTCCTCAACATACACTATATGAGTACGGATAATTTTGTTGGAAAACTTCTTTTTTAAAAATTTTTTTTTTAGGCTTTTATTTTGACTGGAGTAACTGTTAGGGGAAGTTACCCCTATCTCCCACAGGCTCCAGTATATCCATGATCCTTGCAGATATCATTACCCAATAAATGGGTGTACAATGGTTTGCAGATGGATCTGAGGTATGTTCACATATGAACTCCAATTCCAGTAATTGAAATTATATACAAGGATAGATGTGACTTAATACTACAATTGGTCATATAATATACATTAAGAGCAAGTGTGGTAAACATATCTTGTACATGCACGCATGGATAGATTCACAGAAACATAGGTGGTCGATTGATATTATGTCTAATAGGTTGTACAGTTTACATGTAAGTTTGTTTATATAAAGGCGGCCAACCGGGTACACATACTTCTGCTTCAATCAATTTAGTTTGATCACAAGTCAACATACTAACATGAGTTTGAGGTTTCTAGGGCAGTAGCAACTTCTGCTTAAGTTTAGTCTTTAGTAATGACTTCATAGTGTCGCTATCCATGATGTTTCATTGTTCTGAGGGGCAACTGGTTCCAAAGCATTGCTGATTTATACCTGACCGATAGCTTGTACTTGTTTATACGAATGTTAGGTGATATTTCAAGGACAGGGCCTTCATGTAAGCGAGTTACCCTTTTAACAAGTAGGATTCCTGCTTAGATCGACTGTGTGCCAAGCTTAGCAGATGTGATTCACGACGATCTGTGAGGTAATTTAGGTTACATGTTTTATGCATAGTATTGATCGGGGTGAGAGCTGGGGCATTTGTGCATAATCGCAAACCACGATTTTGGCATCGTTGCAGTTTAGTGGTGAGGGCATTGGTTGTGTCGTGGAAAAGAATGTCACCTTGTTCAAGATAGGGCAATACTTTTGACTTGTATATATGGTTACAGCCTGTTTGGTTGACAGGTATTTATGGATATATCCTAGCATTCTTAGTTTGTGTGAGGCTCGCTTTATCATGTTCAAAACGTGTTTGTTGTAGCTTAGTGTTTGGTCTAGGTAGATTCCCAGATAGCTGAATTCAGTAACTTCTTCTATGGTTTGATCCCCTATCACTAGCCCACCCACTCTTATGTTATTTAGTTGGTGTTTCGTGCCAAAGGCCATTGTCTTGGTCTTGCGACCATTTATTGTAAGTTTATTGTTTGCACACCAGGCTGCTGCCTTTTTTAGGTCTCGTTGCATGCTTACCAGAACTTCATCGCAGCTGACACCACTCATGTAAATTACAGCGTCGTCGGCATATAATTTTATTGATGCTTTGGACACGGCTTTAGCAATATTGTCTATATAAATTAAAAAGAATAGCGGCCCCAGGATAGACCCTTGGGGGACGCCACAGACAATGGGCAACTCGCTTGAAACAGTGTTGTTGGTAACCGTTATTTGCGTTCGATTTAGTAAATAATCATTAATCCATTTAATAGTGATTGCATCTATACCTATTTTCTTAAGCTTCTTGTGAAAGATAGTATGGTCGACAGTATCGAACGCCGACCATATTATCTTATATTATGAAATATATTCTAAAAAGACCCACTTAAATGTATCTCAGGTTAACCGCGTGTGTTGCTCTATAATAGGAATTTGAGCAGGTCTATAAGTCATAGTAAAGGGCGACCATTAATTGGTAGAACAGAACCAAGCATAATAAACGCATATTAAAAAAAACAAAAAAACACGAACGACCGCTGAGGAGTCGCCCTGCCTTTATATGAGCTTGTACAACATGGTACAGTAGTTTCAGGCCGGTATAGAGACATATTACATCTTGAAATTAACTCAATATATCATGCTCTTTTTACTATATGTGTCGAAATACATATCTGTTATATAGATTTGAAGCTCAAATTTATCACATAAAAAAAGAAAGAAGTTAAGATACTTGAGCGTCTGGTTGAGGCCTCCACAGAAAGTTTGTTGTTTAACACCCGGGGAACCCTTAAGTGATATTTATGGAACATTAAAGATTTAAGCTGTTCTCTGTTGTAGACCTATTCCAGTCAATTCTTTCGATTCAATTTTTTCAAATATCTGAAAAATCTGCCTTTTTGTAAAAAGCTGATTATATCTTTCTTTGGAACTCAAGTCTAGACAGTACATGAAGTGAATGGCACCTTCATATACCAACCCCAGCATGTGGGAATGTGTGCGTAACTGAGTGTGGGGAGGGTATGTTCCTGCTCAGGAATTGTTTACAAGTATCGGATATATTCCGGCCATGAGAATGCTCCAGAACAATTAATCAACCCTTTAAGGACGACCACCTGTGGCAGAGCTGTCACCATAAGGACAGGTGCTAGTGATAGTGCATATCTCTAGAGGACGAACACATTTTGGATAGAGTCATAATTTGATGTTCCATTACGTGATATTACTGGTAGTCAATAATGTTACACTTGTTTTAGCTTACTAATATTGATTTCGATGTTATAGCTACATGTCCTGAAGATTTCATGTAGATCGATAAATTATTTCCTTGTCAAAACAGTTTTATTGATTTAAGAGGAATGAGGCCTTGAGGCATCATTCGGCCTGGGCTTGTTGATGCCTCAAAGCATCATTCGTCCTTAAAGGGTTAAGTTCTCTACAAGATTCATGCCAACTGTCATGATTTGAGTTATGAGACATTCAGTCTACTTACCGTTTGGTGATTGGACACATTGTGTTGTATAACTACAGTGTAGACGCCGCCACTGTCTACCACCAGTTTGTTAGAGAGAACACCGTGGTCAGATTCGTTGAACGGGATCAGGATGTCATAACTAAAAGAAAAAAATACAGATATGAATATATCTCGTGTGTCTATGGAACCTTACAGAATCATTCTCATTATCCAGCTATGACACCTACCATTGTCATTCATAATACTTGACCATCATACTCATCAATATCGTTCTCATTACTTGTCTGTCTATATAACACGTCCATTATCATTCTCATAATCCAGCTATGACACCGGACATTCCCATCATTACTTTATGACACCTACCATTCTCATTCTCATTACTTTATGACACCTACCATTCTCATTACTTTATGACACCTACCACCTACGTTTGTTTGTTTGTTTGTTTGGATTGTTTAACGTCCTTTTTGTTCAATTAGACTTTGGATTTGACCGAATCTATGAGATGAATGTAGGGAAGAAATCTTTACATTCATCTCATAGATTCGGTCAAATTACTTTATGACACCTACCATTCTCATCCCCATTACTTTATGACACCTATCATTCTCATTACTTTATGACACCTACTATTCTCATTACTTTATGACACCTACCATTCTAATTACTTTATGACACCTACCATTTTCATTCTCATTACTTTGACACATACCATTATTATTCTCATTGCTCATGACTATGATGCTCATCAATGTCATTCTCGAGACCCATTCGTCTCCATCACCTACCAGTACCATTATCATTCTCTATAGGTGTCTGTCTACGATACATATCAATATCAGCGTCGTTCTATCCTACCACAATCTAAAGGGAACTCCTTTAAAAACCATCTGGTAATGTGTTTGTAAACAGTTGTGGGTGTCGTCACTAAACATAAAAAAGAATCTCTAAACAGAAACCGCCCGGAGAATCCATCAAGAAATAGTACACAGGAAATGATCAATGACATCTGTATAACCATTTTCAGAAACGTGTGCTAAAATTAGCGACCAACCCTTCATGCAATGCGTTTCGATATTTGGATAAAATGGCAGAACCACCTAATCCGCTGAAATAAACTTTGTGAAGTAGAAGAGGCGACCAGAAATAAAGGTAAACACAACTGTGAGAGATTAGCCCGGACTCATGCCAGGACAAGCCCCTCGCTGCTCTGAACTTTACAATATCACGACTTGTTTGTGGAGGAGAAATCTTCCAATCCTATAGACGTCCAGTTATGATAATAGTAGTAGTACGAGAATAGCGTGGGCTAACATTTTGTTAGCCACAGTCAAAAAAGGCAGAGTACAAAGGCTTAGGTCTAAGGGAATACCCAGGTTTTCTTCTCCAAGTTGATTGCCAAAGTTTTTTCAAAAGATGGCCCCTATATGATAGGCCATAGTATGATTTGGTAAGATGTTCTATGTTTTAATACACCATGCCTTTTCCAAGGCCAAATATCAACCGATCAATCTCATCAGTAGGTAGCCTCAGAATGTTTTCAATTTGTGTATCTTTATAAATACCTTATGGAAATCATTGTGAATCAGTGTGACTATGAATTCATATACTTAACTAGATTTGAATACCGACCTGCCTAACAGGTTCTCTATCAAGACTCTCCCCTTGTATCTCTTTATGTTTCCTCCGCAAGACAAGCAAATTTCTGACATTTAGGAATTTGTTATGGTACAGATGACAAAATGATATGAGCCAGAATAATTACAGGGAATGTCTTCTTCGTTGTCTGTTAGATTGGAGGAATTTTGCTTCCAAAGTTTCAATATTCATATCGTTGCTGTTATTGAAAGTATGACTTTAATACAAGGTAAAGTTCGCTATCAAAAAAAAAGAAAGAAAAAAAAAGAGGGCAAGCTAGTGTTGATGAAATAACTGAATGTTGTGTCACTAAATAATGTACCATTTCCGTCAAAGGAAAGGGGAGGTGATATATGCACAAATACTATCGTAAAACCGGATGAGTTTTAATCTGGGCTCCCGTATGCGACGACTGGAGTTTGGCGTAGTGATATCACGAGGCGGAGCCGAGTGACATCTGGAGCCAAAACTCCAGTCGTCGCATACGGGAGCCCAGATTAAAACGAATAAGGTTTTGATTTTATCCTATCCCCTGTGAACGATATTTTTATGTGAGGATAATAACAAAAACATGAAAAAAACTTTCTGAAGTCCTCCATATAGCTCTCCTTGCTGCTCTGAAGGCGCTTGGAACT
Source organism: Alentia gelatinosa (assembly GCA_950022655.1). NCBI lineage: Eukaryota > Metazoa > Annelida > Polychaeta > Phyllodocida > Polynoidae > Alentia > Alentia gelatinosa. The sequence continues at coordinate 22,847,995 of OX465589.1, read as the reverse complement.
ACTTTCAGCTGCTGATCTCTGATTGGTCCATTTTCTGTATGCTCCTAGGAGCGATTTTTTTATCCGTATGCGACATACGGACGCATACGGAAAGTCCATGTTAAGCCTATGGGATTTTATATTAGGGGTAGGATAATATTTAGTATTGATGATTTTGATATATTATGTGAAATGGATACAACTTTCATGGTGAAAAACCACACAGATATATATGGAAGACAACCCATATGTTAGAAAATAAGATTTGATGTGAAATAAAGAAAGAGCTTGCTCAAAAAAAACAAAAAAAAACTCCCCTGGTGAAGTTCGTGAGCAGGTTCTTGGGAATCATTGTTTCAGTTTATGAGTGAATATTCCTTTAAGATAATTCTTGTGACAGGTGGTTTACACTGACCTGCCTGGTTCTATCTCTGTGAATGGTGTACTCTCAAGTTCCGTCAGGTTCATGATGTAGTGGATGTCATTCTCTGTATGCTTAAGCACCAGATGGTCGTTGTCTGTCAATTCCTCCGCTGCGTATATGAAACTGTAAAACAATATATTCATTGCAAATCCAATAGACGATGATGAGGCCCTATCCATACATTTGGTTGCATTGAGGAATGCTAGAAAATAAAAGAGGTAATAGAAGATAGCGGGTAAAATGTCAGGAAAGTAAATATTGGAACTAATAGTAAACCATATTATAAGCTGTAGGATATGTGTTTGAATATCGGCTATGGGGAATCTCTCGCTTTTTAAAAACCAAAGAGTCGGAATACTTGCATCTCTATGTTTTGTATTTGGTAAAATGGTTGCGATATACAGTCAGTTGATGGCCGGTCCTTTAGGTTCCAAACGTTCCACTGTGAATGAGGTTTAAAACCATAACCCCAATTAGGTACACTTTCTTAAAGCATTTCCAGGAGCAAGGGTTTAATATCTTTGCTTATACAATAGCCAATTGTCCAATCAACACTTACCTGACCAATGCACCTCCTTTTTCTGGTGTCTTCGTTGTATAATTAAACTGTAAGAAAAAGATAAAGCACGTTTATTCACGATAACATACGACAATGTTACCTAGGTATGAATAAAATTATCTGCATGAATTCTATACCAAATTAAAGGGGGGGGGGGGGGGATATGACAACGGATTTGAAAACTATTTCCCGATATCATAGCTAGATCGAACGTCAATGAACTTTGCTTTGCTAAATTAGGTTGTTGTTTTTTTTTGTTTTTTTTTTAAATTCTTTATTTTCATTGGGACAATCGTCAGCGGTTAGCTGGTATGAGTGAGTCTCCCAACATTGGGAATTTACATCGGAGTTTCACCTTCTATATATATAACAAGTTTTAGGGACCTGCATAAATAAAGGTCCACAGTGATTTCACACTTAACAGTCCATATAAGTTAATGGTTATATAAAGTCTTTTTGACGATTCTTATCCACAGTACAGTTGTGGTTTACTAGTTCTATGTTGATCAAAATATAGAGTGTACTTTGCTGACTCCAATAGCATCAGGTAGGGTCCAGTCTTTGTCAAATTAGATCATGGTTAGAAGGTCCGTAACAGGTGATTAACATCGAGATATGTCACAGGCTACATAATAGGATATTTGAAGTTATGCATATGATAATTGAAGGGTTGTTCGGCACCTTCCTAAACTACTAAAGGGGGGCGTCCACCAACCATTGTTCCCAGCTGGCCCCTGGCATCTGGCATGCCAGCGGTGCTGCACTCTGATATAAAAATGACAGTATTTGTCGAGGGTCTTGAATACAATAAAAATGATTATATTATAGATACAAGAACCCCTTTGATGTACACTCATTATACAGTACGACGATTGAATACACACAAGAACCTGGTAGTAAAAGAACTCTAGTTCAGGTCTGGAAGAAAATGCGGAAAATCTCCACACCTTATTTATCTCTACGCTTTATTTCTAATTCAATGATAATTCAATAAACCATGGATTTGGTTACAATCTGTGAATTAACACTCAAACCGGAAATAAGCAGCGAACTGGCGTCCGTGTACATACGGCACATAGAGATCATGGCACACGAGCTGCCATCTTGCCCCCGACACCAAACAAAAAGGAGTGTGTAATTCATTGGGCGGAGATCGCAGGTGGTCGTAATCTCTCCCCTACATAGATTACGGGGGAAAATCCCATGCGTAGGAAATAATGAGTGAGAAGATCGGTGGTAATTTTATCTTATCTTTGATAACTGCAATTTGCAATGCTGTATGAAAAATTGAATATTAGCTGGTTTCGGATATATGTGCTCGTATTATTCTTGGAGTTGACTCTACGTAACTTCCTCGCATTCACTCCGGTATTACTATGCGTTGGAGAATACGGCCACTTGCATCCGAAACCAGTTATTATTTTGTGTACTTGATTGTTTTGTCTTTTGGTTTTTTCTTCTTCTTCTGAATAGCAGCGTTTTTGATATCAAAAAGAGACAATCACAATGAGATATCCTGACAATTTTTCTTCAAGGTGTTAAAGGAGGAACAGTTAGTAACAACTACCACATGCCAGTTCAAATAATAAAGAGTTACGATGAAATGATTGCTGTTTATCTTTTATGGATACTTAGATCCTTCACTAGACAAAATACAGAATGAGCATGGGTGCTACGAAACAAAATCATTTCAGGTGTTTATAAGAGGTAGTGTACATAATCAGTGTGGTTATAAAAGGTTAAGAAGTTTTATTAAGGATAACTAAGGCCCCGTACCCACTAGTTACGATTATGCTTCCGACACGCCCCGATAGGCCTTTCGACACAGAATCAAACGTTGTGTCGGAAGCGTGGGAGTTATCGCAGTATCGCGGGCGGGGACATGGGCGCCGTGTCGCAGGTCTCCCGACACGCTTACGACAATTCCAACATGGTTACGGCAAGTGCCGACAAGAAAGTTCCAATCGGTGATTCTCGCAGCCTTGTCGTGAGAAGGGGGGCTTTACAACAGCGTTGTCGAGCGGTGCGTGTCGGGAAGTGCACGCTCCACCAAAATTTCCTATCGTATCCCTCTACGACACGCTCCCGACACGCCATGACACACCACGACAAGGGTCCAGTCGTGGGAAAAATTGAACATGTTTGATTTTGTCGTAACCTTGTCAGAAGGCCCCCGACAAGCTTGCAGTTGCAGCCTGTTGTGGCCTTGTCGTAGACTCTTGTCGGAAACTGGGGTCCACCAACCATAACAAGGCTGCGACAAGCCTTCCAATCGTAGGCCTGTCGTGGACCTTGTTGGGAAGCGTTTGTCGTAGCCTTGTCGGGGTTGGTGGACGCCCCCCTTTATAGGACAGACACAGGGGGGAGACAAGCCATACGGGAGACAGTAGGAGATTTAAGTGTTAATAAGGCTGACCTGTTTGGAGACGAGTCGGCGCTGGTAGTCTATGAGCAGCACGTTGTAGGCGGTCTGGGGCTGGGTGCGGACGAGCAGACTCGAGTCACTACTCGCACTGAGCTGCTCACACGTCGTCGCGTTCCTCTCCGTGGCGTGAAAGTTCATCTCGTAGACACCTGCCGGCAACCGCAAAGCATCTGTACCCTGAATGACAAAGCCCAGTTTATCATCAATTTTTTTTTATGGGAACAAGTGTAGCATCATGCCCACCAGAGTATATGGTTACGGTGGTTAGGTGCAGTTCCAAAACTGTCATTCAAGGTAGCATCAAACAAAGGGAGCAGACGTTGCCTCGTCTCGAATCGAGTTTATCATCAATGCTTTTCTTTCATATCTTATTTTTTGCATATTAGTGGGGAGCTGATGGTTTCAGTGGTTGAAATGGAAACTCAAGTGAAATCAGGTAAACACCAGACTTGTTGCCTCCTTCTAGGTGCATATCTTTTCGAATATTAATTGTTCTGGTGATTGTCACACATTCTCATCACTAGGGCTCTGAATTTACTTTCGGATCAATGTACCGTATAAATAAGATTTAGTCATAACTGGGAGTGTTCTAATATGGGGATGTCAGTTGGGGTCAGAAAAATGGTGGACATATTTTGCATGTGTAATTTGCTGCCTCAGAGGGATCGAGAAAAAATGGATAATAAATCAGTGTCAACCTTGGCTTGCGGCTGAGGGTTTGTGAGTAGGTTCAAACCACAAGATAACAAGAATTTTATACGCTGAAAATGAAGAAGTGAGTTTCCACGGAAAAGTGAAAAGATGGTATACCTAAAAAATCATCCCTCATCTGCTAATGGGTCGTCCTGTCCCACCCCTTACCCGCCCTAACCAGACTTTCCATCCACTGAGCATGACCAAACGAAAATTAGCGAACTTTGTATGCCGTGAAACTATGTTTGAATAAGAAAAAAATAAGCTGGTGATATCCACTCCCAACAGAGCCTCGAAAGCTGTTACTTTATATTACGTTAATAATTTAACCTTTATGGCGTGAGTGGAAATCTACAAACACTGGGCAGAGACATATACGGAACTGTAATGACTAAACACTTCCAAAATTACGCAGCCCAGACTGACGGAGATCCATGTAAATTTCACTTAAGGATTCCTCGAAGGATGCCCAAAAAATGTCTAATTCTTTCTTCCAGCATGTGCAGTGAAATTTACCTAAAACACTCTTTAGATAGTCACAGAATTGTGTAGTATGGTAGAATTCTTTTTATATTTTATATATATATGAGCGGAATAATGACGCCGGATCACCGGATGTTATCCCGGTAAATCACCGGATGCCGCTCTCCACCACTCTCAACGGTCACTACGATACCGCTCTTTGAACGGGCAAGACCGGAAATTTCGAGATTTGTATATATATATATATCCAACATTTAAAGCAAATGGAAAATATCTACGAATACATTATATATCATAGGTGGCGATATAACATGCCATATCCTATGGTAATAAAACTAAAACATCCGAGCCGCACCCGCTGTATCAGTTTGTAAAGGGTTTCGTCTTTGGATTCCAGCCGCTGAAGGTGAGAATGTCTATGATACAATCAGAGCTCTGTATCAGGGCCTCTAAACTTGGTGACCACTAATTGTCTCTGACACCAGAACCCAGCCACCGATACCAATCATCTTACAAATGCCACACACTAGTAACGACACTGCTGTGAATGTCACACGGCCACAGAGACCGTCATTCCACTGACGGGGAGCCAGCATCCACACCTACACACACGCATATCTACAGATGTACCGGTCTACACAGAGATGTCAGTTTTCCATTTTTTTTTGTGGAAATTCACTTTCTCATATTCAGTATACGGCATATAGCCTATGATCCCTAGTTTCCCTATCATCGCCCAGGGTAAATACAAGTTCCGCTCGCGACTGGGTGGGCACACCACGACCACATGAACCACAGTTCTCCCATTAATATTTGAAGAACCTGAATCTAACTTCGGATCTATAAGTAGAAATAGCTGAAATTTCCATTTCTGACATCGGATTTCCCATTTGAAGATTTATAAAAACCGATAAACTGCATTAATTTCGGGTTACGGTTCAAGGTTCATCACCATACAACGTCGGTAACACCGGGACCTGCAAACAGACTGAATTCTGGTATACCTCAATAGGGTCTATGACGCCCCCTGAGTAGGTGTTCTTCACTAAAGGAGGTGAAAAAGTAGGTGTTCTTCACTAATGGAGTTGCAAAAGAAGTGAGTGATAATTGGGAAATGTCACTTTTCTTGCCTTGCTCACATATGTAAATAAAGTGTTGCATGTAAAAAAACATCATGTCCTGAGTTTTAGCATTATATCTTCCTGCTCTGGGATCGGTGTAGAGAGTCAAAGGAATCTTGGTAAAACATTGAAAGGCAGCTGAATTTCGTAAGAACAAAGAGCCAGAATACAGGTTTTGTCCCCGACCACCTAGTGACTGCTTCATGAACTAACAATGGCTCTGTCCCCTATATGCAATTGCTTTTCCTTGCGTCAAAAATAGATGATATTGAATTTGCCTCATATACGTAAATAAAACAACCTCCCCAAAGACACGTTGCCCCATGCCATGGCTGACAAGGACATGTTATCCAATTTCTCCGGTCTCTCTGACGCAGAAAAATCTACTTGAAAAATATTTCCCCAACTGTATTCTATAGAAGACATAAAGTCCTCAAAAAGAAATCCACTGACATCCCTGTCTATACACACCCACACCTACACATCAACCTCAGCCAGGGAGCCGTCTTCACCCCGATTCATATCCATTATTATCCATCATATACAAAATCCAAATTGAAAATATATGCGGACTCAGTAAACCACTCACCATTATTTAAATATGATGAAGGGCCTCATAAGCCGAAACATGTCGGCAAAACAAGTCTTATAACAGCTTTATCATTCACTCGAGACCGAGCCCAACATCGAGTTAGTTTGAATATTTTCATTCAATTTTTACATTATTTAAAAACTCTAAAGATACCATGACCATTGTGCACAAATTTCAAATCTATTGTGTACGGCCTCGAAGCCATTGATTACTTGAAAATAGTCCCTTTCTGCTGTAGACCAAAAACAAAGTCTTTATTGATATAGCCTTTAATATGGCAATACCTGGGTTTAATTTATTCGAGAAGATGGATAATAAATACAAGAAAATGGTGGTTTTGTGGACAGATGGCTCTATAAACCACTCGAGGTTGACGGCATATCATTATATACTGGTGCATGAATGATACTTTGAGGCATTAACTGGCCCAGGCTGAATGATGCCTCAAGGCGTCAAATCGAAAAGAAATACAAATTTGTTTTTAACAAAGAAACAATGGATCGATAAGCATAACATCTTCTAGGAATGTAGGCATAGTATTGTGTTTAAAACTTATAAGCGAAAATAAAATGATATCGAGGACAATGTATCATATCACTTGAGTAAGCAGCCAAATTATGAACTAGTAGAAGTATGAAGGAAAATTAAGGTTATTGCGAGCCTAGGGACACTAATGAGTGCCCTAGGGTAACAGGGACCCACCTTCCATCCCCAACAGCCACACAACAATATTTCATCCATTATATACAACAATGTGCCCTCCCTAACAGTGTATCTGGACATCAGGGTCCTTCCTTATGGATGGTGCCTAGCCACAGGCGCGCGTCCTTAATGGGTTAAATGTTCTGTCATAGTAACTATGAGAATAGGACATGTTACATCATACAGTGATCTCATATCTGACAGTGTCCCATGGATACGGTAGTGAGATGCAATTCCAAGGGTGCCACTCGTGAAGGGTGGTGGGGGCGGGGTAGCTTAGTCTAGTATTTAATTCAGAGACGATGACATTTTGAATGAGGTTTCCTCAAATTTTACCCAGGCTCTTCAAATTTTGGATTATTTCATATAAGAAATGACTTTGCGGAATCTCAAGGCTGCCCAGGCTAGTGCCATGCCGATATGAAAATCCTCCGGAGTTAAAATTACACACTATCTTTTTGGAATTGACAGATAATTTTTAAGTGCTTCTCATCAGTAATTGATCAAATAGAACATGACCTCGTTAAACAACTATGTTAGCATCAAAGGGAATTGTTTATTGTTGTTAAAGAAATATTTACGCATCATGCACAACAAAAAAATACAAAACATGAAATCCCTGCCAAAGCGCCACTTACTCCAGCCCAAAATTTACATTTGAAATATGGACGCAAACCTGATGCTGTGCGAAAATTCATATACTACTGACTAAAGTATGTCTCCTGAGATTATGGATTCAATGATCAGATCCTTGATAATTAGAGTGATGTAATTCTCGTCGGCCGTTTGCATGAGCTGATCTCTTTAAGGGGCTGTTCCACCGGGCTCCACCTGAATCCGACGCGGTCGCGCATTGGCCAAATATGCTTATAATCACTCTCCTCCCAGATCTTTCGCGGCACTAGCGCTTGCTAATCTCAACCCAACGCTGGTTCCCTGGTATCTAAATAAGGACAGGGGAACCAGCTAAAATTTCAGATTCAAAACAAGGCAACTGTCAAAAGTTTTGAAACTCAAAGAACGCATATATTATGAGTTGTGAAATGTGGGAATTGTTAAATGAGCCTAATAGACAATCCTGCTGTTTTGTTTTTAGTTCTAAACCACTTTATCATGTGAATCCACAGTTGATTAGACTGCCCCTTCAAGTGAGCACATGCGTCATGTTTACAAAACAAAACCCAATAACACATGAGGTATTTTCCACTAAAGAAAGTATCTGGTTTGAAATAACAAATAACAGAATTGAGTGTATATCCTTTGCCATATCAATATGTGTATATCTATAGATAAATATAACACAAAATACTCCCCAAAGCTTTCAGAATTTAGGATATTCGAAAAAACTGGCGGATGGGACAGATTCTGTCCCAAACAGGTTGGTCGGTGCAGAGATACAAGCAGCCAGAGGAAGTAGAGCGCAGGATATCTGCGAGGAGAGTTGCTTATAATGTACAAACCCACAGGCCCATTCCACGGCCATGCGGGCCACGCTTCCAGATGCCCGACAAAGGCTATCCGATTAGGTTTTAGCAGCTATTGGTTTTCATTTTGTGCCCCGGGGAAAGAATTCTGTCCTCCCTTATGTATTCTAGAAAAGATGGCATCCTGGGATGAAAGTCGAGACCGACAAAATAATTGGAAATTCGATACACGTAAACAAAGAACCATTATTTTCGAACAGAATGGCTATGAATCGATGTATATTCTAAAATTGCATGTTTTGCCGATGTCTATGAAATGTAATTCATCAACTTGCATCTCTGGACGGTATCACATGATTTCACAGGAATGTTTCGAGGCTGAGCTTTTGAAAACAGGCCGCTTCTCTTCTTGACACTTCGTGAGATTGGCCGCGATACGTACGCATACCTCCAATCACCTCTGACATGCTGGAACCCGAGACACATTAACCTGTCTTTTACAGAGATGAAGAAACCTCACAGAGGAGCAGATAATAAGCTGGGTCAAAGGCCCGCCCGAGGACAGCAGGTCAACGAGTGGTATCCCGTCTCTGCACCCTCCCCACCGCCTCCCGCCCCCGGGTGTCCCTCCCGGGGGTCGCCGGCTAATGAGTGAGCGGCGAGGTGATATGCCAGGCGCCAACTCCTGCTAATTTGCCCGTGTAGGCTCACCGCTAGAAATGTCAACCTAAAGGTAACCATTGTGTGAGGTGTGAGGTAGGGGGCAGGGCAGGGCAGGGGAGCTGGGTGGACGGGGGAGGGGGTCCAACAGCACTGGACCACCAGATGTTGGTTCTGAGAAGACTGAGACAATCACAGAAACCTGCTAACGTATGTGCTGTGGACAGGTTGTGTGGCAGGGTTTGTTTGTTTGTTTGGGTAGTTTAACATACAGTTTGTTCAATTACTTAGTTTGGGTTTGACCGAATCTATGAGATGAATGTAGGTAGAAATCTCACCCCTACACATATACCGAGGTGACGTTTTATCTTTAGGATCATATTATTTGCAATGTTCATACACATCTCAATGAGTTTCTGGTATCTTGTAGAAACTCAACTACATATGTCAGTTCAGCCTTTCTCACTGATTTTACATCACGGGGATGGTTAATGGATTCCGGTAGAAACCTGGGCTGTGTCTGTTTGTTTGGGTAGTTTTACGTCAAATTTTGTTCAATTAGACTTACTTTGGGTTTGACCGAATCTACGAGATGAATGTAGATAGAAATCTCACCATTACACATTTACCGAGGTGAGAGCTCTTTTACTTCTCACACCACATAGACATGGTATGAGAAGGATTGGCCTTTGAGATAGCAGTAAATCTACCATTGCTGGGGGTGAAGGAGAAAAGTGGCTGCAGTGGGACTCAAACCCACAAAGTCCGACAACCTTGGGATTACAAGTCCAGTGCTCTTTACAACTGAGCTAACTCCCCACCCCAGTTGCTTTTGTTATGCTTGCGTGCAAGCATATCCGGTCTGCACCACGAGGAGGCATAGCGATCAAGAGGGTGAACAGATTGTTAATTGCTGTCCACCCCAGCAGACCAGGTGGCAGGGTGGGTGAGATGCTTCCCATCTTCGAAACGTTAAGATTCAAACATCACCTATTTGGGGAAAATGAAATGGCAGGGAGGGTGGCAAAGAGGGTGGCAGGGTGGATGAGATGTGTGGAGAGACCCTCAGATGAAGCTGAGTTTCGCACCTATTAGGGGAAAAAAATATTTGGAGACTGAGAATCAATATTAGGACGATCTTTATTCTGTGGTTCTAGGGACCTTCATGGCAATGGGCAAAGTCAATAGGATAATAGATTTATGTTTTTCAAATGTTTATCTCAGAAAAGATCAACAAGTTTGGCCAATATCAATAGGATGAATAACAATATTATAAATCTAAATTTTTCTTACTTTTATCTATTTTTTTATATAGAAAAGTTCAACATAGTTAACCAGTGATGCATATCTATTCATGGCAGACACAGGAAAGATATGTTTTACTTTTATCCAAACGGGAAAACCTTCGCGCTGGCCTGTCGTCACAATACAACAGGAGTTAGGCTTAGAACTAATTTGGATCGACATTTCCTTCAACGTTTTTTTACGCAATATGACGTGGCTGTCAGTGTCAATCTCCCAGCAGATTTTGGATGGCCTGGTGTAATACCTATGTACTGAGGATGAGGCTGGAGTATGGAGATTTCCCTCTCTGACATAATCATATTTAGTGATAGGATTATGTGACCTCACACTGCGTGGTTTTCCATAGTTCTGTATAATAATGAAGTGTTGCTCATAATGGTATTGAAGTAAAGCTATTCACACTTATTGACAAAAAGCTCTCCCAGTTTGTCAATACTTCAAAAGCTACCCAGTTGCGGATGGAGTAATAATGCTTTTAGGGGGAACGAAGAACTTGCTTCTCAAATCATAAAAACCTTCTGGATTTTGTTCTCAAAACGGGACCGAAATAAGTAACGACCGAGTGGTTTTACCGTGAGGAAGCCACTGCTGATATCCCACGATATCTACGTCTCCATTGGCCTTCAACCCACCAGCAACAAAAAGTAGACTCTTTGGGGACTCTGAGGGTATATAGGGACTAACTCAAGGGTCAGCTTTTCTTTCTGGTTTTACTCCACAGGGGTGGTGATATAAACTATGATATGAACTATAGGTAGACATCAAACCTCTACCCATTTACTAACGTGAGAGTTAATTTTTACTTCCCACACCACATAGACACAGTATGAGAAGTACGACGAAGTACGACTATAGAATACACGCACTATGACAGGTAGCTCAGAAGTGTTTTTAAATTGGATATGATTCGCCTGGGTTACCCATACACAAATAAAATTATAGAAAAGCAAATTTACAAGTAGCTCAGAATGATGATGAGGTATGTTCTTCCCACGTCTTATAATTTCTAGGGATGAGGTTTAAAAAAAGACATTGAAATATTCCCCATTGCAATACAGGGTTTACGCACTATATATGCATTACAGTGGGGGATCATGGGGAAGCCAAAGTATTTACTTGTGTGAGTGGGAAGGTTCGGTGGGGGATCATGGGCTGTGGCTGAATTGGGTTATTTAGCAATTGGTTTGCCAATAGCATATGCAGTAGACGAGGCAGAAATATCACAAAACACATACCACTAACACAACCACTGGTATGCCAATATTACACAAGGAAAATGATCTTTTCTTCTGAGATTGAAAACAAGAATTTCAATGGGAACACAGAAAACTGCCATCCCTGCAAATTTCAGCTATAGAAAAACACACACTTAGACGAGTAGCTGAGAGAGATAATGCAGTGGTTTGGCACTCACGTGGGCGACGTGCAGCGAGGCGTTGAAGACCGGGCTGTGGATGTTGACCGGGCAGGGCGCGGCGTTGATGAACCTCACACTGGACTGGTCTGCTGTTAAAGGCGTCTGCAGGGTCGACTGTAATGTATATCAACACGCCTGACTACAACATCAAGTATCTACACACCCGGGAGTGGGGGCCTGCCATTTGGAACGTCATGCGCCCGAGTGCATTCACCATGTAAAGATAGACTTTTATGTATTCGAAAGAGACCAGAAACTTTCCGATAAAACTTGAATCTGGTGGATAGAACTTAGAAACACAGTCATGCAACTATTTATACCATGCAGTGTGTACTTACGAAATGGGAGTAAGATTACCAGCAATTCTAGACTTACCAGAAGGGGTCTATGTGGAAAAGATGTTAACCTAGAACACATATATGTAATATGAACGTATCTAGGGCGTAATGTAAATAATAAATGTAAATGAAACTATAGATTGATTAAATTAGTGTGTAATGTAGGAAAGAAGAACAGGGATACGTATATGTGACGGCCACTCATTGGTCAACCTACGAAATCTTACTGAATAGATATATGCCTTTTGTATATCGCCATACATTCTATAAGTAAAGAAATATATATACGAATAAATGACATAATGTGGGAGAATATACATGTTACACCATCTAATAAACACACTCTTATAGATATTGGTCAGGTTTTCCCTATACAGCCATGATTGCTTTGATTTTTGCCTTGGAACAACATCGGGTAAAATGTATTGGAGGACAAGATAATGCAGACCGTACAAAAAAGTCTCTTTAGGGAAGGTCAAAACAATCAAGGTCTCATCACCAAGAATTTCTTTGTCCAATATCCGCGGTACAGACGCAACCCGACATCTGCCAGCCCTCTTCTTGATTAACATTTCATTGTGAAAAACTCTCACAGAGACAAGAGCAGAGCAATTAACTCACCTGAATATGGATTTCTAGGAAGCCGGCGACTACAAAGGAACTTGCCGCCAGGAGCATCCCCACCGTCATCCTCTGAATGGGCCTGGAATCAGGTGGCATTTCCTCGAATTAGGCCCTGAGTCAGCACCAGAAGGGGGCCTAGGCGAGGGCCTAGGGAGGCAGGCAGCTAATCCTGCCGCATTTCTTACAGAGAGGAATTCCCGCACATGCCAGGGCAGTGGAAGAAGTGTGGTTGCTGAGCTTGCAGTAGCAAATGGTCAGTGGGTGTATTTTTGTTTTGAGAGAGGTTGTTTATTTTATTGGTAAATGTTGGTGTTTTTTCAACAGATATTAGAATATTGAAATGAAACGGGTAGATATTTTTTAATTATCATCACATTAACACATGCTGGTTTTATTACATATATCAATACATATTGGTATTTTTGTATTTAAATATTATCATTTATTTAGTGTCCTAGCCAGATGGCATATTATGTGCATATTGTGTTTTCAATAATAGTGTATTCTAAGAATCAGCAGGCTGGTAGAGAATGTGCTTGCTATGGCTTCGTTTATGGCCAGAATAATCACCATCACTTCATTTTTATTAATTTTCCTTTAATTACATGGAATTAGCACCTGAAAGGGTGGCACTGATTAGGCTTGATGATTACTGTCAATATTAGGAGATTGCCGAAAATGAGAAATGTCCATAATTATCATCGCAATCGTTAACTAAAGAGATGAGGACAGGAAAAGATGAGAACACATAATTTTCAATCTCATATTACACAACATTTTGAAGGTTTCTCTAGAAGCGGCAAAAGGGAGCGTCACGCAACTAGAGTTGAAATCAAAATTCGATGCGATGAAAACGGGAGTAAAGAAAACACCAAAGGACAGTACCATCCATCATTGCTGTTCTCTATAGAACATGTTTAAAGTCTTCTTGACTCAGAAAGACTTTCTCCTGTTTTGCGTGTGTGTTAGTGTGTGTGTGTGGGGGGGGGGGGGGGGGGTGGCGATAACTTGTTTCCGGTATCAAATACCAAATACATGCTGACTAAACAAACCAACTAGAAGCACTTTCCCAGCAAACTGTGATCAAGTTCGGCCAAGGTTGGCATCTCGATTCTCTCATATTATTATCTGCATATAAATTCGTAAGCTCTTATATTAAATCTTTTTCATGGCAGAATCCCAATCACTGACACGTGTCACTTCATGCTTCTTCTATTTTCAATTTTGTATTTTTCATCTATTACAAAGTCCCCATTGAAAATGTATGTGTCCAGAGTAAACGATTACCCATTGTTTCTGAGATGTCAGAACCCCTAACCATTGATTACGGATTTAAAATCCATTGATTACGGCCCCAGAGCTTTTGTTTACGGGATAATATACCACATGGTATATTTTAGTCCTTTTTTGCTAAGAGAAGAAAAGTGTGCTTACTGAGCGACCCAATATTATTTCCTAATTTAATTCATTTGTGAAGATGGATAATGAATCCAACAAACAGGAGTCTCTATAAACCACCTAAAGTTGAAGTCGCAATACACTCGCGACAAGAGGATTTATATATCATGTGTACGTAAACTGACACAGTTAATTCATTCAACATAAATGAAAACAAATATATATATATATATATGTAGACGTGATAAAGGCTACTAAAGCAGTTGAAACGTTGTACATTTGTTCTAATAAAAAGCCATCATCTAAACCGGATTGGGCAGCTATTGAATTGCCCTTGTTCAAACTATCAGAAAGCAAATATATCCAAACAATATCATGGAAGTGTAAACTCAAAAACATTGAAATTAAAAACTACGCAGGTCAATTTCCCGAATTTTGTTTGTTTGAACCAGATGTTAACAGAGCCGAGTGCGTCTGGTGGGAATAGAAGGAAACTATGTTCCAGTGAGCAAAAGTTTTCTGAGATGTCAGAACCCCTAACCATTGATTACGGATTTAAAATCCATTGATTACGGCCCCAGAGCTTTTGTTTATGGGATAATATACCACATGGTATATTCTAGTCCTTTTTTAGTAGACTTTTGCTTACCAGTTCTTGGTTTCCCTATTCCTATATACCTTCAAATATCGATTAAAATGCTTAATTCTTTACCTAAAACACTTCCGAAGAAAATGGCGACCCTTATCGAGCAGCTGTTGTTTCGTCCCGCTCTGATGAGGAGCGGGACGAAAACATGAGAGCGGGACGAAACTGTCAACCTCGACACATAACTTATATTTAATGCACCCCCCAGCAGCGGTATGTAACTCTAGTTAGTTCGCTAATGGGTATATAGGAATGAGGTTTAGCGTCCACTCACCTGTTGGGTATCTTACACTTCTCTAGTAGCGGATAGATGATGCTCTCAAACAAGGGAATAAAGATGATGATCAGGACGGCGTTCAGTGCCTACAAATAACAACAACAGGAATAGAAATATGATATTATCGTAAAACTAGATGAGTTTTAATCTTAGCCACCGTATGCCACGACTGGAGTTTGGCATAATGATTCCAAGAGGTGAAGCCGAGTGAAGTCCGGAGCCAAAACTCCAGGAGTGGAATGCGGTGGCCACGATTAAAACGAATCAGGTTTTGATTTTATCCTACCCAGTCTCCTAGATTTTGAAATATTACGTGGTAAAAATTCTTTATGCCACTAGTGGCATATAAAACTCCGTATGCCAGTCAGCGTGGTATACGGAAACTCAATGTTAAGCCTATGGGATTTTATATTAGGGGTAGGATAAAGTTTTGAAGTGAATAGGTAATTATCCGAGTACTTACATTTTTTTTTTTTTTAAAGAATTTTATTTATCCTGGGGGATACATAGGCATGTGAGCCTTTTTGAGTGGATCTCCCAGATACAGGAGTTACAGTAATTTCACCTTATTTTTATGCAAAGCAGATAACACTGACCATATACAGTCATGGTCATAGCGTAAGTTTGACAATATCATAAACTTACGGGCGACCACAATTGTCGTCCATCGCATGGTGATTACTACAAGCAAGGTTATTTATACAGAAATTATCAGCTGAGTGCCTGTGTATACAACAGAAAAAAGATCAAATACTAAAACTAACCGTTATAAAGTTCTGAATAACTACTAGTTTTGTATAATACAAGTAGTTCCTAGTAGCAGGACATGGTTAAAAAAGATCTCAAATAGCTTCAAATTTCTTACACTATTACATTGACTCAAGACAAAATCGGGGGATGTGCACTACGGAGTCAAGTAGGAAACATCAAACTATCTGGTTCTTGGACAAAGCCCAGATCTTTTGTTTATATTTAAAAGATAGGTAACTGTCTGTATTTCTCATGCTCGATGTGAGACCGTTCCAACTAATCGCTCCTCTGTACAGCGCACTCCTTTTATAAGCTTCGATGTTGGGTTTGGTTACCTTGAAAGTTTTAGCATCATGCTGTCTTGTGTGGATTTCTCTCTTTTCTTCAAGTAGGTCATTCAATGATGTTTGTAGGTACATATAGTTGTTCAAGTGAGTTGTTCTTTGTGCTAATAAGTTTTGCGACCTGGAACGTTGGTGTAGACTAATAACTGGGATATACTCCCTTGCGTTGAAAACTGTCCTAAGGCACTTATTCTGAATACTTTGTAGTCTGTCCAATTTATACTTGGCTGCTCCACCATATAAAACATCTGCATAATCGAAGTAAGGCAAGACCATGCTTTTATACATCAAGGTAGCAGTATGAACTTCAATATAAACCCGTAATTTTTTCAAGGTGAAAGCCTTATGAGCAGTGATTCTTAAGACAGAGTCCACATGACTAGACATAGTTAGGTTCTGGTCCAGGCAAACTCCCAGATACTTGAATTGATGCACTCTATCAATCGGGGTTCCTCTAATGTTCAGTGGGTTCGCAATGTCAGGGCACTTAGCAAGCTTTTGTCTAGTCCAGAATATCATAAATTTGGTCTTCTTTTCGTTTATCGTTAGCCGATTTGAGCCGCACCATTTCGTGACTTTGTCGAGATTAGCCTGCACAGCATCTATCACTTGGTCAAGTTCTACGCCCGAGCCATAAACAACAGTGTCGTCAGCATATAACTTACAGTTACCCGAGTCCAGTACACGAATGATGTCATTTATATAGACCAGGAAAAAAAACGGTCCTAAAATGGAGCCCTGTGGGACTCCGCAGCGTATAATTTGTTGGTCGGAAATGATACCATTCGCCATAGTTCTCTGAGAGCGGTGACATAGGTAACTGGTGACCCATCTAAAAATAGGTCCCATTATCCCTAGGAGTTCCAGTTTGTCAAGAAGAATTTTGTGGTTCACCATATCAAAAGCCTTCTTTTGATCAATGAACACTGCAACTGTCACCTCCCTATCGTTCATGGCTCGGAAAATATCTTCCGTAAACTTAACATTTGTGTCCACCGTCGAGTGGCCAGGTCTAAACCCGCCCTGTTCAGCAGTAAGCAGATTGTTAACCTCACAGTGTTCCATGAGTCGACGCTGTACAATTTTCTCTAGGAGTTTGCCTGGAGCAGGTAACAACGATATTGGGCGAAGGTTAGATACTTGGTCACTATTCCCTTCTTTCTTAAGTGGTACAATAAGGGCTTCCTTCCACTTAGACGGGAAGACGCCGGACGTCAGAGATAGTCAGAACAGCTTCAGTACTTTCGGCAAAACAGCCAACAATGCTACCTTCAAAAATCTACTTGAGATTGCGGGTAAGCCCGAGGACTTCCAAATATCAATTTTTTTTATCAAGTGCATGAGTTCTTCCTCATCAGTATCTACATCGGTAACAAATTGATCCGAAATTGCTCCGTCATAAGCCCACGTATCATTAATATTTTCGGCTAGCTTGGGGCCAATCTCGGAAAAATAGGTGTTGATGTAGTCAGCCGTGAGGTGATTCGGTATTTTGTTACCGCTGGTGTTATCCACCAAATCAATGTGTGTGTTATCCTTTTTATTAGGTAGTAGTTTGTTAATTTCAAACCAGAATTTTTTTGCATCTGATTTGTGATTAAGAAGGTTTTCTTTAATATGGTCTGATTTTGCGTTGATTATAGCTTTTTTGGTGTAGTTACGTAAGTATTTTGCTCTATCCCAGTCCTCAGGATTACCTGTTCTATGAGCTCTACGGAGGGCACTATCCTTATCCTTTATGAGCTCAATGAGCTCGTTTGTAAGCCAAGGCTGTTTATCTACTCTAACACGGAATTTTTTTGTCGGGCACATTTTATCTAAATTTCTTATAAAGATGGTGTACATCATTTCCCAAGCTTTATCAACATCAGTCTCCAGATCAAATTCTTGCCAATTATCGGCATCAACAAGCTGAGCATATAATGTTCCATCAAAGTTTCTAGCTGATCTGCCATAGAAATCCTTTTTTTTAATTATCTTTTTGTGTTTACCAAAAATTATATATGTCAAGCTATGATCACTCATGTTCTTTTTCTCCACCCCACAAGCTTTGAGGTCAGTTAAGTCAGTAACAACAAGGTCTATGCATGAAGAGGTGAGTTTCGTGACTCTTGTATGCTCAGTAATTAGTTGTGAATACCCATTTAATTTGACCCAGGTTTTGAGGTTGATTGTATCTTTATGCTTAGTGTCTAGCCAGTTTATGTTAGAATCACTGATATAGATAACTTTCTTAGTGCGCAGTTCTGGCCCATTAACATCTATGAAGTTCTGTAGTGTGTCCAGAAAAATATCTACATTACCATCTGGTGGTTTGTAAACTGCTATATAAATAACATCTTTCTGATTCACTCTACTCAGGTGTAAAAATTGAGCTTCAATGTGTTTCGTTGAAGTGTCAAACAAGCCATTTTTAAATTTGGTTAGTTTCATGTCAGATCTAAAATAAGTACATATACCTCCCCCTATTTTTGGGATATCACCGTCATCCTCCGACCACGCTCTATCAACTCTAAAATGACTATAGCCTTTCATAGCAATTAACTGGTCCGAGACAAGTTCGGTCAACCAACTTTCAGTGAAAGTCATAATATCAAAGAACTCAGCACATTCGATTCTCACCATTTCGATTTTCCCAAGTAGACTCCAGATATTCAGATGTCCCACCCTCAACCCCTTCACGTGCACAATTTCCTCCATCGTCATTCAATACAATAATCATTGCAAAATTTGTCAGAACCTCTGGTATAGTAAACGGTGTCAACCCTAGTTGGGTTGTACGTAAATAGGGAAATTATGCAATCTATGCATTCCCTTGGGTTACTCATTATTCAGACACTTCAGATGGCGGTGAGCGAGTTCGAGTGACGCTCTCCCGCATTATTCAAAACATAGATCAAGTTAATTAAACTTAGTTAGGGTTCAGATATGTAAAGACGAGTTGGCCAAGAACTGCTTAATCAACAAACAAATAAAAAATTTAAAAAACATTTTTGTTCCATAGTCTCTCAGGCTTTCCCAGCCGGCGGGCTATCAAGATTGGTCATCGACCCATCCTGAGTCGCCTCAAAACGTACCAATTTGTTGTCAACACATTGGAAGGTATTTGTTGCCGACTGGGGCGTCCCTCGAGACGTGAGAGAGGAAAAAAAAGAAGAGAATTTCTCTTTCTAAGTTACATTCAAATTTAGTTAGAGTTTTGAATTAAATTTAAACCACATTTTAAAATTGAGAAAAGTATGAAGGAGAATTAAGGTTCTTGCGAGCCTATGGACACTATCTGGGTATATGACAGTTTGTCTATAGAAAGCGCCGAGACTGCTTGTCCTCTCTGTCCCGAAATCAACAGGAATAGGACTAGGAATTTCTGAGTGAGTTGTTCCAGAGAAAAGTCTTTTGTTTTTCCCAAAGAAAGTAGTCCCTATGGCGAGTAAGAATTGTAGAAAAAGTCACTAAAGTACACGCCTTGAACAAAAAGTACAGTCTGTCACTTGTAAAGATATTGGGTATTTTTTCAGATGATTTTATTTTGGGTAATTGATCAGATATAACTGCAGTCTCACCAACACTGTGCCCATCATGTAGTAAATGGTAATATATTTTGATGTTGGTGCATAACACAATTGACATTTTAGCATTAAGAATCTATTAAACGCGATCTGGACTTACCTGTATCTGATCAGGCTTGAGGTAACCAAATACACCCTGAAAGATTAATCCAAGTGAAATTAGATATCATATCGGACAATATTCCTGAAAATTGAATATGATGATCTCTATGTATTATAGAACACATACCTAACTTTAAAATTGGGGGTCACCGTGCTAGTCATTGATTTCGAGATCAATATTAGATAATTTTTTTAATAAACAATATAGAAATTCTAAAATGTTGCTTTTCACATAGTAAAACCCATGTCATTTTCCTCAAACTTTCATAGGATATAGTATCTGTAATATGGAGAAACAGGCTTACTGTCTCCGTACGGATAAAATACGTGGTAAAATCGGCGATCAGATGAACCGATGCCGGAGGCAGAGGTTCATCTGATCGCCGATTTTACCAAGTATTTTATCCGTACGGAGGCAGTCAGCCTGTTTCTCTATTATTATATACCTTAAAACATCCAATTTTTAAACTTGCTTCTGGGGGAGTTTTTGGATTTTACCGCCGTACATGCCCCGTACGCCACATACATACCCCGTACGTCACCTAGGTGTCGTACGGATATAAATACGACATGGGTAGGAACGGGCCATATGTGAAGGATATACTACCACAGGTATATAATAATATTATATATTTAAGTTTTAAGATTCATACGTCACAGTCCTTGATGTTGAAAGAATTTAAGAAAATCATATTTTTCAGTACATTTTTACTCATTTAGAATTAGAATGAATCACAAAGAAACTGTTTTGACTGATAATTGGCAATATTTAAAAATCACCTGGTGGTGCCACCGTGAATTGTAGGATATTCCTTTAAATTGGTTGGAAAACAGATAACACTACATAGGAACGTTATATCCTGGAAAGGTGGATCACATAATTAGATGGGTTTATATTTTTCTCGAAAGCACTTGAAATAGTCATGAAATGCAGATACGCCTTACTCTAATAAAATAAATCAATCTCAAACAGTCTATTTGATTAAACGTGAAATAAATAGCGACAGACATATTCAATGACAGCAATACAAAATACTACGGTAGCATGAATATCCTTGTAAAGTACCGATCTTGTCTTAACTATTAAATGTTTATATTTTGTGGTAATAAATAATCGTTTGATATTCATGTATATGAACAATATTACAAATGATATATAGAATGTGTAATGACTTCACATTCGTTCTAAATGCGCCCACATGCTGGCATAGTGGTCGGCAGGTTCACATTACTGAAACTGGCAACAGTCATTGGGCAGTTAGTACTAGACTCTGATTGATCAATTGGTGAGCCAATGACTGCAGTAGCGCCAGGTTTAGGGGTCCCTCCCACATACTATGACGGGCTACGACGGCCTACGTTTAAGTCTGAGACAGCGGCGAGTGACGCCGTCGGCGATAAGCGGCGCTGTCGCAGACTTAAACGTAGTCCGTCATAGTAGGTGGGAGGCCTTATTGCGGCGACAACCCGCCTCATTCTGCGATTAACCTCCCAACGGCCTACGACGGGCTACGACGGCCTACGAAATTCAAACATGTTTGAATTTCGTAGACCCTCTACGATTAACGTCTTTTTGTTGTAGCGCGTCGGCGACAAACCTGACTAACTGAGGAGTTCGTCGGCGACACCTCCACGATCTTTTCAGTTTGTCGCCGACACGGCCAAAGGGTTAATCGTAGATTTAATCGCAGTAGGTGGGAGGGACACCAGGTTATACCGACCCCTGGTATCTGTACATGTATGTAAGTGGATGATCTATAATTAAATAAAATAATCTGTGCTAGACCTTGCAATTCTCCCTTAAATGTTCTAGTTGATTCTTTAAGGTTCTGAATCAGGCTATTATACCCCAAGAACTTTACATTCTGATATCTTATGAGCAACTCAATTCCATATGTTACAGACGGGACTGTATTCTGCCTACCGCCAGCTGAATAAAATGCAGCCACATTCCACACAAGCAAAGCATTACGACTTACCATTGCGCCGTTCATTTTTACAGCCTGCAATGTCCATCGCGAACCCTGAAAAGGAAAATAAAAGTCACGAAATATTCCCTTCCAAGTACGGAAGGTTGGACTTTCATGTATCAAAGATATGTCCGTTTTTAAGATGGTATGAAAATTCGGAAGTATATCATATACAAACTGGTAAAGGCAGTACTATGTATATGGATGGTACATGCAGCTAATTCTGTTGTTATAACATAGGTTCTCTACCGCACACAACCACGGTGATACATGAGTACAGCACTTACTTGTTGATCAAAGAGTGTCCAGAAGAAGGGGAGAGGGATGAAGAGGAAAAGTACCCGCATGACGGCCTTCACGTCTTCAATAAATGGTTGCTGTACGAATTGAAAAATAATAGTGAAATGAAATAACACGGACCTATATCCTAAATAACAATGATCAATATTCCATAAAAAATGCTTTTGATATTTTTATCTAATGCCCTGTCTCCACTGTGCGATCCAAAGTACATAGGTAGGCCCAGTCTCAGACTGGGTGTACCTCCAGGATCGCAACTCGGCAGAACGCACAGTGGAGACAGCAAGTTTCCCTCCAGTCTGAGACTGGGCGTACCGGTACACCCAGTCTCATACTGGAGGTACCGCAGGTACCCCGGATCGCAAGCGTTTTTAAATATCAAACATGTTTGATATTTTGTACGCCCAGTCTGAGACTAGGCGTACCCTATGTACCTAGAATCGCAAGCGCTCCAGTCGCAAGCGGGGGTGTCTCCACACAGAATCGATGATACCTTGCGATCCGAGGTACATGCGGTACGCCAAGCCGGTACCTCCAGTCTGAGACTGGAGGTACCAGATCACAAGCACCCCGAGTCGCACAGTGGAGAAAGGCCTTAAGTGAAGAAGTAGGATATTACTTTCTTATTGATAGTACAATATTTTTCGTTCCAGTCTGAAATGTCATCCTTCGTTAAACAATTTCTCCTAAATCTGATTAAGAAGACGAGGCGACGCCTGTTCCCTAGGCTGATGCTATCTTGAATGACAGTTTAAGAACTGTGCCTAACCACCGTAACCATGTACACTGGTGGGTGTGACATCACCCAGTGATGTCACACCTACTCTCCCTGTGGTTGTCAGGCAAAACACCTAGAGACCAAACTTGTAGACATGCAGAAGCGACTGCTATTAAAAGATATGTTCAAAAAAGTAAACAAACCACAGGAGTTTCCTGTTGGGGGGAGTGGGGTTCAAGTTTCGGCGTAATTGGCTCATCAGGCATCATAAAGCCCTTATAGGGTGTTAAGGTGATCAAGAGAGCTTGAGCTTATAATTGTTGTCAATGTGAGATTTGACTTATAAACAGTAAGTTTTCTTCATAAGTCTGTTAAAACCAGTGTCGGGTTACAACCCATCCTGTGAAGCTATGAGTGATCCATGGGCAATTTAATTTCTATGCTTCTAGGCAGAGTTCCACCACCTGTCTACTTAAAAAAACCTTCTAAATCTGGCAATGGTGGTAATATATTGTGGTATATTCTTCGTATACATGTTTCAGTGTTGTTATTTCTGCTACGTTCACTATGATAAACACTGATGGAATGATGGTGTTTTTTGTGGTATATAAGGACATTTATCCTACCCCTAATATAAAATCCCATAGGCTTAACATTGAGTTTCCGTATGCCACGCTAACTGGCATACGGAGTTTTATATGCCACTAGTGGCATACAGCATTGTTATCACGTAATATTCCAAAATCGAGGAGACGGGGTAGGATAAAATCAAAACCTGATTCGTTTTAATCTTGGCCACCACATCCCACGCCTGAAGTTTTGGCTCCGGACTTCACTCGGCTTCGCCTCATGAAGTCACTTTGCCAAACTCCAGTCATGGAATACGGTGGACAAGATTAAACCTCATCCAGTTTTACGATAGTACTCTATGCGGTACTTTGTGAAAATTATCATATTTATGTTTTCTTTCAGCGTTAGGAAAGACGATTCATTAAATACTTAATATAGAAAGAAGAAGGACAGATTTAATTAACTTTAATCATAAAAGCGTCTTGTGACCTGTTATAACATTCATCTTAATAGTCCTATTACTACAGACAAAACTGCAGCTGCTGTATGGCTAATGTATTATGTCTCTCTTTTTCAGTGATCAAAGGTAACAGTATTACGAATGGTTATATACTTATGGGCGAATGTCTCACTTTTGCTGACCAGGAGTACGGATTCCGTTTGTCACTGACTGATGAAATAATATCTCCGTACCATGTGTCTACTGGGAAATTGCGTTTTTAATGATTTCCAGATATATAGTAATAAGAAGACATGGTACCTGAATGGAATCTGTTCAGAGATATTTTGATCCGAAATATTTACCAAGTTCGAAGAACGAGGTGAATATTTCCGACCAAATGTACACTAACCATGTCTCCATATATCAATTTGTATCATTAAATAGAATAATAAGATCGGATGATATAAAAAAAACTAACCTCAAAATCATCGTTTGCGTAGTCCAACCAGTGGTCTCTGGACTCCATATTCCTCGAGCATCTGTTAGCGATAGCTCGCTAATAGTTGAGAAAATAAGGCAAATACTTTTTAAGTTTATCAGTTTATATTTATGACAATGAAAGGTAATTTCTGTAGTTCCTCCATTAATATAAATATCTTCCAAATTACCTGTTTTAAAAACAAATTTTTCAATTAAAAAAAACCCCAGAAATATAAATCAAATGGCCTTCACTTCACAAAATAACGCAGGTACAATATCTAATCTAAATATCATTCCTAGCGCCGAATAGCGTCAGATATTCTGGGGAGGAAATTCCAAAAAAATCGCTTCCAGCTCGAGGACATTGATATATTTCAATTCATTGTCTTCCCATTGACTGCCAATGGAGATACCATAATGGTGTGCCCCCAAACCTTCTAGGCTGGCGTCAGTAGAGAGGAGAAAATCGCTTTCATATGAGCGAATCTTTCGCTCAGAAATTTGAATGTGGTTTAACCGCCATTCAATGTCAGATATTCCTTCAAGAGAAATTATCATTTGTGCGTAAAAATTGCCTTTATTGATAACGAGTGTGTTGTTTTTGGATTTCTCTAGGCGTTTGACATGGGCAAGCCCGTAGTCGATGCCTGGTGAGTACGCTATCATGACACATATACCCCCTGCTACTTGTCTTATCATTAGCGATTTACAGTGTAACAAATTGGTAACCAGAGTGACAAATTTTTCTCTTTTGTCATCATTCAGTGTCAGGTTCATCTTGCAAGAGTCGAAATTAAAATGTTCTGGGAAGGAGTGAACATACAATACACTTATCCTTTTGCATTTCATGACTTTCACAGGAGTGAGGTTTTTCAGATACAATATTTGACATGGGTCCCGACTTACCGTGATACAGGACCACATCTTGCCGATAACGTTGCCGGTTGGCGGGTAGACTTTATACTGGTTACGTCCAAGCACAAAGATGGCTGTAACAGTCAAAATCAAGACACCTTTTACTCGTCAGGACTCTGGAAACGACCTGTACTTTGACTTTGTATTCACCAGGGATGAAAGTTGGGATTTGTGTAAAAAGAGGAAAGAAACTTGAAAAAAATAAAAAATAATTTTTTATAGAATAACCATGAATCAATATCTCTTCTAATTCCTCTGTTAGTACTAGTATTCTAGACAAGGACCGCCTGTGGGGAATCCCCTATTGGAGCGCCGGTATCTAGCGAGGGCTATCAAAAAGATATAGCCGTATTTTTATAGTTTGTGTTATTAAGGAAGATTATTTACAACTGAATTGAATTTTATGAGACTAGATGGAAAGCGCTAAAATCGATTTTGCTTTTATTCACAAGACATAGTAGAGAAAGTAAAAAGGTGAATATTACCAACAATACGATAGCATGGGAAGTGAGAAATCAATATATCGTAACAGGTGAATTGTCAATAAATAGATAAATGGGGAGTCTAAACATACTTAGCGATGTCATCATTAGAATCGCAGGCAGTCCAAACGCTACCAAGTAACAGTCACCGCCAAAACAACTGACGTCAGCTGAAAGCACCAATATAAAATGTTATATTATTATAACATATCAAAATGTCATAATATCAGTTATAATATATCATATAAATATATATCAAAGCACCAATTGAACATCGCGACCATATCAAAACGTACCTAAACATACAACAGGGATTGGTGTTTTAATCTAGTATTAATTATCAGGACTACAGTACAAGTTTGATAAACATGTCGATATTTTATATTTCAGATAAGTACTTAATTAGTTTTACACCGCGAATGATAGATGCCTGTAATGCAGGAGACAGGGTTAGGATGGCTGAATGAAATTTGTTCCGGGTTGTTTAGGTATGTCTAAAACACATCTAATCCCGATACAGTGCCGCGGGTTTTCGAACCTTGCATTTTCAGCTATTTTAAGTGCATTTCTGCTTCATCTGAGATCTAATGACTTTTTAAAATTCTGTTATCTCTCTTCCTCCCCAGATTTTCATCGATATCAAGAATGACTACTGGGATGTCAAAGATCTCGTAAGTCCGGAGAGATCCTGCAAAATGTCATGACAGGCATGATTGATGACCCAATCCCAACCCACACAAACAGAAAAGGCATCCCATCTAATTCATTGCAAGAACTTTCCATTACCTACATTAACCCTTACAGTCCGACCGCGAGCGGGAGGCCCACATATCAAGTCCTACAGATATTTTGCAATATACCCAAAGGGGACGATGCTCTTATGCAATAGTACCAGAAACATTTATTAAGTGGCTCTGATATGCATTGTCTTATTTACATATAGAACACTCATAATGAATAATGATGCCTACATATTTTTATCAATTATTTTGAAAAAATTGAGAAAGTCTATGAATTTTGTCACATAGAATATCGTTTTTAGTAATGGCCCCAAAAGATGCCTGGAGGCATTCCTCGTCCCCTGCATGGGATTGCCTCAAGGCATTGCTCAGACTGATAGGGTTAACATATTATTTGTGACTGGTGAAATATTAGTTTCTGGGAGATAGTCTTCATTATGGAGACTTACATCTGAGAATGGGCGTGATGATCATGGAGAAGAGACTGCCCAAGTTGATGGAGAAGTAAAACACGGAGAAGAATTGATTCAGTTCCTTCGTCTGCAAATATAAAAAAAAATGTCATAGGTGACAGAAACGTGTCGTGCTTGATAGTAACATATTTTGTGTCAATATAATGTATTGGGTGATATACATGCCATAGGTGACAATACAGCATGGGTAACATGCATGTCATATGGGACATTACTATATACCCATGACGTGTATATACTGTCAATACGCACCGTTTCGCCATACAAGGTAAAAAATACCGTACGGAACAGTGTTCCGTACGGGAAAATACGGAACACCATCCTATATACGTTAACTAAAATGAATTAATGATTTTTTCCTAATTTTGGGTACATAGTAAATACAAGGATTAAAAGTAGGCATGGCATTGCCATGATTTCGGTTTCAACAAGTAATGTATACAAGGGAGGGAGCGAGGGAGGGAGGGAGGTGGAAGCCTGTTGCAATATATAAAAATACACTACTGTCGCCGGGTGCGGACCCGCTAGTAGGTATTCATTGAACCGCAACCGTATTCATTGAACC
This sequence comes from Alentia gelatinosa, assembly GCA_950022655.1. NCBI lineage: Eukaryota > Metazoa > Annelida > Polychaeta > Phyllodocida > Polynoidae > Alentia > Alentia gelatinosa. Next base: position 22,820,508 of record OX465589.1, on the reverse strand, counting down.
ATAACGGGTGTGCTGGTGACCCATTTGACCTGATTCCATCCAACGCGTCTGGAGCCTGTTTAATAAACTAGGATCGTTCATGTAGACCCTTTTCTGTACCTCGTACAAGATTTATTGTTTGATAATATTTAAGTCTGTTGGCTAAGACAGTAATAGCCTTCAATAAGGTCGTCCGTAAGTGTTGAATAAAATTGACCCACATCGTCCCTGGGTCTCTATGACGTAAAGAAAAGGGTCTACATGTACGATCCTAGATTATGAAACGGGCCCCTGCTATCGGCACCCGCGGAACCCAGCCGCTAGGGAGGGAGGGAGGGAGGGAGGGAGGAAGGTAGGGAGAGAGGTGTTGCAATATATAAAAATACACTACTGTCGCCGGGTGCGGACCACATCTGACTAGAGCAAGCCCCACCCACTTGTAGGTATTCATTGAACCGCAACGGGTGCCTACACAATATATAAAAATACGCTACTGTCGCCGGGTGCGGACCCGGTATCGAGAGTATCAAGGGTCTAATTATTCAGAATATATTACTGTAATGTATTATAATGTAAGCCGCAAAAACCATTCCCCGTCTCCCCTAATATATTTCGGTCTTGACCTACAGGTCAAACCGAAATAATAAAACGACCTACCATGTTTGTACAAGCCACAAAACTCGATAATAATTTAAGATTTGTACGGAACTCAGCGAAAACGTCTCGCTCCGTACGAATCGTAAATTATCTCGTTTTGCAGCTTGTACAGCATGGTCAGGACGTGCTATATAATTACAACATGGGTGATATACGTGTCATATATGTGAGAATGCAACATCAAGGGTCTGCTAATACGAACAGTACATGGGTTTTAATTACTACAGAGGAGCAAGATTATGGAGTACTCTGACGTTCTTAAATCAAGCTTGCGAGTCTGTAGAAACAAAGAATTATTAAAAATGGTACATATTGTGGACACTGAGTGTGTGATCAACTTCTCCCACACTTAATCTTTTTCATCTCTCACATTTTATTTTATCTTCTGGTGATGTTATACTGTAACAGGATTTATATCCTGCATTGTACACTTGTATCTGGAAAATTCACTATCCTGTATATGAGAGACACATAAACCTAAATTTAGAAGAAAAAAGACATGTCAGACCTGATAGTATAGAGTTATTGCAACAGACGTTTCCACAATCATATATACACCAGACCTTATACCACCAGGTGTTTTGGGCAAATTACTAGTTCCAGACATATATCCATATACAATTGGTATTTCAATTTTTAAAACTGATTAAGATATATGAAAGTCGTGAACATATTTGCATTTGCCATGGAGTAATAGTAGCATGGCCGTTTTGCACCTCTTTTGATATAATTATTCATGAATTGTCTTTACTAGTAGGGGAGCAGACATGGACATTTTCAAAATTCCATGACACCCCTTATACGAAAAATTGTCCCGCTACTTTGCATAGTAGTGACACTGGGCGATCATGCGTGGCCGTTCGTCTAGTCAAATTATGGTGACAGGAAGTTGCTTGGAGAGGTCAAAGGTTAAAAGAATTTTGGTAGTTCAAATTGTTCTAGTTATTCTGGTCGAGTTTCAAGCTATTGGGCTAGATGTCTCATATTTTCAGAATTCCTAGGTATACATCAGACACATATTCTGAAGAGTTTATGTGGCCTTGGTCTAACGTCAAGATCACTATTTCCATATCTGCTCCACTACTACATTGTTAAAGGATGTAATACAATGTGTCTTTGACAAACCTGGTCTGATGAGAACTGGTCTCCACCAAAAGCTGTTACACAGGGCTTGATTCCACCAGTGCCCAAGGCGATCAACAACAGTGCCACGACTGGCCCGAACCTATAACAATCATATCCGTTCACTGTGAGTTAAACAATTATGTCCATGTATTGTGAAATAAATAATTATACACATTTATTGTTATTGAGAGAGCTATGCACATCTATTGTGACTGAAACACTCATTTCCAGTTATTTTGAGTGAACCAATTACATCCATTTACAGTAACTGGGATAATTATATCTATCAATTGTGATAGATCAAATAATCCATCTATCGTGACTGAAACAACGTTATCACTTTATTTTGAGTGTACAGTGTATTATGTATAGCGGCTTTTCTAACATACAATGTATATGTTCTGAAGAATAAAAAACTGCAGATTTTCAAATTTTCCCAATTCTATTTATCTTATTTTCTTATTCCCGCCTGCTCAGATATTTATAACTTTCTAAATTGATGAGAATTTACGCCAAATCTCCTTACTTTACACTCAAAATCAAAAATGTCTCTTCTTTCATGTCTTTTCATAGATTAAACAATTCATACATGCAAGCAAATAGTCTGCATCTTTACTGACCGAGAGACAAATCAAAACCGTTTCCTGGTATTCTTTTTATCTAAGATATTCTACGGATGTATTCAGGACACATGTGATACCGGAAATGGACCAGATAGACAAGCAAGTAGACAGATAAACACTTCAACCTTCAGTTTCACCAGACAAGGTCATCATTTTATGCTGTGTCCTGATACAGGACAAGTCAGTCCACATGTTTCCGTCGTCGCCATTATCTTCGTGAAAGTGTATTAAATGTACATTATATAGGAAATCCTGCTTTCGGGACACCCCGCTTAAGGGTCCACCCAGCTTAAGGGAATACCCCGCTTAAGGGGACAATTTGCTCTGAACAGAAATTTTTATAGAGTTTATTTTAAACCTGCTTAAGGGGACACTTTGTTCGGAACAGAGGGTATCCCCTCAAGCGGGTTTTACTGCATTTGTAAAACTAATGTTAGGAGCAAATTATAACCATCTTATAACGATCACGAACAGGTCCACAGAACAATTATTTGTTTTTAAAACCTGGTGAGCCCTTCTGTGCCTTGAAGATTACCTATTCTACTAGTTCAAGTGTAATCCAAACTAATAGATAAAGTGGGGGACAATAACGTCTACCTAAAGGTATTATCCATCCATGGCACGGTCTGTCTCAAGGCATTATCTGTCCTTAGTGGGTTAAGTAAATTGTTAACGTACCATTCAGGAGGAGGCAGGGCAGTAAGTGACATGACGATGTTCCCGACGGCGTAGACGATAGACAGATACAATATAGTCCTGCAAGACAAAAACCACACATTAAGTAGTGCTCCACATTGTAGCAGCATATATAGCAGAGGAGGATCCAAATTTGTGTTGTGAAAATGTTGAGTTTATTATATTAAAAAAAATAATTACAAGTAGAAGTATCTAATACGATAGTTCTAAGCCACAGTATGGCATTAATGGTCACTGTTGCATATAACTAAAGTTTTTTGTAAGAAGGACAATAAGATGCGTTAAAAACTACTGATTTTTGTTATTGATATAGTAGTCTTACAATGCACTTATGTGATGTGTGACTGTTAGAGACCCATTATAATCTCTACAGACTGGGCTTTCCTCATCTTTCAGGAGATGCTCATGTGATAACTTTAAGTCTTACTTGTATTTGCCGATGAAGCCGTCTGCAAGCACGGCGCCGAGTATTGGAGTGAAGTAACACAGCATGCTGAACGTGTGGAACAGAGCTGTGGCATTGTCGTCATCGAACCGTAACCACTGTGTCAGGTAAATCACCAGGATGGCTGCACCAACACAAACATACACTACTTTAGTAGCAGCTCCACTATCAACCCGATTAGTCAACCCTTTAAGGACGGGTACCTGTGGCCAAGCTACCGCCTAGAGTACGGGTGCTGGCGGCCCTTTATTCCTCTAGGGGACGGGGACACAATCGTTAAAACTCACAATTCAATTATTTAATTGTGTGATATGATATATAATCCTAAATATTTTATTTCTTTTGAATAGAAATATTAATAATGGTACTATACATACATTCTGTGAAAATTTCATTAATGTTCCTCCATTATTTTTTGTTTAAATCGATTTTGTAGATTTTTGAGAAATTGTGCCTCAAGGCATCATTCGCCCTGGGCTGGATGATGCCTCAAAGCATCATTCGTCCTTAAAGGGTTAACATCACATGAGCTTCACTTATCATAACGAGAGACAATTATATTTCCAGCTTCACGAAAGTGGGGAACTTCCCACTGAGCGATAAATGACTCTATTTCTCTCCTGTGGGGGAGGTACACAAATCACAAGCAGGGCCTCTAGGAAACATCCGAGGAAGGGCACTTCTCAACAATTGAAGGACAAAAACATGTCTCAGGGAAATGGAACCCTACGATTTAGATGAAGAGATGGTGTTCTAGTAGAAAATCTCGGCAGGATTTGTCTAAAAAAAAACACCGTTTGAATCCCACTTCAGGTGTCACACTGAGCGATTAAATGGGATTCACACGCTGGGATTCGTGTACCTCTCAGGGTTAAGAATCTCATGCGATTCTGTTAATTTTTAGGGGAAAATGTCTTCAACAATTACTGGGGGGAAACATGTCCCAGGCAAATGAAACCCTATAATTTAGACGAAGAAATTGTGTCCCGAGTACAGAATCTCAGCAGGATGTGTCTCCGAAATACACCCTGTTAGGTACATGAATCCCGTCATGTGAATCCCACTTTATGTACTGGTACAGAATCGCAAGGAACATCGTCGCCGATAAATGCCCTTAGAGGTACAAGAACCACTCAACAATGCTAATACTCAATTAGTTGTCATAATATCATCTTTACTAATCATTACGATAGGCATACATGTATCATTGACTGTATCATGTGGTTACGTTACTGGGATAAACCACAATCTAGAGATAAGTCTGTTGAGGTTGTCAGAGATCGGCATCACCGATTATCTGCAATCGGTTCCTGTCGGAGGAACTCGTCGGATCAGTGACAATCGGTCACATTCGATTTTATCCCCTCCACCGCTTAAAACCGCCATCGGTCATACCTCACATGTGGGATATTTCTGAATCAGAGAGACTGCAATTATTCTTTACGCAATTTTTCGTACGCAACTTCATCGACTGTACACTGCACTAATTGGGGCGTTTAATTAACGAAAATCCCCATGCTTAATGCACGCGTTATATACCAATTTGAAGGAGTTAATAGATCTGAAAACGGTCTCCCTATATCTCGAACAATTGTGAAAAAAGAGGAGCAGGCCCTGTGTCCCTGGTGGGGAAAAATGAATGGAGGAAACCAGATTGGATCATGTGATCGCACCAACCAATCAGAGGGGGGCTCACAAGGTAAACTGAATAATTCATCAGTCTACTCGTACAGAACAGATAGAATATAGCCACATACCAGCAATCGCTCAAGCCGATCGTACGTCTAGAAAACTTCGATATTTTAAGTATATCAAAAATGACTGAACTTTGCATAATTTTCGATGGAGGCCAGTAACCCAGCTCAGCCCAGCCCAGCCCAGCCCAGACCAACAAAGCCCTGCCCGTCCAGAACCTAGCTTGTAGGTTGGACTGGCATAGATAGGCATAATAATACATAAACATTCTTTCAGCTAATTCATTCTGTTCATCATATCAGCAAAAATCGCGGATAAAGATGTCCAAGTTTTACGGCCTTAAAGCCAGGTTTGTTTTACGACCTCTGCTCACTGTTCATATATCAAGGTCTGTGTAACAGGTGCGTATTATTGATCCCGGATTCTGTAACTCATCACCACGCCAGTTATCAGCATTCAGCTCAGGCCTTTTATTTCGCCTTACGTATGATCATACATATTCAATACAGTATCATGTCATTCCATACCTGTATTTAATTATCTACTTGGCCATATCGATCATGCATCTTCTGGGAAAACAGTGGCCACCATTGTTGAGTTAAAATGTGATCATTGTTGAGCTCTGCTGGTATGAACAAACCTATTACAAACCCACATGAATGATACCTGTTGCAGTAATAACTATACAACTTACATATTAATAATAGCCATATATACATCATGTATCAGATATCAGAGATGCAAGTCATGGCTAGTTTGTTTGTTTGGGTAGTTTGACGTCAAATTTGTTCAATTAAACTTAGTCATGGCTAGAAGGATTATCGGAAATACAGTGTGAAGGATGAATAACTGGACCAGCCGGGACTAGTAGTAGACATGTTCAAAGTCTGTTTCATATGTTTTTAGATCAGTTAAGGGGACTTGCTCGCTTTCCGAAAAATAGAAGGTGACCAAATTTTCATGGCACATTTCAGCAGATTGTTGGGTCTCCCGGGGGCGGTCTGGTCGGGGTACGGCCGGTGTGCCCGAATCATACATAGTGCGGAATAGTAATCAGTAGATTTCACATGTAGTTTTATATCACTGGGATGAAATTTGGGACTGAGGAATAAAAATCGGAAATTTAAATCGCTTATGAAAAAATGTCATTTATAGCATTATTACGGAACAAAAAGGCTATGAATCGATATATATTCTAACATTACTGATTGCTATCATCCGTGATATGCTGATGCTGTTTGCATTGGAACTGAAAAACTTGCTTTGGCGAGAGTTCGCAATGATAAACCAAATTAAAAAAGTGTTGCCGGTATATATGAAATGTGAGTTCGTCATTTGACAGAAACCCTTTTCAACCGTTTATTTGGCCTAGCAGTAGCACAGCAATGATTGACTGGTTAAATATGTTTTTTTTATGATGTGCTCCTTGTGAATTGCTTCTCTATTTTCAGATTACTCGTATCCCTGAGACATTGATGGAATGACTGAATGTCATGGAATGACTGAATGTCAGCCGTTGTCTCTTTCCTCTTTTCCTGAAAGTATTCATGGTCAAGGCCTTGGCCCCTTTCCTAGTACAGGTCGGGAATATATGAAATAACCTGATATATTATTACTACATCTGGATAATGGACGATCTCGTGAGGTGTCGCGAGACTCGTCGTCATGGTAATCTGAGAGCTGTTAATACGTGGTCAGAGATGAGACGTACGGCTTCGCTTTACGGACTGAGAGAACAAAGGTCATCTCTGAATTACTACAGTCGTTCTCTGTGACGTTTTACCAGGATCAGGCTGCCTTTTATTATCCACCCAATACAAAGTGTCCATAGAAAACACATAGGGAGTTTGTCTGGACATACCCGGCGCATACGGATATGTTGTATGCTCCGGGTGGTGCATACGGAAAAAATAGTGCGTACGGAAAAATAGTGCATAACTAAAATGAACTGATATCGACATGCCACTTTCCCAGAAAAGGTGGATAATAAATACAATATCGACTGGTTTCAGATAAAAGCGGCTGTGTGCTCCTTGGAGTAAAACCAGCCGGTATTGTGTATGTATTTCACAATACACAAGGAATGTGTTGCTACCAGGGATTTAGAAAGGAGAACGAGTGGAAATATTTTTTTATATGGAATTTGAAGCCTCAGCGAGACAGAAAAAGTGGAAAGCACATAGGTGTCGGCCATAGTGTGGAGCCAAGGACCTATAGGGAGGATCAAAAGATGGTCATATAAGCGTAAATGAGGCCTATTTGATATCATATTTATTTCACATGAGGAGAAATGATTCTATACACTGAAAATAGAAAGCTGCCAATTCAGTAGTGCTGACGAGGTGCGATATTTTAACTTACACATACATATAAATATTCAACTTAAGCCGATTGTACACAGGGACTATTTGCATGGACCAGTCACGACCTGTGAAGTCGCATTTTTGAATAACAATCCGCAAGTTTATCTCACCTATGTAATATGTCAATGCAAACGATGAGTTTTCCCATCACGTGGAAAAGAGCAGTGGTAGTACCGATCCCGAAATCGGGAAATAGTTAATTAATTGATAACTGGAGGCCCATATCACTATCAAAATTGCCAAGTAAATTACTAGAAAAATTAGCGCATTCGAGACTTCACGAATTGTTAAACGAAGCTGAGTTGTTAGAAAAAGACAATATTGGTTTAGGCCAAAAAAGCAGTACTAGGTATGCTATATTCTATTTTTTGAAAAAATTGTATGAAGCATGAGACAGCGGACAATACAGTGTTACGTGTTTTGTTGATTACCGTATCGGAAGGCCTTCGATTCCATCAATTATGAACTGTTGCTGCTGAAATTATGTAAAATTTTGAAATTACCAAAAAATTTGGTTAACTGGTTAAATGATTATTTAATGAATAGAGAGCAAGTAGTGAGGGTTAACAAGAAACTATCGGATAGCGAGAAAGTAACATTTGGAGTGCCCCAAGGATCCGTTTTGGGTCTACTTTTGTTTATTTTATTTGTGAATGATTTAAATAGTAGTATAAAGAAAGCCAGGTATATACAATATGCTGATGATTTAGTACAGTTTACCTCGAATAAGGACTATGAGATAGCAGAAAAGGAATTACAAGAAGATATCAATACTTTATCAAAATGGTGTCTTGAAAAACAAAAGACAAAATTCATGTGCATTGGAACCCAAGCAAAATTGAAAAACATTAGGGAACTGAATTTATATATGAATGGAGTAAAGCTTTGCTAATTGTAAAAATACAAATATTTAGGAGTTACAGTTGACGATACTCTGTCGTGGACATCACATGTGAATGAAATCATACGAAATGTCAGTATTAAGCTATTTAAATTTGCCAAAATATGTCATTGTTTAACTTATGTGGCTGCCCGGAATGTATACGTGGGCAGAGTGGTGCCTCACATGGGATACTGCTCTTTTATATTCAACAGCTTTAGGAAAAGGGATCTACAATGTATTGAAAAAATGAACAATAGAGGGCTTCGCATCTTGTTAGGATCAAAATCGAGATATCTATCCACAAAAGTTATGCGTGAACAGTGTAATATTGATACCCTTGACTATAGAAGGGGAACGCAACTCTTGTGTATCATGTTCAAAAACAGGAACAATATAGACTGGGTTTGATACTAGGTTGAGGAGAACGAGGACAAAAGATAAAATCCTTTTTGGGAACTAGCGACTTCGTCGATTCCTATTTGGCTACCCCCCCCCCCCCCCCCCCCTTTAAACGTTTACTGCCGTCCTGCTCCCTTGTGGGTGAACGGAAAGCCATCGTAAACTCGTGGTCATCATTTCGTATGACACAGGTGCTTGAACTGATCATCAACGATCAGAACAGTATAGATTGACACCAGCGAAAGGGTGCGATCTCATCTCTTTCTCTCAAGCAAAGGAGATCAGAGAATTAAAGTTCTAAATTTCTGTATTAGTATGGCGAAAAACAAATCCCAAGGATAGAAATATATCTGTGTATAGAAATACAAAAAAGTGTAACAGGATTCAGTTAAGTACAACACGAGAATCTCACTCTCGTGGCCCTTCAGTCTCCATGCAGAGGTCTGGTTCACTCTGTTTCTATGTGCGGGAGACACTCCAAGCGGATTCTCCCAGAATCATAGTTTTTTAGATATAGTAGGTAACAAGGAGATGCTCTACAGTATTTAACAGTCCCTATCAAAGGGGTGCACGAGCGTGGAATTCTCTTGATACAGAGCTTCAAAATATATCGGATGAAGATTTGTTCAAGAGAAAATTACAAACGAAACATAAAACGTAGATGAAACTGGACTGTGTAACTGTATTATGAGACTTGTGGACAGATTTCAGAATACTCATCCTATCATTATTTCTTTCTCTTCTTATCTCATTATGTTGTTTAAGATACCATTGCTTATATGTGACTACCAGAATTATGAATGTATCCGTACTTTTGATATGCCTGAAAAACTCAACATTGTTGAGAGGCATTGGCAATTAATAAAATAAAAAAAGATCAATGAGATTTTTTTTCTGGTCTAATCTTGTCTGGCCTAGTTTGGTCGGATCTTTTCTGGTCTGGTCTGGCCAAGTCTGAGTTGATCGGTTTAAGGTTCAATCATTGAGAATATTATCTACTGACTACAGCATCCAGTAGTCTCCCTATTATACCAGTTATCAAGAACATGATGCAGCGCATTAAAAAATACAGACCTGTAAAGCATCGGCTTAGATCGTATAACTCCAGCACTGGAGGTGGAATTAAAACTACAACAGTATCTAGGCCGAACGACATATTTTAGGAATGTTTAAAACTACAGTATATATGAGAAAAATTTAGAAATCAATAAGAGTTGTCCACGCGTTCATACCACCCCCATCCTCTTCCATAACACAGAATGTCAGTTTCCATACGTTGGCAAAATGAAACGCTTGTTTTACATATAGGAGATGCAATCCTAGGTCCTACATATATAGGAAATTCTGCCCTCAAGTATGGTCTGCCTTGTAGTAATAGATACTCAGGGGGTGCATCCTTGGTGCGAAGGACAAAGAGCTTATCGGCGCACGATCAGCCTGTCTCAGTTACTGTGAGCCGATCACAGTATGCGCAGCTCACAGTAAAGTGATAAGCCATCTTAACTCTGTCCCTACAGCATAGCAGGCATTCCCGGTGTGATGCGAAAATTGGTTACCCTGCGAAAATCTTGTTTTATCGCCCACTAGTATCTGGTGCGCATGCGCAGTCATCATTCATCATTCACGTGCACTTTCCTGGATTGCCAGGTCGCTCAAGCCCATACTTGTGTCAGTGGCGAGCTGTGCTATTTGTGATCTATGTGTGGTTGTTTGTGTTTGTGAGTTAGCCTTAAGTATTTCCTCTATCCTGGTTGCTTCTTTTGCTATATTTTTTAGGGTTTGTAAGTTGTGGTCAAAAGCCTGGTTTAGGTATGTTTTAGTGGCGTCCGTTGGGTGGAAGGTTGTGCATTGGTTTAGGACATGGTGTATTGTTTCCTGTGTTTGGCCACACCCCCTGCATGTGTCCGTTTGGTGCATTGTCCTGAAGTTGTCCTTGGTGGGGAACATCCTGTTCCTTAGTTTGAAGATCTGTTCTGCTTGTTTTCTTGTCATTAGTGTTAGGTATGTAGGTCTCCTCTCTGTTTCCTCTGTTGTTCTGTTTAGGATGTATTTTACTTTGCTCTTTTCCTCTGCTACTGTTCTTGCTTGTTTTAACCAGTCGTTGTTTATGATTCTCTGGGTTATCCTATTCCATTGGGATTTGGTTGTGGTTCTGGATGCCGTTGGGTTTATTCCTAGTGTTGTAATCAGTTGTTCGGTTGTTGCTAGCCATCTACTATCTTTTGGTATGTTTGTGATGGTTTTTCCGTTTTGGGTTTTCCAGTAGTGTAGGATTCTTTTTGTTTTCATGGTTGTTTCAGGGTCCTTAAGTTTTGTTTCTAGGTAGAGATTTTCTCTAGGAGTTGTTGATGGGGCTCTAAGTGTTCTCCTTATTATGTTGTCCATGATTTTGTTTATTTGTTTTATTTGTTGTTTGTTTGGTTCCCAAGTTTCTGCGCCGTAGGTTGTGATCGGGTTATGCATGTCTCGATTAGTTTCCATATTGTCTGCATTTCTATCCCTCTGAAGTTTGTGTCCTTTGCAAGGAATAGGATTGTCTGGAATGCCGCTTCCGTTTTTCTTTTTATTTCCTGTATTTGGTCTTCCAGGTTGCCCTTTTCGTTGATAATTTCTCCTAGGTATTTGTAGTGTTTAGTGTGTTGGAGTTTTGTGTCGCCTAGGGTCATTTCAGTTTGTTCTCCTTTGCCAATGATTAGGGTTTTAGATTTTTCCTCACCGAATTCAATCCTGTATCGGCTTGCTACTTCGTTTGTGATATTTAGGAGTTGTTTGTGTTGTTCTACGTTGTTGTTGATTATCGCTACGTCATCGACCCAGAGTAGGCAGGTGGGTGTATGGTGTGTGTCTGTTTGTTTGGGGTTGAGTTCTTCTATGGTAAAGTTTATGTCGTCCATGAGGGTTGAGTATTGTGTTACCGCGAGGACACCCCCTTGCCTTATGCTGTCCTTTATTTTTATTCTTCGTGTTGGTCCATGTTTGGTGTTTATCGTTGCTGTCAGGCCTTGGTTTAGTTTATCAATTATGCTCCAGGTGCTATCAGTTATGCCTTTTTTCTGTAGGCTATACATTATTGCGTCGTTCCATGCCTTATCGTAGGCTTTTGTTACATCGAGGAATGTTATGTAAGTTGGTTTCTTGGCTTCTTTGTTTTTTTGTATTATGTCCTTTATAGTTATGATGTGGTCTGTTGTTGCTGCTCCTTTTCTTCCCCCGAGTTGTGCTTGTGTTATATGTATTTCATTTTTTATTCTGTTGTTTATGAGTCTCTCATAGAGTTTTCCTAGGTTGCTCGCTACTGTGATTCCTCTTTCGTTTTTGCACTGCCCTTTTGTACCTTTACCCTTGTATATTCTAGTGTTGAAGTCCACGATTGGAGAGTGAAAAATATGCCAAAATTAAGCATATTGCGACATATCACGACATGTAATTCTCATGGTGAAATACTATTCTTTTCAGTTATATTATGTTCTTTGGAACCAGCAGAAACCTAAACAGAAATGATCGTGCGGATTGCATTCTAACCTTGAATAATGTACCGTTACAATGGGTCACCTCGTTTAAATACCTGGGCGTGACATTAGATCAACATATGACTTTCAAGGCACATATAAATAACCTAACAAACCAGGTACTACATAAGCTATATTTGTTAAAAAAGATTAGACCCTATATTACTGAATCGGCGAGCAATCTGATTTTTAAGTCAATGATACTACCCATATTGGATTATGGGGATGTACTATTTGCAAACTGTAATCTATCTGACAGGAAGAGACTGCAAGTGCTACAAAATTCAGCACTCCGTATTATACTTAAGGCACATCCAAGGACACATATACCTGAATTACATCGCTCCGCACAAACCCCATATTTGGCGGACCGGAGAAATACACATGTGCTGAACTACCTTTATCCAAAGGCCCAGGAACTTACTCCAATACAAAGGAACATTCAAACACGAGCACATAATGCACAGACTTTTCCCATTTTATTACCAAAAACTGAGACTTATAAGAGAAATATAATGTACTATCGTGCAATTATGTGGAATTCTTTACCAGCGGATATGAGGAATATACCTACACATGAAGGTTTTAAACTGGAACAGAAAAAGTTATTAAGATCAAATATCCCTTGATAAATTACTGTAACATGATGTTGATCACTGTTTTTTGTGAGACCTGTTTTGTCTTGTATTTTCTGTTTATGTGATTGTAATTTTTGTGATGATAAAAATGGATGTTCGGATTGTCCTATATGGCATATGGATAACCTGGGGTGATGCTGCACTCTGCAACCAACCTATTTTTTTTTTCTCTATATATCTTGTACATATGTTGCGATAATGCCACCAGAAAGAAGAAATGGATAAAGATGTATAAAAGGAAGACTGGGCGTTCATTGAAACCAGCCTTTAAGGCTGAGAACGATCCCAGCTGAAATAAAAGTTTAAAAACAAAACAACATTAAAATCACATGAAAATAATGGTATGTCCAATAGTCCGTGATATCTGACCGGAAGAGCGTGTCCAGACCCATGCGCGTATTGAGTGGGCGATAAAACAAGATTTTCGCATTCGCCGATCCGGCCGCGGACTTCCGGTTCAAAATACCCTCCAAATTATGCAAATTCACCTGACAACGGATCGATCCGCCATCTTGGCTGGTGAATACAAAGCGCTGTCAGAGTCCAAAATGGTGAAAACTATATAAATCGACCTTCTCTTGTGCACTCTGTACATGTAATAATTGAAATGGGATTATTTACATTATTTCGACATAATTTAAATGTGCCAACTCGAAGAAAACCGGGTGTTTCGACGATTTGTTGACATCGCGTTTATAGACTTAACTGGGGCTACCAGATAATCATTTGATCTGAAATTACAAGGGAAGTCTGATTTTGTCAGGAGAAATTCTTCAGGGGTACTTAAAACGTCCTCACACATTAAAAAGTATCATAAATGGACGTTCGAACGGTTCCATTGGTTTAGCATTGCGGAGGTGCATCTCCAAAATGGCCGCCCAGCGGGTTCGTAGCGCCACCTACTTCCTGGCCGGATCGGAGAATGGTAACCAATTTTCGTATCACACCGGCAGAACCACCGCACAGCCGTACAAGTCCCCTCTGATGCTCTCCTTTGTTACCTGACAATGTGGCATGAGATGTTGGACACTAGGGGGAGTGTTACATGTCTGGTACACAGGTGCTAATTAACCTCTTAGGAGGTGCTCATGTGTTAGTTTGGTGTTTCGGTCAACAGACGGGTCAATATTCACCTGTTCAGGTCTCGTCAGGTTGTCTTTCCTGAAGGTCTGGCTAGTGATACTACATTCCCCATATTGTTGTATCTGGTGCAGTTACAGGATTTCTGCCAGGTCTTTTAATATGCTCCTTAGCCATTGGTTTCCGGTCTGTATGTGGAACTGTGTGAGCTCCAATTGTACTGCTTATTTTGGCTGCTTAATCTGCAGTTGCATTTCCCTCGATTCCCATATGTCTTGTTTGCTAAGATATGAATATTCATACACAATGAATAGAGAAATAATTGTTTGGATTCCATGAAACCCAAAGAGGCTATATCAATGTTGTATCAATGTGATTGCAATCTGTAGGAAAAGGGTTATAACTAATCAACCCTTTCAATTCATCTGATGTCTAGAGGCAATTCTACACTGGGAATGAAAGGTACCTCGAGGCATTGTATAATTTGAAAGACACATATATTGCCTGAAGAAGTCCGTTAAAAGTGGATGAAACGTTGCAAATAATCAATTCTAATTCCCCCCCTATCTCGATGTATAATTACCCCCACATAAATTCACTTTAAATTTAATCAGCTTGTCTGGTTTTCTGTGGATTATATTTCTTCTTGAAAATTTGAAAAAATCAAGTCAAAGTCAATTAACTTTATAATTTCTTTAGGAAGGGTAATTCTTTAGAAGTATATGAAATATAATAGTGATTTTTTTTAATTTCTATGGCAATATATTCTATTCCTATATACTTATAGCCGAAAACTCTACAGCCCGCTCGTAGGAGGTTTACTGCCCAGGGCTGACGTTTACTACCCAAGATTGACACATGACCAAAAGCTACAATTAATGAATTTTAAAATGGCGGACAGTACCGATTAAGGCACTCTAAAATGATTTTAAAATTCGTCATAGCAGTAAGGAGGCATTTCATGCTGTACATTAATGTGAAAGAGTTTAAATAGGAGGGATAATTGTCAAAGGCGCAATCAGCGTGATTTCTAAGCCTGCAAAGTGTGATAATACGACATTGATGCAGCTATGACGTCACTGTGACATTGTCGCATAGGAACATGCGTTGCGACGCTCATATTTGCTATGAAACCGGCAGGACAAAATCATATCAGTTGCAGTTACAAGATAAGGGTGGCGAGGGTTTCTTAGATTATTGTAGGGAAAGAAATCTCCATTTTTAACGATATGTGAAGGTATATAGGAATAGGGAAACCAGGTACCAGTGAAAGAAAGCCTTAGCTCTTAACTGTGACTTTCTTTCACTGGAATATAGTTTCTACCTATTCCTTCTAAGCGATATTATACTGTTAGACAACTGAGTCATCCTCGAGTGGAGCTCGCTTGTGATACCAGTCGCAATTTGGACAATCGCTTTTCTTGGTGCAGGGTTGAAAGGGTCAGAGATGTCAGTTGCGGTCATGAAAAAATAGAGAGGAAATATTTCTCATGTGGAATTTACTGAATTTTTAGAGAGACTGAGTAAAGATGGTAACACATCGTTATCGGCCATGGAATGGGGCTGGGGTGTGTGGAGAGATTTGTACCACTGTTTGCTGATATGAAAGAGGCCCTCTTTATCATCTCTATATTTCACACAAGAAAGACAACTTTTACACTGAAAAAGAAAACAAGAATTTCCTTGGAAAAGAGGAATATTGTCAACTCTGAAGGGTTGAACCTATACAGCTTACCTTTCATTCCGTAAAATGAGAAGCGCTCACAGAACTCATTGCCCAGGATGAAGAAGATACTTCTTGGGTAGTTATTCTTGCACATGGCGAATTTCTATAAACAAAATAAGTAACAAAAACTGCTCACTGCTAGATACACGAACACCATTAACACATCAGGTAAATACACAGGTGCAAGTGATGTTGGGGGAGAAACACGTAAAGTGTCCGAACATTGTCATAGTCACTTTCTATTTCTGATGAGATGGAATTCCGGAAAAACTGACAAAAAAGTGAAAAGTGCCTGCTATGGCAGAAGCCATTATTGTACCCTTTTAGCAAATATTAAAAAAAAGTGACATCATCCTAATTACAAAGTCAGGTGGAGATACTATTTGGATGGAGTGGAAATACAGATTGACAAGATACAGTCGTGATAACCATTTAACATGGACTAAGTGATTAGTGTATAACTCAATCTTGATGTGTGTCTGTATTTGAACTGTACAAGTAAGAACGCCCAGATGCTAGGCGATTGTATACTGTTCCAACCTGAATAAAAAAGACCCCCAAAAAACCGTGTCACTGACTAGAGAACATCCCCTTGACGTACACTGGATGGACTGGTGTCCACTCTCAATATCGCGGTGTGAGTGTGGCAGTGTGTTCCTCTAAATGGGTAAATTTGAACTGAGGTTTGGTATGAGCCATCCATGTATCCATATATCATTCGTGTGCTTCCGAAAGACGCAGCCTTTGAGCAAAAATCTTAAATTAAAAGCTTCCCATAGAACTAGAATAGCACCAGTTACGATATTCTGCTGATCTCAGTTTGGTAATATGCAATTGTTGGTGTCAGAGACGATGGCTTGGCCATGAGAAACAGTCGGTGTTGACTGAGGCCTTCTGCCACTTTATTGATATATACTGATATCTACTATGTGTAAAATCACAAAATGCTATAATGTATTGATCAATAAAGAATCTTTCCAAAAAGTATTTTGAAAAAATGTTGATTAGACCAATAGAATATCACCCAAAAACTAAGTTTGATTGCCGCGACCCTGTGCAGACAACAGGCTTTGCCACGTCCGTCATTTAAATCCAAGTCTGCGTATACTAAGAAGGTATTGTGTTTTGTAATTCTTATGGTAAATCTTGCATATCATAAATTAGTCATAGGTTACAATATTGGGATTTGGAATATTTACTTGAATTCTAGCAACGTTTCGGTCATTATGGTAATGACCTGTGTCCCTCTGATGCTCTTAACATCTTTTTTGGACAGAAACTCTTACATCTTAACTGTTACATATGAGATTTATGCTCTGAGGAATACATGACAGTAGGCTACGCAGTCGCAACGCTACGGATACTACACTCTGAAAATTGGACACTACTGTACGGTTTCCCGTGATCAGCTAGGAACCATCGACCTATATGTCATCCAAGTCCGTACTGGAACAGCGCTATGGCTTTTCTATCAGAAGACGTGGAGAATATTTGTTCCTGAATATCTGTGATATATCTGGAATGTTGACGTCAGTGTATTTCCTATTCGCAATTACTTTGAACCCATAAGAAAAAAGTCCTTTGTAGATTTATTATTCGTGGTGTACGTCGTTTACCCCATTAGAAATATAGCGTTCTGGCGCTGTAGCGTAGCATCTAGATACCACATTGAGTAAAATACCATCACCTCATGCAGGATTACATAGAAATGGGGCATTGTAAACCCGATAACATCATCCAGCTTTAAGCCTGGATGAATACTACATTGTTTCTATTGTATCATACTCAAACTGTAAACTGTTGAGGCATTATACCTCCCCTTCATACTTGTTCAAACATATACATATATATAAATTGTGGCTGAAGCAGAATATGTAAGAATGATATAGATAACAACATATAGACCACATAAGGTGTTATGGAAGATCGTGGACATGTACTGACGAATAATACCTGAAAAAAAAACCATAATGGTGGAAAAAGTAACAGAAACTGCTGACTCACCCCGACACGACCCCAAGCCTTCCCGCTGATCTTAGGCGGATCCTCAAGGAGGTGCGAACCTGCAACATATGAAGAAGTAATTCGAACCTTTTTGTAACGTTATCGATTTTTGCCTGAGATAATTTTATTCAAAGTGTTCCAGGAATTCAAATATGATTTTAAAATGAGGTAACGTATCCTCTGTTCGATGGTACTAATATGAAGAACGTTGAACAACTCACAGATTTGTTTAAATATGGGATTCCCCAGGCTACACTGGATAATGGAGGATTCAACATGATGACTTATCAGCTAGATCACTTCTTAGATGTTATATTTTTTTACACGACAATTAATAAGAAGGATAAAGGCCTGAGCCTGTAAGGTTAGAAAATTTCATTAAGTTTCATTTTGGAAGCCGCGGTTCATTTTTTTCAAATTTGCTGGTACCACGAATTCAGTTCTTGAAAAAAGTGGGCATACTTTGCATGTGCAATATAGTGCCTCAGAGCATAGACTTGTACAACAGATCATCCATGGCCGTACTCAGAGAGACTGAGAAAACATGAAAAACACATCGTTGTTGGCCATGGAATGGGGCTGGGGTGAGTGTGGGATGTTTGAACCACTGTTCTATTGGTGTAAATGAGACTCAATTTATATCATCTTTGTTTTACATATGAAAAAAGTGATTGGTAAACTCAAAATGAAAACATGGGTTTCCATGGACATGTGGAAAACTGCCATCTCTGTAAATTCAAAATATGTGTACCTTCACAAAAAGCAGGTTATGGCTCCATAAGCCAAGGCTGAACAAAACACAAAGGCTAGATTTAACTAAAAAAAATGTCCATTTGTTGGCGGCAAAGCTTGCGGGTCGAAGTTTTGGCGTTATGATGATTAGTATCAGCATCATTGCCTACAGAAAATGTTCGGCGATATTCAATACATACACAATAATGACTGGTTTTGTGTACGAGTGGCCGTAATCTCCGAGTAGTTGACGCGTAGTAATGTCCGAGGGATTAGCGAGGATATTACGTCGTCAACTACGAGGAGATTACGGTCATTCCTATACAAAACCAGTTGTTATTGTATTTATTACCGACCTACAATATTAATAACAAATCTATTGCAATTAAAAAGTTTCTGTAAGCCATTTAGTTCCAGACATCAAAGCACTGTCAAACATGGCAGTAATTCGGTGTAGACTTACACCAATAATGTAGTTCGCCATTAACTTGTACTTTTAGTATGCAAAGTGTGTTATGACAGTGATTTCTGATGGTAAATGAAATTATTATGATTGACTCTAAATAGTGAGCATTAAATGAACATTCAAGAAACTTATTTCGAAGTACATGATGATTCAACCTCACTATGGACAGGACTATTTTTCCTGAATCTCCAGCAGGAGATTCTGACATGACAGAATCTCCAGGTAGTTAATTCAAGGTGCCCTATACATTTCCTATGGAGAGTCCGTAATCGGTAGATAATAAAATTATTGCAATCTTTCTTGCCACTATTATAGCTGCTTCTTCACAAGCAATACAATTTCCCTGTAGAAGATAATTAGTAGCAAATCGTATGTACATCATTGATGAATGAGCGTGCAATTATAAATGATTAACAATTAAAAGGTTTGGGTTACATTCAGTCTATGGACAGTTTTCTGTAACCCACTTGTAACAATTCAACTTGCCATTTCGGCCACCACCTGAGTCCAGGTTCCAACCATATCAAGCACCAGTGGATCAACGAGGTATTTCGGTCTCTAGTGATTGGTCATGGTCTGCTGGGCATGCCTCGGAGACACTGGCACCCTGCTCCTTTTCCACTATCACAGTGAATAGCACGCAGATAGTGAAGGGGCAGTTTTCTGGATGCACACTGGAAGTCTACATGTGACCACTATAATCTTTAGGCAATGTATTTAGAACATGCAAGCACGCACCAAAATGACAGATATGACATAATCTTTCCCATTCTTTCAGAAAGGTCTCCACCCAGTCCCACAATCATCATGAAGGGCATATGTTGGGCTCGCTCAACCCAGTCGCCCTGAATGACAGCTTAGCAGAATTATTTTTTGATAAAATCCATAACGTAAGGTAGGAATTAGTCAATTAACCGTTAATTTAACGAAATCAAAGCGTGTTGACCAACTTACTCCTTGGGTCTATATGGACTCCTAGTAAGACAAACAGGTAAGGCAATTAAATTTCATGATTTCTGTCAGTTGTTCCTAATACATCATTCTGTACACAAGAGTCAGTAATTATATAAAACGTCCCGACCATGCTGTACAAGTCACAGAATGAGATGGTAATTTACGGTTTGTACAGAACGAGGCATTTATACCGAGTTCCGTAAAAACCGTAAATTGTCATCGAGTTCTGTGACTTGTACAAGCATGGTTGGACGTTATACATTTACTATGTACCCAAAATTTTTAAAAAATCATTAATTTAATTTTTAACAACCGATATGTTAATAAACGTGTTTAGCAAGGTGGTCCGTATTTTAGTATACGGACCAGTGGTCCGTATAGTATTTTTACGTTATATGTCAAAACGGTACGTATTTACAGTAAATACGGCATGGGTATATAGGAAACCTTTGAATTTGTCTCATCAAAACCAATCAGCTCTTCATCACACAGACGATGTGTTTCCTTCCCTACTTTAGACATCTTATTGACACAAATTACATGCAAATGAAAAAAGTGAGACTGAAATTATCTTCAATACAATTCACATACAAAAATAACAAAACATTTCAATAAAATTGACAGGAAATTTGAATGACAAAATCTCTGGTGCTCCTTTCAAGATTATTAACCCGTTATGTTTCTTCTTTGATAACTGCGCATGTTCAAGCCTTATTTTTGGTTATATGCTTATTTTGGTCACGCGACCACAATGTTCAGATAGTGAAGGTGTGTGCTCCTAGTAGACTTCTTTAAATGACTGGATAAGTACTCAAATTACCACAGGAGGGAGACAGGGTGAGTATGTCTGAATAGATTCTATTCAAAGTCTTTTTTATGTGTGTTTAGACGTACAGAGTTTGACAAACGAGGTATTTCTAAGCAAATATAACAACAAAGAATGTATTCTAAACAAGGCTGTGTCTCATCTGTATAGCAGCTACCGCTTGAATAAGCTGACCGTTTGAGATCAGCTGACGTCACATATCTATTCGTTTGATTACGACATCGGTGACAGCGGCGTATCATAGCGATTCGCCTGGTGTCAAAATGTTGACAAATAGTTTGCATAGGCGCAAAACAGGTGTGTCATGAGTTGTCATGGTGTGGGCATGACAACTATAGCGGTTTCATCCGTGGGAATCCTCAGGCCGCCCAGATGGACAGGGACCGAAAATAAACAAAAAGTGAAACATATTCTGCAACCCGCATCCTTTATTTCACCCTGGAATTTCCCCTCGTACACTTGACATTGGGAACTCGTACTCATTGCCCGTAGAGTATTTAGAATACAATCCAATCTTTTTCCTCGTGTTTAGAATAATTTAGAACTATAAATGCTGGAAAATTATTTATAAGCGAATGCAAAAACACAGCTACAAAATATGCTATTGCATCACCTGCTGTTTCTATGTGATGTCCTGTGTACTGTCTTTGTAGATTTTGTCTGTTAACTAGATCGATCCAAGGAAGAACGTCTTGGAAAGGCGAGTGTGTCAAATCCTCTTTTTCATGAATAAACAAAAAAAACAAAAAAAAACCTCCCTTCGGTTACCAGCCCGCTAATATAGCCACTTGAGGAAATATACTTTAGGATGCGTACCTTTAAGACTTAAGATAAATTACTATTACTGAGTATGAATAAAACGCTACTGTTCAAAAGGGTCTATTTGTCGTTGGGACCATTTTCAAACATTGTTTGTCAATGCTTATTTACAAAGAATACGCAAATCGAATTGTTTACCGACAAAACACCGAGGCCATAACAACTAGAGTTTTGTGTGTCATATGAAAAAGTCTGTTGTACTGAATTACAAATCAAACCGGTCTTGGGCTGAAAGTCAAAGATCAGGGCCAAAGTGTTATACGGATAAACGGCGAATACTCCAATCGTTTGCACTCCTCAAGAAATAGTAGTGAAGATATTTACCCTCGGCCGCCATTTTGGAGGGTTTAAATCGCCACAGGGGAGCTCTTTCAGTCACTGCTCTTGTACTTGTCATAACATCTTCAAAGGATCCAACTCATTATGTCCCTGAAAGGATAAGGAGTCATAATCAGTATGGAAATAAGCGAGTACATAAATTGCTTTATAAACTGCTGGAATTTCAGCATTTGATCGATCATATTCGCAAGAGGATGCTTATAATACATATATATTGTAGAATGCACCTTTTGTTTTTAACACATAATTTATATGGTCATGGTGATGCTGTTTGTTGATATCATGGAACATACGTCATTAAGGCTCTCACTCAGTTTACAGGAATGCGGGGAAGTTGAACACCACTCAAAACAGAAATGTGTTCAGACATTTCTTTTTATCACACCCCGGTATCAAATCCTTCTGTATATCAAACCGTTTGTTGTTTTTCTTTGTCCATAAGTTTCAGCCAAGAGATCTGGCCTTAGTTTAAAGGAATGTGTTGTGTTCTCAAATTTGTTCATTTGTTTGGGTAGTTTAACGTCCAATATCTTCCATTAGACTTACTTTGGGTTTGACCAATTCTAGGAGATAAATTTAGGTAGAAATCTCACCTCTACACATTTACCGAGGTAAGAGTTCTTTACTTTCCACACCACATAGACATGGTATGAGAAGGATTGGCATTTAATATGAGTAAATCTACCACTGCTGGGGTAGAAGGAGAAAGGTGGCTGCAGTAGGACCCAAATTCTTATAGTCCAGCAACCTTGGGGTTATGAGTTTAGCGCTCTTTACCACTGAGCTACCTCCCCACCCCGTTCGCTATAGTTATGCTTGCATGTAAGCATATCGGACCTGCACCACATGGAGGCAAGGCGACCAAAAGGGTAAACAGATTGATCATTGCTCCTTATTACCATGAGAAATAGCTCTCCAAGCACTTCTCAGAGTTCCACTTGAGCAAAGAATTAAGTAAGCATTACTGAAATATTTCAATTAGCCTAACACTCTAACTTATCACAAAAGCAAGGTAGGGATCTCATTTGGGGTCAGGAAAAAATAAGAAATATGTTTCATGTGGAAATCACTTCTTCAGAGAGACTGAGTAAACGTGGAAACACGTCAATGTTGGCCATGGAATTGGGCTTAAGGTGTGTTTGGAGGTTCAAAAAACTGCTTTATTGGCGAGCGTAAGGCTCCATTTATACTTTCTTTCATACTTGAAAAATAATTTCATTTAAAAACTGGAAATGAAAACAAACATTTCCATGGAAAGGTGGAAAACTGCCATCTATATTTGCTGACACTTTCATAAATGATTTCCGGTATAATTATTCTTTTCTTCCTTGGTTTCCAACACATGTTCTCACTTGACCTTTATTTCTGGTAATTTCCCTAGCGTTGTTAACACAGAATTGACGCTGCTGAGAAAAAATATCAAGACAATTTTGACATGTTGAATGAACATGAGTATTTACCTCAGGTTATAATGATATTTGCTCTCCTATATTACAAGACTTGTATTTTTGTACCTCTTGTTACAAGGCGACAGGCATCATATATAAAAAAAATCCAGATTACGGTGATAAAGGTGGGGTTTTCCTACATACTACTCTCTTTCCTAAAACATATGGACAGCTGTTTATCGTCTTTGAGAAGATTATAATTCTTCCCATTTTAAATTTTTTTAAATATTACTTCAATAAAAAAAAGGTCAAACCTTTTCAGTCCATATTACATCGAAATCTGTTGTCGCTGATACGAGAGGCGATGAGTCATTTGAAGAAGAACCTATTCCACCTGTTCCTACAGGTACCCTACACGTACGCCTATAATGATGTCATTAGGTAGATAGGAGCCAGTCATACGACCATGATAATGATGAGCTACTCAATATAGAGAAGTCGGCAGTGAGACTAAAATTGAGCGTGCGTCAACCTGTATTCCAGACGACACGCCATGCTCCACTTACAAATGACGACGGGCATGCAGAACAAGGCGCCGGTCCTAAATCTGTCTCCTTTATGGGGAGTTCAGTGATAGAGGAGTATTTAGGAGCTGCTCGCTGAAGGACCCGTCATCACGTGACTCGGTCCTGACAAGGTGGATCGCATGCAGCACATGACCGCAGACACAACTGATAGGTACATGTGTATTATAAAACGGGTTAAAGAAACTGTTTCGACGCCGGAGAATCTCAGACAGCGTGGCACTCAATAGAGTAGATTTTACCCGAATATTTATCTTGGTAGATGTATGAAGGGGAATTAAGGTTCTAACGGGCCTAGGGCACTGATGACAATTTAAAGCCCAGGGCACTGGTGACAATTTAAAGTTGTTGTTGTTGTTGTTGTTGTTGTTGTTGTTGTTGTTGTTGTTGTTGTAATTAAGGTTCTAACGGGCCTAGGACATTGATAATAATTCGAAGCCTAGGGCACTGATGACAATTTAAAGAAGTTGTTGTTGTTGTTGTTGCTGTTTTTATAAGATTTTTCGAAATTTAAAAATAAAACTTTAAAAAACTAGATGAGCAAACAACATAGATGCATGCCTACTGCTTATACGTGAACTCAAACCGTAGTGATTTTAAATTCTCACGCACCGACCCTGCACCTTACCTGATTGTGACGAGAGGCTCGAATAAATACCTAAATAGCTCCGAAACGTTTCAATTTAGACTGTTTTCATCAATGATAACAATAATATACGAAATATTTAATAAATATCATATAGCTTAGTGTCTACTGGTTGAGCGGTTGCTGAACCAGAGCAATTTCTTTGATGATATAATACAATGCCAGGCACTACGTAATATATGTATATCTGTACTATTTTTCAATTCTCAACAAATTATCGCATGTGAACATATTTCACTACCAAACTACACGAAATTGTAGAAATATTAATCTGGCCATTAAAAAAACATAACGATTTTATCTTCATGTCAATACAAGCGCCATAGACTGATACCCTGAGCAAATCTGAAATGAAGCTTTCCTTCTTGTTTGTAGGCAATAAACCGTAAGTACTGCACAAAATCAGTGCCATAAATACATCTTTTGCAAGGTTTTACAACTGTCTGGGACGATTTCATTTTTCTCTTTTATTTCTCGGTAATATTACCTTTCCTTTTTAATGCCCCGCTTTCTTAATTAATTTCTACACCTTTTAACAAAGGAGGCGGAAGTCGCCGTAGGAGGGGTTAGCATTTAGGCCAATTAACAACTATTGTGTCGCCTGTCAGTAATTAGGCTAATAACAATCTCGACGATATTGGCTGCATTCAAAGACAGACATGAATTACACTTCGTAAATTGATGGCAATACAGTACGGCAATTTACAGCACCAAACCAAATAAAACAATATGTTTAGACATAAGCGTAATGTCATACATTAAACCGTGAATTTCTTTTTGGAGAAGTAAACTATTCATGATATAGAGTCTATCATTACTCGTGTTATCCAATAGCATGAGATTCTATGCAGACCAACAGTGATTAGTATCAAGTTAGCTATATGATTTAGTGTTTTATCAGTTTGTAGTGTGTACAGTGATTGCTTTTCAGAGAGTTGGAAATTTAGATCAATAATCTAATTTCACTTAACATTATTATAATTATCCTAATCATTTGTATTATCGTCTGATATAAAGGTAAAGTCATTTTGGTCAAATTGGGTATCTATGGTTGAATTCTGTGTAATTTAACATTTTAGTTTATGGCAATGCTTACGCTGAGGATAAAATCATTACTTTTGACAAGATTAAAAATATTAGGGCTTTTCATGAGAAAAAAAAAATCTCGCTTTACTAAATTGCTGTCGAAACGTCTTTTACTGAAACATAGGGTTCTGATTTGGAGAATATCTTTTTAAATTAAATTCATATATGATCACTATAACAAAGACGCACTCGGAGTTGTTATCATGAGATTTGGGTGTCGCAGCTTCCATGAACACGTGTCATGAAATAGCATTCATCACCATGATCAATGTCTAGACATTAATAGATATATACCTGTAATTGGTGGCTAAACATACACATACCACGGTAGATATAGACATGATAGTAATAGAATAAGTACTGATGAAGTAGGATGGTAATATGACAACTTAAGGTATGAAAAGAACAAAATGAAGTGATATTATAATTTAATACCTTGACAGCAACTAAGTCTATATTCACGACAACAAGAATATAGCATATGAAAAATACAGCTACAGATTTTAAGGCTCTTATATAGCTGCATTGAAATATGTGTATTTCTTTTTCGGCGCATTTGACTATTGACCTGCTGGGATAGGTCTCATTTATGACTCGTCACTCTAACTTCTTTTTTTTATTGCTCACGAATTCATCACATGGTTGGACTTCCATTTATGGCGTCTCAACTACGCTCAGGATACAAAGTTACCGGAAAGGTAGTAATTCCTTTTCCTCACAAAATCACGTGTATTTTTCAGTATAACAAAATTAGTAAATATATAATTACCCTCCACCACAGTATGGGATGAGAAAGATGATGAGTAGCTAGATGGTATTTAGCTAGATACAGTACACCGTATGATATTTTTATACTACGTTTTTCGCGCATGAACATTCCAACAAGAAGAAAATATAATTATTGATTAGAAATCTAGGTGAACGCTTCCTGATTGTAGTTAGATGACTTTCTTTAAATCCCGTATTTACGAGATATCTGGTAATACATTTGAAAGAAAGGAAGAATCTAAAACATCAGGTGACTTTTAGTGAATTCAATGTGAGCGCGAACCTTAGTGCGAGACTACTATGAGACACATAATACCTACCACCAGCACCTGTCGTTATGTGCCCACCTGCGTACACTAAAATTATTCACTGTTTAGATTTAATTCATACAGGTACATACAAGCCCCTATCTATTATGGTTTCTGTGTAATGTGTGTACAAAAGAATGTTTTAATTATCGTTTTGCGGTACCTATAAACCTACATAAATCTGATCATATATAACATGAATTTGTATGTTATACTATTCACGGTACACTCCTAGGGGCTGACCATAAATGATGTTGTACTTTTTAGGGCCCTTTTAAAACTCCTAATTTCCTAGATCACTGAAAAGCTAATGATATTTTACCATACTTGACTATAGTAATTGTCATGTTAGTCAAACCAGTCATATTCAGTGCTGAAGTTTTGATTAAGCATAATCTAGTCTGCTCTACTCAGTTCTGGTGAGTTACTATTAAAATCAACATCTTCCACATGTTGCACTCCACATCTTCTACCACCATATATATATAGTAAAACACATTCATGAGCTCACCCTGTAGCATTGCCACCTGCCCACAAAATTGGCACTGTTCAGAAGTTTGCGGGTGGTGGCATTCAAGGGTTTATCCTTGTGCATACTCATCGATCCCATAACAGACGGTTTCCACCTGAAAACTACTCAGCGTTTACTTCCTTGGTTGGAGAAGCACAGTTTCTACCTCATAGAGAAGCCTGCAGATAATACCTTCCTAATATAAAGCTGAGTATATAATTCCAAAAAACAAATTGGCTGGGTTCCTATACGTCACTGCACGAAAACCACCATTTTATTCATATATACGCCATCGTGGAAGTGCATGTATTGGCTGAATATTGACTTGTTTTCATATATATATATACGCCCAGTAATTATATACGGACGCGTCTTGGCTGTATTTCACACCCGGCGTATATGAGAGGAAATATCCTCTCCCCCCGCCGCATCCCGCCCATTTGTGTTGGTAGAAGTATAGGTGTCCTCAATGGGAAACCCTCCCCCCGCCATCCACCCCCACCCCTGCCACCTCCCGCCAAGCTTATATACGCCGACAGGTGAGGCGTATACACACGGGGAATAGGTTTACCTTGTATACGCAAAACACTTTCTTATATACGCCGGGCACATTCATAAGTAAAATGATGGTGTTCGTGCAGTGCGTGTGAATGAGGTTAATGTAGAAATGCATCATCATTGAGCGTAAGGCCTTCTTCATTGGGCGGTGATAACTGAAGAATCCAGAGTGTGAACCTGCCGTCTGCCACTGATTAAATATACCCAGAGACATTTAACCAGTGAGCCAAAATGTCATCAGGTGGTACCACATTGCTTAATGTTGGAAAGAGAACTCGTAAACCTGAAATTGATATACCCTATTCCACCTGATGATTATCTACCCAAAAGCGTCAAAATGTCAGTGTGTGGTGCTAGATGTCATAATCAGCCAAAATCATCAGGTGAAAATGTGGCAATAGACATCTTTCATCCCTGGCAGAACCTGTCCTCATTAATCAGAAAAGGGAACTTTTCCAAGTGTAACAGCAACCTACTTGTGATGCACATGTGCTGACTTTTCTTAATGTGGACATTCTCCAACTTGGCTTCTTTTCCCCCCAGTTGTTTGACTATTTCAGTGGGTTAGTGTATGCAGCCATCCATAACCACTTATGATCATACTTTTCCCAACACCTTTCCAGTATGGGCAAAGTTGCCTCTAAGGTCTCAGAATTAGGATATTTGAGTCATCTGTACAAAAGAACTGTGAAACAGAAAATATGAATGAAAAATATGAGGTGAAGCGTGTTCTGGCACAAAACTCTCGACACCCCCCTCCCCAAGTCTAATTGAACAAATTGGACGTTAAACTACCCAAACAAACAAACAAACAAACCCTCCTCCCCTTTTGCGATTTTTAGGATGTTTAACACCTTTCAATCTACCACCTAACAAACCCAAGTGTGGCATTTGACAGTATTTGATTCAATTGCTGTGTAATTCACGCGCCAAGGGAATTGTTATCCGCCGGCCTTGACCCTCCTGACGTCAGCCTCTCGTGACGTCACCGGCCATCGTCCTCTTTTGGCGGCAGACTTTGAACTATCAAGAAGCGGTTTTTGCCACCGCCAACCCCACAGCTGGGATATTTCATGACTTTTCAGACTTGAATATATCAATTACAGACTTATCTAGACTTATCGTATCATAATACTGCTTAAAGTTGTTGAACTTCGAGTATTAAATACTCTAAGCCAATTTCCCTGTGTCAGGGTTAATTATTTATGGACAGCCCGCAGTTTGTTGTTAACATCGATCACCTTCCAGCTCGGACCACATTGAGTATCATTATGGTAATTGTCATTGAGGAGATGGTACAAACGTTATTAACTTCTGATCTACTAAAGATATCAAAAAGCAGTTTTCAGATTTAAACACACCTTCAAGTTTCTTGTAGAATATTTGCTTTATAAGAACTGCAAATTATCCTGCAGGTAACGGACCAGGGCTAGTTTATGGTATTCCTTATCATAAACTAAAACATTGACGAACTATTTTTGTCTATTATGTCATATTAGTGAGAAATGTTACCATGAGCTGCGTATATATTTCACTATGATATCGGTCTCAAAAACGTTTAGTACCAGTCGGCGTTAGCGACGCATTTTGAAGCTTATACATGAAATAAGTGCCGGGACACGGATAGTGCACTGCGTAATCATTCATGTTCATACATGGGCTGGTGTGTAGTTTTCAGTGTAATCACCAGCTACTGTTCTGGTGTCATGACCATGTATGTTGATTGATAATGAGCCTATCACGAAAATAGAAATAAATTACTTCAGACAAGGACAATTTCTTAGACCACTCTTAAATACCCTCCATTCTCGGGTGTATGATGCAGTGCATTTAGACCAATGGAATATATTAAAGTTCAAAAGATTTTAAATAGTACAACTAACGAAGGTACTGTTTTAGGTTTAGGTATTTATCGTATAAAACTAACGTTTCGACTATCACAGTCTTTTTCAATATATTAAAATTGATATATTATAATGCAGTGTACACCTCCGTAACCCCGCCCCTCACCCATATAAAGATATGACTGGGAACAGTTAGGTCTATATGAATATTCTCAGCTTGTATTATGAAGAGACGTCACAAGTTTGAGTCTGAGTTTATTTATGCCACACATTTTGTTGGCTCCATAATTTCACGAGTCGAACAGTAGATTTTATCCTACCCCATTTCCATATTTTCTCAGTATCAGAAAGTAGTGGCATAAACAACACTTTATGTCACACCCGTATCATAAACAAATCCCATGTTAAGCCTATGGCGTTTTTTATTAGGGGTAGGATAAATACACAATATTGACTGGTTTCAGATACCAGCGGCCGTATGCTCCGAGGAGTTGGCGCGTAGTAATATCCGAGCGTATGCGAGGATTTTGCGGAGAGTCAACTCCGAGGAGCATACAACCGCTTGTGTCTGAAACCAGTCTATATTGTATTTATTATCCACCTTTTCTGGACAAGTGGCATGTCAATATCAGTTCGTTTTAGTTATGCACTATTTTTCCATACGCACTATTTTTCCGTATGCGCCACCCGGAGCATACAACATATCTGTATGCGCCGGGTATGTCCATACACGCTGGCTATGTGTTTTCTATGGACACTTTGTATTAGGTGGATAATAAATAATATGGTCACACTCTGATATCAGCATCAGCAGACTCACTTTACAAATGACATAAGCAAATTATGTATCATATTAATATATTGTGTGGATCTATCCAACTACCCTCACATAGCTATAAATCAGAAATACATCAATAAATGACTACATGGTATGTGTATATTGCAGTTAGTTCTATTGTTAGTTAGGTGTCATATGATTTTCAGAAACCTGTTAAAAGGAGACCCTTGTAACAGGCTTCCCTCTGTTAAGCGCCGCCCGCATAATTTTGCATAAACATTTCTTGTTCGACAATCAATGGAGTCCTTGTTTGGGTTGCGAATGCTTCCATATGGAAGTTGTTTAAGACCCTTTAATGTGCACGAATACATGAGATCCTTGATCAGACAGCACGGGTGTACCTTATAACCCATCGCCATGCATCAACCTATGACTGACAAGTGTTGCTGAGGACTGAGATATCGATATGTATCATGTATACGGTATCACTGCCAGTGTCCGAAACTATGAGAAAAGACCCCGTAACGTCAACCACGGGGACCTCGGGCACCTGTTGGTAAAGGGTCGAGTTGTGGAGCCAGGGACCAGTCCAAAAAGTCGGTAAAACTCACAAGATATCAACAAACTTACCTGCATGCATGCAGACAGATGGTGTTGATATCTCTGTCAGGCTACAGTCCGTGTTGACAAGAGAAGGCCCGTGGCAGACCAGCAGGGAAGTGGCACATAGCGCGTTGCGTGCAGTGCCCCAAGCCCCGTCTGTGTGCACCGCCCGACCGTCCACCGCCGCCGCCCCGTGTGGGCGCGTTCGAGCACGCAGTCACCAACAGGGGCTCTGTTGGGGGCGTTCAGAAACTCCCTCACAAGTCACGACCGGGTAGTTGCGAACTGATATAATCAACTATGAATATATTGCAATGATCACAAATACTGGAAAGACACATAGACTGGCTAGGTGATTAGCGTGCCATTCTAATTTACTAGAAGTTATAACTTCTTTTTTTAAATTATTAAACGAGCTTTTATTTGAGTCCAATATATTTCGTTCAGATACAATTTACACTCATGTATACATTTGAGGGGCATAACACAAAAAAAGACTATAATAAAATGTATTAGAATTATATATCAAGTAGCAAAATTTGAAGTTTAAAGACAAAAGTTCACATTAATCTGAAACATAATATTGGCTGAACAGTGACGAGAGGGGTGTTTCCAAATTTCAGAGTTAAATCTTATATCACTGTGACAACCAAGTCCGAGTATGTACAGGTTTTCAGACTTTCTATAGTTTTTATCATAAAAGTGAAGGGACATCCATAAATGATAGTTATTCCTTGCAATTTTTTAAAACTTTCTATTGCAGGCCAAAAAGAGGCAGTGCTCTGGCAGACAGGCTACTGGCAGACAGGCCAGTAACAAAAGGCCAATGACTGACAATATTCTGACAGGCAGGACGCTAGCAGATAGGCTTGCAGACCACTGGCAGGCAAGTCACTGACAGACAGGTCACTGACAGGCAGACCACTGACAGGTTGGTCACTGACAGACAGGTCACTGACAGAGAGGCAAGTCACTGACATTCAAGACATTGACAGGCTGGCCAATAATAGGTACACTGATAATGTGCAGGCTACTGACATGCAAACTATTGATCAGGTTGATGGGCAGGCAGGCTGGCTAGTCGGTAGGCTGGTGGGTGGGCAGGCTGCTTACTGGGTGGATTTTTGTTAGGTAGGTAGGTAGGTAGGTAGGTGGATGGGTGGGTAAATTATCGGGTGGGCAAGTTCGTGGGTGAGCAGGCTGGTGCAGGTATGTGCGTAGGCAGGTTGGTGGGTGGACAGATAGGTGGGAAAGCAAGTTGTTGGGTAGGCAAATTGGTTGGTGGGCAGGTAGGTGGGTAAGCAGGCTGCTCGCTAGGTAGGTAGGCAGATTGTTATGTAGGCAGGTCAGTTAGTGGGTAGGTTGATGGGTAGGCAGGCTGAATGGCTAGCTAGTGTATAAATAGGGATGGTGCCTGGATAAATAATTTGTCTGAATTCTGAGTTGATGGCTTAGTTTTCGATTCCTTGGGAAAGAAATCAATGATTGTAAAACACCTGCATGTAAAACCTTGGTTAAATACAACCCCGCCTACCTTAATAGATTAATGATATGCAGATAATAACGATATATGGAGCCGCAATCTTATCTATAATTCGGATCCATTTTATAGCCTCCCAATATAATCAAATACTTCTCTCAGTCTCAAGTAGGTTTAATTGTCACTCACACCTGTAACCTGAAATTGAAACGGCAAAATATATACGTTATGTGTCAGGCTGTAGGCCGAGTAAGTCTACCGCCAGCTAGATGCTACCTTGAAATGGGAAAGGAACTTTCCAAACCGTCGCCGCTAACATGGTATTTTTACTAGAAATGACATCATTATTGATGACGTTCCCAGTAACTCCAGGGTCTCCCAGGAAATGGGAAGTAGGGTAACTATAAGCAATCTGTGAGGTTACTGAAGTTAGGTCCAGATAGATCTAATAATAAGAGCTGGGAGAATCCCAAAGAAAGGAGTTATTCAAATGTTTCACTGCAAAACAGCTCATCGAGGATCAGTGGAGGAAACTAGCCCAGAGAAAGGTATTTTATCCGGGTTGCGAAATCAAGGCTCACATAACATAAAGGATTTATGTGATTATGAACTATGACATGAGGTCTGCCTTAGAGGGAATTCACAGGTGTGACAGATGGATTCTAAGTGAGGATATCATAGGGGGAACATATCAGGTATGGTCTTTCATCATGTTTGGTCATCATAATATCCTCTTTCCTTGTGTAATAACAAAAGGTGCGGGGTAAGGTTCAGTGATAAAGCGTTGGGATGCACAAGACAGGAATATGGGTTCGGCTACATGTTATACCAACAGTTGTTTAGACTAAAATATATATACAGATGAATAAAATACTAAGACAAAATTCTAGTGTGTTGTAACTTGTAGAAATACCACTTGTGTGATAAACTTATTAATATCATCTCCATAAATCTGGACCATCAATGCCATAGACACTGTCTTTGTAGACTGGCTCATAATTGTATACACCACCAATACCTGCACCACACCCTTCAGATTACATATATCACAAGTTTCTACTAAAGTCTGCCTTTAGCACTACACAATATATCACAAGATTCCAGTAAAGTCTGCCTATAGTATAGTATAGTATAGGGTCCGCTTACAGGTAGTTGCAATCTAGCTGATCCTGGCCGGCCTATTCTTAGATCTCCGCTGATCTATTCCTAGAGGTAGGTGTATGATTAATATTTGCCTTTGTGTGAGACCTAAGGCATGTCCTCTCTACTAGTTAGTGTACACCACTCTCCCCCCGGAGTCTCTGTCGTGCCCCTTGCTCCACCTTTTCCGGAACGCCTGTGTCTGTTCGAGGAGTGTCGGCGGTAGAGGGCAGAGGGCGGCCGTGTGGAGGGGAGGGCACTGAAGAGATGGGGGGAGAGCAGGGGAAGAGAAGAGGATCACAGGAAGGTGACACGCGACGCGCATGCGCCCGCCACAGAGAGGCCATCAGATAGGAGACTGGGGTGAATCCAACAATAGCAGTTTGTCGAGATCAGAGCGACACTAAAATACCCGTCACTTTGTCTCATATATCACTAGATCATGGTTATATAAATATCTCATGTACACTATCGCCACACAGAGAAATAGATAAACTACTACAACAGATGTTTACCATTGGAGAGCGAATGAATTGTCATTTACTTTAAAAGGGATACCTGGTAAATAACTTGATTTTAAAACAGAACTTAGAGGAGAGAAAGAGGAAAAGGGTAGACTCTCATAGAGACTAAAAGAGTTCTTCACATACCAGCATGGGGTGACATCTAGTGGGGCAAAATAGAGATAAAAGAACGAACATCTTCCAGTGTTCGTGCGGCAATTGAACAATCAACAGCCTGAGAATGGTGCTTGGTTTCAATACTCGAATAACCATTCATTTGTTAAGAATTATACCAATGTCTATCATATATTTTACAGAATTGCATTTGAAATAAAAACTTCATAAGGGCAACATACATTTCCAAAGTGTAAGAGGCTCTTATGTTAGTGTACTTCTGTTATAAGCATTCAATTGCTTTAACTGTCGTCTTGTCTCATTTATCAGTATACATGATAAGTGTGTCCGTTTATAAGATAATCTTTTTATCATAAGGATCAGGGGTCAGTTTAATAATCTAGGATTGTTCATGAAGACCCTTTTCTATACCTCGTTTACAAGGGTTATCATTTAATAATATTTAAGTCTGTCCGCAAAGACAGTATTTCCCATCTATGAGGTCGTCCATAAGTTGACCCACATCGTCCCTGGGTCTCTATGGCATACAGAAAATGGGTCTACATGTACGATCCTAGATTATTAAACGGGCCCCAGCACGTTTCGCTCTATTCTGCGCCACTGAATGTTTCCTGTATATTGAGCTCTCCATTCAACATTCAATATTTCACAATCTCCCTAATACGGAACCTCCATAGAAAACATTTAGGGAGATTATAATTCACCGGGTGGAGATGGTCGTAATCTCTGCCCTACACAGATCAGAGATTACGGAAGAAATGTCCCTTACGTGCAACGTAATACGTGAGAAGATCGACGGTCATTTTGTCTTTTCGTTGATAACTTAAATTTTCAATACTGAATAATGAATACAATATCAACCTCCTTCTGATACTACTGTGCGTATCCTCCTTGTAGTTGACTCTACACAATATCATCACTCACGCTCGGATATTACTACGCGTCAACTACGTGAGGGATACACTCACTGGTATCAGAAGCAGGTTGATATTAGGTATATAATAGGGATATAACCTTCCATTATCTATCAAACAAACTTTCCACAACTTTATGGCACAATTGAAATATTCATTCTAAATATATTAAGACATTAAACATTCATTGCACGAAAACCACCATTTTAGTCATATATACGCCATCGCAGAAGTGCACGTACTGGCTGACTATTGACTTGTTTTCATATATATACGCCCAGGGTTTATATACGGACGCGTCTTGGCTGTATTTCGCACCCGGCGTATATGAGAGGAAATATCCTCTCCCCCCGCTGCCTCCCGCCCTTTTGTGTTGGTAGAAGTACAGGTGTCCTCAGTAGGAAGCCCTCCCCACGCCCCCCCCCCCACGCCCCCCCCCCCCCACGCCCGATATCAGTGAAGCCCTCTTCACTGGACGCTTATATCCGCCTACAGATGAGGTGCATATATATATATATATATATATATATATATATATATATATATATATATATATATATATATATATATATATATATATATATATATATATACACGGGGAATAGGACGATCTTATGTAAACGCAAAAGTCATACTTATATACGCCGGGCGCATTCATATGTAAAATGGTGGTTTTCGTGCAGGGATTTCCATCTTATAATTCTTCTTTGTGATGCTTTTTTACTTGATAGACTGTTACTTTGCTCTGTGCCTAGAACTAGGAAAGAACCTCTGAACGAATAAATGGTTCAATAAAAATAGACGACTATGGATTTGCTTGTGGTGATTTGTGACATCTTGGCTCAAATAACACAGGAACCTATTGGCATTGATCTCCCAGTTGGCTCGCTGTGTGCAGTAGGTTTGTGTTCTCATATCGATTCACTGGCGTTGTTATTAGTGCGAGGATGGCTGTCACAGATAACCAGAATTAACTGCTCTTAACGTCTTTACTTTAATGCATGGGAGACGTGGAGACACACAGGATAATTTCCAGGTCTGAGTAGGAGATTCAGAAGCCTCCGTGCATGTGTTCTTCTCGGGAAGGTTCAGCTCTATGTATACGACTCTATATACGTGCCAAAATAGTACCGCAAAATGTACGCATTCTAATGAATGTATGTCACTTTGTGACGCAAATATTAGTTATAAACAAATCTATCCGAGGCCTCTTAACTAGCCTGCCACTGTTCAGAAAAATCTGACTTCCCGTTATTTCTTAGACACGTGATACACAGCTGGATTGAATCTGCTAATTGATCGAATTTAAGAATTTACCAGAAACCCATAATAAAATCTTAAGTCTGAAATATATGACACTATATTCTATTTTGGAGACGTGAACTGTGGAGTGATACTTGGCAGCATCCTTATTCTTCGGTAAATTCATTTAAATGACGCTTAATTGATAAAGCTCGCTTTGTTTTCATCTTTTTGCGTTATTCATTACATACACTTATTGAAGCATACAGAGGGAACGTCTGCCAGCTTTATCGATTATCCTTTTCTTTTGATCTAACGGGACTTTGAGTTAATGCCTTTGCTGATAGTTGAACCATTTCCCTAATTAGGCTCTTCACAGTATCGATGAGGTAATTACGGCGATAATTTCTCCTCCGACTAACCCAGTTAAAAAAAGACACAACCCAATTTTAAATGTAATCTTGCCCGGGGGAGGAGTCCAGACCGTGCAACATGAGTATACGAGAGTTGAGCCAAACAAGGTCTGTGAGTTTTCCATGTCAGAGATGGAGGCAGCTCTCACTTGTATTTTGTCTAAGTGTAAAGAGAGTGTACTTTTGTCATAGAGCATGTAATTCCCCGCAGTGTAACATCTAACAACAGTTAGATCTGTTTGAATGGAAACTAAAAAAAATCCATTTCGTAGAAACTATCATGTGCCGATTCATTTTCGGTCTAAAACGGACATTTATGACTCTAAAGTAAATGATACTTCCCTTAAAAAGAATTCTCTTTCATTATAGAAGAAAGACATTATCAAAAATGTCACCTTACAAAAATATATTAATTATGTCGCTGTGAGAGTAATTATTGACCTGCTTTTATAGCAATATATATGATAAACATCTAAGGTGTCTAATGATAGATATTATTGGCACAATATTCATATCATATAGGCACGGTCTTCCCATTCCGTGATATCGGGGAGAAAGTGGGACATACTGATTAGAGAACAAGGCATTTCGACACGAATCTCTTTATTTGACTGACCATTCTTGACACAATTTATTATTTCCATATAAGGTTATTAGTCATATTGACAAAGCACACAGCAAATACAAGTCAGTACACCACTAACAGGAGCGGAGGGACTGGCAATGGCAGGAGCCATGTGAGTAACAGAATATTCTGTTCATATCTATCTACATTAACCATCTTCAGTCTGATACAGGGACAATAACAGACTAGGAAAAAATTATCCTCTGTTTGTTTGGCATCAATATATCGGGTACATGGAACAAAACATTATTAGAATCACAAATCGATTCACAAACTACAAATATAGAGGTCATATCGTGACCCAGAATGGCTGCGCAATACCATAATGTAACAGAACCAATGAGAGCAATGGTAATGGACAGTTACTCCCCATGTAATCAATGCTGCAACTACCAAGGACGAGGCTGAAAACACACTTGTGTCAAGATGTCATTTTGGGGCAAAATCCTCACCGATCTATAAAGTCTTGACTTTTTACCAAATGTAGTTCCCTTTCTAGTTACTGAGTACAATAGTAGGTCTTTGATGTCCTGGTGTGATTAATGTATCAGAGTCATCCGATGATAATGCCTGGAATATCTTCAATGGGAATAACCAGATTAGGTCATTCATATTCTATGGCACCATGTATGTAGGCAGGTACCACTGATAAGGTATATCCAGGATTCTCTGTTTTATAAGTGTTGGCACAATGAGCTACTGTATTGATGGGATGATATATTGTGTTAATAAGGATATTGCTGTACTTATTCGATAGCCTGTACTACTGACACAATGAGCCACTATGTCTATACAATTAATAATTATGTTGACACAATGAGACATCGGTGAGCACAATGAGTTACCATATTTGTACAATGAGCTATTGTGTTAACATTATTACCCTTTGTTTAAACATAATGAGCTATTGTGTTAATACGATAGTTTATTTTATCTCACCCCAGGTATTTTTTCTCAATAGACTTAACATTGGGAACTCGTATCCAACACCCATGAGATATTTAA
This sequence comes from Alentia gelatinosa, assembly GCA_950022655.1. Taxonomy (NCBI): domain Eukaryota; kingdom Metazoa; phylum Annelida; class Polychaeta; order Phyllodocida; family Polynoidae; genus Alentia; species Alentia gelatinosa. The sequence continues at coordinate 22,782,019 of OX465589.1, read as the reverse complement.
GAAAAGTATCCAATGGGGGATTATGTCCCAAATATTAGCCCATTAGTCAATGTGAAGGGTGAGATAAATTCAGAAACCCATTCAAGTTTAGGGTCAGAGTTCGATCACATCTCGTTTGAATCGCTACGTAATTTACGCGGCTTCGCCTTGTGAATTACTATGCGATTCAAACTCTATGGGATATAAGTTCTGACCCTAAAGTTTTATAGGTTTCCTCTATAGTATCAACACAATATGTGCCACTTTAAGACAATGAGTTGCCACGTTAACACAATGCTAATGCGATGAGCTATTATGTCCATACGGTACTTTTACTGTGTTAACACAATGAACTACAATCTTGACCCAATGGACTCTCTGGTCAGTAAAATGAGCCAATGTATTACTCTGATGATTTATCATGTTAACACAACGAGCTACTATGAGCCACTCTAGATCACAAAAGAGCTATTCACACTTCACCACAAAAATGATTCAGTAGAACTTGTAAGCGCATGTTTTTAATGTTCCTGCTCAATTACCGGTAATAGATCACTATGTCACTGGTCGAGATGGTGGAGACAACATTGTTTTTGTGTTAATCATGACTAGTCATTAAGTCCGCTGTCTGTCACGAATGGTACTAATTATGACAACGTTAATTAAAATGTCCGACCTGTGAGACATCAATAGAAACACATTGTACATACCGTTCCCTGTGTAACTTATTTATGAGATTCTTGAAATAGGTTACAAAGATAGTGGGCAAAGTGTTGTGCTGCCGCAAGGCAAATATATACACAAGAATATCTGCTTAAGGCAGAATCCACTGTGATAAGCAAATATCTTCCAGCATTTCCTTACTTAAACATGATCAAATATCAGGGTTTTGACTTACACTTGCTTACCACCTACATATTGCACTGGGTGAGAAGACCTAGCTGACTAAAACGTTGAAAGACATTAAGTATGTAATAACAATTGAGCCTTACTTTGACTAGATCAAGGCCAGTCTGCAGATCACTAGGAGCTCGAGCAAATAGAAGAAACAGTCGTTGGCGTTCCACTGACATAGAGGAAGGCAAGCATTCATCAAAAGTGGTACACGAGAATAAATGGGTAACGCGACAGTAAATGTTCAATGCGACAGTAAAAGTGCACCGAGACAATAATTGCGAAATGTTGACCACTGTCGCAGAGAGGAGACGCGATACAACACTCATTGATGGCCACCTTATTTCAGCACAAAACGCGTCTGACGTGGACCACTCTACTAGTCCTATTAAAGGTCAGATGACATCTAGCAATATGATGTGTGGTGGTTTCTGTATTGCTGGCAATTCACTGGATAATTTAGACGTGATGAATCCGAAGTTCTTGACTGGGGAGTCCAAATGTATGAGCCACACAGACGTTTGACACTCATATGAGTGAATGGTCTAGGAATTTGCCAGCAATTCACCTCTCAACATCTGGTTACCTGTAGCCATCGCAAATTTGGCTTGGCTAAAAATCAATAAGTTCGATCTGGTTACTCATGTAGCTAGCAATGCATGATTCTTGAGCAAATTAGAAAATTTCTAAAAACAAGCTTAATATAAGAGGAAAACAAAGTGAGCAAATATACTCAAAGGTTCATACAAGATCAATATGAGCGTGGCCATGTTTGACCATTTACTTTCCGGCCTAAAAAGACCACTTTTCAATCGAGAATTCCTAATATATTACGGGAAAATATTCTCTTTGCGTCAAAGTGATAATATTTGCTAAAATTCTTGCCGATTGTGTACAGAAAATCGGGAAAGCGTGCTAGGAAGGACCATCTGAGGCCTAAATATGCACACTACATCATGGATTAAAATCTATATTCCTTTCACCTCAAGCAGAAATAGGCTTGCATTAGGACAATGTAAACTCAAAGCGTCTAAATATCTAACTGAGACATAATTTGTTGAGCTTTTGATCTATTTGTTGACATGTTGGTTGCATTCTGTGGTAGCACCAGAAAACAAAACGCTGACGTTTATAGAACTAGTTTGCTATAATTGAGCCTTCCCGTTCTGCACAACCAAAAGTGTTGCAATTCAGAGACGTCAAATTAATACGATTACCACAAGGTCACACGTCTGTCGTCGTTAATACTCAATCAAGCTCATGACATCCAAGGGATTATTTTCAGGCTTACGAGCTATTAATAGCAACAGCTCGCAATGATGATTTTTCTTCATTTGGCGCAGACTGGCTGCAGGAGACACTGGCTGAGCATATCACACCTAGTCCACGTATAGCGCCATGTTCTGAGGCGTTGTAGCGGGTTGTAGACGGCCGCACAGAGGTGCTCATTCAGTGAGCTTCTCGGGGAGTAAGCTGCTTAGGACGTGAGCTGCTCCGATGGAGAAGGATCCATTGGCGCGAGCTATTGGATCCCACCAGTTATATGACAGAGCATTTATCGACACAGTAATGATGTTAGAGTGGGAAGCAGTAAATCCGCCGCCACGACTCAATCTCTGGTCTGCCTTTCCAATCCTCATTGCCTTCGTCACTTTTAGGAGACGCTACATTTATTGGCTCTTATGATTTTTTGGAGAATTGTACTATCTTTTTGTATCTAAACGCGAATAATAAGTATTGGAAAAGTCCGATAATCTAGCATTGATGCTGTAATTTTGAGACATGCTGTCCATTACATAACACCCTTTCATTTCGTGATTGAGTCTCCTCAAGTATCATGCATTGCAGTCCAGTCATATTATGTGTGTATGTATGTTTATCTCGCCCCTTGTATTTCCCCCATAGATTTAACATTAGGAACTCATGCTCGATGCCCATGGAGTATTTAGAAAAAAACACTCAATGGAGGGATATGTCACTAATTATGTTAATCAATTAGTCATTGCAAGGGGTGCGATAAATTCAGAAACCTATTCAAGTTTACGGTCAGAACTCGATCCCATCTCATTTGAATCGCTATGTGATTCACGCGACTTCACCTTGTGAATTACTACGCTATTCAAACTCGATGGGATACAAGGTCTGACTGTTACCTTTCATAGGTTTCCTCTGGAATATCTATATGGGTGTGTATGTATAACAATTTGATAAATTGGATGCAATTTCTAACATTGCCGATGTATATCTGCCTTAATTAACACGTGCCAATGACTCATATAGTAACTACAAAACTATACAGCGATAGTACTCCTTCCTAGAGAAAATATTCACAAGCGTCTACTATGGTCTTACATTAGTGTTGTTCGCAATATGCGCTGTGCAAAGGACACAGACTAATTCCACTACAAAATGTAACATCAAAGATATATTCAGGGCTAATATAATGTTTTCTTAGATGCTCTTGTTTTCTAAACTATTATCATTCATACTGTGCGTATGTATTTGTACGACTAGAAATGTCCCTTGTGTATGAAATAGAAAAAAATATATGTAATCAACTTGACAAGATTTAGGCTGTGTAAATAGAGTCACTTTCAGATTGAGGTACACTGGCTGGACCAATGGTGTCTCTACGTGTTTTATCATCAACAAAAAACTATGTAGTATCACTTAAAGTCCAGATACACTATGCGATTCTTTCCCTGTAACAATGGAACGATGGCGAATCTCAAGCATGTTGCAACTAGCTATACAGGAAACCTAATACTGTATGTCTTGCTTCCTTCTGGTTAACTACATGTATGTATATTACAATAAATAGTCAACACTCTGGGGAATAATGTTATGATGCACTTGTCGGATAGTGTGTCTATACCTTAAGACAAGACTCATAATGAAATATATGTGTATGTTAGTACTATATGACTGTAAACATCAATAATATGGCTGCCTTCAATAACGATCCACATATAGAAATTAAAATCCTCTAATGAAAATGATACCTTTTGGGGTTCTCTGGATTTCCTGTTTCACACAATAATACCTAGGTGAGATGTCAATGGACATCGTGGTTCTGTGTATTTTTTGGGTAGATTTTCTTGATCAACGAAGCTGAAGCACCGGAAACCCGCAGTAATATTCTGCGAGGTGATACAACCTGTGGCACATCTATATCTCAGAGATCTCCCGCTTTGCGTATGTCACAGCGCTCCCACATCTCTGTTAAGTCTTCTATGTTATATACGCTTGTTTATCATCAACAACCGTAGGCTTTCTTTAACTAATAAAGTGTGATAGACATGTACATGAACTGTTACAAATATATCTAGCGTAAGCGATGTACGTACGACCCTTAACCTTCAATGACTACCGTAAAGCACACTTTGTTTTTATGCATGAAGCACGAGGTTAATCGCATGCATTGGTGTATCATTTGTATTTACATATTCCGGGTCTTCACACCAGTTGGAACTAGCTGTATCCCCTCATTGGAAAGTGGTACAAAATATAATGAGCAGAACATGGATCTTGAGCAGGATTTCTTTGTCCGTCCATAAGATATATTTGAGTTGCTTGTATTTCTGTTGTGATTTCGTTTCTGTCCTGGCTTATCTTAAACATGAAGCCATCTTTGGTTGTGTAGTTTCAGATTTGTTTTCAGAGTAATCTGCATTCGTGGCCTACATTTCGTATCATCAGAAACAGAATGAGGGATCGGCCCATCTTTCAATCAAAGGGAATATACTCTACACGGGATTCTAAAATACACTTATCACGTTGTAAATCGCATACAGATCAACATCAACTATTAGATAACCGTGTACATAAAGCATGCTGTGACCGTACGGTATCCTAAAATACAACCAGAATCAGCATAAAATCTGTAGTATCTATGTAGAAGGAAATGTCCTCATCTTGGCCTGTCTGGTGCTAGCACCATTTAATAAATGTATACATGGCATCTCACATATGCTGCAGACATCGTAATACTATACACAGATTAAGTAAAATACAATTCTACTTGTACTAAAATGCCTGAATTGTATACTAAAAGGATTATCAAGACGGAATATCCAATGATATTTCACCAATCTTTTTTCATATGTGATTTTTTAAAGAATAGAATATATTCTTTATATATTAGTTGGGATGAGCAATACTGGAGGGAGATATGGTCATGAATAGATATTGTTTGTCGTTAGTAATTGTTTAAAATGAAAATATCAGGAGTGGCTACCGAATAGAAACTGTTTCAGGGATCCTTACTTTTGCCAAGTCCGTACACAACCATTACACAACCTTGGATTACACAACATTGGATGTAGTGTCATATATTCCGGCATTTGCATTGAAAATAAATATTGAAGGAATATTAGTAACGACACTGTCAAAATATAATGACCAGCTTGGAGTTACAAGTTATGCTTATAATACAATATGGCATATCTAATGTATTGAAGTATACATTTTACTGCTTACATACTCAAATAGTACTGAAATAATGATATTTTCCATTGGCAACATGCCATTTACGTCACCCATGTAATGGATAAACAATAATCGATGGTTATGAAGACAGGCGGCTGTAAACCATGAGAGGCTGACGTGTCTTGCGATGTCAAACTCGAGTGGTTTACAGAGCCGCCTGTCTACAAAACCAACGGTTGTTGTATTTAATATCCATATTCTACAATATATCAACTTCAGGAATTGTCATATTAGAGGGCATATCAATAGGGACTAATTTTTGCTCTATATCACAAATGGACTATTTTCCCGTATACAAAGGCTTTGAGGCCGCATACCACGGATTTGATTCCGTATAAGCTTTTAGATAATGGGTAGTGGTTTACCAGTTGAGTCTAGGTACTTCGTATACCAGGGAACCATGGATGATAAATACAAGAACTTGGCTGATACGGGGATGCACTACAAAAGACAATAACCTGATACGAATATTGGCATTGCGACTAGCTACAACACGCGCTGCTTTTCTTGCGGCATGACAATATATCTACCATACTCACTAGTGTCGTAGCAGCAACATGGCAAAGAGCCTGGTCTAGTGAAAGGTGAACAGAACATGTACGTTCTTACACGTGTAGGTATAATGGACAGATCACTGAAGTCACTAAGAACGGCTGCCCTTTTGAAATGACTCAAATGTTCAAGTTTGTGTTTTTCCACAATATCCACACTTTGTACATTCTCTTTAAAAAGACAAAGGGAACAAGCGATTTAGCATATATATGTGAGCTAAGTCTACCTGAAATGTGTACTAAAATATATTATATAATATCGGCCAATTTGTGATTCTAGTTATTCAGGACGGTGCAAGTCATGGCAGGGAAAGTGAGAGCATTTAGTGCGATCTGTTGGTTCAATATTCGACAAATATACCAGCAACTTTCTTTTATGTTGATCTCACATATCAAACCGCACCACCACCCTCTTGAAGGGTAATCTTGGCAATTCTCTGAAGATTACCTTTTGATGTTTTAGTGCGGCTGTGAATACGTATTCAGATGACAAGAGTGTGCAGGTGGTGGTGTATGTATAGGAGTCTCAGAATAATATATCAGGTATCTGATTGATGGTGTCAGATCTCGGGTTTCTTCAGAATTTCACCATATTCTAGGCGTCTCCGTGTAACAGTTAGCCCAACAAATGGGTTTGACAATCTAGCTATTTGAAGCTTCATATGACACCTTTACAAGAGATTTAAGAAAAACAATTTTTTTACAAGAGATTTCAAGTAGGGAAATCTCAGCTTGCAGAAGGTCTACACCATAAAAGCAGAATCAAAGCTGTACTTATATTAGTAATTATACTGAAGTAGGTAAAAAAGCTGAGTTATAAAACATCACCCTAACCCTCATCCCATTTAGAGATCTTTGAACATACATTTCTATGGTAATTTTCTCCAAACGTCGGCAACCCATAGAACTATTGATATTTGGGGCGGAATGAAATTGTATTGATCTAGATTTGGTCCTCTCAGGTGGTGGGGGAAGGGGAAGGGGTGGTTCACTGCGGATGAGTGTTCCCAGTTGCACCGTAGAGATTTGGCGGACGAGGGCAGTTCACACCCGGTTCACCACCGCGGTGCACGACCGTCTACACTCCTCCGCGTTAAAGTCTCATCGTGCAGACAGTTTTATCCTACCCCTAATAAAAAACGCCATAGGCTTAACATGGGATTTGTTTATGTCACTGGGTGTTACATAAAGTGTCAATGTCACTACTTTCTAATACTAAAAAAATGTGGAAACGGGGTAGGATAAAATCTAGACGCCACTCGTTTGAGTTTACTTATGCCACTCATTTTGTTGGCTCCGTAATGTGACTCGTCTTCGACTCGTGAAATTATGGAGCCAACAAAATGCGTGACATAAATAAACTCAGACTCAAACTCGTGACGTCTCTTTCTAATAGGCAATCGCAGAACTCAGCCTGAAGAAAACCCCAGATCACGGCAAAGATTTATAATGTGTAACTCCTTAGTTCGGAGCCGAAACGGAGCCACTTGTTAGATACAGGAGATCGCTACGCTTTAGATTACACTCACTATGCGAACATTTGCTTCATTCATGCGTGATGTGCTACCCACAGGAATGAGACTGTGACATTGAGAAAAATCCGGAAAAACCGGCCTACGGCCCCAAAGTGGTCCCAGGGGGCTAAGCTCCCGGTAGCGCCTGTAGTTTGAACTACTTTAAGTGACTGGCATCAGCTTTGAGTTAAACGGGCAGAATTACGCAAATATTACTCACCATCTGTCAGGTTTTTATTTTGAACCCCCGGGAGAATCCCCTGCATGTAGCCATAATGATCTTGTTTTATCATTTGGTTGATGCAGCCTTCACGCTGTAGTATTTGCCAGAGTCAAATTACGGCGAGATTTAATCTATGAGATGTGGATGGCAGACAAGCAGCAAATCACAGCGGCACGGGTAAGACTCGACCCCAAACCCTTCCACCTACAGGCAAAGAACAACTGAGCTATCCTGCTGTCTTGCATTGATAGGAACCGAAATAACAATATTCTGATCAGCCATTGATAGTGCTCGTTTGTGATAACTTTCTTATCTGTGGTTGCGCAACCTAAAGAAGACCTAAATAAAGTTTCATGTTCATTGATACAAAAGATGCTGTTTGTTAACATTAGGGTTACATTTTCAAACCGAATTCATGGAGAGTAAGGTGTACCTGGGGAATTAAGTTCATCTCTATCCGACTGTATGTAATGTATTCACTCCTATGGAAGCTGCTGTACTTTGATTAACTTTGGTCTTTGATTAATTATTCATTCATTCCCATCGGACCTAACCGTAAGCAAATAGGAACTATGTGCCTCTTCACAAAGACAAGATGGAGATAATGGAGTACAGCTCTAAGATAAAGAATGCAGTACAAGCAACCTCTGAATTAATCATCTGCTGGAGAGTGTTTGTATAAGAGAATCTCGACACTGTTGGATAAGATTCTCTCCGATGAGATTGATACATTATGTCATCATAAATAACCAACAGTGACCTGAACTAATGTGTCATCTTCATATTTCATTATTTGATCTGTATTGTTTGTGGTTTTGTACTGTATATATATATGTCATTCTAGAAATGTAATAGACAACTTGTTCTAAACAACTCTTATTGTACTTGCAATATCGTTCGGTCGCAATTGGTTGTATTCGAACATTCGCTAAATGCTTGTATTATGTTATATCATGTTGTAGTTATTGTTCCTATATTATAGACTGGGTTGATGGAGGAGCGAGGTTTTATGTACCGACGAATCGATACCCAATAAAAAAAAACCTAGGGTTGTTATTGGTGGTATTTCTGAGGTAAGTATGTGTGCGTCAATGTATTCTACGGTGATTTGTTGTCGCGGCAAACATGAATAAAACAGACCCCCAGCAAAAAAGAGGATATCCTTATACAGATTTTTCTCGGACTCTCACAGAAAGTAACACTGAGGATGAGATATTCATAGGACCAAACCTAATCAAATTAAGGTTTAAACATAGCCCTTTTGTTACCTATATTTGTAAAGATTTTGTTCTTCGAGCAACCATGTGCATAAACGGGAATGTGCTAGAGGTAAATAGTATTGACGAATTTGTCTGCAACCTCGTGAAGTATCTACAAACTGCTTACAATGTACACAAAGGAATTGAAGTGTTCTTAAAGCAGAAGTTATTCTCAAACCTGGACGAGCAAACTGTAAGTGCACTGTATGAAAACATTTATAGATCTGTTGGCAGAAAAGAATTACCAGACGCAGAACCGAACTCCTAGTCAACCGGGCATACTAAAGTGTAAGCTGGTTGTCAGGGTAGTACCTGGTTGCCAACATTCCCTACCACATACATAAGATATCTGACTAAAAATATATATCATATATAAAGAGTCTTATATGTGAGAAGATACAAACACAAAGAACTATATGCATTACAACCTTCACCTACACCTTTTCTACAGTGTTGATTATACATTACAACTAATCTTTCCCAGGTCTAAAACTACAATCATCTCAGGCTATTCTACACGTGTCTAGATAAATGCCTTCACTAGGAGCATCTCATCAACGACTGATCACCCGTGACAAAGAGACTAGATCAACTAGACATAGTCATTGTAAGACCCTGCTCAATAAGATAGATAAACCTGCACCTAATACTCTCACTATGGGATGAAAGATTATCCTGTAGACTAAGCTCTAGAAATGGCTTTAAATTCAGATATCCATATGTCCGTATACATACCCCTGGTTCTGTATTATCATTTGTCATGCTTGAAATGATCTCTTTTGGAAACACTGTCAATTAGTTGTTAAATTCAGGGGCATCCATATATACTCGTACAGGAAGTTGGGAACAAGCAAAGCATAAAGCCTGAATAGGTGAGTTAGGGGGTAGTGGAAAGGTGCCTTATATCATCCTTTTATCTCAGCACTGGTATTTTAGTCCTATAGGCTTAACACTGGTAACTCATTCTCCATGCCTCCACGAGTATTAGAGTCTGTTCTCCATGGTCTATGACGTCATATATCCAGTGTGTCGTCCATTCTTTTAGTCTGTACAGTGGTGAGATGAATACAGAAAATGACTCCTTTTGGTCAAAGTTGTCACGTAACTGGGAAGTATTTCCCCTTTTAGGTATATGATAACACGAAAACAGGCTGACTCTCTTCGTACGTCAAAATACTCGGTAAAATTATCGATCATATATATCCCTCTGCCTTCGGCACAGGGAAATATCTGATCGACAATTTCACCGCGTATATTTGACGTACGAAGACAGTCAGTCTGTTTCCGTATAATACTTTAGGCTATGGTCAAGATCCGTTAAAGTTAGGTCTAGATTTTGGGGAAAAAATCGGCAAGGAAACCAATCACCAATGCCCTATTTGGCTTGAGTCAATGCAGACTGGTTAAATATTTAAGCTTCAGTGGCTGAGTAGTATTTGTACTGACGGCAAGTGATGACATAACAAACACGAATTTCTTTCCGAGGTCAATTGATCTTCCACTTACCAACAGGGTGAACCGACCTTCAACCTACACAAACCACTCAACCCAAGGTCCGTTCAGTGATATAAGACAAGGTCCACACTCATTGGTAGGCAATCATGGACTGTCACAGTTCCAATAGCGACCCCTTTCTTTTTGGTGTTGGCTCTCGTTTTGGAAATCCTGGACTCAGGTTTGAGTATAAGCCCGCTCCCATTGGTCTATTTCCCATGACCCATCTACAGTCAGGAACCACCGACAGATTTTTGGCAGTACTGACTCAAAATGGGTCAATGGAAACGATCCAGCTAGGAAATGACCAACAACTTTTTCAGCTGAGATTATGCATTTGGCACCACCAACGGATTTCTTTCACGACTGACAGAATCAAAACCCATTGGTTTTGTTGGATCTTTGAGTGAAAACTGCTACCCTCACTGATTATTTGATACCAATGAGCAGTCAGTGGCACCACCGACAGACCTTTAGGAGAAATCAAAGACTCTCCGCCGTTTTCGTCGGTCAATAGGAAGAGATTTTGTACTGCATGACACAGCCAACACGGCCTACAGTGTGCCATACGTGGTACACCACAGAACTTATATTTTTGTATTATATACCCATGACGTATATACCGTATATATGCGCCGTTTTGCCGTACAACGTAAAAATACTGTATGGACAAGGGTTCTGTAGGGTACAGTATGGGACCCTGTTCCGTATACGTCGACTAGAACACGGGTTGTTAGGCCAAATTACGGTAGGATTTTATCAATTTCGGGTAATGATGAATAAAGGAAAACCTACCATAATTGTACAAGCTATAAAACTCAATAATGGTAATGGAAAATGCCTTGTTCCATACAAACCTTAATTCACATCCCATTTTATCAGAAGGAAACTCATGAGATAAAAATAACTTGGTCCATACCCCGACAAGTTAGACCATAGAGTAATTCACGAAGCTTATGTAGAGGTCAAACAAGGTGGAGTGGGGACCATAGTATTTTCATCGAGTGGATTTATGATCTTATCTCACCCTGTAGACATGATCAGTTCATGATCATTATTTATCAGTAAAATAACTCACTCAATTAGCTACTGAATATTGGGTACAATGCCTTCACGGCCATGGAGTATGAGTTCCTAGCGTTAAGCCTATGAGGAAAATACCGGGGTGAGATAATACCTTGTGCAGCATGGTCAGGTGGTTCTATATCATTACAACACTCCTCATCCAAGGGAAAGACATAGTATGTGATGTAATCAAGCAAACGTACTCGACAAGATCCGTTTCGACCAACGGAACACTATCCTGAGGATCAAATATAATCTGCTGCTTTGAATGCTCAACTTAGTATAACGGAAGCTACCTGTCTAAAAGCCTCCCATAACATGATTATTCGCCAAGTGCTTTATTCTTAAACTGATTTTGTATGAATGGGATAGAAATTCTATATTTTCAGGGTAAGCGGTACATAATAGCTCTGTAATAGGAGATTGGCAGTGATTATTTCCCTACGATATACTACTCTATTTGGGATACGAGAAGGAATCATATTAATAATTCATATATTCATCTCAAGTAATCACAGGTAACCCATGAGAAACAGAAAATACGCCCTCCTATATATGGATGACCCTGAACAAGTTCTTTCCTTTCATTTGACTATCCCCTCACTACTATTAGAGTGCACATGCATACCATCAATATCCGATTATTTTCTGCGCCGACTAAAGCCAACCTAACTCTTGTTCAATATGGTTCAGCATCGGTGACACACTCACTTAATTAGGGAACACACACTTAAATATTCACGAAAGCTGAGCTACGTAGTGTGCTCCAAATATGTCGGAGTAAACATTTACACGTCAAATTGGAATAAACACTTATCTCACCCCTGGTATTTCATTCCCATAGACTTAACATGGGGAACTAATACTCAATGCCCATGGAGTATTGTAAAAAAATACTCAATGGGTGATGACATCACAAACTTTAGCCAATCAGTAAGTGATAGGGGTGAGATAAAATCTGAACCGCACTCGATCCGCAGTGAATATATGCCATTTGTTTTGGTATGCTATGTGATCTCCTTCAGCTTTGCCTCGTGAGATTACTCCGCAACCCAAACTGATAACATATTTTCATCAGCTAGCGATCTCGATGCAGTTCCTTCTTATTATACGGTGGAGGAGACGTAAGACTTCATGGCCTCTGGGTCATCCTCCATGACCTCAATGATGGGTGGCGGGTTGAAGACACGCTTCGATGGATCATCATCCTCCTCCTCCGGAAGATGACTACATTCTTCCACCAATCTCCTGCGAACACTGGGCGAGTAGTGTTTGAGGCGCTCCACTCGCTGTGCCTCCAGGCGGGCTGCGATCTCTCTGATATACGTAGGCGGGTACTTGTACAAGTGGTACTTCCAGCCACACGTGCACAGCGTAACGAAGAAAAAGAAGACACACACACCGATAACCACAGTGGGCCAGAGCCAGAAGGGCCGGATAAAGCCTGAGTCGGTTCTCGTCTGTAAGACATGCTCCGAGCCGTCCCTTGGGTCGTACAGGCACTTGACGCTCGAGTATTTCTTGCCGTAGGTTTCCTGGTATTTCTTCACTGCTTGTGTGTTTTTGGAGACGTCCCTCGAACAGGGCGGGTTGTAGGAACACTGTGGATGAAAGGTCATTCATGTTGGTTACCATTCTCAGTATTTGCTTTGCTTGTCTACATGAACAGGCATATCTTCCTGTAACTGAATTAGCGATTTCAAGATTAAGGTGAAAAGAATAGTGATTTTTTTGCGGTAATTCCAGAATCAATCGGAGGTGTGGCACTATGCACAATATGGAACTTTTTATATAAATTCGTCTGTACATATGTTTGACTATCTGTAAGTTTATCAATTCGATATGTTTTGTGTGTCTTTTTTAGGTCTTTTATTTATACTGGAGTATCCACTAGGCATACCCTGTTTTCCGTGCTCACCGTGCTCACCGTGCCCACCGCCCACACGTCTTTTCTAAAGCAATAATATGGTTGCAAAATAAATTTCAGATGACCATAAATTAAAAGGTGCAATTCCCGTATTTTTAAAGCAATAATATGGTTGCAAAATAAATTTCAGATGACCATAAATTAAAAGGTGCAATTCCCGTATTTTTAAAGCAATGATATGGTTGCAAAATAAATATCAGGTGACCATACATTAAAAGCAGCAATTCCCGTATTTTTAAAGCAATGATATGGTTGCAAAATAAATATCAGGTGACCATACATTAAAAACAGCAATTCCCGTATTTTTAAAGCAATAATATTGTTGCAAAATAAATATCAGATGACCATACATTAAAAGCAGCAATTCCCGTATTTTCAAAGCAATAATATTGTTGCAAAATAAATATCAGATGACCATACATTAAAAGCAGCAATTCCCGTGTTTTTAAAGCAATGATATGGTGGCAATATACATTTCAGGTGACCATACATTAAAAGCAGCAATTCCCTTGCAGAGAAAATAAACGAAATCTTATTAAAGATTCATTGGCAATAGTACCCTCCGCTACTGAGGACCTCTGTCACAGACCCCACCAACTGTAAAGGGTTAGATAAAGACGACGACACCGACCATTCCAATTTTCTTTTTTCGACGGTTGTCAACAACCATCGCTGGAAGTGACTGCTGTCTCATAGCGATAGCGTCATTTGTGACTGTTGCCATGCAATGGTGTTCTGACTGACGTCACGGATTCAAAACCCAACCGTCATTCACAGTAGTTTCATAGTGCCTACAAGTTGAGATTTCCCGAGCTCCGTCCTGAATATTCTCACTTTATAAAACAACCCTGTCAGTCCTGAGAATTCTTGAAGGCCTTCACATTGTCGATCCTAAAGGCATTTTTGGGGCATTATTTTAAATGCTAATTTTGAGGAGAAATAATATATATCGTTTCATGATTTTTTGAAGATATAAAGAAAGCAATATGACCATTCTATTTAACTGTAGGCTGGAGAACTATAGCCAAGGAAACCCCGGGTACCATGGTGACATTTAGTAATTGCACATGGCATTTTATAGTCGTACACATACATGTGCAGGCTTCTAGCAAGCGACTTCAGGATGATGCACAGGACTTTTGTATTACGCAAATGCTAGGTTACAGAACTCCTAGGGCCTATCGAATAATTCAGGCTTCTACATAAAGACCCTTTTTTTGTATGTTAAAACCAAGGGACGATGTGGGTCAACTTATGAATGACCGTCTGTCGGCTTGGACTGTCTTAGCGAATGAGCTTGAATATTATTAAACGGTAACACTCAAACGAGGTATCCATGTACCCTGCATTGGTAGATTTACTGCTATATCAAAGGCCAATCCTTCTCATACCATATCTATATGATGTGGGAAGTAAAAGAACTCTCACCCCGGTAAATGTGTATGGTTGAGATTTCTACCTACATTCATCTCATAGAGTCGGTCAAACCCAAAGTAAGTCTAATTGAACAAATTGGACATTTTTTAAACTACCCAAACAAACAAACAAATAAAAACCGCTCTTATCAGTAATCAGTAGATGAACAAGCTGAGGTAGATGAAAATGGCATTTGATGTCTTGTATACCTAATGTGGGTAATAACAATGTGAATTTGAGAATAAGTAAACTCACTTATTTCACCAACCGGGTTTCAGTTCGTAGTAGTTCCATACAGCTTATACATTGCATTCACGTAATCTTCATCTCAATTGGAAGTTAAACTACCCAAACAAACAAACAAAAACAAACAACCAAACACTCACCGGGCCTGCGTGCTCATCAGAGTAGATCTGCGTCTGGACGTCGATGCCGTCGTGCCGCTTGTAGTTGACGATGATGGTGAGACACGGGTAGAGGGCGCTGCACGACGCCTTGGCGCCCCCGCACGTACACGTGATCATCCGGTGCTCCTCCACCTTGGAGCTCACCGTCCGGCACGTGGTGGGCCGGTAGTGCCCCGTCGCCAGGTGAGGCCGCACGATGAATATGCAAAATCCTGCAAAGAATACACGGAGATTTTAGTGACCATCAGCAGGCTATGGAGTGTTTTTTTTAACCCTTTTAACTGCAGTATGATGCCTCCTGGTATTCCCCTGGCTACGGCAGGAAGATGCCTCCAGGCATCTTAAGAAGGACATTGATGAGTGTTTGGTCTGTGTCTTCGTTCGAGTGTGCAGTAATATGAACCAGGCAATAGCACTCCAAACGAGATAGTGAACAGGGATTCAGACCATGCACGAATATATGTTTCTGATTTTATCTTAGCCTGGAAACATTTATCTTTTTATCACCTGTTGAGAACGAGTTGGTAATGTTAAGCCTATGGATGTTTACACCAGGCTAAGATAATAGAGGCTACACTGCATCAGAGAGACTGGGAGAGCTTGGTAAATGCATCAGTGCTGGTTTGGAATAGTGTTGATGGTGTGTGTGGAAGTTGAAACCACTGTTTGATTGCCGTGAATGAGGCTAAATTTATACTATCGGTAAAAAATATTATATATTTTTAAAATGGGAAATGAAAACAAGGATTTCAATGGAAAATTGGGGACCTGTCATCTCTAATTGATTCTGTAGGGGACAAACCTGCTCCCTTGCGTAACTTACTTTATGTAGATTTAAGGAAATCTCAATAACTACTTTGAATTTATCACATAACCAACAGACATAGGTATATATATATATGTTTTTTTTAATATTTATTGTATACTTCTCAGTAGGATTACAATAGATAAGCTGGTTGATAGAAACTCAATAACCGTCACATTGCATTCAAACAAAGACTTCAGTCTCTTTTATCCAAAGTTTCGATATGACTGAAAATTAATATCCCTTGGTTTATTGGTGGTCATCTCTTCCAGATTTGTGTTTATATTGTTCAGAAGAATCTAAGTTTAAAATAGAAAAAAAACCATTGGGAAGGTCTGGAATGGACCTGCAAAGGTCGACTGGACATTAAATCAAACAATGAAACAAAAATACAGCCCAGTTGGTAAAATCAACACTGAGTATCTCCAGTGCATGTAATCAGTGACAGACCGGACTGGTTTATAACAATAACTGATCGTAGTCCTAAGAGTTAACAATGTGACTTGATGCCTCCCAACCCTACTCTGATATGTGTTCCCATCTGGCTGGAGGTAGACCTAACGCAGCATTCTCCATAACATATTCATCCCAACTGAGAGAAATGGAAATATCAATATGGCTGAGGTCACTGACTCCACGTCTTGTAAGTACTGCAGCGCCTATCAGTCAGGATGAGCTTAGGAGGAGAGCAGCTCAATAGAAACTGTCTGCCATCTTAACGTCCACTGGGAGCACACGGGGGCGCATGCGGGATTTACTGAAGGAGGGGCCGCGCTATTGGAGCAACAAAAAGAGAGGACTCTATTGGAGAGGACAATGCCTCCAGCCTCCGACATGATTCTTTCACTCTTTAAGCCGAGATGTCAGTTCGGGTCAGGAAGAGAAATGCAAAGATTTTCCACAAGGAATTTTCTGCTTTAGGGAGGCCGAATAAACATGGGAAACATATCAGTGGGTTTTTTTTGTTAAAAAAAATAATTCAATTAACAAAGACAGCATACAATCGCCTCATGGGGAGTTATTCCTTGTGTGGGCCATGGCATGAGGCTAGGGGTATGTTGGGAGTTTCAAACCTATGTTTTATTGACAGAAATGAAGTTCATTTAAGATCTATTTGCTTTATTTTTGAATTTGTCATTCAGGAAACAAGGTTTACCACATAAATTAGTCGCTAATAATTAGCAATCTTCCATAAGGCAGTCACAGATAACAATTTACAGGAAAACAGGACAAATGGTACATCAGACACCACATAACAAACAGAGGGAGTCTATTTTTGTTCTTTTGATCAAATATTAATATCTGTTTCTGTAGATCTTTTGATCATCGAACAGAATGTGTGAAATTTATTTATAAAAAATCCTCTTGCTTCAAGAAAGTCGCCAATATCTCTTTAATTTTCATCTTAAATCTGTCTCCTGAGGGTAGGGTTTGAACGTCTCTTGCCAGGTTTTCCCAGTATTTTTTACCTATGCAAATTGGCGATTGTTTGTATTCCCAGAGGACCCTGTCTAAATTCGCTACTGGCATTGAAGGTGGGTAGGATGGGGTCTACTTCTGGTTATTAAACGCAGCCATCTCCTATGGCCAACGTCATTTACTACTCACTCTACTGAATTCGGGGTTTGGGTTTTTTTTTTTTAATTTTAAATTTTTTTTTTATTAACTTAAAGCAGTTCTGCACTAGGTAGATCTTCCACTGCAGTGTTTTAGTTGAGGTGTGGTCGGGTTTAAAGTTTTTAATAGGTTTTAGTCCTAGTAACCAATGACTGCATGCTGTGATATTCTCATGAGTGTATGAGGGGTAATTGTGGTGCTCAGTGGGCATCATATTTACATGGTCGGGATGCACTGTGGTATGCCTTATGGACCGATTCCAATGGGGTAAAACAACAGGTAATTTGAAGTAAAAGCCTTAAGATTCAAAATTTGATAATCATATGTATATATAATAGAATCTTATATATGTATATATAATAGAATAGCATTCAAATTTACCTGTGCACTAAAGGGGCAAACTCCTCTATCTTCATATATGTTTGATGGTCAACTTTCCCCTGCTACCTAGGCTTGCTCAAGTCTTGGATTATGAACATACATTAAATGATTCAAGAAAATTAGAATAAATCTTCCCCTGGCTGGCCTAGGAATAAGACTGGTATCTTGGGGAGAAGGGGCATAGTAGGTGAAAGGGTAGGGATGTGATAAAAGGACGGTGTACCTGCTACCCAACACGTATCGAAAACATAATCGTAATACAAATATTGCTGCTGAATATACAGCCTCCAACGATGCTGATAACTAAGTACGCGAGGGAACGCCTATAGAGTACACATCAGTTCTGTTTGTTTAATACCCTACCTGCCCCTTTAAGGCGGTGGGAATAGCTGGAGTCTCTTTTCATAGCAATATCTAATGGAATTCTAGAAGAATAGAAATGCACTTTAACTCATTGAAATTACTCGAGAGCTACTCTTTTGGAAACAGGATTTAATTAATCCAGAGAGGAGTAGCTCAGCAGACTGAACGAATAGGAGTAGAATACCAGTGCAGTATTCGTACCCACAGAACCAGGGCCCTCCTGAAAGCTTCCTCCACTCAGACTCAGTTTAGGCTCTCATCCTTGCTGGTAAAACCCTTTCCCCAACAACAACATGCATCGCAGATTATTGAATTCCAATAGTTAAAGGTGTCATGTTCTTCATCTCCATTCCACGCTGCAGAAATGTGAAATTGGAAAAGCTGATCACAGCAGGTTCCAAGCAAATTTAAGGAGACTGATCCGAAGAATTTGCCCCCGGTCTGTGGTCTTTGTGAAAGAGATACATTCACTTTAATGTTGGCTCATGAGGCTGATGCATGTCACCACCGCCATCAACATCTAAACTTACAAACAAGCACCTGCGGATATTCACAGCATTAAGATAGGTACACTGAAAAAAAACAAAGAAGAGATGGCAGGAGCACATTGACTATCTGCATTCGCCGGTTGAAGTATTATTTTTTATGATATACTTCCATACGCCGTAGTGACTCAATACCTGTGGCGTTGTATTTTCTGCCTTGTGTGTTGCACTTCAGACGAAGTTCTTCCACAGTGCAAGCGTTTGATTTTTTCTAATTGGAATATAGTTTCCATACATATGAGACAACCTATTATCTATCTTTTGTTGTACAATATTATTGCACTTAATGAGATATTCTTTAACATACTGCAAGTAATTCTTTTTTTCAAAATTGGCATACAGTGGGTCTCTAGATATATCAGACCTAATATACGTCTCATGTTTGTACGATATCATTGCACTTTATAGAACATTTTCTTAGATGCAAGTATTTTATTTTTAAAGCTGACATAGTTTCTAGACATATGAACATTGCTATTATTATATACTTGAGTGCGAATGTCTATGAAATACTGCCCGCTGCTAGGGGTGCAGTAATAATAATGTTCGTGCCCGCTGTGAGTGTGACTTGATAAGTCATCAAAATGTTGTTTTTTCATCTATTTAAGGTATATAATAATAAGCAAACGCCATCACTGTGAGCGAAACGTTTCTCGTTCTTGGTCAGTCTTTGATATGATACTGCCTTCCGCCTGTGGCGTCAGGCAGTATCAAATCAAAGACTGACCTCGAACAGAAACCGTTTCGTCCACAGTAAGGACGTTTCCTAATATTACCTGTCTCTTCTTTGTACGATATCAACGCACCTCCGGGAATATTTCCTGCCTAGTGCACAAATTTGTTTTTTCTTTAGTTGACATATAGTTTCGATACATATGAGACATACGTCTGCGATTAGGAGGCAGCACTGAGAGTTTTCATGTCGCGAGTATCCGCGAGCAGGTAAAATGTTTCATGTGGAGTTCATCGAGGACGCTCTGGTTACACAGAGAACATCAGCCGCGCCCATTAACGTATGCTGCTCCTGGCTGCAGCTTCTAGCACAGCTTTCCCAGCTGCAGGTCATTTCTGAGAAGTCCCCACATGTAATACACCTAAAAGCAGTTCACTGTCTACTACTCAAACTCCCAGGACATGAAGTCAGGATCCTTTCCCTTTTTTATTAGTTTTGTGGTTTGGAGAACCTGCTCGGGATTTTTCAGCTACGTATGAACAACGTGCGCCATATGAAACACGACACGGAAGCAGTCTTTGATCACCCCTAATCGCTGTGCGTTGAGCGTTCTTTCATTATCGTCCTCAGATGTGTATCTCTGACTAATTAGCACCAGTAGCGGCGTATAATTGACATCCTCAGCCATAGGATGTGAGCGTACTGCCAGCATCAAGGTCCTGCCCGGCTCCTGAACTAGTCTGAAGGAATTCTAGAGTCAAAATAAGCATCTAAACTATTCCCTCTAGACTCGTATATATATCTCCACGACCTAGAATAGCAAACCCACGATAGGAGACCACTCACATAATTCAATAACCCGATGAGATAGTTGAAATTGAAAATGACGAGATGGGAATCTTATCTGAACACGGGAGTAGAGGAATCAGTCCAAGGACCTGTTTTAGGAACAGGGCCCCGTTTGCTACGACCATGGACGCTGCGAGCGTCGCACGCAGCTCAGCACTGACCACAGAGGGGAGGAAAAAGGCCCCAGTCCCCGGCACAATATTGACGTGACGATCGAAGAGATAAGATACTCATGCATGCCGCCGGCTCAGTCTCAGCCCGACCCCTGTGATTACCATCGAGCGACCACCTTCTGCTATTATATAATACTTTTATTAGAAGAGACGGGTATTTTTCGACGCCATTTTGCGTCATTAATTAGAACCCTCTTTGATGTTATCAGTATCTCCGGAGAAAGGGGCGGGAGGGAAGGTGGGAGGGGGCGGGTGATTACAGGAAGATTAACCCTTCGCGGTGTTGTCTTTCTTAAAGGTACTTCGGTGGGGAAGCATGGACATGCCATCATGCACACAATCTCCAGCGGAACACGCTCTAGTGTCGTGCGGCTGGGCTAGAGTGGAGAGTGGGGGGAGGTCGTCATGTTAGGGGGATGGGTGGAGGGGGGGGGGGGGGGTCTAAGGGGAAAGCGTGGAGTCTATGGGAGAGGGGGGAGGGGGTTACCGAGAAGATGGAACAGCCATATTCTCTATCGGAGTTCCAAATACTCTGCCATAGTTAAGCATTTCAGTGCTACATCACGTAATTTCAGATGGAATACACGTGTTTTTGTTTCTTATTTCCATGCGCAATACATATCATATTTTCTTGCAAAGAATATATAGGTAAGAATCATGTGTCTTTGAACATGTCGCCTACAGCTATGTATCTCACAAGAAACAAATGATATTAGCTACAGGTATCCATAAACGTGATCAAACCTTGGATATTTTTTGTAGAATCTGTCCTATGCTTTTGATGACATTCATTACCCAAAACCATATATGTTAATGAAATAAAGTAATGAACTCTCTTAATAATCAATAGATTTGTCAGATATGAATAGCACTGATGTTTTAAGGCTACAGATAGTATATGTGTATTATTTGCCAGGGGGCAGAAATGGAAAAATGGAACCGAGAGACTCATGTCGAATCATAGAAGTGCAAGCATAGAAGCCAAATAATCGGTACTCGGGACATTGAAGTGGAAACCTATGGAACAAACCAACACTAACCAACGCTAGAGTCATAGATGGCCACTAGGTGAGAATCCTTCAAGTTAATGCAGGAAATGCATTTGGAACTAGATCAGAACATGGTGGATTTGATGGTGGTATGAGTTACGATGATTTCTCTTATGTCTTTTTGAATTTAGATAAGTGTATGCATATCCTATAGGGAACAGAGTGATTGCTAGTTCATCAGCTGCCAGGAAATTGTATAGGGAGCCAAAGTGAAACCGCTGAAACCACAGATACCCACCTACAAAACACCATTTCCGGTGGCCAGTAAGAACGAGGCCTAGTGCTAAAGCTATGGGGGTTTGAGGCTAGACTTTTGTTTTTGGTCCCGTTTGTTACTTTTGAAGTGAAGTTTATAACTATCGTCTCTGAATAGCTTTGTTTCGAAACTACGATGGCAGTTGTTAAGTTTATTAAAAATTTGGATCTAAAAGATTGAAGAATGACACATATAATCTGGAACCTACATAGTCAAAATACTGAGCGCCTATGCCCGGAAATAGTATTTTTGACTGGCTATCTGTGGTTGCATCGGGTTTACTTTGGCTCCCTATGATAGCGCCATTGTAGTGGGGCGACGACCACTATTTTCTGCTGTTATATTCTGTAGATAATCGCGAGACAAGGCTGAAACTCCCCTATGGCAAGATGGCTGCCTGCATAACACAATAGTCATGTGCCCTATTCAGTCAGTTCTTCTCACTTATCCCTATTTTAGAGAACTAAATCTTGCTAATTATGGACAGCCTTCGCACTTCAAAACCTCTCTTCATTGCATCAGAATCTGATAACAAATTCACATTTTACACGTTGTACAATAGCTATAAAAAAACGTGCAATGCCCTCCATAACCCGCCCTACTAAAAATGTAAAACCCCACAAAGATACCTCCAATGTGTTCCATGCAGTGTGGAAATCGCCAATAAGTCAAGTTAAACCTGTTTTCGGTGATTCTCATGTAACCTCTCGTGTCTTGATTACTTGTGGAACACAGACATAAAGTAGAAACAAAATTCAATGATACTTTCTCTTCATATTCTCAATGAAAAACAATGTGATGCAAAGACGCACACTGTCAACAAACAGTTAAAAATGCTGAGGTGTAGGATAACGCCGCTGAACTTTCTAGAACTATCACAATAATAATCTGACCCCACCCTCACTTACACAGTGTAAGTGGACGACGTCGTGACGTCACGGGAGACGCTCTTATGCGTTCTGCCTCTTTAAGAGCGCCAGACGCATTAAGGCATCACGTGATTGCACCAAGTTACCATGGTGACAGTTCAAATAACACCAAAAAAAAACCCAGATGGTGGTTCACTACAATAGAAGCCCAATAAAACAATTGAAAGCTTTATTAACATCAGCGGAATCATGTTTTGATATTTATATCACCATAGTGGTGATATTTATGACAGAATGAACAGCTTTCTGTAGCAATCATTATTATACATCCATGCAAGTACCTTTAATAGTTACGCACTGCTATCCCTCATACCGTATATACTCTATGGCACCGTGTGCCGTACGCTGTTATACTGTTTAGATATCAGCGGAATGCGGACTTCGTTTCTATATAATTTTCAAACCAACATAAGGTAAAATATCATTAATATCTGGTGTAGACTTAATCTAAAACAACAGACCATGGTCATACATAATACAAAACTCGATGAGGTTGACGTTATTTACGGAACTCGACCAGACAGCCTCGTGCCGTAAATGCCATCAGACCTCACCTAGTCTCGTGTGATGTACGGCCATGGTGTGGTCGTTTTATATAAAACACCCATCTGAGACCTTCTGCATGCGCAATGAGGATGTGATAAAAGTCACTGGGTTATAGAAACATAATATATGTGGAGAATAAAGTACCAAGGAAACGCCAATAACAACGGGAATTATCCCTAGATACGATTACTTTTATCATCCGACCGGGGACATAGAAGCTATCACCTGATGATATCAGAGAACAAAATATCGAATGAAGTCGTCGGGGTGAGAAATCGGAAATATCATCATGATTTGATATTGATCCAATACTTCCAGCAGATCGCCTCACGTCTCTACGACTACTACTGGCGCCATCAAGACTAACGCCCCGCCGCCCCGGTGCTCCCGGCTCCCTCTCTCCGTTATGGAGCGCCGTTCTTGAAAAAAGACAAAACCGATCTTTTTACGTTAATTGGTATTAAGAGCCAAAGTGTATCTTCAAGGATGAATTATGTAATGTGCATTGAAAATAAATAGTTTTTTATTAATCAGAATGTGTTAAAACTACTGTGATACAGTGTTGGTTCTTTCCGTTATGGGGCGCCGTTCATGAAAAAACAAAACCGATCTTTTTACGTTAATTGGTATTAAGAACCAAAGTGTATCTTCAAGGATGAATAATGTAATATGCATTGAAAACAATTTTTTTTCAAAATGTGTTAAAACTACTGTGATACAGTGTTGGTTCTGTCCATTATGGAGCGCCGTTTATGTTAAAATGAAAATAAATTGTGTACGTTGATTTATAAAAAGCCGATGTGTATCTATTGAATGAAGAATGACCGGCGTTCTCTGTGGATGAAGCGCCATTAAGGAAGAGGACAAAAATTTAAAACGAGGCCTCGTATATACTGCGGCGTTTGAGACAAGCATTTGGGGGTTTGGTCCCAATGTTCATCACTACTGGGGTCACAGTCCCCTGAATATCCTACTATATATATATCTATATATCTCTATATATATATACATCTCTCTCTCTCTCGGTACACACACACTTTCAGAATGCGCTCTCTGTGGCTGGCATTTCTGGTGTTGGTGGTATGCGGTATTTGCCAATTCAAATATGATGGACGCACGTACAAAATCTGTCCTAAATGTCCGGAATCATCTACAAAGTTAGACGAATTGAACCGGAGTTTGAAAGAATTGTCGCGGAGCTTAGACACAGACCATGAAGAAGCAGGAGCGACGGGCGGTGACGACGCGAATACGACAGACCAATTGCCTAGGGCCAGCACCGGGGCAATTGACATCTTACGCGAAGAGAACCGTGGACAACGTCGGGAAATGGAATCACTAAGGTCAGAAGTATCGAATTTAACGAAAATGATGGCGGAGATCCGGCTAATGATGGTGAAACAAGATGGCGCTCAACCCACGACCCATGTACCGGCGACCCACCTTGAGACCCACGCTGAGATGTCTTCTAATCAACAGCCAGTCCCTCCCGTAGCAGCGACGTCTACCCCTTCGCAGAGTGCTTCCCCTTGCTCCAAAACCAGCGGCGCGATTCCCAAAGTCCGGTTATCGCCGGTTTATGGTCCTCCAGCAGCAACGTGGTCGGGCATACAAGGCATACCAGTCGAGCATGTCCACACATGCCAAGGGAAAACAGAAAAAAGACGCAAGTGCGTGATCTATTCATCAGATCATCTCCCCTGTGATGCCAATAAGCCTACCTTGGATCAGATTATCAGCGCGAGTATGAGTTTAATGCGATCTATGATCGCGCAAGGAATGGATATTTCGAACTATGCCGAGCATATCGCCTTCTTAAGCGATCGTCACCCCTTCTTAACGCCACAAGCCCTCATAGATTACGACTTGGCATGCAGGGAAAAGGCCGAATTAATAGGTAGTAATAGTTTCACTTATGGAGACGCTTATTTGGTAGCAAAATACCTTAATATCGAAAAATGTATAGCCTTTTCGAAACTGAACGATACCAAGAATCGCCAGAAGTCGGAGAAGAACCGTAGAGGAAAAGAAAATCTCCCATTCGGTGTCTGCTGGCGCTTTAATGAAAAGGAATGTACAACTAATGACTGTAAATATAAACCCGAGTGTTCTGAGTGTTCAGGTTCACACTCTGCCTTAAAATGCACCAAGAAAAGTACAAAAGTCGACTCAAAATGACTGGAATTGGACTATCAAGACAATGATTCTAGCAATCTTGTACACATACATATGGATCCTAATATGACTGATGCGATTTCTTATGAACAATTACCCCGTGAACCCTTTGTAAATGTTCCGGTTGTCAACCTAAATATCAGCGGTTCGGCTGTAGGTATGGACCGAGTTATTCAACCTGGTACAGTTGAAATCAACCACCTTGTTAGCAATGTAGGTATAGGTTCAAATTGTTCAAGTATAGTCACTAATGTAATAGATTCTGCTATTGTTAGCGATGAGGAATTCTCAAGTGATTTGTACGCAGTAGGTCAAGGTTCGACTTTGAATAGGAGTTATATAAATCGCCCATGTTCAACCAATTGTGATGGTAATCATGTTCTAGACGATATACCCTACTCTCTTAACCCATGCATTTTCTGGGATCACTGTTTTGGTTACGATATGGTTGATAAAGAAGCCGATTTTATATTTGATGGTGTTTCAAATGGCTTCAAAATTGTTGATGACTATTTTGTAGGAGAATACGATGCTCATAACTACAATAGTATTATTAATTCAGAATTCAAAAACCAAATGGACATTATTGTTCAGTCTGAGTTGGATTCAAGTAGAATAAGTATTGTTGACAAAAAACCACAGTGTATTCATGCCATAGGCGCAGTAGTGAAGAAAGATATGGGTATTATTAGACCTATAATTGACTGTAAAAGGCCGTTAAACCTCAGTATTAATAATTTCATGTCTTCAACATGCAATAAGTTTTCGTATTTAAAATTAGACGAAATAACAGATGAAATGATCCCTGGTAGTTTCTTCGTGATTCTGGATATAAAAGACGCCTATCGAGCAATTCCTGTCTTTCCCCCCCATAGAAAATATCAAGGTTTCAGATGGGAAATTAACGGTTCAAATGTTTATCTACTGTCTAATACCTTAGTATTCGGACTTAAATGCGCACCGTATATATTTACAAAGATCACAGAGTTTATCATCCGTTGTATAAACAGATTAGGATATTATAATATATACGGTTATTTGGACGATTTTCTTGTTGTTTCTGATAGTTATGTTAATTGCAATACAGCTCTTTTGGCTTTGATTGCATTAATACGATCATTAGGCTTTTCTATTTCGTGGAAAAAAGTAATTTCCCCTGCACAGAGTATTGTATACTTAGGTATTTGTATAGATAGTCTACAAATGACACTTTCCCTTCCTATTTTAAAGTTGAGAAAACTAATAAGAGTTGTTAATGAATTTATAGTTAAGAAAAAAGCTACTCATAAGGAACTTGAAGTGTTATGTGGAATTCTTTCCCATTGCAGCACCGTAGTGAGAGGTGGACGAACATTTTCTCGTCGTATTATTAATTTTTCTAGATATATAAGAAATTCCTCAGGTCTGCACTTATTGCCAGACTGGATGAAAGATGATCTATCATGGTGGAGTAGTCTATGTAAAATTTTCAATGGCAAAAAAGCTATAATACCGAAAGAGGAATTGAAATTTTCAGCGGATTCATCTATGACAGGGTTCGGCGCTGTATTTGAAAGCGATTGGTTAATTGGAGCCTGGAATTCTGCTATCGTTTATCCTGAATTTGTTACAAATCATCATTTTGTAATCCACCCATGGAATTCGACAACAATATGGACATAAACGTTTGTGAATTATGGCCGATTGTATGTGCTGCACAACGATGGGGCCATCTTTGGTCTGGAAAAAAGGTCCGAATATTTTCCGATAACACACAAGTTGTCATCGCCATAAATACAGGCAAACGATACTATGAGGTGGATTCGTGAATTGTTCTGGTTGTCTTTTTTGTATAATTTTCATATTGTTGCATCCCATATCCGAACTCACAAAAACATTATTCCTGATTATTTGTCTCATTATTTTTCACCAAAACACAGAGTTTGTATTGATGTTCACCTTATTCGCCACCTTTGTTGCTTCCAGTTGCTGAGCTGAATTCGAAACTCTCATTCTTTCAAAACGCTTGCTTGTCTGACAATTCAGCAAGGACACGAAGATGCCAGTGGCGACATTTTTAAAATTTTTGCGAACAATTCAATTTTTGTCCTTTACCATCTGATGAAAAAACGATAATGTTATATATAACCATTATGGCAGAAAAGGTTAAATTTATATCAATTTCTAATTATTTATCTGCCATCAAAGTGTTACATGAGGTTCATGACTACCAATTCCCCGATACTCACGGAATTCGTAGATTATTATTGGGAGTAAAAAGGACAATAGGTAACATTGTATCTCAAGCTAGACCAATAAGTATTTCAGATATGAAAAAGATTTTTCATACTTTAGATTTTTCGGTTCATGAAGATTTGTCCTTTTGGACCTGTTTAATTTTAGGCTTTAGGGGCTTACTGCGTAAGTCAAATCTGGTAGAACAAGATTATTCTATTAAGATATTGGATATTAAATTCGATTCTAATATTCTATTTGTTTATATTAAGAGATCAAAAACCATCCAGTATAACGAAAGGATATTAACTATACCTTTTTCTCAGATACTAGGATCTCCCTTTTGTGTTTTATTTTATGTATCCAAACTGATATCTAGAACTGTTTATCCTAATACCTCATCTCAATTAATCTCTTTTTACAAAGGTAATATTTTAATCAGAGGATCATATAATTGGATTTTAAATAAATTAAAATATCATTCAAGATTGGCAGGAATTCCTCCAGTCACCACACATTCTCTTCGCAGGGGCGGAGCTACGGCCTTATTCGAGGCAGGTTTTTCCTTAGTGGAAATAAAAAATGCCGGAGACTGGAAGAGTCTATCGGTATTATTGTATTTAGATAGGTCCATAGAGTCTAAGATTAGCTTAGACAAATCTATTGTTAAATTAATTTATTCTTGACTGCTCTTCTCCCTTTTGTTTTAGTTTGGGCGTTTGGGTGACTGGTGTTTACAATAAAACACTTATATGCCCAAACTCAGCAGTCCTATTGTTATTCCGTTATATATATATATACCTACTATAAATGTTAGCAAACGAACATTATTCGTATTAAGGTAAAGCGTATAATATTTATATATATACAGGGGTCATACAGCCATTTCATGAATAAAATAAAGGTTTAAAGGCCCTCTTTGAAAGAATAAAGGCTCTCGGCGGAAAAATAAAGGTTTTAACATTAATAATTAAGTCCATTTGTATGCAATAATATTGTAGTAAGCTGTCCAGAGGGTGTGCCTCTGACACCCCGAAGGCACCTCCGGACATCCAGAGAGGGCTCCAGAGTGTTGTGTCAGTGACGCTCTGTGAGCCAACCAGGTGGTGCCATCGTCCCAACAGTGATGTCAGAGGGTTTCCAGACAACTGACCGTAACAGTCTCTGTACACCCTCTGGATGTCAGTCTATCTCTAGACTAGGCTTGAAGACCTCCATAGTTCACCTAATTTTCTACTTTGGTAGACACATATTATACAGGGTTCCCACAGTGTTCCTGATTAAAAAATCCTTTTAATATTCCCTTATTTGTCCTAGTCATTTCCCAGATTTCCAGGTATCTCATGAGACCTATGATGGGAATTAAAAAACATGCCCTCACATCATCCATCATAGGCTTTCGTATATAACTGTCTTTATCAGGTATGATAATGGCATTTTGGTTTTTTAAAATTAGATGAATGGGCAGCATTCCGGTTGCTGGCATAAAGGTTTGCAGTGCAGGCTGGGGCAGTCCTCTTTTTAGGGCCCAGGGGGTAAAGTCCCACAAGCTACAATTTGAGGTATTTCTATTGATTTTGAAATCATTTCTAAGTGTTCCCTTTTGATTAATTTCAATGATGGAAATATGCACAAGTAAAAAAATGTAGCCGAGTAACAGACCCCCAAACCATTTTCTCACCAGATCTACACTTATCTCAAGAAAGGCCCTGGTGGCTGAAAAATGGGATCTTTGAAGAAAATGTAGATTTATAGGCTCTGGCAGAATCCCTGTTCATAACTATCATAACTTGTATGCCTATGTAACTTTTGAAGTTGGCAATCCTATCTTGCTGGTTTTTTAATTTTGTTTTATCAGATTCACATTAGGTTTTCGCTGCTGCTTAGGCCTTAAATAGACCCAGGAAATGTGCCTTGATTGGGGGTCCAGGGGGCATAGCCCCCTAGAAGATTCTGCATTTTGAGATGAATTCCTAGCCTCAGCTGAAAGCTATAATTGTCAGAATTGTGGAAATATTGCTCACCATCTTTCAGGTATTCACTTTGAACCCCCCACCCTTAACAAAAAAATTTCCTCAGAATTACATCAATCTCATGAATGACCATTGGCATGTCAAAAAAAATCCTGAATTTCTGAAATATTCAGGAAAGTCTTATGCCTGAGGATTTCTGGTTGTAATTATCAGAATTTAAGATGTGGCAAAAAAAAAACTTTTGAAAAAGCCCCCTCCCCGCCCCCCCCTAAAAAAAAATCAGCCTTATTTGTATCTTTCTCCCTGAAGTCTCAGGGGGGGTTTTAGATTTAGTATAAAAATACTGACTCCTCTGATCACTTTCTCTAGTTACCTCACAGATATATTAACACCTTAAGGTGGGTGCCCAATGCCTCCCATACCGGACAAAAAAATATCTGTGTTGGAAAGTCTGTCATAATGTGTTGTAAAGACTTGTTGGAGTGTGGCGCAATGGGTTTGGCAGGAAATGAAAGGTTGCCATGGTACTGACATACTCCAACACCACCAGCTCACTTGGGTGACTTTGTTTCTATCAGAAATAAACTGAGAAATATGATTTTTCTCAGTTTTCTATAAAAAACAAAACAAATTGTTGTCTTTCATCAATACTGGTAGTATTAGAAATCCAAACAAATATCAATAATCATGTTTCTCAGACCCTGATTACAAGTTTAAAAGTATATGGTTATTAAAATATTTTATATCTGAATATGTTCAAAAGACCATTGGTAATGCATGTCTCTATAAATATTGTAAATATATTATTATAAATGATTTACGAAGGTGCATGTGTTTGTGAGGGGAGGTGGGGGTGCATAGTTTACACATAGTTCAGAATGCTCCCAACATACTCTGACCCAAACTGGCCTCTATGATTTTTCAAACATGTTATATTGGGTCAGATGGGCTACACCATGGCTAAGACAAGGGTGCTGTGTCATAGCCATGTCAGAGTGTGTCAGAAATGTTGGAGTGCGTCAGAAAGGTTGTGTCGAGATGGGGTGTCCACTGCTATGACAAAAACTCAAAATTTTCCATTTTGTGTCGGAAGGCTTGTCACATTGTTCGTTTGGTTTGATTTAACGTCCAGTCAACCATAATAGGTCCTTACCAGACTTTCTCAAGGTTCTTTTACACCACGATGGTGGCAATCAAATCTATGTGATGAATTCAGGTAGAAATCTCACTCCTACATGTTTACCGAGGTGAGCGTTCTTTTACGTCCTATCACCACATGGACATAGTATGAGAAGGATTGGCCTTTGATATAGCAGTAAATTTACCACTGCTTGGGGTGAGACTTGAATCACAAAGTCCTATGACCTTGGGGTTACAAGTCCAGTGCTCTAACCTCTGACCTATCTCCCCATCCCAGGCTTATTATAAGGCTTGTCGGAGTGTATTGGGACTGCAGTGGACACCCCCCTCTAATGTTTTCAATTCCAAGGCATGATAACGGTTCACATTTAAGAGACAAAATTCCTGCTGTTGTAAAAAAAAATGTAAAGAAATATAATTAAATACTGCAAGTTGTGAAAATTCCAGGCTATATTTCATGATTTTTCCAGGTTCATCCCATTTTCAAGGATTTCAAGGTGCTGTCGGAACCCTGTTATAAGATATGAATACATGGATAACCTTGGAGCAAACAGAATTTGGCTTCTCCTTCCTTTCAGTTTTCATTTCATGAAGGATGCAAGCAAAAAAATACTGTTTCATAATAGAATAGTTCTATTTATAAAAAATAAAGGTTCAGACCTGAAAATAAAGGCATTTAAAGGCTCAAAATTGGAAATAAAGGCTTTAAAGGCTCAATTGTCAAAATAAAGGTTTTAAAGGTTTTAAAGGCTCCTGTATGACCCCTGTATATATATATATGCAAACTGCGGCGTGATTCGTCAATAGTGTTTTTTAACAAAATTATGCAGTTCAAATATTGAAGACATAAGGGCCCAGAAGAATTACTGTGCGTCACAGTCTTCAGATACTTTAGGTATTCTAACTATGCTCAGTCGATTAGAAAAGATATTTTACGCCGATCGCAGTGTTGATTTCAGTGAAATCGCATTTGATGGGAGGAGTGATGTAAATGACCACTTGTGATATATGCCGTGAAAATGATTCTAAATGGAATGGAATCGTCAAAGAAATATAGGCTTGCTCATCAAAGAAAAAAGAAATCGCATGTCATGATCATTTCACCACGGACATTTAGGGAGATTTCCTCCTCGTCAATCGATATTCATTTCCATATTTCCTTTCCCTTAAACATTCAGGCAACCGAGCGGATAGAGTTTTTCGAACTCGCTGAAATTTGAAAATTCCAGTTTTGACCTGTTATCTATGCGCCGTTTAAACCTGTTTCTGAAATGGCCACTTTCAGTATGTAGAACCGTACACAAAGGGAAATGTCCGTGTTAATGTACACGAGGTATTCAATCCCCGAGGCGCAAGTGCTCCCACACTGACTTCCCTTTACCACGTTCCAAGGGAGAGCCATATGTTGAATTTTCGTGAGTAAGCTCTCATAAATCGTCATTGTGTGCCCATAGCCACTGTCTAAGTCCTTGATAAGCACCCTGCAGGAAGAGAAACTAAAGGTCAAAGGGATCTAGATGAACTTCTATCAAAGTCTCTTGCGGTGCACTGTCTGGATTAACAGTGAATGCAGAACGTTACAATAAAGTTATGCATAATGATAGTACCTCAGTTTTTCAATAATGGCTTAATGTTTCCAGCAAATTCTTGTGTTCAGTATGAACATGACTAAAACTAATAAGATGGATGCTTATATTAAGGGTGTGAATTAGACTTGGGTCATCTGGGTTCCTTGAGAAATATTTATGAATGTCTTACTGAATGACTGGCAGGGAGTCCCAGTAAGAACAGTTCGAGAAACTGTCACTGCCTGGCGGACAGTCAGAGAGCACAACCGCTTATTCCCATAATACAGAAAATCAATTCCTTGGTTCTAAGTAATCCTGTCAGTGTCAGTGCATGTTGATGTGCCCTTACCTTCAGAGATGTATAATAAATCTTTTTTTATGATAAAAACTCACCACTTCTAACTCATGTCAGCCATATTGGATAAACTGATACCTGGCGTCCCCTGTGTGGGGCACAGGAAGCCGCCATTTTCGGAAAATTTCCCGCCTGTTGAAGGGATGACATTGATTTTACAAACACTGGCTGTTCTGTTATTTAGAACTATTGCAAAGGTAGGAATTGATTCATCATACAGCATTTTGTCTTGGGAAGCTGTATATTACAAAATTGGAAAGATTCAACCTTATTTATACGCTAAACTGCTCCTAACCTGAGGTCTTACCAAATTGTCCGACTTGTAAAGACTGACCTCCATGGGGCTACACTCTTGACTGTCCGCACCGCTAGACAGTCAGAGCCTCTCGGACTATGTACGAACTGATAGTTGCCAGTACTCAACAACCTGTCAGACTCTAAGCACATCTAAAACAAATCAGGACTTCAAATTATGAAATTTATATCAGTTCTTCATCTCATACTATCTATTATACATCCCTGTTAGAAAGAGGTGGAGAACCCTGGAAAAATATGTAAGAATGTGCTAAACCAAGAATGTCAAGGTCTCAGGTATTATGAGGAAACATAATTTCTGGGTGCAAACAGATGTTATTTGAGGTTTTTCGTCTTGTACATGTACAGTCCGACGCCGTGGCCGAAGGGCAGTTTATACGAGGCAAAAAGGACTTGCGTTCCCTTATTTGATATTGTATATCGAAAAATCATAGGGAAAAAACATGAATACGTCGATTCATTGAGACTAAGGTATTGGCAGCGGCGCGAACTTAATATATAACATATGGCTCGCATCGGATATCATCCCATAGCAGTTTGACCGAAGGCATACAATGATAATATGTTGATGAGTTTTGGAAATTAGGGAACTGGGTCCCTGTTATCAATTTTTGATTGTCTCCATTGTCGGCTTTGGTAAGCTCTGCAAAATGCTGGCTCATTAACATCATACAAATTCCTCGATGCAAAAATTACCTATGTGTCTACAGCAATCCTATTGCTATAGTAAAACGAATCTCGGTCACAGGACGGTCGTTTTAATTCTCATTCAGTACGTCTATATTGTTTCGTATATAAACGGCGCGCCATAGCTATCGTAGTTAAGATTGGCTTGGTGGAGTTTTCACTTATCTCTCGATAAATGCTCCCGGTTAGACCAGAGAACCTGGCCGACCTCTGACACTCCACATGGCCGAGTCTGGAGTAACAAACCAGCTACACTCCTCCCCTCGGGCTGTGAGGAGAAAAGGGTGTGAAGAGAGAAGGGTGTGTGGTAGGAACCCTAGTGTGGAGAAAGCACAGAGGCGAGCACCGGCACACCTCCTCACCTCAAAGTCCTAGTCACAGTGCCAAACGGCGGCGCTGTGAGGAGAAGCACATTGCCCTCACCAGGTATTGAACCCGGGTCACAGGCAGAGCCATGCCAGACGACTCGGGGTGCATGCCTGGAATCAATTCTCAGAATTATCTCCACTCAAACCTCAGACCATACTCTGACGGTAGAAGCATATTCCGTTCAACAATATGTGTGGTAGAGTATTTGATTCTAATTCATGAAGACCGAATTAGATGCAATTTACCGTTCTTTATGCCCCAGTCACACTGGCGTAAAATTTGGCGTTTCTTCTACGTATTTGAATTGGTGGGGACCACGTATTAGCTACAGATTTGGAACGTATCTGTTTGCTTTGCTCTAACGTTTTAGTACGCTTCTCAACGTTCATCAACGCTTATTTACGCTTCTGTATGTATTGTGGCGTTTTTCGGCGCATTCTGACTTTCCTTCATGTATCTCCGCGTTTTGCGGGCGTTTTACAACGTATTTGTAGATATCAAAATGTATAGAAGAACGTAGAGGTGCGTACATGGAAAAACGCCGTTTTTGTTACGCCAGTGTGACTGGGGCATTACGGTGTGTTGGGAATTTGAATATGGGATCACTTCTGATCGGTTTCTTTCTCCGGGGATTTATCTACACATGGTTGCACATGCTGGTAAAGACAAAGGGCGTCCCTCTTTTACTGTTGAATGTGTAGATTCCCGTTTAGACGAGAGAAAGGCTGTTCTCGCAAGATTTCTCAAGACTTATTTATTTTAGGAACAGGGCCCTGGTAGAGCTCCGCCAGCCGAAAGCGTTCAGTCACGCGAACACGTCAGCAGCCAGTCTCTATACATATTGCACAGTGACGTAGTCCGTCTTTATATACACCGTCTTTATCGAGTAGGAATTTTCTTTTCTTTTTAAAAATATCATTCTACGTCAGCATAGGAAAGACCGACTTCCTGGGACAATACGGCCCATGGAGCTTTGTCATAACACTGATTCAGCACATATATATCGTGGATAGGGCCTATAAAAATACTTGATTATAGTTAGTTACCTTTTACATGATAACAAAGCAGATGGCATTTAAGATGAAGTTATGTATAAATATTTTTTTAGATATTTTACTTATCGATAAAGATGTAAATGGATACATGCATAAATACATGTGTGTCTGAGGAAGGTGACTGGATATGATTCTGAATTATCACTATTATACAGGGTCTATGTCCGAATGTCTCACTTTTACTGACCAAATAATATTCATACCTCCCTCTGTACCACGTGACCATTGTCATTCTCGAAACGATGAGTTGTAAAATTATCTTTAAAAATAAAAAAAATTATTTGCATTTAAATTATTTATTCAAATGGCGTTTTCCGGGTGATAAGAAGGAGTCATGGCGAGTATACCTGAATTACATCTGTTCCTCAATCGGAAATATCTCTGAAGGGATTCCATTCAGGTACATTAACCATGTCTCCGTATAATACAGACCGAAAGTATTTTTCAATCAGAACTACTTCCCAGCTGGTTAATATTATGAGAAAACGTGGTTACTGAGTCCGTACGGATGGCCGTTCGAGGTCATTTGATGGTAGAAATACGGCCCGACACCGCAGCCATTTTGATACAGGTCACGTGGTACGGAGGGACGTATAGATATTATTTCGTCACACAGTGAGGAACGGAATCCGTACTCCTGGTCAGTAAAAGTGAGACATTCCCACACAGGTATATCATAATATCGTTTATCTGAATTTTGCGTAATTTGGCTAATCCTTTAGTTTCCCATGGAAATATATATATTCGTATTTCTATGTATACAGGTTTTTCTAATTATTCCGCATTAACGTGTTTTAGCCAAAGAATCATGTTTCATCAACAATTACAATCATTTTCTCTGTTGGAATTGATCATAAATACACTTTTTCATTCTTGACGTACATTCGAATTGATACATCGTTAAGTAACACTTGGTTAAACCTGGCCCCTTTTTTCCTTTATTATCTATTTATTTACTTTTTTGCTTTCCCCCCCTTTTAGTTCAACCCTGATCTGACTGAGTGCTTCATATCATTTCTTAACTTTCCATTTGCCACCTTTGAACCTTTTAAACTGTTCTAAATTCAGCACGCCTGTGTATTTATGTTTATCAGATATCATAGTTTGTTATTCTAGTACAGGTTCTGTTTTTCTTTTTTATACTCAACCCTCACATTAACGTTTTCACTGAAAATGGTACCGTTACTCAGAGACTGGATCTTAACTTGGTAATATTTACACGTTATAACCTCTCGTCCAAATGGAATCTTTTCCAGTGTTCTATATCTCATACTTTCCTTTCAGTCAATCGCAGCTTTCGAATATGATGCGCAACATATTTACCGAAAAATGAGTGTAAATGTAGAACTCCAAGTCTATAGATCTATTAAAATGAATACTGGAAGTGTTATTGCTCTTGTCGGCGTGATGATAACGATGAGAGTGGGTGGACTGATAAGGATATGAAATCAAAGAATTACCGTCACAGATGAGTAGACTTATAAGATATCAATAATAGGTCTTTAGATTAAAAAATAGTTACATATTCTTCTATGGGATCGATATATTGATACCGCTTCAATCTGGGAGCGACATTGTTTTGTTTCAGAAACATTTCATGTTCTGTGTTGTGGAGAGGTTTATTCATGCCTGATACATATCTGATACTTGGTTGCGTTTAGCCTGATGTTGAAGCAGAGATATTATCTCACATTAGAAGATTTTTCATCAGCAATGGGGAGGTGGTACTAGAGAAATTTGCGAATTGCCATCACTGAGTTTTTGTAAGTATATGTGTATAACTTAAGTAGTGTCGAATTCAAAAAGTCCTCTTCCTAGTGGACCGGTGATATATAATGATTTAGAAATACTTGGAAAATCTGAATATTAGTTACTGATACTAAGAAGGAAATTGATGAGTGTTTGGTCTGTGTCCTCGTTCGCCATCGAGTTTGGAGTGTGCAGTAACATGAACGAGGCGATAGCCGAGTGAATATTCTGAAGCACTCCAAATGAGATAGTGAACGGGGACTCAGACCAAGCTCGAATATGTTTCTGATTTTATCTTAACCTTGAAATATTCATCTCTTTATCACCTGTTGAGAACGAGTTACCATTCTCGCAAGCCTGTTGAGAACGAGTTCGTAATGTTAAGACTATGGACGTTTATACCAGGCTTAGATAACATGACAGATATGACGGTAGGGAGGGGGCTACCTGAAATAAGTTTGCAGTAAGCACGTATTTTCCAATCAAACCCTTCATTTGTACATTAATTTCATAAAGAAGTGATGCCATCCTACACAAGACTACTCGGCGATGAATGTGGCTGACGTCTGCATGGTGAACGTATTAACTACAGAGGATATTCTCTATTCTCAATCCGAATCATCTGTACCTCTATGTAGGCATCCCTGCATGGTCTATAAGAAACTGATCCCCTATTGTCTCCCGTATGTCTCCTCCCCCCTGTGTCTGTCGTATTCGATATCATTAAGATTACTTCTGAATCTTTTATAACCACAGTGAAGATGTACATTACCTCTTGTAAACACCTGAAATGAGGTAGTTCTGTTGCACTC
The DNA here is from genome assembly GCA_950022655.1 of Alentia gelatinosa. Classification (NCBI taxonomy): domain Eukaryota; kingdom Metazoa; phylum Annelida; class Polychaeta; order Phyllodocida; family Polynoidae; genus Alentia; species Alentia gelatinosa. The sequence goes on along the minus strand of OX465589.1, from coordinate 22,744,204 downwards.
AAGTTCATATTGTAATTTGTCGGGTGAAGGATCTAAGTGTCCATCAAAAATAAGCAGCAATAATTTCATCTTTGTATTACTCTTTATTGTTTGAAGTGGTATGTGGTACTTGTTATTGACTGTTCTTGCAGATACAATATCATGGATATCTCATTGTAATTGAACCTTCTTGATCTTTCGAACAACATTTCATTTGGAAAAGAAAATATAATCTGGCTTACTGTTGCTAGTAATCTTTATAGAAAACTCCAGATCACAGACTCACAACTCAAATATCTAATTCCTTTTTTTGTCAGCTTTTCGGCACTTAACTGCCTTCTTCAGGTCAACGAACATTTCATCCGGTACGTTTCGTTCCTTAGCAATTTATGTACATGTACATGCAGTTCAAGTCAAGGTTCCACCAAGGCTATATCAGAATGAAGACCACACAAGCCAGCTCAGTGAGAAATCTAGTTCGAAACAGTATCGTCAATCGCAACACTGGTGAAAAAACCGATACAGTTATTAATATACCTGAAATAAGAAACAAGGTAAACATAAATGGCCCTGGAGCCTACTGAAAATAGGACGAACCAGTCCTAATAGTTAAACTACAGAATAAACATTGTCTCAAAAAAACAACAACTGTAGATCTACCCTTCTCCCACCATACTGAGCACACTAGCTCTAATCGGGACATGCCCTATATTGAAGATAGCGCTTATCATCATGACGTCACGGTATAGGATTCCAATTGGTATAGAGAATATTGCACCCACCAGATACGAATGAATTACAGTAAAATCCCGCTTCTTGGATACCTCGCTTAAGGGGACTCCCCGATTATGGGTACAATATGCTCTGAACAGAAATCCTTATTTAGTTTATTTTAACCCCGCTTCAGGGGACACCCCGCTTAAGGGGACACCCCGCTTAAGGGTACGGAGGGTGTCCCCCTTAAGCGGGGTTTTACTGTATACAGTGAGGCAGACTTACCTATTAGTAGCAGAAGGGCAGAGATACCTAATCCGATAGCCATGACGTATGCTGGAATGACGCATTTTCTCCGACACCAACATCTCGGGCAGCAACAACAGACTACGCCCAGTGGCGTTTTGCGGGCTCGGTTATAAGTAAGTTCATCCACTATGTCTGTTTCCAGTTTCGACCAATGGTCGTAAAAGTATCCTTTCCGTTTACACATGTTGTCTGCAAATAAAAAAATAACAGAGAATGAGTTGGTAATGTGCTGAGGTAATGATACGTAGTGTTTTACAAAGTAGACTGGTTGTATCTATAAATATTTTCGCATTTGACACATTCAATGTATTGTTTTGCTCTTATTTTGATGTTTTCAGTAGCAAGATGATATTTTTGGTATAGCTAGATACTGAATGAAATATCTTAAGGCATCGTGCATAGGAATTAGCTTATTCTACAGAAAGTTTCAGCCATTATCCTGTAGGCGGGGCTACCCGAAAAAAGGGCGTGGCCTCTGAACCAAACATCCTGCAGGTTAACTAGACCCTTTTTCCATGGTCGTTAAAGCCTTGGTTAAACGACGCCTTCTGCCAAACACTTATCTGGCAATGTATTCAGCGTTAGACGACTGAGTTTGTGAGCGTTATATGTTTATGATACCCGTTTAGATTATCTCCAGAGAGAATGCAGGCAATGCATCGTATGCTATAGTGTCTCCTGTTTGGTGGATTATAATATATATATATATATATGTCGCCTGAGCAATACTTCAAATATGGTTTATGCAACACAGGATCACCGCAGTTGACTGTAGAGTAGCACATTGTCCAGAATGCCTGACTATCATATACCTATCTTTTGTATGATCCATGGTATGCAAAGTACCCATTGAGAACGTATGGGAACTCAGTAAACCATTATCCACTATTCAAAAACTGTCAGATAGTAAAACCACGATATTCGGATTAAAATCCATTGTATACGGTAAAATAGTCCCTTTGTGCCATAGGGCAAAAAGAAAATAACCCCTATTGATATACTCTTTGATATATGACCTTTTGATAAATACATTAAGCTCGCGAGCTCGTTTGATAATTTTATTGAAAGAAACGCGGTACGAGAGAACATCCCAATAAGGTGGATACGTTTACTAAATTATTTGCTTGATGTTCAAGCAGGAGTTCCCTAAGTTCACTGGTGTTGTAGATTTTCACACTGCGGTATTATTACCAATCATTACACTGATAATCCTGGTCTTCAGGAGAGACTTGTCATATGATATTGTCGCATAGCTTATCCCCACTGCTGCGATGCTATAGTTTGTCAAGACTCGAATAAGTGGTCTGCTGGAGTGGACAGCAATTACCAATCTGTTCACCCTCTTGGTCGCCTCGCCTCCTCGTGGTGTAGACCGGATATGCTTGCACGCAAGCATAACAAAAGCGACCGGGGTGGGAGTTAGCTCAGTGGTAAAGAACACTGGACTTTGTTGATTAGAGTCCCACTGCAGCCACTTTTCTCCTTAACCCAAACAGTGGTAGATTTACTGTTATATCAAAGGCCAATCCTTCTCATACCATGTCTATGTGGTGTGGGAAGTAAAAGAACTCTCACCTCAGTAAATGTGTAGGGGTGAGGTTTCAACCTAAATTCATTTTATAGATTTGATCACCACCCTTGTGATGTAAAAGAACCTTGAGAATGTCTGGTGAGAACCTGCAATGGTTAACTGGACGTTAAATCAAACCAACCAACTCAAATAATTCCACGAGCGCGACCTCGACCCTTCAGCTACCTTATGTAACTAGGCCTGATGCATCATTGCAGATGTTTATAAAACCTGGAAATCTCGATGGTGAATAATAACTGGTGGTTTCTTGCCAAAATCTCCTTCTGTACAATGAATATTCTATTTATAATCTGGAGTCGTAGAGGACCTGTTGGCTGTAGCAGCTTGGTGAAAAGGTTATTGTTCGCGCAGTTTTAGTCTATATGGGAATGCGCGTGGCCCAATTACACTGCAATACACGGGAAAACCTCGTCATTTTCTCCAGCTGGCGTTTCATTCAAAATGTCAGAGTCGTGTCAGTTAGTGAAGATAATGCGCCGACCATCCTTACCTAACGTCCTTAGTTCAGATTAATGGACGGTATTCTTCTGTGGGAACAACATCTGAAATATTTCCCACAGAAGTCCGGTTTTTAACAAGTGCACAGCGATGATTTTCAAGTTGGACGATAAAGGGACAGCTCGCTTGTCGTTTATGGAAGCACCATCAAAGATATGTAGAAGCAGGTAAATGATATCAAACGTGAGTCTTTGTTCTCCACTGGAAGTTTATTTGATTAATAAACACCCTGTATACCAGTTAGCCAATGGAGTCATGGGTTATATGAATGTATGTTTGTTTGGTTGGTTTGATTTAACGTCCTGTTAAACATTACAGGTTCCTTCCAGACTTTTTCAAGGTTCTTTTACACCACAAGGGTGGTGATCGAATATATGAGATGAATTTAGGTAGAAATTTAACGATGTGAAAGTTCTTTTACTTCCCATACCACACATGAATGTAAGTAATCATCAATTCTAACTATTATAAATACGCCTACAAATTAACTCGACTGCATTCTGGTTTTAACTGTTTACCTACTTATACTATATAATCTAACTATTATAGTTTTGTCAGTTGGGGTCATGAAAGATGGTAGAAATATTTTTCAAGTGAAATTTCTAGCATCAGAGTAAATATGAAAAACACATCGTTGTAGAATGAGGGCTGGAGTGTCTGTGTAGGGTCGGGGGGGGGGGGGGGGGGAGTCTTAATCAATACTCACTACTCATATCTGTTTTACACAAGAAAAGGAGTTTCATAAACGGAAATGAAAACAATGAGTTCGTTGAAAAAGTGGAAAACTGCCATCTCTGGAATAGGATATTGCATTCAATATTCTTCATGTTTAACAGCGAAAGATGCACCATAAATTGATTCAAATGTTAAAGGAAATCGGATGGTTGCAAAATAATCACGTGGATTTTAGATGAGTTTCCTGAACAATTGATCATTTTAAAGCAATGCAATTGCTAATTCTGACGGTATATCAATATAGATTTAAAATTCCAGTAACAAAATTATAAACTTTTTAGGGAGGATAGTGGTTAGCTCTAGTCGTCATTCTAGTAGAGATGCCAGAATGGCCGCAGTGAGTCAGCCCTAAGACGACCATGCTACAATGAGACCTTGATGATTGGGGTTAATACTACTATAACCCGCAGCCAAATCTGCATGTACACTATATCAGCATGAACGGTATTCACAGATAAAACATCCTTTGAACCCTAGTAAAACCGCCCGGATATCCAAATAAGACCTGGGTGCATCACGACACCGACATATGGTAGCCTCGTGGTATCACCCGGATCAACCTCCATATCCCCCCTCAGCCTCAGGCTTACAACTGCGCCGTCGTGCGCCGCTATCTTCTCCAGCAGGGTTTCAGCCTGGAGGTTCATCCATCACCCACCCACGCCTCCCGCTGTGACAGTAATGATGTCATAATCCTGACCGTGCAAGGATTCCCCGCCCCGCTCACTCCCATTCCCAGTTACCTTATGGGTCTATCTCTTGACAGCGCGACAGAGCGACTCAGTGAGCAGCTCAGTCTGTGGCGCGCCCCACTGCGGGGTCAGCAGTGTGCTGCTCTTACCTGGTGCCATCTTCGTCTTATATATTTGATTTCGCTGTGATATGACTGCGCATGGTTGGTTGGTATGGGCGTAAAACATGGCAAGCAATCCACAGAAGGTGGGTCATTCTAGTAGCATCAAGAGGCTACTACATTCTGATAAGGGCGCCAGTTATATAGCTGAGTCTTAGTGCTATGTTCTTTTAGTATTTTGCCCTGCCAAGTGTAATAGATGGGAACTGATCCAGGGTCAAAGAATATAAAAGTTGCGAGGTAAGGATTACAAAATTATTTAACGAGGCCCAACAGTTATTTACCTGTTATTATATACCTTTAAATATTGATAAAAAATGGTAATTTGTTGACCCCATATCGGTGGGACATCCATGTATACCCTTATCGAGTAACTTCAACTTGTAAGTTTTCTTTACGGCAAAACCTCGGTCAGCTTGGTCTAAACAGCATCACGTATTTAACCTTTGTATGAAAACGTCAACTCAGGTATCAGAACGTCAGCTTTCGTATGAAAACTCTAGTTACTACCCTCCAGCAGCGCTATGCAGCTATAATGTGTTCGTCTATAGGTATATAGTCATATCTCCAAATGGAAACATCTAAATGAGTTATATATTCAGCCATCTTTATCTTCCATGTCGTATCTACTTCTCTCTGAGAAGCCAATTTAGGAATAAGTGTATGTTTTTGACTAACCATCGGAAGCTAAACGATAGTCACATGCCCTGTCCGTTTTTAAAAATATCATTGACAGCCGTTTATCATTTTAAAGATTATTTCAACACAGCTTGTGTTTCTGCCCTATTCGGTCAGAATACGGAAATTGGTATATCAATTTGGATGATGGAGCTTTATCTAAAGATCTAACCATATATAGTGCTTTCATTAGATATGATGTTGGTGTAATATATATATATATAGACATATATATATATATATATGCAGTTAAAGTATAGGTGCAAACATTAGGAAACGAAGTAAGATTTCTATGATTAACTGAGTATTATTTTCAGTTGAAACACGAACGCTAACTGGTAATACATTTTGTTGGGGATGGTTAATGTAACTATGACCCATGGGAAGTTCATAATCAATGATTACACTTGAGTAAAGTCAACATCTGGCTGATAAGTGACCTATCACGACCCTTATCGATACTTATTACCAGATCAAGACAACGATGGCTATTTACTTCAGTTAAAACTCTGATTGAATTTCTCAGATGTCTTGGTTATCGCAAGGATCAAATTAACTTTCTGAATGATTAAATTTCAATAGAAATGCTGGCCAAAACATTGCAATAATGGAATTTGATAAATCTAGCCACAAGGAGAATCATTCTAATTTTATGATATAAATCAATACAAGTGGATGGGATGGACTTGTGGTGCATCTATCAGTAATACGCCAAACGTATTTGGTGTTTGATGTTATTTACATTCAATCATTCACAAACGGAATGAGAAGCTGTCTCTGGTTTTAACAGAAATTTCACAATGATGTAACGACAGCAGAAGAATTTCCGTTTCATGCAATTTACTTTTTCTCCGAATGGTGATGTGGTTACCACAGTAAGGGATGCACCCTCGTGTATCATCACTTACCCATGGACTGTTGATTAACGGTATCATCTTTAAGGGGGTGTTCCACCGCCTAGGCTAGAGTTCAATTGCACCAGACATCTTACAAACATGCCATTCAAAAGCAGCACCCATACAGGCCAGTCTAAATGTCATAAAAGAAAGGGATGATAGGTTGGTGTTAGTGAAGGGTGTCATCATGTATTGCAATGTTCGCTTCATCCGTTGTTTGCCCAAACCGGTCTAGAAACGGCTGCTACGGCTTGATTATCGACATTATTGTTATTATTTCAAGGTATGTGATAATATACCTGTGTTTGAATTATTACTTTACCTCACCCCTGTCCTCCGGCCATTTAAAACTTGGTCAACGACCTCATTTTAAATTGCCGGGGACAGGGGTTCAGTAAATTAATAATTCACCCACAGGAATACAATTTTCTCATATTCCCTTTAGGTTTTCTATGGATGCTTTGTATTAGGTGGATAGTAAACTTCAATCCGCCCCAGCAGTTGTATTTGCTCTCTTACATTCCGCATTAAACCATCAAGGTAGGTACCTCCACTAAAAGGCATCTCAAAAGCATATTTGTGACAGACATCTTTGCCTTCATCCCTCCCGGCAATACCTTTGAGACCTCCATTATGTACCTTAGATAGGGAGGTAGGGGTGGAAAATTTCGGGATATTTGCGCACATTTCGTCTTTCATCTATTGCACACAAGATGGAGAGTGGGGTGGAGATTCAATTTGTTCCAGAAAGCTTGCGTACGTACTTCATGGTCCCTTAGCAGCCAAGTAGTATCGAAATGATATTTCCCTAATTGTATATGTGGTTTTTTTTAGTAAGACAGAGGAAAAGACAAAGAGAAGTTCACCTTTGGGGTCTCTTGAACAATAGCAGTAATACCATTCACCGACAGTCTGAGGGTAGCCGATAACAGAATAGAGTGGACCCACAGGGTCGTAGCAAGGAGATATAATCCCGTGGCTAAAGGAGATGAAGATTACGTGAATGCAATGTATAAGCTGTATGGAACTACTACGAACTGAAACCCGGTTGGTGAAATAAGTGAGTTTACTTATTCTCAAATTCACATTGTTATTACCCACATTAGGTATACAAGACATTAAATGCCATTTTCATCTACCTCAGCTTGTTCATCTACTGATTAGTGATGAGAGCGGTTTTTATTTGTTTGTTTGTTTGTTTGGGTAGTTTAAAAAACGTCCAATTTTTTTAATTAGACTTACTTTGGATTTGACTGAATCTATAAGATGAATGTAGGTAGAAATCCCACCCCTACACATTTACCTAGGAGAGAGTTCTTTTACTTCCCACATCACATAGACATGGTGTGAGAAGGATTGGCCTTTGATATTGCAGTAAATCTACCACTGTTGGGGGTGAAGGAGAAAGGTGGCTGCAATGGGACCCAAATCAACAAAGTCCAACAACTGTAGACGGGAATACATCCAAACAAATATTAACAAAGACAAAACTAAATTTTGGAAAAATGTTGAAACCTTACTGCCTAAGAAACGGAACGATGATAAATTAAACCTAGTGGACCAAGAAACAGACGTACCGATTGAGGATAGCAAGGTAGCCGAGCATATCAACTCCTATTTTACATCTATAGGAGCGAGGTTAGCGACAAAGTTCAACAACCCATGGATCAATGATGATGTAACAGCTGACACAGATATGACTTTCGAACCGATAACACTCGATGAGGTTATAGAAGCAATAAAGCAAATAGATATTACCAAATCGTCAGCCATTGATCAACTACCAAGTAGAATACTTAAAGACAGTTTTGAGGTCCTGCCTAACCAATTATTACACATATTCACACTCTCCCTAAATACGGAAACGTTCCCTGAGAGCTGGAAAATGGCTAAAGTAGTCCCAATTACTAAACCTAACTTTGTAAATGAAGTAAATAACCTCCGGCCCATTTCCCTAGTTCCATTACCGGGAAAACTACTTGAACGAGTAATTCACAGCAAAATAACAAATTACCTGGAAGTTAACCAATTATTAAACGAAAATCAACACGGTTTCAGGAAAGGGCACTCAACAGCACAAACAGCAGCAGATCTAACTGACGATTTATACACCGCACTAAATAAAGGACAGCACACAGTAGCAGTATATATAGACATGGCTAAAGCCTTTGACACGATAAATCACGAGATACTAACCCAAAAAATGCACAACCTAGAGATTTCTAAGAACATCATAAATTGGACAAAGAGCTACCTAGAACGAAGGACACAACAAACCATTGCAAATGCAATCACCTCAACGCCTAGAGAAATAATCTACGGTGTCCCACAAGGGACAATACTTGGCCCGCTATACTTTCTGATCTACATCAATAGTCTAACAAACTCGATTAAACATTCATCAATCAAACTATACGCGGATGATGCGGTTGTCTACTCTAGTGCTGAAGTAATGGCTAACATCAAAACCAACCTACAAGAAGATCTGTATAATGTCGCGAAATGGTGTGGCAACAACAGGCTCACCATAAACGCGCAAAAAACGAAAGTAATGGTCTTTGAAAAGAAATGTAACAGAAACGACACCGTGCCAATTAAGTTAATGTTCGATAACACAGAATTAGATGTAGTTAAGGAATTCTCTTACCTGGGTATCACGCTAGACAACAAGTTAAAGTTTGACACGCATATAAATAAGATGATAAGAAACGCATCACATAAAATTAAGATACTGTCACATTTACGTAAATATCTAACACAATCCCAAGCAATAACGATCTACAAAGCTAAAGTGTTACCCTACTTGGAATATGGAAACACATTGATCCATAATACGCATAGTCAACTTTTATCTAAATTGCAACGATGTCAAAACCAAGGACTCCGTATCTGCCTAAAAAGTGAACCAAGGACCCCCATTAATTATTTGCATCGAGCAGGGAAAATAAACAAATTGTATGAACGAAGGGAGTCTCACCTGCTATCGTTAGCATACCTAAGATCAAGCAACCCGAAACATGCACAAACACCATTGAGACCCACGAGACAACATGAAGGTCCGACCTTAAATTTAGTAAACAAAATAAACAGTAGTAGTTATTTCAAATCTGTCGAATATAAAACAGCAAATCTGTGGAACGATCTACCTGCAGAAACTCGTAATATTCGAACCCTAGAAGCATTTAAGGAATACACAAGGCATCGGTTGAAGACCTACCTATATAGGTAAGGGACAGTTGAAAGCCTATGTACAAAATAAAGTTATTACCCCTTTTTTCCCGTTTACATTATGCCTATATCGTACTGTAATCGTTTTGCTAATTAGTTTAAGCATAACGACTAAACCTGTAAATATGTTCGAAGAAATAACTATAAACTGGTGGAGGAACAAATTGCGCTTTTTACAGATGTATATTATATAACGTATAAAAACTGTACTACAACCTGTCATGTACGCCCGCTAGACGGGCACGGACAAGGAACTGAAACAACTGGAGGGGGTGGAAGATAAGCAAAATACTTGCTAAACCCTGACTCCAGTATAAATAAAAACTTTTTAAAAAAAAAGAAGTAATTTTCGGTAGGTTCCGCGCTCTGCATGGTTGATATCCGAAGCAGGTCACTAGTTTATGCCAAGTCGGACATATATTCACCCTATTGGTTATACCCACGCTGGATGTCTTAAGTCTTTAAGACATCATTAAAGGGGTTAAGTCTGCCTTTACATCGCATTTTAACATTTACATTTTCTTAAATTTATATTTAAAAAACAACAACAATACTATGTAGAAACATGCTACATTTGCCAGGTGCATAATCCATTCCATACATAGAAATAAAATAACATCACATAAAAGAGATGCCTTTCCAATATCAATATCAATATGCTAGTCGCCTTAACTCCAGTCGCTACTTGTTGACGTTTGCTTCTCAGACTTAAGCTGCTATATTCAAACCGGAAGTCAGCCATGCCCGTATTGACCTGGTCCCAGACTCTCTCAAAGCCTCAGCTTGGACGCGCGGCTCAGGCCCAGCATGGGCTCCTAAATCACATTCCCGTCCCTTTATCTGCACCATGAGGTGACATTTTGGTATTGACTTGGTAATAGTGTCCTGGGCCGGGCGAGGGTTGAACTAAAACCGGAGATTTCCTGGTTGGGTGAACCTGCCCTTTGGGCTGGCTCTACCGGCACCGACTGCTTTGGCTAGAGGCAGTCCACTGTACACCGAATATATCTACCAGCTATTTATAAAGCAAGGGTAAATCTCCAACCTAGAATGAACAAAAACCAAACCCCCAGCTAAAAATACATGTCAGCGGATAAATTGTGTTTTTGAGAAATCATATTTAATGAGGAACAAAGAAGGAGGACTAAAAAACATCGTTTCTGTGTCAGTGCTATTTTTGATAGATATTTATATTTAGCTGTACCCTTGAACAATGAGGGAAAAAAGATCACATGGAGTAGGCAAGCTGGCCTTTGGGTAGAAGATCTGTGGCCTTGCGGCAATTATATGAAGCTTATATGGCTTAATGGTGTGGTCAATAAGCGGACAATTAAACTGCCAGTACGGTCAGTTGGGCGGCCAGACGGACGGGTTGTGTAAGTCACCTTTAGGCTAATATGATAGGTAGACAAACCGAGTATTGATCTCATGAAGCCTGGATCAGACTCCGACACCCCCAATTAGGCCTAATTAGGAAAGACAGAGTCCATTGTGATCCCTCGGAAGAACCCTAGTACTATCTCCTTACAATATAGGTATAATTTTATACCTGATAGCTTCGATAATTGTGGGGGAGGAGTGGGGTGGGGAGTTGTCGTAAGGGTAACATTGTAGCATCACACTGGAGTATAAGTTGCGAGGTCTGTGGTTCGAGTCCAAGCCACCTTACTGTGTTACACTGCTTGTTTCTATCACCAATCGACTACGAAATATAACCCTCATTCCCATTCTCGCCAATCAATCTATCTACCATAAACTATCAGCCCTCCCTTCGCCTTTACTAGCCTATCGAATACAGACTGAAATCCTCCCTTCGCCTTTACCAACCTATCTAACACAAACTCCAGCCCTCTTTCCTCCTTTACCAGCCTATCTGATACAAACCGAAACCCCAACTTCAACTGTTCCCACTTTATCTGCTTCAAACTGCAGTCACCTTCCCACCACTGCCAACCGATCTATTACAAACTGCAGTCCCCCCTTCAGCCTCTGACAACCTTTTCAAACATATCTACTGCTGACAGATGCTCTCCCTCCCACCTTTACCAACCAATCGAATACAGACTGAAGATCTTCCTTCTACCCTTATCAGCCTATCTGCTACAGACAGCAGCACTCTCTTTTACCTTTACCAATCTATTACAAAAGGAACCCCTCTCTCTCCCATCCTTACCAACTGATCTGCAAACTAAAGCCCTCCCTCCCACCTTTCTCAACCTATCTACTACAAACTGCAGTCTTCCCTCCCACCTTTCCCAACCTATCTACTACAAACTGCAGTCCTCCCTCCCACCTTTCCCAACCTATCTACTACAAACTGCAGTCCTCCCTCCCACCTTTCCCAACCTATCTACTACAAACTGCAGTCTTCCCTCCCACCTTTCCCAACCTATCTACTACAAACTGCAGTCCTCCCTCCCACCTTTCCCAACCTATCTACTACAAACTGCAGTCTTCCCTCCCACCTTTCCCAACCTATCTACTACAAACTGCAGTCCTCCCTCCCACCTTTCCCAACCTATATACTACAAACTGCAGTCCTCCCTCCCACTTTTCCCAACCTATTTACTAAAACCTGCAGTCCTCCCTCCCACCTTTACCAACCTACCTACACATGTACTCTACACTGCAGTCCTCCCTCCCACCTTTGCCAACCAATATTTGTTTGTTTAGGTAGGTTAATATCGATTGTGTTCTATTTAGACTTAACCAACCAGTATATTACAAACTAAAGCTCTGTTCTTGACCACCCTATCTGATAGAAACTGCAACCCTGCGTTCCACCTTTACCAACCTATCTGCCACAAATTGAAGTGTTCTCTTCAACATGTGACAACCTATCTATTATCACATGAAGCTTTCCCTCACACCTTTTAACAAACTGAAATCCTCTCTATCCCAATTTCCTCCTAATCTTTCTCCTTACAACCATCCCCATACTTCCTATTGTGGATGGGAGGGTGTGGGTGACATTGGTAAGCCCCCTTGGCATGGAGAAGATGAGTTACATCTAATCATGTTTTAGGCTTTAGCCTGTTGGAACAGGGTCATATCTGACTGAGATAAAGTCCATCAGATAAGGATGATAGAAGAGCAGTAAAATGCAATCACTGCTGTGATTTGAACCTCGCATCCAGCTTTCCACAGTTCTATATGCAACTCAAATACACCACTCTGCCACCCTTTTTCCCACGGTGGTCGTCAGTTGTACCTGGTGCCCACACGTACCTCCCAGCTATTATTCATCAGGTCCCCAGGTTATGGGTTGGCCTAGATCCCCTCAGCTACCTACCTCTTAACTATTGGCGAGCTACAACTATTTCCACACACGGCTCCACCCACCCACACCCCACATTTCCGCCGGCCCTATTTTTACACACACGCTCACACCCTATACATATTTACTAGCCGTGCTTGCTTGCTGGCTGCACGTCAAATGATTCAGTAGGAAAAAATACAAGAAGATATGTCTACCTGCTTTTAAGGGCTGTGATCAGTGGCTGGGGTAGATGCTCCAGCAGGGGGTTTATTGGCACTAGATGAAACACCCCTCTCTGTCTGTAGGCGCCAGTGATGCCAATGTCCCTGGAGAACGAGAGGGGGTTGTCACAACAGGAGAAGGGGTAGGGGCGTCAGAGTTGGCCCTCCATGGCGCCAGTGAGCTCTCACTATGGGGAGCGCTCCTCGTACAACCAGAGCGCCCGTTGTGAGGAGAGGCTGGCAGGCTCTGTCTGTGGTGGTGGTAGTGGCGGTGGTGGTGGTGTTCTGATGGTGGTGGTGGTGGTGGTAATACCTCCTGCTCCACGGGTCTTGTTCCTTTACCGTACAGTCCTCTCAGCTGACTGCGACAACCGCCACTCGCCGAGAAGTCCAGCGGCAGCGGCTCCTCACGCAACACCCTCTGTGCAGGGATCGACCGAGTGGAGGGAGAACAGCGCCTGGAGGAGACAGGGCGCAAGGGGCTGGCGGGGAACGGGGAGGAGGCGCACGGGGGATTGGATCCACTTGCTGCAGGTGCCCCGGATGTTGATGTAAATACCAGAGGCGGCAGGCAGGTTGTCTGGGCTGCAGGCAGGCGCACAGGCAGGCTAGGGTTGATTGCTAAATCGCGGTTCTCTCTCCCGCCCCGTTAATGCCACACTGGTTCCCTGTGCCTGCTCTCCATCAGCTGCTCATTCGTATGACTGGCTAGGAACACGGAGAAAGCATCTGTGGCTTGGGTACAGTATCAACCAGGCCTTAAGGCTGCTGCCAGCTGGCGATTTGCTTAGGAACTACCTGGCCATAGACGGTGGTTCTTCCAGAGAACACCAGGTTGCTTGTAGATTTACTGTAAATATATATATCTTCTTTCACATCAGAGCATAAAGTGTTAATACCTTTAATTATATCTTATAAAAAAAAAGAGCGAAATCTTTGTCTTTTACAAATATGTCGAAGAATCAGAAAAAGATTGTTATCAATTTCTTACTATATGGCATAAAATTTCGTTCCTTCCTCAATACACGACACTCTCCCATAAATCATGTACATACTAGGACATATGACGTATCCAAACTTTGAAAAAGATAGGTCCCCCCATTTTCCTACTGCTCCTTACCAACTTTTGGGAAGTAGTATTGAAAAAAATATTTGCATCGGGTGATGCTCACCACGTAGTAGTATGGAAAATGTGCTGATGCGTCAGGTGTAAAATGAAGTAGTATATGAAAAGTGGAGTAGAACTACTCATAGTACTTCTCTGACATTCTAATTAAGTCATATTTTAGTTATGATTTTTTCCCCTTTGCAATCAATATACTTTTTAAATCATCGTATCCCTGAATATGATAATTCTATATTACTTGAATGATCATAGAGTTAAACTTCTATCATAATGATATTCTCACTCGAAATTAGTACCGGTACGCTCTGGTTATTCTCTAGCAACCAGCTGGAGGTGAAAACTTTTTGCCTCGTCAGATATTCATACATGTTCTCTTAAGACTATGCATCCCGTCCTTATCCAACCCTTTAAATAGGAGTGCTAGTTTGGGGTCAGACAAAAAACTAGAAATATGTTTCAAATGGAAATTGCTGCTTGAGAGAGTCCAAGAAAATGTAGGAACCATGTCTGTGTCAGTCATGGAATTGGGTCTGTGGGTAGATTCAATCCAGTTTAATTGTCGTGAAGAGGCTCAATTAATATCTACGGCATTATACGTAAGGGTCGAGAGGAATTCTATATACATGTACTGATAAAAAGTATAGTTCCATGGAAAATTGGGAAACTGCCATCTCTATTCAAATAATACGCGTCCACAACGCCACATAGACAAACAGCCCCCAGGACGTTGCTAAGACGGAGTTTAGTAATGGTTGATTAGCATACACTTCCCTAAATTAACTTAGATTTCGAGAGATATTGATCATTACACAAACAGAAAGTACTCAGCCCCGTTAAGATGAATTGTATTGCCTGTAGTGGGTCACTGCCCCCTTCCACGGTGAGAAAGCCAAATACAAAGACTCCCCTACATATGCGCCACCTACCATCTACCATCACATACACACCTACACAACCCTTGCTCCTTACTTCACCTCAACGTATTACACACACCGCAATTTGTATCCTCATTAGTCACCCACCAACCCTGAATAGCATTTTCATCTCATCCCTTTATTATGTTATTTTTCTCATTACCATATATATATATCAATCTTCTTATCAATTAAATCACCAAATCATATATTTTTTAACTATTAGCTATTTCATCATAAATTATCCTGCCTGAAAATGTTTTCTCTCTAGGAGGAATAGTTGATACTTGAAATCCATTGCCTATATTGACAAGCCGAGAAAACCATCGAGTACGAATAATTTTGCTTTTATTCTTAAATAATGTTCTGTGTTATTTCCAAAATAAATAAGATTGTAGATTACGGTAAATACAACATCTTTATACGATCAACTTATTTGGAGGACTTAATGTTAAAAAAAGTTATTCTTGATGCAACAATAATGGCATTATCTTAACAACGTCAACAATGACTAGAACTGAAATGGGTTTTCTCCAACCCGTCAGATCCTTTTAAAGCTCCCTAAATACAACAAATATATATTCTCTATGACAAATATGCACCGCTAACCGTTATGACAATAATTTCAAAGATCTTAATATTAGCTTGATAAAATACATTTCTTATCAAGTCTTAAACAAAGCCTTATTCAACGTAACGGAATTGAACTTTGGACTCACTTTGAATTCCATGTCACTGTAAAATACAGAAATTGTTGAGATTTAACATCAAGTGTAGAATCATTATATACACGAATAAACACCATGAGTACGTTAATTACAGAGACATAAAAGACATCTTTAATACTCGGATGGATAATTCTTTGACCGATTTTCTTCAATCTGACTTTTCGACCAGTTTCAAGTGCCACGCGGAAACATTGTTATATGAATGTATTCATATTTTCGGACTGAAGGTCATCGAAGACGATCTGGCCTCAAATAAACATTAGAGTGAAGTTTATTAACATGCAATCATTCACATCTCAATTGTTGACTCGATATCTGAATCATAACTATTATAAGAGTTGACAGAAATACTTTTATTCATATTGTGCAATCTATTGAAATGTCTTATGGAGGGAAACATCTCTTTCAGGCACAGGGAGACGTAAACTTATTTTGTCAGACATGAGACTGGGAAATTGCGAAAAAAAAAAGAGAAAAGGATATCGGCAGGGAGTCTAGGATCCGCCTAAGCTCCAAACAAGGTCCAAGGACAGTGTCCAGGATGTGTGTGTATGGAGGGGGGGGGGGGGCGAAGGGTGTTTATGTATGTTGAGCTTTTCTAGATGAATTCATGGGCTAAGCTCAATGCTAAAAGGACCCGGATTGCGCAAATATTGCGCATTATCTTTCAAGTATTCATTTTGGACCCCCACCCCAAAAAAGGACCATTTTCTACTCGGATTTGCATTGACCTCAAGAATGGCCCTTGCGTTGTAAGAAAACTGGGAATAGAAAGATCCCATGACTGTGTGGTACATGTCTAGTGTTATAACTGTCCTGTATTTGTATTGACAAAAATGCTGATACTGTTTTGCTATGAAGCTAATATGTTTAAACTAGCTTATAATGGACAGAAGTTGTAACCCCGATCTCACCTTGCCCCTCAACACCTGAGAAGATAGTTCTGACAAGGAACACAAGAAATCTCACACAATTAAGTTCTTGTCATGGTGTTCGCCATCAATTAATACAATTGGCTCTTTGAAACTTGCTGCAAAAGCAGAGTATACTGTTCTTTAGACTACTTGTATCACAACCATCGTCATAATGTCAAATGCATGTTGTAGACTACACCTCATGGTACGGTACTTAAGTGATGAGCTACTAATGTCGAATGATCGAACAAGGTACCTGAAGGTATTCAGCGATAGGAATTTAGGTACATTTTGGTCTATTCTGAGTCCGTGTTTTGTCAATATTTAGCAAAGAACATATCACTTACTTAGCATAAACTCTAATATGCTACAAGCAATGGTGCTCTGCAGGAATTTCAAGTAGCTTTTGATAATCTAGACTAGATTCACCATTTCCAGAATCATCAGAAGATAATTTCCCTGGTAAACACCCCGAATCAATTGACTACTCTGGCATGTACAATAACCTCACAGTAACATCCAAACTGAATAAATACATCTTTGTTGTTAAATGCACTCATTTAATACATAACATGGAAAATATAAATACTGTTTGTACAAAAATCGATAAATTGAAAGGACTCAATAGGATAATAAATAATGACTAGAATATGAATGAAGGGTAATGGATATGAAAAACACAAAATAATACAGTTATCCTTTATCCTAGATGTAATTCACTGTTTTATTCCCTAACCCCTCAGACTATTGGAAGACAATCCAAATACAATTTGGCTAATGGTACGCTTTATATTCGTTTGAATCCATACATAATATTGACTCGTCTCAGATACAAGCGGGTTTATGTTCTAAAGAATTGATGTGTAGTAATATCCGAGCGGATGCAAGGATATTGCGTAGAGTCAGTTCCAAGGAGCATATAACCACTTTTATCAGAAACCAGTCTATATTGTATGTATTATACACTTTTTATCTGACTGGTGGCGTGCTGATATTAGTTTGCATTGAGGCAGTGACCATCCGACGGTAGTGACTGTGCCTGATACACAGTGAAGCAGTATTTTAGGGGGTTAATGGCTACCATCCAACGCTGGTATCACCCACTATATTCCTGCGCGACCTAACGGGGCATTGCCATTTTGAATCATTACTAATGAAGGAAATAGTCCGAGTTTGTATGAACTTTTTTTTATGATAGTAATTCCAAAAGTAAGGTGAAAGTAATTATTTAGAATCAATATAATACCGCCAAGTGAGCTTTTTGAAATAAATATCTAATAAATTAGATAATATCCAATTCCTACAATCGGCGATCGCAGGACGTTAGTTGGCACTATACTCTTCCTGATTGGTACACTTTAACAATGTATAGCACACACCGACCACGTGGAATTTCCGTCTGGTCAATGGAACACTCCCTTCAGTTACGCCCTAATTTTTCGCACGAATTATTTTCCCATAAGCATGCTTTACTGCGTACAACAAATTCGTATGCGCCGGGTATATCCATACAAAGTCACTATAAGTTTACTATGTACACTTGGAGGTGGATAATAAATCACCATATTCAGATCTTGCCTTCAAGGACGAAATCCCCAGAATTTCTATACTATTAATATACGCATACTTCTGACCAGAGCTGAATTCGATATCATAAATCCCGTTTTGTATATGGATAATACATTGCATCACAAAAGTGCTCTGTAGCTGTATTGATAACAATGCTGCTACTATTTTGGCGTCTTTCGGTGGACATAAGTTACAATCCTGGTCCGTGAAAGGTTTGGCTTCTTCTCATGCTATCGGACATTTTGAAATTCTTTCCCATGATCCGGGATGTATCATAAATCCTGTGTCATGTTTCTGCTATGTGTCATGTTTCTGCTAGGGATTAAAACGCGAAGTGCTGTGAATTATAAAATAGATGTAATCGTTTAAAGTTGCGAAATCTATCGCGTTGGAATCAGTGTCATAATACCGTTTTCTACATGGCGTGACAGACTACAAATATTCACCAGTAATGCTGATTGATAGAACATGCTACTGTTCACTGAAATAAAGGTATCTAGAGGGCAATACCTTTTGATGTATTATTGTCACTGAAGGCTTGGCATTTACCAAAGAACATCTTACTTGCTGTCAACTAGACTATGTTACTCATAATAAAACAGGCTTTCACATAAGCAAAATTGTTATTAGGAAGTCCACAACACTCAACAAAAAGAGGTTTGACCAAGCCTTGTCCACCCTCATGGGACCCCTAAGGAGAAGCCAGTTAATCCTATATTATCATATATATACCCGTGGCCGTATCAACTACGTATACCATCCGCTTCTACCTATGTTGTATTGTCACAGTGTGACGTACGGGGTACAGCCATCCGATTAAATTCAATAGAAGGTAAAATGTCGCAATTTTAAGGTATATGATAATACAAAACAGGCTGACTGTAGTGGTATATCAAAAATATTTGGTACAATTGTCAAATAGATTATCCCTCTGCCTACAGCATCGGGATACTCTATTTAACAATTTTACAGCGTATTTTTGACGTACAACTATAGTAACCCTTTTCCCTTATACTACTAACAGCAACCTACCAGCATATTCTTCATGATTTGTTTGTGCTATTCCCCACGAATTAGATTATTCATTACGTTATTCCCCACATAATCAATTATATAACGATTTTCAGATATCTACTTGAGATCAAAGGCTATTCCATTGGAGATGGTAACCTCTCCTCATGCAAAGCATGTCTGGTAATCATTATTCCAGAGAATTTACTTTTTTTAAACGTTGGTTTACAACTACACAGCACACCCACAGGTAACACTAACCGTTTGGAGGGGGATTAAAACACATTCCCCTGAGAACGACCTTTTATCTTACCCCGGGTATTTTTCCGATACACTTAACATCGGGAACTCCTACTCAACGGCCATGGAGTATTGTATAAAAAAAACCAACTTACTGACCGATGACATCACACACATTAGCTGATCAGTCAGTAATAGGGGTGAGATAAATTCTGAACCGCACTCGATCTGTAGCCGCTGAGAATATACCATGAATTTTCTTATGCTACATAATCTCACGAGGTACATAATCTCAATAGGCCTTTTTCCACTGGCTGGTGTCGCACGTTATCTGCTTAGCTACACGATGTCTGAAGCCAAACATACCCCTGGCAACGTATATTTTAGCATTGATAAACACAGTGTATGAGCGTAATGCATTCACAATACCTGTGCACATTACTTCAAGAGAAATAACAGTGGTTGCATCGTATTCTATGGTATTCCAGCTCCGATTTGGTGTATCATACATGTATATCATCTCAATGATACTTTAGATATAACATAGGGACACTGAAACTGCATACTCATTAATACATTGGCAGACCCAGCTGTCATATGCTTATCTTTTTCCTATCTAAAACCAAGATAATTATCAAGTATAAAGTTTAGACAACCATGACTCGTTAGTACAATACTCTAGTTTGTTTTAGCAATTCAATCTGTCAAAAAACAACACTGCTGCAATCACACCCACCGTTCACACTTTAGGTGTGATTGCTGTGTGTTTCTATATGAATACTGCCGGACTCGCGGTGTTTGTCCGAGCGGCCGCGTAACGAGGCAGTGGGCCGTTAGGCGGCGCTGAACGGCAACACCTGTATAGGCAAAGCCGAGTGAGATTATGTAGCACACCAAACCTCATGGCTTCTTTTCAGCGGCTACGGAACATGATGCGCGTAATAGCGCTTGAAGTTTGTGTTTGTACATATAATTTTTTTCACTGCCTCCTGCCTTATTGTATGTATGTCGTCTTATATATACTAGTCCTAAGGACATCTAGATGGAGGATCGTCTGTGTCAAAGATGAATCTAAATGTCAATAAACTCTTCTCAATGCAGTTCCTTCTTAGTCAACCTTGACCCTATACGCCCTCCAGAGGTTACTTGTCTCCCGATTATCGCCCAGGGTAAATACAAGTTCCGCTCGCGAGTGGTTGGGCACACTACAATCATATGAAACACAGTTTTCCCATTTATATTTGAGTAACCTGAATATAATTTTGGCTTTACATGTAGAAATAGCTGAAAATTCCATTTCTGACATCAGATTTCCCATTTGAAGACTTATAAAAACCGTTAAAAAGCAATGATTGTGGGTTACGGGTCAAGGGTCTATCCCCATACAACGTCGGTAACCAGCGCACACCGGGACCTGACTGAATTCTGGGATACCTCAATAGGGTCTATACTAAACAGACGTACAATGGCGAGGTACCCACACATCAGAGTCCTCCAGAACTTCATTTATGGGCGGTGGATTGAAGACACGTTTCGCCGGATCATGCTCATCATCTGGACGGTGCGAGGGATTATCCGGGTCCAGGAGATGAGCGTTTAACCTGGAGACGGAGCACTCCTCGATAAGCCGCCAGCGGGAGGCCGGTGAGTACGGCTCCAGTCTGCCGATACCCTGCCGCTCCAGGCGTATCGCTATGAGCGACACTCGGGTTGTCGGCTCGATCTTCAGACCGTGTTTCAGGCCACACGTGCAGCATGTGAGGAGAAAACCCAGCAGGCACACAGACGAGATCACAGTCGGGATGAGCCAGAAGGGGAGGATAAACTCAGAGTCATTTCTCTTCTGTAGGACGTGATCGCTGGAGCCAGGGTTGTAGAGGCACGGGAAGCGCTTGCCTTTCCATCCAAATTTCGTCTTGTAGGACCTGACGGACCCGGCGTTTGTGCTCTTATGACGGGAACAGTGCGGACTGTAGGAACACTGAGGGGAGAGAGAGTGAACGTTATTATATAGAGACATAGTTAGTGTGACTGAATGGAATCTGTTCAGAGATATTTTGTTCGGAAATACTCACAGAGTTCGGGGAACGCAGGTGAGTATTTCTGATTAAAATATCGAGGAACAGATGAACATATTAAGTTGTAAAGGTCTTTTGAGCTACTACCAATATCACCCCGATGGTGTACTCTCTCTTTTTTTTTTCTTACCCCCCCCCCCCCCCCCCCGCAATACTGAACTGTATTAATGAAAGTTATCCATATAATCTCATACTATATCGTTTGACGTGTGATTAAAATTTTTTCCAAATGATTTCCACATCTCTCACACCTCCATGAGGAAGAGGGACTCGGAAGATTGGGAAACATTTTTCCAAAACTAATCTCATACTATAGTTTAAATCGCGATCAGATACACTTCTGTTGTGGTCTCTGTTTGAACTGGTCAGAAAAATTGTAAAATAAACAGGACTGCTACCAACCCTAGGGCAGAGTGAAGAAAACCAGCCTACCTGTATATGGCTGACACCCAAGCCCCTTTGTTAACCACGATTAATGTACCCAGATATATGCTGCTTACCTGTATAAAACAAAGGTTAATAAAGAAATTCTATTAAAAAAAAAAATGTTTGCTTATTATAAATATACCTTTAATTGGTGAAAAAAACGCCATTTTAATGACATACAAAGTCGCAGTCACAGCGGGCACGAACATTATTATTACTGCACCCCTAGCAGCGGGCAGTATTCGATAGACATTCGGACATAGGTATATAATTATATGTGTGTACTCACAGGACCTGCGTGCTCGTCTGCGTAGAGCTGTGCGTTCACGCGCCTGCCGTCATGGCGTGTGTAGTTGACGTAGATGAGCAGACACGGGTAGCTCGACGAGCACGAGGCCTTGGCACCGGCGCATAAACACGTGATCGCACGGTCGTCTTCCAATTTAGAACTCCACGTGGTGCAGTGTGTAGATCGATAGTGCAAGGTCATCAAGTGAGGTCGTATAATGAAGATAAGGAACCCTGGAATTAAAATGATAGAGTTCAGAAGAAATAAGACAAATACAACTTCTTAAAAACAAAACATTTTCTATCGTTGGAAAATCTTTAATCTGTTTACTTCATTTTAAATTTTTCGTTTAGATATTTTAATCGATCTTTTATAGCCAACCTGTCCGGACGTAGCTTCGTATTTTTTAATTATTTCAATGGAATATCTTTGAGCTGGATATAAAATGTTGTAGATCATTATGATTATTCTTACAACCCATTTCAACATTCATGCCAATTGAAATACTCAAATAATATACAAAAATCTGTTATTCTTCATAACGTATGATATTCTACATCATGCAGGTAGGTGGGGTAGATGAATTTTAAAAATGAAAATATATTTACCTGACAGTAGTAAGAAGGCACAGACACCATACCCTATTGATGAAACATATGCTGCTATGACACATTTTCTCTTACAGCAACATCTGGGGCAGCAACGACACAGGACTCCGAGTGGAGTTTTCCTGGCATGTCTGTAGATAAGCTCATTTTGGATATCTGTTTCCAATTTGTTCCAATCTTCAAAAAAGAAACCGCCACTGAAAACCAGTAAATTTGATAAAGCATTACAACTTTATGTACGGAGGCAAGTCAAGGTTAGAAAAAGCACATCGTAAATAATTTGTTTTGGTATATTTTTCTGATGCAGGCAGATGGCTTTAGTCTCGTATTCTTAAAATCGGAAAATAAGATCTAAAGGGATAAATGGCTGGATAGCCTCGCGACAAAGCTCGTTTGTTTGCCAGCCTAACAGTTGAGTAACAAACTGTCTAGCTGTCTTGTGACAGACTTTTCTTTTCTTTTTTTTCATTTCCTTGTTGTTCTTGTTGAAACAAATTTTAAATATCAAAGTTGTATGATGTTGATATAAACTCTGCGCACATGAGGTACGCTTGAACAGTAGGCTAGACCATGGAAACCAGCCTTATGAACAGGTTGAGGTCTCAGCCCCTTTATTGAGTAATATTATTGTTACTGTAATTTGGACATGCTGCCTGACTGTAAAAGAGAGTCTCAATAAAGAAATTAATAAAAAAAAAAAAAAAAAAAAAAAGACTGTCTATTATCTCACCCCTAATATAAAGTCCCATAGGCTTAACACTGAGTTCCCGTATGCCACGCTGACTGGCATACGGAATTTTATATGCCATTAGTGGCATACGGATTGTTTTCACGTAATATTCCAAAATCGAGGAGACAGGGTAGGATAAAATCAAAACCTGATTCGTTTTAATCATGGCCACCGCATTCCACTCCTGGAGTTTTGGCTCCAGACTTCACTCGGCTTTGCCTCATGAAATCACTATGCCAAACTCCAGTCGTGACATACAGTGGCCAAGATTAAAACCCATCCAGTTTTACAATAGTACGCAGTACCAGCTCCTTATAGCTTAATATTATGAGGAAACGTATTTACTGCAGGTGAATTGATGTCCGGTCATGGTATTTTGTCCCAGAAATACGTGCCGATGCCACAGGCATTACCATATTTCCAGGAAAAAAGACGAGAACAGCATCAATTCCCCAACAGTAAATGTGTTTCCTTTATTATCATATACCTGAAAATCATTTAAAAAACACCATTTTGATTACTTACATGCTAGTGGTCATTCACAACAGCCCCAAGTCACAAACAGTATCAATACTGCACCCCTAGCAGCGGGTAGTACTTCATAGACGTTCGACCACAGGTATATAATAAGAGAAAATATGATCATTGAGCCCGAAGGGATGGCCGTTAGAGGTCCTTTATATTGCATAACATATATGTCCTGACGCTGGAGGTGGAGGGATGTATTTATGTGACAAAATGCCGAGAATGACATCTCTAAGGCTCAGAATAAAACACCATTTTATTCACTTACTAGGTCATCGATTCATAGCTCATTCACTACGTCTCAGTGAGCCCAAACATTATTGACACTGCACCCCTAGCAGCGGGGAGTACATCAAAAACCAAGTAAACGGATATTCACAAACTATTAGTCTATATTGGTTGCAGTACCATCCATGTAATCTACATGTAATCTTCCAGGGAGGTGTTTTAGAGTAGTGACGACCGTGGATAGTGACCGTTTCCGTTGCACAGTCGAATTATCTTACCTGCGCATGTATAGCAAAGCTACATCCAAATAGGTCTTAGTCCATCAGTGATCGTCTCAACTCAACAGGTCTATGCAACACCTTGTCTATAAAACACCTCCCAGGACTGTAACTCAGTATTGCATGCCATAATGGAAGACCACCCACCTAGATGAATTGTGAGCTAATAATTTTTTTTAATAGGCGCTCGGGCAGAGGTATATAACAATAGAACGCATGGCATAAAATAGAGTATCAACTCCAAATATGCTTCCTTACCTCATGTTTTCTTCTTCATTTACGGGCCCGTAGACGCCTACAATTTACCTGTAAGTGGGAAATAAAAAAGAACTTGTTACACAGGAAAATACTAAAGGATATGATACATAGACATTTATATGCATCCTTGGATATTCGATCCTCTAATTCTGGTAATAATAGTTAGTTCACATTGCATAGTATATACCAATTATAAGAATTCTGCCAACGTGTTGTATAGCGAATCCATATAAAGCTGAAAATTCACGTGATGGTTAGAGGGAGTGCTTCACTGGCCCAGCGGTATGACATCAAAATGGTGCAGTGCGGCCACGCAAAGCGCCGTTACAGTGGGCGAGCTATACCGGTATTAACGTGAGTATAGTGCGGTGGAGCAGGTCACCAACACTCATCGACGTTTGCCGGCAGTGGCCCAAGTCGATGAACCAGTAAAACCTATTCCTATATACCTATGGCTGTACACTCTATGCTTACACCACGCTCTGGGGGGTGGAGTAACTATCTGATACTACCCAAGGTTGGTATACTACCCAAGGTTGCCGTATACTACCCAAGGTTGACATTTAGACCAATCAGATTGTCTCTTATTAATCCACATTTGAAGGTATATAGGAATAGGGAAACCAAGTACCAGTGAAAGGAAGTCAAAATTACTCGGTAAGGCTTGGAAAAATTACTGCCCGCGGCCAGGGCCTTGGGCAGTAATTTTTCCAAGCCTTACCTCGTAACTTTGACTTCCTTTCACCGGAACATAGTTTCCCTCTAATAGATAAGCTTTCGCTGGTTACTGGCCGGTCACCGGCTATCGATACCCATGTAGCTGCCGGCAGTGACCGGGGCAGTGGGTTTGTACACTGTAAGCATGTTTGGCAGATACCAGTTGGAGTCGGATTCATAGCAGCCCGGTAGAAGGGGTTCTTTATCTAGGTAATTGTGTATGGGCTCTTGATAAAGCCTACTCTAATAACTTATGATTAGATTCACACATCAACCTACCGACCCACCAACCTGTCCACCTACTGCCTACCTACCCACCAGCCTGCCCACCTATCAACCTGCTTATCCACCAACCTGCCCTCCAACCAACCTGCACCCAAACCAGCCTACCCAGCTAGCAGCCTGCTCACCTATCAACCTGCCTAACCACCAACCTGCCCACGTACCCATCTAGCTACGCTCTAGCCTGCCTACTTACCAACTTACTTATATGTTTGACGGATTTACTTGTAAAAACGCCCTGTCAGGGTGAAATGTACTTCCTTACCTGAATATAAAAAAAAGAAAAAAAAGAAGCAACCTGGCCAGTCAGCAGCCTTCCAGCCAGCAACCTTTTCACCTACATACAAACATACCCAATCACCACCCTGTTCTTCCGACCCACCAGGCCGCCCACCTATCAACCTACCGTACCGTACCTATCCACCAACCTGCTCCCCTACTTACCTATCCACCAACCTGCTCCCCTACTTACTTAGCTATGATTTTACTTAAATAAGCATTTACGCGGTGGCGTATGAACTAAGTGGGGGTTTTCGCGCAGTGGAACCTACTATATAGCCACCTTCCTCCCCCCCCCCCCCCCAACACCCTATCAACCTACTCATCTAGCAGGCTACCATGCTGCTGGTATTTACTAATGGCTCAGTCACACCGAGAAACAGAAGAGTTACGTAAGAGTATGGACGTGTCGAGCGTGATCCGGTGGCCTCCGTAGGCAAAAGTTGAACGGAAGGAGGCCCCCGATGCAACGCACCGGAGGAGAAACGGTCAAGTTGCGTACAAATACGAATGAGTTGCGGAAGAGTAACGGACAATTACGGAAAGTGGTACGGAAGAGTAACGGATGCCAACGGACGCCAACGGAGGATTAACGTAAAATTGCGGAAGAGTTACGGATATTTACGGAAGAGTAACGGAAAGCTTGCAGAAACTTTACGGAAGCATATATCCTACATCCCTACACCCTACACCCCTACATCTGTATATCCCTACATCATACAACCCTACATCACTACATCCTACATCCCAACATCCTACATCACTACATCCCAACATCCTACATCACTACATCCCAACATCCTACATCACTACGCTACATCCTACATCATTACATCACTGCATCACTACATCCAACATCCACACATCCTACATCACTACATCACTACATCCTACCTTCTACATCACTACATCCTACATCACTACATCACTACATCCTACATCACTAGGCTACATCCTACATCGTTACATCACTGCATCACTACATCCAACATCCACACATCCTACATTCTACCTCCTACATCCTACCTCACTACATCCTACATCACTATATCCTACATCACTACATCCTACATCACTATGTGGATGTAGTGATGTAGTGATGTAAGATTTGGGGATGTAGGGATGTAGGGATGTAGTGATGTAGGATGTGTGGATGTTGGATGTAGTGATGCAGTGATGTAATGATGTAGGATGTAGCCTAGTGATGTGGGATGTAGTGATGTAGGATGTAGTGATGTAGGATGTGGGGATGTAGGACATATACACAATATTACCATGATTTGGATCCGCGTGGTTGTATCCTCCGAGTAGTTGACGCGTAGAAATACTCCGAGCGATAGCGAGGTGTAATGCGTAGCGTCAACTACGAGGAGGATACAACCACGCGGATCCAAATCATGGTAATATTGTATTTATTACTCACCTTTCGATATTTTACTTGAAGAAATGCAGAAATACTTACCGGATCACGCCATTTTCCACAACTACGCGACTGTGGCGCCGTCTTATGTTTATCTTATATAGTTCCTAAAGAAACCGTCAGATGGCGACGCTGTCGTTTTTGGACGCATCACCTTAGTGGCCCTACGCGAGTTGTGTAGTTCCTTCATTAACGAGTTAAACTTTTTAAATCACTTACTATTTTTAGATATTATTAACCGAATCCTTATTATTTTTGGATTTAAGAAATTAATATGATATTTAGATAACTTTTCAACGTATTTAAAAAGTTATGTTTACCTTTTTTTGTGCACTTATCGCTCAGTTAAGATACGTGCGCCCGAGTGGCCACACGGATTTGTCATGGTACGATAATGGATTTTACGAATAAAGCAATGGAGAAAACAAGGTAAGAACACTTTTAACATCTTTATTGACTTATCGCAGGTTTGCTAGGAGACATTGTTACAGATGAGGTTACAGAACTGGCACTGTATACATTGTAGTTAACATTTATAGTAACACTACCTGCGATAGTCGCGCCCGTCAACATGCCATTCGTACATTTTACCAAGTTATCTAAAGGAGAACGATTTTCACTTTCGCTAGATCTTTCAACTATTTGGCATGGTTTCTTGTTAGATATAGGAACTAACTCGTTCCCCTGAATCCTCTTATTTGACCCCGTAGCTATCGAACTCATTTGTCTTTGCTGTTCTTTGCTTGCCATGCTGTAATTGTTAAGACTCTACACATTTTTGTGACCAGTCAACTGACACGCCACAGTCGGAACAATGTTGTTGTCCATTAAATTTTGACATAGTGTCTTTCTGAGCGAATGGTTCGTTATTTTACCTGTGATTCTGGCTGAAAGTGCCATACATTTTACAATTTTTTCTAGAGTGTGAACCCCCATGGGTTGGTTTGCATACCATACTGGGGCAAAAGACCAGCTACCTTTCGTTCTGCACGAAAGATAGAACGGGCTATCGGCATTACACATTGCGATTGGGCGTTTAGAAACATATTTCTTGAAAATATTTACAGGACATCTGTCTGGGTCGTTATTTGCGTATATCTTTGGCATGAAGTGTCGTGGATTAGATCCAGCTTGACCCTGTCGTGTCTTGGACAACCTTTCGTTAAATAACAGAAATTCGCTTCCGTCGTCATCCACCTGTACACTGATATCTCCAAACCTTAACTGCTTACTCTCATGCGCACCTCTAAAACCGAATCCCGATGACAAATAATAAAATACAGTGTCTTGCAAATTTTTAGGGTTGTCAGACCCCAAGACATTACACTCGACATTTACAGACATTAGACATTAGTAAGACTATCTGATTTGTTTGGTCGATTTCCTTTTCCCATGCTTTTCAGTTCCCTGCGTTTGGCCTGCAGTACTTCTCTGCTCGTTTCGAAGACTGGACTCTCAAGAATTCTTTCTCATAGCCGACATCACGAAGATACCTTTAGAAAGAAATCAAGTGAAATCGGTAGATATCTGTATCTAATTATTGTTTTTTCATTTTCAAATTAACATAAATTTTTTTTCCCCTGAAAATTAATTGATTTGATATTGTTCACGTATTTGTTTAATCATAACGTATTACACTGTAGCGTCCTATAAGCAAGCATTTGAAATATATATATTGTTTTTTTTTTGTTTTTTTTTTTTTTACCTGTCTATCCCACGGTGGATGGAAGTCAGGCTATCTGGCTCATACGATTCTCCATTGTCTTTCTTAGCGTTGTACATGTAGTTGCTTATCAAATTGTTCAGTCACTGGCTCAATTTCCTCAATTTTACAGGTTAGGTGGTGCTTTTCTTCCAGGTATTTTTCAAATCGCCTTACCACCTGAAAAAACAAATAGTATAGTATATCAATTTTAGTTAATATATAAATCTATTTTTTTTTATACAGAATTTCATAATGGTGAAATACTTATAATTTCTTTTAAAAATTATGTATATGTATTACACTAATTAAAAATTCAATATTTATTTTTAAATACCTGTTCTGTCTTTCTGTTGGTATTCTTGTTTCTTTGTCCTTTTATAAATGATTTAAGTTCACTTTCCGATAAATTTTCTTTTTCTTTTGGTACTTCAGTCTCGAAATCGTTTCCAAGACTGGCCAACAACGTTCCGATGTCATCTTCCGACGTTTTCTCGCATTCCAAGTGATTCAGGTATGTTGTTTTCATTTCATTTTCGATTAGATCATTTAAAAATTCATCTGTAATTATTTCTTGTGCTTCCTCTTCAGCGTGTATTTCTTTGAATTCATTAACTACTCCCTCTTGACGCCAATGACATTAATATCTCGTCAGCGATTTCGTTGACAATGTCGTCGCTGGCGTCCATTGCGGCGTATTCTAAATCGTTCGTCGCATACGCGGTAGATGGCGCGATGTGCGTAGTTCTAAAAACGCTCACTACGCGACGTTACCGACGTTGCGCACTATTTTCGGTCATAAAATCCGTATCCTCCTAGGAGGGTACGGAGCTCCGTATCCTCCTCAGTAGCGATCTGTAATCTCCATAGGCTTAGTATGGAGACTACGTATCATGTGGGTAATAAAGTGATGTAGGATGTAGTGATGTAGGATTTAGTGATGTAGGATGTAGTGATGTAGGATGTAGTGATGTAGGATTTAGTGATGTAGGATGTGGGGATGTAAGGATGTAGGGATGTAGGATGTAGTAATGTAGGATGTAGGATGTGGGGATGTAGGGATGTAGGATGTAGGGATGTAGGATGTAGGATGTGGGTCTGTAGGATGTAGTGATGTAGAATTTAGGGATGTGGGATGTGGGGATGTAAGATGTAGGGATGTAGGAGTGTAGGATGTGGGATGTAGGATGTGGGTCTGTAGGATGTAGTGATGTAGGTATGTAGGATGTAGTGATGCAGGATGTAGAGAAGTAGGATGTAGTGATGTAGGATGTAGGAGGTAGCACATCCCTACCTATATATCTAGTGAGAAAGCTCTCTGTAATGCTTCCGTAACACAACTGTAACACAACCGTACCACAAGAAATACCTCCGTTCCTTTACCGTTATTCTGCCGTTTATATCCGGTTGTATCCGCAAGTCTTAAGTTTCTCTTCCGTTATACATCCGCAATGCTTCCGTAAGCATCCGTTAGGCTTCCGTTGACATACGTTGCCATCCGTATACATCCGTAAAGTGTCCGTTAGAAAAAAAAACCACGGCTGAGAGATGGAAGAGCAACGGAAGAGAAACGGAAGAAAAAGGAAAGAAAACGGAAAGAAACGGAAGAAAACGGAAGAGTAACGGAAGAGTAACAGAAAATGCATCAGTGTTCTTCCGTAACCTCTCCGTTCAAAGTTTTCAACATGTTGAAAACTTTGACGGACCTCTTCCGGACCCCTGCGGATGTGTACGGATGCGAACGGAGCGATACGGAGGTCTAAAGAAGGAGTTGCGTAAGAAAGCTTCAACGGATGACCATTTTTTTCTTCCGTTTCTTTCCGGTAGGCTTCCGTAACCCCGGTGTGACTGAGCCATTATGCAAGGCATTGCAATTTTTTCCATTGAATTTGCATACGCATGTGTATGGGTAATCCAGCTCTCACGGCCCTGTGCGCTTTTTTGTTATCCCACCCCTCATATAAATCTCCATATACCCAGTACTTAAACGTGGTGTAACTGTATGCAACGGTTATGGCATAAAATATTTATGCAACTGGTGACATATGAAGTTCAAAACATGTACCGTAACAGGGTAGGATAAAATCTAAACATCACTCAATTTCATATAATTGTTGTCTTCCGCTACAGGTATCACTCAGCTCCGCTTCGTGATATCATGCCGCGAAGACAACTCATGCCATGTAATTTATAAGCAATCATATTAAATTTCGAGATGTTTCATGATAGTACCGTAGCCTACGCATTTGGTTTACCCCCCTCCCCCCATTCCTGCGGTACTTTATAGATGGCCTCCTAATATTCAGTTCACAAACGTAATAATATTCAAGCGTGATCACAACTCAAACAGGCACAAAGATGTGCATAGATTTGAGTGTTCACAACTCGAACGCATCCATCCCAAGGTAGATGAACTCTAGTTGAACCCATGCCGAAGGATCAGCAATGGCTCCTATTTTTAGTGTTGTTTGCTTATCATTTTAACACGCCCGTAGTAATACCAGACCACACATGTATCAATGTAATGAATGCTGATATTACATCAAATATACATAGATTAAATACATTTCTGCTTGCCTCCGTTATCTCTCATAAACTATCTGACAGGCTAGGACGAAGACAGTGTATCACTATCACGTATCAGGGGAGAAGTGAGGGTGTTGGGACAACCCCACTCCCCGAGTCACTCTACATCTGTCACTTATTCTTACCAACACAGGCTCCGACAGTCTCGTCCTCTGTCAGTCAGCACCGTCCAGTGGATATGAAACAGACTCTGGTAACATTCTCACAATCGGTCATCACCTACAATCTCCCATAGTGATGAGCATATAACGCAGAAGACCGACAGTGAAGACCTACCGTAATATTGTGAAGTTGACTCGCATTTATAAATTCTGCTGCTTGTTTGTGTCTGTCATTCATCGACTGGTAGATAGCGCTGCTGTATGGCTGGAGTTGTAGCGCCATCTAGAGTATTATGAAGGAGTTGGTTGTCTATTGTAATACTTGGAGGGACAATAGGCCCCCTACATCTGATATTAGGATAATTGCATCCACTCCCAATAACACCATATCGGAACAACATCATATAATTGATGTTATAATGGAAATATATGAAAATACAGTCATGCGGAGTAAATTTGAAAAGGAAATTGGATCAAATAGTTTCTGATCTGTTCTGATACAAGCAGGTCCTACATTTAATCACCACGGTACCGTACCGCTAGGCCTAGACTTGCTCAGATCTTTGATTATATGACCATTCATCAAATGATTAATCACAATCAGAATAAAGTTCATTTTAGTATGTACGGTATCCTTCTCTGACTGGCCCATGAATCAAAGTATCCCAGCGAGGAGGGTAGCCATAGTATGCAGGGACTGGAGCCAGTCTACAGTAGGCCCTACTGTTTATAGGTCCACTGGAGTGGTAAATTTATAAACTAAGCCAAGGAATTAAATTCGGTATGTATTATAATACCACGGACTTGTCCAAGTCCGTGGTATACATATAGTATATATATCCATTAGCATATGAATTATTTTAAATCAACACATTTTAGCTTCCGGGAAAATAATTTATCCTGCTTTTCTCAGTTTAAATAAAACTATTCTCAATGGAAAATTGTGAAACAACACTGTGCTGGAAAATTTGTATTAACACTACGCTTGAAAACAACATTAACGGCACTTCAAAAGGTGAGATGGAACGAGTTATTTGTGCATATTGTTATCACATCTCATATATCATTAATTGTCCATAATTCTCTTATCTTTATGGTATACGAAAGTACTTATTTCAAAATTTAATTCGCAGACGGTCTATTCTAGTTTTTGAAAGTTGACGCCTTCTGCAGAATTCATTACTGCAGGTATTATATTTTCACTGTAATTTGGTCTACAAGTCCATCATAGATAATTGTTGCCGTAAGCGTATCCCTCATTCGTCTCACTTCTTTCTGGAGCATATAATTCTAAGAGTAAGCATTAAGATTTCATTCGTTCAGTGATTGAGTAATTTCAACGGTTTCGACAAACGGAATCCTTGTATTAACAATGAGATTTAAAAATATCAGTGGAAATTCTAAGTTATTTTTAAAATGATTATTCTAGTTTAGGCTACATATATGATAATCCTTTGTATGCCTTCAACTATAGTGGCGTCTTATACAATGCAAAGCATATGGAATAGTAAAGTGATTTTTACCACACAAAACCACATTCATTTAAATAAATTTTAAATCGTTTATTGATGATTAATAGACGGTGTACAGGCAAGTTGATGTGATGAGTGGTCTGTGAATCATTAATACCCCCGGTACCTCGATGTTTCGACAAATCGGTGTATCTTCATGAGGAGTTGTTGGGTTTGAAGTGACTATGGAGAGTTATTGGCCTGCATGCCAAGAAGAAACTGCGTCGCGAGATCCGAAGCCATTGAAAATATCCCATGCGTTTTAGTTGCGGAATAATCTCATGAGGCAAAGCCGCGTGAAATTATATAGCAGACCAAATGAATGGCATATTTTTAGCAGCTACGGATTGAGTGCAGTTCAGATTTTATCTTAACCCTAACACTAACTGAATGGCCAATGTTTGAGACGTTATCCCCGATTAAGTGATTTAGTTCACAATACTTCATGGGCATTGAGTGCGAGTTCCCTACGTATGGGGGAAATACCAGGGGTGAGATACTAGGATAAACTATCACTTCCGCCTATGACGGATGAGTGCAGCTCACTCGTTGAACTATTGTAAAAGTTTACTTTTTTACAATGATGGATACTACGTTTTTCCGTGAAAATGAAGGTTTTGAGCGGGAAAGGCACGGGAAAGTCATGCACCTCTTAGCAGGGGAGAAATTAAGATTGAAAAGGTGTGAGAGGAAATGCCACCTCTCTAAAGAATGTGTCGATTTCGGACCTCCCATAGACTCCTATGCTGAAGCCTATTTTTGCCTCCTTTCTAAACTTGTGATCTGACCGACAGTCATATCTGCAGCTCTATATATAAAACATATGATACTGCCCTCATGATGGCCAATTATGGATTTACTAATTACATATGGAATTGGATTGTATATTGCTGTTTAATTAACAGATAATCTAATATTGCTGATAAGGTTGTAGTGGGACGGGAATCCAGCAGTGTTCGTTTGTTTCACGGAAGGTGGCGCGATATGCCGATCCCTACTGTGCAGTGATTCCGGACAACGCCGCACACGAGAGTGGCGCGGCGGAGACCGGGATTACGTAACGCTTAGTATATATACTCAGCGTTCACAGTAGGTCGACAGGCTGTCCTCGCGCGTCCCTTCTACGGAACGGATCCTTGGGCCCTCACTTTGCAGGCGGGTTTTTGTAACCTTCCTGGTGGTTAGACTAATCCTCCGGATTAGCCTATCCAGCGTTACCTAGCACCTATGTGCTAGGGTACTGTACTTGTGGGGAAGATCTTCCAGATCTTTCCGGGAAGTAAGTGATTAATAAACATCCTTGTTTATTGAATGACGTTGTTGTGTTATGTGTGAATAGGTCTGTGCAAACTAACCGAAAACTGAACCAACCTACGTAAGTGCGTAGGGTGGGATCCTGCCTGGAACTAGCGTTCCGGATTGGGGTCATCCAACCTGCTAGACAGGTGGCGACCACCACACTGGTGCCGTGACCAGGATCCCAGGTTGCTTGCACAACCCGGGATTCTCGGTAAATGCACGGATCTGGAATAAAAACCAGATCTAAGGCTGAACAGGAGAGTGAAGATGGGGAGGTAACTTCTCAACAAACTCTTCCGGCCCGGAATGACGACAAGTCTCCAAAACCAGAGGGAGGGGGTGAAACCCAGAAGTCTGGCAAGGAGAAATCTCGGAAGAGAACCGCCGCTCAGAATCTGAGTTCGACGGTCCTGAAGAGTTTCAGTCCGGCGGCCGACAGCCGACATGGCCCCGCAAGGGATCTGGAGGGACTCAGTAAAATTGGGTCTCAGACAGATAGTCCCGGAGAGTCTAGTACTCCCCGGAATAGGTCGGAAAATACCTTAAGGGTATCTTCCGATGAAGTTCCTGTAGGTTTCCTTGGACCCGAACTCTTAGCCGAGTTTGATAGGGAGAGGGAAGCCAGAGACATGTGTCGGGAACTAGAAGCTCGAAACCGTGAGATCGCCGAGAAGGTAGCCCAAAGGCACCATAACTTGGAAGAACTCTCGGTGCGCGAGATTGAGACTCTAGAAAAAATCGAGCGATTGGACCAACATGTACAATACATGAAGGACCAAGTTCGACTAGCAGAGACAGAATCATCCCAACGGATGCCTATGTCCCAAGCTGGCTGGAGTAATGTGAGAGATCATCTATATTCCTCACCAGGGAGAGTAGAGGATCCAGAGAAGACCCCTAACAGATTCATATCTGGAACAAAGGGTGTAAAGACGCCCAGAGAACGCAGCCAGAAAAAACGCTGTCATTCCAAAACCTTACGGGAAAGGAATGGAGTGGGAACACTGGTTCGCGGGATTTTGTGAGGATATACAATGTAATGGCTGGAATAAAATCGATGCATTGCCATACCTCAAAAGAGCGTTGCGAGATGGACCCGGGGAAGCTGCACTTCGCGCTTTTCGCCGTTCCGGTGGTACGGAATGGGATGAGTTAGTGGAGGTAGCCTCATACTACTGTGGTCAGTTGGTAACGCTGAACCCCCGTTCCACTTTTCTAAAGAGGATCCAGGGTAAAGAGGAGACAACTCGCGCCTATGGGCTAGCTTTGCAACAAATGTTGTTAGAGGTTTACCCAGGGAAGGGATTAGATTCTCCTGCGCTGCATGAAGATCTACAAACTCAGTTTGTAAAAGGACTTCGAGATGATGACGTGAGAGCGGAAGTCATCTCTAAATGGGAGCCCGGTATGAACTTCATGCAGGTATTGCGAATAGTAGATGCCTATGAACAACGGTGTATACTATTCGGAAAATATGCTAATCCAGGGAAAACTTCTCGGGTTAACATAGTGGGTTCTACTTGGTCACAAGTAGAGGAAGATACCTACGAGTGTCAGGAAGCGGAAATAGAGGATATACTCTCTAATGTCCGCTCCATGGTACTCGGAAGAGGAGGTTTCAATAGACGGGGACGTGGAAGAGGTCGAACCCCTAGCTTTGGAAGGAACAGCGATGTACCTTCTGTGGCAGAGGCAAAACCAATAACCACTGATCCTGAAGGAAATTCCTCAGAGGTTATGAAGTTGTTGACCAAAATCAACGAAAGACTGAATCAGGTGGAGAAAAACCAGCTGGATGTCCGACGTTGTTGGCGGTGCAACAAAATGGAACATATCTCTCCAGATTGTCCAGAAGCCCGGAACGTTACTACGGTGGAAACATCTCGTAGTCTGCCTGCGTTGATGGTTGCCTCTCAGAGTGAACCGGAAAACAAAGGAGGACTGTAGCGAGTGGCAACACTGCGGTCCGGGAAGGAAAGTGCCAGGAGACACAAACCTGTGAGATGTATAAGGAGGAAAATATTTCCAACTTACCAGAAAAGGGGAAGATACAAAATACGGTCGCAACGATCTGTAGTAAGTATCTTTCAGCCGGGCATCCTTGTCTGCAATGGCTTTGTCAACGCGGATGGGATCTTGGAACCTTGGATGGAATCTCACGGTTTATAAGACAACCGTCCCCATTAGGAGGACGACGTTGGTATGTGCCGGCTAGAATTCAAGGAAGAAAGGTGGATCTATTGTTGGATACTGGTGCTAGTCGCTCTGTGTTAAACAACGGACTCTATCAGTCTCTTGGATTTGCGCAGGAATGTCATGTTCCTGGAGCCTCGGCAAAAGCTGCTAATGGTACTCATATGAGGTGCTATGGTAGTGTGATTATTCCAGTCTCAATAGGTAACACTGAATTCGTATGGGGTCCCATACTCAGTGATATCGAAGAAAGTGGAATATTAGGCGTAGATTTTCTCACCCTCTATGGAGGCTCTGTAGATCTACCCGATGGCACTCTCCGACTCAAATTTCCTGAGTTAATGGAAGTGGAATGTAGTTGTCGACGGATTTCTTCTTTGATTTCTGTTCGACAAGATGTGGGCATCCCCCCCCAGCAGATGGTTAATGTCCTGATAGCTGGGGAAGGTGACCTACCACGTGGAGATGCACTTTTCGAGCCAGACCCAGAACTGTTTTCTAAAAAAGGAATACAGGCCTGGGATACCCTGATCGGAAGTGCCAGAGAAGGATCAATTCCTATAAGTAATCATACCTCCGGGTTGATTAAATTAAGGAAGGGTGATACATTGGGCTGGGTAACTCTAGCTCATGTAGATGGCCTAGTGGACTCCAGTCCACAGGGAATCACACCTATTCCCGTTTCCGAAATAACCGGGGAAGATGGACAATCTAAACTGGAAAGGTCGGACTTAATAAGAAATGATTGTGAAGAAGTGCGGGTTAGTGCTATCGATACAGGAACGGGATCCCTTCCAGTTTCGAGTCCATTGCACGAAACTCTGGAAACTTTAGTTCAGACGACAGACACACTAAACAGTGGGGAACGACATGAACTAAGGATTCTTTTGAAAAAAATGGAGTCAATCTTTACTTGACCTGGAGATCCCTTGGGGAGAACGGATCGAGTAGAACACACGATTGACACTGAAGGTCATCAACCTTTCCGCCTTCCCTATCGACGGCTACCTCCGGTAAAACGGGAAGCTTTAGAAGAGGAAGTAGGGAAAATGATGGACCAGAAAGTAATCATCCCCAGTGCAAGTCCTTGGGCTAGCCCAGTGGTAATGGTTACTAAAAAGGATGGTACTTGCCGATTCTGTATTGATTACAGAAAATTGAATGGTATCACCCGGAAGAATGCCTACCCAATACCTCGGATCGATGAGAGTCTCGACTCTCTGGGAGGGAACCAGTGGTTTTGTACTCTGGATCTCCAGTCTGGATATTGGCAGGTAAAGATGAACAGTGGCGATCAGTCTAAAACGGCGTTCACCACTCATCAAGGGCTTTACGAGTTCACAGTAATGCCATTTGGCCTCTGTAACGCTCCTGCGACTTTCGAATCCATGATGGATCAGATGTTGCGGGGTCTACAGTGGAAAAAGTGTTTGGTTTATCTAGACGACATAATCATCTTCGGAAAGAATTATGTTGAATGTTTAGAGAACCTGAGAGAGGTATTTGAGCGTATTCAATCTTATGGGTTGAAACTCAAACCTCAAAAATGTAAACTGTTTCGCAAATCTGTGGAATACTTGGGACGGATAGTTTCTGGAAATGGAATCCGGGCAGATCCTTCTAAGTTGGAGGTAGTGGCTAATTGGCCACGCCCCCAGAATATAAAAGACATAAGGTCTTTCCTAGGATTTTGTTCGTATTACCGCGACTTTATCCCGGGTTTTTCTGTAATTGCACACCCTATGCAACAGTATGTAGTACTAGATAAGCCAGGGAAGCAAAAAGAGATCCAATGGACTCCGGAAGCTGAACACGCTTTTCTGGGACTAAAAAGAAAGTTTACGGAGACCCCCGTATTGAAATACCCTCTAGCCCAGGGTCGGTTCATTCTCGACACTGACGCTAGTAATGAGAGTATTGGAGCGGCTTTGTCTCAGATACAAGATGGTATAGAAGTTCCAATAGCTTTTGCCAGCAACAGCTTAAGTAAAAGTCAGCGGAACTACTGTACTACTAAGAGGGAACTCTTAGCGGTTGTGGTGTATGTAAGAAAATATCGACACTTCTTAGCAGGTGGAGATTTCATCCTACGTACTGACCATTCTTCTCTCAAATGGCTCTTTAACTTTAAAGATGCCGAGGGAATGATTGGAAGATGGCTGGCAGCTCTCTCCGAATTCGTGTTGACTAACTGCCAGATTGAACACCGGGCTGGAAAGTCACACATTAATGCGGATTGTCTCTCAAGGAGACCAGTGCGGAAATGTGGACGACCAGATTGCCGGGATTGTGGCGAGCATAGAGCAGTCATAGCTACTCTACGTTCCCAGAAAGTGAAGCTGCCATTAAACTATCAGTGGACACTAGAACAGATTAAGGAAAGTCAACAGGCTGACCCAGATTTGTTCCGGTTAACTAAATTGATAGCTAATGGACTCCATAGACCTACAGGACCCGAGATCTCGCCTGAAAACCGAGAATTTCGGAATCTATGTGGTCAATGGAAAGAGCTAGAGGTCCGAGATGGAGTATTATATCGATGGAGAACCACATTGCAACCACTTAAACGTGCTCTACAACTAGTGGTCCCTCGAGAATTACGATCCGGACTAATGACCCTATGTCATGAACATAGGAGTGCAGCTCATCTAGGACGGAAAAGAACGGTAGCCAGAATAAGGCGTCGTTACTACTGGCCTGGAATGGGTGCAGATATTCGAAGATGGATATCTGGATGTTCCATATGTAGCAAAGTCAAACCCGGGGTAGGACTCGGAAAGATGCCGTTACAACAGGAACTGTTTGGTGTCAGGTTTGCCAGAATCGCTCTAGATATCATATCTTGTATCGACGAGTCAGAGGAAGGCAATACCTGTATGATGGTGGTGATGGATTATTAAACAAAATATGTGCAGATCTATCCCATGAAAAATCACAAAGCTGCCACATGTGCGGAAGCTTTAGTGAGAAACTGGATGTTGCCTTTTGGAACTCCGAGCGTACTACATTCCGACCAAGGAAGGGAATTTGAATCCCAGATCTGGAAAGAAATGTGTAGGATACTCGAGATTAAAAAGACACATACGAATCCATATCGTCCCCAATCAGATGGTATGGTAGAGAGATTCAACCGGACATTGATCCAGTGTCTTCGGACCCTGGTAGATGAAAATCGGAAGAATTGGGATGAATTAGCACCATTTATAGCTCACGCATATAATGGGACCATTCATTCAAGCACGGGGTGTTCACCTAATTTACTCGTCTTTGGCGAGGAAATAGTAATGCCCGCGGACATAGTCTATTGGGTTCCTGGAATGTCTACGGATGATCCTTGTCCCATAGGATTTGTCGAAAAACTCAGAGAACGTTTTATAGAGGGATATTACCTTGCGAGACGGAATCTGACGAAAGCAGCGGAGTGGCAAAAGACTGGACATGACGTCAATCTTAAACCACGTAAGTTCCGAGTAGGAGACCGGGTTGTACGATACCACACTCCGTTGGTAAATGTAAAACTCGCTCCTAACTGGGACGGACCGTTCAGGGCCCTGTTTTTTAGTCACGACATTCATAACTTACGACACATATTTGCTGTCAGTGTGCTATAGAGCTACGATCTTAAGCTGGCTGCGACACTTGCTGTAGATACGACACATAGGGAGGTAAAAGGTGTGCTATAGTCACGACACTCTGTGGCCAATGGACCGGAAATTGTCGCCAATAGTGTCGTATATCTAAGACCACTCTAGACATGTCGTACAGAATGCGCAACTTCACTTCTCGTAAGAATTAAGCAATGAAATTTTAACACGAGTAAGGTATACATATAACCAATAATCGTACCATATATGAAGAAAATCGGTCGCAGCGTTCCGAAGAATGTTCCAACTTTGAAGTTTCACACCCTGCTACAAAGCGGGATGTGTCACTGAACACGGGTCCTACTGGGAAACCAGGGAAGTCCCGGGTTCAAAGAGCCGGGAAGCCGGGTGTCAAACCCCCGTCAACACGGCGGAGGCAGACCCCGATAGGGAAGTCCCGGTCAAAGGTT
The DNA here is from genome assembly GCA_950022655.1 of Alentia gelatinosa. NCBI lineage: Eukaryota > Metazoa > Annelida > Polychaeta > Phyllodocida > Polynoidae > Alentia > Alentia gelatinosa. The sequence continues at coordinate 22,703,177 of OX465589.1, read as the reverse complement.
ACCGGGGTTCCGAGTGGGTGCTCGCCTACACGGCGAAAACCGGGACGTCCGCGGAAGGTGATTCCTACTTACGCTAACCTAAAAAGGGAAGTGTGGGTAGAAGAAAAACCTGATATGGAAAAGTCTAAATTTGCTACAAATCGAGCCGTGTATAATAAACATGGTTCGAGATGTAGAATGGAGTCTAAAATAGACTCAAAACCCCGCCGCAGCTCTCGACTAAAATCAAAGGCTGTGGTTAGCTACAAAGAGTAGTGGTGCCGGGGTTGTCGAAAACACAACGAGAAGCAATGGTACGAAATGTAGATCGTTGGTAGTCAGTGGCGTGTCAATTATACATGAATGTTGATCAAACAGTTACCTTAAAATCAGTCGTTATGTGCCGCATCCCAGACGTTGCTCTAAGGGACCCCGTCGAGGACCCTCTAGAGGCTGCAGAATTGCCGAACGCTCTGAAAGGTCTGATCCATTTACATGGAAATTAGACAAGTCTCCCATACTATCAGCGAGATACACGACGGCGATAAGAAATCCCACACGGTAGAGAACTCGGGGTGGAGCTCGAAAAGGGGTTTCCCCGGGTTCCGGAACCTGTGCTGGGTGATTGAAGGCGTGAACGAATCAAGTCGAGCGTAACGCTGACCTTTGGTTTCTTCACGCATGCGGTGTTGAGACGCTCAAGATGAGCCAGTCTCGACACGGTTGATTGGTTCGCGACTGTGAATCTAGGACACTTAGGAGTATATAAGACCCTGTTTTTTCAGTAGTCTTCACTCTGTGATCGGAGTGGTGCCTAGCACCACAGGAGTCGGGCGGTAGCAGCATGGCTGACCGTGCCCCGTCTACGGAGGGTGAGCGCGAGCTCCCCTCACCCCTGCCCGGATCCTCAGCTTCGGCTGAGCGGGGGGCAGATCTGGACGATGATGCTTTGCTCATCGGGTCAGATGATGGTGATTTTGACCTGGAAGGGGACGAGTCTGAGGACTCTGTTCTTCTTGGAGAAACCCGAGATGAACGACCCGGAAAGGGAAAAAGTCACACCGGGAAGAAGTCCGAGGCGGCCCCGGCCGCTAAGGGCTCTTCTGGTGCCCGTCCGAAGACGAGCTCAGTGAAAACTGAGGCCTCTGACTCGGATGTGGTTATGGCCGAAGGTTCCGAATCGGAGCGCAATACGCCGAGGCGAGGCCGAGCCCGCCCGCGTCGTCGCTCTCCGAGGAAGTCCTCCGAAGACATGGGTTCCAGGCATGAGGTTTCAACCCAGAGCCTGGAACAGATGTTAGCTGGGATCCCAGATCCCAAAACGCGTGCCATAGTACAGTCAATGTACCAAAATTGGACTCCACCCAGAGTGGAGCTGGCAGAAGCCGGGACCTTTTTGGCCCCGGGTCCGGTAGCAAAACCCGGAAAGTCTGAGGCTGGGACAGAGACGGCTATGGAGACTGATTCGTCAGTTGGGGACGACTCTGTAAAAGGGTCGTCCAGCAAAGGTGAGAAACCGGTGTCACCACCGGCTAAACCCGCGCCGGGGAAGTCTGTCAGTAAGACTGAGGTGTCAAAACGTCGGGAAGCTGACAAGACTGAGCCACAGCTTTCGAAACAGAACCAAAAGCGACTCCGTCGTGCAGCCCGGAAACGGGCTGAGGCGGAGCTAGAAAGGACAGGAGGTCAGCCGAAATCGCGTGACTCGCAGAAAGGGAAACCTCAAACCGGGAAGCGTGAGGAGTCGAAGGGGGCTGAGTCGAAAGGCTCGGGCAAACCCGCGGCGCAGGCTGGACCTAGTGCGGCTGACGCTACACCGAGTACCTCAACAGGTGCCACGGGTGGCGGAGAGGTCAAGTGTTGGGGAACGGAGATGGACAAGGCTAAACCCCTGGTCCCATCCAACCCCGACAATGATGACGGTGATTTCCAACCTGGCGTAAAGCGGGCTGGGAAGAGAACGGTAGCTAGACAGATACCCGCATCTTTGCTGGGCAAGACTTACACTTGCCTAGAAGATCTCCGTCATGGGAACCGACATTACATCCCCGATGGTGTCGGTTTAGATGGAACCTCGGATGACGAGGAATGGCTAGTTGACAAGGGTTCTCCTAACGCCTGGTACATCGACCGGGTGAAAGGAGTGTCCCGAATTAGCCGGCTGAAGTACGAGGATCAGGTCAAAGACCGGATCGCGTACGCATGGCACAAGTTTGGGAACGGCAATCATTGTGTCTTCTTGAGTTGCCATGGGAGGGACAAGAAATTGTCACCGACCTACGCGACTGAAGGTCGTTACGCTAGGCACCTCGTAGAGGTACACTTAGCCGAACGACCATGGCTACAGTGCCTTGGCAAGAAGGGTGGTTCTTGTCAGGCCGGGTGTGCCAGTTCAAGGCGATCGTGTCTAGTCAGACACATTGCCCTGGAACACCGGACTGCTGGTGCTGCTGCTCGGGAACGGGTCATGAATCTGTGGCAGAGATTCGTTGACTTAGGTTCCGAGGCTCAGAAAGGCAAACCGGAACCCGAGACTTGTGTGACAGACGGTCGATTGTTTAAGATCGGATGGAAGAAGAATCCTGGCTGGTTCGGGAGTCTGATGCTATCCGCTTCAAAACATCGACAGATGTCAAAGGAGTCGAGGAAGAAACGGTCCCTTAGCCGGGAACCGTCTCAAAAGTCCTCGAAGGCTAAACGACGGGTCAAGAAGCTGTCATCGTCCTCGTCCAGCGAGACTGACACTTCTGAGCGATCCAGTCGGAAGCCCAGGAAGAAATTGGCTCCGGGTAAGCACACCATCGCTGACGTGATGGAAGCTGCTTACCAGGTAAGGCCAAAGTTGTCTGGGGGATTGAAACTCTTCTCAGACCTGAGTGAACGAAACGTTCCAACGGCTTCAAAAGCCCGCGGACCCGTAGAAAAACCAGATGGGACTCGTCCTAGCTCAAGTCTTTCGGGAGTTTCCCCGCTCAACAGAGGTGCTACCCAAGCACCCGGGAAAGTTGAGGAGGAAGAGGCCTTTCCGGCACTCCCTCCACCAACCAACCCGGTTGTTGAGGTAAAGAAGAAACCAACGACACAACCACCCGTTGCATCGAAGGTGACTTCTTCTCCCTGTGCGATGTCGGTTGAATACGTCCAACGGGCGGATCAGCTAGAGTCGCATATAGGTGGCACCTTGGAGGGCCGTGTCCGAACGGGCGCGCAGTCTCTCCATGAAGGCCTCGTTAAGGAGCTAGTGAACCTAGCCCGATTCGAGGTAAGAGAAGCCACGAAAGGCCTGGCTAAACAGTACGCGTTGGACTTAGAGGACGCGCATATTGCGAAAACCACGGCCCAGTCGAGGTTTGCCCGGGCGGAAGCCCAGACCCATTGCCAAGATGAACGTTGTCTTCGGCACTTGGGTATGTCGCTCTATGACATCGGTGACGACCCGCAAGCCCTTGAGGAAGCGTGGTTGGCCCGACAAAGGAGCCGGGGAAGATTTCTTCAGTTCACCACGGAAGAATCAAACCCGACACGTCAGCAACTCGCTGGCATGTTGGGATGGTCACCCGTGGAAGAAACTTCCCACCAGGACACTACATCCATAGCGGCTCAGCCCATGGATGTCAGTGTAGATACTCCGCTGTCAGGACCCGGTCAGACCCCACAGGATCAGACTGAAGTCCTACAGCCGAGGAGGCCTCCCGCCGTGACACGGGCTGAAAAATCAGCAAAGCCTTCCAGGGCTAAGCCGGTAGATCAGCCCGAGGAACCAAGTGGGGCACTGGGGGTGAATGCCAACATCATCCCATTGAAGTCTGGAATCTTTTTAGATACCGGATCAACCTCTCTACAGCAGTTGATGTCTCAGTTGCAGCCTACGTCTGCGCTGAGTCCACTGCGACCGGAGAGGACTGCCCTGGCAACGTTGGTTCCACCGACGGCTAGTGCACCAAGCCAGTCGGAACTTCTCGACCTCAGGATATCCTCTGACGAGGATATTTAGGGGTTGATAATGACCGACTCGGCTGGTGCCTAACAAGCCGGGAAGACGCCGTCTAAACTCGGAACCGGCAGAGCCAACAACTCTCCTGGATCCGAAGTCAGACGGGTATGGGAAGTCCCGGGGAGAAATTTTTTTTTTTCCGACCTAGCTACTTCCATAATGTGGCCTCCTAGCCAGAATTCTGCACTTTCTCAGCGTTCCGCGAGGATCGCTGGGAGGGGTGGAGAGAAAGTTAGGAGTAACCAATGATAAGCGATCCTGGGTTGGGGCTGGGGAAAGTCAGTAAAATGACTTCTCTAAGGCACAACCCTGGTTTCAGACGGCTGAAGGTTCTCTCGATGGTCAGGCCCGTAATAGGCCCCCATCACGAAAACCTCCGGCCTGTGGTGTGGATATCGTCCACACTAGTACTTGGTACCAGGTAAGGAAGATAATGCCTTTCGGGTATAGATCTGACTTACCAGGTCTGTGTCGGAACTGAGTTCATCGACTCGATAGTGAGATAGTAGGCGTAACCCCTGATCTGTTGGATTACGCCGGCTATTTCTACCTTGGGTCGGTGATCGTAAGTTCTGAATCCGGCTTAGAATTGGGGCCTTAATTGGTACTCGATTCGAGCCGAGAAAAAGATATGCCAGTATAGCTGGAGTCAAAATGAAAGAACACTGATACCACACACTCTTACCAGGTGGATGGAGAATTGTTTTGCCTTTTTGGCCGTTATTTCCGTATTCGGAAACTTTCAACTCGGAAGGTGTTTAGCGAGGCTAACCCTTCTCTACTTATGGATGTCTTCCAACTTGAAGAACAGTGGGAAGCCCAGCACCCGTCGGCATCGGGCTGAATGTAGTAGGTCTGCTACGCCGATGGGCCAGCTGGGCTCGATACTTTAAGATGAGAAAGAGAACGACACTTCACTCGCCGGGAGCTAACAGAGGACTTCAACAAGATCCGGAACAGCTGGAGGCAGAGTGCTCGATAGGCCGGGCTGACCACCTGTAGGTCCGTGACTGTCGAGTCTTCCCTGCCCAACGCTCAAGAATCCGCTCCCCGGCTCAAGATGGGTGAATATCACATTTATTCAAGGTGCTAGCGTGGCTAGTCCTTCATTCTTCAAATGTCGTTTCCTCTTTCCTAAATGTCATATCTTCCATATTTTTAATAATTTCTCCATCTTACAATTCCACCTTTTTCACTTATACGTTGGTATCAGTGAATTCTTGTGAACACCAGGAAGCTAGAGATTAGACCAAGAACTGCTGGATATATGTTGTAATTTTTAATTGGGTAGTCCCTTAGCAGCAAAATGGCTGCCTTGGTTCCCCCCTTAGTAAAAACTGGGAGGGGTAATGTAGTGGGACGGGAATCCAGCAGTGTTCGTTTGTTTCACGGAAGGTGGCGCGATATGCCGATCCTTACTGTGCAGTGATTCCGGACAACGCCGCACACGAGAGTGGCGCGGCGGAGACCGGGATTACGTAACGCTTAGTATATATACTCAGCGTTCACAGTAGGTCGTCAGGCTGTCCTCGCGCGTCCCTTCTACGGAACGGATCCTTGGGCCCTCACTTTGCAGGCGGGTTCTTGTAACCTTCCTGGTGGTTAGGCTAATCCGGAGTTATCCAGCATTACCTAGCACCTATGTGCTAGGGTACTGTACTTGTGGAGAAGATCTTCCAGATCTTTCCGGGAAGTAAGTGATTAATAACCATCCTTGTTTATTAAATGACGTTGTTGTGTTATGTGTGAATAGGTCTGTGCAAACTAACCGAAAACCGAACCAACCTACGTAAGTGCATAGGGTGCGATCCTGCCTGGAACTAGCGTTCCGGATTGGGGTCATCCAACCTGCTAGACAGGCGGGGACCACCACAAGGTGATAGGCTCATTCTCACAGAACCAGTGCAAGTCCAATTTTAGTCGTTTCCTGCATTCTAATTTTTTCCGACTGTATTCAATGTTTATTTTTTCAGTTTTAAATGATCGATCTCCCCGTGTGCTCGAGGGGGAGTATGGGTTTTACTGGTCAAATATCAATATTTTGGTCTGCAGGGGGTCACCTAAAATTGACAAAACCATTCATTGAAAACATGTTTTTTACAAATAACTAATTGTTCACCCTACTGGAGGATTTTTTTTCTATTTTTCCCCAAGAGTTTCTCGTTTAAATTTTATTATCAGCAAAAATTGGGTAATAATCGAAAAAAATTGAAAATTTCATATGCTTGAATAGGTTGGTGAAACTCGGTATCCTGCAACGTGATCGGGTAATTAGAACGTTTTTTTATTTATTATGAGTAAAACATGAACTGTAATTATTATTGTATATGGCTAGAACATCATTTGAAGTATCTCCTTATCAAGAAAATAAACTTTTAAATGCAAAAACAGCTTTTCCATTTCATTTAATATTTGTACTTCATCCCATTTTTTGGCTGTATTTAGCCCTTTGGCCTACAGAGACAGTTATTTTGCCATAGTATAGTCAATTATATTATTTAACTAATAAAACTGGCACAATAATTAACAATCCTTAATACTTTTTTTTTTTTTTTTTTTGAAAGCAGTTTTTTGAGGTTATCTGTTGACATACATCATCATTGGTCGTACATTTATCATTGCTGAAGTCTTTGTTACATAGTTGTTATAAAGCATGTCGCTTTGTCGTGTATAAAACGCCTATCTTTAAAGTCCATTTCTTTAAGGTACTGCTTTCTTTTTTTGGTATTTTATATATAGTAACGTTAAAAGAAAATGGTGCAGTTCGGAATTCGTAGTGCAAATTGCGAGGTCAACTATATTAACTATAACCAGTACAAAGTCAGTGTAGAATCTATGCTCTACTCTAACACAAACATGTATGAGACAATGTAACACAAGGTCGACAGTATGTATTGGAGAGTATGACATGATACATAAGCTGTGTCAAGACTGACAAGGAAACTCACAGCATTCTATCATTACACACACAGCCGTCTATTGTTACAATTGGAGGTGTCCCTAACCCCTCCCCAGTAATATCCCGTCTCCGGCATCCAAGATAATATGTACTAGTGTATCTTAAAGTAGAGACACTAAATATAGAGACAGGGTCAGAACGGGTAGTTCCCGTAGACCTACTTGGAATCTCTACGCGTAGACCTACCGCAGCAGAGTTAGAAAAAATTGTGAAAACCCTAATGTCGTCGTAGACCTACTGATAACACCAAGGGTGACTTAGATTAACAATAAACAATAAACAATAGAGACCTGGTCCAGAGCTACACAGACAAAATATTTAAGATTCTCTCCCACTTCTTGAATTTTCGTTCTTGATTCTCCAGGAAGCACATATACCTTTCTTTCTGCAATGCCGCCTTAAATTCCAGCGACCATTCATATACTGATAGGCGACAGTTATCAAATAGCCTTTTTTTGTATATATAAAATTTTGCTGACAAGCTTATAGAATTAGATATACATGAACTGGTATCGTTAGTTTGAGATCCCAGCAATACCTGTATTGTATCAACATTTAGCGTAATGCTTATAGTTTGTGTGAGCCATTTGTTTAGCTGGTCCCAAAATATTTTGCACACCGAGCATTCAATAAAGAAATGCTCCACTGTGTCCTTAACTCTACAGAGAGCGCACAGCGGAGTGTCTACAATTTTCCTGTGATACAAGTATGACTGGGTGGGGATAATTCTATTCATAATTCTGTATTGAAAAGACTGTAATTTGGTTTCCCTCACCGCACGAAAGGCTCCTAGATAGATATTCTTCCATAGGGTTCCGTCAACAAGAGACAGTTAATATTGGCTGGACCAGAAAATCTGACTGGTGTGCGGACCCGTTTTATAAGAGTTGATTATTCTATAAATTTCTTTGTTCTTGTAGTTCAATACATTGGCAACTAAGTATATGGAGTCATGTACGAAAATGGGGGCTACATGTGTTTTCACTTTTGCGAAGGTCATTGACGCCAGCCATGGGATTGAGCGCCGTAATTGCAGCATGTTGAGGAAGTTACATGGAACTTTGTAGGCGTCAGCTACTTCTTGATGGGACATGAGGCGCTCGTGCATCACCAAATCTGCTACACAATTAATACCAACTTTCGACCAGGACAATTTCATGTCACATGTATCCTTAAGTCTAATAAATCTGTTGTTCCAAAGTGGTTCATATTGTCTATCTAGTTCTGTTAGAGGCGGCCTAATATAAAGTTTTTGCCAAATGTGGAGCAAGTTTTTATAGAACAAGGGGGTGGAGTCAGGTAATTTATTGAGTTGGTTGTTCCTTATCAACTCATTCAGCCAACTTTTAGAATTGTTAGGTAGCTCTGTTCTATAAAAGTAGCTCACTAAGGTACACCAGTACTCATCCTCCGAAGTTAAGAGGCGGTTAATCCATTTAATTCTGGACGCATCATGTAAGGATTCTAGATCTAAAAGGTTGAGTCCTCCCTCGGAGACCTCCTGAGTGAGAGTAGAGAATGCAATCTTATTGGAGTTGCTTTGCCACAAGAATTGATTGATTATTTTCTTGAAGTCTAAGAATACCTGCTTAGGAGTATAAATAACAGAGACAGTATATAGCATGATAGGGACAATTAAGCTATTGACTATTGTAACTTTACCTTTCAGGGATAGCTTCCTGTTTGACCATCTAGAACATATATTTCTACAGTTTTGAAGGTTACTCATAAAGTTAATGGAGTAGTATTCTTCTTCCTTCCATTCGTTCCTGAATGTTATACCTAGTATTTTCATTTTTTTTTTAATTTTGATTTCCTGTGGTAGCTCTTTAGCCAACGGACCCGTCTGTGCTTCTATTGCCCCTATTGCCATCAGGAAGGATTTATCTTTATTGATCTTGAGTCCAGAATACCTGCGGAATCTTTCCAGCATATCTAATACCCTATGGATGGATTGGACATCTCCTAGGAAAACAGTCACGTCGTCGGCGTACATTGATAACTTTCTGTGTACGCTTTTGATTCTTATTCCCTCAATTTCCTTAGTCTCGAATCATGATAGCCAGGATTTCAATTAGTAAAATAAAAAGGCATGGTGATATGCAGCAACCTTGTCTAGCGCCCCAGGTAGGTCTGAACCAGGCCGAGTGGTGACCGTTGTTAGAGGCACACTTTTCAATGTTCGAGTAAATCGTTTTCATCCAGTGGATGTAATTTTCACCAAAACCGAATATGTGAAGAGAGTCCACGATCGATAACCAAGATACGGAATCAAATGCTTTTTCAAAGTCAATACCCATCAAGTAACCCGATTTGTTTTCTTTCTTCAAATAATCTATGGAATCTTGGATAGTCCTTATATTGGAACCAATATAATGGCCTCTCAGAAAACCCACCTGATCCTGATGTATCAGATTCCGGATTGGTGACATGAGTCTCAATGCCAATGCCTTAGTAAGAAGTTTATAATCGGTGTTTAATAATGAAATGGGGCGCCAGTTAGCCAATTTCAGTTTGTCTTGTCCTTTTTTTGGTATCAAGTTCAAAATGCCCCTGCGTTGTTCCTGACTAAGCTCACCTTCATTACTACCTTGGATAAAAGAGTCGAGCACAAGATCACCAATGTCCTTCCAAAAATACTTGTAGAATTCAGTCGTCAGCCCATCCGAGCCTGGACATTTATTACAATTTAGTTTTTTGAGAGCAGATTCTAATTCTGATAAGGTGATAGGTCTGTCTAGATGTTCTTTTTCCCCTATTGTTATCCTCGGAATAGTTTCCCTTATATCTTGTACGTCAGTACTATGTAGCAATGATATTTCCTCTTGTTTTTTATATAAATTGTCATAGAAGGCATGAATCGTCCCGAGGATCTCAGTGGGATCCGAAATAATTTCTAATTCCTTCTCATCCCTGTAGAGCCCATGAATTTGTTTATTTTCATAATTTCTTTTTTCTAGATTCAAAAAATATTTACTAGGTTTTTCCCCTTTCAGTGCCCAGTTCGCTCTAGATCTGAAAATAATGGAAAGCGTTTTCTTGCGTTCTTCGAATTCTAAATCTTTTTTCAAAGTAAAAATCTCTTGTGCTATATCTTCTCCGTTATAGGGATCAGTATCTAAACTATTTCTCAATTTATTCAATTCAGTATACTTATCCTGTATTTCTTTCTTTCTTAACCTATTTTTATCTTTCGCATATTTGATAGAAAATTCTCTTATTTTGAATTTAATAAAATCCCACCTGAGTTTATGTTTAAGATCAGAAGTTTGGTTTTTTAATTGGGATATATGTTCTTTAAGGTTACCTGTGAAGTCCCTATCCCCCAGTAGTAAGTTATTTAACTTCCAGTATGATGGACCCCTTATTCTGACCTCTGTTTGAATTTCAATACTGAGATAAGAGTGGTCCGTTAAAATACCATGAGTAATAGTGTTAGCATGGATCTTGGTTTTAAAGAATTCTGGTACAAAGATATAGTCGATACGAGATGCCTGATGGGCTCTATGAAAAGTAAAACGTTTGAGTTGGGGATGTCTCTCTCTCCAGATATCAGAGGTCCAATTCTTCCAATATATTCAAAAGTGCTTGCCTGTATACTTTATTTGATAGTGGGGAAGAAGTATTCTTCCTGTCCAAATTTGGATCTAAAGCTACATTAAAGTCCCCCCCTATCAACATTGTTTCCCCTGAGAAGGGAGATATTTCTTTCTTCCACTTTGATAGAAGAAGAACCTGGTCATTTTGAGCGTTTTGGGTGGGGGCGTAGACCGAAGAAACAACATATGTTGCTTCATTTATCTTTAATTCAGCTACAACAAATCTACCCACGCAGTCTCTGACTACTTTAACAATCGAGGGTTTAAGTTTAGGCCCTATCAGTATGGCCACGCCCCTGCTGTTGGAGTCCCCAGTGGAGTGTATGATGGTCCCTCCCCACTCTTTCTCCCAGAGGGGACGGGTAGTCTCTACAGCATGGGTTTCTTGTATGCAACATATATCAAATTTTTCTCTAATTATACAAAAGAAGTTTTTACGGTTGACCCTGTCTCCTAAGCCATTAACATTAATACTTCCAAATCTGAGTTTAACCATATCCATTGAGAATATATTTGATAGTCATTTTGGATACCAGGGAGGTAGTCATATTGGATACCAGGGAGGTAAGAACACCTGGGGAAGCATAGGGATAGATACCAAGGGTACATACATGGAACAACATCAAACGCTGTAGCATTACAAACAGTTGTACGAGTAGTATAACATAACAAGGAACAACATTGAACATCATGGCATAGCCGTAAAAAACACCCATGTGGGTTTGGGAATATGTAGTTGCCGGGGCAGGAGGAGAGTCGGTACCACTACAATCCATGTTTGATGTTATAAACTGTTGGACAGATGGGCAGTAAGAAGTGGAGATGGAGGTGGCCGGGGACCCCCCCCCTCCCCCCCCCCCAGAAATTTTTTATCCCTTGCATAGGAAGGTCCTTAGATCTACTTGACCCTAGAGGGTACCTAAGTTATAGCATTCATCATGGTATATGAACGTCAGTAGACCTACTTTGACGTCAAAATTGTAACATTCATCAGAATATACAGTTGTCAGTAGACCTACTTTGACGTATATTGGTAAAAATTAATTAAGTTTAAAACAAAGAGAATCAGATATAACAGGACGTCCGTAGACCTACCGTAGACGTCATGTATTCAAAAGTAGCGCGAGCCTGAATTGAGTGTGGTATATCTGGTTGTACCTCGAAAGTGAGGCTTATGTGTACATATATGCCCGTAAACCTACTGTAGACAGTATGTAGGGGAAGTACCAGACTATTACCGAGTAGGTGTCAATCCGTGCCTGGGGTAAGTAGTAAGTTCGATTCTGTGAAGTGACTATTAATATCATATGAGTGTGATCTTTTTAGTGGAGTGGGTTCTTTTTCTTGATTACTTTAACAAGTTGCGCTGCCCAGCTGTTGAGAAGGAAACCTCCCGGGTGAAGCCCGTCATGCAGAAGCGAGTAGTTGGACGTGTAATCACCTTTCTGGTATGGGTAGATCTTTGATGCGGTCCACGGGGTAGGGTTAGATCTTGCTTCGTTCATTTGAACTATGCGGGCGTTGACAGCTAGGACTGCATTATTGATCACCTCTTGTTGGGATTCCAAACCAAAACCAGCTGCCCTTCGGAAATCAAGGCCAACCAGCAAGGCAAACATGACGTTAGTGTTTGGGAGTTGGTGTCGTAGGTCATAATCAGCCTCATAAAATTTGTCCGATAATGACACTTCCAGATCTTGTGACTTGGCGAAAGGCATACTCAAGTGCCTGCCGTTCTTAATAGTAATGTCGTTCACACCGCCCATAAACAGATACTGCCTTCCGCCCATGTAGCTTTCGAGTTCGATGATCCTACTTGCCGGGGTTTACATCCACCTGGATTTCGGCCCCTGAGTTGTTGTGAAGATCGACGTAGTTCTGTAGGCCTTTGCCCCTTGAGTCTGTGACTATTATTGTTGAAACGACCATATTCATCATGCAGGTAGAAATTACCAAAGACTGAGAACGACTGAATCACTGTGTAGTTACTGTGTAGTTAGTTCCCGTCTAACTGTTTCCAGAAGTTTTCCTAGCTGATTCCTGCCCGCGAAGTTTCGGTAACTACGCAACTCCGAGACTGTTTTACCACCTCCCCAGTAGGAGCTCTTCGTGGCTTCCACTAAAGACAGGTCTTTTGTGGCCAGTAGTTTGTCTTTCAAGATGGGGTTTTGTTGAAATTTGCACATTAAGACTTCCTCCATAACTTCTAGTGACCTGTTTTTCCAGTTAGCTGAAGTTTGAATTGTGTCGGCTGTTGCTTTGATAATATATGGGTCATGTTCCCTTAGTAACCGGGTAGCAATGTGCGTGTTTCCCGCATCCATGGCTTTGGCGTGCGCGTACGCTTGTTCAGCGCAACTAAAATTGTGACCGTTTTGTTGAATAGAACAGGGGTGAAAATTGGAAAGGGGAGAGTATTGGCCCTGAAAGAAGATTTTATCCTCTTCACGCCTGGTATAAACACGTTCAAGTTTTAGTTTTTCGGGGAGGAAATCAAGTTGGCCCGGTCCATATGTAAGGCCCTCTATCACAATAACATCCTTCACGGTGCGTGCCTGAATTCATCTGTCAAAGGCAAAGTCTTAGTGGCCTCCGTGAGGTTTTCCCCTATCCATATATCTTTGCACGCCGGATTCTGGCGTACGTATGTTTTTCTGGTGAAGATTAAGTCTCTAGTAGCCTGATACAAGAAGGTGACCTTAACATCCCTAGGTCTGCCGTTTTTCCCCGAAAGGCCTATCCTACTCGCCCCCTCAATTTCAATCGCCGGAATTCGAAGACCCGTGTTCGAAACTATTTCCGCTACCGTGAGCTTAAGATCCTCATTTCGCCTTTCTCTTATTCCGGAAAAGATTAGGTCTTTTTTTAGAAGTTCATTTTTGATTTGGTTGATGTCAATATCGGGGGGGGGCCACTTTCTGTTTTGGACATCTTCCGAGGTTGAGTTTCTTTGATATCTTTTTCCAGTTGCCCTAGCCTAACCGCTAAATCTGTGATTTCAGCTTTTTGGTTCTCTAACTCTGTACCCCTCTCTTCTAGTACAAAGGTTATCCCAGTTTCTTTTTCCAAAAGTACAGAAATATTCCTACTATTTTCTGTGGTTTTGATATTGTTTAAATCGAGATCTTCCTTCAACGAGGACAGGTTTGACTCTATGCGTGTAACGTTTTTTTTGGAGGGACCGAAAGGCTTCTGCCGACTTGTTCAGCCTTTCTATGTTTTCCTCAATTTTTTCAACCTCATTTAGCAGAAGATTCAATTTTGCAGATACCGTAGACGGCTCCTTTTTAGGTCTACCTCTTTTCTTTTTAGGCTTTTGACTATTCAATTGATCGAAGTACTCATCGTATTCCTCGTCTGGGGAAGTAATGGTTTTGGGCGATAATATAGGAGAACGCGTAGTTTGTCTTACCATGAAGGTCGATCACTTGAACGAAGAAGAAATTCCAATGCACTACTGCAGTTCGTTATCGGTAGTTCTGGAACTCACTCCCGTTGATCTATATACATTCCCACATAATTTGTCAAGTTTACGAATGTAGGTTCGAGATGCAATTAGTCAAATTTGGAGGGTAGCGTCCCCGGCCAGCAAAACCCTGTTCTAGTCTGTTGGTGGCGCCATCTTCTCTTTGAAAGACATTTTTGGTTTTCACAATTTTTGACTTAAGGGCCCAGGGTAAATTTTGGGTGACCTCAGCTTCGGATTAGAACTGCATCAATTTGCAATCCTTAATACTTTTATCAGTAAACAAGAATAAAAAAATAATTATCAAAACGAAATACTTAAAATATACTAGAAACGCAAAATTTATTAAGGTGGCACATCTCCTGCTATGTGACCGGCAGTAAACATCAAGTAAGCATATAGCTTCAACTCATTTCCCACATATCCTAAGTACATGTGTATCCAATTTTACACATTTTTTTGCATATTTGAATATAAATTTAAATTGTGTTTGTTACAATTATTGGGAAAATTTGACATAATAAAAATTATTGGCCTATATACTATGTATTAACATTACATAATGGTATAAAAAATATCCTGCTACGTGACCGTATCCCGCAGAGTGACCGTTTCTATATATATATTGTTATATTAAGAACATTAAGAAGAAAGTGAACTACATAGGAAGTACAGAAGTTTAATAACATTTAGTAATATTTCCTAATGTCTTATAATTTTTTTAAAACCTATTTAGACATTTATTGCACATAATGGTATAAAAAATCTCCTGCTACGTGACCGCATCCCGCAGAGTGACCGTTTCTATATATATATTGTTATTGATGATTTAGAGGGAAAATAAATTTTTTAGAACACTTTTTAAATATAAAGGATATAGTATACCTATGCTGGTATACCATACGGGGATTTATTTACCTAACATTTTTTTTTACACATACCCATGCCAAACGTTATATTAGGATTTACTTAAAAAAGCAATTAGAAAATTAGAAAAAATCAGTTTAGGGTACTTTAGGGAGGGAAAATTCAAATTCAAAAAATATTATTTTAATAATACTACTTACTTCTTATGTTATGACCAATTTAAATTGTATATTAATGAAAATTTATTAGTTTGCTATGACTTCCGTTATTTTGGGGTACCCGGTCAGGCTGCAGGAGCATTTTTTCATATACATATACACTACGGCCCACCATGTGCTCATTTATAATATTTAACTAATAATATTTCAGGGAATAAAGCCCCACCCAATAGACATTAGGACCAGATAATAATTTTTAACTTCCTGCAAAATTTTTTTTTTGCCCCCCAAAAATCAAATGCACTGGTTCTATGAGAATGAGCCAGTATAATCTCTATTTCTTTTGATACAAAGAGTGGCATGACGGGTACTGTGATTATAATTATGTTGAATAATGTGATGTGGAGAATGGTGCTAATCGAAACGGTGATTTCAATGTATAATGATTATAGTATATTGTCATTGGTATAGTATAGTCCAATCTATAGTTAGAATGATATGATCATGAATGATTATTTAATATGTGGGTATTGCTACTATGCAGGTCGCAGGGCTGCACTTTCTTACAAGAAATTATGTAGTATTTATTACACACCTTTGGCCGAAATATTTGGACAACATTTTCAAGGGTCTGACAAATGTCACGCACGGACTGTGCATATTTTTCTGAGATTGTAGTTATGCCTGTAATATGAAAAAAAGCCATATTCTTGTTATAAATTCTGCCGTCGAATGGATCAAGGAACCTAAGCTATGTGCTAGTGTGTTGGTTCGGCTTCAAACCGTGGGAAAAACTTGCTCGTCAGTCGTGTTCTAGCCTGGTCAACGGCTAAAAAAAGACTTATTCTACTGAGTAGATTCCGGCTTGCCAGAATCTACTCAGTCAGTCATGATCTGTTGGCTACATGGGATTTGTGTGGAGACTCTATATTAGGTGGGTAATAAAGCAGTTTATAACCCACCTAAGATAGAGTCTCCATACTAAACCTATGGAGTCTATAGATTATTTTTCAAGCTTGCCAGAATCTACTGAGTAAGTCATGATCTGTTGGCTACATGGGATTGGTGTGGAGGCTGCGTATTAGGTGGGTAATAAAGCAGTTTATTATCCACCTAATACAGAGTTTCCATACTAAACTATCTATAGATTTTTTGTTTGCTTATATTTCGCTGTACCTGCTTGACGGTGCTACTGAAAACGATGATTTCAATGTATAATGATTAGAGTATATTGTCATTGGTATAGTATAGTAGAATCTCAATTTTATTGATATACCCAGTATCATGTTTGTGCTAGGACGCTGTGATTAGAATAGTATAATAGAATGACAATTTCTTTTATTACAATGAGTGTGTAGATGGATACTGTGATTAGAATTATGTTTATTGAGATGGGTGATTTGAATGTCTGATCTGTAATGACTATAATATTGTGATTGCAGTAATATAGTGGAACGTCAAATTAGACAAAGGTGCAGGCAGATGCTAACTGTGATACTCAATAATAACCAATCGTCATTAATAGATATTTGTTATATTTTGTAGTTAGATTGTTACGAACACTCTCATAATGAAAATGTTATTTTAGTGGAAAGGTCTAAAGGTGTGAAGAGCATCACCATATTTCTTCGTCTGTATCTAATTAATATTTATGATTATCCCTGAGACACGGAAATAGCGCCAAGTCAGTCACTTGCTCGATAGCTGCGGTAGCGCCTTGTATACCTCATATTTTGATATGAAACAATTTGAGGTATAGATATGCATTTCAGACATAGAATGACACTTTTATCTTTATGTCGCCACTTTTGCATAGAGCAGGGATGAAAGTAGGGTGTGGAGAAAATGTCGGAAATTAGAACCTTTCAAACCAGACACATTTATAACATAAAATTAGCACAACATCACCATATATCGATGAAACTAGAGAGAAAACGCTCCTTTTCTGACAGAATTACCTTATTTGATTGAAGGACGATTGGTCAGTGACAGGGTCCGAGAGTGAAAGTAACAGGTTCTATTTCAGTGAAGTGGGGAATCCCCTTCTTGAAACAAGACAATAGACTGGTTCAAGTCTCTGTGTTATTTTCCTATACATCCTGATGGATAACTGAAGATTGGGCAATAGACTTTAGAAGACTAGGGCAAGTCTGTGCCGTCAAGAAAAGATTTCGGCACTTGACGGCACTCTGACAGCAGCCAAACCACAATGTACACGGCCGTGGGAGCGATCTCAAGCCGCCAAAATGACCGTTAGCGGCTGCACTGACATGCCGGGGTCGCCGTGCCTGCTGCCGGCCGACTGCCTTGTGTCTGGGGCCTTGTCCAGCAGCCTGGCTGCCGTCACTCTGGTGATCTGTTATAAAATTGGAAAATTTCGGATTTCCGCAATTTGTCGGCAAACTTGCATCCCTGATAGAGTAGTGCACCCTAATTATATGGGATGAAACCAATACTATTGTTTCATGTATTAATCAACAGGGGTCGACACCAGGATTCACTAGGTGGCGTGTCACTTCCTCACCTGTTACAGGTGACACATCCCATTCCCTGGTCATGCTTGGCCCTGCATACACGTTGTCTTTTTGCCTGTGTTTTTTTTTTAATAAGGGGGTCTTTAAGAATAGCATCAGGTGGGTATAGGTTGCACATTGGTATTTTCTTATAGAGGGTAACTGTTGACACAAAGCATTATACAACATTTGAGGGCTTTTTAAGTGAACACAAATATGCTCTGCACTCTTTCAGAGACAAAAAATCCTTGAAAGTTTTTTTTTTTTGCCTCATGAATAAAAGTACACAGATTAATAAAAAAAGTTACTTTGAAGACCATTAGAATAAAAGAAATTAGTTCTTCACCTGGTCTAAATTTTGTGGTGACGTAAAGATAATTTCAGTGGTAGTATTCTTCAAAGTGCCATTGTGAGTGATCTAAGACCGATATCTTGTAGAAAATTCTTCCTGATATGGAGGAAGATGTATAATTAAAGATAATAATGACTGAAAGTGTATAAAATTTATTTGAAAAAAGGGGGTCAAAAACAGGGGTTCCTCCCGTTTCGTGAGAACGGGTCATATATGCTTAATATACCTTATAAATACTTACCTTTTCATCACTTAGATCCGTTGCACAATATAATGAGGCATCTCGTCTAATTTGCAGTCCAGTCCTAGAGCCACACTGGTGTAAGAACTCTTCCTTCCAGCCCACAAATTATAACTTATCTTCTTTCTAATTATGGGCTTTATCCTTTGCAGAATCCTTGTGGTGAATTGGAAATTCACTTGTAATTAGACATAGGAGAACGTCTACGCCACCTTGCGACTACTCCATGAACTGTCTACGCCTAGCGGTCTATACAAGAACTAACCAGTCTACACGGACGCTCTGAACGGTTTTGAAGCCTGTGTCTCCAGCTCTCCGAAAAATATGGGAATATGACTCAGAGCCACCCAGGTGTCAGATGAGACCCGAGGTCTGAGGCTCAAGATCCTCTAGCGACAGCTGGATGCGACAACTAGACGTAATGGAGGAAGATAGTGGGGGACAAAAATCAGTTCACGATGTAGGCGCCCACTACCACAGACTACACTGGACCCTGAGACTCAGCATCGAGGTATCTGCACTGTATCGCAGTACCCGCAGCACGAAGAGGCGAAAACTCCCGCATCGTCAGTGGAATCGCCGATCTAGGCATGCTGTAAGGCTTGTCCAGGCACACCTTACCCAGCATCAGCAAGATTTGCCATGGGTACCAAGTGAGGGAGGGCACCCGTCGGCAACTATTGCATCAACCGGTACTTGCATTGGCGATACAGGTAGACAAAATTTTGTTGCAAACTATGTAGATAACAGCTCTCCTCCGGCTCAACATCTCGCCGGGAGGCCCAAGGATTATTTTAAACCAGCTTCACTCTCTCCCCCCCTGGAGTCTCGGGACCTCGGAAGACGGATGAGAGGTCCCGAGGAAAGGACCTGGTATCGTTGTGTATCTTCATTGTTGCTGCCTAAGAGAGCCTCCATTTTAGTCATGATGTGTAGATGTTCACAAATCTCTCTGCATGTCTTAAACTTAAAGTTCCTCGGGGTGCGCCTTCCCCCCCCCCCCCCCGCCCACCCAACTGCCTCATTTATACTCAGGGAATACAGTAAAACCCCTCTTCCGGGACACCCCGCTTAAGGGGACAATTTGCTCGGAACGGAAATTTTCTCCACTATTAAAAGTTTATTTTAACCCCGCTTAAAGGGACACCCCGCTTAAGGAGTCACCCCGCTTTAGGGGACAGTTTTTCGGTACAGAAATGCTTAAAAACCCCGCTGAAGGGGACAGTTTGGAAGTACATCATATTAAAAACATCCAAGTTTATGGTGCCCGTTTGTACTGGACAGACAGAACAATAGACTGAGCATTCCCGTGAGGGCCTGGGCGGCCAGAGTGTGTTTTTTCATAGTAGTAACCACATCTCTAGCGGGTCTGGGCGGATAGAGCGGGTCTGAGTGGAGCGGGTCTGAGTGGATATTAGTACTAGTGATTTTCGCGCTTGCTGAAGGTGCCAGGTAAGAGGCCCGCTTACAGGTTAGCTGTGGGCGACACATGGAGGGCTGGGGGCTTTGAAGGTGCGGTATTCAGTGAGTCGTCGCGGCTCGGGGCGGCTCACGATGAGTCCTTTTAGGACTGCTGATTTCTCTCAGAAGTTACTGGGGTGGGGGTCGGGGGGGGGGGGGGGGGGGCATTGGCCGGGGGTATAAAAAGGAGCGAATTTCACAAGGATTGTCTATGTCATATTCTTGCCTTTTTTGTTTTTCTTTGTTTTGTCTTTTATGTATCCCATATAATATATTGGATCTTTTCTATTATTTACTGTTGCCTACCTTGATAGTTAGGGAATCGCAGATACTACCAAACAACATGACTTACAAATGCTGGTTATTGATTGTAAACAGGCAGTTACTGCCTAATCGTACCCAGGGTAAATAAAGCGACTTAAAAAAAAAGGAAAAGAAAAAAAGGAAGGCATATCCACATTCAACCTCTATTATCTTTTTTTTTTTTTTGTGTATATTTATATTCATTTATAATATATAATTTATATCTATTTACTTAATTATGTGTTATTTATAAACATTTTAATCTAATAACCATCGTTTCCTTCATTTATGTAGGTATTCTCTATTGTATAACCATTGACAGACTGAAAACCCAGCTTAAGGGGACACCCCGCTTAAGGGGACACTTAGCCCAGAACGGAGGGTGTCCCCTTAAGAGGGGTTTTACTGTATTTTCACATTTAGTCGTTATTTACACGTCCTTGCTTTTAACTTCGGGCAGTGAATTTTGCCCCTCGCATGCGACTTTTGTTAAGTTAAGCAGTGAACATCAAAGTACTGACTGTGGGGAAACGATCCGATGATTGGGATTTACACATCCTTGCTTTTAACTTCGGGCAGTGAATTTTGCCCCTCGCATGCGACTTTTGTTAAGTTAAGCAGTGAACATCAAAGTACTGACTGTGGGGAAACGATCCCATGATTGGGATTTCCCCTGTTAGCCTTCATTCGGATGGATTATTGCAGACATCTTCTCACGCTGCACATCAGATGGGGAATTCCTGCCTCCACATGAAGGCAGCTGATTAGGAACTGAATGCACCAAGGCACAGCCCCAGTCCCTTGTACTGGATAGGTTTACTAATAACCTGTTATTATTATGATGAACCTAGTTGGAGCAAGGAAATTTGTAACTTCAATATTTTGTATTATTAGCAAATGATAATGTCCTTGATATTGTTATTGGCTCCTGAGATCAGTCTTATTGTGAATATGTAAAAGTCTGCTTGTAAGGCCATAATCCTGGACATGGTGCGATCCAACATTGAATAATGCCCGATGGGTGGAATTTCAACAAAGGGAAAGGAGATGCATTGCTTGCATGATGATAACTTGCACTGCAAGAAGTTATTCTGTCCAGGATCTCGCAAGCAACAAGTTTCTAACGGAACTCAAGGCCACCGGTAGCGGTGAAATACGGCAGTTTCTTTGGTTCAGAATTCAAAGGTTCAACCTGTGGATTGCTTAGACCTTGCACATCCAGTGATTTTCAAAAACTACTCAAGGAAAATGGTGACGCTGACAAATGGCAGAGTATTTTTTGGGTATGGAATTCAATAAGTCAACCCATGGGCTGCTGAGACCTTGCACACCCAGTAATATATAAAAACTACTGAAGATGATGAACTTTAGGAAAGACAATGTCAGTTTGTGTTTTCAATGTTTAATGGTAAGTGTCATGTTACTGATTCCAATCATACTTTAACAAGATCCAATATAGTTATCTAATCATCTTTGTGCCTGGAGGCAGTTGGAAATATATATATTGTCTTTGGTGTATAAAGGTACAGATGGGGATCCTTTGATCCCTGATTCTTTGTATAGAAGGAATTTCAGATCTTATTCGTATAACAAGTTATATTGTCATCTGGAGAAAACAAAGGCGCTCGGATTGGACTAGTAGTAAAATCTTCCACACATAGGTTGATATGCAGCAGTGCAAGTTTTGTGTCTGGGATCTGGCGAGCAACGACTTTCTAGGGGAACTCAAAGCCACTCGTGACACTGAGAAATGGCAGTTTTTGTTTGTTTTGAACTCAATGAGTCAACCCATGGGTTGCTGAGACCTTGCACACCCAGCAATGTTCAAAAACTACTGAGGACAATAAACTCTAGGAAAGACTATGTCAACACAAAACAACCTGTATGCATTTTGGAACCAGCCAGTGTTTTGATGAACCCAATGTGAGTCTTAAGGGTTGTGTTTGAAAATACTGTACACAATAACTGACATGCATCATTATTATTGATAGTATTAGGCACACCAAATAAATAACATGCAATTTATCCTGCCTTTGTGATTTTTTCATTAGAAAATATTATTTACTGCTATGGAATAATATCTTCAATGTATTTCTAAATATTTGAATATTTATACACATTTTCTGCCATGTTAGGAATGGCCATTAGATATTTAAAAAATGCAAGTTTTCTGTCACTAAGTGAACCTCTATAAAGACCTTTTAAGTGATGGTTCATCAAAGTACTGACTGTGGGGAAATGATCCATCAGGATTTCCCCTGTTAGCCTTCATTCTGATGGCATACTGCAGAGACAGCTTCTCATGCTGCACATCAAACAGGGAATCCCTGCCTCCACATGAAGGCTTACAGCTGATGAGGAACTGAATGCACCAAGGCACAGCCCCAGTCCCTGGTACTGGATAGGTTTAATAATGACCTGTTATTATTATGATGAACCTAGTTGGAGCAAGGAATTTTGTAACTTCACTTTTTTGTATGATTAGCAAATGATAATGTCCTTGAGATTGTTGTTGGCTCCTACGATAAGTCATATTGTGAAATGTAACATTCTGCTTGCGAGGCCATAAGCCTTGACATGGTGCGACACAACATGACATCACACAAGATGGTTGGAGTTTCAATAGAGGGAAAGGAGATGCATTGCTTGCAAGATGATAACTCGCACTGCAAGAAGTCATTCTGTCCGGGATCTTGCAAGCAACAAGTTTCTAACGGAACTCAAGGCCACCGGTAGCGCTGAAATACGGCAGTTTCTTTGGTTCAGAATTCAAAGGTTCAACCTGTGGTAAGTGTCATGTTACTGATTCCAATCATACTTTAACTAGATCCAATATAGTTATCTAATCATCTTTGTGCCTGGAGGCGGTTGGAAATATATATATTGTCTTTGGTGTATAAAGGTACAGATGGGGATCCTTTGATCCCTGATTCTTTGTATAGAAGGAATTTCAGATCTTATTCGTATAACAAGTTATATTGTCGTCTGGAGAAAACAAAGGCACTCGGATTGGACTAGTAGTAAAATCTTCCACACATAGCTTGATATGCAGCAGTGCAAGTTTCGTGTCTGGGATCTGGCGAGCAACGACTTTCTAGGGGAACTCAAAGCCACTCGTGACACTGAGAAATGGCAGTTTTTGTTTGTTTTGAACTCAATGAGTCAACCCATGGGTTGCTGAGACCTTGCACACCCAGCAATGTTCAAAAACTACTGAGGACAATAAACTCTGGGAAAGACTATGTCAACACAAAACAACCTGTATCCATTTTGGAACCAGCCAGTGTTTTGATGAACCCAATGTGAGTCTTAAGGGTTGTGTTTGAAAATACTGTACACAATAACTGACATGCATCATTATTATTGATAGTATTAGGCACACCAAATAAATAACATGCAATTTATCCTGCCTTTGTGATTTTTTCATTAGAAAATATTATTTACTGCTATGGAATAATATCTTCAATGTATTTCTAAATATTTGAATATTTATACACATTTTCTGCCATGTTAGGAATGGCCATTAGATATTTAAAAAATGCAAGTTTTCTGTCACTAAGTGAACCTCTATAAAGACTTTTTAAGTGATGGTTCATCAAAGTACTGACTGTGGGGAAATGATCCATCAGGATTTCCCCTGTTAGCCTTCATTCTGATGGCATACTGCAGAGACAGCTTCTCATGCTGCACATCAAACAGGGAATCCCTGCCTCCACATGAAGGCTTACAGCTGATGAGGAACTGAATGCACCAAGGCACAGCCCCAGTCCCTGGTACTGGATAGGTTTAATAATGACCTGTTATTATTATGATGAACCTAGTTGGAGCAAGGAATTTTGTAACTTCACTTTTTTGTATGATTAGCAAATGATAATGTCCTTGAGATTGTTGTTGGCTCCTACGATAAGTCATATTGTGAAAATGTAACATTCTGCTTGCGAGGCCATAAGCCTTGACATGGTGCGACACAACATGACATCACACAAGATGGTTGGAGTTTCAATAGAGGGAAAGGAGATGCATTGCTTGCAAGATGATAACTCGCACTGCAAGAAGTCATTCTGTCCGGGATCTCGCAAGCAACAAGTTTCTAACGGAACTCAAGGCCACCGGTAGCGCTGAAATACGGCAGTTTCTTTGGTTCAGAATTCAAAGGTTCAACCTGTGGTAAGTGTCATGTTACTGATTCCAATCATACTTTAACTAGATCCAATATAGTTATCTAATCATCTTTGTGCCTGGAGGCGGTTGGAAATATATATATTGTCTTTGGTGTATAAAGGTACAGATGGGGATCCTTTGATCCCTGATTCTTTGTATAGAAGGAATTTCAGATCTTATTCGTATAACAAGTTATATTGTCGTCTGGAGAAAACAAAGGCACTCGGATTGGACTAGTAGTAAAATCTTCCACACATAGCTTGATATGCAGCAGTGCAAGTTTCGTGTCTGGGATCTGGCGAGCAACGACTTTCTAGGGGAACTCAAAGCCACTCGTGACACTGAGAAATGGCAGTTTTTGTTTGTTTTGAACTCAATGAGTCAACCCATGGGTTGCTGAGACCTTGCACACCCAGCAATGTTCAAAAACTACTGAGGACAATAAACTCTGGGAAAGACTATGTCAACACAAAACAACCTGTATCCATTTTGGAACCAGCCAGTGTTTTGATGAACCCAATGTGAGTCTTAAGGGTTGTGTTTGAAAATACTGTACACAATAACTGACATGCATCATTATTATTGATAGTATTAGGCACACCAAATAAATAACATGCAATTTATCCTGCCTTTGTGATTTTTTCATTAGAAAATATTATTTACTGCTATGGAATAATATCTTCAATGTATTTCTAAATATTTGAATATTTATACACATTTTCTGCCATGTTAGGAATGGCCATTAGATATTTAAAAAATGCAAGTTTTCTGTCACTAAGTGAACCTCTATAAAGACTTTTTAAGTGATGGTTCATCAAAGTACTGACTGTGGGGAAATGATCCATCAGGATTTCCCCTGTTAGCCTTCATTCTGATGGCATACTGCAGAGACAGCTTCTCATGCTGCACATCAAACAGGGAATCCCTGCCTCCACATGAAGGCTTACAGCTGATGAGGAACTGAATGCACCAAGGCACAGCCCCAGTCCCTGGTACTGGATAGGTTTAATAATGACCTGTTATTATTATGATGAACCTAGTTGGAGCAAGGAATTTTGTAACTTCACTTTTTTGTATGATTAGCAAATGATAATGTCCTTGAGATTGTTGTTGGCTCCTACGATAAGTCATATTGTGAAAATGTAACATTCTGCTTGCGAGGCCATAAGCCTTGACATGGTGCGACACAACATGACATCACACAAGATGGTTGGAGTTTCAATAGAGAGAAAGGAGATGCATTGCTTGCAAGATGATAACTCGCACTGCAAGAAGTCATTCTGTCCGGGATCTCGCAAGCAACAAGTTTCTAACGGAACTCAAGGCCACCGGTAGCGCTGAAATACGGCAGTTTCTTTGGTTCAGAATTCAAAGGTTCAACCTGTGGTAAGTGTCATGTTACTGATTCCAATCATACTTTAACTAGATCCAATATAGTTATCTAATCACCTTTGTGCCTGGAGGCGGTTGGAAATATATATATTGTCTTTGGTGTATAAAGGTACAGATGGGGATCCTTTGATCCCTGATTCTTTGTATAGAAGGAATTTCAGATCTTATTCGTATAACAAGTTATATTGTCGTCTGGAGAAAACAAAGGCGCTCGGATTGGACTAGTAGTAAAATCTTCCACACATAGCTTGATATGCAGCAGTGCAAGTTTTGTGTCTGGGATCTGGCGAGCAACGACTTTCTAGGGGAACTCAAAGCCACTCGTGACACTGAGAAATGGCAGTTTTTGTTTGTTTTGAACTCAATGAGTCAACCCATGGGTTGCTGAGACCTTGCACACCCAGCAATGTTCAAAAACTACTGAGGACAATAAACTCTGGGAAAGACTATGTCAACACAAAACAACCTGTATCCATTTTGGAACCAGCCAGTGTTTTGATGAACCCAATGTGAGTCTTAAGGGTTGTGTTTGAAAATACTGTACACAATAACTGACATGCATCATTATTATTGATAGTATTAGGCACACCAAATAAATAACATGCAATTTATCCTGCCTTTGTGATTTTTTCATTAGAAAATATTATTTACTGCCTCCACATGAAGGCTTACAGCTGATGAGGAACTGAATGCACCAAGGCACAGCCCCAGTCCCTGGACAGAACCAACACCAACTCACTCTTCACTCTCACCTCCCACTCTCACCCCACACACACAGTCCCCGCTCCCAGTTCTTTTCAATCATTCAACCCTACCACACATATTTTATTTCATCCTTTTTGGCGCACATCATCTCTTCACTTTACAACACAATACATAAGTCCGCAAAGTCCGGCAAAGGCCATTATCATGGCCCCTACAACAAGAGGATCGGAACGAAGGGAAGTGGTGAGAAATGGGACAGATTCCTCTGACGATAGCTGTAAGGATACCGGCATGGAGGGAGACACCGAGAGCGACCATGAAGCGGCATCGTCTGGCAGATCCAGATAGTCAGTACGAGACCGTGGACGAGGTGAGCAATTGCAGCTCCCGTTCAAGCGCACGTGTTGAAAAACTCAAGGGTGAGGTTCGAGGCCTGGGTAAAAAACTCGACCTTCTACTCCAGGCGAGTGTGGGACGAGGACGCGAGGACCCTCCAGAGCGGCACCGCCATGACACCCGCACCGACCAGAGCACGGGAAAAGCCAGGCGGCCATTGGACCGGGACGAGGACATCCACGCGACCGCACGGATGCCACCCCCTAACCAACTAAGGAGAGACTACGACTTCAACGGTTATCTGGAGGACGAGTTCGCACGCAAGTATATGCGGCCATTAAACTTACTTCCTTTGAAAGAGTTCTTTCTCTCCTACAAGCTCCCTTGCTTCTAGTATTTTTACTGTGCATAGGGCTTGTGCCGGTACTGGCACGTTTCTGCTTACTCCGAGCCATTCCAACTCGACGCGGGTCCTGCTTGACAGATATTCGATCAAATTGGCAAGTTTGACTGACCTTATCATATTCCTTTACTGTCCTACAGTGTTCACATCCCCTTATTGCAGTGTTTCCCAATCATTGATAACTCCTGTCAGCATATAGACCAGTTTATAGTCCGATTACCATGGAGCGGCGTGCACACGCGTGTTCACTCAGTGACGGCCATCGGGTTGTTGTCCTAGCGCACGGCCAAAGAAGGGCTCAGTTCCGGCTGAGACCTCTTGTGACTTGGACGTGGACATGAAGGAGAGGAAGGCATCCGAGTCGGAAGCTGATACGCTGAGGCATGGCTGAGGGAGGCCACAGCGGAGGCCGAGGTGGTGAAAGCCGGGAAGCAGACAAACCCTCTTGCAACGGCTGGGTCGTCTGAGTCGAAGGCTGGCAAGTCACACTAGCATGACTTGGCCATGGTGAAAACTAAGCCTGAGAAACAACAGGAGACGTCGAAGGGGGCCGGGTTGAAAGGCTCGGACAAACCCGCAGCGCAGGCTACTGCCAGTAGGGCCCTTGACACCACACCGAGCACCTCCATCGGTGCCATGGGTGGGGGAAAGGTAGTGTCGGGGATCGGAGATGGATAGGGCTCGCCCCCTGTCCGGATCTGACTCCGACAGCTCGGACACAGATTTCCAGCCTGGCGGGACCTTCCGGGGTAACGTCAGGCACTCAACCCAAGGAACTGGGAGGAGCCATGAGGATGGATGCCAACATCATCCCATTGGAGTCCAAGATCATCCTTGATACACCAGATGCCTGAAGTGATAAACAATCTGAGACCAGTGATAAACAATCTGAGACCAGCCAGCAAAGCCAAACAATATTTGGTATTTATTCTTTCTATGCCAGGCTCGATATGGTCAAGTATCTCATCAAAGAGCCCAGGCAGCACTCGAACGTAGCTTCATCTCCGACCCACAGCTCCAGAGTGAGCAATTTGGAGAATTGACCATATGAACTGATTGTGTTGATTCATAGAACCAATCCCATACCAAAATACTGGGTTTTTTTGCGGCGCCTCCCTGCTCTGCTCCTCTACGACACTCGGCTCTCTCCCCCGGGATAACATGACTCATTTCTTCTTCTCAATTACCTCGACAATTGCCCTGGGGGGAAAAAACGGACGACTATCACTCAACTCCCAACTACAACCCCCAACTCCCCCGACCTGTGTCAAGTTTGAGAATTAACACCCAACCCGGGACTGGCCGGAGGGCAGGCACTCTCCCTTTACCACGGGGCCTCACATATCTACGCCCCCTCCTCTCCCACACTGAACTCTGGGCCGAGACGTGACTCAACTTATAATTCTCAATTGCCTCAGCACTTGCCCCAGGGGATAAATTCATACACGACTTACCCCCCCCCCTCAACTTGGAACTCCTTTCCAATGCGTGGTCTCGTTCCCATACGGATCACATCTTCGTCCCATACTGTAACATTCACTGACTCGTGGTCGCGTTCCCATACGGATCACATCTTCGTCCCATACTATAACTCCTTTCCAATGCGGTTTGCTGACCTCGTCTCTCCTCATCTGTTCATGCCCGTTTACTGGTGTTTATCCTCACTTTCTCTTCAAGCCTCGCATGTGCTCATCCCCACCCTGGGGGAGGGGGACACACATGTCCTCACACCCTGCTCCCCCAGTCACTCACCCAGCTACGCCCGGCAAGCCGCCTCTTCATGTGTCGTCACGTGGCACACACCTCTCTTTTCCGGCTACACCTCCCCTTGCAGGCCACCCCACGTGTCTTGCTGTGTCCTTCAAAGCTCCGGGAGCAAACAAATCCCGGGTACTAAGAGCTCGGGACACTCTCAGATCTCCGGGTCATCGCCGCCGCTGCCACCGGGGTCCACACATCATCGAAGCCCGGTCACTGTCAGCACCCCATGTGTCATCATTTCTCAGCGCCGCCCTGGCCTGCCGTATGCGTCAGCACCGGGTCCAGGCACATCCCGTGTCTACACATGGGACACCTCACCGCCCTCATCTCCTTTTTCATCTCATCCTTATCCTTCTTAGACGAAGCAATCAGTAGGTCCATGGATTTCTGCAGCGCAGCCATTCCTTTCTCGCCCATTTTATCGCCCTCGTTGGATACCGGTAATGAAGTACTCCTTGTTTTTGGCTTATCTCCAGGCATAACACTGAAGGGTTATACGCACCTCCACTCAGTCTGAGTTGCTGTTCGTTTTAGTACCTTCGACAATGTTTTCCTAGGTCTAATCTCTACGTTTTTTGAGGAATTGCTGGTGAGCGAGCGAAGCACGTCCTGACTACCTGGCGGTCATGATCTTATGTCTCCCTCGAGTCCTTCAGCGTAGCCTCAGAACTCCTGTCTCCGTCCGGTGCCTTAGACGTGCTCGGCACCGGATTACTGCAGGTGTTTGGTGGACCCATCTTTCACTTCTCCTCGTGAATACTTTCCTCGTACGTATAATGGAAGTGCCGGCCTTTACTCGTGGAGTATAAGGCTGCGAGAAAATACTGGAGTATGTGTGTACTGCAGTACGGGTGGAGCAGAAGTGAGATCGGGACCAGTGCCTGGGGTGCGCTCGCGACTGCACAGTACGTGTAAAAGCCGCAAGGGGGCAGGAGGGGCGCTCGTGTTGCGCGTGAGAGGGGGACACCAGGGAGAGTTTGTTTGTTTGTTTGTTTTGGTAGTTTAACGTCCAATTTGTTCAATTAGACTTACTTTGGGTTTGATCGAATCTATGAGATGAATGTAGGAGAAATCCCACCCCTACACATTTACCAAGGTGAGAGTTTTTTTACTTCCCACACCACATAGACATGGTATGAGAAGGATTGGCCTTTGTTATAGCAGTAAATCTACCACTGCTGGGGGTGGGACTCGAACCCACAAAGTCTTACAACCTTGGGGTTATAAGTCCGGTGCTCTAACCACTGAGCTAACTCCCCACCCCCACACCACGGGAGGGAGAACAGGTATACACACTTAACTGAACACCACAAAAGGCAGACGATGGAAAAACATATTAGCCATTGAGTTGAGTTGATTACCCTGTTACTAAAGACGGAGTCTTACCCCGGGATGTGACAACTAAAGTTTTCCCGGGGGAAATTACTACATGCCGTACGGAGACGACAACATTTTTGGTGACCCCGACGTGATGTGTTTTCAACCATTAAAATCAACCACCCAGACAACCAGTGGGTAGAACTTTTTCATCACATGATGGAATCCTATAATGGCCTACCATGGCGCCGTGCTGGTGAGCACCTGCTGCGTCCTGGTCCCTCTCTCACTCGAGGCCATGTCACACGCCGACCCTGGAGGAACGTCCCGAGAGCACTCCTGATACTATCACTATGCACTCTCTGGTAAGAGTTTGCTCCTTTTTCTGTGGCAAGTAAGTCAGGGCATTGTACTGTTTTTAAATGTTCATAATGTTTCTCTGAGATGTTAGAATGTTTAAATGTATGGCTCATAAATTGTTGAAGGCTGTTTCATGATTTAAAATGTGCATTGTGGTATTAGAAGAGGCCTTAAATGTCAGACACACCAAAACATAAATATGCTACTCGTCAAAATAAGACCACTCCCTTACTCTCACCTTCTCCCTGTGTTAGGACGTTCGTGAGTAAGAGATCACAAACAGACCCATCAGTTTCACCCCGTAGATCCAGTAAACCCAGTATGGTGGATAAAGAGATTGGCCCGGAATCCCAGGTCGGTCCCAGTTCACGTAGTGGGGATGAACTACACAGTTCTGGTAAGAAAGAGATGAGAGAGGATGAGAACACAAGAGATTCCATGGGGGGAGACTTTGCCTTTCGCCGTCCAGCTGCCTGGGGAGATGGGAGACTAAAGAGGGAAACTAAAGAGGGGAATAAAAATAGAATGGATAAGGATCAACCTAAGGTACGAAAAAAGTATACATATCTCGGTGTAGCTGAACATGAAGGCGAAGGTGGAGAAAGTGAGGAAGAAGAAGGGGGCCCTGAAAATAAAGATATAATTTGGCTCCTGGCAGCGGTAGCGGACAACCACTCTTTGGAGAGGTACTGCAAAGACACGGGCAGGTGTGATGGGAACAACCCTGTAAAAACACTGAACTGGTTGAGAGAAGTAGATAAGCTACCTGGCAATGTCCAACTGACTGTTGCTCGATTAACAGCCCTTGATCCCCTCCTGGCTAGTCTTAGGAGGCTAACCAATTGTAAAGTTCTGGTCTATACATCTCTATCGTGGCCATGTAATATTGGTTTCTATGAGAAGAAAGTAATCATCTAAATTACCCCTAATTATTGAGGAACAAATTGACTGAATTGGAACAGTCACCATTTTGGTTAGTAACCTCCTCCCTGATGTTTACAGTACGGCTGCCATGCTTTGAATGGCATATAATACCCCTATTGTCGCTCAGCTCTAGTTCCCAGTCTGCCCACATGAGGGCAGGTCGCTCTACCAATGACACTTGGAGTTGTTCAGTGTCATGACGGATTTGGTCTTCCCCTATTGGCTGTTGGTACAACAGCCAATGAGAGCGCAGAGCTCACAGATGCCAAGCCTGTCATGTCAACCCCCTGCTAAGGGTATAAAACAAGGATCCCTTCTTGTCAATAAACAGAGTTAGTTAAGTTCTTGACTCATAGTAGTACATAGTACCTCTGTGTTTGAGTTCTTCTCTCTTCTTAAATTCTACTCCTTACGCAAGTAGGTTGTGAGACTTTACACAATGATATGACTAACACTTGGCCCACCATTAAACTTGCCCTCGCACACGAGTTTGTGTCGGCGGATTTCCAGCAGACCCAGTGGGACAAGTTGAGAAATCTCACTCAGCGGTCAGGAGAATCCATCCCTACCTATCTGGCTGCATTTTAAACACTTTTCAATAATTCCTTCGATGGCCTACCCGATGAACAGGGGGAGTTGATTAGAGACTTTTTGAGTGGTTTGGAGGATAAAGACATGGCAAGTAGAATAGCTGCTCGCAGGGTGCCTACTCTACAGCAAGCTATTAAACAGGTGCTAGAGTATTCCCAACGTTCAGACTACCTAAAGCCCCGGGCCACAGGAAAAGCACACGCTATAGAACATGAGGTTACAGAAGCAAATATTCTTAAAGGAACAATAGAGCAGCTAGCCCAGACTAATTTCCAGTCAGAAGGAAATGCAAGACAAACTTATGCAGGTTATGGCAGTACAAAACTCACCCCCTAGGGCAAAGGTTAGTACAAACCAGAATGGTAGTCAGCGGACTAGAAGGCAGGCTTCGCCGCAAGATAAATGTTTCCGTTGCCAAAAGATGGGATATTTTGCTTATAATTGTAAGATTAACATGCAGTCCCAACCATCCCAAAAGAATCCAAAACCCACAGCAGGTGAAGGGGGAGATGTCTGTTTACGGTGTAGGCAGGCAGGGCACATTGCTGCGGGATGCCGCGCACATCCTCCTACTCGACCATGTTTTTGTGGTGGACGACACTGGCGGTATGATTGCACCCAGCAACCACTCGCCAAACCTCCCACAAATTCTCCTGCTACTCCTAACAACCATTCTAACAATCAGGGAAACTAAGTAGGCCCACAGCTCCCACCTTTTGGCCAGAGGATGGGAACTGTAGGAGGAGCCGCACGCCCTAGGGTGCGCCTCGACATAGAAGGTATCCAGGTGGACGCACTTATAGATACCGGTAGTACTCATACCTTGATAACCACAAAATTATATACCCGCTTACCACGTTTAACCCCATTGTATTCAGCTCCCGCTGTACAGAGTATAACTGGACATGATTTAGCTGTCTGTGGCACCTGCACTGTTAAAATAGGCGGACTCCCAACCGAGGTGTTAGTCTGTGAGAATGCAGGTGGTGTTGATTTGTTGATTGGTGCAAATCTGTGCCGCCAGTCATGTGTTCTGGATTTCACGCTAAATGCTATGAAACTCGGAAAAAAAGAATATCCATTAATGACTGACCCACATGATGTCAATTTCTAAAGTGCCCACATCGAGCAGTTCCCTCGTTAATGACGTCTTAATGAGGTATAAGGATGTGTTCGGTGATAAGGATAAACTAGTCAAAGTTGCTGAGTCCCTGCCTCCAGCAGTGATTGACACAGGTGACAACAAACCTATTCACCAGAACCCGTATAGAATGTCATTGGTCAAGCGCGAAAAAGTTGAAGAATGTGTAAATGAAATGTTGGCTGATGGGGTCATTAGACCTAGCACGTCCCCGTGGGCGTCCCCCATCACCCTAGTCCCGAAAAAAGACGGTACCACTCGTTTCTGTGTAGATTACAGAAAACTGAATGTCATTACCCATGGCGATGCCTATCCATTGCCCTATATCCAGGACATATTCGACACTCTCCAAGGTGCAACAGTGTTTTCCACGCTAGATCTAAAAGCAGGATACTGGCAGATGCCTATGGATCCTGCCTCTATTGAAAAGACGGCTTTTACCTGCCATTTAGGTTTGTTTGAATTCACCAGAATGGCATTTGGTTTGAAAAATGCACCTGCTCAATTTCAGCGAGCTATGACAAAAATACTTTCTGGTCTCATTGGCCACTGCTGCATGGTGTTCATCGATGACATTGTCATTTTCAGTAAAAATGAGAAAGAACACGTAGATCATTTAACAGGAAGTGTTTGACCGATTGAGTCAGGCAGGGCTCCAGGTGAAACCCTCTAAATGTAGGTTCTATAAGACCCAGATCGAGCTATTGGGTTATGTGGTAGATGCTGATGGCATTAGGCCACACAAATCAAAGGTAGAAGCAATACAACAACTAGAGCCACCGCGAGACCGAACAGCGGTTAGAAGCTTTCTTGGTATGGCGGGCTACTACCGCCAGTGCATTCCAGGATTCGCGACCCTGGCAGTGCCACTGACGGAGTTGACTAAGCTTACTAAGGAATTTGTATGGGGGCTGGAACACCAGCACTCATTTGAACAACTGAAAAGAGCACCAACCCAGGCGCCCATTTTGGCCCATCCTGATGTGAACAAACCCTATGTCCTATACACAGATGCATCTGATAAATGCATCGGTGCTATACTAGTACAAAAAGACGACGGGGGGATAGAACGAGTGATACACTATGTATCTCATAAACTATCAGAGACCCAACGCTTTTGGCCTATCATAGAAAAGGAGGCATATGCAATCATCTATGCTCGAAAGAAATTACATCCTTATTTGGGGGGAGGAGCAAAGTTCGAAATTCACACCGATTACAAGCCTCTCAAGAGCCTTTTTCAGTCAGAAATCAAGAACACAAAACTACAACGATGGGCGATCCAAATAGCTGAGTATGGGGCACCCATACTATACCATCAGGGCAAACTTAATGTCCGAGCTAACATGCTGTCCCGTATCGCTAGTGTAGCGCTGGTTGATAAAGACAGTTCTGGTGGAGATGAAGAGACGTGGCCCGCAGAGGTGCCCGATGTGTGGAACACCGATCACATTGATTCCATCTCCTTAAGAAAGTTGCAAAAAGAGCAGTTTCCTGATTATTTCATGGAAGCCAAACAAGATACTGACGAGACACGTTATGCAGTATACCAGGGTATACTTTATACTATGGCCGAACCCCATCGTCATGCAGGAATCTATCCCCGCATAGTTTTACCACAACAGTTTAGAAAAGACGTAATAGACAGGTGTCATAGTGAGGTAGGACACTCCGCAGCGGAGAAAACACTCAAAAGAGTTCAGGAAAATTATGTGTGGCCAGGTATGCGAAAATCCATACGTGACTATATACAGGGCTGTGTCTTATGTAACACCCTAACCCCCGCTCACCCAGCTGCCCCACGAGGTCAAATGCCCACTCCACCCTGTTCGTTTCATACTTGGGGGATGGATCTGGTAGGACCATTTCCTCGTGACCAAAGAGGTCGCAAATACCTACTAACCTGTATAAACCATCTGACGGGTTGGGCGGAGGCTATTCCAATAGCATCAAAGAAATCTGCCACCGTGTGGGAGGCATTTGCTAGAGAAATAGTGGCTAGGTATGGGTTACCCGCAGTGCTCATCACCGACAACGGTGGGGAGTTCACCGAAACCCAGTTCGAAGCATGGATGAGGGAAAACGGTATAGAGCATCGGCTCACCTCACCATATCATCCTCAAATGGTATGAGAGAGAGGTTCAACGCGACTATCCAAAAGTTACTGTTGAAATTGACAGGGGGAGATGCAAAGAAGTGGTCTAAGTATCTCTCCGAGGCGCTGTATGCTTACCGCATCACAGCAGGGCCTGCAGGTATTAGCCCGTATCAGTCTGTGTATGGCAGAAAGGCATGTTTGCCTAGAACTTCTGCAGGAATCCACGAAGAAGGTGATAGGTTACAGGCAATCCGACTTGCACAAAGCCTACTAGAAGAATTCCGCCAGGAAAATAGAGCTGCATATCAGGCAAAAGAACCAAGTAGTGCTAAACGCCTACCAATAGGAGTTTTTGTCACGGTGCGGGCTCGGTTCCCTAGCAAAGGCCAATCCAAATGGCAACCGGGCTACCGAGTGCTCTCCAATCATGATGGAGGCCTCAGGGTAGAAGAACTTGAAACAGGACGCGTCGTTCGAGTTAATCAGAGGAATGTCCGAATCATTCCTGAGGCAAAATCTTATGAAGAGATAGATCCAGTCCCTATCTCAAAGGGTATAGAATCGAAGCTTCCGCCCGCTGAAGCTGCCCCGATTCCCATCCTCCCAAATCCCCTTTTTTCTATTTATGCAACACCAGCCGCAACTGCAGCTGCATGTAATTCTTTATGCCCTAGTAAAAATTACAAACTCTTCCAAATTGAGTGGAGGAATTGGCTCCAGAAGGTGAGACAATTTACTAAATAAGGTCTCATCCTTTTTCAGGTGCCTGGTGCTGACTCGAGGCCAAGAGATCACAAAGATTGATACAGGGGTAATCATATCTCACGAGGAAAGAGTCAGAGAAATTAGCTCCTATGCACAAATTTTTGTGTTCCTCTCCAGTGATCATTCTCTGGAAGTAAAATGGCTCCAAATGTGCGATGAATTGGAAGGCCGAATAAGGGGTAAACAGAATCGCTATCATGTTGCTCACAATACCACCCAGAGAGCCTTCACTGAGACCTTGCTAAGACGACTATCCGTCATCCGAATGAGAATAGGGCATGTGAGCCGTAAGAAGAGGGCCCTGCTAAATTTTGTTGGAGAAATTTCATCCTTTTTATTTGGCACTGCTACAGAAGGAGACATAAATGCTCGCAGAGCAGCTGATCTAGAATTGGCTGATGAGATAGAGGGTATAGTGGACACACAAGTTGGTTTAGTGGCCAGAGTAAATCTGTTGGGTGTTCAACAGGAAAGGTTGGCGACAACGATAGACTCCCTAAAAAGACGACAGAGGGCCCATGCAATCAAGATTAATAGGCTGAGTCATCTGGAACCAATAGTAGAGTTCAATGGCGTGGTTCTAGGATATACCTTAGTCATGGATCTGATCGATGAACATCTTATGAGCTATGAAGAAGCAGTAGGGGAAGCACTCAGAGTCAGAGTTGCCTGTGAGGCACGACTAGTATCAGATCAGGTAATCCCTGTGCCAATGGTGGAGAGAATTTTATCATCTCCTGAAAATGGTATGCGTGTCAATCCGTTGACCTATTATGCATACATACTGGTGGAAAAGATCATAGTGGTTGATTCTCAGGCCATTTGTGTATTGCGTGCACCACTTTTTGAACCCCGTGATCAGAGGCTTTACACTGTTAACACCATGGCCATGTGTGAGGGAGAGAAATGCATTACAATTTTACAACCGCAACCAGTTGTCCTCGACTTAGCATCTGAGGATTTGTATTTTCCCTATAAATGCTATGGACCTCATCCACGGGCCTGTTGGTCTGGAGTAAAATATGATAAGAGGCAACAGCCTTGTTTGCATGGTTTTATCAATGGGGATCCAAAACAACAGGCGAAATGTCCAGTAACCTTGTATACAAAAAGACTCCCACCATCCAAAATCGTAGCTACCCCTTTAAATCGATATATAGTGGAAACTGAAGACACATTGTACCATTACCTTTGCCCCCATAAGAGTCCAGCCATTGGAAAATTAACAGCAGGTAGTTATGTCATTGAAGTAGCCCCACGTTGTGGTATGGACACCGACTTTTGGAATCTGCATGGTTTACCTCTAATCCGCTATACTCATAACATCACCATCCCACCACCCAAAGTTGTAGACCTGTCCTGGTTGAATTTGACTCAATTTCCCTTGAAACGCCATCAGAGCTGGCAAACTAGTGGAGTACAGGAATTAAATTTCCCCTCTTTCGATGCCCTGAAAGTCCCTCCCGAAAGCCAAATAGTATCTAAAATCAGGAAAATGCAGGCTAGTATGGGAGAAAGATCCTGGTGGATCTGGTTGCTCATAGCAGTAGCTGTAACTGTTGTAGTGATGGTCTTATGCTACGTCTCTAATCGTTTCTTTGGCTTATATAAGAAAAGTTCAGAACCAGGGTTCCGGTGTTGTTTTGGCTTGTGTAAAAGTGATTCATGTAAAAAGTCCTTCGATAAGAACAAAGTCAATGAGCCTGTAATTCTTAAGTATGATGCCCGTACTGAAGAAGCCACAGTTCAGGTGGATATGCCAGAGGTAGACAGTGATGACAATAGACGTAGTCGTTCTCGCAGTCCGAGTCCGTCGCGTTAATGCAAACAAAGTGAAGCAAGTCATACGAACATTTGTTATGAACAGCTTTATTGCTAACTATGTTCTGTTTTGAGACCTGTAGACTCTCATATGGGAAGTAATCCTTCAGATTCGAGCAAGATTGGGAAAAGGAAGAGGAGCCATTTCATCTCGCTGAAATGGGGCTAGCAGAGAAGAGACGTCCAGATCGCTCACCTCATCAAATTGTCTGCTGATCAGCACTACTCTCGCCGAGCCAGTTGTGCTGACCCTGATGCCTGGGGCGTAGAGTCAGCCGTTGATGTAGCTACCACCCCCAGGATAGCAACACCTGAGGGCACCACCATCATCACCTTCACCTGGGTGCTGAGACGACCGTCTTTGCTGCCAGGACGTGCATGACCTCCGTCATCGTAGTCACTAGAGTGACTGCTGCCGCATTCTTCAATGATTCTATTGTTGACAACGCCAATGGCTCCTTGTTACAGAATGCCTCAATGCAAGTTTCGTCAGGAAAACATCTTCCCTGGGTGTTTGTTGTGAAGTAAAGTGAGGAAGATTAAAGCTTATTGAAATATCACTATGGGAGGAATATTGGACAGAACCAATCGGTAAGGAAAAAGGTAAAGACAGAAGTACCGTAAATACTTTACCAGCATTGATGATAGAGTCCCAGTTCTTTTGCGCGGGTCTGTGTTGGATCAATCTAAGGATTTTTCCGTAACACTGCGGACAGTAAAATAATCTTGCATTTTTGTTGATTGTTTGAGCAAGAACGGTGATGTTTCCTCAAGGCGAACGTTTCACAGTAAAGCACACCGGGT
Source organism: Alentia gelatinosa (assembly GCA_950022655.1). Classification (NCBI taxonomy): domain Eukaryota; kingdom Metazoa; phylum Annelida; class Polychaeta; order Phyllodocida; family Polynoidae; genus Alentia; species Alentia gelatinosa. Next base: position 22,664,706 of record OX465589.1, on the reverse strand, counting down.
AATTTGTAGATGTGTGTCATGGTGTGGATGAGAGTACAAAGGCTGTCAAATGACCTACCCTGAGTAGGCCCACAAGTAACTAAACTCATGAACTGTTGGACTAAGTGTACACAGATATTGTACACTAAAGACAGATATTTGAGGAACAAGAATGAACCCATTGGCCCCCTTTTTTGATTTGATGGCAGAGACTGGTTAGCCGTATCTGGTTCACCTATCAGCTTGACATGGACAACTTAAATTGCATGCATATACTGTCCACCATATATTACTATCCTTGTTGAGTATCGTGCATGTTGGTGTATAATCCACATTTATTCTTATATTCTCAAAAGTTGTTGTGCATGCATTTGTATCCATTGACAATATAAAAACGACGGAGGGGAGTATAGCAATTTGCTGTGTTGAAAAGAGGATGCGATACCGACAAAAGCCACTTCGTCAAACCTGCCATAAAACTCTAGAAGTGAGCTCGCTCCTCTGTTAAGGATGATGTTTATAGTGAGTAACATAGACTGTCACAGGTTAGCATACCATAGCAAATACTTTAAAGCCCTTAACCTCTATGACCCTACTCACTGGGGTGGAGAGATCTTGTTACCCCCAATCATTGATGAAAATGAGTACAAAACTATTTTTCAAATTTTATCAGAAAATACATCCCTTATGGAGACTGCAAGAAGGGCGTGGGAACGCATCCTCGACTCATCTAACAGTAGTCATTTGGATTTCTTAAACTATTTCTGTTGTGATAATTTGTTTGATTTAATCCTCCCAATTGCAATGTATGGAAGCCCAGAAAGATGCCATCGTTTCTTTGCTGAAGTTTAAATTTGTATGGCAAGAAGACTGTCTTTGAGAAATGTCCGCATACTAATAGAGCTGAAAAGGTACTAACTATCCTGAGTAATTATACCATGGCCAGCCGTCAGTTGCTCATAAAAAGGATTTACCGACTTCGACATCGCCTGTGAGCTCTTTAAGGAACTTGGTCTCCCCGAGGCCCGGGAGAAAGCTCAAAGTCCGGCACAGGTCGTTACCTGGTTGGGTATTGTCATCAATGCCCCAGAGATGTCACTCACTATCCCCGATGACAAGCTGCTCGACGTCCGGGAACATGTGAGGGCGGTATCAAGAAAACGATCTCTCCAGTTGGTCCTCGGCAAGATACTTCACGTCTCAAAATGCATACGGCTGGCTCAGCCGTTCGTGAGTATATTGCTCGAGGCCCTCCGGAATATGTCCGGTTTCTATATCAATGTGAACTCTGACATGCGGCAAGATCTAGTGGTTCCTCCGTTTTGCGGATGGTTGGAACGGGCACGCTCTCATCCCACGAGGACCACCGACCAAGTGCCTGATAGTGGACGTGTGCCTCTCAGGCATCGGGGGTACAGACGGGAGGTAATCGTACACCGGACAGGTGTGCCCTGTCGACGATCCCGTGTCCTCTATTGCCGAGCTCGAGGCCCTCAACACGATATATGCGATGAACACGTTCCTCACAGAACGAGACCGTGGGACGCGCGTGGAGGTCTTCTGCGATAATTTAGGCACTGTCCAGTCACTCACATCTGGACGTGCCAGGAACTCGATCCTGGCGGAGTGTGCCAGGCCTGGATGATCCAGGCCAAATTACAGATCAACTTCCTCTACACCCACGTACGGGGGGTGCTCAACACCGTAGCGGATGCCCTCAGCCGTGCGCAAATGACCTCGAGGGACTATGACAAAGCGGCTATGTTCATGAACTTCCATTCTCTCACTGAAGTAATGCCCTGTACCCACGTGTCATTCAACCATGTATTACGTCTCGCCTGCAGATCCGGTGCTATGGTCTCTCCAGATGAGGGCATCATCAGAAGCATGTGACCCCGGAACGGTCGCGAACCAGCGGAGCGCTGTCGCGACCTACCTCGCCTTCTGCCATCGGATGGGGGCGGACCCCCAGAGGCCCACAGTGAGCTTTACCATGGCGTACCTAGAGTACATCGCGGACCACACCCCCTCCCCGGCGACTAACCTTTCACACGTGCGGTCGCACCTGGGACTGACGGGAGGGGATGTCGCACTGATGGAGGATTTCCGGATAAAGCGCACCGTCGAGGCGATGCGGCGCAACAAGTCGTACCAGCCGAATGTGAAGGCGCCAGTTCCTGTGGCCGTACTCCGGGCCGCCCTCGCGGCCGTCACGGACTCTCCTATGCGCCTCCCATGATATCAAAGTACAACCCGGTGCGACACCTCTCGTGGCGGGACGTGGTGGTCGCCCGCCGACACGTGACGATACCATGTGAAAGCGGCCAAAAACATGCAACACGTTGGAGAGGAAAAGACAGTCAGGCTGCAGGAGTCGCCCGATCCGCGGTTCTGCCCGGTACGCGCCATACAACAGATGTTAATGGCGTCCCCTACGGCCAGCCCCGAGGACCCGTTCCTCCAGCATGAACACGGGGCGACGGTCACGACCAGGAACTTAACAAAGGAGTGGAAAACCCTCCTACAGGCCGCTGACCAACCACACACCTACACGCTGCATAGCCTGCGGAAGGCCACAGCTACCCAGGCATACCAGGCCATTATGCCAGAGTTGTCCATCCAGCAGTATGGTGGCTGGAAGTCAAACGCCCACACGACGTATATAAAGAACAATGATGCCAAGGCCGTCAACCTTGCATTGGTACAATCCCTACTCAACAAAGACTCTTAAATTTCTTCCCCCCACCCTCTCCATTTTTTACTGGCTCTTTGGCATTTTTATTACCATATACAAATTACCAATGTATTGTATCTCATACAATTAACATTTATATTGTATATCATATACTTATCACTATCATAATTGACTTATACTCTACCTGTTAATTATCATATATATTCTATTACATAACTTCATATTAATATCAATTAATGTCGTCCAGTAAGGTCGACTTTAAATTTTACTTCTTTTTACTACATAAAATTCAATAAAATAAAATAAAATTTTATTCTCCCAGCTACTGCTTCTCTCCTTTCATCCAGGGATGGGGTAATAAGTGACCCATGGCCTTTGGTCAGGGATGGTCATTGCTCTCCCTGGTGTCCCCCTCTCACGCGTGACACGAGCGCCCCTCCTGCCCCCTTGCGGCTTTCACACGTACTTCGCAGTCACGAGCGCACCCCCAGCACTGGTCCCGGTCTCACTTCTGCTCCACCCGTACTGCAGTACACACATACTCCAGTATTTTCTCGTCCCACCCACCCACAACCTCTCTTTCTCTTCTCACTACTCACGTAGGCCATTTTTATTACCATATACAAATTACCAATGTATTGTATCTCATACAATTAACATTTATATTGTATATCATATACTTATCATTATCATAATTGACTTATACTCTATGTGTCAATTATCATATATATTCTATTACATAACTTCATATTGATATCAATTAATATGTCGTCCAGTAAGGTCGACATTAAATTTTACTTCTTTTTACTACATAAAATTCAATAAAATTTTATTCTCCCAGCTACTGCTTCTCTCCTTTCATCCAGGGATGGGTTAATGAGAACCATACTCAAATAATCTACACATCCCGACCATCATTTTGGTATGTAATAACATGCAAGATGTTTCATTTTCATAGCCCTCCCCTCTAATATAAGTACAGATCATACGTTTTCTAGCCGCACTACCACCATATACTGCCTGGACGGGTGTGGACGGGTGTGGAACACCAAAATCAGAGACCTGAGCAAGTGTACCACCACCCCCCACCCCACTCCCCACACACCCTCCCTCTCACTTTGTGAAACCCAACTTGCAATCAACTGGACCAGGGACATGTTTCACTCGTTTCGTGGCATGTCTGTGACACCATACAGACATTGGGGTTGTTTGGTTTTGTGACAACCTAAGTAGCTGCCCTTAGGAAAAGACAGACCCCAAACATAGGAATTAGACAAATCTACACATCATGGACCTGGGAGCTGTTTCAAAAGTCGAGTGAGGTCTCGCCAGCGGCACGTCACATTTTGAAACCGGGAGGCCCCAACAGCGAGCGGCACTTTGAATCAAAGCGGCAGCCAAACCGCTACCAATACCCAATAGTGAGCGGCACCTCAACCTAGACAGCGACGCCTCGAAGTGCCATTGTTAGCTCTCGCTTTGGCGATGAGTACTCTCGTTTAGCACCCTCCCGACTTTTGAAACAGCTCCCTGTTCCACTAGTTTCGTGACAAAAGTGTTATACAGACATGAAAAGCGACACCGACAGTGCAAGCAAGAACGGACAAAACGAAGTCTAATGTCTAGTTCTTATGAAACCGGACACACCATCTAGTCGCAATCTAGACATGTCACGAAACGAGTGAAACAGGTCCCTGGAGTCGGCGATGAGCCGACGGGGGCCGTTGTGACCGGGAGATGGTGAGGATGAAAGATCATGAGGCGTCTCCAACAATAGGAGAAAATGAAGTGGTCCTGAACACACAACCTGTCAGAGTAAGGAGCCGGCCTAAAGCTAGTGGACTCAGGATCATGCGGCTGCGAATCGTCACCGGATCGTCGACACTTCAAACCATGTATGGTGCTTTATAAAGGATTAACCACGCTTCTGTACCAGTGAAATATGAAGTCAATGATCGATATAACTTAAACATAGTATCACCACATTGAAGGTACTTTTGTTCACTTTATGCTGTGGCAGCCAAGTCTAGGACTTATGAGACCGAAATGAGGGGATACCCACTTCTCTCGACACTACAGCATCCTCAGTCATGGTGTCGGACTTCATCCTTCCTCACTCCCAAACAAAGAACCAGAGAAACTTGCTTTCAAATAACTATAGATGAAAACACAACAATATAATAGGCTACATGAAGATCTATTAGCGCTGAGGATTCTAGCTCAATCAAAATATGATTAACTTCAAATTAGTGATGTACTAAGTTTCCGAGATAGCAAAGCCTGACCAGTCAGGTTTGACGCCGTAGACTCCCAGAACCACCGGTACTCTCAATCAAATGGAAGAATATGCTAAAGAACAAATTCTCTGCAATCCTGCACTTCACCGGACAATAATCAATAATAATCTGACATGGAATAATAGAATTATGACGCTTTACTTACCTCTCGTGGAGGTTTGAGGGACCCTCTTGACCGAGTGACTCGCACGGTCATGCACCGGTAGTCCACTGGCAGAAGGGAAGCGGTTACGGAAGTAACACCACTATAGTGCGCATTCTCCCAGCAGAGATCCTGCGCACTACTTCCTGCGGTCGCTTGAACTAAGCCAGCGCTAGCGCCGCGAAAGATCTGGGGGGAGAGTGTTTAGTGCGTATTCGTCGGAACCAATCACAGTACAGCTTACAATAGTCCGGTTCATATGGCACTAAACAGATGGGTCCGTGATGGTCAGAAAGAGCAGGGCTGATATTGGTCAGCGCCGCTGGCTGAAAGGAACGTGGTTCGTTGTTCTAGTCAGAGTATCAGAGTTTCATGATACATCACCACCAGTCACATATTATAACAGAACGAGAAGTACATAAAAGTTATATACTATGCTGCACAACTCAACAGGTCCTTTTTGTATGTCACACAACTGAACAGGTTATTTTTGTATGTCACACAACTGAACAGGTTATTTTTCGTTCATATTGCCGTGACCAGGATAATGATTAAGAATTCAGCATAATTCCTAGATTGGGAGTGAAGATTGGAGACTGAAAATTACAGACTGGCCTGTAGAACAGACCAGAGATGGCATGCATCCAGTAGCGGCAGCATACAGAGGGCAGCATGCGGACCAGATGCAGAGGGTTCCACCCCGTGTTGTGAATTACAAATAGCATTACCCTAATTATACCATGAGCTAAACAGACCTGAGAAATGACACCAGTATAAAGACACCAAATGAGCATGTATGAACTTTTAAATGACAAATATCACCAATGTGAGGGTGTGAGACATGAAATGGAGGTATAGAACATCCGCATCTTATAAGCTGGTATGTGCATCATGTAGAGCTGTATTTTCTGTTTATTTTGGTTTTTGAATCGCACCGATACTCCCACTATCAGCGGAGTTATAGCGTGTTAAATGTAGGCCCTATTGTGGTCTATTATATGAAAATACCCGGCAGGAGGAGCAGGCCGACGTCAGCCTGGTTTCTATGAATAGAACACGTCGGCGAGTCGCGGACCCGGACAGCAGCGTGGGAAAAAGGAAGTAGGGTTGCTCAGCTGATGATGGTGAGTGTGGGAACGCTATCTCTATAAGTTTAGGGCAATACGCTGCTCTCCTATCATAGATCCTGCTCTCTACTACATACGGCCGCTTGTATTAGGTAGCGGTAGCGCCGCGAAATAAATCTGGGAGGAGAGTGGTTCATAGCAGCTAGCAGAGTGCGGGAATTGGAGCTGTATTCAACCCTGTGGTGCTCATAGTTGAAGAATGTATATTTAAAAGGTCTTGAAACGTATCCATAAGCAATAAATATAAGTATCAAGTACAGCCTAAATTATAATAGTATCGTATTCGTTTACCTAAATGTGTATCTATCCATATCCTACGCCATATATATGTGCATGCTATGTGTTATTCTTTATTATTTATTTTTAAAAAAAGGCCCGGCAGTGCGTAATATTGTGTGTAGAACCAGAAATCGGTCTAAAACTCAAACATAGTTGAGGCCGGCACGTGTGTGTGGGGGGTGGGGGGGGGGGGGGGGAGGGGAGGGACCGGGGACCTTCCCAGCATGCACCGCGCACGGACCATATTATCAAACACGACGGTACGCTGGTTCCCGGGGTATCCGCTAGGGGACTCGGCGGAGATAGCCAGCGGCGTTCACAGGCGGGCACCAGCCTAACACGACGGCCGCGGTAAAGTTAATTACCCGAGGTACTTACCTAAGTACTGAGGGGGCATTGATGTTCCTACGAGCCTAGGGCTATGATGTAGCCCCAGGATAACAGGGAAGATGAACTATGTGATTAGTCAGTACGTTAGAGCAAGAATACCGCAAGGATAGAATAAAATATTATTATTGGGAAAGTGACAGAAATGAGCAGCATTAAGTAGGAATTCTGAGAGAAATTTTTTTCCTCTTGGTTGGCGATATGAGGAAGGAAGGTGGGTCCCTGTTATCCTGGGGCTTCATCATAGCCCTAGGTTCGTAGGAACATTAATTCCCCTTCAGTACTTAGGTAAGTACCTCGGGTAATTAACTATTCCTACTCACTACGGACTACTTTCTGTCGCCCCAGAATACAGGGAAGATTTTTAAAGATTTAATATTTTATTGTATCTATCACAATCCCAATATTAAGAAGTAATTGGACCAGTCACATAAGTAATAAAAATTGAAGATTGAAAGTATTTCTTTATTATAACGTATATTGAATACTTGTCCATGTTACATAGCATAGTAATGTATTATGACAATATACAATTCCCGTGGGAGTATGAATATATATTATCGATCCGGGTAAATGGCTTTCACTATGTAATATATTTGGTCTAATTCTTTTTAAATAGTTATAATACTTTTTAATTGTTATATATAGTTCTTAACAGTATAGAATCACATTAATTGGTACATCATAAAATCACAGTAATGCATTAAGCACCATGTAGTACTATAAGTGTTAACATTCACTTGTACATTGTACATGTATCACGTTGTAGGTCTAATTAAGTGACCTTTACAATTTTTACAATTGTTTAAACAATGATATGGTTAACATATGGGTCGGATTTTTTAAACCTGCTAAATTACGCTTTCTTCCTGGGGTCAGACACTCAAAAAATAATTTTAGAATACTACTTCTTTTTACATTTCATATTAGTCTCCTACAGCATACCTTCCAGAAAAACATTATTCCAACAAAATCAGACAAATGGTTCAGATTTGAGAGCCTTTTGAAGTTATGTATAATACTGCATGTTGTCCACCCCCTTAAAATATTTGAAATTTCAAGAAACGTTATAAAAGCTTATAATTTGAGAAAAACTAACATTATATGGTTACATATGTCATATTTGAACCAAAACACGTCTATCATATATCAGATTTGAAACAAAAGCTCTGAGCCATATTTGGGTTTGGGCCAGGCAGGGGTGTCGGACAACACGCGGGGTGTCGGACAACAAGTTTTTAAAACTGCTCAGAACAATGAATAAAATAATATCAGTAACTATAATCCTTTTTATTCCTAATGAAATGATAGAAAGCTATGTTTTTCAAAGCAAATCACTCAATTACTGATAAGAAACAACCCCAAAATCAGGATTTATATCAGAGCATGTTGTCCAACACCCCGGGGTGTTGGACAACACGTTTTCAGTTTTTGAATCACAAGAAGTACATTTTTTTATTCAGGAAGAAAGTAAACAGGGTATTTAAAAGTGGTAGGAATACTTGACATATATACAGGGGTATTTGTTATTCTATTATGATTATTATTTCTTCTAGACATCTTTTAACAGGGGTGTTGTCCAACTCCCCATTTTTTGGAAAAAATATCATCATGGAATCACAATGTTTTAATATCAGAATGGATAATCTGATTGCGTTGAAACTTTCAGGTCTCACAGTCAGGATATTGGTCAACATTTTACAATAAAGAAAAATTAATTTCTCATTGCATATATCATTAGTACAATCCTCTCAAAATTGGGGTGTCGGACAACATGCTCTATGGGACTCTCAGTTGGAAAATTTAAAGGTCCTGGATAGTTTTGACCATTATGATATTTTTTCAAACTTTAACCAATTTTCAAAAATATAGTATACACTTCTCATGACATATGCTTTAAACAAGTTAATAGAAACAATTAGCTTAACATTGTGCCTCCAAGATTTTGAAAAAAAATGAAAACACTAGAAAATCACAGTTTTTGTTGATTTTCGGAAGGAAAAATTCCTCAGAGCTATACAAAACCCTTGTTGGAATGAAAGACCATCTAAAGATGCACCAAAAAATGCCATTTTTACATCGATGAGATACGTTTATACAACATTAGCTTTAAATAATCCTGTTTTCGGTAATTTAGCAGGTTTTAAAAATCCCACCCATATGTGTATATTTCTACCGCTAACGAGCGTTCAGATTTTTTTTGTAGTAATCTTTCATTTAGCACCATTCTATCACATTTTAATCATTGTTAGAAACAATCCGTTATGATGGGTATACTAAAATCGTAGCTACACATTTTCGTCTAGAATTGCTTCCGCAACAGTCTTTGGGTTTCCCATCTTTCAATTTTCTTTTTGTAATGGCGGGCCATGGTCTTTTCGCACTTCCATGACCCGTACGATAGTGGCGCATTTGTTTCTACACCCAGTTTTGCACCTGCTGAGGTGCCTGCACCACGAGTTGAGTGTGCCGTGTATTCAGAGGTGTTAATGTCACAGAGTGTTAATGTTTGGACTACGTATCTGGAGACGGTGTCCCTGTGTATGGGTCTATGCAGTCGTTTGTAAGACAAGACTAATTGTTGCGAATGACGGATGTCTTCCGATGATTTTATATAGTCTGATAAGAGGTGGACTATACAGATCATTTTGTGTTTGGAAACGGTTTTAGAACTATTGTTTTCAATGGTTCACCGGTTTTCGCAATTTTTATTAGTTTTGTTAAAACAAATGATATGCTTCCGTCTTGCAGCGTGGACATGTTATCAATGAATAACGCTGTAACGGCTTGTCCACGCTGTCCGTAAGACTAGTAAGACTAGCTTTTTGGTAAGTCTTTCTAGGGAGAGACTTGAGTTTTCTCCCCAAGTTTTGAAAGTGTTGAATACCAGTGATACATCCCAAAACTGGTGATATTTAGGTTTGGGGGGTTTCGTAAATAAGCTGATTGCATTGCTCTCTTTACCCAATAAGATGAACCTACTGTTTGACCATTTTCTAGTGTCGGCAATAAACATGAAAGGGCACAGTGGGCCGTGTTAATGGAGCCGTAGGCGAATCCCTCGTCAGAGAGATTTTTCAGAAACTTACACACTTGAAAGATTTGTGGATTGAGTTTGTCAATTCTTTTGTTTTTACAGAATTTGTCCCATTTCTGTAGAACGTGTTGTAAGATTTTCTTGTGCTAGGTTGCCAAGACTCTATTAAAAAGGCGGCTGTCTCCTTTTCACAATTGTTCTTCATTGTTAATTGTTCATTTATAACATTGAAAAAATCAGGGGTAGCCCTTTTGGGAACACTTGTTTTTGTGTGTTTGGTAGAATTAAGTTGCTTTTCTTTCTGCCGATCTTTATGGATCTTCTGGTTTGGTTTTGTAGTTGGGTGTACCAAGCCGTGCTTGGCCAGTCTGATGTTACAAGCGCTATCCAAGCCGGTCTGTCCGCCCTCGCTTTCTTTAGAATTATCAGTATTAGGCTGAAAGGCAGGAATGCATAACCTTTTACATTTGTCCAAGAAATTGAGAAAGCGTCAAAGTAGCTTGCTTGTGGGTCTGGCTTCCATGAGCAATAACAATGGCATTTTGTATATCTAAATGAGGCGAAAAGATCAATATCGGGTTCTTCTTTCCAGTTTTTAAGTTTTTCAAAAAGTTTTCCTGATAATTATATTTCTAGGTTGTCTTTAAATTCACGAGATGCTTTGTCTGCGAGTGTATTTTGTATTCCCGGAAGATGTGATATTATTATTATCCAATTTTTGTTTTTTTCTGCCCAATTCCAAATGTTTTTAGAAATTAATTGTGCTAAACGTGGCGGCCTCGCGACTATTGAGTAAGTGACCGATCCTCCACCGCTCTGTGGGGTGGGCGACCTGGATATGTTGATTTCTGGTTCAGAGGTAGACCGTCATTGGTTCATTCGGGTCAGCTGACCTTTTTCCTATGTTTTTATTGGTCCAAGGACCAGACAAAGGAACGCGGGAACGTGTGTGAGCCAATGAAAAATGGAGTCTTGTGGGGTGATGGATTCACAGGGATTGTGGAGCCATCTGGTGGTTTGGTTATGAACTGTATGGTCAAAACCGGTGTGCCACCTATAGTTAACCCCCCTGCCATTTCCTCTGGATTTGTGTTGAGGGATTTTCTATGGAAATTCTCTCTCTTACTCGATAGTTTCGACATTGCTTGTCTCTTCAGGCGAATATTGGCCATTTACCTGGTCTATTGGTATGGTGTTTATGTTTGTAAGCACCAATGGTCCCTCTTATTCCAAGTATTGTTTGTAAATGCTTGGTGGGTTCTATTTAAATCAACTGTGTTGCCCTTGTCTGGATCTGGTCACTTATAGTCACTTCTGGAATTGGTCTGGTTCAATGATTATTTTTGTATTTCTTTCTCTACTCTGGCTCTCTACCTCACTTTCTCATGGAGATTTGTTGGTAGTGCGTGAGTTTTTCGTATGAGAAAAAAATTTTGACGTGGCATTAGGGGACCTTATCCATATTTGCTATCCATTGTATTCAATCCCTTTGGGGCCTGAGTTTTCAGACGGTGTATCCAGTTATACTCAATTTTGTTCCTGAGTTTCGCGGATTGGCTACTTTCTGGATGTCGGTATATAAAGTCCAGTATATATACCTGTACATCATCAACACCTGCATGGTCACACTCGTTAAAGTGTTTTGGCACATCACTGATTGTGCCTTTCTGTTTTATCGTCCTGAGATGTTCGCACATCCTCATTCTGATTTTCCTTTTAGTTTGGCCCACATACTGTTTGCCACACCTTTTGCATTCAATGCAATAGATCACATTCGAGCTATTGCATGTGATGTTGTCTTTGCATTGGTGTACTGTGCCTTTCGTATTGGAAGTGATCTTCCTTGATTTGCACAGTATCTTACAATATTTGCAATTTATTTTGTTGCAAACATTCTTTCTTGTTTTGCTCTCCTTGACATGCTTGTTTGCCGGGTTGTATATTGTCCTGGCTCTGACCAAATGATCTCTCAAGTTCTTTGGTCTTTTATATCCCTTTACAAGTTTACTTTTGTAAAGGGATTTGGTGGTCTTTGATTTGCCAAGGATCTCCCAGTTTTTCTCCACAATTTTGGGGAGTGTTTTCGATCCTTGATTGAAAGTACTGATAAGGAAGATTTTGTCTTCTTCGGTCTTTCCTTTTTGTTTGTTGGAGGGTTTGAGTATGTCCTCCCTCCTGATTTTGTCTACCTTGTCTTTGCATTCTCCGAGTAGTTTCGCTGGGTATCCCCGGTTTCTGAACTCTTTGAGTTTTTCAGATGCATGATTTTGGTAGTCGCTATCGGTCGTGCATATCCGTTTAACTCTTAGGAGTTGAGAGTACGGTATGCTTCTCTTTTGAGAGGGTGGGTGGGCCGAGTCATACCTGAGGTATGTGTTCTCGTCCGTGGGCTTTGTGTACAAGTCTGTGTACAATTTGCCACTGTCTCCCACCTTGACTGTGGTGTCAAGGAAATTCACTGAATCTTTGGAGGATTCCATTGTGAATTTGATGGTACTGTGTGCATGATTCAGGTACTGGAGCCATTGCTTCAGTTTCTCCTCTCCGTGTTCCCATATGAAGAATATATCGTCGATATATCTCCACCAAACTTTTGGTTTGAATTGGGAACCATTGAGGAGTTTTACCTCCAAGTCTTCCATATACAGGTTAGCGTACGAGGGAGCTAGTCTGGTTCCCATCGCCGTGCCGCTGACCTGTATATAGTTTTGCCCATTGAATTGAATGTTGTTATTCATTAACACCAGTCCTAGGAGTTTGGTAATACTTCTAGATGTGGGTAGACTGTGCTTCCCCCTGGTGTCGAGTTTGCTCTCTACTGCTCGGATACCTTCTTCATTGGGAATGTTGGTATATAGTGCCCCTACGTCCAGCGTGCCTAGGATATCACTCTTCTTAACCTCTCCTACCTTTTCTATTTTCTGTAGGAAATGGTTGGTGTCCTTTATATAGGACTCGATTTTGGGAACTTCTGGTTTGAGAAAGTGATCTACGAATTTCGATATTTTCTCTGTGGCGCAGTTGTTAGCTGATACCACTGGTCCCCCAGGTGGAGGCAACACTCCTTTGTGTATTTTGGGGAGGAAGTAAATCTGCGGAGCTCTTGGTTTTGGAGTTTTTATTGCCAACTCAAGTTCTGCCGTGATTTCTCCCCTTTCTATCATTTCGTCCAAGACCCTCTCAATTCCCTGACTCAGGGTATTTGTAGGGTCTTGGTCTAATGGTTTATACACTTTGTCGTCATTTAGTTGCCTTCGGCTATATAATCTGTGGTATTCATGATTACCAGGGCCCCGCCCTTATCGGCAGGTTTGATAGTGATTTCCCTATTTTTCGCCAAGCCTTTTAGGGCTTCTTTTTCAGATTTGTCTAAATTTTGCCTGACTTTTTGTTTATGTAGGGATTTGTTAGAGAGATTGATTTCATTGACTGCGATAAATCCCTCTAAGTTAGCCGAACCTGGTGGTGCTGTGTACCCTTTTTGGTCCTTTAATTCTTTCACTAAAGTCTTGTCACCAAATGGGGTGCTTGTGCTTACTTTAAGACAGCGACTCGGTCCGCTGTTGTGCGGACCCATTGCACCGGTTCCATTTAAGTTCCTCTGGTCTATTCCCTTCGTCTGGACATCTGAGGTCGACGTTGGTTTGGGATCTTTCTGGAAAAACTGTTTTAGTCTAAGATTCCGATGGAATCTGTCTAGTTGATTTCCCCCTCCTCTTGTATTGAGTGAGTGGGGCAGAAATTTAGACCTTTGTTTAGAAGAGAGATCTCTGGTTTTGTTAAATTCACATTTGAAAGATTAACAACCGTACCTATTTTGTCATACCTCAATGGTTTCGTTGTGGTAGACTTATCTGCACTACTGGATTCAGAGTCGTGGTCGGCACCTGTGTTTAAAGAATCACATGACATCGAACAGTATTCAGTTTCTTTATTCAAGAGAGAGCAATCGGTGGACATGTTTATTGGGTCTGTGGCCCTTGTTACAGAGTCACTGGTTGTTGTGGACTTGGTCATACACATTGTTCGTTTGGTCACAGGCGGGTGCTCTGCGACTGGGTCGGTTTGAATTGACCCTTCTTCCCTCCTCTCTGACCGCGGCCTGCTTTGCCCTTGCCTCTGGATTTTGTCTGGCCCTTGTTTACAGGGGCCTCGTGAAAACCCGGCTGGTTAGGGGTGGGGGTAGCGGTCGGACACTGGGGCGCTTTTGATCCCGATTTGGGGTAAAAAATCGCCTCGTTGGTGGGGACACGAGTCCTATGTTTCTGGATTCGTTCCTCTAAGGTTGTGACTTCCCGTAGGTAGTCCCTTTTAGCTGTGAGATCAGCGTGCTTTTGTACCGCCTCTATGGTCTGCGCGCTCTCTTCCTCACTGAGTTTTGCGTCAGAGAGTGCGCTGATCATAGTGCGTAGGCACTGTTGCCTCACCTGGGATTCAATATCTTCTTGTTTTGTTAGATATTCAGCCACCATTTTGGTTATTTTGAGGGACATTTCCTTTTTCTGCTCTAATGTAAAGATATTTGAAATCCATTCACCAGGTGAATGTGCTGTTTCTTCTATAATACCTTTAGCTAACATTGTTGAGATTTCGGAATCGAACTTTACATTTTCTTCACTTCTTAACTTATAAGGTTGTGGTGGCCTTATTTGTACAGGTTCATTGGTAAATTCAAGTTTGACACCTTTAACATGGTCTATTGTCCATTTATCTCCAGTAACCTTTTGCCAATTATGAATGTATTCTTCTGTTTGGCCAGCCCTGAATTTTTCAGGTGTATTGTTCAAGGAGAGTAATGATACGTCGAAATCATTTTGTTTGCTACAAGTATTGTAACATACCTTTACTTCTTCTTCTGATTCGGACTCTGTTGTTGCTGCTGTTGACCCTTGTGGTTGTTGTTGTTGTTGTTGTTGTACCATGGCTTCTGGTACTGGTTGCCGTTGTGATTGTTCTGGTAATTCCGCTGATAACCATTGCCCCGCTGGTTGTTGTAGCGTGACTGATGGTTGTATTGTTGGCCGCAAAACCCCATCCCTTGGTTTTGGCGATGGTTGTAGTTTTGGTTGCTTTGTCTTGACTGCTTGGGCTTCTCCGGCTTGGAGGCGGGCTTGTCCAGTAGTTTCTTTGCCAACTTTTTGCCTTTCTCCGCTTCTTTTACCGAAGTGTTTACATCACCAAATAGGCTCTTTGTACTGAGTTGAGAGTTTATAGTGGATTCATCAAGATCCCTCGCTAGTTTGGAGCGGAAAGCCTCTCGTCGTCTTTTCGTTGTGAGAGAGTTTGCGATGAAAAGAAGCTTTATACCATCAATGGCAGATTCGGATGCCTTGTTTAACTCTTCATCGTCATTTCCTCTCTTGAAAGCAAGTTTGAGGAAAGGAAAGATTGCCGTATATGACGCCATCATTGCTTGGGTGGCGTGGACTAACTGTAAATCCATTTTCTTTAGGTGTGAGTCAATCTCTTTTGCATTTCTAAATCCCTCTTCCATTAGTGGCATTCCATGTTGTGCACGTTTTTGGTTGGAGGATATTTATCTGTTAATGCTTTTCGCGTTCTTTGGGTCAATTTTTGGTGAAAGAGTCATTGAGTGCTGGTGAACTTTTAGGTTTTTCTATTTCTTCAAATCTTGATAACCCTGCCGAGGCTATGGCGCCTGGTTTTGCTTTTGCAAAATGTTCCTTCCTCGTCTCCTTTGTCTCAGTGGTCGCGTCCTCCTCAACGGGGGGTGTGGGTACGGGGTCTACCCACGTGCCCTGCACGGGGGTTGCGGGGATTTGTTGTGGGGGTACGGGGTTCGCCGGCGTACCCTGCACAGGGCCTGCATCACACATCTGTTGTTGTTTTTCTGGTAATTCATCCGTTTTTTCCAAAGGGTCATCCTCATGGAGGTGATCATCCTGTTGTGCCGTAGATGCGTCTGGCACCCTCATTGTCCAGTTCAGGTTAGGCTGGAGTATGGTGTTAGAGAAAAGGGACTGGATTAGTTGTAGTCCCAAACCGCCTTTGAGGATCGCGTGGGGGTCCGTTAATGGCGGTTGTTGTTGATTACACCTTTGTGCCGGGGTCAAAATGGCTCCTGAGCTGTGTTGGCTCTCTGGCTGTGAAAGCTAGGAAGAGCTTTCACAGGCGGCATGTGTTGCAACAACTTTTCTCACTTTTTTCGTTTTCCTCTTTTTCCTTGGCCTGTAATCCTCGCCAGAGGAATCACTATCCGAAATGGGGTGTCGTTTGAAACCCTTATGGAGCGGCTCGTTGGGCGCCATGTTTGGACCCTTCGAGGTGGAAGGCGCTGGGAATGATTTGTCCTTGGATATTTCCTTGGATTTGTCATTTTTCTAAATTAACTCTGCTTGGGCTTGTAGCACAGACATAGCGAGGCATTTGTCTCTCCAGGTAAATGAGATCTAATAACCTGCTAACTTAACTAGGCTGCAAAGAGAAAATAAACCAAGTAAGGTTAGAATTCTAATTCAATTGAAAAAATCTTAACCAACAGGTACTGAAGGTGTAAGATAACATAAAAGTTTTGAAGAAGCGGTAATTTTTAGTAAAAAACGGGTGGAACCCCTTACCTTGCTCAAGTGTACATGTGACCTCTCTCGGTGTTCGCGCTGTACTGACTAATCACATAGTTCATCTTCCCTGTATTCTGGGGCGACAGAAGGTAGTCCGTAGTGAGTAGGAACCAAACATTAAGCCTTCCAGTCAAGATCCAGCCGAGACTGCCTGTGTCAGCCATGCAGAGGGGAGTGTCGGGGAGGGGCAGAGTACTGGGAGGCAGGCTGGGACAGGTGGGGAACACACAGGGACTGAGACCAGCACACTGTTATCTACACTATTCAAAAGTGGATTTCAGGCAATTTCTACTGGAGACCTTTGGAGTTCTTTACGTTTTTCCAACTTAAAATCGCCTGATTTTCAATCTGGGACAGTCATTTGCATTGTGGGAAGGATAATTCTCCTTCTATTAGCATTTTCATGATGTAAACATTGGCCGAAGTGCTTTGTTTACCTACCTATTATAAAACGTGTAAATTCCGATAACATCCGCTTGGTGATGCTCCCGCACATAGAGACAAAGTGAACCAAACTTAGGCTTGGAGACTGAAGAGCCACGAGAGTGAGATTCTCGTACAGTACCTAACTGAATCCTGCTATTTTTTTTTTTTTGCTCCACAGATGTACTTCTATTCTTATGATTTGTTTTTAGCTGTACTGAAAACATAATTTTGAACTGTAGTTTTCCGATCTCCTTTCCTTGAGAGAATGCAATGAGATCGCATTTCGCTGGTTCCTGGCAAAAATCATGTGTAACGTGAAATAGTAGGAGTCGTAATTTCCTAAAGTTGCGAACGGCAGCAGAGAGAGGGCACCACTTTCAGAAATATCTTAGACTGCAGTGTTGTCGCCGGGGACCCGTTTCAATAGCCTGTAGGACGTCCGTTATTGGGTTTAGTGACACAATAGCGGTACTTCGCGTTGCAGTAGTTAAGGGACAACTGTTTGTGGGACATAGGTTAACAGACAGGCGGATAGTTGGTGGGAGACACGGTGCCTGGCATAGCGAGACTTTGGCTGTGTTTGTCCACTATGCTCTTCCAAACTACAGACAAGTCGTCAACAGTGACAAGACACACCTCCCCGACAGTGACAGGCCTTCTGCAACGAGACCGAAGTTTTTCTGTTATTCAAGTCACTATTGCGGTCACTAAACATGTCACTAGGTGGTTTAGTGACCCATTCTATTGAAACGGGCCCCAGGCCACGCTAGAGCGACTCCGACTCAATGAAGTCGCTGGTTTTGTTTTAATATATTAAGTTTCACCTTCCATATGACCATAAAATGTCATTATTTGAATATTTTGTGTCAGTGGTTAGACATTGGAAACCAAGATTCTCACATTTATTTTCACCACTACTCAACCAATAAGTCATATTTTACTTCGTCAAATAATGCAGTCAGACATTTACCTGGTTTTGCGGGTACACGTGGTAATTTGACATAGAAACACTGCGGTGCATGCTGGGCAGGTCCCTGCATACCCCCACCCTTCCGAGGAGAGCAGAACAGTGGGTAGACTGGTTCCCTGCCCATATGAATAAGGGGCAGGTAACGGGTTCCACAGGCATGACCTTCAACCTTGGCTGGTGCCCGCCTGTGACTAGGGGATACCCCAGGAACCAGCCTAGTGGTTTGGCTGGTATCCGCTTGTCATACACCTAGTTCCGCCGAGCCCTCTAGCGGACTACCGGGGAACCAGGAGGCGTTACCAATAATGCACTATAAAAATGGAACCCGTTACCTGGCCTATAGTCTAACTAGGCCAGGCTTCCAGGCTAAACAGTGGGAGGTGTAGGGTAGAGTTGTCTTAGGCTAATAGCGCATTGTATTTGTACCACGAGAAAGCTGAAACATGAGATATGTTATTAAAGCGAATATCAACTCATGAAACGGCCCCATTAGCCTATAATGCCATCTCATGGGATAAGTTGTAACTACAGTCATGTGACCATGGGGTCATGTTTTTGGGTCAACAGCAGTCAAGTGTAAGTAGTTTAACAGGGACCTGTTTCACTAGTTTCGTGACATGTCTGTGACACCATACAGACATTGGGGTTGTCTAGTTTCGTGACAACACAAGTATAGCTGCCCTTAGGAAAAGACAGACCCCAAACATAAGAATTAGACAAATCTACACATCATGGACCTGTTTCACTAGTTTCGTGACAAAAGTGTTAGACAGACATGAAAAGCGGCACCAACAGTGCAAGCAAGAAGGTACAAAACGAAGTCTAATGTCTAGTTCTTATGAAACCGGACACACCATCTTGACGCCATTTATGTTCTAGACATGTCACAAAACTAGTGAGACAGGTCCCAGGTCCCAGGTGGATGACCTCGGATGTTTGGCAATTCCGAAGCCCAGGCAGACACCTTGATGCATAACTAGGAATACTAGGTGCTGTGACTTGCTGTGTACTCTTTGCAGTTTACAAATATATATATTATATATATACACCCATGTGTATACCTCTTAAATAATCACTATATAATGATCTTTATGGTTGGAATTTCGGCCATCTTTGGTGTGCCTAAATTTCCGTGGGGGGGAGGGGGGGCGTAATGTAACACAGTGATGTATATTAACTGTATAGACTCTATAACTATGTTTGTTATGACTCTGCTTAGAGAGTGAACTTGCTTTAGAATATGTCACATGGTTTTGGACGAGGTACAAACGAGGCACGCACTGTGCTTGCGGGGCCTCACTCCCTTGACACTCACCGACATCAGAGCGTCATGATACATCACCATCAGTCACATGTTATAACACAATGAGAAGTACATAAAAGTTATATCCAAAAGAACCTTCTGAGTTGTGTACTATGTTACAACCCTGGGCCCTGATTTTTAGTCACGACCATCGTTATGGGCGACATGTTTTTGCTGTCAGTGTACTATAGTCGCGACATTTGAGGGGGTTGGCCAATGATTACTGCTCTACGACACGTAGGGCGGTGTGAGGTGTGCGATAGTCACGACACATGGAAGGTCACGTGGGTAAATTTCTCTCCCAAACTGTCGTAACCCTAAGACATCTATGGACATGTCTTACCAAATGCGCAACTTCATTTCCCGTGGGAATTAAGTAATGAAATTTTAACACGAGTAAGGCATATATATAACCTATAATCGTATCAAATATGATGAAAATCGGCCACACTGTTCTGAAGTTATCTGCATTTGAATTTCATCATATCAAATACTGCTCTGGTGGCCAGTGTACCCCTACCATCGTGTGATCTAATTTATGCGGCGACCTTGACATCGACTGCGCTTACTTTACTCTCCCAGCAGAGATTCGGCGCGCTATACCGCGAAAGATCTGCTAGGAGAGTGCGTGTACGATATCCGATCGATAGCCCGATGTTTCAAATTCAAACGCCGATATCTTCAGAATGATGCGGCCGTTCTTCTTCATATTTGATACAATTATAGGTTCTATGTATCCCTTACTCGGGTTAAAATTTCATAGCTTAATTCATATGGGAAGCATGGGTAATCCTCTATATACGTACAGTGAGGTTTTATAGAACCTAAGACAGTTCTATACTTGAGACACTTTTAGCGGCGATCGTCCGTGCCGCACTACGACACCGTCTATAGCACACCGGCCATCTTTTGTCGTCCAAACTGTTGTGAGATTGCTGGTAGGTCTTGGGGCTTCCTGGGCTCACAATAGTTGTGACTAAAAAACAGGGCCCTGGAAATTTACAGTGAGGTGTTTACAATAGAATAGGTTATCATTTTTCTCTTTTCTCATAAGGAAAAGTATTTATCAACATGTTTAAAGCATATATGTCTTGAGAAGTGTAAACAATATAATTTTGAAAATTGGTAAAAAAAAATTCAAAATATTAAAATGGTAAAAACTTAACAGGACCTTAAAATTTTCCAACATTGAGCTCCATAGAGCATGTTGTCTGACAGCCCAATTTTTTAAATGTACAGTGAGAAATTAATTTTTACTCTATTGTAAAATGTTGAACCGAATCGTGACTGTGATACCTGAAAGTTTCAACACAATCTGATTATCCATTCTGATATTAAAACATTGTGATTCCATGATGATATATGTATTTTCTTAATTGGGTTTTAGACAACACTCCTGTTTAAAGATATATAGAAGAAATAATAATCATAATAGAATAATAAATATACAGGTATGCTGATTGTCCCCACGACTTTTGAATACCAAGGTTGTTGGGGTTTTTTTCTAAATAAAAATATATACTTTTGTGATTCAAAAACTGAAAACGTGTTGTCCAACACCACGGGGAGTCGGACAACATGCTCTGATATAAGTCATGATATCGACTACATTAATTTTGAGATGGGGTTCTACTGTATTCTGCGCAACATTGAAGAAAATGACATCTTTGAATTTCTATGTATATTTTATTCGATTTTCTAAGATCAATCTCTGCTCCATCAAATAGCATAAAATGGGTTTTAGTAAGTTAGATATTGATTTGGTGGCGACTACTGAGCAAGTGACCGGATCGGTCTCTCTCTGCTGGTGCGTGGAGGTATTTTGCTGCACTCGAATAGAGCCCTATTTGTGATTGGTCATGATTGTTTACTGACCGTATCACTGCAGTTCATTGAATCTGGGCTGACCCGCTGTGGGGGGTTGAAGTGCATTGGATTCAATGACTTGCAGTTATTTCGTGTGTGTGTGTGTGTGTGTGTGTGTGTGTGTGTGTGTGTGTGTGTGTGTGTGTGTGTGTGTGTGTGTGTGGCCAGTGGTTACTTAGTCCGTTCACGCACCGCGCCGCCTTTGGGTAACGGTATGTGAAGGTCTAACAGAGCATGGCTCTGACTGGCCAGCCACCTTCGGTAAGAGGAATTTAGTGGTTGGTTGTTGTATCTATAGCATCGGTTTGA
Source organism: Alentia gelatinosa (assembly GCA_950022655.1). Taxonomy (NCBI): domain Eukaryota; kingdom Metazoa; phylum Annelida; class Polychaeta; order Phyllodocida; family Polynoidae; genus Alentia; species Alentia gelatinosa. Next base: position 22,643,308 of record OX465589.1, on the reverse strand, counting down.
CAGGCAGGACCCCGAGACTGTAGTACATGCCATTATTGCCAGGGTCAGGGCGCTCAGGCTTTCTAATACACTCTGCATTATAAAGGCACACTGAAAAACGCCCTGGCCCTGGCGACAATGGGCTGTACTAGATTCAAGGTAATACTCTGGTTGCTGGCAAATCACTCAGGACAGCTTAGTACCAGCGAGGCAGGAATTCATGACTCATAATGGCAGTGCATAACAGTCTGAGTTTGAGCCTGTGTGCCCTGGCCCTGGCGACAACACACTGTACTAGAGTCTAGTGGTTACTGTGGGGACAGTGCTGCCACCTTGTGGGAGTGTGAGGAATCTGGTCCCCCTGTGTACTGTGTAGCGCGAGTAAACGTTTTACCTCGGCTGGTGTTGGTCCTATGGGTAATCCCTATATATAGTATATAATATATTGAGGAGTTCTATTTGCAGGGCATTAAAGTTTCCTCTGCAAACACAGTAGTTTTGATTAAGAAAATATCTTCAGGCTTTTGGCAAGGCCTCATATACTATAAATAAGATTTCTGTATCCGTATGTCATGCAGCTATTTCTATTTGCGGTCATTTCATATGTCTAGGATAGGGCGACTGATAAACCATTTAGTTACATCTTTTCAAATAAAGCTAAGAGTGTTGAATTAAATCGGCAAATCTGTGCCTCATCTGAATTTTTTTTATGTTGCATTTGTAGATTTATCAACCTACCCATATTCACTGTCTATTGTATTCAGATCAGTGGAGATTGAGTTTGTAACATGTGGATTCAATTGTATTAAATATTGTTTATCAGTCTCCCACCTCCCTGGCTGCCAGGGTATTGGTAGATTCAGTCCGAAACTCAGACCGATACATCCTCAATACCATGGTGTTGGGGTCTCATTAAAGTGTGTTGGGACATCACTGATGTGTAAGTGGTTTCGAATCGATCTCAGGTGTTCGCGATCCCTTCTTTCACTTTTTGCTTTCTTTGCCCCACATGCTCTTTTTTCACACTGTTTACATTCTATGCAATGTATCACATTCGATCTGTTGCAAGTGATGTTGCGTCTTGCAGCATGGTTGCTCCCATTATTGGTATACGAGGCACCCACATCGAGGTTGCCTTGTTTATATCCCTCCTCTAATTGCCTAGCCCATCAATCAATGTCAGAAAGTGGTTGATGTCTTTAATGTAGGATTTGACCTTTGGGACTTCAGGTTTAAGAAAGTGATCTACAAATAGTGAGATCTTTTCTTCATCTGTTGGCTAACACCGTTGGTCTATCTGTTGGGAGATTTTACTCTTATTCCGGGAGAAAATAGATATGTGGGTTTCGGCCTTTATCTCACTCCTGGAATAAATGCCCATAGGCTTAACATTGGGAACTTGTTCTCCATGCCCCATCAAGTATTGCAGTCCGTTCTCCATGGTCTCTATCCTCTTTGTTACCCATTCTTTTAGTGTGTACAGGGGTGAGATAAATACAGAAAGCAACTAGTTTTGGTCAAAGAAGTCATTCTCCAACTCTGACTTTGACCAAAACTTGTTGGTTTCTTCTTTATTATATCAATACCATTGCGCCAGCTTTGTCTTCTGGTTTTAATGTAATCTCTTCATTCTTAGAAAGGCCTTTCAGACTTGCCCTCTTATTCCTATAAATATTTTGTTTGATATTTTTTTCTCACTTTTTTGGGGGAAAGTGTGATCTCATTTATTGCTATTGAACCATCTCAGTTTCCGTTTAGGTTTCTGCCGTCGAAGGCAATATGTAATGGTCTCATTGTGGGATGTAGTTGCCTCGTTTTGTTTCTCAGAGAACTGCTTGATATGAAGGTTTCTATGGAACTGGGCCCTGTTTTTTAGTCACGACATCGCAAGTCTACGATCGGCTGAGATCGGATCAAGATTTTACGCCTGTTTTCAAGACACAAGATGGCGGGTGTGCTATAGACACGGTCGTAAATTGAATCGAACTATCTTGGCGAGATGTATCGGAAGTTAAGACAAGTATAGAACTGTCTTAGGTTCTATAAAACGTCACTGTTGATTTCCTGTGCTTCCCATAGGATTTAAGCGATGAAATTTGAAAACGAGTAAGGTATACATATATCCTATAATCGTACAAAATATCAAGAAAATCGGCATCACCGTTATGAAGATATCGGTGTTTAAATTTGAAACATCGGGCTATCGACAGGATATCGTACAAGCACTCTCCTAGCATATCTTTCGTGGTAAAGCGCGCGGAATCTCTGCTGGGAGATTGAAGTAAGCGCAGAGTGAGGGTAGAGCTACACTGGCCACCAGAGCAGCGTTTGCTATGACGAAATCTTCATAACGGTGAGGCCGATTTTCTTCATATTTGGTACGATTTTAGGTTATATGAATACCTTACTCGTGTTCAAATTTCATCGTTTAATTCCGACGGGAAGTGAAGTTCCGCATTTGTTACGACATGTCCAGAGTGGTTTTAGAGATACGACACTTATAGCCCCCGTTTCCGCTCCATTGGCCACCACTGACTATAGCACACCTTTTAGCTCGTATCTTCACTAAGTGTCATACCCACTCTATGATCGTAGCTCTCTAGCACACTAACGGCAGATACGTGTCGTAAGTTACGAATGTCGTGACTGAAAAACAGGGCCCAGGTCTAGTTCTAATTTTACACCCTCTTCTTCTATTCCAGTCATTGTAGGACAACAGGTTGTCCACATTGCTAGATGCTTTATTAGAGCATGCTTGCACGCGCTAAATACATCATCTAGACCTCAGAGTCAGGGTTAGAGTGGTCACATTGAACTTTCAGTGTGCTTCCCGAAAACTATCCCTTTACTATCTGCATGCTGTTCACTGTGATAGTGAGAACAGAGCAGGGTGCCAGTGTCTCAGGGTCTTAGAGGTGTGCCCAGCTGACCATGACCAATCACTCAAGTACCTCATTGACCCACTGCTTCTTGATATGTTTTGATCCTAGACTCAGGCAGTTCGAGAAATGACAAGTTGACAGGGTGCAGGTGGGTTACAGAAAACTATCCATAGGCTAAATCTAACTCAAACCTTTTAATTGTTATTCATTTATAATTGCACGCTCATTCTTCTGTGATAAACATACTTTTTGCTCCTAGTTGAACCGGTTGTCTGTGGTCAGTTCTTTGGTGCTAGGCCTTGTACCTGTGTTCACCCCTTTGATGGTGAGCCGTTCTCTTTTCCTCCGCTTACACTAGCCATAGACAGTTCAGTTTCGGTTGTTTCATCTGCCTTCATACATGGGCTTATCCTGAGGAGAGTTTATCAATAGACGCAAGACAAATCATAAAATGCAGAATCTTTACTTTGAAAAGTGGATCGAGTAGTTCCTAAAGTTATTTGAGCCGCATTTGCCGTGTCCCTTCAGTCCCATTGGTCTACCTCCATGTCCCCATTGACCTTTGCTGCCCTGGTTGGTCTTGTCCCGCCCCTTGAGACATTATAAACTGCTGGCGGGGCCTCCTGTAAAAACCTCCTTGTTATCGGGTTGATCCGCATACCAGGTCGATGTCGGGCGGTGGGTGTATGTTTTTTTAGCTGTAGTGCGGTTGGAGCTTGGTATGCCCGCTTTCGAAATTCCTGTCACCAACTATTGCCGTCCAATTGCATTCATGGTCTGTTTGACTTTCACGGACTGTACGCTGAAGGTTGGTGGGCTCTGTGAAGGGACGAGTCACACTACACACGCGGTCTCCATCTGTCTCCAGAATGGTGGCGCCATCTTGCAGATACTACTGCTGGCCATCTGGTGACGGAGATATGAACTAACGAAAGCACTGTGCCTTATATACATAGCCCGTCAGAGCTACACTACGTTACCTCTGGTTGGGTCAAATCTGCGGCAAACTTTACACACCAGTTGTAAGTGACTGCCACTCTCCCTGAAGATCTTTCGTACTGCTTGGAGAGTGTGTCATTTCGTACTCCATACGTCATATTTCGTTTTGTGCGTATTTTGAATGAAATGACTATAAAGTTAGACTTAATTATCATTTTTATGAGCTAGCAACTTGAGGGCAATACGTAAAACAAGGCCAAGAGGCGGCCACATTGATATTCATCTTCCATGCAGCATTATCAAATGGACACAAAAATACAATTGAAAACTGGCGTTTTATTAATGATATATTAAATAACATTACTAAATGATCCCTTTAATGGGTGAGCAGTGTTTTTTCTTTTTGCGTAACTTCTGGACTATTTTACTCCCAGTTCACTTATTTTCATCCTTCCTTGTATTGTTCCTTCCCACTTTATCCTACTCCGGTTATTTCTCTACCGTGGACTTAACTTTGTGAACTCGTACTAAATGTCCATGGTTTATTGTAGGAAACTATCAACTAGACCATGACCTCACCTGATCAGTTAGTGATAGCGGTCAGATAAAATCCCATCCGGAATCGATCCCTAGCCACTGAAAACACACCGTTCATTTTGGTCTGCTATTTAATCTCCCTCGGCTTTGCCTCATGAGATTACTCCACAACCAGAACTGATGCCGTATATTTTCCGCAGCTACAGATCTCGATGCAGTTCCTTCTCGGTGTTTCATCATTTCATTTCACGGGATAAACAAGGCAGGCTGTAGTTTGTTTTTGGGCTTTATTGCTCGTCGCTGGTATCTTATACAAAATCTGGTTTGACCTTCGATTTCACCTTCTAGTCAAGCCTGGCTTCAACCTCAGGAACAGAAATTAGACAAACCAATCCGCATACAACAAACTAAGATTCCAAATTGTCTTGGCGGAGCTGAAACCTCAGCAAAAGCACAAAACCCAAAGAATTGATATTTGTGGAGCAGTTTGAAACAGTTTCCTCTCCATATAATTGGTTGTTGATGCGAGGCCACATACACTGGGGCCGGCTGGTGCGAGCGGTATAGTACAGTTGCACTATGTGGTTGTTCCCTAGTCGTAATCATGGATTAATAATTATTCGTTAATCACATGAAACAATTATTAATGCTTGATATTGCTGCAAACGGTAAAACAATATAACTCAACACAGCTAGATTCGAAGCAAACACTCACTTTTTTTCCTAAATCTAGTTCAGGCCTTTTCATTGTAAATAAACCGTTGTAAGTTCTCAAAAGAGCTCTTCTCATGTATGTAACAATACAATGATCAAATGCAAAACAAATAAAGAAAAAAAGAATACAACATGATTCTCCTAACCATAAATACACAATAAAATCTACATCCTGATTGGTGGTGTGTGAGAGTGTGAGGAAATGTACACGACGTCAGTCACACGCTGAAAGGTGGGGCGATATTAGGTGAGTTTAGGCGATAATAGGTGAAATACGGAGCACCTACGGACGTCACAGTGGAGACCACACGAGTATCACAGTGTATCTAAGTCACACAATCCAAGTACTAATAATATAGACAAACTGCTTCTCAGTACCTCCCTACCGACTGAGCATTGCAGTCAAATGTGTACAATCGACCATAAATTATCCTGGGGGAGGAAGGTGCACACGTCATGACATTTTGAGACACGTGACGTCATAGCTATGACATAAGACATGTGGCTTCATAATCATTTGTATTTTAGCAGTTGAGAGTTTTACTCTCCTTAGGGATTCAGAGGCCACTTCGATTTGATTCATAATCATTTATTCCAATCAGTAACTATTTACAGGGAACCAGTGGATGTATCATAATTGGGCAATGGCTGGGGTTGGGTAAGATAGATGTAAAACTGATTGGTCTGTAAAGTTTAGTAGCCGATAGTCAGTGAAATAAACGACGACCGAATAGAGAACCGTGTAAATCACTCTGAGCATGTGATTACTTACTCATTATAATTACTGTCCGATACACAAGCACCGTGGCAAGAACTGTTGGGAAACATGGCAAAAAAAAGCAAGAAAATATGGCACAATGTGCTAGAGGCAACTAGTGCGCCCATCTTAGTCTAAAATCTTCTCTTCACAATATCCTTCAACAGACCATGAACAAGGAGAGTTCTGGCGTCATCAGTGAGGTGTGACGTCACATGAGACGCTGACGTTAATCAAAATGGCGCACACAGAAGTAAGACTGGAGCTAGAAAGACGAGACGTGCTTGGCAGGTGAAGCGGGTCCTCTAACAACACAGAGACTGCAGAACCTCGTGTCACGTAAGACATTAAAAGAGTGTATTCCACCGGGCTTACTGGACAGCGCCAGAAGAGCACCGCATGGGCACCGCATGGGCGCCATGCGAACGTCTGTCAGGCGGATATATAGAGATAGGTGTGGTGGAGCAGGCCACATGCTCACCAGCGGTGGCCGTGCGACCTGCTACAAACTGATCAAATAGCTTTTGCCTATCATCCGCCTGCGGTGCCCGTATGGCTGCTGAGCCTCACTATAAGCATGTTTGGAAGACGCCTCATGGAGTCAGAAATCCAACCAATCTGGTGGAACACACCCTTCATTGATTAAGAGACAAACGAAGTGAACATTGTTAGCGGGAGACTTGATCATACTTGGTGGTAGACATTCATCTTTCTTGCATTTATTGCAAGAGTGCTTACAATATTGAGACCGGCCAGAACGACAGACACCATTATATTACCATTCCAAGACTGATGAACATTGCACAGAAAAAAAACACATCACCACCATGGTAATCATCAGGACCAGCTCGTTAAAAACTCACAAGACCCTAGCTACAACCACCCACGAGTGAATGACCAGAGAACAAGAACAGAGTTGAGGATTCCCTGACGTCATCGAGTGTATCACGTGATGGTGACGTCGTTCAATTTACATATATTGATCACAACAGCTATTGAGATGCACGACCAACCGCAGAAAAGGTATCGGTAGATGATATGGTGAGTTCAGCTCAAGGCAAGTGTTATTATATCCAGTGTATCAAACAGTTCACACATAGTATCTTTTAAACGATACAATCTATAAGTCACATAACGACGCACTGAATAGTCTTTTACATCTCTACCAGAAATCCAGCCTCAAAATATTTCGACGACTTTTTCATGTCCCGTTACGTTTCAAAGCATCTGCTGGAAGAATGATCCCTAACGTTGTAGTTGTGCTTGGGGACCCAAAGTCACCAAAATCTAATATGTGAAAAAATAGATTTCTATGTTGGTGTAAAATGTCTAATAAATATCCTAGTTGTTACATGAAATATGAACTACACAATTTCCAATTTCTGTGGCTACTCCAGGAAATCTTGCTAGAATTTGAATAGATATGTTTTAAGAGGCTTTTTAGAACAAGAATAGGCTTGCTGTTGTTTTTACACTAGGTAGTTTGAGCAACACATATTCCTTCTCTTCCGAATTTCCGGAAAATTGTAAGAAAACTTCATGCTATTTCTCCACGGTTCACTTGAAGCTCAGACAGTTGATAAACTCTCATTGCACGATTCAACGGTTGCTGTCGCGCAAGACATTGCGTAGTGATGACGTTGTGCTCACATTTTGATGACGTCATACACGACACCTGAATTGTACAAGTTGAGGTAATAGACTCATATTTCCATATAAGAGACCCTTTTGATTCTTTTTGCACAATGTACAGGGTTACAACATCAACGACAAGTACATCTAGATTTGTATTCTGTTTTTTTATAAACACAGTACCGCAGGGCGACGACCGGAAACTAGAGTCAGCGTTCAAGATCAAGTGACGTCAGAGGACAAGAGAGGCAGTTGGTGACGTCAGTAGCGTGACGCCATTAAAGCAAACAGACAGTGTGACGTCAGATAAGATGACGCTGCCCTGAGTGGTGGCATATCAGACGCGATACCTGAGAACCCTGTTATAGGGTGCCATCTAAACGGGAGCTCTGTCCCTGTTTTTCAACTCTTCTGTTCCCTTTCCATCAAGGTGCAGGCCTCACAGACAACCTGGCTAGCCATGTCCGGTGGGGTCCTTTTTATCACTAATGGTGACCATTGAGACCTTCTCGGCTAGAGCTGCTGTGAAATCAGTGAGTACACGAGGAGACTACGATCCATGGCGGCGCCTTATGGACAGGTCCACTGATGCGTGGTCTTCTGAGGAATCTGTTGAATAAAGTTTGCCTACGAAAGCACAGGGTACAAGGAGACCTCGCACGAGGGCTGTCGCTTACTCATATTCAAGCTCGGTCACTTAGGCAGTCCTAGCCGATGGAAGGTCGTCTAAAAGTGTTGAATAAAGTTGATACCAATTGCCGCTGGGACTTGTTGGCATACGGAAAAGGGTCTTCATGTACGACCCTAAATTATTCAACAGGCCCCAGGCTTTTTGGTAGTCTTTGTCCTTCAGCCTCACACCTCTAAATGTGGAACTCTCCTAGTAATTTTTGGCAATAATACTGCGACCAATTTCTTGTAGTTTTCCCTATTCCATGTAGAATTTTGTTTAGATAGGACCAGGCAGCCGTCCATGTTAAGGTATCATCACAGGTGGCATATCGTTGGTTTCTTGTATATCTATTTCTTCCTGTTTTATGTAAAACTAGGTGTGAACGGTCACCGTTAAGTAAGTGGACACCTAATTGTCCGCCTGTAGTGCAAACAGTGAGAGAGGTGGTAATGAGATCAGTGGGTTAAACCATGCTGGCCTGTCTACATTAGACTCTACATCCACATACAAATAATGACCTTATCCTACCCCTAAGAAGAACGCCACAGGCTTAACATTGTGTGACAGTATTTGATGGGGCATGGCATGAAATGATTTTTGCAGCTATTCATTCCATCAAAACACATTGAGAGGGGGTAGGATGAATACCATGCGACCCTCAGTGAAAATCAATTTAGATTTAAGCAACTCGACCTGAACTGTGCATACTTGTAACACACCCTGTGAATGTGAACAAGGGGCTGCTCGACATCCGAGCTAAAAATATGACATTTCTGTCAGTTGTGGATGAGGATAAAAAGAGTCGGATGTAGACAGGCCTTCTGTGAAAAGACTGCTGTAAGATGCAGGTAATGAGACTGGAATGTTGGCTTAATACTGTCAGCACCTGTGTCTCTAATACTTAACGCCCGTATTGTGTGCCATGTATATATATATACTACTCCCTTCAGGGAAGAGTCAGCGGAGAATCGCAGAGGTCTGAAACATTACAACTGTGCCAGTGGTCGTTACAAGAATACTCCTTATCTTTAAATCATAAATCATGTAGTCATGAAAGTGGACCGGTTGATGGTAAAATAGTCTATTTTCTCTGAATTAGGGATTATTCGGATATCGGCTCTTAACATCCATATTAAAGCTACTCTAGATGGAAAAGCTAGAATTTCAAGTGAGCCCGATAATACTATGGTAGGAAAACACTCCTATCACTGCCTATGACGTCATAGGGTAATTGTGACGTCACTTTCCGAACATGGAATCACAAAGTTATGACGTCACCAGAAACACGACGATCGCGGAGCAATACCCTGTTGCAGTTGATATTAAAGATCTTTCATTCCAAGAATGGAGTGAAATACGATATGTTTAGTACCTCCAGTAAGAAATATAGTATATTTGTTAAAAATATCTGTGTTCAAACATAATTTTCTCTTCTTCATCATTTGTTTAAATGTCACAGAAAGCGATGTACCACAATGTCAGATTACGACGGAAGGCCACCAAGAACGTGTTGCCATAGTAACACAGATGAGCGAACACATGACGTAAGCAGTGACGTCATATGTTAACACAGAAACAATGAAAATGCAATAATGCAAGCTTTGCTATGTTGATCATGCGCGGTGAGGCTAGAGCCATGAAGAGTTCTGAATTTCCGTTCAACTCGGTCCACGGTGCGGGGGAGAGCGTCTTCATCCACGTATTAACAATTTGAGACACAAAATGGCTAGAAGTCAGGAAACCATATATATATATATTTCTGTTTTATGTACAAGTGAAGGGGTTCCCGACTTCTAATGTTTGACGTCAACAAGAAAACAATTGGCAAGAATGCACCGAACATCAAGATTTCCAAATGGTCAACATTGTTCATATTTAAGCGAATGAGGCCATGAGGAGACACTGTATACTCACAGATAGGGCTGTCACCTCCTGTGTGTATAACTATCCCCAACCAGAACCAATACTACACCTCCTCAGTACCAGTATTAACCTTGTGGTGTCGTGGTAGCCTATACATAGAACATAAAATGTACACATCTACATGTATGTCAATCAGACAGCATCAAAATACCGGCAACTCCTGAACACTTCATAATAACAGTGACCAATAGTTCATAACAGTTCGACTTTATATCCTTTGTCCTGTTGTCCAATCATGAATTCATGATGCACTAATTAGTTGATCAGTAATAATGAACATTGTCTTTCAGCATGAGCAATGTGATCAGAACGGAAGTTGGCTTGTGAGGAATAGACTGTCTATGATCGGTGGCGGCGGGGCGATGTCGTCCAATTTCAGGTAGAAAAACCGTTGGAGGCCTTCTCGACTTAGCGTCCGTAACTCCGGGATCTTTCCGAGAATTCGCGAGAAGTAGTGGGGTTTCTTTTGCGCATGCGCATTATAGGTACAGTGGTCCCTGAGCGCGTCTATGAGCTTCATCTGCAGATCCTCCATTTTACGCTGGTCCTTCAAACCGTGCCGTTCTGTAGGGGGCAGAGAAAGGGGGACGTTTTGGTTAGATCTCTGATTAAATTGGTTATTTTTAATATAAACTTCGGTTATATTTCTGTTTCCACTCATTATATCGCACCAGCTACCCCCCAACCCCCTCCCATAGAATTAACGTTGGGAACTTTCACACAACGCCCATGGAGTATTGTAAAAACATACTCAATGGGCATTGCTGCCACAAACTTAGTCAATCAGTGAGAGATAAGAGTGAGATCAAATCTGAACCACATCCAATCAAGAGCAACTTATTACTGCACAACCAATACTCATCGCGTATATCCAGTGGCAATGGATCGTGATACAGTTTATTCTTAGAAAGGGCATCTCCGATACAATGAAGTGAGAAGGAAATGTTCAATATTGGAATAAAATTGGAATAGAAATAGCACTGAGAAAAAAAATCAATTCCTAGAGTACAGCACAATCTCACTAGATATTACATGTGGTAAAACAGTTACAAATAAGCTGAGGTGGACCTATTCGATTTAAGTAGACTTTGGATTGATTGCTCTGGCATGAATTGTCTATAGATGTGAAAGTAAATGATGTACCTAAATAAAATAGACAATATATACGGCTTCCCTACAAGACTTAGATCATAGTCATGAGGAAGAAATGTTGTATGGCCAACCATAAAGTATGTACGCAGTGAGGGGGTGTAGGTGGGTGGGGGTATTTTGGAAATGTTTCGTCTGTCCCTTCATTAATTCAATGCCTACAAAATGGAGAGGGATTGGGTGGGGGGTTGAAAGATTTAAAAAAATTTAATGTGCGTACTTTATGGATGGCCCCTGAGTGAAATCTCGCGTACTCACGTGTGATTAAGGTAAGTGCCGCCATGCAGGCCAACGACGAGATGTCGAGCTCGAGACGCTGCAGCGACCGGCCGAAGTCCACCATGGAGTCGGCCCACTCGCCGAACATGAGCGAGCAGTGGCGGCGATGTAAAACGAGGCCGTTACAGAAGACCAGACGCTGGTCGTCATCCGGGGCCCTGAAAGACGCGCCAAAAGTCCACCGTCAACAAAGTGCAGAATATCATCTTCACGGAACACCGTTATCATCAATGCGCGATGATGCCACAAAAGTGAGCCAATCATTTAGGGATGGCGGTGAGATAAAATCTGAACTGCACTCGATCCATAACCACTGAAAACTTGTCATTCATTTTCAGCAGCTATGAATCATGATACAGTTTCTTCTTATTATCTCAACCCAGTATATTTCTCCATAGGCTTAACATCAGGAACTCATACTCCACGGCAGTGAAAGTAGTGTACCCAATACTCAATATCTAATTAGTTGAGTCATTTTATTGATTAATAATGTTCCTTATCATGTATCTGGAGTGAGATAAAATCCGAAACCCACTTGGTGAAATTGACTTAGTGAACACTCCACCTCGTTTATTAAACCATGGAGCAATGCACTCAGCTTCCCTTCGTGAATTATTCCGCGGTCATACTCGTTAGAGTGTGGACCAAGTTATTTTCATCTTGTGAGTTTCCTATATATTCACTAATTCACAAATATGTCCTATGCCACTGGAATCCACACCCATACACTGTTGTAGCTATGTACCTATGGGTATTACTCACTTAGCTCTATAGAGTTCGGACACATTACAATATAGGTTTGTTAGGGTTTCATTTAGACAAATTAAGTCCTTCTATCATACACGTCCGTGTGAATGGTCAGTAAAATGATGCTCACTCTGTCACCGATCTGTAGGCCACCCTGAGCGCAAACAACTCGAGCGACGCCGAATTGAACAGCAGGTCCTGGTCTTCCGACGGCAGGTCACCAAAGCCAGGCACCTTCTCTGCCCACGTTTTGATGACGTCAATAGAACTGAGAATGATGTCATAGAACTCCTTAAGCTCATCAAGCGACGCGCCCGCCGCCTCCTGATCCGGTGTCGGCACCTTAAACTGAGGAACAGACACAGGGATTGAACATCGGAACGTTAAACTGATTGACAAGAAAACGGGATCGCGAAATAGTCCTGTTTACATCAATCTTCTTATGTTGGATTAAGAAACAGTAAAAATGAGTTTGAAATTATTTATGCTTATCTGTTCTGATACATTGTAGCATGTTATACTAATTGCGCATGACGGGTTATTGTGAATATCTCCACGGTAATAGTCCCAAATCAATATCTATATCATAAGCATAAATAAGTTCATAATATACTAATCTTTGAATGAAAAATGAATCTCCAATCATTAGTTTTCTAGTCAGGAAGCTGTCTAGATTATGAACACTGAAATCAATTCACTTCCTCTCTGAACTAACATATGAAGGTAAACCAAAGATAGAGGAGATACACGTTTATAGCGATAATGCAGTATTCCATTGGGATAACTAGTAGAAACGGTCAAGAGTCAATTTGGATTAATGCAATAAGGTCTGTGCTCCTAGTGATTTTTGCAGAGCAGTTGCTTAGATCCAAATTGAATCTCACCGAGGGTCGCTCAGTATTCATCCTACCCCATCTCCACAATTTTAAATTGAATGAAGAGCTGCATAAAAAACAGTGTATGCCATTCCCATGGAATACAGTCATATCGTATTAAGCCTATCGCGTTTTATTAGAGGTAGGATGAAGACTCTATCCTAAAACTATTCGAGTCAAGCTTAAAAACAAAGGGATTTGACGAGACGACCTAGCAGACGACATTTGACTCACCTTGCTGTAGTCGAGGTTGGGAATATCTGGCGCCGTGTCGCAATGCGCGCGCACCAGGGCCGTGATGAGCGACACCGGGGGCGACGGTGGCGACTCCTGTGGCGATTTAGGTTTGGACGGGAGGCGACCGCGACGGCCCTTCAAGCTGTCTCTCCTCACCACTGAACATGGACAGAACAAGTAGAAATGCATCTTGATGTGTGTGTGACAAACTGGTTTTGATATGTACGGCTTTTGGGGTTTCTTCTAAATAATAGGCTAGCTCTAGTGTCCGGAGGTTTTCGGCTTGGACGGCATGCGACCTCGCCGGCCCTCCAGGTCCCCTCTCCTCACCGCTGAAAAATAAACAAGCATTACTTCTTTAAGAATTGGAATTAGGAGAATGTCCTGGAATATATAATGAATTTGCGAGTACATATCACCCAAATGTCATTATATAGGTTAGCCATGTGCAGATATGTACAGGCATGTACTAAAAGGTGTGGAAAGTGTGAGTTATTCATGGAAATGTGATGTTAGCCCTTTCTGTGCGCCCCCAAAGCATGCTGTTTTAATCCCCTTGTGCTAGGTGATTATAATTTTACATATAAGGGTAAAATTCAATCTAAATTGATCAATATCACTGAAATTCAGATCAATTTCAGTGGACTTCATTTGTTCTGCAGATATATATTTTTCTAATCTATATAACTTTTGTGAAAAAAAGCCTCCTTCCCTGATAGGAAAACAAGACTGACTGAGAGCAGACGACAGGTGGTAGGGACGCTGTCCGACATTTTGTCATGCGACGCGCGTTTGGGCGCGTGAGGTAGGTCACGTGCCACCAGAACCAGTCATGTGACCATGTTTACTGTCACGTGATTAGACGGCATTATCGTTTACCTCTAATTACAGTTTTGTAAACTCATCGTGGGCTATAATAGGCACTTTAGTGAAGGATCACTTCAGCGCAGACGACAACCAAGTCTGGTCCTCCTCTATTATCGCTCCTACCCTCCCACAAAATCTGACTCATAATGGCAACCAGAGATGGGATAAATGCTGATGTTGCTAATTGATTACTCCAATATGTTCGGTAATTTGTTATGGGACATACACAGCTGACCTCCTGTTCCCAGATGTAAATATAAAGACCACCCTTGAAATAATTTGATCTCAAACTGACACTTCCATGATTGTAGGGTAAGGTGTGCAGATAGTGACATGAATAATTAACAAGAACTAGTGGATGCTAACTCGGAAAATCTTGACTCTAGGTCAATAAACACAAAAGACTACACCACGGTATCTAGAACTATTTACACGAGAAGACAGATTTTGCATGCTGACGATATAGCTAATACTAAAATCTAAATAGAGACACGACAGAAACAGAGACAATCTTAAAATGTTTGTCTTGGAAAATTTAAAAAACACATAATTGAAAATGTATGTGAATAATAATGAATAGAAGTAATAGCATCAATGATTGGTAGAACATAAAGCGGATTGTAAAATTAGAGATATGTAAAGGATAAAGACTATGCGTCGTTACGAGTTATCTTCTATGTAGTGTGTGATACGTAAAAGTGTGGATTCTTACCTTCCTTCACCATTCCTACTACGAGACATTTCTGGAAACGGCAGAACTGACAGCGGTTCCTCCGCCGCTTGTCCACGGGGCAATTTTTATCAGCGAGGCAGACGTACTTGGAAGACTTCTGTACTGTTCTCTGTGGACACAACAAGCAGGGTTTTTTTTAAAATTGTATATTGGGGTGGTCACTCTTCTTAAGTTAGCAAAAGCGAGAGACACGTTATCAAATATGTTGCCTTAGCCTAGTATAAATGCCCATAGGCTTAACATTAGGAACTCGTACCCAGCAGGCTTGCGAGTACGGTAACTCGTAATGAATGGACGATAAACAGATAAACTTGTCCGGGCTAAGATGAAATCAGGAACATCCTCGTGTTTGGTCTGTATCCCCAATCGCCATCTCGTTTTGTGCACTTTAGAATGTTCATTCGGCTATCGCCTTGTTCAAATTCCTTTGTGCTCCAAACTCGATGGCGATTGGGGACAGACCTAACACTCATCAATTTCCTTCTTATTATATCACCTTATTATACATCACCAATATGATTTTAATTTCTAAAATTCCGCCATTCACTGGCCGCCCGATGATGAGGTATACAATGATTTTGAATTCCATATACATGTACAGTGGATTTGAAATCCGTATGGTTAAGTTATCTGAAAGTTTCAGATAATGGGTAGTGATTTACTGAGTTCCCATACATTCTTAATGGGGACTCTGTATACGGTGACTTATATATGACAGTAATAGATCTCTATGACAGATATTTGCTGTGTGTAGGAGCCCGAGAAGGAGACTGACCTTGAAGAAGCCCTTGCAGCCCTCGCACGTGCGTACGCCGTAATGCTGACACGCTGCGTTGTCGCCGCACACCGCGCACAGCATGTTCTCCTTCTGCGGCTGCGCACTCGTCGACGCCTCGCTCTTTCCGCTTCCGCTGTGACCGGAAGTGGGTGTAGGGGGCGTTGTGGACGCCTGCATGCCGTACTTAGACATGTCCATACTGGAATGGGGAGAGAGGGGGTTGTAGAGTGAGTAGGGGTGAATGTAAATACACGGGTTAACTAGGATCTGTACCTTCTCTGGTCCGGGTTCATACAGATAGGCGTTACAGGCCGAGTTATGCATAAATACGAGCTAAGAGAAGAATACCCACTGAATTTGGTCCACGGTTAGGTCTGGTAATTGAGCCTGTCACACAGACAAGGCGTGAGTAGTATAGAACTTGTCACAAGTAGTATATAAAGAGTTGACTATGTCTCAGGCGAACCTGTGGACCAGATTAGGTCATTGGAAAAGATACAATTCACCAAGGTTCAATTAAGACAGCTTGCATTGATCAATTAAGAGATTTCTCGTATTACAAATAGGTCAAAGTAGTATACTTGTTGATGGATGGCAGAAATATGGAAGATTCCACTGTGATATTTAATCCAAATACCAGCGATAAAGCGACATCCAAGTCTATCAGTGGTTTCATATCAAAAAGACGAATAAAACAAAATGCGAAATGGAATTTGATACATAAACATGAGGTGAATGCAGACAAGTGACAGATGATAAGGGAAGTATTCAAAAACAGAAGAAAATAGTGCTATAAACGACTTGTTCTGTCTAGGAGAGTGTGCAGTGTATAGGTGTGAGACTGAGGGATCTAGGTGAGAGTGTATGGATGTGACACTGTAGTATGGGGTCTGGATGACATTACAGAGGAATGTAGGTGGTCAGGAGAGTGTGAAATGGACGGATGTTTATCGGTGAGTGTGGGGTGAGATTACCTGCTCTCGGGGTTGGCCATGCTCATGGAGGGTCTCCGCTGGTAAGGTCCCAGTCCCATCTGCACACCCAGGTCTCCCGGGTAGAGTCCGGCTGGCGGCGCGTAGTTAAAGTTGGCCTCCGAGCCGGCCAGTCTCTGGTTGTCATAGAACCCCGGCTGGTAGGCCTGGTAGGCCTGGCCGCGCTCCGCCCCGGGGAACAGCTGCTGGTTGCCGGCCACCGGGTAGCTGCCGGCCTGGTGCGGGTACACCACCTCCTTCTGCTCCTGTGTGTACGACGCCATGTTGGATCCGGGGAAGGTGGCGCCTTGGAACGGCGCTGGCGCCCCCTTCTGGTAGAACTCGTGCGTGTCGACGGAGGAGAAGGCCCCCTGCTGCTGCTTGATGTAGGCCTCCTCGGAGAAGCTCTCGTACTGGCTCTGGTAGTGCATGGTGGCCGAGTACTTGTTCTCGCCCACTGACCCCGGGCTGCCGGACTCGCGCCCGAAGCCGCCCGGGAACTCGGGCTTGGTGTCCTCGCGCATGTAGGCGTACGTGCCGTGAATGTTGTACGTCTCCGGGAAGCTGGGCAGCGAGGAGGAGATCTCCGTGTAGTTGGCCGCCATGGAGGAGGTCAGGTTCTCAAACGACGACCCTCCGCTGCCACCGCCGCCACCGCCGCCGCCGCCACTCCCGCCACCGCCGCCGCCACCACTTCCGCTTCCGCCGCCGCCGCCAGCGCCGAATGTATCGATGGAGGTTTCACTTCCGGAGAAGGCGGACTCGGCGAAGGAGTGGACGGGCGTCGCCTGGTAGCTCGTCTGGTAGGTGTTCACGTCCGTCGCCATGGAGCCCGGCGAGCAGACGTTCACGTCGAAACTCGCCGACTGGAAACGGTCCAGATTCGTCGGGCTCGACGTGTTAAATGTCGTCTGCAAAAACAAGCAAGATTCACCATCAGTAAATGTGGGGGTTTTCAATGAAAATATGTTCATATGTCTCTCTGTTTCATTACCGAGAAAGGTGTCGGGAATGGTTGTCATATAAAATGAATGATGATTGATGGCATGCAGTTGTATCAGAGAAAATGTTGATATAATTTTGCAAACTGCAGAACCTTCTAAAATAGAAAGAAAAATTTCGAAAATAGACACCTTACCAGCCAGTCTATAAACTCCTGTGGATCAAAATAGTTGCCGATAATCTCGGAGGAGTGCATGTTGGGTAATGTGTTTGACTCCAACTAATACAAGATGGCGCTTATCTGAGGCTACAGAAAGGGCGGGAACCCAGCCTCCGTGTGGGTGAGCAACAAGTCTGAATGTCGTCTGCTCGTGCGTGTCGTCAGAGCTGGTTCTGGCTCCCGGTCGGTGCTCACGCCAGCCTTATACCTCCGCCCGGTCCCGCCCCTCCCCACTCCCCAAGGTCGCCTGCTAAGCCTCAATTAACACGCAACAATTAATAAACACTTAATTCCCCGCGCCGCCGCCTCGCGCGTGCCGCCGCCGCTGCCCCATCTGGCGGGCGCGTCTTTCACTACTCAAATTGTCGTCTGCGCCGTGTGGATGTCGCCCGCCGCTAGAGGGCAGTGGGCTAGCCCCGACGCTGTGACGTCATTAATAAGCGCCCGTCCCAAGGGGAATGTTTTACGACAGGATGATTTGACATGGGGCTTGGGAGAGGACTTCGGGGGCGTTTTTTGCCGGGACACCGTTGTTTGGCTGATTGATAAGGGCAGGAAGTAGTCCCCACGTGCGCCTTAAGGGGATGGTGCGGTACTGGCTTCTTCATCCGGGGCCTTTTATGATAATTACAGTCTTTGTACTAGTCCGTGTCCTCTCCCCAACCACCTCGCCACCGAAGAACATATTTAAGAAGGTATATTTCAAAATTTCCATGCTCAAATATATTTGAAGTCTCCACAAGTTACAGGGATGTCACTTAACAAATATATGAGCATATGGTGCGCATTGTGTGCGGTTCATCATGTTCATGTTGGAGTTAGTTATAACAAACAGTTAACAATAACTGGTTGTAGTGATTGATGGAAACCGAAATTATCTAGCGCTGTCGAAGCCATGTCAGAAGCTAGTACCGTCCGCTGACGCCCTGTGGCGCTGTATGCAGGTCTTCTCATCTGGGGTCACGTGACAATATTGATTCAGATGGCGTCTGTTTTCCCAAGATCCAAAGCGACAAGCCCCATCTTAAGAGCGTGGGAGCATCGCGGGGACCATCTCAAAAGTTCACCACGCAGCATTTTACACAGGAAGCCCTGCTGATCGCAGCGCCATAAGCACCATAGCGGAAGAAATGTTAGAAAATTATCTGCTTGTCATTTCCAGGGAATTTCCGCTTTGAAACTGCCTAGAAAGAATAACAAATGGACTTTCAATACTAAAAGGTGCTGGTTACATCAGAACTAGTAGAAGTTTGGGGATTTCTACTTCTAGAGTCGTAAGGTTATTACACTGGTTACCTATCCAAATGAATAATAGGACAGGTATCCCCTGGCTTCGAGTGACCTTGAACTTACGATGGTTCCATGGTCATTCGCTTAATAAGATGTTTCTCTTAATACTGACAGAATTTGCCAGGGAACCAGCATAAAAGCCAACAAGCATTGGTCATATATCAGCTCAATGCAATCCAATGTACTAGAAAAGTAGTGGGGATAGCAGGCCTAATGTGCGAGTAGGCCTACAAAGGCCAGCCTTGAAGGCTATTGGGTTATGGGCTTCCATGTGACTACTTTGTTCACAGCGTAACCTTGCCATATGTCCACAAGTCGTCATTATTGGAATCCTCTTTATCCCGCCAAACACCCATCTTTTTATTTCCACAGCGTCCTACAATATTGTTTTGCATTTCTATCCTTTTCGACATTTCGGTTGACATTCTAACTGAGCTTGAAAAACATGGCTGCGTCCTTCCAGGAACAAGGACTTCAAAGCGCCTTCAAAGCGACACCTTCGTTGCGCTCCACTGCGCACGCATCCGACCGTGTAGTAAAGGCGAACCTTGCGTCCGGCTGAAAACCCTCTCGTGACGACGGGTTCGTGTGGGCGCCGCGTGAGGGCGCGGCAGTGGGTAGCTGGTGTCAGGGAGACGGCAATTTGCGCGGGAACCAGGAAGTCGTCTGCCTGCGGTCAATCAAGCCGCAGTGAACCGTGACGGCAGCAGCAGACGACATTTAGTCGGCCTCAGCTTTCAGTATATTTCCCCTTTTTTCTAATAACCACCGCAAATGGATATATCTATGACAGCGACCCACATGATGTTTTTTTCCCCATCCGCTCTCCCGAGGTCATTGAACATCAAAAATAAGATGGTCGCTGAGCTACCACAGCGGAAGATTCGTTCCGGTTCATTTGTAAGGTAAACTCCCCAGAGGCAAAGAGTTAAATGGGGTGATGGCGATAAATGATGGCGTTTAGCGCCGATATTCAGTTATTAAACCGGTGTTTTACCGCCGGCCCGTGGCCGGTGTGCGCGGGGAGGGACCAGACTGTGCTGGGTGACAGGTGACACGATAAATATGGTAATAATATCTCACATCCCTCACCATCATACAGAGACACCCAGCCCCACTCACATCCCTAGCAACACGTACCGCCAGCCACTCGCTGAACACGCGGCATATGAGCAGGGGGTAGCATCCTCAGATGCGTTTAGATAATAAGTCGGTCATAAAGCCAATACAAAATAAAGATAAAATCTTTGACTTATATATCTCTATTAAGGTTTCACATTATATTATATGTAATATAGGCCTAATTATATATACATGTTGCCTATATATAAGTCATAGTCTTTTTAACGAATTGCCACACAAAAGAGAACAGACTATCAGAACAGACAACACTTTGCGGATTTCCTTACTGCAGGAATACAAAGGGCTGCTTTGAAGACCCACGTGCCTTGGTAAATGACTTGTTGATTTTTCGCTTAATTTACTGCGATTGGTTGTGATCAATAATCTGAATCAAAGACCGTAAAGATCACCAATATTCTCTATAAGGGCACACGGTAAGTACAAGAGTGGCCTTGTTACCACCTGTAAAAGGCGCGCACCTATTATAACGTGTGTGTAATTGTTGATCTTTCACCCTGGTCTTACACTGAAGCCGCACGCCGCAGGGCAGGGAGCAGGGAGCACCGCACAGAACAGTTTACATGATTGCGGCAAATTGTCATCGACCTGCCGGCGCCCACAGATCAAAGTCCCAGGTGTGGATTTCAATTACAGCGCGGGCCTCGTCACGTGGTACGATCACGTGGGGCGGTCACGTGGTTTAGGGACGCCGCGTCTGGCTGCCCGAGGCGATGTTCACCGCGCGCCTTTTGGCTGCTCACAGTATGAACTTTGTACTGTACTTCAACATGATTAAGTTAGTCATTTCAGTACCATAATTTGTTCTGAATTGGATGGAATAAACAGTGAGATATAATTAGTGGCCTTCATCTTTTATTCAGTACACGTGTAAAGTTCCGTTTTTCTGAATTCCCGCTGGCCATATTCTTAACATTTGAAGAACGGGAAGAATAGAAGAAACACCTAATTGAAAAAATCCACAGTGCAAACATTTCCAGACGGGAAACAATGTAGAGGAAATATCGGTTTGTTTTATTTTGGTAACCCTTACATGAATAAACCTCATTTATGTATCCACAACTAAAACCTCAAAACGTATCTGTCAACAAATATCCAGAGATACGGGAGTAGAAATGGGCTAAATACATGTACTAAGGAGTGTGAGATTTGATTATCTAGATACGGGACTAACACGTCGTACCTGATACCATAATAACCTTTAGAGGCTACGTGCTACGTGACATTTAACTGTCCAGTCAGCACCTAGAGTGGGTGGAGGTCACACATGAACACTATATATCGCCTTTGTTAAGTGGCATTATGGCGTTTAAGGTGGGTTGTGGTATGTGCCTTGTTAACCTTTCTAAGTAACAGTTTTCAGGGTTCCCGTCTCCACCCTGGTTGTAAAACACCGTAGGCGATGCGGGGGGAGAGTGGAAAAAATGAGTCTGAGAGGCAGGAACGTGTGAGACTGACACCCGACCAGCTCCACCCTTACACTGAGACCATGCGAGATAGGGGGCTGGTCCAGGCCCTACCTCAGGGCTCCGTCTTCCCTCCACGTCATAAGGCGGGGTTCATAACACCTGCCTCTCATACTCGGGCACCGCAAAAACAACACCCCGCCCCTCCAGGGCATCATCAAAAACATTTGTGATTTCGTGTATCAGAATCCCCAGTCATGGAGTATTATGTAAACGCCATGATGCAGGGTTCAGTAATCAAGGGGCAGGAACTGTGTGGTTGCTATCTGCAGTCTTTCGAAACGTTCACCACCACTAGCGGCAAATTGAGATTACTTTCCGGGAGATTTGTGGTCTTTGAGGTGTGACCATACCCTGAGTTTGCTCAATGTGGCCGGCGTTTCCCTTATGGAACAAGGACGACAGACATATTGTCCAAATTACGGGGTCAGTGGCCAAAGACCGACCTCATGTTTTTGCGACATTGTGTGCGACAACCGTCAATCGGCACTGATGGTGGTGCGAGCATGCGCAATGCCAACAAAAGACCATCAATTGGGAAGAGCCCGTATGTGGGTGCGCTATATATAGACAAAAGGGGCGGTGCCACATCAAAGGAGACCAGATAGAAATTAACCTCCTCCCTGTTTACCACCCTCATTGTGAGCAGACAAGGCACACGCGCGTAAACATGCGACAAATCTGGCTTCCCGCCAAAACAGGGGCAGCAGACGACTTTGAGCCCACAACGCTGCGCCGCGTTCCTATGGAAGGCGACTCAAAGAGCGACCGTGTCTGAATGGACCGCAGGCCTGGTTGTCTTTTTTTGTTCGTATTGTGGGGTAGGAGTGAAAGGAACACTTTGTTTACCTGCTTCTGGGACTGGTCCAATGTTGACGGACGCCATTTTCTGTGAATAACTTTCAAGGTGGGAGGGAGGAAGGAGAAGATTTGGGGAAGGAGGGAGAGGGAGGCTGCTGTGCCATGAAGGACGCTACTTACATGCCCCTCCCCCACCTCCACATACACACCGAGCGCCAAGGTCAGCAACCCGCTCTATCGTCACTGGTGTGTAACCAACGGTGACGACCAATAGAAAGGATCAGAGGATGCCACGTGACTGTCATGGCCGCCAATACCATCTTTGATGTCGGTGTCAGGAGAAGATTAGCCTTCATTTCGTTATGGCGAACTAAACCCAGTTTGAAGTGACAATGATGGACTTATGTATGACACAGATGGTGTTAAATAATAGATTCCCAGTCCTTCGTTTTGATATAGATGTATTGGGATTGTGGAATGGTAGGCCTATATGTAGCTGTATGCTGCACTCTCATTGCACTGACATTGAATACTTCAGTAATATTATACTCCTGTAATTATCCTACATGGAAAGTCAATACAAGAGGTGACATTTGGAATAATCATGCCGCCTTTATTTTGACGCTGCCTAATTGATATTCACGACACTCCAAACGATGTTACCAACTTCGCCAAACTGCATATCTTTACGTTTGGGGATAGGTTTCAAAAGCTGAAACGTAAATAATATTTTAGAGCTCGGGTCGTATTGCAGAAATCACAGAAGTTTAACTTTCATCGAGGCTTACATGCATTTAACATTGGTAAATTTGACAATGCATATGTATACAATGCCTTTATAATCTAATAAGTCTGGCCGATATCATGTTAAAATTCGATTATAGGGAAACTGTTCACATTTTCCAACATTGTGATATGTAATGCACTTGACATGACGATATATGTCTGATGTACATGGTTGATGTAGGAATTAAGGGAAAATCCTAATCATTGTGTCTTGATATGGACGTGGAATTGAGGGGCGGCGTTGGCTCATGTTCGTCTTAATATTCCTTAAAGGTCGAGACTGAGCCCAAAGATAATTGTAAAGTGGTATTGAGGAGAAACCATTCGCTTTGAGCATATCCGATATACTGATGAGCAGCGAATGGACGTGGGTGACACTGAGTTTGTTTGTCGGGAGCCCCATACCTTATTTGTTGAAACTCGCTAATCACAGGCAGCAATTTATGATAACTTCACAGACATTTCCAGAAAATTCGTACTTTTTAGCGGTTGTTATCGTAGATAAAATAGTAGTACACTGCAGGAAGGTGGTAGTTCGTTTTGGTTTGGGTTGGTGGTCGGGATATGCGGGAATTTGATGTGGTTTCCCTCGGGTTACGGACTGGGCGCGGAGACCGCCTGCCGCATGCCGGCTTCCCGGGCCGCCCTGCCCGCGTTCCCCGCCCGCTCTGAGGCCGCCGCTCGGTCTCCAGTCCCCGCCCAGCCTTTATCCCCATCGTAGGTATTTCACATTGTTCACAAACTAGAAACCTGATTTGTAAATCTCTCCAGGTCCGGATCATATGTGAATGTTGTTTTAATCGGAATGATTCCTTTGCAATATTTATGAACGAGAAGTTGCTGTAAATAAAGGAATTCCTTCCTCTTCCCATGATTCCCAGCCATTTTAAAGACAAGTTATTAACAATTCGTCAGAACAGCAAATCACGATGTACATGCATATATTTAATTCTATTATTTAGGTAATTATTTGTTGAAGTATCCTGAAGAATGCCAATTATCTCTTTATCAGTCTAGGTCAAGATAGAACAATGTGACTGCAGCAAAGTTAGCATACTCTGAACGGAAAGACGACGTCCCGCCAACAATACATGCATTAAAGCACCATTAGACAATTACACATACATGAACTGAACATGTATCTTAACCGCTAGTCCCGTAGGTATTAAGATTCATGTTCTACATGAAACCAACAAGCAACAGATTTCTAAATTATGGATATTTTACAGAAGAAAGAAACAATCTTATAAATGACTCATCTTTACGTTTTTATCGGTAAGTAGGCACAAGAAGACCTATACGGACAGATAAAGAGCAATTTATCCTAAATCTGACCACTCCCACCAATATCACGACACAGACACAAGGTTTCCAATCAGACTAGAGCAGTTGGTGCAGTTCTGGTACACTTTACACATTTATAAAGGTATTTCAATTTCATTACCGATATCGGAAAGGGGGGGGGGGGGGCAAAATTAGTATTATCCCAGGACGATATACATAAAGTTTATGATTATTAGAGATAAATGGATACGTAGAAAATTAAGGAAAGATTTTGTTGTCATTTGACCACCGTCAATAAAAGAGATGTATAACACAACGATAAATGCAGAAAAAAACCAGCAAATAAAAGTCGCTTACTTGCGCCTGAAGAACAAGCATGGTGCTGTTGGTGATGGGTGATGGTGACGTCACGGAGGCGAGCGGTGACGTCACTGCCTGCTGGGATGACGTCACGGGGGAGGGTGGGTAGAAGACCGGGTGTTGGTGTAGTGGGGGTTGGCGGTGTGTCGCCGTGTGGTGGTGGTGGTGGTGATGATGCGTTAGTTGCTGTTGTTGGTGATGCGATGACGTCGCACTGACGTCAGGATGCGGGGCTGTGACGACGTCAGATGACGTCAGAGACGCGGCGGATGACGTCACAGCAGGTGTCACAAGTCCTACAGTTGCTGGTGGCGACAACGTGGGGGAAATGGCTGAAAGCACACAAAAAACAAAAAAAACCTGGTCAGTATTGAATTCGGACTGAAATATTATTTTCGGCGATTAACGAACATGAAATGTCCATAATCGGGATATCAAGTATTGGAAAAAGAGATAATGGCGTCACTTTATGTGGAGCATGATCGGTGCACTTGTCCCGCTGTGTCCAGTATGTTGTGGTTACAGCATACGTTAAGAAATAGAGACTAAACTCCTCCCCTATACATGAGTATTCCAGTCGGATCTCACGACACACATGACGCCTGCCGCTACCGACACTCACAGCCGCTTCCCCAAAAACTCCTTCTGAATAGCAAAATGCCTGCAGAAAGAGAGAACCCTGGAATTAAAAAGTAGCTAGCCGAGCGAGAAAAGGTCAAATATATTTTGGTGGCCGTGACTAAAAGAACGAGCTTGGGACCACAATTACCGAACTGCAATCACGCTCGTCTAGACGCTAATGAACTAAAACGGCCCTGGTCAACTTGGCCGCGTAGGCTCATGTCGGCCTAACCTTAGGCGTGGCTGGCTATCTGTGTGGGTACAGGAGGATCCTGCCTACACTCCAGGGTATCAGTGTAAGGCAGTCCCATGCATACCTGCCCGTGGTGTATGTCAGTGTGAAAGCCTGCGCTGATCAAGCCGCCACACTACCACTTACTGTGCCAGCTTGGAGGCCAGTGTTACCTTCAAATGACCGTAACCTTTTAGGCTCTAAATTTAGGCGGTAAAAGTCAGCCTGAGCGTGGGCTGGTAGCAGGAAGCTGGGCAGGATCAGTTCCCGGCATGACCTGACTTTGGGAGGCCACGAGCAGAACACAGGAGAACATGTTCCGGAGTACGACCTTGTCGGAAACAGGGTGGCGTTAGAGCATCTACACCAGAGTGTTGTGCTGGTGTCTGCAGTGCTGTTATATGGAGGTCTTATACATGGAGATGATCTTACCTGGGAACCTACAGCAGTAATACATGTAGGTCCCGGACTCCCTCAATCTCCAAGCGGGATGCTCGGCCAGCATGGTGTCGCGCTGATCACTGGTACCCGCGTGTGTCTGCACGACGACGTCTGCACGACTAATCCTCAGCCACCAGCGCGGGCTCCACTCTCCCCTCTGTGGGCGGGGTACGCCGGGGTACGCCGCTCCGTGGGCGGGGTACGCCGGACGGCGCTCTGTGGGCGGGGTACGCCGGGGGTACGACGGTAGGGAGGGCGGGGTACGCCGGGCGAGGGACGGCAGCCGGAGTTGGGTGTGTACTGGATGCCGGGAAAAGGCACGGGAAGCAGGG
Source organism: Alentia gelatinosa (assembly GCA_950022655.1). NCBI lineage: Eukaryota > Metazoa > Annelida > Polychaeta > Phyllodocida > Polynoidae > Alentia > Alentia gelatinosa. The sequence continues at coordinate 22,616,721 of OX465589.1, read as the reverse complement.
CTGATGGGATGGAGGGTATGAGGGGTATATGAGGGCACCAAGGAAGGGATGAAGGGCACGGGCGGGCGTGTGGGTGTGAGGGGAGGGGCTATAGGCACCTAAGACACACGGGGGTTGACTGAGTGTGGCAGCGGGTAATTGAGCACGGGGCTAAATGAGAGACGCCACCGGAAACGGGAGGATCCGATGGACGGGGAACCAGCAGACTGGGGTTGTGAGGGCGGACGGGGAACTAGCGGCCTGGAGGAGCAGACGACTCTGGGTCTGTGAGGGCGGGAAGCGGAGCACGCCGCGGGCGGTGGGTACAGACGACCAGCGAGGCTCGGGATCGCCGGAGATGAGCGCGCCGTGCTTCGCGGCGTCCGGCGCCCGGCGTCTGTCTGTGTGTCTCGCCGTGAAGGAACGCCGCGTGTATCGGCACTCAGCGTCCCGCTGTGACTGGGTCCCGGCAGGCGCGTGGTATGCACATGCAGCGGGCGCCCCGTACGCGCCTTCTCACCGTGCTGGACGTGGTGGAGATACTCAGCATCACCCAGCGTCTGTGAGCGGCCCGGGCGTCCGGGCGGCGTTGGTAGCTAGCAGCGCGGGGAGCGGGGGAGCGCCGCACTAAATCCAACCAACTTGGTCTTCCCGTTAGTCCCTGCGCGCCGTCCACAACTCATCAACTAATTGACGATCGACGGCGTATGCGCAGCGCGGGAAAGCCGAGAAGGGGCGCGTGTGCGCATGCGTGCGTCAAAACGAGGCCGCGGGGGATGAGTGACAAGCTACACGTGCATGAACGGCGCGTCTCCACCCCAGCGCCGCCCGACGGCCGCCGCCCGAACTTCATCCAGCTTGACGGGCTTTGTTTCCAGCAGCAACAGCGTGCGGCAAGTAACGCCCATAAAAATGATCGCAATTAATAATAAACGCCACATTTCTGTAAATCACGGGTATATCACATGGTCAGTTTTCAAAACGGTGAGAGAGGTGTAACTGACTACTGTGTATATAGACAATAACTAATGGTTTTGTGGACAGGCGGCCATAAATCACGAGTGGTTGAACCGTAAAGATACAAGAGCGTCAGCGAGTGTATTACGACGTCAACCTCGAGTGGTTTACAGAGCCGCCTATCCACAAAACCATCCTTTAAAACCATATAAACCATCCTTTAAAACCATATAAACCATCCTTTAAAACCATACTTTGTTGTACTTATCATCCATCTAAATCAACATACTGAAATACATGTATATCTTAATTTCTGGCAAGGTTTCTCCATGTGTACCTGGGGACGATTCTTTAAACTGCGATGACACTTTCGTATAGAATAAAGGTGTAGAGTCTTTGAGAGTGATCTGAAAGTGTATGCTAGCATACTCCATGTGACAAACATCACTGCTAAAGTGGTAATAATGTATGGCAACTGAGATGAATAAAAATAGCATTACAACAAAGTACACTAATAACACTAAAAACACAATGATAGGAGAATAGGTTCGATTTCGTAACTTGCTAATATTGAGATAATTGTTAGTGTTCCTCTTTGTTTTAACAAGCAATCATACTCGCATTTTCTTATAATGTAAACTCAAAAAGGTCAACTGTAACCTTCATAACTAGTCATTATCTTTGTTTTTTCTGTGAGGGGGACGCAAATCATCTACAAAATGTCCTTTACAGAAGGTCTCGATAAATATCAACTGACGTTTGGTATAGGAGACTGTTGGCTATTGCAGAAATCCTGTGTAGATGCAGATGTTCTTTACCAGCCTTGTATCAGTACATATATATGCAGTTATTAATGGGATACATCTGACATTGAAACAAACCTTGCGATGATACATTAAATCAGGGATGTCAGTTGGGTCATGATAAAAAAGCAAATATTTTTTAACGTGGAATTAACAACCTCAGAATTTCTGAGAAAACATAGAAACACATGGAATAGGATCTGGGGTGTCTGGGGTTTAAATCACTTTGTCAGACGTGAGTGAGGCCAATTTTATAATGTCTTTGTTTTACACAAGGTACGGATGAATATGAACGAATAATAATATGAACGGAATATGAAAGCACGGATAGGAAAACTGGCATCTATGATGAATGGATGGTCCCATCACCACAGATTGTGTGACTAGGCCAATATTAATGTCACTACATAAAATGAGAGCTATATTAAACTAAAGAGGGGCGATTACAGATATGGTATAGACGAAGGATTGGGTGGGTTATGGACAGGTGTACTGACATGTGGCTATCACTACACCTGTCACTTATAGACACCAGTCATAGTCACTGCCACACAGATAGCAACCCCCTCCCACTGCTTAACCTTTTACAAATGACCGTAATTCACACGCAATCTGTTTAAAATATGGTGCCACATCAGTATGTAACCTTTTGTGTGCTTCCCCCACCCCCAAAGCCTCAGTGACCAGAACCATGTACTGACGCATCTTCGTTTGTTACGTGGCCGCCAGGGCACTGTCTCTATGCAAACCAACATGGCGTATCACTGGCAATATGCTTTGGCAAAGCGACCGGAAACTGGCCGCCCGCTCACGCGCATGCGTTCTGGAGACGCCTGAGTAACCGTAAAAAAGCCGGAACAATGAAAGAAGTGAGAACAAAAAACGAAAGGGAGCAACCGCAGCCTGTGTGCTCTGTATGGTCGCCACTTGAAAGCGTATGTTGGATTGTTCACTCGGCGCTGGTCGGCACCGCGTCCGATTGTTCGGCGACGCTTTGAACTCAGAGCAGACGACATTGCGACGAGTCAAGAAAAAGGCGCCAAAACGTTCTATACCCGATGCCACAGTGTCTCTTCCCAACGCCAGAGGGGAGGAGTTGGGGACATTGTCCCCAAATAACGTTTGATCGGGTATAACTCTCTTGTCTTACAGTCTATGTAGCTTCCCGATATGTCTCAGCTTGGAAATAAGGGGTTCCATTCACGCCTTTGGAAAATCTCACCCTTCTCTTTTCATTGCACACATAACTATAGAACACTTTGTGGACAAGGAAATGCCCTTAAGAACGGGATGAATTGCTATGTATCAACAGATCTCATTTTGACATGAAACGAAGATAGATACATTCTACTTCATGTCATAACTTTATCTGCTCTATGTAATAGGAGCAGATTTATTCTCTTTGTCAGGTAAATACTCTTGTCTATGCTCTTTACGAGAAAGCATATACATCCAATGTGTAGGACTACACAATCAGATCAAATATGTAAGCCTACCTCAATAAAGCTTGAATTAGTTAATTCAATTAAACCACTTGAAGATGTAGTGTTAGGGAATAAGGAAATAACATATAGCAGTAAAGAGAATTTGATTCTTCTCTTATTCTGAGTGCATCACTAAATAGCTGACTGTGTTACCATCTTGTATCACTAGATGGCTAAAACTCCCTATATTGACTGGTACCGAAAGGCTTTTATTAGCCAACCGCCATGGTGCAGACCAAATTTAAATGATGCTGATATGCGGGCATCTTCATACATATATAGATTTTCTGCTGGAATAACTCCCAATTACAGATTGCTTGGTTTGGTTCTAAGAAAGACATATTTTAACATATAACACTGATGTGTAATTCATCACATAAGATCAGCATGTTTCGTCCTGAAATGAATATGATTCTTGATTGTAAAAAAAAAAGATGAATTTGATTTCAAGAAAAAAAAAATTAAATCAATTCGCAGTAAATTTCCCAAACAAATTAACAAGATGCGAATCACAAATGAAGTATATATAGACGAATTTTAAAACACACGAAGTTAGATCTGCTATGAAAGCTAATCAGAACACATGGCGGGAGAGGGGTGTAAGTCTGTAACGTCAGGTTAGCGCTCCGTGGCCGCACACTGACAGCTGTCACTGGACGTGCGACGCGAACTGAGACTGACCTGAGAGCGGGAACGTCGGCTTGAACTTCTTCATTCTCTCCACTTAAATGTCGTCTGCCTATTTTGGCCCCAAAAAGCCTCACTCCCCGTGTGTTGATGTCTAGCTAATCCCCCAAAGCGTGTGCAGGAATTCGGCGAGTGAACTCGGAGTGAGTGAGTGAGTGGCGGGTGTGAGCTACTCGGGTCTCGGCGGTGAGGCGTCCCGCGCGCAGCGTCCCACACTGGAGTGCAGACGCCGAGAAGCAGACGACATTCATCCAGCCCCAGTCCCGTATTATCGCCCTGCATGTCACACGCTCATCACTCCATTTCACTTTTTTTTTGCTTGTTGATCATCGGATACTGGGCCAACATAGCGGGATCAGGGGCGTTATGAGGTACGTGCCGGGGGAGGGGGTGGCGTTCGTGGGAGACGTCTCTTCGCGTGCAGATCTCGTGCAGCCACGCGAGACGACGAACGTTGACATTTCACGGTGGCACACATCCGGTTTTGACGGGTATCGGGTTTTGCCGGTCGGTAAGATCCGTAAGTAATCCGTAACCTGCCCTTAACTATACCGTAATCGCCCCGTTACCACCCCGTAACCGCCCCATAACCACCCCATAACCAACCCGTAACCGCCCTATTACCACCCTATTACATCCCCGTAACTATCCCGTAACCACCCTGTAGCCCAACATCTACTGCCATTGACTCAGTATATTCTCTGGCTACCTTCGCCTTCTCAAGTCCATCCTCCCACACATATCACCTTATATGTAATCATCTACTGTTCTTGAACATGCTCCTAGACTATTTCCAATAGGCCTTGTATCTCATTTTTTATTAGGATTTTGGTCCATTCTTCTCTGCCTAAATGCATCCCCGTTATCCCATACCCCGGTGTAGTTTTGAACTAGGGGGCCTACACCTGGATAAGTATTCTGTTGAACAGTATTCTGGCATAATCTCCTTTCCCACTTACTGGGCACCAATGTCTTCATCCTTGTAACATACACACTACCCCACCACCCATCATCTGCCACCCGCTGTTAGCCACTCACTGCCTGCCTCCCTCTGCCTGCCACCCGCTGCCTGCCACCCACTGCCTATGAGCGGTCAGTCGTCTACTATAGAGAACTGACGTGAGGGTGGGGTGGTGGAAATCACACTGAGAAACATGTAACATGACATGAAACGCACCATGCAGAACACCAATACCCCAACAACTGTGGTTTGACCTTTACCCTATACGCACACCTCTGCCCTTCATACCTGTCCTTCAGGCACCCCACCTCTGTGCACTCCTACCCTCCCTGCCATCTTGTAGCTAGAGTAATCTTTTTTACACTTCATACTTGGAAGTTATAAACCCCAGCAAAGCTTTTTTTTACACAAACTGCTCTCTGTTTCCATGTGTTTGTTGCATATATTCTATAACTATTAACGCATGTATCCATCAGTGGATTGCACCTTCACAAAAGATAAACCAATGACAATACAGCACCATGATGACGTACATATATCCAGATGGTGAACCACTGCGTAGATAAATCCGTTGTGCTGTATCAGTCAAATGTCAGTCCATTCACCCGTTGTCGTGTGCCAAGTAGACCGTAGACCGCAGTTTCCCGCCAAAACTCCATATGTTCTCGCAAAAACTAAATGTCGGCTGCCCGGAGATTGAAGTTAGATCGACGTAGAGATGCCACCTCGCATCACGACAACCAGCCCTGGAAACCATGGCTACCAGTAAATCCGACATGATTGGTGTCTGACTGGGGAACGTATCCAAAAGATGTACCTAGGTGAGACCAACTACTGACCTGCGATAGCAATATATCCTAGCCTCCAATGCACTACTTGAAATATGTAAAACACTGCAATCCAAGTACGTGATTAATCCCAGGTAAAACATGAATTCCTTGAAGATAACTCCTCACACGTAATTATAAATTGTATATAAGAAAGACGTCGGTGGCACACATATATGTACATAACTCCAGGGTGGCTGAGAGAGCGGTCCAGTAATTCCTGACTACAAAGCAGGGCGCTGGAGATAACGGTGATTAGCGGCACCCGTCTCCATAGAAACCGCGACTAAGACGCCCGGGCAGCGCCCAATTGTCGTCTGCGGTGGTCAGACGCCCACTGCGGCGTCCGTGGTGGCGCGCTGACGCCGAGCCCGCGCCCACCCTGCCTACTATCATATAAACTATGATCCCCTCCCAAATGCGAGCTTTATACTAAATTTCAGCCATAGGTCGCCCGACCCCTGACATTCACAGGCGTAACGAAAAATCGTCCGGAAATACCGGGCTGACATTTTTCTGATATTTTCGTTTGGGACCGAGGCGTTCCCGGCGGTGGCGGCGGGAAAGGTTCCCGTAATAGGGGCGGGAGGGGGCGGCCCGCTCAATGTCGTCTGCTACGTTTGTTTAGCGTCCGTCGGGTGGTCGGCGGGCGGGGCGGGCACGAGGCACACCCGGGGCGGGGAGGCGTCCGGCCGGGCTCCGTGGTTGGGTGGGTTTAGTGTGTGTTTATGCGGGGTGGTGGGGGTCGGGGGCGGGTAGGTGGTGGGAGGGGAGGGGTCAACCTTTATCTTTGCTAACTGTGGATGAAGACCTTTACTCGGCGGCGAGGAACGCGCGGCCGGAGAAGGACGCTCGCGGCCCGGGCCGAGTGTCGTCTGGCCGCGGTCCGCGTCCGTGCCGCCGCCACCGGCGTGTCGACGCCCGGTCCCGTCACGCACCCCTCCAGTACACCTCCGGTACCCTTCGGTACCTCCCTTCGGTACACATCGGGTACACCTCGGGTACACCTCCGACACCCCTCCAGTACACCTCCGGGTCATGTCCGACACCCCTCCCAACACCCCTCCAGTACACCTCCGACACCCTTCCCGACACTCCTCCGACACCCCACATCTCACAGCACGATCTACATCGTTAGGCAGGCTATATGACATGCATGAAATGTTGTACCAGAGGTACCACAAGTCAGTGTCCTCTTGTTGTCTATATAGGGAAGGCGCATGTAGGGGTCATCCTGCGCTATAAGAATTTAACATCTTCTCTATGAAGGTGTGTTATAAACGAGGAAAGACAGCCAATCTGCACCGACGGCATATGATACATATGAAATGCACATGAGGAAATCCACACTTAGAAATGTACACCGAGATATAGATGGAGATGTGAAATGGATGCCCTGTGAAATCTAACACTCTATAGTGGTGCCCTGGTGAATATTTGAAACACCTCACTCAGGAGAATCATTTCACAAGTGAACCAATAGGTTTCAAAACAATATTCATATTTGAAGGCAGATAGCAGAGTCTGTATACTGATTTAGCTGGTTATGATATGACGTGTTCAGATTTAACGCCGTTGATATATTTGATAGAGCTATCAATCATATGGTCTAGCCATTATTATTCATAGCCAAGACTTCACAGGGGGTAGTAGCATTGGGAAATGGGCATTTATACAGAACGACCTGACGGTGCAGTATGAGCTACAAAACGAGATGGGAATTTACGGTCCGTATGAAACAAGAGTTTAACCAAGCTACGTGCAAAACGTTTTTTTAGCATGTACAAGCATGGTATGTGGTACTTATCATGTACCCGAATTTAATATTTTACAATAAATTGCCATAGAATCCAAGTTCAGGAGAAAGTCTACACTCTGCCGATGTTTCAACGAGTTCTGTATAGTAGCGCATGGAACAAGGTACAGTACAGAATTTATACTATATAAGGAGCAGCAATACACAAGTATTAAATGTACTGCACGGGTATGTAATTATGTCCGGTACATTTCCCTCATGTATAGCACTCATTCCATCAAGTGTGTAGGACATGCTTCCCCTTGACCATTCCCTCTTTAATTACGTCTAGTCCACATCACTGTCCCGTTGGCGGATCCCTCTAACTGATCTGTGAGACGCCCTGATAGCGTGTGTACATGTGTCGATACGCACGTATATGTTGACATTTAACGTGTCACGCAGGGTCTAACGTAAATCTATAACGTACTACGTTCTCCAACTACGTGTGTGATAGTCGTAGACACGTTTGTCTCTCCCTCAAAGGTCGGCCATGTCTGGTTCCTTCTTTAAGTCCAGGCAGTAATTGGTGGAAATTAACTTATCCACTCAGACAGGGCGCAATGTCTGCGCTTAGTACCTACACAGTGCAGGGGTGTACAATAATAAGAGAAAACGTGATTACTGAGCCCGTAGCGCTTATCGTTGCAGGTATTTTGTCCAATATCCGTAGCTATCGGACAAAAAGGCCTAAAACGACCATGAAAAAAAAATCTTATTGTTCATGGATGTTCTAAGCACCTGGTGAACATTTCTACTTGTTTTTATCGCCGTCTACTTCCGCCAATTAGGCCTACTTCAATGAAAAGAGCATGGCCCTGTAACTCTAAATTCAACACTAAATCCCCGACACTATGGCGTCATTGAGTCCTCAATATTCAGGTATTAGGGACTAATTTCTACTGTGAACAAAGTTGGTTTGCACTTCTCAACGAACACGCCGGTGAGAACGACAGAGGCATCCATGAACAGCTCCGGGGGACACTTATTGGAGGAACAAACCTGGTAAACATTGACTACCTTCTTCAAGACAACAGCAATTATGTATTTTATAAAAATATATCAAAGATCTCCCCTTTTCTCATGCGGAACTAAGCTTTAGACTGTATAGACAAGTTGCTCACATGCCGCTAATTGATGTTCATTTGTCTTATACTACTTAGACATGACGTGAGTAGTGTAGGGAAAGTGGACAATGTTTCTGGCCAAAGACTTGCCATGCACGCAACAGCTATCAGAAGTTTCAAGTATGTAGTACGTATGTATTATATCCATATTATATATATATATGTGTGTGTGTATAATATCAATTCATATATCATATGGATATACATGATACATATAGGCAATGCATGGATATTCTATGTAATCATATTTATGCTAATAGCAGTGTCATAACCCAGTTTAATGACAGTCATTGGGGCTCTGGGGGATAGCCCTGAGTGGTGTAGGAGGCCCGGCCCGGTATTTATTTGCCCCTAAGACCGATACTGAATTTTCTAACCACAGTCTTGAGTGTACATTAACTAACATATCTCTTCACTTGAAATTACCGAACAATTCATAACTAAGTATACTAAATGTATATTGTAGGACTCTACAGCTGCTATTGTTAACAGTGAGTCGTTGTAGCCGCTATACACCACAGCGCCGTGAGGGAGGGTAAACAGGTGGGCGGGCCGCTGCGAGGGATGCTATCTGGGGCTGAGCCGGGTGCAGGGGGTGGGCGAGGACGGCACGGAAACGCCCAGCCTCCCCCGGCCGTGACATTTTACCAGGCCATCAATGCCTCCCCCCTCGGGAAGTAACATTTAACGCGATCCGCGAGCACACTATTAATGGCCGGGCGATGCGCCCGGGGCCGCCGCCCGGGGCCGGGGGGCGGGAGGGCCGGGGGTAGAGATAGGGACAGGAGGTAGTCGCCACTGGGTACGTAGAGAAGCCTTGCTACACACATAGTCATATACCTGCCCAATACCCGCACTGCCCCTTTTATACAGCTCATCACCCATAACCCCGCGCCTATACGTTCTACCCTCAGTTCCCCACATGCCCTCCCTTAATGTCCTGATCCTTCGTCCATACTGCCCCCACAGAGGTCCCATTGGACGAGCTCTGCATAGAGTGCCCACATTAACTTCTGGAGACCCTGTACACTTAGTGTACATGTACATCCCCCATTCGCACAGTGACTGCACTTTACTTACTCCCTGCACTTAGCACCCCTCCACCCCTCTACACACCCTGTACATTGAACTCGTCTACGCTCTGAGAAGGTGGCAGGGTCACTTAAACACACCCAGTCCATTAAGGTCACATCAATGTCCTTACAGACAACACACTTCGGCACCAGAGGCTCTTTTTGAAACATGAACTCGTGGCACCATATTTATTTCCGAAGACATTTTCTTACAAAGAAATACCAAGGACTGATACATATCAGGTCGAGTCGAATGATGTTGGCGTGAACATCCAAATGCTGAGCGTTTTCTTGATTACAAATTGGTCAATCTCTTTCTTGATTACAAATTGGTAAATCTCTAAACCGTTTAACATTGAAGCATACCCCTTTATCACTAATGTTAACGGACTTAAGTGTCTTTTATCCATAAAAATACAAATCCAGTTAACACATTGTCATGGTGAGCGTGTCGCAGATAATCGCTGAACATGAAATGGGGGTGGGGGGGTGGGGGGAGTGTAGGGGGTTATAGACACAGACATCCCCCCACTGTGGTCAGTGAAGCATAACCAATGTAGAATTCAAGGAATCCCCACTGGGATGTTGACTGGATATACCGGAGTGCGATGCGTGGAGTTTGGGGAGGGGGTGGTAGAGGTTAGGTAAAAATGACATTTCGTGAGCCCCCCTACTCCGACACGCCCTGGTCGAAACAAATCGATTCGTGTTGGCAACTCTTTGTGATGCGCGCGCAAAACAAGATGCGCACCCTGCTCTGCAAGTCGCACCATGAATGCTGCATGAAGGCCCGAAAGGTCATTGGCCATGTCGATTTCATATGAAATGTACATCTGTCCGTGAACACTGCATGTACATTTCATGACGTCAGTCTTTGACGACGTATTGTCTTGCGCCCCGATGTTCCCAACGCTTCTTTTGTATCACGTGCAACTTCGACAAGCAACTCCAAACAAGAAAAACAAGAGGCTCTATGTGGTCAGGTTTAGCTACAGTCTCATAGACCCGCTGGCATTTGGTGTGTTCTTTTAACAAAGATTATGATACATTTCAGGACGGGCATACCTGAAGATGAAGTGTATTTCTTTTCTGGGGAAGCACAGTTCGCTATGGTATTGTATACTTTGACCTTTAGCTGTTGTATTACTTTGCAAGCTTTGCATTTTTTATCATTTCTGCCATGAAATGACCTCCCCCACAATCTAGTCCGGTCTTAACAATTCATGGATGAGGCCCAGCAGTTGGCATGGAATGTTGTCTGTGCATGTATCATTGAAAATTTTCTGAAATAAATAAATGAACCAACAGCATCAACAAGGAGGTAGTCCTCAGTAGTTGTGAAGTCAAAGCCAGTTCATTAAAGGTTGATTATTTCTGAGGTTATTTATGATGGTAACTGAGTAAACCTTTGTGCAAAGAGAATAGAACAAAATGAAATGAAGGACAGATATCATTTTGGTATCAGCTGCCCTTATAAAAATGAGGGCACCTGTTGGGGCCGATCTAGGGAGGCAATGTCACGTGGCCTAGTGTCGCAACTTGCCGCCAGTCGTCGCTGTCGGCGCAGACAAACAAACACAGACTGTTTTCCCTGCCGCCCCGCGCCGCCGTGCGCCCTTGTGTCGGCTGTTTTCATTGGCTGACGGCGGGCACAGGGCCATCTGGTGGCGACCCTGACAGATGAGGGTCAACAGAGTGAATTCTGGGAAGGCCTGGCACTGGCTGGTACCTGGCTGCACTTGGCTGCTGGGATCTGGGGTCTGTATTGAGGCTGCCGATAGATTAGAGGTCTCGGAGTTAGAGGTGGACTTTTAATTCAAAAATGAGCCTTCTGCAAATTGCACAATATCTCTCCTGTTTATCGTGTCTTGTTATTTCCTCATTGCAGAGAACTATTTCCGTCTAACATCAACATCAATCAGTCTCTATGATAAACAAAGACGGAAGGAATTAGTTGTTCCCATAACGCGAGGAAGTTTGGCACTAGAGCCTCCATGGAATATGAACAAATTATCTTATTTGATGACTAAATGACGTCTATTGCTCAACACTACTGAATAATTCACTTGACGCCTTGATCTTCACTTAATTATTCATATAGATTTGTTTGAAGTATATCATCTTAACGATTGTAATCAAAGTCTATATTCTTATATTTAGCAAGGAAGGAAACATTGACATTTCGAATTATATCAAAATTTGATGGAATTACGCCAAAATCCAGATTGTTTAATGTCGCCTAGAGTTTCACCTAATAATATATTTATGAATACCTGGCATGGTGATCTCTGATACACTATTTCGCATTGCAGATTAGACTTCTTCTACAAACTCGCTTTGCGGAATTACTTTATCATCAGAAATGTAAAATGGTCATGCATTTAAAATCAATTTTATTTCAAATTAACCCTAACGTGTAACTTAGTACCGTTACATCTTCTATGACTTATTTCACTAATAATATAATGTAACTTCAATGTATTTCTGATCTATCTTAATTTGAATTCCACTCAACGTGATCTATCATCATCCCCTTAACCCACGAGCTATCCCTCATTTAATTCATACAGAGACTCTTTGACAGTATTCAGGGGGTTTCATCCTCACACTAACAGTCGTCCCACATGTACACACACAGTACCCTGCCTGCTGGCCGCAGCCTCCACCTGCCCCGAGCCACGCCACCAGCACGCCCTCTCGTGACAACACACACAACTACAATGAGCCGCCACCACACAAGGCGATCCTAGCGGGAACAGGCCGAACTACAATGATGAGGGTGAAAAAAGCCCACTTCTGTGTGTGCGTTGGTGTGCGTGTGTTTAGTGTGGGAAGGCCAAGTAGGCTACACAAATGGTCGGGCGTCCTGTGAGGGTACAGAGAGGGAGGGGATGTGACACTCCTCGCCGGTCTACTGTGCTGGTCGTCGTGTACATACATGTGGGCCACTCATAGCACGAGGGGTGGGTACTCAGTGTATATTCCCACTATTACACCCCTCTCACCACTGACTAATCACCCACATGTGAATCAAACGGGACTGTGACGTCTATCTCTAATGAGCAGAGACTATTTGAGCAGCCGTTGCAACATATTGTGAAAACACGTTTCTATTTATACATATCTGTAACTATTGCGGTTCTGATATTCACGGACCACAGGAATTGTATCAACATAAGCTGCCTCTGATATAACAATGATAAGAGGTAGCCGACAGAATCAAATCAGAAAACTACATCCATCACATATATAACTTAAGCATAAGTTTTTGTACGAATATATTTGCTTGTACTTTCAACAATAAATGATGATAGAAAATGTAATTACTAAGCCCGTAGAGATGAAATTAGAGGTCTTTTGTATTTTACAAAAGGCCGAGAATGAAATTCCTACTGCTCAGTCACTAGGTATTCTTATTTTTATATAGAGAAACACACGAGTGTATTCACTTTTTAAATCATCAATTTATAATTCATTCACTGCTTCTCAGTGAGCCCGAACACCCCCTACAGCGGGTAGTATCTTATAGATGTTCGGCCATATAATGATATAATATAAAATAAAAATATAATAATATATGCTTTTGGAAACTGTAATTTCACACCAATCTATATGCTATTCATTTACCCATTATATGAAACATTATTTGATGTAAACAGTTTAACAAATCTATCATTTTAATAGAACTTATTGTATCAATTCATAGAAACCTATTCCATAACTGCCTACCTCCGTCCATTTGCCTCTCCTACTCTTAAGTCGTATGATACTGAATATAAACATGTTTCATCCACCCCGGAAAAATACTCCATGAACGCGTTTACGTCACGGAACATACTGCACGACTTGACAGGCGTGTTTATTTCCGTACCAGGGGAGCCCGCTTCAAGGGGGGAATCCTCCACGAGGAAAACCCCCTCCCACTATGACGTTGCCAGCAGAGCAAAGTGCCTCCTCAAACCTTGGTCCCGCTATGCACACATCCCCGCTCCCACCACACGCCAAACACCAGCGAAAAAAGCAGGCGAGTTGACGCGGGAAGAGCGACGAGACAAAATGTCGTCTGCCGATCTGTCACACTGTGACGTCACGGCAAAATGGCGGGCTCACTTGGCCCGTCACCATGGTAGCGCGGACGGCGCACTGGTGGCGATATCACGCCTCTTCGCGCTTTTTTCCCCTTCTTCTCTCTATTTTGGTGATCGACTTCCGGTGAAAGTATGCCGCTGACGTTGCTAATAGCGGGGTGCTGTGACGTCAAAATGTGACCACAGTGGGTGAGGATACTCAGGACGCCAGCCTCGTAATTAATGACGCAAAATGTAGCTTGGTCTACATAGAAGTGGGTGAATGATTATATGTGTGAACCTCTACCAAAAATAACCTGTATGAGTAAGTACAGCAGTGTATATCATGTTCATACAGCGACACGAACAATAGACTTTTGTTTCACTGATGGAACGAATAGAATGGAGGTAACTACATGTGGGTATCACGTGTTTATCACTGTCCCTCTACTGTCCTGCCGAGACAGCATGGTCACACAGACATAATGAAGACACACCTACTCACCATACCCTAGTGCCCAGTGACAAGGTCAATGACTGGATACACGACTCGGTCTAAAAATATCTCTACCTTAGAGAGAGTTTATCCTCAGGTCTATTTGTTAGTACCTGCTCTCTTACCTTCTTATGTGACACGACCAATTTAGAAACTAATAAATTAAGTACGGAGATGCCAGAACCTTATGGAGATATAAGTTGTATGTACATGTATGTGTAGGTGTATATATGTATGTGTAGGTGTATATATATATATATATATATATATATATATATATATATATATATATATATATATATATATATATATATATATGTATATACATTTACATATACAGTGGAATTATGACTCTTACAATTGTTATTGAATCATGGTTATATGATAGAAATATCATATATATATATATAGTTCTTAAAGTCATTGAATATAATCACTACATCACTACTTTGGCGAATGAATAAGCTAACTTCATGAATGAACTGAAATGAATGACCCCCCCCCCCCCCCCACACACACACACACACACCGTAACACACGGGTATCACACTCTATAGACAAATATCACACTCTATATACATGAATCATATCCATGTACCTCTCTCTATATCCATGTGTCAGAATCTATTTACATGTATTACCCTCTATATAAATGTATCCCACGCTATATACATGTATCACATGTGAGGTACATACGGCGAAGATAACGTCTGAACCTCAGTTAGAGATTTTTAGCTTTTTGGTCTTTAGTTAAGAACTATATTTCCAAGGTTTTCTCTCGAAATCAACTAGAGTAATGTCTTTCTGTATTGTGGACCATGTAAGTGATAAAGTCAGTTACATATTCCAATTCTAATCTTCATGGAAGAAGTTTTAAGTATATAAAGATAGCACTAGACTGAAATCAATGAACGGTCATTGTTTAGTGACAATATTGTTCGGTGAATAGTGCGTAACTCTATTTCAATGAACTGGACTTTTAGAATCTGACTAAACCTAGTTAATGTGTTTCAGATATCTGAGTGGTCCCGGGAAACTCATTCGGTAATCAATATCAACATTCGCTGCCGACGTTTACAGAGAAATAAAGTAACACATCCCATGTTGCCATGGAGACAAATGTGTCAGGCTAATGGGGCAAACTGTACAGACCCCAAATTATGTTAAATTATAGGGGTTCCACAAGAGGGTATTTGTGAGGCAATTACCCTCTCTCCCCCCGACACACTGGCAATGATATCAATAATGATTCTCTAACCACCACCAACAGTGCTGAGCAACCGCTGGGAATTAAACCCAAACTCCCCTGGGTTATGGCAGTGGTGAAAACTAGTTAAGTAGAAGTAGTACCTGGGTGATCTACCTTCCCTTGTGTTTATCAAGGATATAAACACTCTCTATAGTGACATATGTGAATCGACTCCGTTGAAGTATGGCATGCTGAATAAGCAGGACCACCTCATGTAGGTGCCTATCGTACTCGTTTATACATTGTGTTAAATGACGTGTAATGATATTGGATGTTGGGTAAAAGGGGAACAATCAAGAACCTTTTTTTTGGTTCCTGATCATCCCACTCGATAGTTCACCAAGCTGTTTTATAGAAATTACTGAGGGGCTACAGAAATAGTGAACAGTAGAAACCTCCTCCGAAAGTGTGGTTTCTATTAAGGAGGAAAGGAGGAGATATTTGTCTTTAACTTATTGTAGGTATATGATATAAGTGTTTATGCATATTGTATGATATAGGGACTCCAGTAGTAAAGATAGAGAAATCAGTCATACCCGCCAACATACGCTCCATGGGGGAATAAATCCATCAGGTCTACGAGCAAGTCAGGTGTGAAGAGTAAATCCATTCAAGGGAAATATAAATCCAAAGGTGCACATCCAGGTAAAGTGTTCCTAAACTGTGAGTGACTCGAACTTCATTGGATGCGAGGAGAGTGATATGAGCAGGTGGAGGAGCAGCTAAGGAGCATAAAGAGCAGCTCGCCTTGGCGTATCAACTGTAAATCGTGTCAGTGGTGAGTGTGATAGTCAGTGTAAAAGAAGTAAAGTGATTGTGAAGTAAAAGTACCACTTCCATACTGATATAATGGATTACATGTATGTTGCTGGCTACTATTTTGGTGTATGGAGTAGAAAGTAAATTGGTATAGTCATAGTGGTAAAGGTTCAGAATTCACATATAGTAGAACAGCAAAGATTCGTAAGCACACTATATCTAATGGATCTAATATCCGAGTAGCTGGTGTCTCCAAGATTCAGAGTGTCCTAACACAATACACATGGTAGTAGGACCAACCAATCATAGTAGCGGCGGTTGTAGTAAGCTTAGTTGTAGTATACTGAAGTGTACACATAGAGAAGTCCCGTTAGTAAGATCCTATTCCAGGAGGTAGCTTTACCAGTTATAAAGGTAACATCCATGTGGCGGAAACTTACAACAGTGTGCCTAGTGGTAACAACTGTAAGATCCCAGTGGGTGAAACTTAATCATGAGGAACAGACCCGGTGGGGCTAAAACTCGTAAAATCCACCACGATTAGACATGGGAGTAAACTCCGAGTAGTTGTAGAAGTAGTAGTACGTAGTGATCCCTGTGGTATCACCGTCCACGTGTTCTCCACCTACCAGACATAGGGCGCAGGGGTCCCGCGTTATCCGCCAGCCCTCCTCTATAAGCCTATAGCGGTCCACACAACTGCACGGTTAGCAGTGCTGCTGCTGCAGAACACTCTCTCCTGAGCTGGCCACGTCCGAACGGCTCGACTGCTCACCACCGACTCCCTCCTGCCTACCACTAAATTCATATTTAATCTGGACATGACATTTATTTCCCAAGAATCGGGGAGAAAAGTGACGCCGTCGACAGCGCCGCGGCGCGGTGATGACGTCGGCAGCGCGCCGAACGCGGCGGAAGTGGACCGGTGCTGAACGCGGCTCGCCGACCGTCAGCGGGGAACCCCGGGGTCTCCCCTGTGACGTCATTGCGCGCGCTTTGACGTCATGGCGCCGTGGTAATGGCCGTGTTGACAGGGGAGTCCTCCTCCTCCTCGCTGCCTGTCACATGACTCGTGGACGCTGAGGCGGCTGAACTCGGGAGGAGGAGAGGAAGGGGAGGGCGGGGGGTGGAGGGCACGCGGACCAGTGGACAGTGGCAAGCGGGTGGAGGGCGGAGGGCAAGGGGTGAGGCGGTGTGGGCGGATTGGGGAGGAGGGGAGGGGAATATGAGCGGAGTGCCTGAGAGAGAGGCGGGAGGCGGCGGGAGCTGAGCGCCAACCACAGACCACAGCAGTAACGCGGCGCCGGCGTCACGAGCGACCAAAATACCGCGCCGCCCGCCGCCCGCCGCCCATCGTTCAGTGCCGTCCGCCCGCCGCCCGCCGCCCGCCGCCCGCCGCCCGCCGCCCGCCGCCCGCCGCCCGCCGCCCGCCGCCCGCCGCCCGCCGCCCGCGGCGTCACTGCCGCCCAAAGTAGCAGACGACAATTGGCCGACTTCTGCCAACGACAGCGTTGCCGCCCGCGGACACGGGCGAGTCGTGGGCGACGCAGGAATCCGGCGGCGGGCGGCGCGCGAGCTGCGTCCGGTAACAGTTCACCGAGTTCACGCGCGTCTGTCGCCTGCTCAGAGAGATGCTGGTCTGTGAGTGTGTGAGAGGCGACTTGTAGAGTGCGGCGTAGCTTCCTGATACACACCCACATCTACTACACCTCTCTGTCCACTCTGGGTATGGGGATACATACATACATGGGCCAACGTCTTCTCTGGTAATAGCATCATCTTCAAATTTCACGCTCTTGTCAGGGAGGCCGCCACTCTACTGAGGTATTGACTACAACTTCCAATCGCTACCATTTATTCTCCATCGCTCTCTGGTATCTACAGCACATTATATCTGCTTTATCGCTGTTTAAATCTTCTTTGTTATATCAATCACCTTCTTCAAGTATCGTTGATTACTCCTTAACGTTTATCACACTTACTGTACAGAGAATAGGTCAGAGTCATCCACTCATCCAAATGTCTTGTCTTCGCCACTATTAACAACTACTTAAGAATCCTTCAGTAGACATTGCAGCCCCTTAATTATCCTTCATTAGCGTGTTAGATTAACGAAATTGATCAATAAGCCATCACACGTAAATCTTTTGTCATTTCTGATCCTTAGATATGCTTCACCCCTCTTTGTGAAAAAAAACCCACTCTATTCCTCATTGATTTGCCCTCATTGGGTTCCTTTTACTTTACCCTCACTTATATCTTTCCTGCTCTCCCCCTGTATAATATCATCTCGTGTTAATATGAGTTTAAAGCGGAATTCACACTGTGAAATTCATGTTCCTCACAGGGTGGTTTTTCGAGACAAATCCTGTTGAGATTCTGTACTGGAACACAGTCTCCTCGCCTGAATTGTAGGAGTCAATTTTCCTCAGACAATTTCCCCCATGCAATTGTCGGCGACGATTGGCCCTAACAAGGTACAGAATGTCAAGCGATTTTTTTAAAATTTCAAACATGTTACAAATGTACAGGGACATTTTGGTGAGACAAATGTACTCATGCCACTGCTGAGATGCCGACTGAGTACCCGACCTAGCCAACAGGAGGCCAGCAAACAGGATTGCATGTTTTAGACACCCCTCAACTCAATGGGATTCGAGCAAAACTTGCTGAGACTGAGTATGATAAAGTAAAAAACGCAGGGGAGCTTATTGTTAACAAGAAGTTCTGATATGGCTACTAACATTTCTCCACATGGGTGTGTAATGAAGAAGTAGCAGTCACTGTCTTACCATCAAGTACCTGATCTACGCTGGCCTACATAATATGTTTTGCGCTGTACCAAATTCAGAAATTGTTCTTAATCTTACACTTTCCATGGAATGGCGGTTCAAAACACTTCCCATTTCCCTGTCTTACCATTTAGCTTATCAACTTTGTTTTGATGTGATTCTGCTTCCCCTGTTATATACCTTATTTTCTATCCATGTTCATTGATTGCCATACAACTACCGAAACTCCTTCTTTCCCATTTCTCTACTTTCGTATTGCATCACCCCCATGTTTACCTATGTTTCTTTTCTCCATCGTTCATCCCTTATTATGTGTTTATCGGAAAGGAAAACAGTAAATCACACCTATCATCTTACAAACTAGATGACACAACACCCATTGTTGAAGGGAGCCTGGATTAAAAGTACATGTACTAAACGCAATATACCATGGTTGTCTAGCTGGACGACTTTTAAAATTAGATGACGTAATCCACTCATTTTGCCTCGCTTCACCCACGCATTATTATCCATCCACAGCTCATTGTTCTGGACTGGCAATCCACATTAAGTAATGTGTATGTTCGTTTGTATATCAGAAGAACCGTTCCTGACTTTCTCGAGGTTCAACTTTTTCTTGCTGCTTTTACAGCACAGGGAAGTTGATCAAATCTATGGCATGGAATTAGGTCGAAATCTCAACCTAACACGGTTAGCAGGACGAGAGTTTATTTAATCACACACCACATGGAGATAGTATGAAAAGACTGGCCTCTGATAGAGCAGTAAATCTATCACTTCTGGGGATGAAGGAGAAAGGTGTCTGCACACCACACCACACAAACATGTTATGTGAAGGACTGCCTTTGATAGAGTGAAGGAGAAAGGTGGCTGTATACTACACCACAGATACATGATGTGAGAAGAGCTGACCTTTGATATAGCAGAAAGTCTGCCATTGGTGGTGATGAATGAGAGTGGTGGTTGTAGTGGGCTCGAACCCACAACCTTGGTATTGAAAGGCTAGTGCTTTAATCCTTGTATGTAGCACCCCCTCCTACCGTGTGACTTCTCACACAGAACAGCTCCCCGTGCCCCACATAACGTTCTCACACCTCTCAGCCAGGCCCACTCCAAATCACATCAAATCCCGAAATAACAACACCGTCTCTGCTCTTAGTTCAGTCCGGGACACCCTTTTTTAATAATCTCCCCGTTCCCTTTTAAATTTAAACTTCCCTCCTCCTCCCTGCCTTCCCTGCCTTCTCTCTTCCTTGTTTCCCTTTTTGTAAGTTATATTTCTGGGGCCCACAAGACGCCGCTAGGAGGCGGTCGACTCTTCTGAAGAGGGGCAAACTAAGAGAGGGCCCTGAGCGAGTATAATGAGTGGTAATTGCTGCCCGCTTCCCCATTCATGATCGGGGCCTGGATTGGCATCATACACAGAGGGGACACGTGCGTAGGGCCGGCCACGAGGGAGGTGTGTTTGATGCCTGGCTTTAAAATAACTCTCAGGTGGAACTCATTTGTAAAACATCAGCCCTCCCCTCTGCAGAAAGCCGCCTGCTTGCCCGTTAGTGGTTTGCCCGCAGTTTGTGGGGGCAGAAACTGTATGATAAGCCATTTTAACATTTATTACACTACTCTCCTTGTGTGTGCGTGTGTGCGTCCATAGCTGAAGACCTGCGGACACGATGAGAGTTAGTATCGAGAAATACACACTTGTGTACATTCTCATACAAGGAGAAAGGTAAAGTTTGTGAACTAATGTCGAAAGATACACACTTTGTGTACATCCTCACACAAGTAGACATGTGTAATACTGTGCAAGCTAGTATCGAGATGTACACACTTTGTGTAATTTTCATACAAGTAGAAAGGTATAATCTGTGAGTTAGTGTTGAGAAATATGCAATGTGTGTACATTCTCATACAAGTAGAAATGTACACTCAATGACCTAATATCAAAAGATACACACTTTGTGTGCATTCTCATACAAGTAGAAATGTATAGTTTCTGAGTTACTATCTAGAGATACACACTTTGTGTACATTTCCATGCTAGGCGAAATGTACAGTCTGTGAACAAGTGTCGAGAGAGACTCATTTCGTGTTCATTTTCATACAAGTAGAAATTTACAGTCAGTGACCTAGTGTCGAGAGATACACACATTGTATACATACAGTGATTTACTCAAGATGGGAGCAGGTTATCCGAATTACACATACGGGCTAGACCTGTGTGGTACACGTTCGACATGATTTATAATCAGCATATTCTGGCATAGAGGGAAACCCCCCAAACTTTGTGTTGCCCTAGCTGTGATAAATGCTAAAAATATCAACGGAAACTAATAGAAGTCGTTATTTGAGTTCATAGCCTGCTTTAGAAACTAAGCGAGAGAAATGTATGAGGGGGATAAAATACTGAAATTACGAGTTGACGATGCTTAAAGTTATTCACCGAGGCTTACGCCTCGTACCTTGGGGTTTCTGTCACCCGTGACGTGTGTCCCCTTTCCTATGTACCTTAGGAAATTGATTTTAAAAAAATGGCAGGAGGAGGAGCAGGAGGAGCAATTTCTGCAAATATCCTATACATAAACACACATGGTTATCCAATATAAGATGGATGTGT
Organism: Alentia gelatinosa; assembly: GCA_950022655.1. NCBI lineage: Eukaryota > Metazoa > Annelida > Polychaeta > Phyllodocida > Polynoidae > Alentia > Alentia gelatinosa. The sequence continues at coordinate 22,595,048 of OX465589.1, read as the reverse complement.
TTAATGTAGAAGCTCAATATCCATGGACAGGTACAAATCCTCAATAGACAGAGGGTATAACAGCGCTGCCCAAACCCGCACCCGGCAGACCCGATGTCCGGCGCCTGCGTGCCGACAATCAGGCGGTAATTAGGACTCCATCAGACTATTACCTTAACTTTCTAAGGACTCTAAACAAAGTAGAGTGGGTGAAAACGTAGCTGGGGGTGCGTTACTTTGAGAAGCAATGCACCGTTGCAGGGGGACTTGTTCCTCACTTATTACCGTCTGTGAAGTAAGTCTTAATAGAGATTCCCGTCTCCGCGAGCGGCTCGGAGCAGCTCGGGCCTTGTTTGAGTACTCTATCAACTCACTCTGTTAAGGACGGCCTTCTTACCACTCGCCGGGTCTATCATAAATACAGCACCTATCTGGCCTGTAATATACTCACCCACTCCTCCCCATGCACCGTTCTGTGAGCGGGGAGGTGGGGGTAGAGGGGAGAGGGTGCACCGTCTACTGCATATAATTCAGCACATTAAACGAAATAATGATTTTGCATGATTGCAATTAGTGCCAATATGCAACGATAAATTCCGTTCAGGCGGATGAAGAAAAGATGATACTGCGCATGCTCGCCTGTAGTTTCCGCCCTTCCCACAATGCACTGTGGATATTGCTGCATGATGGGAGGAAACAGGGAAACAGTCGGCAGAGGTTTAGGCAGTGATTTCATGTGGATTCAGCAGCGAGGGAGTGTCCAGTGATGTGCAATTCATTTACTCCAGGCCTTTGTCCTTCTCTGAGGCAGGGCTACTTTTGCATGTCGTGACTAATTTAGTAACTAATGTAACTAAGTTAGTTTAGTTTACTTACTAAAGTAACAAGTCGACTGTAGTTTAATAACCAAGTCACATCGATTTATGATTTATTCACTAAAGTAACTAGTTGACTGTATTTTAGTGAGTAATCTGATGATAAACTATGGTTCAGTAAATTGATAACTTTAGTTTACTGTATTTTAGTAAAGTTCTATTATAATGATGTAACGGTGATTTATAGACTTTCCTATCTCAGAGTCCGGAGTTCATATGACTAGGTGACAACAGTTTACTGACTGATATAACTAGTCAATTCCACTTCATTGACTAATGTTTCTGTCTCTGTAGTATTAAGTAACAAGAAGGCCACTGGAGACAAGCTATGAGTTTTGATTGTGGACTAATCACACTAGGCAAAGCCATATGAGATTCTGGAGCAAACCAAAACGAAAGACATACTTTCAGCGGCTATGAATCATGTGCAGTTCAGATTTCATCTTACGCTATCACTGACTGATCGGCTGATGTTTGTGACGTCATCGCCCATTGAGTACTTTCTTACAATACTCCATGGGCATTGAGTACGAGTTCCTAATGTTAAATCTATGGGGAAAGATGCCAGGGTGAGATGATCTTCTTTCTTATCTGTAGTTTACTGACTCATACACAGGAACCTGTTGGCTTACCAACTAGTATAACACGCTGACTGTCAATTGCGGGCTTTAGTGGCTGCCTTAGTCCTGTTTCCCTGTTGGCTGCTGCTGGGATGCACTCCGACTCTTGCCAAACCCTGTTCGCAGTGCGCAGACAGCTGGCCACCATGGCCCGAGTTGTGTGTTGCTCATCATGATTAGTTCCCCCGGGTTCAGATCTCAACTCTGAGCTGTTCCATCCTGGACTGATCATTACCGCATATCTGATATAATCTGCTTTATATCTGTATCTGAATTTCATATCTGATATGATTGGCCTAATGTCTATATCTGTAACTTATCTGGTATAATGGACCTATTGTGTTTATCTGTTACATATATCTGATACAATCTACCTATCATCTATGTCTGCCACTTATATCTGATATAATCTACCTATTTTTTCTATCTATTACCTATATCTGATATAATCTACCTACTATTTATATCTGTAAACCTATATTGATGGGCGGGATAATGTAAGTCATAGGAAGTTACCACGGTAAATCCAACCTAACAACCAACTGTCATCACTGCCTATGTGCACTCCACTTTTACTTCTGTTTAGAAGCCATTCGACCTCTACAAAGGCAGTCTAAAAATACATCTGATATAATCTGCCTATTACCTGTATCTGTAATCTTATATTAATACACATATCTCTTATATTTTCTACCTATTGTTTCTATCTATTACATATATCTGATATATGTTCTATTCATTTCCACACTGCAATAACTTTGTATGTCATGCCCATAGCCACATTGCACCTTCTCTGTATGTAATACCCATAGCCACACTGCACCATCTCTGTATGTATTACCCATAGCCACACTGAACAATCTCTGTATGTATAACCCATAGCTACACTGCACCATCTCTGTATGTAATACCCATAGCCACACTGCACCATCTCTGTATGTATTACCCATAGCCACACTGAACAATCTCTGTATGTATAACCCATAGCTACATTGCACCATCTCTGTATGTAATACCCATAGCCACACTGGACCCTCTTTGTATGCAAAGATCTTTACCCTGTATATACACCAATAACCACACTACACTATATCTGTATGTAACACCAATAACCACACTACACTATATTTGTATGTAACACCAATAACTGCACTACATGATATCTGTATGTAACACCAGTAACCACACTACACTATATCCGTGTATAATGCCAATAACCACACTACACTATATCTGTATGCAACACCAATAACCACACTGCACTATATCTGTATGTAACACCAATAACTGCACTACACGATATCTGTATGTAACACCAATAACCACACTACGCTATATCCGTGTATAATGCCAATAACCACACTACACTATATCTGTATGTAACACCACTAACCACACTACACTATATCTCTATGTAACACCAATAGCCACACTACACTATATCTGTATGTAACACCAATAACCACACTACACTAAATCTGTATGTAACACCAATAACCACACTACACTTTATCTGTGTATAATACCAATAACCACACTACACCTCTCATTAGCTAATGTCCGCCGTGCTCCAGGCCGCTCGGTCTCTCCGTGAGCAGATCGCGGCACTCGGCGGCGTATCTCCACGGCCTCTTCATCTGCCAGCTCAAGCACCACTTTGCTTGTTTTCACAATCAGCTTGCACTGAGTATCATTGAGTTCATTTGAGCTGCTCACCGCTAAGTGTCGCTGTCATATAAATAACGCCTGTGCCTAGATCGTCGCAGATCCCTCCGCGCCCGGCCTGCACAGTCCTCAACTGTTTGTCGGAATTCCACCAGGATCATGACATTTTACAGCCTTCAAAGACCAACCTTTTTTTTACTTAAAGGACATAAACCTGATTATGGGTTAAGAAAACAATTTCTCAAACACAGGACAAAGTAACGCTTTGGTTTTTAATTTTGGTCTTATTTGCTTAGTGGTTCAGTGAAAGCTACCTTAAGTCTGACCGGGCGAGCAGGGATTTGTTGTTTGGATTCGGTTTTGATATTTTCTTTAATGTTAGGTATGGTTGCTCTTTTCTGTTCACCTTTTTTTCTTGCTCTTTACGCGAGCGTAACCTAGACACTGGGCAGTTGAAAGGTCAGTCAGTCTTGAATGTAATACTACCAGCTTCTTTTAGCACTATTTTCTATTTAAATCTAGATATTTACAGCTATTTTCTAACTACCTGAACATCCGTATATGTTTTACACACCAAAAATAAACCCCATCCCCAGGCCTGGTTAGATAGGAAAAGGTCGGTGAATGGTAACTAACCAGGATGCTTTCCTTTCTCAATGATTACACCACAATTTAGAGGAAAAAATAAATTGAATAAATGGATTAGAATTCCAACAAGCAGTCCCAATAACCCAGACATGTGGCTTTTAAATGTGGCTCATTTGAAAACCATTCGTGTTAAAGTAAGTCTTCTAAATAATACCTGTATCAGAGACAATCAAGAGTAACCCAAAGTGAAGGGCACATCCATGTCTTTATCATATACCCATGACTTTTTAACTGTAAAAACGCACCGTTTCACCATACAACGTAACCATATGTATCAGGGTTCCACACTATAAAACACTGAACCCCGTTCCATTCGCCTCAGCTAAAACATGGTTATTAGGCCAAATTGAGGTAAGTATTTAAATTTCAGATATATGATAGATATAGAACAACCTACAATGCTTGTACTAGCTACAAAACTCGATGGGAATTGCCGTTTTGCACAGAACTCAGTTAAATACCGTGTTCCGTACGGACAGTAAAACCCCATCTCGTGTTGTAGCGTGTACAGCATGGCAAGGTCGTTCTCTGTACTTACGTACAGACTCATTCACTGCTGTTTTAGGAGTAAAGCTATATCCTACTTCTTCTCTGCTGGTCGCGCTAATTGCTTTGCTGAAGGCTGATGGCTGCCGACCACAAATTACCATTTCATAAAGCGTTCTAATTCAAATGCTGGAAAATGAAACAAGTGAAGTGTATCACGCTGATTACTTGCAACTGATCCCTCCCTAACTCCTTCCCAGTGATTATCCAACGCGAAGAAACTACTACATTTATTGTATGGCTCAGGCTCTCCTATGACACATTGAGATGCCCTCTACATTGACACCGACTCCAATTCAAGAATACTTGCTGAAACAAGTCTTTGCATTGAGTGAAACAAAACGCCAATTGTTAATCTATGTAAGGCATGCTTCATCGAAAACGAATTGAGAGGACATTGCTTCTTAATTTGCTGCAATCACCGATAGATACGTCATAAAGATGGCTGAAACCCACAAGACCATTTCTGGACCTCAAGCGTGTATTGAAACACCCACGATGCCAAATTCAGGATATTCACAAAGAAATCTACCCCACACACTCCAAGACCATCAGTGATTACAGCACGAAAGAGACTAGGGACAAATATTAAGTTCAGCATTGATGAATGAGACACTGCCTGCTTCTTTCCCAAAGTTACACTCTTAATATGTACATAGTGAAGGGATAGTTTTCTTGCAGCAAGCTCATAGTCTATGTCGCCACTATAACCTTTGAGCCAGGGACATACCAAGCTAAAGACTTAACGATTTCCGAAATCGCCAACATAAAATGGCGTCTAAATTTAGCATCTCAGAAGCAATAATCAGGTGAAATATGAAATAATAGCTCACATACCGCTATTTTGTCTTGGCGATTCCGGGAATCGCTTCGTTTTTCGCTTGGTGTGACTCCCGCTTTAGGCAGAGTATATGAGCTTGTGGCCCACACTCAACGAGAGGTAGTATACAAGATAACGGAAGGCGAAATAAACCGTTAGATATGTAAACCAGATGGTAATTGGCATCAGGAGAAGGACTATAAAACCAATGTCGCATTCAAAACGTCTGATATTTGCGGTTCTGTTTGTAGCTCTTATTGCGGGTAGCTGATAGTGGGCTAGACATCTCAGAGGACGAGTTTGATTCTAAAGTGCGATTCACCCGACGAGATTCATGTACCTCACAGGATGTTTGTCTGAGACAAACCCTACTGAGTTCCTCTACTGGAACATACCCTCCTCGTCTGAATTAAAGGGTTCCATTTCCCAGAGACAAGTATTTTCCCCTGCAATAATCGGCGACAAGAATCTATAGCAGCATTGTAGTGAGACAAATGGACCCATTGCTCAGTCACTTACTAAGTAACCTACCCAACCAATAAGAAGCCAGCAAGCATGATCGCATGTTTGTCACACCCCTCACCTCAAGGATATTTGAGTCCCAGGATGAGTCTTTACTTGGACTATGTCTGAGACTATGTACCAGGTGTGTCATTCCATGTGAATTAAATTCGCCATTTTCCCTTGAGACTGGTAAAAGCACTTTTTCAAGAGACTTTTGTACCCAAGGAGAATTATCGGAGACTAGGGGAAAGGTGTGAAGTACATCCGTCTCAGGTGCATTAGTCTCTATTTGTGGAGGGAGCCGCAACTGCCTCTGAGTTTGCTGAGATTGCCCGATTAGTGTTTTGGCGGGTCAGTAGGTGAAGTCAGGAGTCTGCCAGGTCAGCGTGCTCAGAACCTAGCGACAAACCCAGTAGTCACAAAGAGCCTGATCTCTGCAGAAATTACTGATGATTCCAGAATCCGCCCAATCGCAGCAAATCACGTATCACATTTCCAGTCGACCTTTTTTTTTTCTTTCTCGGGTATGAACAAGACATTTCCCTCTCATCATCAAAAGTCGAGGTGGCTTGAGAGAAGACCACAGTGTCGGCGGTAAAAATACGAACAGCTGTGACCAGAAATAAAAGCCGCATAAAAGTCAAAGAATGGAGAGCACTTCGCAGAATAAGCAGAAAAGTAGTTTTCTAGTTCCTCCTCGACCCCAGTTTTTACTTTTGTATAAACGGAATCATATGTGTGAATAAAACGGTTTAAGATGGTGTGACACTCTAAGCAGGTCTACAGATCCTAGCCTGCCTTTTACATTAGGCTTTGTGTATGTACGTCCGTCATCTTGGCGCTTACTCTGTCTGAGTTGTTAAATTAAAAGCTTTCAGTCGTCCTCAAAGTCCACACTTTATCCAGTTATCGTTCTGACGAGGAAACATCTTCCGCTCGTCGACAAACCTTTCACCTCTCACACTGAAACCATTAGCTTTCATTTTCAGCAACATTCACTGAGGACTTCATGTCTTTATCCCTTGAAACATTCGGCGGTTTTCCCTAAACAGCTGAGCAGTACAAGTATCTATGAGTCTAAGATATACTGGGCTCACAGTGCATGGTAAAACGGGGGTAAAGTTGTGGTGATTGATGCTGAACGTGCCAGCCCGCATTATCGTCACACCCCTCAACACTGCCCCCCATTTCCCTCACCCATAAAACAATCCCAAATGCAGTCAATCCACTTTGATTTCAAACAGAATGTAATTACTAATGGATTGTCCTATCAAAAGTAATCGTTGACGCAGCTATATCTGATTGTTATGAGATGAGATGAACATTAAGTCAGTCTAGGCCCTATATATGGGTTCTCCTTAAAGGAATCAACGTTTCTGACCACACATAAGGTGAAATTGATAGTCCACATAAAACCCATGGTTAAGAAAAGACATTCCGACTATTGCGCTGCTCCTGTTGCTCGTATGTGTGAATAATTTACTAGATTGTGTCAATTGGTCGGATGTGGAAGAAAACGACCTGGAGCTGTTCGAAATATTGATGAATCGTCAGCAACAACATACTTTGAGAAAACTTATCATATTATTTATAACTAAACTAAGATTAAACTGATTGTGTGGTTAGTTAAATATTGAGTGTCACACTCAGTAGAGAAATTGAACTAAAACATTAACTTCGTTTTCATCGTTTCTGCTTTACAAAACTAATTCTAGCTCTAGTATATACTAGTTACATTAACGGTAAGATATAGATGCTCTTACGATATGTTGATTGGTGATCTATTCCGTTATATTGTACCATTAGTAGCTATTCCCATTGACAATGAATCTGTTGAGCGTCTGCTTTAGCTTACTCCTTTAGTTTCGTATCTTTCCTCTCTACCCTAGTTCCGTAATTCAGTCCCCTAACAAACACCCCAAACTTCTTTATCCCTACAATCAATAATACACCCGTGGATTCTTTCATTAAACTCGCACTAGTTTCACTTTCTTGCATGTCAGTCACCTTTCTAATCCGTCCATTTTTTCCGCTGTTTTTATTGTGTTTCGCTGATAAGATCACCTAAAATAACCCACAGTTTCTAGTAACCTGACTTCACTCACTCCTACTGTTATATTCGGACGGTCCGATGTCTCTCCCGTCTATTCTCCATGAGATTTGTGAGGGAATTTTAACTACACTTTACATCTCATAATCATCTCAAACACAAATATTTGTTAATAAATTCTTTTGGAGGATTAGTGAGCACATGTACTCAGAAGAAGAGTTTGTGACGTGATTCTTTCTGGCGCTACATATGTGACAAAATACGACCCATGAACAAAATAACTGCGAATTCTTCCTCATCTTCACTGTGGCTTACTTCAAGTCTTCGCATCCACAAAGTCGTGAAAATAGCGTTTCCCTCTGAAGTCAAGATCGGGGAAGGCAGTATGAGGAAATAGTCCATGGTTTTGTATTGTAATAGACACAGTAATGGGAAAATAACGTGATATGGTCGTGGCAAACAGTAGATCTTCTCTTGTCTCAGTGATACACAGTTGCCCATTTGTTTAAACACGTACGTTGGATCAGTTGGTGGTGGATTGCGGACGATGGGGTCGGGGATCGGGCAACGAGGCCGGGTAACACTGCCGCTCAAGTTCTAGCCTCACCTAACTGTGCTATCAACCTTTATACGAGTAAACGAAACATGGTCTAACTCCACAATCGATGATAAGAGCCAACCAATAAGTAGGTACGCATATTTCCTGAGATATCTGAGACCCAACGCTCCCTATCCATACTGTGCGCAAACGATCAAAGAAGGGACGTATCCAAACATTTTACCCCACCCCACCCCCTTCACTGCCATCGTATTTCATGGATGCCCCCTATGTTGTACATCAGATAATAGTATTTCTGCAAAGTCGGAGTGTGGATGAATGGCTTGCTTTGTGCAACCATTTGACCTCAGCCGTCTGCTGACACAAAAAGATAACTTTTTTAGACAAAGTATCATATTGTGCGCTTTCGGAACACATTTCTCACTGGCTCTAATCCTAACTTGTAACTTGTAATATCTTATCCAATTCATGTTGAATCTTCTCCTATTAACTTTCTCTTATCCCATTACATTTCCAGATAGAATACTGGTCTCACATTATATGCTTCTAAAATAAACATCCCTTTTAGAAAAAATGCCCTGGCATTCTGTATTCCCCATAATTGTTTCCATGAACACATTGAAAAAAGTATTATTAAAGTCCAGACCTTATCACAGTCTTCCAAAGCTATGACCGGAGACACAGTGCCTGATAGGAACCCCTGATAGTAGGTATCAGTAGTTGAGATAAAAGTGAATGAAACATGCGGCATATTAACAGTCAATAACTCTTGAGGGTAGGACGGATAAAAGTGAGTTTTACCTTTGGGGCTGTTGTTGTTAGGTGGCGTCCCCTCCTGCGCTCCCCCTGCCGGGCGGAAATACTCCACGGTAAAAGGGTAAAATATCGGATCTTAGTGAGAGAAACCCGTGCTTACTCCAACTCTTTGACCTCAGGTGGTGGTTAGTAACAATAGGCGGCGGGTGGGGGCGCTAGTGGTCGCTCCACACCCTGCCTCCTGCACGTGCAAAGTGTAATCCAGGCGGCGGCTGAAACTTTGTCGCTAGTTGTAACGGGTAAGTCACTGGTCTCCTTTGGCATTGGTCAGTGGGGACTACACTCTCCGAGCGGAGTTCTCAACTGTCATGTTTCTCGGGTGTTCCTCTGTGCTTGAACTCAGGTGTTTTATCTGAGGCGATAACGTAGTACCTTCAGCCGGAGGGTGTAGGGAGAAGTTCCCCTGTGCCTAGTGTAGTGCGCGGAGTTGGTGTGAGTTAGTTGTGCGGCGCCGCTGACTGCTACTCGCTGTGGTTGCGGTGACGGGGCATGGCGGGCGACCTGCTCACTCACTCACTCCCTCACTCACTACTGCGCGCTACTCACTGAGCAGCTCTCTCCACGTCTCTGGGCGGGTGGCGAGTAACTCCAGGCTCTCTCTCCTCACTCCTGCTCCTCTGTGCTGCTGCTACCTGCTCGGCGCTTGCGGAGCCTCTGAGACGGAGGGCGGCAAAACCTGCACTCATAACCCGCCACTGCCGCAGCGCCGCCGCCGGCAACGCCGCCAACTAGAGGCCGACCTGCGAGCCAGCGGCGTTCCCCACGTGAGGCAAGGTGGAGGAGGAGGGGGGGGGGCGTGCGGTCCCCTGTTGTTAAACACTACAGACAGCCACACTCACACACCTCTCCACACACAGCACAAGGCCTGCGCCAACGGGAACCAGCAGCGATATTGGGGAATTGTCGTCTGCTTTGAACACGATGTATTGCACTTTACTCGGACGCTGGTAGAAAAGTGCGGAGTTGTTCAGTAGGGTGCACTGTACGTTTTCTACATATCTCCCCTACGCGTATCGGGTCTTCGGCGTGGAAATTGTCGGTAGGGCGGGACGCGGCCACGGGGCGGCGCCACCCGCACCGCGCTCATCACACGCCACCTGCCGGCCACCAGATTAGCTGACAAGGCTGGTTTCCGGCGGGACGACCAGCGCCAGCTAACCGCCGGCCGGCCACAAGCGGCGGGTTTCCGCACGCGCGCTGCTTACGTCATAGCAGCTCGTCAACTCACGTAAACGACGGTAAAAACGTCGGCAGCGGCGGCGGCGGCGGCGGCGGCGGGGATTCCTCCTCCCTCCTCCCTCCCTCCGCCACCGCCGCGTCTTAGGCCAAGAAAATAGGCCGCGCGTTTTTGTTTCACATTTTCTTAGGTGATCACACAATTGGAAGGGATGACATTGTTATAAGACAGGTTTCGCTAATGCTACAATCCACCTGAAGGACTCCAAGTAAGAGGCGGTAATCTATACTTGTTCATTGTCTTGGACATGTAGGTTTTTCTTCAAATAAAGTTTCACAATTTCTCTATTTGAATATAAAAATCCCATTTGAATTTATTGAGTGATTAGGTTGCTTTGGCTTGAAGTTTTTACCTATATTTCGGAAACTTATTGATAAACAGTTTTGCTCGGGTTGGTTGAAGTTGCTGGCTGTATTTGTAAAATTCACCAGTAGACATATTGTGAGTCGGGCAGACTCCGTACCTTCAGGAGCGGACTGACTGGGGGGCGGGCGGCGCGGCCTCAATCTGTAGACTCACTCCGTAGACTCTGGGTGAAGACTCACTCTATAGACTCACTCTGTAGACTCTGTGTGGAGACTGACAGAAACAGCTGCGCACCTTTTTGTGGCCTAAGCCGCGCGCGGGAAAGTCGGAACGCCAGCGTCGTCAGGTAGTGACGTAGACGGGCGGCGGGCGGCGGGCGGTGGGCAGGTAGGGGGGTTGGGCAGCAGGAAAAGGTAGGTGGGCAGTGAGCCACAGACGAGTAGGGCAACAGTAAAAGAAGATACGGGCAGCGTGCAGACTTGATTATTGCAAACAGGAGATGGGCAGAATATAGACAGGGAGATGAGGGAGGTGTCTCTAATACAGGAAGAACGGGGCGGGGAAGGAGGGTAATGATAGGCAAGAACATTAGAGGGTTAAGAGAGAGACAGAAGTATAGGGGGCGAGAAATGAAAGCGTGCAGTGGGTGGCAGGTGGTGTACAATGAGGGGAGGTAACCATGCGGGTGACAGGTGGCAAGTGGTGGGTGGCAGGTGGCAAGTGGAGGGTGGCAGGAGGCAGTGGGAAATGGGCAGCGGGCAGTGGTTGGGGGAAGGTAAAAGGCAGATGGCAGAATTGTAGGCAATATGTAACATGTGGTGGATGGGCAGAAACTGGTGGGCAGCAGGCAGTTGGCAGCAGGCAGTGGGCAACAGATGGCAGGTGGCTGGCAGGAGGCAGCAGGTGGTGGTCAGGTAATAGGCACCTAGCACAAGGAAGTGGTTATTGGGTAGCTAGCATTGGGTGGTGGTTAGAAGGTAGAAGTTGGCAAGCGGTGGGTAGTAGTTGACAGGCAGTGGGCAGCAGGTGGTGGGCAGCAGGTGGTTGTTGGTAGGCAGCAGGCAGTGGGAAGCAGGCAGTAGTTGGCAGGTCTTGGGCTGTAGTTGGCGGGTTGAGGACAGTGGGTAGCAGGTGGTGGGCAGAAGGCAGCAGGCGGTAATTGGCGGGCGGCGGGCAGTGGGCAGCAGGCGGCAAGCGGTAGTTTGCGGGCATCAGGCGGTAGTTGGCGGGATTTGGCGGGCGGCGAGCGGAAGGAGCACACCTAAAGCACGTGCGTCACGAGGTTTCTTATCCCATCAATGGGAGCCAATTTCCAAGGCCGGCAAGAGAGGAAAGTATCAAGTTGAGAGAGAAAAAAGATAGCCACACTAATTTCTGTGGCCAGCTTGTACGGGCCCAATGCTGTCAATGGCGGCAGCTGCTTTATTATTATACGTGCAGGAAGTGGGAGTGAGTAAGTGGCGAGTTGAAAGGCGCCATGCTCGCCACACGGCGCCGGCAGTGGCAGGGGACCCGACTGACACCGTCACCGTGCAGCGCCACCGTGCGGCCACCACGCCAACCAGCAGGCAGGGCGGGGGGCGGATTTAGGTCATGGCATCATCAAAGAGATGAATAAGCGACCGCAGTGTCTTTTTTCAAGCTCCAAGTGTGACATGCTGGAATAAAAATGAACTTTGTAAAAAGACGCACACACTGTGTACCGGTGGGTTCTCCATCCTGTTCCGCTCTCCACAGACCAGCCTCGCGACTTATCGCTTAAGTGACTGTTACAGAAGGCTACTTTATTTTAAAACACAGTAGTGGCTATATTTATACCTTACGTTATTGTAATACTCACGGAAATCTTTTATAGTTTCTTACAACTTCGTTGGACGCTTACACGATGCTTGGTTATGATATAGAAAGATCCCGCCAGGTTATTCCACACGATCACATGCATGGATCTGATATTTTCATGCTACCGTCTCATGACACACATAATACACTAATGTCTTTCAATACACTCAAATACAAGACACTCTATTCCTACATACTTATATCATATATATTCTTACAGGCATTAACTGCTTATATTATTTCAACACTGCGATTATCTATTTAACTTACTTCAAGACAGGTTCTATAACAAAGGGCACTTAATTACGATTAGACCAATTACATATTGCTATATTGAAATCTTCGTTAAACGATAACATATTTCATATGATTTCATAAATTACATTCTAGGGCAGGTTTTCATCGCCCACCATTGACTCCTATACCAAGTTTATGCTGTGTTATGGCTTATAGGTGAATGCTGCAGGTTTATGTGTTCGCTAAAGTAGATTCTTCAAGTCTGTCAATTCAATTGATCACCATCGATATAACATTAGTTTTTTTTGCGGCAATGCCAATTAATACAAAAGAAATTTGTGGGATAAAAGTAAAACGATTAGATTCTGGTAGGTGTATTTATCTTAGATATTGTAATATCTTCTTAGAGATCGTCAAATTGTAACTCGTGCGCATTCAATGTTCAAATATGTTAGCAACTTCATTTTAAAAAAAAGGTTCCGGTGAGAGTAGGAAGTCCTGTGAATAGTATTAGTTCTGAGGCGCCACTCCTATATATGTGGACATATGTTGTCAAAGCGGTGACTTTATAAAGAGAATAGCGTTGTTGATAATGATAACAACAATAATAAGAGTAAAATGCGGAAAAAGGCCGATGAGAGACTAATTGCCTTGTTGCCTAATTGTCTTTGTTGTTTGGTGTTTATAGTGTCATAATGAGTCCGGCCTCTACACACTAACACCTGCGTCTGCACTAAAACCAAATAATCACTACAAAATAATTCTACCAGATTCACTCGTGGCGTATTTTCACGGACGATAATAGCCGTGACGCAGCCTCCTGTCTGTCCGCCTGCACGCAATTCTGTGACAGACAGGGAAAGTGACAGAGAGAGAGGGACAGAAGGAAGGACAGAGTATTTTGCAGGGACAGGTGGACATGATAAACGCAGGCTAGAAACCGTGATGAAAATTGTCAATCTAGTTAGGACAAATCACTGATATTCATTCACTAGATGATAAGGTTTTCCCGTGACCTAGTTTACGGACATTGACGAGACAGATTTCAGTAGTAGCTGTGAGGTTCAGCAAGCAGCATTAGAGGGAAACTATGTCCAGGTAAATAAATCTCAAAGTTACGAGGTTAGGAACGGAAAAATTACTGCCCGAGGTAGTACCTAGTCTTACAGAGTAACTTTGACTTCTTTTGTTCTGGATCTTAGTGTCCCTATTCCTTTGTATCTTCAAATATGCATAGAATCGGCGATTCGCTCATCACCAAACGTGAAGCCATGTCAAAACCTATTGAGTAACTCCAACCCATATGTTTTCGTCCTGCCGGTTTCCTAGCAACTGTATGAGTGTTGCTATGCGTGTTGCTAAGCGGCAACGTCACGATGATGTCATAGCTGCATCAATGTAGTATGTTAAGATTTTGCAGTCTTTGAAATATTGGCGATTGTCACTATTTTTTAAACTCTATTACATTATTGTCCAACATGAGATACCTAAATACTTAGTTGTTAAACACTCTGTGGTACTACAGGGAGTTTTAACTATCTTGGCCTGAATCGGTACTATCCGCCATTTTCAAATTCAATGATCATAGCTTTTGGTTATGTGTCAACCTCAGGTAGTAAAGGTGAACCTCGGGTAGTTTACAAACGTCAGCATTTGGGCAGTAAACGCCAGTTCCTAAACCTCCTGCAGTGGGATGTAAATATAGAATGTTCGGCCATAGATATACAGGAATTCACCTTACCAACAGAAGGTGACTACGATTACATGGTTGAGGATCTGATCCAGGATGATGAAGTTCTGAATGACAGGAAGACCAGCTATTAAAGCGCAGTCGCCTTTAACTCGGCGATCAATTACAACTTTAATCTGTGCGGATTTAGATTGAAAGGAAATACAAGAAATGATTAACAAGTTGGTAATGGGTTGATTTCCATCACAGGGTGAATCAGATTTCTACTTCAGTGTTTCTACATCAGATGGTCTGCTTGTTATCTTCACGATTGATAATCATTTAACTAATAAAACTAACCCCGACAACAGTACCGTCAATAACAACGCGTTCCCCGACCTGTGGCGCCCTCTGTGAGACGCACAGTCAAACCGGAAGTAACCAGCCGGTGTCACGCAATACAGCGCGGTGAGACCTCACAGACCTTTTAATTGATTATTAATTGATAGTTAATTGATTGGAGATTGGTAGGAGGTGATTTGGGAGGGTGTCCCTAGCTCAGACCAAACTCTGAAGGCTTTCAACAATTGTCCAATATCCTGTGCGAGACTGGTTCCAGACGGAGTTCGAGTAAATAAATAGAAATAGAGCAATGCTCAGCGGGCACTCTAACTTATCCGGAATGAGTTACTGGTCATATAGCAGGAAGTCATTAAGGTATTTGTTTGATTATCTAATTAAGTCACTGAGACTGAGTGTCACCTGATTTTACCTGTGTACACCTGAATAAGGGGACCGGGTGTGGAAAACCTTCTCTGATGGTGTACTATGTAACTAACATCGATACCTCACTTGTCAGGGACAGGTGGATATGAATACCAAAGAGACTGGTTCCAAATAAAAGCGGTTGTATGCTCCTCAAAGTTGACTCTGCGCAATATCCACGCATGTGCTCGGATGTTACTACGCGGCAACTCCTCGGAGCATATTACCGCTTTTATCTGAAACCAGTCAATAGTGTGTTTATGTAGAAGATAGCTATCATGTTATGGAGGCGGACATCTCGCCCCCGATGTACGGGCGGCGGGTCATTGACATTATACCAGGTGCAGAACTTTATCAATTATTTTTTGCCTTGTTTCGGCTTGCCATAGAGGGTTTTGAGTCTTGTCTCACGACTATCGATGGATAAGAACTAAATTGTCTGTACCGAGAGTTCATTGGCGCTATCTTACTGTTTCCTGGCGGTTGCAAGGAGGACTAGCAGTCACTCTGTGCCCTATAGAGACTGTATGTGTATGTACTGAGCGTTGAGGTGACGCCCGCGTCGTGGGGGCATTTGACACAACTACTAACACGAGTCGTTCTCACTCCACACGTCCACACAGAGCGCTTCCACAGCGAACGGCGACCAATATCCCACGCTGGTTCCCTCGCTATTTAGATGCCTGCGATTAGCGTATGTACAGTGCTTGATGGGCAGGCTTTAAGGCCAAGGTCCCACACACTGGTTCACCGTTGATCCGCAAGTGGATTCGGCTAGTGGACACTAGTTCATCGCCATCTAGGGCATTGAGATCCCAAGCCATTCTGAGACGTAGTAGTCTAGAAACTATCATTACTATGGCATTACAACGAACCACGAAGTCCCTCAGAACTCCCTGAGAATTGTACCTACGCTATAGGCCCGTTTCCATTGGCCGACGGAAACGGTGTAGATTTCTTTAGTTCCCCTAAAAGCCCATTTACATTCGCCGTCACCAATCGACAGACAAGAACCACCGACAGATGATTATCACTGCTGAGGCAAAACGGAATCGGGCTATCAGGAGAACTCATAAAATGTACACCGTGTACGCCTTAAGATAACTGAAAGTTCAATATTTTACTATGGACTTTAAAACAGGAGATGAATAGGGTGAATAGAAGATAATACAAAATGAGCTCTGTTCGATTGTTTGACAGAAGTCTCCCTTGTCCGACGTCATACTGCAGGGTGTACTGGAGACCTGTCAGATCATGGGCTGCACTATTCATAGATTTACGAAACTATCAAACAATTGCGAAACTTGCGAAAGTTTGCGAAACGACCTGAGTTGGCACTGACTATGATAGACATACTTTACGGTGACGGTGTCTTCATCACATTACCCACCTTGGTTGGTTGGTGATCGAATCTTTGAGATAAACTTAGGTAGAAATCTTACCCCTATACATTTACTGAGGTAAGAGTTCTCTTAGTTCCCACACCACATAGATATTGTATCAGAAGGAACTGGCCGATATATCAGTAAGTCTATCACTACTGAGATGAATGAGAAAGGTGGCTGGGCACCACACCATATAGGCATGGTATGGGAATTAATGGCCCTTGATATAGCAGAAAGTCTACCACTCCACTGCTGGGAGTGTGAAGGAGAAAGGTGGCTGCAATGGCACTGAACCAACAAAGTCCCACAACCTTGGGATTACAAGTCAATGCCTTAACCACTGATTTATGAGCTTGTCACACATGAGGTATGTGGGTTGGGTCGGGCGGGTGGACTACTCTGACCAGCAGGGCGTGGACGCTGTATAGAGGCACAGACCACCAGAATTGAAACTTTCTGGCCGGCCTCGTTTTCAGGGAACGCGGAGGAAGTTTCAACAGTGGTGCTCAGCGAGGCGTGGCGAGCAGACGACTCTCAACAGTTTTCCCGCGTTTTTCGCTGCTGCTCGGGTGTAATTTGTCCAAACGCCGTATCGATCTATAAATGCAGTTTATTGATAATCTCCCGGAGTAGACCTGCACCACACCACACCGGCCCGTTCCCCGGACCCGGCACCGGCCTTTTTCGGCGGCTAAAAGTAGTAATACGCCACCGCGCGAATGTTAATGTTTACCGCGAGTCACCAGGTGGCGTTAGGTGCGGCGCGCGGGGGCTGTCGGGAAGGCGGGCTATATTTGGGCGGCGGCGGGCAGCGATGCGGAACGTTTTGATGCGTCATTATGTCGCGCGCTGCTCGGTTTATTTCCTGTCGGTGGCCGCCCCTCCGGGCTCGCTCATTTTCTCCCCTCTCCCTCCCAGCGCACTGACGAAACAATATTCCGGCCCCTAACCCCCCTCCACCCCACCCCCTCCAGGTCTCGCCCGGCCTCCAAGCCTACTTCACCACGGGGCAAACCAACCAACAACCACCCAGCCAAACCAGGCAAGCGACAAAACCAGTCAGCAGGCAGGGCCCGAAATGTGTCAATTGCGGCGAGAATTCGGTGCGCGTTCAAATTGGGCGCCTTCCTTCCAGCCGCCTGACCACTCGCGCGTGCGCACTTGACTCTGACTGCGCGCGCATAACGAGGAATGTCAACAGCACGGGCGGCCATGTTTACGGACGACTGCGCATGCGTTAACGAGGATCATTTAAATGCGTCCCGCAGCGGTAATCTCGTTAGGCGCGAGAAGGAGACGAGAGGACGCGAGAGTTGGGGCTGGGGGGGACCTGTGCGACGCGCGCGACACCCAGCGTTGGTAAGTGGCACTTCCGGTCCCCTTTTATCGCTCATTAGCCGGGCGGATCCCGCAATATATTAGCCCGACGAGAGCTGCCGAAAGCGCCGCTGAGGACACCTGGCGGTAATCAAAGAAAACGCCCGAGAGGGGCTGATGGCGCGGGGTCAGTGACGTCACAAGAGTTCCATGTCGTCTGCTTTGTTCACAGAGGACACCGAGGTCCCCCCGCGGCGCCGCCCCCCACCCCCGCCTCCCGTATGAAGCCCTTCCTCAGTGGGTAACTTTCTCACCCCGGGCGGCGGGAGGTGAGTTGAGGGGAGGGCGCGCCGCTCCCACCTTCAAACTTACTCAGTCTGTTTCTGCGCTTCTCGTTTCTCCTGCTTCTTAAAGAGACTGCGCGATGACTTGAGCGGCGCAGTGTAGTCACCGCCGCCCCCAGGGGACCGATACGTCACGGGAAGATGGGGCGTGGCGTAACATGCTGCTGTTCATTTGATCTAAAATCGCGGATATGGGGTAGGATCAGTACTAAATGATCCTCAGTGAGAATCAATTTGGATTTAAACAGCTGAAGCAGTTTCTATTAATTAAGTGTTCATCTGGCAAAGCGAGTATATCAAACTACATTAAACTATCTGTCCGTCCCCAGAGCGGGCATCAAACCCCATGGATATACTATCTGTCTATCCCAAAAAACTTCTACCCCCCAGCCTCGTGGCGTATTTCATGTAATACAAAAGACTTCGAACTGCCACCCCTTTCGGCTCAGTGACAAAGTTTACTCTGAATACACATATATGGACTAGTTCCACTTTACCATAGCACCCACCATATTTAGAAACTTACGTGGTATACACGTTCACCTTTTATATTACCCACATTATGCACCCAATCGTCGGCCCTCACCTGCCACACACCGTTCTGTGTCACACATAATCAGTCCAGAAAGACCCTTCCTGCCTCCTCCAAGCCCCCCAGTTTGCGGCACATACCTTACCTGACCAGCCCTCTTGAAACACATCTATTTCTGATATGTTGACCCTCATCACATACTCTAACCAATGGTATATTAGTCATTGATGAATGAGTGTGGAATTAAAATCAGTAATAACTACAAGTTCTGCCTTTGGGTGGTCCAAATATATCGAGCACCAGTGGGTCACTGAGGTACTTGAGTCTGAAGTGGTTGGTCATGGCCAGCTTGATACTGTTCTGAGGGACTGAGACACTGGTCCTCTGCACATTATTCATGTCGTAGAGTTGCAAACAGGAACAGGATAGTCTATTTGACCTCTCCCTAACCATGGCCTATCTGATTATATGCCACGCTCAATAGTCATATGACCCACAGTATATTAACAAAAAACGTCACAAAATTTCATATGGTTGTTTGCATGTCAGGAATGATTTCGCGTGACATCTGGAGTGAAAGACAACGAGCAATCATGAGCAACTGAGAGACGTTTAAATTTTACCCTACCCCGCCAAATATTTTCTACTTCATATGTCCCCTCTGGCACATAAATATGTCATAGCGTAACCGTAGCATACTGTCACACCATGTTAGGTCTATGGAGATGTACCTGTTGGGTAGAATGAAATCCTCAACTGTCCGTCCACACCATAGCATGCCAGACCCCTTCCCCTATCTGTTGTCCTTCCGCCATCATTCCGCCTCCATCTGAACCCTCTATTGACCCCCGCCCACACGCGAACCTCTCAGTGCTATAAGAAACATCAACACTGAGAGAATCCTCCTAGCATTCTGTGTTGTTCTCCTAGACCGCCTTTAAGAGGACAGAGCGTTACTCACAGAGATAACTAACAGCGAAGACTGACTCGCATAAATACACGATACTCCACGATTTTGGATGCACTGGAGTCATCATCGAGGCGAAGCCGAGTGACGATTCCGGTGCATCAAAACGAGTAGAGTATTGTGTATTGTACGATTCGAATGCGGTTCTGGTTCATCTCACTCCTTTCAATGACACTAAATTGCATCAAAATATCAGAATAATCCAAATTACTTTGCAAATCCAGTTGATCAAAAACGTATGACATATTTCACATCACTACACCACGACCATGGCATAGTATACGCACTTAACGTGGGTGATGGTTGAATTTGTTTTTATGTTATTCCTATGGTTAAACTAGTACCAGGGGTTAGATAAAAATAATTTTTAAAAATATCAATGAATAGATAAAGGAGATCTAAGCCCAGAGATGAAGCGTTGGATATGTTGTTCCACCATGACGCGGTCTTCACTGAGCAGACGACATTTCTCTCGTATAGAAGCGGCGTTCAGGCCCGGCGCGGGTTTTATACCCGGCACAGCCATATATAAACAATGAGGGCGGCCGCGGCCAGTTTACCTTCTCCTTGTCTCCGCCCAGGTATATTCATCCGCGCTGCTGTCCGTCTGCCGCGTATACAATCCGCCTTTTGCCTGCCGTCCCCATCCGTCTTCCCGCCAAAAAACACAAAAGTGGACCCCCCCGGTGCGGCGACTGGGCGCAGACATATTGCGCGTTTGCACGCTGCCATGGCGACGTCGGGGCGGAGTCACGTGACTAGGCCCGGCGTCCCACACCTGGGTCGCGCCCTCTGGGGACGGATCGCAGCGTTTTTTGGCGCCAAAGCGAGGCTGGCTGCAGCAGACGACAATCGGAGCAGCCGTCAGCCGGGCATTGGGAAAAATGCGACTGCCACCAAACGGAACGCACCAAATACGTCAGGCCACAAGTGGCTGATTAGGTGGCCGGCAAATGATGGAAGGACCGGCGAGCAAAACGGAAAAGAAAACTTTTGTTTAAACTTGTTTCTATATTTATAAATGGCCCTGCTTAGTAGAGTACACAGGAATGCTAAATGACGGTAACAGATTGTCAACGAGAAGGATATAAGGGAACCTCTTCCCTAATGTATTCACTATCGAAGCATAATGAACGATTCACACTGAAACTGAAAAAAAGACCCGGACGCGTGGTCACATTTGACGGTCTTTTATACCCTGGTGAATTATTTATGGGAAACTGAGAAAACATTTGATCCAGGATTTTTATTCTATTCAAGAAGATTAGATATATATAAAATATATCATTATATATACAAAACCCTACCTTGTCCTAAAAGACTCATATGAAATACTAATAGGCCGTCCAATTCAACATCAAGCCCCCTACCTGGTCTCTATCCATCTGTACAGAACTAAATTAGGTATTTTGAAAGGTGACCCCGCCGCAAAGCTTGCAGGTAGCCCCCGGAAGCGGAAGTGAGGTGTGTGGGACCCGTATGGAGTCTATCCCAAGCACCCTTGCGTTCACCCCATCAAAGAGGCTCTCCATAATTACTAACCCAGGAAAAAGAGAGGCGGCATAAAACCAGGTAAGGGCTATACGACCGCCGTGGTTGTTTTACTTTTGATTCCGGCAATTGTTCAATTACTGTTAAAGCTATGGGCGCTGGTTCCCGAGCGCTGTTGGCGTGCGGAGCGTTTCTCGCCGGCTGAAAGTCGTCTGCTCCTGCATTAGAGGCGGGAATTCGCTAATTGACATTAGCGGAGTCGTTAAAACACGGCGGGGCGGGCGTCTGCACGTGACGCGCACGACTAATTCACGCACGCGCACTCCTACACCACCGCACACACACACGCGCGGACATATCCCTGCGCGCAACGTCCTTAAGGATTACGTGTTGCAGAAAGTAGAGCCGTGCATTAGGATCATGCATTTAACACAGACAATTCCCTGTTTAACAAGGATATATCCCTGTGCACATCATTCTGAGGGGTTATGTGTTGCAGAAATTAGTCTCCTGCATCATGATCATGCATTTACTATGGATGTTTCCCTATACGGATTATGTGTTGCAGAAAATAGTCATGTGCATCACACACTTGACAAGGACATATCCCTTTGCAAAAATAACTCAGGGATTGCATGTTATAGAAAGTAGTCCCGTGCATCATGATCACGCGTTTAACACCGTATCTACTGACAGGGTAATATCACAGCAAGATGAGGTCCACTTAGGGTAGGATTCTAAGGGGTCAGCAAATTTTTAACGGATAAGACAAGTAAACAGAAAAAAATGGGAGAAAAAGAGTTTGTGATTACTTGTAGATGTGATATATATTATCCAAAAACAGGATAAGTGTGATTGTATGTCAATAATACGCGGTATAATTGTCAATAAGATTAACCAAATGCTGAAGGCAAAGGGATAAACTTATTTATCAAGGTTTATCATTTTAGTACAACTACAAACAGCTTGTTTTTGTATTGTTATATACCCTAAAATGGCGAAAGTTTACATTCTATTGATGTCGATTGAATGGCTACAGGTATATCATGATAATGTGCGTCAAACTACTACACCACAGTAGGTAATTACTATCTTACCAAACATACCTACTTTAAGATCGAGCTTATGATACTGCTACTAACAAGAAGAGTTTTGATGCAACTTGTGTGTTGTCTACAGCCATACGCAGACGATATTGCGTAGGGTCAACTTAATGAGGGCATGCAACCGCTTAATCTGAGACCAGGCTATATTGTATATATTAGCTACCTTTATCCAATTGGTGGCGTGCCGTTTATAATTAACTTTAGTTATTCACTATTTTTTTCACATGCACTATTTTAATGTATGTACCAAGTGAGTACATACAGAGTTGTTTGTATTAGGTGGATGATAATGAAGAGAACTATCAAGAAACGGCACAATATTTCCTATGATTGTTTCTATGGTCTTCACAGAATGATATCCCAAAGCGAAGCTGAGTAATATCTGTAGTGGAAGACAACAATGGCCATGAAAACAATCATACGAAATTGAGTGACGTTAAGATTTTATCCTATCCCCTTACATGTTTCTAACTACATTTGCCAAGCGTGGCATATATATACTATCATGAAACATCACAAAATTTCATATGATTGTATATATGTCATGAGTTGTCTTCGCGGAATGATGTCACGAAGCGGAGCTGAGTGATATCTGTAGCAGAAGACAACGAATGGCATGTAAACAATTATATGAAATTGAGTGATGTTTAGATTTTATCCTACCCTGTCATGTGTTTTTTACTTCATATGTCACCAGTGGCATATAAATATTTTATGGCATAACCGTGGCATACAGGCCCACCATTTTAAGTCTATAGAGATTTATATGCGGGGTAGGATAAAAGTATATATTTTATGGCATAACCTTGTCATACAGTCACACCATGTTAAGTCTATGGAGATTTACATGATGGGTAGGATAAAGACTGTGCCTACTACACCAGGGTGATACACCGTCTCCTGTGTACGCCTCGCCCACACGGCCTCCCGCGCCGTGTATCTGTGACAGACTCACTGAACACCGTCTCACGGTGAAAGAGAAGAATAGCGAGCTTAGTGCATACACACTGCTTTGTTTAACACACAATGAAAGAGGCTTCTCTCAATCTGAAGGCGCTTTCCTTTTCTTTATTTTTTGCTTTCAGTTTCATTGGAGTCTTGCGTCTCAAGTTAATTGAGCTCCAGTAGGATGGCGGAGGTTGGGGGTGTGAGTAAGTGTGGGTGTGTATCTGAGGAGGGCTCCAGTGGCGAGGTCTAGGCGTATGTATGACGAAACAGAGACTCTCATGTGCGCGCCAGGTATTCTCACATCAACAATATGGGTCTGGGATTTTCTAGATAAGAGTGAGATAAGAAAAGGCTCCTACAATCTCATTGTCAGAACGATGACCCTCAACTTCAGGCGTCGATGTTTAGAGAAGTTCTATAATCTGCAGCAGCTCCTCATATGCATGATTAATATCAAGGATGGAATTGGTGTATACGGAAACAGGGTTACTTTTCCTGTAAGTGATAAATATGTGGTAAAAATGAGGGTTCATCAAATCCTCAATTTTATCTAGGGTGAAGCAGTCAGTGAGCTGGGAGGAGCGGGCTGGGTGCAGTGGGCTGGGTGGAGCAGGCTGGAGAGGTGATAGGGGCTGGGTGAAGCAGGCTGATGAGGTCGCAAGCTAGTAATGGGCTAGTAGGTGGCAGGGGCTGGGCAGAGTGGGGTAGTAGGTGGCAGGGGCTGGGTGGAGTGGGGTAGTAGGTGGCAGGGGCTGGGTGGAGTGGGCTGGTGAGGTGGCAGGGGCTTGGTGGAGTGGGCTGGTGAGGTAGCAGTGGCTGGGCGGAGTGGGCTGGTGACGTTGCAGGGACTGGGCACAGTGGGCTGGTGAGGTGGCAGAGGCTGGGTGGAGCAGGCTCAGTGTAGCGCTAGGAAGAGGGGGCTGGTGATGTGGCAGGGTCTGTGTGGAGTGGGCTAGTAGGTGGCAGGAGCTGGGTGGAGTGAGCTAGTAGGTGGCAGGGGCTGGGTGGAGTGGGCTAGTAGGTGACAGTGGCTGGGTGGAGTGGGCTAGTAGGTGGCAGGGGCTGGGTAGAATGGGCTGGTATGTGGCAGAGGCAGGGTAGAGTGGGCTGGTAGGTGGCAGGGGCTTGATGAGGCGAGCTGAGTGAGGCAGCAGTGGCTTGGTGGTGGTGGATGGTGTGTGGATGCCTGCCTCTCGTCGTCAAGGTGTGTGTTGTGGGCAGATGACGCGCCACCTACCGCCAACAAGCCGCATACCGAGTGGTCATCAAATGAATAAATAAACCCGATTCACACCAGGCCCGGACGACGCGACATCCACTGTCTTGAACCGCCCCCCCCCCCCCCCCACACACACACACACCCCGAGCTGCGCCGAACCACCCAATCGCTTGAAACATCTCGGAATAACTCTGAAGATCTCCGAGCAGGTTGGAGTCGCTTAGACCAGCTCAGAGCCGCCGAGCGACCGTCAAATAGTCCCCTGAGAAAGAAGCCCTCCCCTTCCTGTTAAGGTAACTCACCAGCGGATCGCTGGTTCAGGGCTCGAGGCTCGTCTGTGCTGCTGGTTTTTACGTTGACCTCTTGTCTTCACCCCATAAACTAGCTCCTATCATTATATGAACCTGGCAGTTACTACGATGACAAGTAAATCCAAAAGAACCCTACACCATTATTTCAGGAACTAATTCTCAAGGAGGAAGTTGGTATAAATCTTCTTTGAGTCCTCTCTCTGTATGAACCCTCGCATGGAGGATATAGTGAACCAATTGGGGCCTGTTGAATGATTCAGGCTTGTGAATGAGGCCCGTTTTCTGTAATCCGATATGACCCGAGGTTGATGTGGTCAACTTTATTCAACACTTGATGACGTTCTGTTGTTTAGTGGTGTTTTAGCGAACGAGTCTCAATATTACAAAATGAAAACCCTCGCACCAGGTCTCTTTATACCTTGTACTTTCATAGGCATAAGTTATACAACGGGCCTCTGAGCACAGCCAGGCTTTCCACCTCATTTTGCTGCTGGTCATCAAAGAGATTCGCCGTCCCTGAGACTTGGGTCACACAGCAGACGCGGCACATGTGCAACTTCCGGTGACGTCATCGTCGCTGGCTCGACCAGGGCGCCGCCATTACGGCAAAGAGAGGTAGGTGATGATTGGCGTCGGGGGGAGGGAGGAAGGCTATCTGAGGCCGAGACCGGGCTTCACGCAGCAACGCCGCCCGATACGTCGCGAGAGTGGCCGAGAAATGGCGAGAAAAGCGCAAGAGGCGCGTTTGGCCGACCTCACGCGCGGCGCGTGGTTTGGCGAGATTAGCCCTAATACGGGAGAGAGGTGGCGCCCCCCAGCGAGCCCAACACGTCAACTCAAAGCGCGGGCTGGAGAGGGGACCGGGAGGGGGGACGCCCCTCCCTGCCCCTTTATCACTGTGATGCGGTTATGGAGGGACTATTTGCAGGAGGGCGCGGAGGGACAAGGCGACATGGCCGCGGCGCATCAGTTAGCCTCATTTCCGGGCGCTAAGCCCGCCTCTCCCGCCGCCGCCCTCCACCTGCACCGACCCGCCCCGCGCCGCCACACAACCAGCTTCCGGCCTCATCTGTCCTCCCTGTCCGTCAATTGGAGGACCCCGAAGCAGCCGCCCGCTGGACTAGGGCCACAAAGAGGTCACGTGCTACTTCCGGCGCGTGACGTGACGTCAGAGCATTACTACGCGGGGCGGCCTGGAGGCTGGGGTTGGGTTAATGGCGGGGCTGTTGTTGTTGTAGGAGCCCGCACTGTTGTTGTCTTGTTTACCGTGTCTCTGTCACCTCATCTCCATAGTACACACACCTTGTCATGACAGCCCGGACTTTCTACACAGAAGGCATTTATCCAGGGAGAGGGTGCGTTGTGGCGTAGTGAGTAGAGTGAGCGGTGCCTTCTAAGGCTCTCAACAGGTAACTCTGCTACATCCTGCACTGAGTTGAATGTTAGAGTCAAGCTCCCCGTGCTAAAACTGGAGCAGTTTCTACGATTTATATGACCTCAACATCAACTTCACTTCATATAAGTTTTCCAATCATGAATGGGATATGATACATCTCAGGCACCTGTTTTCCAGTTGCGACGATCGTTGATAGTGACCGATTGAAGGGCTTAGTGTTTACAGACATAAGAATCTTTGTGGATCTCAGCTGCCTGCTGAGATGTGACCGTTTCGCAGACTTAGGGTGTTTTTCAGTTGTAACGATCACTAATGATCGCTGGTGAAACGATCGCCCAAATGATCACAAATGGAGATTTAATACTTGTCATACAGGTCTAAAAGGTGGTTGTATCCTATTTGTTAAGAAGCTAAAACTTATTCAAATTAAGAAATATTTGTAGCAATGGCTACCATATATCTGGCATGCCCATGATTTTCTTGTGTTTAATGTGATCATGAGAAATGTTTGACTGAAAATGTGAAAAATGCAGACACTGCATCCATCAGCCTACTTGTGAGTAACCTATTGCATCGCTCGATTATATTTCTTGCAGCCGATTGTAGTTCCTCGAAAGATCTCGGAGGAGAGTTCGCAGTTGGGTCAAGGTCATTTGATATTTGTAAATGACAACAGGATTCTGAAATTGGAAATCATTGATTTGGGGCTCTTACACTTAATCAAATGAAACCATATATCTCATAATTTTCCGTTGAGTATTTCATACATAAGACAAATTTTATTTTCTGAATGGGGGACGTAATGATCGCGCTATTGATCTCAGACACCGACCATCAGCTAGTGATAACCTCTGGCGCTCTGCGACCACGACTGAAAAACGCTACCCACCATGGATCGCCAAAACGGTCGCACAATCACTCTCCGATCTTTATTGATCTCAGCCAGCGATTGTCACTACTAAAAAAACACCTCCCAGGTCCTGCCTCTCATCTCCAAGCTTTAGTCAACCCTTGTCATTTCTTGTTGTTAGTATCTTTCTCTTTACAAAAAATCATAAAAGATAAAGGTAGAGTGATCAATCGACCTAAAAATGAAATGAAACCGAAGTTAAGTCGGCAAAGTGAATCTTGTTCACTAAAATGCCAATACGCATCTTCATCTGATTCAAGTCACCTGCCAAGACTACATTACCACCATAGAAGTATGTCTCATATAATCACAACAAGTGCGTCCTTTAGAAATCGCCAGCAATTAATGTCAGCGTCAAAAGCTCTATTGTCCCCATAAAGAGAAAAGGTAGTGAGAACAATGTCGAGGAGAGACCGCCAAGTATACAAAGGTAATCTTCAGATGGAGACAGACAGACAATAATCGATGGTTTTGTGGCCAGGTGATCATAAACACAAGGGGTTGAAGCCTAGTAATACACGATATACAATATAGCTGAAGAATCAAGAAAGAGAAGTGACAAGACCCAACACAAGAGCCTCTGTTAAGGACGAAATCTACCTAATGAGACCTAAGAAGGAAAAATACAAGAAGTCATGTACTTATAAAGGAATAATGTTATGGAACTCTCTTACTAAAGAGACACAGAGATCTTCATCTAAAGACGGTTTTAAACGAGAGATTATTAAGAAGCTGACAGACTAGAAGCTAGAAACCTGAAACAAGACAGTACAGAGTATAATTGTATAATGACGGTTAGAAATGTTTAATATGTTCACAGTATCTGCAAGATGTAATGAAATAGCCATAGATCACAGAAAAGCTAAATCGATATCCTTCCATGTTAGGAAGTCTATAAATCCTGTTGATACATCTTGATATTAATAAGGAGTTATATGCTTAAAGTATATCATACAAACCTCATTGTACATATCATCCTGTTTGTTGTAAATAATTGTTTATTTCATACTGTCAAATTGCAAGGAAGAACGCTCTGTACATGAACGAATGCAATAAAGACTTCTAAAAAAAAAAAAAAAAAACGAGGTTGAGAGATCCACCTCTCCACGAAACCACCGTTTGTTTTATCTCTATTATCCATCTTCTGGAATGGATTAAACCCAAGAATTGCTATATTAAAGGGTATGTCAATAGGTACTTTTTTTGCCTTATAACCCAAAGGCACTATCTACCCGTATACAATAGCTTTGCGGCGGTATACAATGGATTGAAATATGAAGAAAGTGTATTTAATGTAACCTGGAGAAGAGCAGGGACGTCCTGGAGGTGACAGAGAAGACTCCAACAACATGCAAGGCGCGTGGCTTGAGGTGTTCCACACAAAACGCGGACACGAGGCGACCACGCGCTGACCACTTGTTGGTCTCTCGGATGACACGGCGCTTCCTGTTCCTGGTGGCGGTAGTGGATGTTACTTTGGCGTCGTGGGGCTAGGTCGGGGGTCGGGGCCGGGGATCGGTCAGACCAGAGTCGGAGGAGGGTGGGCCGGTCGGGCAGGGAGGGCAGAGGATGACGCCGTGTATGTGTGTGTTTGGGGGGAGGGTGTTGTTGTGGTCGTAGCGCCATCTAGCACCAAGTGAAGACTTGAGGGACAGCCGGAGACCGGGCCTTAGAGAACTTCCTCTCGGCTGGGGTCACGTGACAGCGTGGGGCGCCCCCTATGGCCTGGAGGAGCGGCAGGATGTATGGGGGACGCGGGTGGTGCCGTCCTGGCTAAGCCGGCGTCCGCCGCCCCGCATTAGTCGCCAGCAGACGACATTTATCAGCGCCCTGTAGGGGGCGCCACTGAGGGCGTTATCTACGCGCGGGAATTGAGACGCCCTCCGCGGCCAGATTAGGAACTAAAGTAGACTTAGCCCCCCGCCTTCCTGTTCACTTCCCAAAGATTTCCTCAAGTAGTAAAGCTTTCCTATCGTTAAGGAGAATGCCCGTTATTGCCATGGTGATACAACAGATCATCAAGTTTTCAAGCGAAACAGTGTTTTCAACATGCAGAGGTTGGTTGGCATGCGGAGCTGTTGGCTGGTCGGGTGCCAGGTGAACTAGTTAAACTATGCATTTCCCATAATGCCGTAACTGTAAAGGTGGTATCCTTCATGAAGTACATGTATAAAGAAACATTTTCTGGGTGAAATTCCACTCACTTTCCCTTGGACTGCATGGTGTTTTCCTAACCTCGACTGAACCCGATTTATTGATGGTGCACTGATGCTTCATAACGACAATGTGTCATGAACAGGAAAACCCCGCTTCTGGGACAAGTTGCTTAAGGGGACCTCGCTTGAGGGGCAAATTTTCTCAGAACGGAAATGTTTCCCTCTATTAAGAGTCTATATAGTTATTTCGGTACGGAATGCTTCTAAACCCCGCTTAAGGAGACACTCTGGAGGGACACCCTGTCAAATCTTACGGGACATTTTGGGGACATCACTCTAGATTATATGGAATGCCTGGATATGTTGTGTGTATGAGGCTACTGATGTCTAGAAGATCAGCCACCTGGAAAGTCATCTGAGTAGGCATCTGTGGGTTATAACAGTGCCTCTATGCCATAGTATCAAATGTATGAAGATATCATATACTACATAGCCTGACCATCGTCAGACTGAAAACCCCGCTTAAGGGGACACCCGCCTAAGGGGACACCCCCCTTAGGGGACACCCCACTTAAGGGGCCAGTTTGCTCGGAATGTTGGGTCGCCCCTTAAGCGGGGTTTTACCGTATTGCTCTTTTCTGAATTTGCACATTTATCAGTGAAATTGATGGAAGATAGTTTAGCACAAGGCTACTTCCTTCATGGGGTCACTTGATCAATGAGCCTGCTCTGATGGTCTCAAGTGGAATTCAAACGGTGCGATTCCTGCTCCTGACAGGATGTTTATCTGAGGCAAATCCTGAGATTCGGTACTGAAACACAATCTCCTCATCATACGTTTAAAATGTATGCGGGCTTTTTTATGAGACAAGAGTACTTGAGTGTTCGCTGAGACTATGTCTGAGCCTATGACCCATGAGTGTCCCTCCATGTGAATCAAATTCGCCATTTTTCATTGAAACTAGTGAAAGCAGATACATCTATTGGCACGTTGCCATGAATTTTTGTGTACTTATGGTGAAGTGTCTGAGACTAGGGGAAAGGTGTGAAGTACACCCATCTGAGGTAGACTAGTCTCTTTGTCTGCATCCTGCTTGAGACTAGGGGAAAGGTGTGAATTACACCTGTCTCAGGTACATTAGACTCTACGTATGAATCCCGCTTTACGCCGTCACTGAACAACCTGTGACCAGCCGTATCTGTAAAATACGGGGAAGCAGACGAAGCTGAAATGTATACCATTGAGTTTTTAACAACTTGATGCCTCCCGCTGGATTCTATGAAGTGTAGGCTTATAAGAGAAAACGTAGTTTCAGGTCCTTTGTATCATATTGAATACGACCGGTCGCCTGAGCTGGAGGGATGTATTTATGGTATAGTTGGCCACGAATGGCATACCTACACGCTCAGTAACTACGTTTTCTTATCATTATATAACTCAAGTTGAGGAAAAAGGCCAATTTATTCATTTACATGATCATCGCTTCGTAGCCGATTCACTACGTCATAGTGGTCCCTAACAACAGTTATCACATTTATACTGCAGCCCTAGCAGCGGAAGTATATTCATAGACGGCCAGTCATAGGTTTGTAATAATAGAGATATAGAATGTAAAATATATCATTTGTTAATGTGTGGTGCCCCACTATGTCAGTTGGAAGACCACTCATGTGCCTGCAGTGAATCACTACAATACACGTACTAACAAGGTTTTTGATTTCCATCACACCGTTTGCTTGTTACAGCGCCTCAGCAGGACAGTGACGACAGTCCCCGTGTTAAAGCAGTCTGCCCCATTTAAGGCGTCCCTGGGAAATGTTTGAAAAAATAACGTTTATATGGTCTTGATGATAGGTTTTCTGTGACATTAGATGAAACAATTAATTTACAAGCGGATTTGATATTGATGTATTTCTTTAGCCGCTGAGACTAAATATTAAAAGCTAAATGAGGATTGAAGTAATAAAGGAAATAATCGCTTCATCAGTAACGTGAAGTAAAAAGGGATGGAAAAAATAACCTTTTAGAATATGAAATCCACTTCTTTTCCTAATATCATCCTTTTCAATTTGAATTCATTAGAAAAAGTTAAAGTAAAAATTACAAACTTAGTTGAAAAAGTACTAACTATAAATGCAGTTTAAAGCAAGTTCATTTCAGCGAGATAAACACCTGTCATTTAACAAATACGAGTACAAGAGTAGAACTCATGGAGACAGTTAGAAATAAATAAAGTCGTCAAATACATGTTTATCATTAAAGATGATACGAAATGATTGCCTAAGATAAAAGTAATGATTCGGAATATGAAGTAATCAGCAGATTTTCAGCAAAACAATGCGCAATGACTGTAATAACTGAACGTCAGGGCAAGAGGTGAATGTCCTAAGTATGAGTTGAAAGACCTGTGTAAAGTGGAATTCACACGGTGGAATTCATGTACCTCACAGTGTGTTTGTCTGAAACAAATCCTGCTGCGATTCTCTACTGGAAGTCCATCTCCTCGTTTGAATGATAGGACTCCATTTCCCTGAATTACCTGTGAATTTTGATGAGACAAGTGTAACCACTGCTGAGTCGCGGAGTAAGTACCCACCGTAGCCAATAGAAAGGCAGCAAGTAAGATCACACCCATCAACTCAAGGGTACTTGAGTCTCAGGGTGTCCAATTTCTTCAATTAGACTTTATCAGGATGAGCGTTCACTATTACTATGTGTGTCTACTACGTGCGTCCTTCCATGTGAATCAAATTCGCCATTTTTCCTTGAGAGGAGGCAGGACCAAGGGTAGATGGTCGAAATAGCTGAGTTGTCGCCTGAGTGAGTTGATCACCTAGCGGGAATCTGAAGTAAGACATCTAACACTTGTGATTGTGTGCTAAACCTACTATACGCCCATTCAAGTATATCGAGACGGGATATATGTAAAAACATGACACCCTCTAAACATTCTGCACACTCACAGAGCTCATTTTACTATGAATTCCAACTTTTTGAGTTTTCCTTCAATATATTCAAGTGAGCTTTAGAAATATGATTTTCCGAAGGTCTAGCATATTGAAGTAAAACGATAGGTTATATACCGACAGGTTTGTGAGGTTTCTTTGGAAACAACAGATATGACACAAATATGTCTCTAGTCTACAGACCTGCAAACTCTCACACCGCTGATTTGATGGAACCTGAACCTGTTGATAGAAGGTGGATATGAAAGGCACAATATTGAGTGGTTTCAGATACAAGCGGTCATATGCTCTGTAGTAGTATCCGAGCGCATGCAAGGATATTGCATAGGGTCAATTCCGAGGAGCATACCGTCGCTTTTATCTGAAACCAGTTTATACTGTACTTATGATTCACCTTTATCCAACTGTTGGCATGCTAATTTTAATTTACTTTAGTTAAGCACTATTTTTTCATACGCACTATTTTCAGTACGCGCCTGTTTTTGCAACCCGAAGCATACAACATATCCGTATGCGCCGGGTATATCCATACAGAGTTCATATAAGTTTACTATGGACACTTTGTATTAGGTGGATAATAATGAACTGTATTGTGTGAGTCTAACTCTGCTTGGAGAACAATGATGAACAGACACAGACTATCACAGCTTGCCATCAATCTCCAAGCATGCCCCAACTGGTAAGTGACCACATGTCAGGCAGTATAGGTGTAGTAAGGGGTGGGGGTAGCGGTGGGGAGAGAGCTTGATCACCTTTATCAAGTATTGTCCCCTCCCTCCTTTTCCCATGCCCCCCCCCCCCTCACACAGTCTCCATTCAGCGCCTCCTAGCCCCGACTGTCTAGGCCCCCTACCCTCCCCTTGCCAATTACGGTAACCATGGCAACCC
This sequence comes from Alentia gelatinosa, assembly GCA_950022655.1. Lineage (NCBI taxonomy): Eukaryota > Metazoa > Annelida > Polychaeta > Phyllodocida > Polynoidae > Alentia > Alentia gelatinosa. Next base: position 22,561,976 of record OX465589.1, on the reverse strand, counting down.
GCCATTGCCCGTGCCCACCTGCCTCCCGCTTCCTGCCGCCGCCTAGCGGTCGTATGAGAATTTAGCGCATGCGTACGGCGCAACTGGTCGCCAACAGGAAACCCGTATATTTTACTTGAAGGCAGCCATTTTTTGTGTGTTCCGTGTATCTTCTTTTTTTTCGGTTTATTCTTCTCAAGTTGTGTTAGGTCCTCTGTGGGAGTAAAGTGGTCAAAACACTCCGACCGCCGTCCTCCTGTCCCCAGCCACCTTCACACCGCTCTACACCTCCCCCTCAGCCTACCTTATAAATGGCGCCAGCGGCCAAAATGCCCACAGCGTCCTGGGAAAATTCTCAACATCTAGGGCGACGGAAGAGCGTCAATTATTTATTTGCGGGACAATAGCCGAGCCCTGACAGGGGCACGAATGCCCGACGCTCTGCGAAGCTCTGCCCGCCGCGTTAAAGCACTGTCACACTGCTGACATCTAGCGGCCGGGGATGAGGGGATGAATGCATATCTATATCATTGCATACATAAGTAGTGCACACACAAAATTAACACCTTGGTATCCGTATCATAGATATTCGCATTTCATCAACTAATTAATTTTAAGGACTAATGATACCATGACCACATCAGGCATCCTGTCTCCAATGGATGTATCTTTACAAGTGAGTTTTGACAAAAGACATGAAAAGAAATTCAAAAGCCCGTCCTATAGTCACATTTATTCTATTATCTTAAGTTTACAGATGGTGCAGAAAATATGTCAATGAATAACAGTTCAAGTGTGTGTTGGTTTGGGGCCATCCATAAAGTATTCACGCAAAATGTCTGAACATGTAGACCCAAACCTCTCAATCTTGCATGCAATAGAACAAAAAAGAAACTAATATAAGCAAAATATCCAAAATAGTTTTAGCCCCAGGCCATCAGTATGCACCTGCCTTATGGATGGTTCCTTGGTAATTTTCGGTAAATGAAGATTTTCAAACTCTATTTTAATCACGATATCATAGCGTCTCATGACAGTGTTGATAGAGTATAGTTTATACATATGAATCTTTATTTTGAAGTCACTGCGTAAACTATGTTAATTAATGACACCCAGGCCCCGTTGTATGTTACCATGGAAATATTTAAAACAACTGATGAAGTAATATCAATAGTACGAAACGTCGTGACCTTGTTGTTACCCTGTACCTGAAACACATATTGTCACCTTGGTTATCAATATAACATCAATAATAAGAAACAAACTGTATCTGTTTTTGTGTGTGTTTTACTACACCTCCTAATATGTGAAACATTCTGTTAATTTCTCCTGTTTACAGTGCCTGCTCTAATGGGTCCTAGATTCAACTGTTAATCTATTATTAGACAAGTGATGACCTAATTCTTTATTCTAATCATGTCTCGACAATAATTTTAGATACAGGCATATATCTCAACCCCGTGGAAGAGGTACCCCCCCCCCCAGTTTTAACATCGGGAACTCGTTCTCAATGCCCATAGATTATTTTCAAATGATACTCAATTTGTGATGATGTTACAAACATTAGTTGCCTAATCAGTGACTGGGTTGAGATAAAATCAGATAGACGGAAAATACAACAGTCGTTTTGGTCTGGTACGTAATCGCACTAAGCTTTGCCTCATGAGGTTACTCCCAAACCAAACGAAAACTCATAGCATATTTTCAATGGGTATGTCTCTCGATGCAGTTCCTTGATAATATCATCTAGTCTCATGGCACTCGCTGAGTGTATATGAGAGTGTGGCGTATCCCCTTTTACTGACCATTAACGCTAAAATTGTGCACACAGTGACAACACAGCACGTCACACACCTAGGGAACGCCAGTCGTGGACGCTCTCATCACAAGTCGCCAGCACGCATGCGCTAGGGAGACGCTCGTTAGAATATCCCCCAATCTCTAATCAACGCCCGATCACCACACTTGACTGATGCGCAGGCGCGGATAAATATTCTTTCTTTCACTTCCTGTGCGATTATGAATCATTCCGACGCGTCGGATGAGAGCGCGAAAGAAAGCCCGAGTCGGGCGAGTAAAAAGACGCGTCGGGCCTTCTCTACTGAATCATTAGTCCTCGACAGGTCGCCCCGCGCACGCGCACTGCCCACCCGCCCAAAATCTAAGCTGAGCATGCGCAGTGGAGCACCGGAAATGGCCCCACCTGCGTCTCCTAGCTTCCGGAAACACGAAGGGCAGGGCGGGAAGGGGCGCGACAGGTGGGGATGTGTGGGGGAGCGGGGAGGGGGCTGACCTCCTCAAACATGGCCGTCTTGAGATTCAATACTGGAGTTTTTGGGGCCTGTCCTCTGTCTCTCCTCTGTGTGCAGCTCTCAGTCCGTCATCTAGATGATTCTCGTCTATAAGGAGATTATACTGCGGCGGGTTTCACTGAGGCTGGGTAAGGACGAGCTTGATGAGCTCCACCCGTGCGAGTCCTCAGTCTTAACCCCAGTGACGATCTCACCTACTTCTACACTTAACACACCTTTGTTATGTACTTTTTTTATCTGGGTGGCAACAAGGAAATCATTTCAATTAATGAAAATTATGGGCGATTTGCGAGTATTTACTGGCATCTTTATTTCCCGTTCGGCAGTAGTTTTATATTCTCACATGTGGTGACTCTCCATGTCAGTCCACGTGTGAATATTTGAATTAACGCCAATAAAACCAAGGACTATCCGAGATCGCTACTCAGTGGCAATTATTTCCGTATCAGCTAATGCCAGTAGAGCCATCAGAGGTCCTTCAGTTTACTCCTCCTGGAAATATCCTTTCCAGAAAGTTAGATATTCATAAAAGCCATCCTCCACTCACCTATAACTAGGGCCTGGTTGTGTTGAAAATTCTTTCTAGCTGCATTATACCTATGCCAGAAAATCCTCTAAATATTAACCTCACGTACCACCACAGTGTGCCGGTATGGCGCCATACCACCATATTTTGAAGACGCAATCTGATTGATGTCTCACTTAACGGTTATTGAAAAACCTAAACAAAGTTGATCGTGAGCAAAGAATCATTGAAACATAGGACATCTGTTGGAAGAAATACAATTATTGACAATAGTGATGAATTTAGACTGGATAAGTGGTACAAAGCCATGTACGAAATAGTATACGAACCGTTACGCCATATCGAGGGACATAATTTTGAAGCTGTAGCAGAAAATAACATCGGCCCTCCCAGTGCACTTTGAATGTCACTTCGCCCTCCTTAAGTCTTGGTAAGTTTTTGATCATTTACCGATATAGAGGTATATAGTACAAGTAAAATTTGTTAACCTTAATGGGACGGCCTATCGTACCATGTTACTTTCGATATTTATGATTGTGCGATATTTTCATCGAACGTAACGCGGTACGACAGACTGTCTCAATAAGGTAAACATGTTACACTATAGTCACAAAGTATAACGACAGAGGAGAGGACGCGGGTACGATTTAGGTCACATTCATTGTCATTCTGTCATATGGTGGAGCATCATAGGTCAAACTTGCACTGATTAAGACGTTCGAAGCTCAGATGAACCCATTTATATCGTGCAATTGTATGCCTCGTAGTATCATTCAGTATTCATTGACTACAGTTTTATTCATCGACTACAGTTTATTTACAACAACACGTTGCAAAATTACACTGAGAGTTTCCAAGTAATCCTTTGTGTGTGAGCTATTGTGAAAGCTGCGATGAACTACTTAAAAAAACTTGAACAGAATAAAAATTAAACCTACAAAAACCTAACCCAAACAGGCACAGTCAACCCTCTGCTTAGGAACATATTAAATGCATTTCCGAGAGTGAAAGAGTCCTATCAGTTTTTGTGCATGATGTTACCATCCAGGTACAATATATACTTCATGTTTATTCTTCGTTAGACTGCAAAAGGTTTTTAAGGTACGTTACTAATAACCAATCCAAACATGCGTTCACAGACCCACCAGACAGGAGATGTAAACCAAACACCACAACATCTAAATAAACCCGTACAAAATGAATATTTCAAGATCGCAGTAGATGAAGTATTTACACCAAACCCCAAAATGGACAATTTCCTAATTGTTAACACGTTACAGTCCGTTTTAAATCTTTCAAGAAATGTGTGCATGACAATTCTAATACCTAACGCCATGGCACATAAAAGTTGACAAAATGCAAGCAGGTGGACAGAAGTTTATCAAGGCGTGTGTGAGAGATAGGAATCCGAGTCCCTGAACGTTCTGTGAGTCACAATCCAAAGGAACTGCATCGAAATCCATAGTCGCTGAAAATATGCCATGAGTTTTGTTTGCGGAGTAACCTCATGAGGCAAAGCCGGGTAAGATAACATCGAAAAGGAAAGTAAAAAGGAAATGGCGCATTTTAAGTGACTACAGATCCATATCACCCATATCACCCATATCACTGACTAATTGGCTAACGCTTCTGACATCATCGCCCATGGAGTATTGTTTTACAATAATCCATGGGCATTGAGTATGAGTTCACAATGTTAGGTCTTCAGGATTAAAGTACCGGGGGGGGGGGGGGGGGTGATAATGTGTGGTTATTTCAACAAGCAACACCCATAAAAAGTCCTGCCTGGAGATACCCGGTCCAAATCAAGAACTGAAAAGACGTGACCATGAACGTATCATGGACCAATGACATGGGATATGCTGAACTATGCAACTAAAGAGACCGACTGAAACAATATATTCAAGAAAAAAGTTAAGGAAAATGCTAGTCAAGGAAATGAATCAGGAGACAAAATCCATATACTTAGCATATCACTTATTCAATTTGCATAAACAATATGCCTGATAATAATGGACTTTATCTCACACACCTAAATAGCATCAAGCTGTATATAAACCCATCCACCAAGTTACATATGAGATGTTGGAACAGTATCATAGAGAGATTATGAATGGAATCTTTTATGAACATTTACTCTTCTGAATCAGGGCAACATCTCTGTATGTGTTGTGTATAACAACACGATCATCTCGCATGCTAGAACAATGTACCCACATTGGAAGCTATAAAGGTAATGAAAAACACCCACAGAACCAAAGGTGGTGTTTTTGCGATAAGAAAAAACCCACGAAATAAAACAGAAACCATAGAAGACTCGGCTTACCTGGACTCTGGTGTAGAAGGTTTATATGTCAAGAGTGTCAGCGTTGGAGCCTTTACTAACGCTTATCATTTATACCCGAGTCCTGTCTCTATTTGAGAATCACACACTGTCTCTAGGCAACCAATCAGTAAATAATAAACACCGGTTATAAACAGAGACTGGAACTTGTGGTGTTAATGCGGAAGTATGTCGAGGAAACACTACTAGTTTAGTTCCTAGAAATTGTAATTTACACTCACGACATTCTGGTTACTTGAGACGCCTATGTTTGTACGGACGAAAAAGTAAACCCTGGATAAATAAGTTAAATTGGGCTTCCACCTAAAAATTCAAGTGCCTGGACTTGAACACCTTGTCCTAGTTTCTCAGAAATAGTGTTAGAACCAGAATAGATCAGGGTCCACTATACGACGTACTAAGAGTGGTTATAAAGTAAATTCCCACACAAGAAGGATTACTGGTAGTAATTGTGTTCATTGTCCGTATTATACGGGGGCAGGAAATCTGGCACTGATCGAATAGTTCAAGACAAAAGAATGAATCCTATAGAGTCCAAAAAGAGGTTAAAAAATGTATTCTGGATGTGATTGGTCTTACTTCTTCATCACTATCATATTCACTTATATCATATTATAATATGATATATTTTTATGAGGGTTGTAACTAGATATAAGCTTTAAAAAACAGAAAAGATGGTCTGGGTTTGTCTGCATATTGTTTCCTTTACTGAAACTGGATCCTCAACTGGTCTACATCCTGGAGACTACTAACCCTACAACAAACACCGAGGTGGAAATACCATAAAGGCCCTCGTGGTAAAAAAGAAGCCTCATTTCACATTTTCTATCTCATGATTTGACCAAAGCTGTTGCCAAAGCGTAAAAAGCCACCAACCCAACCTGCATATGCAATTGCGGAAGAACTCTTGCGTGCATGTTTTATTATCCATCGTATACATAGTCTCCATTGAAATGTATATAAACCAATACCCATGGTCGGATACCGTAACCATGGTGTACGGCCTCAAAGCCATGCATTGTATACGGGAAAATAGTCACTTTCTGCTATAGAGCAAAGAAATAGTAAAATATCTATATGGCCTTGAATATGGCAATAAATACAACACACACAGGTTTTGTAGACCGACGGCTCTGTACACCACTTAAGGTTGACGTCGTAATAATTTGCGAATCCTTATGTATTACTTCGCGTCAACCTACATGGTTTACGACCGCCTGCCCACAAAACCAACGATTATTGTCTTTTTCTATATCAGACATCACGGAAATTTACTCTCAAGCAATGCGCATCTGGAGGCGTTTGGATCGCATCCTTCTGTTCTCATGTTAAAGATAAGGGTACTGGTATTGGTTGCACCGCAAGTGATGCCTTGTGTCTAGATCTATCCTTTCTGGTCACACGTGAGAAACTTTCATATTTCCTGTGATACATTTAAGTTTCTATTCCAATTCCAATATCTCAACATACCCTCGTTATATCTTGTTTGAGATTTTCTTTAGAAAAACTGTTTTGTATACAAGTTCTGCTCATTGCAATCAGAACGATAGTTTCTTTTTTATCTATTACACATGTACCGTTTTCCGCACTATCCTCATTCATCATGTTTCATTTGTATGGGAATCACTTCAGTCTGGCTGAATCTACAGATAAACACGGCAGACGACATTTTTAGGTGGCTCTACGTAATGGTTAGTTGGGCGGGACGGTGAAGCTGACCTACTTCTTGTCATATCGCTTAGTGATAATAATACAACACGGAGCCCTGACCCAGTCTACGCCAGCCCTCCCCACGATGCCACCTACCGGGCGCCCGCTCAACTACAGCCGCTGGTATGCGGCATGTTCCGCCCGCTGCCCACCGCCCCACACCAGGTACCAGCCGGTACCTGCCCTTCTCGCCACCAGGTGGCAGTGCCGACCACCAGCGCCACGGCTCGGCGGCGGGCCACACCAACCAACTCGCTCCCCACCCATTTGTTCACGTTCTTTCTCGTTAGACGCGGGAATCTGTGCGAGAAGGGTCTCGCCTTGTTCTCGTGCGGCCTCGCATTGTCTCGCGGGCAAACGAGAGTCGGTGAGATCTCGCGTGGAATGTGTGTCGCGGGGAAAGTTGCGGGCAGCGAGGTTTGTATCCGTTGCGGTAATAGCGGGAAACGCTCCTTGGGGGAAATGTTTTCCCCTGAAATGCCACGCACAAGCCTCTTTCACTCCCACTCGCCGATAAAACAAATAATTTCCTCACCGACAAAACTGTATAAGTCTCTCATTTTAAATCCTACACGGAGTGAAGTCTACACAAGGATGGCGTGTTGATTTAGGGTGAGAGGTGGGTTGCCTGTGGGTGCTCCTCTGTGTGAACAGCGTGATACACACACGTTTGAATCATCACACTACACTGCTCTGAGCCGGGTGCAGTGTGCTCTTGATGGCAAGAGCCACCCTTATAAACGACTGCACCAACAACAAAGAATGCATAGAGTTCGGATTCAGTTTCTAGTGTATAAATGAAATCAGTAAAAAGGAACTGTATCTAGATCCAAAACGGCTGAAAAAACGCCATGAGCTTTTGTGGCCGAGTAATCTCATGAGGCAAAGCTGAGTGAGATTACATAGCAAACCAAAATCAATGGTGTATTTTCAGTGGCTTCAGATTGAGTATCGGTCAGATTCTATCTCAACCCTATCACTGACCAATTGCCTAATGTTTACTCATCAACCATGAGTATCTCTTTACAATACTCGAGCGTTGAGTGTAAATTCCCATTATTAAGTTTATGGGGGAAATATAGGGGTGAGATAAAAGCAAGGGTTCGAGGGAAACCCTGAAACATGTAGTATTGGGTGGTCATGGTGTTATGGTGGAGATGAGGCTGAACGAGGCACGAGATGAGGTGATCTCCACCATACGGCGGCTGTATGGTGTCAGTGTGTGGCCAGGTATGTGTGCAAGCTGGGGGCGGGTATGGGGGTAATGAGTGGTGTAGTATCACGGGGTGTATGACAAGACCCCTGGTCTACTACCAGCCCCTATCACACCCCACCCACACGCACCCTGCCCTCCTGCCTCTCCAACACATACCTGCTGGACACCCTGCTAAGGTGTGCCTCGTGCATCCTAAACATGTCACCCACCTCAAAACCACACAGCGGAGAAGGTGTACGTTATTATCAAATCCCCACCACTTAATTGATTTGATCCATCTGAATTCAACTTTGGTTTGGTTGTCTATTGAACTACATAAATTTATAACAAGTTTTCCTACATTCTAATCTTGTAGATCCATTGTATAATGTCCCCCCACTGATTTTGTTCCAATGAAACAAACCACCGCTCGATACCCAATACAATAGTAACACCATGAGGGCACCAAGACAGTGGTCAATACTATGAGATCTAATCAGGTCTCAAGGGCTGAGATTTCTAATGAACGAAATATGAAAGAAAGAAGAATAGCAGATCTAAGGCCACTGATACATTCCCAAACTGGGAACATACTACGAACAGCTGAACAGATGAATCCTTGATTGCCCAAAATGGATTCCCACAGAAAAGACAGAATAGATGCCACTTCGCTATGGTTTATCACTGTTGACATGGCAACAGAGCATAATATTAGGTTAACAAAGGAACAGCAAACAAAGAGAGGATAAAGCAAAGCATACATAACCCTTTATTCCTGGTCACAAAATATCCTTAATATAATCAGGATCTTCTCTTCTCTAAAGTTTGTTTAGTTTCCCCTTTCCACACTTTCTCCACAAGGATGGCTATCGAATCGATGAGACTTATTCGGGTAGAGATCTACCACTGCTGGGGATGAACGAGAAAGGTGGCTGCACACCACACCACAAAGACGTGGTATGAGAAGGTCTGGCCTTTGATACAGCGATAAGTCTACTACTGCTGGGGATGAAGGGTAAAGGTGGTTGCACACCACACCACATAAACATGGTATAAGAAGGTCTGGCCTTTGATATAGCAGTAGGTCTACCACTGCTGGGGGTGAAGGAGAAAAGTGGCTGCAGTAGGACTCGAACCCACAAAGTCGTACAACCCTGTGATTACATATTCAGTGCCTTAACCACTGAGCTCTTCATCCCCGGTCTCTATACCAATTGCTCTCATATCACACACAGTATCCTCTATTACACGTCCCTCTAACAACCCTCCTCTCACCCCCAATCATCAATACATTTGGCTAAATCTAACGGATTATACCCGGGCATAGCATCCGCCGCCTGCACACAAATTTAGAGCGACTCATAAACTACCACTACTTTAATTGTAAGTCACCAACAGGTGGAAAGGTGTAGCGCACAAATCTCGTGACCTCTCATGACCTCTCGTAAGACAACGCCTGACAGGCCTTGGTCTGGTCAAAACCACGTGACGCTGACATCTGTATACAAACCAATCAGTAGTCGCCTTGCATTTCAGAGAGTGTCCTTCCGGCGAATCAAAACAGAGCTGACAAACCCTATGGAGAAGCTGGTATTTATCAACTAGAATTGCAGGCGTGCTGTCATATCGTAAAACTAGCTTTGGCACCAGCTTTAGAAATCGGTTATAAATACAGATTGAGCAAATGTCGAGCAATGAATCGAGAAATTAATCTTCCCATTAATATTATAAGGCCGATCATAAACTGTGCTTTAGAATAGATCAGCGTAGCTAAACCAAAAAAGTTGTGTTGGGTGGTGTGCCATCATTTCTCCTATCATCGCCCACTCAACAGCATCGGAAACGAGGCTGAGCTACAGACACCGCTCTCCAAACTCCAGAACGAGGCCGCGTCTACCGCAGGAGGCCACAAGATGGCGCCACGCCGCCCGCGGCTCGCTGGTTGCCCAACTTTCCGCTCATTACTTCCGGTAATCAGGATAAAAAATATTCCCCACTACGCGGCGCCACCGAGGAGAGCTGCCTGGTCCCCTGCCCGGTCCTAGGCCGGCGCGGGACGGGTTCCCGGGCCGACCTATATTTCTCAGTGAGAGGGAGGAGTGTGGTGGGGGGGAAGAGGTCAGTTCAGAGGTCAACTCAGGTACAAACTCGATCACACACAGAACACAGGGATAACTAAAGAACGACGACAGATAAATCAAAGGCCAACTCTCTGCGGATAGCTTCTACTCGTAAATGTGGACGGTAAACATGGCAACTCTTTTCATTTTTATTGGTATTTGTTGGATGTTTTTGTTTGTAGTAGGCGACTTGCAGCCAGAGAGCAATTGGCTATAACAGTTTTATTCTCGAGCACAAAAAAAGAGTCGGTACGGAGACACATAAAAACCAGGATCAGCGCTATATATCTATGTAGTATCCGGTCAGAGTTCCTGCTCAATGGGATACAGGTATTTATTTTCTTATTTATTTTTATATTCTTCCGATTTTCCAATTCAACTTCATAACCTAGTTTTGGTGTCTGGAATGGCCTTCCGTTTTCAAAGTCGATTTGAGCAGCATATAGGTTTTGCTTTTCATTCTAGCAATGTCTATTTCATTACTGATGCTATGATCAGGAACCAACTGCTTAATAAGTCCAATGCACATACACCGATCGAGTACTGCACGATTAGTTCCCAAATCATAAACCTGTAATGGAGCTAGTCTCAGGCAAAATGCGTCTCACGTCGACCAACACACAGCCATCACAGCGGGATAAAAGATGGGGTAGTTGGAGTTAATCCTTAGGAAATCAGTCTACATTTGTCGTCAGAGATACATTTTTTTAACCGGCCGACTGTGTAACGATTTTGGAACACTCCCTCTAGTCGCTGGTCAACTTGGTCACTGGGACACTTATTTGTGCGGGTTTGCACCCCACCACGTAACTGTACAAAGTGTGGTGTACCTCCTGATTGCCTCACCCGGCGACTAATCCTATGTCGGCTCATGCCACCTGGTGTATTTACAATGTTCTGTTGTCACTGACAGAATCTATCAACATGTTGATAAACCTATTGGAAGCGATTTAGGAAAATTGCCTGACAATTTGTCGGCGACAAAAGCACATCTCTGGGCGGGGGGGGGGGGGATTCACTAATCTCAGGCATATTGCGAAGGGGGGGGGGGGGGGGGTCACACTACCCGACAACGGCCGACTACGTTAGGATGCCTCGCCCGAGACAAAGTACCTTATGTTTGTCCCTGACAAAGGTACGTCTATTTTCCGAAATCGTTAAGTAGGAATTGGACTATACATACACATATTCATATATATACGGGTTAGTATATATGTATCTATGAACACAAATACGCAATGTAAGACCAGGATGAATTCTGTGCAAAATTTAAAAAAAACACCCCCAAAAAACCTGTCGGCCGAACAAGGTTCTAGAATGTACTTAGACGTAGGTACCGTATTTCCTAAGCAGCGGAATAAATGATCAATTTCAAGGACAAGACTGCTTTCGGATTTGTGTATTGATGAAAAACCCAAATTTCCAGTGGCCGTGAGTGCGTTAAGAGCTAATAGGGCAAGTTTCGTACTTGCGGCCACCGAGAATTGAGTCCTGTCATTCTTACACTTCTCTCCTGAAGCTGTCGTGACTTTATTCTCCAGCCTGCAAGTCGTCAAAGCTGAAATGTCGATATCCGAACGCGGTCCATGCAGTACAATCTAACACGCTCAATCTAACAGTTTGTCGACATTCAAAACGAGGACCGATTGACTCTGCGAACAAATTTTCCTTTCATCAGAATGTGGCAAATATGAGATAAGATACGACTATGTTTGAAGATTGATTATTATTGACCAATCAGATTGCGTCTGATATTTTCTGCCAATACTGTACAAGTACATTGCTGTACGGCAACGTGTGCAATACACCATTTGTACTCAATGCCCCAGTGCATTAATTAACTAGTAGAGATACGTGCACATTCATGTGTATGATAAAATTGAATACATAATTACTGAGAGATGTTCCAGAAAAAGAGTTGGCTTAACTTAACTATGAGAATCATATAGTGGAGAAAAATGAGCCGTAGACAGATGGCGCCACCATCTTGAACGCTGAGAGGCGCAGACACGCCGGAAACATACCCCACATAGCTGGTTACCGGCGTTTAATGGTTCTAATTCCATACCTCACATCCATATTCCACGTCCCAGCGGCGCTGGTCCCAGTCAACCGCTCAACTTAGCCACCCATGCTGCCACCTACCGGCCGCCGCCTAATAAATAACCCTATTATCGCCCAGCCAGCCGCCGGATGTGCCGCTAGTACATATTTCGGCCGCTACGTGGCCCGGAGCGCCGGCCTAAAATGTAACTATAGGGGCCACAGGTGGGTAAGGCAAGGCCTATGAGGGGGTTGGCGGGGGTTAGGCCGGATGGAGAGATATAGGCGGGGGAGGACAAGGATTTATAGGCGGGGAAAACCTCACTCTGAAACTAAACAATAACAAAATGGGGTCATAGTTTGGTGTGCATCGCCATGGAATTTATATTGGCTTGCATTAAGTGTAATATCTCGTGATTGTTATGCCTTGTAGGTATTTATCTGTATGAATGAATGACTTAAAATTTGTAATATCAGCCCATCAGTTCTGAAAGATATGATATATCCTTTTGGGATACTATGCAGGTTTTTACACACGGCGTTCTCCACCATCAATTATTTAATTTCATATGTAGTGATATCGACAGCAAGTTGATAGTTGCTGCATCTATACTAACTCATTTCCATTTCCATATGAACCATTTCCCTTCAGTGTGAACTAAACATACATTTTCATGTATTAAATTTCTAGAAGATTACTTGCTAGATAGTTATTAACTACATGTAGTTTAATGATACCTATTAGCTAGTTTGATAATCAAAAGAGAGACTATTAAGAATGAAAGTGGCACCTGGACTTGTATTCAAAATATATTCGAAATTCGATATATATAAATATATTTAGAATTTACATTTTACACGGAGATCTATGAGCTTTATGGATTGAACATCTTCTCTCAGATCAATCTAAATATAGTCGAGGTTGAGTTGCTGAAAAACACAAGTCTAAACTTTCATTTTGACGAAAATCTGCACGGAAAGATTCAAGCCACTATTGACCATTGGTCAAGAGTATTGAGAGAGGGTAGGCAGGGGCTCAAGGGTAGGGGGGCAATACATGTAATAATACACTTACAACTATCCAACCATGAAAGTTACTATTTTTGTTCGGGGAACTCACTTAAGGAACACAGAGAATGAATAAGAGATGAATAGTTTGAGGACGTATATTGGAATAGATGTTAAAGGGATAAGTTAGTAAATGAATGCTTGAGACTGGAATTCTTCTCTTTTGGATGTATTCTCTAACAGGACCAACCCACTACAGCGACCTACCCACTAAGTCGATCACTCTGTAGAGTTAACCGGGCAATGTGGGTGGTTGTTAAAGCGGGGTCTACTCAATACATGCACGAAGGATAACGCATCTCCTGTTAACAGAATCTAACTGCACCTCTCCACTGTGACAATAACGGACACGTCGGTCAAGTGCTGCAGTGTGGAGTCCAACTCCCGCCACAGTATGACCATCACTTGCCGGATACAAGCTTCGCACTCTACTCTCGAACCCACGCCGCACATTTTGAAGGCGAGGCTGGACACAAACATGGCGTCGTCGACACGTCGCCGTCCACGCAGGCGCACAACTGGCCAGCCTCACTTCCGGTTGGGGGAGAATGAGCCAACAGGTGGACGCAAATAAGCAGATCTTTGTCCGCCTCTTTCTGCATCACGTGACCTCGCCGTCCATTTTCCACTTTGCGCATGCGTCGTCGGCTCGTTAGCCGGTAATTGGCCGTCGCCACCTGTAGGCGAACGGGGGAACTAGCGGGGGCATCAATTGTGGCCATTCCCGCGTATTCTCGCGTATTCTCGCCACCTATTTGACGGTAACGAGAGTGAAGCGCCCTCTACTGGCGCCTGATTATGCGGGTGGGGGCGGGGTGCGCGCCCTGCCGTCCCATCATGCACCACTCTACCACGCGCCTGCGCACACCGTGCTCCTCTCTGATTGCCACCAGAGGGCACTACAGCGCGCCAGCATCACGTGGGGCGGCAACGAGATCGGGCGAGATTTGACGGGCGTTCGTCATGCGTCGTTACGAGAGTTTGATGACGCTGACGGCAGCGAGGCTCAAACGGTCACGTGTCCTGGCAAAACCGGAAATCCGCTCATCAGCCGCCAGGTGGAGTTGTTCTCCCACTTCCACACTCACTCTCGAACCCCGCCTCTGTTTTAAGGCGCTCTCAGGGTTGTGTCTTTTTTAAAGTGGGGGGGGGGGGGGGATGATAATCTTTTTTCCCTCTTCCCTATTTTCAACTTGTGTTTTCTACTTTTTATTCCGTTTCGTATGAGATGCTCACGAGCCGTATCTTTTTCATGACCTTGTTTTGTTTGGAGTGAGACTGTGGTATCCATGGTAACACTCACAAACAAATACTCGGTTTTATTCCCGAACCATTTTAAAGAACACTAATAGATTCAGGTTATGTATATTAACAGCTTTGTCGCCAAAACACTGAGTTAGCAGGGAACCCTAGACAACTTCCAACATAACCACAATTCACCGTAACATGCAGACAAAGACTAACACGGAACTGCACCTAGATCTGCAGCCACAGAAAATATGCCATGAGTTATGTAAAGCCAAGCAAGATTACGTATCAGGTATTTCCAACGGCTACAGATCGAGTGTGATTCAATTCTTATCTCACCCCTATTACTGACTAAATAGCTAATGTTTCTAACATGGCCCATTGAGTATTTCTTTGCAATATTCCATGGGCATTCAGTAAGAGTGCCCAACGTTAAGTCCATGGGAGGAAAATACCAGATAAAAAACATGATCTAAAACTAACCCTACCCAGAAGTCCAGCTTTGTGTTAACACAAACAACCCACAGTTACCACCCTGCTAATGACAATACCTAATCACCCCGCTGCTAATTGATTGACCACGTATATATATGTAGACCTGTTTGATTATTCCTACTGGCGGCAGAACGTACCCACCACTCCTGCTTGAAGCCCTTGATTAAGCCGGTGTAACGGGTATGACCACTAAGAAGGCCGGCGTCCTATTTTACTTGTTTTATTCACGTTGCGGGCACTGCGCCAACTTCTTAACGCTGCCGCAAGATGGCGCCCTTCCCAAGGCGGTTAATTGGACGGCGACGCTGATCTCCATTTCTCCGGGGCCCGGGGACAGGACTCACACCGTCCTCCCGTTCTACGTGAGTTAACTCAGGAGTGTGTCGGCCACGCTCTAGTGACCTCGGGCAAAGAGAACCAACTTGGATCGCCAGAGGTGGTAGATCAAGCCAACTCGAATCTACTCCGGCCACATGACCTGAACCATCCGCAGAAGCGTCAGAGAACAATGAAAAGTGAATTTCTATGTGTATAAATGTGGACGAGTCCAATCAAGTCTGATTCAACATGGTCTGGCCAGAAATGGAATTCACATGGTGGGATTCATGTAGCTAGGTGTTTGAGACAAATCTTGCTGAGAATCTGTATTGGAACTCAATCACCACGTCTGGATTGTAGAGTTCCAGTTTCTTGAGACAATCCCCCACCCTCTGCGATTGTCGGCGAAAATTGCCCTGAAAGTTAAGAATTCCGTGAGATTTCATAGAGGAAACCGATGAAAGTTTAGGTTCTGAGCTCGTATCCCATCGAGTTTGAATCACGTAGTAATTCACAAGGCGAAGCCGCGTGAATTGCTATGTGATTCAAATGAGATGGGATCGAGCTCTGACCCTAAACTTGAATGGGTTTCTGAATTTATCTCACCCTTAATAATGACTAATGGGCTAACATTTGTGACATTATCCCCCATTGGATATTTTTCCTAAATATCTAATGGGTGTTAGATACGAGTTTCCAATGTTAAGTCTATGGAGAAAAAATATCTGGGGTGAGATAATGATTATTAACACACTTGGAATTTACAGGGGTATTTTGGTGAGACGCCGACTAAGTACCCAACCTTGCCAATAGAAGGCCAGCAATGTGGATCACATGTTATTCACACCCGTGAAAACCTTGTACCGAGGGAGAGTTGTCTGAGGCTACCATCTCAGGTACCTCCACGAGATTTAACCAAGGCACTGGACTCTTAATCCGAAGGTTGTGGGTTCGAGTCCCACTGGAACCACCTTTCTCCATCGTCCCCAAGAGTGATAGATTTACTGTTACATCAAAGGCGGGTTCTTCTCATACCATGTCTATGTTGTGTGGTACACAGCCAACTTTCTCCTTCACCCCCAGCAGTGGCAGACTTACTGCTCTATTAAAGGCCATTGTTTTACATACCAACTCTCACCTAGATATGTATATGGATGAGATTTCTGTCTAAATTCATCACAGTGTGAAAAAACTGAACCTTGAGAAATTCTGAAAAGGAATCGTAATGGTTGAATAGATATAAAAACAAACAAGCTCTCACGTTTAATGCCAAATTGTTCATGATCCCTTGATTCTGCTTATAATTCCCTTAAACGCTACGGGTCTCTCCTGGCCACCTCTGAGTGACTCACTTTATCTGTAGTGTGAGTGAATTCTCCTTAACCAGCGCTATTTCCACCCGTTCAGAGCTCTTCAGCTCAGAGTGGGATGTATTGTTACTCCTTTAAACATAATCAATAAGTTTAGGCCTATCCGGGCGTCTCCTCAAATACTACTCGCCTATCATCAGAGTTGCTTGTGACAATTTGTTGACATTCAGAGATACTCGGAACTGCTCGGGTGAACTCGGAAAGATGATTTGTGTACATCCATAGATACTTGGAACTGCTTGTGTATACTCGGAGTTGCTCGGGACTACTCAGTTATACTCGGAGATATTCAAAGCTGCTCGGCTACAATAGGAGACCTCCTTTACTCTCAGTGTTACTCTAGACTACTCGGGAGAATTCGGGAATGATCGGAGACAAATGGGGCCGACCGACCCTGCTCCTGTTTTTGCGCCATTCATGAAGCACATTTTGGAGAGGATAGACAGAGACAGTGATCTGCGGCCTGTCCCCTGACCCTGTGTGAAAAAATTAATTAGTTAATTAGCGACAGGCATCCGCAACAGAATGACGTAAAAATGCATACTATTTAATCTTCTTTGTTTGGAAATATAAACAAGGCACGAGTGTGTTTGCCTGGCAAAAATTGGGAATTAGTATTTGGCATTGGCGTTGTTTTAGGCTTGCCGGCCTAGGCTGTAGGCGTATACCTCGCCTGTGTCACGCGCATTGTTGCCAGGCAACCCTGACCTGCAAACAAACTCTCGCCGCTTTCTATATCAAAGGCAGACGAAAAATACTTTTCGCAAAAATAATTTTCTTGAAACACGTGGTTGTTAGTTATCGAAATCTCGGCGGTATTTTCGGCCGTGTTAAAAGAGGATTTTGATTGTTGAAGGCTGGGAGAGATCACTGCCCACATCTGAGGTGTTAGGGAGTGGTGTAGTAGTCTCATATGCTGTTATGAAGGGGAGCATGTGGGAATATAATGTGTTATAAGTGACAAGACGCGCTGGACATAGCGCTGATCACAGGCACCACAAAGTAGGCCAAAGGGACGCCGCATCTATAATCTCGTCCCATTCTCCGTTTTTCTCATCTTTTCTCGTGCACGACGAGACGCCGCGGAGAGCGTCCCACGCATGCGCAATGCATAGCTAGTAGAGCGGTAATCACGTGCGCCCGAGAGTTGGCAGGGCGCGGCCATATTGATTGAACTTAGCGCGCGACTGAAGGTTGGTCGGATCAGGCAAAAGGCCCCAGTGCGCATGTGCATTAGACACAACCTAATATGCCACCCACACTATAGAGGGCGCCACCCACGGTGGGCGGCTAATTTCACCTTGATTTCCACGCACCCCGCGCTCCCCCCCCCCCCCTTCCCCCCGTCCCCGGCACAACCCGCCCACCTGGCCGATGAACCACCGTCCGCCGCCCCCTCCCCCGGCGGGACGATTAAAAGCGGCGCGCGCAGATCGACGTAAATGTATAATGGAATCAATGTCGTCTGCGTCGGCGTCGCGCACGGGACGCCATCGCCAGACGGCGCCAGCGACGCGCGCGTCCTGCCCTGAGTGGTCAGCATGGCCGGTGGCGGCCCCCAGCGGCTGGCGGTGACAGCGGCGCGCACTAAACGACAAGCGCACACTTACCCGGCGTCCCCCGCCATCAATATTTCACCGTCCGGGTCCCCGTGTCGCACCCTCAACTGTCGCCGCGTCGCACTGTTACCCCGCCGCGCGACATTCCGTCACGGGGTCCCGGCACCAGTCGTCGGGGTGGGGACCGGAAGTATCCAGCAGGCCTGATCCCTGCATTACTCTCCCACCGAATCCTCCCTATTATCGCTCACCGGTCCTCAGGGACTCGGTATCATCGCCCGGCGCCCGTCCCGGGGCTGGCGTCTCTTACGTTGACGCGGTGTCCGTTGACAGGACCCCAGTCCGTACCCAGCCCTCCAGCACGCTCCCCACCCCAAAACCACTTACCCGCCACTTACTTACCGCTTACCCGGCCCGCATTGCCGCCCACCTGCCCCACCCTAACACCACTCTCACCCCCTCCCCCCCTTGCCCAGTGCTCTACTGAACTCCCCCACCCCCCTGAGAGGATCAAGAGACATGGAAACGCTGATCGTCACATAAGTGTGATTTTATTTGGTGTAAGTCTGCGATCAAGAACACTGGTATTGATCTTGATCCATTCTGGAATCGTTGTAGTTAAGACGTGTTCTCCAGATATGATGTCAACAGACTCGATCGGTATTATGAGGGAACAGAAAGGGGCAGTTATTGAAATAATTCTCCATGAAATAAAAGCCTCAGAACATCACATAAGTAGAGCATGTAACACTAACAAGCCCCTATATATTATCCCATTTCGGCATCACATTCGATGTTGTGTACATATCTTTTTAGAAATGAATTGTATTTGAGTTTCAAGACAATACTACTCTCGTAAAATTCCATAATTCATTAACATACCTTGGGGTCTTGTGGTTGACGATTTTCCTTCACATGAGATCACTGAAAACAGGTGAGAATTACAGTCTTTATCAATAATATATGTGCATAAAAAATCTGAATGACAAATTTATACGAGAGCAATGTATTTAATCATTTTTCTGAATTAATATATTAAAAAATCATAGGAACATTTGAACTAAATATAAAATATCATTAACTTCAAGGCCTTCTCCAAAGATATGAGGAATTCATTACGTTAAACAAAAAATAAGTTACATGTTATGAGGACAAGTATGTGGTTTACATAGAAGCTGAATCCTAGCCTGGATGTAGTGGAGGTTGTCGTGAGTTGGGAATAGGGGTGGATGTGAGAATGGGTAAATCTGACCTAAATCCACTACTTGGCGTCACCTGTGTTCATACCTCCACTCACCCCTCACACACCCACACCTCGTACCTGATTGTTGTACTTATCCACCTTCCTCTCGTCTCTCTGTACTCTGCCTCACTCTCTTAATCAACTTAACGCCCTACACACCTCCACTTACAAGGCCCTATTTAGGAAGCAATTTCTCTTTAATTTCCTCCCTCGCCGTATAGGGGGCGCGATAAGCGACCATATCTATTACAATTTACAGAGACGTAGAACTAATGTCCTACAAATACAAAGTCGAAGATCCTCTAAAGGAGCCAGTCTCTTCTTACAATGGAATAGGGAATTCCGCTCCGAGAGAGAGAGAGAGAGAGAGTGAGAGTGAGTGCGTGTGTGTGTGAGTGTGTGTAGTGAAACACTGAGTTAGGGGAATAGAAGGAGGAAGGAGGGGTATGTCGACTTTGACAGCGTTGTTAATAGTGTCACTGCTGCTAAAGCCCAAAACACCATAAAGCGGGGATTTGAACACTGTTAGTCTTGTTGGAGATCTACGGGAGCCGATTCAAGATGGAAAGTGGGAGGGGGGGAGGGGGAGGGGGTGTAGAGGGCAGGGGAGCGTCTCACAGTCACGTGACATGCGCACGCAGCTCCCCCTATCGGGCGGGGGAGGCACTAATTACAAGCAGCGAGACTACGAACTCAGAGAATCGTCATTCGACCTGAAGTCACTTCATTCTATATTCCTACTTTGACCACAAAAACAGCTCCTCACCAATTTAGCAGACAATCCAGTTATTCTAATCGCTTCCCAGTGATGGAAAATCTAAGAATGCGGGGGAAATTAAAGATGGGTCTTTTTCCGGGTAATTGCAGCGTAGATTGTCGACGCTGATACAATTATGGATAGTTCTATATGCCAGTTTGGAGATATTATAGGAAGATATAGTTAGGGTGGGTGGCTGAATGGAATCTGTTCCGTGTTGTTTTGTGTCGAAAATACCCACCGATTTCGAAGAAATTTTGGACCAAAATAACAAAGAACAGATGAAATTCAGCCACTCTCACCATGTCTCCCTATTGCTATAAATCTGGAAAAATTAAGAAAGCCCATTCTTGATCGTCCCAATACGTCACGTGGTAGAGAGGAAAGTTTCAGATATACTTCATCGCACTGTGACGATCGGAATCCGTACTGCTGGCCAGCAAGTGCGAGCCATATATATTGGAGCAGATAAGGAAATACAAGATGCAACTCTGCCGCACAGAGAGAGATAATAACTTCCCTATGTTGATGATAACAACAATAATAAGGACGTGATACGATGAGAAGTATTTCGTGCGCAATTTCCATTTCTTGTCGTTCGTTGTCTGCGCGACCCGTTCCTGCTCCAACTCCTCCCCTGACTGGCGGCTAAAGCTACGCGTAAAACACATCTTTTGTCTGTTCGCTCATCTCATTCACCACTCCTCCTTCCCCCTTATTTCACACACTACATCCCCAGTTTTTTGTTCGTAAAATAGTCTGGCGGCGCGCGCATCCTCGCTTTACTTGCCCGCCGCCAGAGAGCGTGACGAGCGTCCCTCAGCCTCGTTCTCGACGTCACGTCTGTTGTTGGCCCCTGGTGGAGAGTTTTTGAATCACTGAGTCGACTTCCAGCGGCCACGCTTACAGCGGCCTACGTGAGGCCTAACCCAGGCCTAATCGAGGCTCTGACAGAGGAAGGGGCAATAAATGTTTGAGGTGAGAGCAAACGTAGTGGGAAAAGTATAATAATTCCAAGGAGAAGCTTCGACCTGCATTCTGACAGTTGATTAAGATGAACTTGGTCAGAGATATTGCTGACTCATTGTGAAGCTGCATGGAAATGTATATTGGGTTGAAAACCTCTCTTTCAGAAATCTGTTAAATGGTGATTGGATAGAATAAGCTGTTGCTGCAACACTCACAATTGCCAGTGCAGTAAACCCAATACACACCCGTAGGCCTTACGATTGACTTCTTCCCGATTCAAATAAAAAGAATTAATTGATAGGCCATAGTGTTAGGTATTTCCAACCCCAGTCTATCTGGAAGTCTATCGTGGTGAATAGGGGTATTGGGAGAACGGTTTAACAATAATACACTAATGGACTTCAATCACGGTGATTTGAATGTTCAATCTACTAACAAATTACAAATCCTACAAAACAAAGCCCTGTGAATCTGTAACAAAATCAGATTGGTCCCTTATTCAGCTTTCTATACTATCAGAATCCATCTACTATCAAAAACAATGTCTCTTGATAGTATTCACTCACTGTTAACAGCATTCACTCCCTTTTCTATGTATCGGGGTTTTCAGACCCATCTCCTGAGTGTGACGTCATCACATACGGGAACTAGCTATCTGGAGCCGCTTCTCGAGTCTCCCCCCCCCCCCCCCCCACCCACCCCGAAGGATAAATACTCTCAAAAGAGATACTAATATCACGTTCTTTCTTTTCAGGTATATACGTTTAGGCCTCGCCTAACCATTTTTACCATTGTTGGTTACCATATATGTCAACCAAGGAAAGACAACTTTTTATCCATCTACAATAATATAGTTGGTCGAAGTATCATTTAGTGTACCTTGGCTCATAATCGTATATGACTTCTTCAAATTAGGCTCACTTATGTACACTGAAAGGTGACTCTACCGCTATCTAAGACTAAGTAAATATAGCATGTATTATGACGCTCTAGTCGGTTTCTTTACACTACATATAATCAGTGCACTCACAGTGTAAACCACACTTCTTGTGATGTACTATAAACCTACAAATCCAAACACCGATTCGAGTACAAACTGGGAAAGTGTCTCAATGGAAAACAAACTTAGTAATGCAGAGTTAAGAATTAACATGAAGGTTGCGACTTATTTATCTTCAGCTGCCAGTTGATATAAGTGACCCCTGCACTGTTGATATACATAACCCAGGCACCTCACACATCTCACACTAATCAAACACTTCCAAGGCTCCTCCACCCGTCCACCCTGTCCCCACCTCTCTAGCACAGCACCCTCTCATACACGTATCCACAGGAGAATGTCATCGTTATATCACACATTTACGACGCGATCACCAATGTGTAGTTCTGTATACCTCAGTGGTTCTAGATATAATACTCAGTACTGGTGAGAGTAATTAGAAGTCAGTTATTGCTTGGTAGAGTCCAGTTCTCACTTATTAATCAATATAACTCACGTTACAGCTAAGAACGGCCAAGACGTAGCTGCTCAGTAACAAACATCATTCAGTTAACGCTAGTAACGCCCTGTCATCAGCGGCTACTCAGAAGGTATCAATAATCAGTAATTCCTCAGTAAAACTCAGAATTTAATTTAAAAAGGAAGGGGAATCAGTAATCAGGAAATGGTCAGTGAGGCTTGATAATCAATCAATAAGACTTGCTTATCAGTAATTGCTCAGTAACACTCGATACTAAGACTCAAAATTAAGCCTCAATACTGAGTCTCTGTACTTAGACTCAATACTAAGGCTTGTAATTGCTTATTAAGACTCAGAAATCAGTAAATACTCAGTATTCAGTAATTGTACATTAACACTCAGTAATAAGACACAGTAATCAGCAACTGCTCAGTAAGACTCAGTACATGTACTAAGATTCAGTAATCAGTAACTGCTCAATATGACTCAGTACATGCGCTAAGACTCAGTTATCAGTAACTACTCAGTAAGACTCAGTAATCAGAAACTGCTATCAGTAAGACTCAGTACTTTGAGTCAGTGATCAGTAACAGCTATCAGTAGGACCCAGTTTTAACCCTCACCAAGACCATCGTTTCTCAGACGGCACTGCCGTCGCAGAGTGACGTCGGCCGCCGTATAAGACACGTCTTCAGTCTGGGTCACGGCACGGCGAGGCGGGCGCGGTATGTCGGTGACGTTAGCAAATTGCTCATCGCCGGAACAAAAAGAATAATCGCTGGCAGTGAGGTGGCGATTGCAGACGGCGGCATGGGGGCGGGCAGGCGGAGGGTGTCGACCCTGGAGGAGCAGAGCGGAGCTGGTCAGGTGCGGGGAGACGGGGAGGGTTCCCAGTCCACCACGCTACTTACCCCAACCAGAAGGGGGCATACACGGAACCATCACCGCGTTTCTGATGCATGGTGCCTCACAGCATTTTGTCAATTTTACAATAATGAATTTTTATAAGGAAATAATCTTCGAATTCTAATAACATTAGGATCTTCTGGTGAAAACAAGATCTGATTGAAGTTTATACGAAAGAAATAAGTTGGCTGCCCCTGGCAACGTGTATGATATATGTATTATTACATAGCTATATGCTATGTAATAATGTCTATCAGATACTGCCCTTTCACGGGGGTGTAGTATATGCGTAAAACATGTGCCACTAACGGAACTTAATGCCAAATCAAGAGATTTGGTGTTTTTTCATCGATTTGGGATATATAATGATAGGAATCTCTAAGTTTGTGGTCAGTTATCCCTTCCTTACATGCCTCCGCCTACGGTGTCGGTACGTATGGACAGGATGATTGCCCACAAAATCGTTTCGCCAACTGGCAGGTAGTACTCAGTACAATCCCGTTGTCCCCGAGCGGCACACAAGGGAAGTTACCCGGCCACAGTCCCGTCGTCCATATTAGATTGAATTTTTCATACAGTGAGGTGTGATGATGGTTACAACATTTTGTGAATTTCGTATAATCCCATATTTAATCTCTTTCGTATGAGATAGCGAGAGAGGGGTGGAGGTCAAACCTCTCATAAGTTTGCGTATACGTACTTTATGAATGGCCTAGAACAAATAAAGCTAAAAACATGTTGATATGTGATACCTTGTATCTTGGTCTGGCACCGAACTCTAAAAAACAAAAAATAAGCGCTTTATAAAACCTTGGTGTTCATTCATGATCCTATGGATTTAATTCCGAGTATGAGATAACTATATTGTCACGACACAGCAATACAGTACCTTTTCCATTACATTATGGAAAAAGTAATGTAAAACGTTTTCTATTTCAGAGTTGTGGTAACGGCTCCAAATTCTGAGAACGACCGTGGACCTGCTGGCATGTGTATTTATGTGTACGGGACCGTTATGACCATTCTTACCTACAAGGACAACCATGCTGTATATTGGTATGTATCTGCCTTTTAAGTGGTACACATCACCACAAACTCCCACACCGTAACTATCATATCTAGATGAGCCTTGGATGCACCAGCCAAGGTCATAGCATGTACAAGGGTATCTGTAAAACGACGAGGAGAATCCTCATGGAAACCTCAGACTCGTACTCTAACCCTTATGTCGGAGACACACCAAGCGAGAAACGCAGCGATTTCCGGACTCGCCAACACAAAATGGCGAGTATGTGCGCTATTATTCTATATTTCACATGATTTTTGCTTCCGAGACACTAACTTATGGGTGGTTGATATTACTGTAAAATAATTTTTCACATACATGCTATTTTGTGTTGGCGATTACAGAGATCGCTGCCTTGACTCGCTTGGTGTGTCTCCGGTGTAACACTAGGGTAACACCAGGCGAGTCAAGGCGGCGATCTCTAGAATCACCAATACAAAATAGCATATGCGTGAGATATTATTTCCAAGGAATATCTCTCACGGATAGTTTAGCATATCACAAGCAATAATCAGGTGAAATATGAAATAATAGCTCATATATAGGCCATTTTTTGTTGGCGATTCCGGAAATCGCTATGTTTCTAGTTTGGTGTGTCTCCAGCTTTACTACAGCACTACGTCAACTCCACCTTAAAGCCCGCCCACAGATCGCATAGCACTAATGGCCACCTCCCCTCCTATATTATCCTCATTCCCTTTTGTTGGAAAAAGATGACGGGACCATGGCTGCAATTGGTCAATTTGATGACAGCAGATGCCCCAGGCAGGTGAAAGACGATCGTAGAAATAGAGGCTATTTGAGTTGGTTGTCGGTTTTCTTGTTGTTACGGCAGGTTGACGTCTCTGTCACAGTAGAGTTGTAAGATAAAGGAGCTATAGCATTGTGTGATGGGGTTATGAAGGAAGGCCAACTACTGCTTTCTTACTGAATCAATTTCGTCTTCAGCTCAATTCGCTTTTTCTCTGCTTTGGTGGCACACTCTCCTCATACATCCTCTCCCAATTATCCTAAAAACATCTCCTCGTTACACAGATATTACCAAAAAATAAATAGTAAAACCTACTCACTAGCATCCGTGCCGCAAGCCGGTAGGTCGCGGCCTATTCAATTTCCATTCAGCTTTTTGCGTCCTCTTCATTTTGTTCTTTCATCGATTACAAGTCAGCCGTTGATTTTTCTTGCGGATGTTATTTTTCTGCTCCTTGTGTTGTTTTCATTTTATAAACACGAAGCTGTTCTCTAGGTTCGCCTGTTGCTCACGTTGCTCACATGAAAGGTCAGCGCCTCTGCGACCTTCTCAGACCTCCGAGTCTCACAGCGGCTCGATGCTTCTCCGAGCTGCTCGGAGCCGCTCGGGGCTGCTGCGAACCATTCGGAGCAGTTCAGACTAGCTAGGAACCACTCGGGAATGTTCGGGGAATCACGATGCTCAAGCTTCTCGGATATGCTCGGAACTTCTCCGAACCATTCGGAAAAGTTTCCGCTAACTAGGAACCACTCGGAAATGTTCGGAACTGGCTAGAGGTCTCTCGGAGCTGCTCGGAGCTGCTCAGAACTGCTCGGATCTTCTACGAACCATTCGGAGTAGTTCAGGTTCAGTAAGAACAACTCGGAAATGCTCGGAACCGGTCGTAGATGCTCGGGATTATTCGTTGCTGCTCGGAGCTTAATAGTTTAAGTTCAGATTAGCACAGGTTGGCCAATTAATCATGGAATATGCTCAGATCTGTTCAGTTCCAATTGGTTAGCTTGCCCTGCTGTGGATTTTGCGTTTGGTTGAAGTCAACTTGGCTGTTCAAGACTGAGTTGGGCTGATACAGACTAGCCTCGGCTGAATATAGCTGTTTCGAGATAGAATTGGGGCTGATCTTGACCGAGTTCAGCTTTGCATCAGTATTTGAGTGTGAGTGTGAGTAGCACACTTTTAGTTGACTGTCACCATATTGTGCATGATACGTCTCAGTCCTGTCATCTAGAGACGATGACAAGATTATATTTGTCTTGTGACAATAGGAAAAGACGAGTCACTTGCAGAAGGGCCATATATCAAATGTCCATAATCGTATTTGTCTCAATAAAAGTGCCAGCAGTTTGGACTACAGGCTGGTGGCCGGCCAGTTCCTGTTTGCGATATGACACAGAAATGACCAATTAGTCGATGATTAATTTTTCTTGGGGGTTAGATACCTGTATACTCATTTGGAGTCAGTTTATCATTTGAATTATCTAAAACCATAAGTCCACGAGGCCTGTTTATGGATCATGCTCATATGCCACGCCGTAGGACGGTCCTGTACTACATGGCCTGTTTATGAACCACACTTGTAGTCCTTCTGGCAGGACTGTTCTGTACTACATGGTCTGTTATGGACCACGCTCGTAGTCCATGCGGCAGGCCGGTTGTGGAGCCCGGCTGCCTGTGGCTAAGACTGACAGCTTGTGGCTGAGGGAGACCCTTTGTGGTTGTTTTTGTCTGAGACTCGCTGTTTGAGGGTCACCCAGGTGCTTGTGGCTGTGCCCGGTGACGGCGTGCCTGGGTCTCCCGTCTTACATCCACCTGTCTCCGCTAGCCCGAGTGAGGACAGTCTAAATACACACCAAGCCTCAGTAAGGTTTCAATCTGTATATCTGATATGGATAAATAAAGGGCCTCAGCCACTGCTTGCCAAACACTCTGCAATGACTACGACATAGCTACAAATAAGAATTCCTGTTTAATAGCCATGTAGAAAGGTTAAAACATTATCTGTCGTAGTGTGTTATAGGGTGTCGTTTTACGGCCGCCTGTCAGCAAAACCATCGATTATTGTCTATATCTCAATAAGTCATCATAGTGCGTACATGCTCTATGGGCAGTGTGTTATGTCGGGTAGGACATGCCACGTACTGTTGATAGAGTAGGGAAAGCAGACTGTGAAACCCCGAAATTAAAAACCATTTGTTAAATAGCTCAGCCTGGTTTAGATGTCCTTGTGATATGTATAATGGGCGATGAACAACTCTCAGGTAACTGCCGGACTATGAGTGTGACAGTCCCTTCTTAGTGACGAGCTGATGAAAATCTTTGTATTTTCTAATAACTTGATTTCCATTGTTCAAACCTACCACCTGGCGGCTTCTTCCCTTTTTCAATGGTTTAAAATGCAAACAAAAGGAGGCGGTAGACTATGTAGAGAGCATATAGGCACATCTTGTCACAATCCTAATATCATTTAGTCTTGCTTGTCGCAAGATCAAGGTTAGATATCATTGACATTGACCTTGGAACCAAAGCGTTCGACCAGGGGTCTTGGTCGCCCAATTTCATGAACCAATGTGATTCGAATGTTTTTAGTTGTGATAATACTATAACAGAAATATCTGGTTCAAATCGGCCTCCAGTTGTATGAGATCTGCTCATTAATACTCTTTAGATATCTCCTTCATTTCCTATGAGATGATGCACTTAACTCATCTGAAGGTAACGTGAACAACATGAAAAGTACAGTATACTGTGTGTTATGACGGGTGAGACATGCCACGTGTCACTGGGCCTGCCTGGTGTAGCCTGGTATTCACGACGTTCCCGAACAACACAAACACAGCCGAGCGACAACACGAACACAGCCGAGCGACAACACAAACACAACCGACAACACGGCAATAAGTAGTCATTAACCTTACACAGACAACATGACCTTCCACTGTGCCCCCTGCCATCTTTACCGCTAACTAATCCGCGCCACATTTAACATAGACCACTCCGCAACCTGTACACATATCCCGCCCACTCCACCACGGGCTCGAACGGCGCATGTCGGACGTGCCTGGCACGGTGGAACAGCGTGCATTATCTGAACGCACACGAGATATATACACAACTTAATAGTGAAAATTCAAACCGGGTTCCACGAGTGTAGAATGTCACACGCGAAGCGGGGAGTCTATACCTGGGTGAGAATAATGAATAATGCTGCAGCTTGGTGACAAGGACTTCCCTGATTATGATTTGCAACGAGGAGGGGGAGGAGGAGGTGGGAGGAGGTGGGAGGTGTGGCGAGGCGGCGGGTCGTGGGAGCCGCTTTGACTGGCAAGGCCTTCACTGCTTGGTATTTCGAGCCCTGGGACTTGTTATTGGACGATCGGTGTGTATTTTGACCGACCTCTGCCTAAAAAAAGACTTACTGTTAACATTATTTGTCCTGGCCGACTGCTTCATAATAAGTGCCGCTGATAACTTTATACCATTCAATATTAGCTTTTAACGAGTTAATAAGTTATTGATAAAAGGACGCGGGCCGTGTTTTAGTGAGAAGCAGAAGATCTATGATCTTACTGAGCAGAACTTGTCGTCAGATAAACCTGGTGAGAAGTTATAAAGGAAATGTTCTTCAAGTTCAATTTTCTTACCGGCAACTTTTGTCAAAAATATCCTACTTCGGGTCAATTTGATTCCCCATTATTTGGACTAGAATAAAGGACATTCATGATATAAGGGCAAAAAATAATACCCAGTTCTATACTTCTTCGTCTCTAGATCAGACCTGTAATATTGAATTTCCAGAATGAAATTTCATAATTCTCTTTACAACCAGATCTCTGGCAAAACTAATATCTTGAACGTGAATACATCGTATTAGAATCACCAGGTGAAAGTAATGCTGAAATGAAAACGTACCCCAGAACAATAAGCTTAGTCTCAATGCAAGCTGGTTGTGGAGAAACTCTCCTTGGATTGAGATGAACAATGAATATTATTGAGAATGTGCTGTGTCATTGAATATAATGGCGCCATACGACCTTTTTGCACCCACTGGCCGAAAGTGAGCCTTATCTGTTTCGTTACGCAACGCGTTCGGCCAAACAATGACCTAGCCACGCATTTTTAGCATTAGATGACTGAATGTATGGACGTAATATGTCTATCATACCCATTATATTATTTCCAGAGATAGGGCAGCGATTGCATCGCATTATATGTATTCGGGATCCAATTTGGTGACTTACATTCTCACATATACCAATCTTTATCTATAGAAAACCTGAGATAATTAACAAGTTTAGACGGCTCAGTGTGGTTATTACAATAGCATACTTTATCCTACCCCTAATAAAAAACGCCATAGGCTTAACATTGGCCGACTGTATTCTGGCGAGCGTGCAGTAAAGTGTTATCTTCTGCACGCATGTAACAAATGAATTTTTGGAGGCGGGGTAGGATAAATACCAAACTGAACGAGAGTCAGTCAGGTCGGCTTCTCACGACCTGCCCGTCGTGCGATTAACACTAACACTAACTCTTGTTCAGTTTCTACTTATTATCCCAGTAGTGATATCTGGTGGGAAAACCACAGCCTTGCCTCCATACCCTCAAACTTTAAGTATGAATGCCTTTGAATTACGTTGGTGTGAAGTTACACTGATGAGTGTTTGACCGAGTGACGGCCCAAACCCAACAATACACCGCAAGTCGCATTGAACGGTAAAGCCCAATGCCCATCTACCGATTCCGGTACATTCATGCACCTTTGTCGGCGACAAACGGACGGTAATTTGTCTCACCAAAGGCATCCTAACGGAGTCGGCCGTAGTCGGTAGATGTAGGACAGCTAGGTAAGGGTGAGCCACCAATTAGTAGACCGATTTGCTTAGGACTAATATCCACCACCCCATCTTCTCTATGTCCGCCGGTCGAGCAAAGAGTTGCGTAATTTGCCTGCGACAAGTCGACCGACTCCTATACGATTTGGGAACTAATCGCTCAACCCTGAATCGGTAGATGGGCATCAGGCTTATCTCACATATTCACAAGTCAGGTCTGCCTGGTAAGTAGAACGTTTATACCTGTGCAGTAAAACTCCGCCCAAAGGACACCCCTCGTAAGTGGACACCCCGCGTAAACACCCACTTTGGAGGTTTTCCGATTACGCGGGTTTCTACTGTTATTAGGTCACTGAATTCAGATATTAAGGCAGTGCCTAAACAAAGCCGTTCGGATGAAAGGTGCCGGAATTTGTATAAGTTGTAAAATATCATGGTTGTCTTTGTTTTTACAATTACAGTGATTCTAGTAGCAGAATCAGGGCTTAAGAAGATATCCACTAATAGTCTCAGCACATGGCTTCGTTTAAGTCCATTCTCACAAAAGGAAGCTCTCTATAAACGGTTATCTACTGTTGCTGCCGGTTCTCTATTTTAATAAATGTGAAGCTGGTACCTCATATTTTACGATGGGCGATGCCAGTTTGTGAAAATCCCTTTCTAGTCAGTAGTTGGTTTCCAAAACAATGCATTCGCGCTATTAATGCTTTATCAGGGCAGGTGCTATCTGTATCCATATCAGTAACTATACGGTAGTACATGGAAGATGTATAGAGGTACTTCCATGGATGATTCGCATAGTGGTCAAACATTGTCCCTTAGTCTTTGCTTTCAAAACTAATAACAGCTGCAGCTACTTATATGCGATTCATCGGGTGCGCTGGATTAATCCCTGGGGTGGATGGGTAAGCAAGAAATAGTTCCCAACTTGTAAACACACTGGCTGTCTACAGGCCTTTAAAGTAATGTTATATACATATCTTGTAATTGCTCTAGGCTTTCACAAATATCGTGAACATGATGCAGCTAAGACGTAACAAGACTTGACCAGACTCTCTGTCTGTCGATTACTGTTGTGACGGACTCAGACGCGACGAGACAGACGGAAACATGATGCATCTTAGGTGGAGTTCCCTATCGATGCCATTTCTATCCTACCCAGAATGAGAAATTATAAATCATAGCCTTAACATTGTTTTTATGCAATTATTCAATTCAATTGATCTAAAATCATGGAGACAGGGTAGGATCAATACTAGGTGAGAATAAATTTTGATTTATTAAAGCAACTCGCCCCATGCTTCTGCTCCCTACGCATGGCCTTGTTGCATAAATCCAAATTGATCTCACTTAGAGCTGTTTCTACTTATCATTAGCCGCCTAATACAGAGTGTCCATAATAAACCTATAAGAACTTGGTATGGACATAACTAGACTGGCCTCAGTTCCTGTCTCCTACCTCTGCACCTACCCCACCCCACCTCACTAGGATACTGGACCTGTCAGTCATTAGGGAAGTCCACACGCTGCAAAATAGTTTCATTTCAGAATTTTGTGCTTAATCAAAGACTTGGGCAAGTCTAGGACATACCTGGCACAAACGGACATGTTGTATGCAGCGGGTTGCGAAAAGGTGAGCAGCCGGAAAAATAGTGCCTGAAACGTCACTTAGCGGGTAAATGAGGTGGATAATAAATACAATATTGAATGGTTTTAGATGAAGATAGGGCTCATGCTCCTTGGAGTTGCTTCCATGCTTTATCCTCACTTTCGCTCAGACATTGCTATGGGTCAACTACTCAGAGTCAATATTGTGTAGCAATTAGTTGTCATTCCACCCATGTCTGTTCACAAACTACGATCACGATGCTGATGGATGCCGATCGCAATCGCGTCGCCTCTCGTCTGAGTCGCGGTTGAGATGTTTGCACCAACCATAAGACTATTAGAGGCGTCAGGAGTTTGCTCAAGTCTCACACGTATATAGTAACATGTGTCTGTGTGAGGCAGGCAACAGGAGCTTCTGAGAAGGCCGAGACTGACTCTACTTGCTCTATATTTAGAGACGTAGTAACAGTGACGTGGGCAGTCCTCTACCATTCATGACTAAAATAGCATTTATTATAAGCTAATCTTAATTCAGATTCTCCATCTCCAGGAGAGATATCGCTGACACAGTCGGTCTGGTGTTTTGACATATATGCTGTGTATAGTGTGCGGGGTACGTGAACATTGTTATCTGACAGTTGTAGTTAATCATGGTTTACAGTAGTCTCTCATACCATGTCACATTGCATTACTTTCACACTGTTACTCTTCCAGCCCCGGCTCTACGATATAGAATTTCATATTTGCTCTTATTCAACATAACTTAATAGTAAGACTAGTCTAGTGCACAGCACAGTATGCATGCGCATTGTGTACCCATCTATATTTTCATAAAAGGTAGGTCCTATTCACATATATTCAATGCCAAACCTTTCTGTAATATAACTGATATATCCAAATGGATACAAATATGGTCTGCGGCAACACACAGGTATGGGATTCTATAGCGGACATTCGTTTACACTTGTACATTTATTACATACTGGTAATCTTCAGGCATGATTCTTAAAGGGCCCCAGTTGATGTCTCTCCATACATCGATTGCTGAGTCATTGCGAGTTTCTTTGTTGTAGATTGTAGTCGATGTTGGGCATATCAGGAAACTGCAGTGGTCTATACGTAAACCGCTAGGTACCTACTTTGAACCGTAATTCTCTCTCACCCATCCATATCATTTCAGATATTCTTTCTCGGTTCTCCCTATTCTTTACTATATACCTCGATGCATAGAACATTTATTCTTAGTTCATTCTTCATTTATCAGGGGTGTAAAATGTTAATTTGAAGATATGAGAATAAACTGAGGAATATCTTGATGTACCTTCAGGTGACTAATCGTTTAGGTGGGATTGTATAAACGATCATCTAAAAGGGCATGATGCAGACTGGATGAAGCCCGACGCACGCATCGTAAAGTCTATCGTAGGGTATCGGGAGCTCAGTGGACGCCGTGCCTATGAGTAAGAGAACAGACTAGGTGGGGTATCTCTTATATAGAGTATGTGGAGTGTGTGTGGTATAGACTAGGTGAGGGTGTGTAGTTGAGACTGTTTGGTTGGTTGATTGGTTGGTTTGATTTAACGTCCAGTCAACCATTGCAGGTTCTTACCAAACTATCCTCAAGGTTCTTTTCCACCACAAGGGTGGTGATCTAATCTATGTGATGAATTTAGGTAGAGATTTCACCCCTACACATTTACCGAGGTAAGAGTTCTTTTACTTCCCAAACCACATAGACACTGTATGAGAAGGATTGGCCTTTGATATAGCAGTAAATCTACCACTGCTGGGGATGAAGACCGTTTAGCTCTCTGTGATAAAGACTAGGTGAAAATAATATGAAAATGAGATGAAAATAATTTGTTCTGTACTCCACCGAGTTTGAACACAAGGTAATTCACAAACTGAAGCTGAGTGTATTACGTGCGGTCAAACAAGATAGAGTGCAGACCAAGTTATTTTCATCGAGTGGGCTTCTGATTTAATATGACCCTTTATACATGATCAGGAATATCATTAATGAATAAAATAACTCACCTAATTAGCCATTGAGTATTGGGTACACTACCTTCAGGGCCATGGAGTATGAGCTCCAAACGTTAAGCCTATGGAGAATAACGGATGAGATAATGTACTATAGACTAGGAGGGGTATACATCTATAATATGGACTAGGTGTAGTGGATAGAGCTGACGCCAGGGTTTATGGGAGTAATAGGAAGGCATAAAAACAAGTTCCATGTTTCACCAATTACAATAGAATCCCACCGATAAGTAAGTTAAGGTAAAGTACACACAGAAGATCCTTTTCAGTCGCTCATCTTCGCTCAGCGGCCAACAATGGGCCTTTTAAAATAAGCCAGTAAAGACTTTAAAGTAAACCCTTTCAAAGGATCCCCTTTCGACTCACAGGCGAATCACCGTCGTAACTTCTTTAGCGGTAGGAAGTGACACTGACGTCTGGAAATCGATGCTCAATACCAAGCAGATTATAGTTACCGCAGTATACGCCCAACCTTCTGCAATCTTTCTTTCTTTAGTGTATTAAAGTTGCAAAATTGACAATAGAATCCCACCAATTACCGGTTTTATTCGATATATATAATCTATAAGAAGAGGGGGAAAGAGTGCGCGCACAGCAAGATACAAGTAGATGGTGAATGTTAACAGGCTGCCATTTTTAGTGTCATAGCCACAGAAGTGGTTCACACTGGCTCCAAACTCCCCTGGTTTCTCAGATCTCAAATTGTGAATTTTGAAATGACAGCAAAATTTTCTGAATGTTTTGAGTTCCGGGTTAGCGGAATATTTCTCCTTTTATCAAAGTCGATGAAGATACAATTATGAAGTAGATCATACCAGGCTGCCACTAGAACAAAACATGGAACAATTGTGCAGGATACAGATATGTCTCCAATAAACTGTACATGATTCCCTTGTTGTACTATCCTCCTTACAGTGAGCAGGGTATGTATCTAGCGGTGAAAAGGACATGGACACTGTCTTCGTTGAACGAAGTAGAATTCGCCGATCAATCTGATTGGCTGCATACTGACCACAATAAGTGTAATTCAGAAATCATACATATCTGTCCACATAGAGTTAACCTGATTCTCATTACTACGCAATCCAAACTGTATTTCATATCAGTAATGGACTGCTAACGCAGTACACAAGTGCACTGTAAAATAAGGCCGGGGAACCTGGCAACAACCATAGGGTATGAATTACTTATTGAATCCTATAAAATAGGTAAAAATCTCTTTTGTTTCCAATATATCTCGAACTTCGTCCAATAACAAGGGATATTGATGGAGAAGAATTTCTACATCACGCAAAAGCATTTCTCCAAGTACTGAGTCGTAAAAGCGTGGGATGTTTAGGAGTGCTTATTTGTGAGTGTTCGGATGTGGATCAGGAGTGGCTGTTGTGTTCATACTGATGTCGTACAAAGAGAGGTGGATGACCTGAGGACCACGCTAGTATTATAGAGGAGCGATAGGCTACTATCGAATATATTTGAAGGTATTTGTTAACACTTAATGAGGCGATGAAGGGGAAGTGTAAACTCACTCCCCCTCATAACATTACTTACGGCAGTCTCCATATGACACTTGTAGAATGCCCCCATCATGTATACACTCTCTTTGTTACACTTATAGGCTCCTCCAAATATTAATATGTGTCCTTATGACACCTGTAGAATGCCTCCTACATAAAACAGTTAATCTATTCACCTAAGGATGTTGCATGCAACATTGCTGGATGTATTCTTGTTCATGGAAGACCTGCCAATAGGCAGAATGAATAAAAGATTATACACAAAAAACCCAGTCTCCTTGCATTTGTAGAATCCCCGGAATATATAAAAGTCTCCTTATGGCACATTCCTTAGATATACACCAGTTTCCTTGCGACATTTTTAGAACCCCCCCCCCCCCAATATATTTCAGTCTCCTTACGACACTTGTAGAATGCTCCCACATATTTGAGACAGTCTCATGAAGTCATTGTAGAATGCCACTTCCCGACATATCGCTAACAGTTTGCTGACGATCACTGGAGAATGTGTACCTTGTAAACAAATATTTCTGTTTGTTTGAATTAAAGGCATATCCTACAATTCACAGCGGCACCACCTGGTGATTTCTAAATAGTGTCAATTATTAGTCAAAACTCGTTTCTTGGGATTTATTCTAATTCTACATGAGTAAATTTAACATTTTGTCCAGTGTATCCAATCTCAATAGGTAAAATAGCCCTATTTGCATTTGCATGATTAACATAGGAAATCTACTGAATAATAATGGTTCTCTTCAATTCTTTCAAAAACAAGGACGGTGACATGATTTTTGAAACATAGATAAATAGTACTATATATGTACTATAGTCTGTGAAAATTTGAGGAAAATGACATGGGTTTTACGATGTGAAAATTACATTTTAGAATTTCTATATACATGTTTTCTCATATAAAGTTATTTTACTTCTCACACCACAAAGACATGGTATAAGAATGTCTGGCCACTGACATAGCAGTAAATCTACCACTGCTGGGAATGAAGGAGAAAGGCGGCTGAAACGGGACTCAAACCCACAATCTTGATTTTTTTTTAAGAACAGTATTTATTTCCCCCACTTTCATTAGTACAAGAATCACAATAGTACAACCGTATCATATTTTAGTCGAGGTACATACAAACTTGATATTACGAGTCCAGAGTCTTAACCACTAAACTCCCCTCTGCATATCCTTGCGGCATGTAAGATAGCCTAAATTGTTGTAGAGGAAACCGCTCACCATCCTAACTGTGGATACATGAGAGCTACTCCATTCAAGTCACTCAGGAATCAGGAACTGCTCGTGACTCTCCCCCCACAGTCTCTCCTCTCACTCTCCCCCACATGTCGCCTGTAGCGTCAAGAAGCCTGTGTTTTGTTTTCACGAGAGGAAAGTGGAAGTTTATCCTAATAGTGCGCCTACTTTTAGGGCGCTGGCGACAGGCACTAGCATATATCACAATCGGCTATTGTCGGGGGCGGCCGCGTGGAAACGGTCAATTAATAAAGGGCATTACATTGATGGCGCTAGAAAAAAAACACACCGCCAAAGAGAGAGGGCTTTTCTGTA
Organism: Alentia gelatinosa; assembly: GCA_950022655.1. Classification (NCBI taxonomy): domain Eukaryota; kingdom Metazoa; phylum Annelida; class Polychaeta; order Phyllodocida; family Polynoidae; genus Alentia; species Alentia gelatinosa. The sequence goes on along the minus strand of OX465589.1, from coordinate 22,524,967 downwards.
TGTTACATCTGTGGCGGTAAATCACCACAACAGACCCGGCTTGTCAGCCTTCCCCTGTCTGCAGATAATGTGATGAAAAAGGGCTTCAGTGTACGGTAATCATTGTAATACTTCATTGTGAAAGCCTGTTAAGTGATAGTGTGCTCTTACATTGATGCACCCTCCTGTACACACACTATCGCCTTGCCGCCTGCCCACCCCTCTCACACACACCATCATGACTCCCCCTCTCTCTCCGCCCGCCGTTTGTGCTCATCATATAGGAAGAGTCCTTGTCATAGTCGATCAGTCCCTCCTCGGCAAATAGGAGCTAACACAATGGGGTTTAAAGTAAGGCGTTTACGACTTGATTCGACGCTAAACTGCTTCAACAAAACCAAATCTATGGCCCTAGGATTCGAAAGCAATATGGGGGTAAAAAGGTTCAGATCTCGCGTAAAAGGTTCAGATGTAAGAGTCTATTATTTATAGACTTTATCGCATATGGAATGTCTATTTAGGGATTAAACGTAGGTGTAGGGTGACGTTGGAGTATGTCTGTGTACTGTATAGTATTATCTAACGAACGCCATTTACACAAATGCAACAATCAATGAGGCAGGGTGGAGATAAAAAGAATTCTAAGAATTAACTGCACCAAGATCTGTAGCCACTGAAACTACGCAATGAGTTTCGGCTATGGAGTAATCTCATAAGGCAAAGTGAGTGAAATTACGCAGCAAACCACGGTGAATGGTGTATTTTCAATGGTTGCCGATCAAGTGTGATTCAGATTTTATCTCACCCCAATCACTGACTAATTGGTTAACGTTTGTAATGTCGCTGGCCATTGAGTATATTTTCACAATACACCAGGGGCGTTGAGTACAAGTTTGCAATGTTAAGTCTATGGGGGGAATACCAGGGATGAGATAACTGTATTCTTCACACATAAAGTCCATTACAATCGTCACATTAATTGATGAGATCAATGTGAATAATTACTATCGAAATACGTTCATAATATACCTGAAAGCAATCCTGGACTTCATTATCGAATGCTTACACAAACGGTTTTCAAATGCGGGTGTGACCATGTTCACCGGACGAAGATGTACCTATGTTGCCTTGTCTTGCTCTAATTATTGTATTATGACAGATTGGTTGAAAATCATATATCTTGATATAGATGAACCTTGTATCAATAAACTGGGTTTTTTTAAATGCAAACTATATGTAGAGTCTAGGCGCCTAGACTCGCTGATGTAGACCTTTTAGAGTAAGAGAGTAAGACATCGAAGACAGGGGACCTATATGTACTGCTATGAGTCAAGAAACTAAACTTATTCTGAATACAGATTCTTCAGCTCATATACAGTTAGCAGGTGGCATCTTGCTGCAAATTGAGCTTGCAAGCTCTGTGCTGTGATTGGCTGTTGAACTAACAGTCGATGAGGATTGACAAGATTGGTTTAGGTCTGTCAAACATACGATGAGGACTGCTCATGTCACTGACAACTCCGGTGTCATGTCAGCAGGCCCTGCCCTCGTGAAGGCAAACCGAGAAATAGAGGGAGCGATAAGAAGGGTAAACTTGCTATTCACTACATAGCTGCCGCATGGTAGACATCAAGACAGGGAGAAGCTGCTCCAAATGGCGATTGTCTTAGCCCTTTTCCTGCAGCACCCAGTTCCCCTACTTAGCATTACACAGCAGGCATTGCCTGCATAAATGACCCTGCTACAGCAGGCACCTTTTTTGGAAAACAGCAATGTCACATGATGTGTCATGGGATTTGAGTAATTTACCTTGGTAGCTGATGATATCTTCTTATACTAAATCAAAGGTCAATATGGCGTTTTTCCTATGTCAAAATTTCTTTTAATTCAAACAATTATTTTTTTATTTATTGAATTTGTATATAAATTTCAATGATGCATCTATGATGCCTGGAGGCATCAAGCTGAAGTAGCCAAGGGAATGCCTAGAGACATCATGCTGCAGTAGCCAGGGGAATGCCTGGAGGCATCATGCTGCAGTTAAAGGGTTGATGCAGTCATCTCTTATACTTATCAATATGGATGATTTAGATGACTAATCTCTCTCACAGAAACCAATATAAGTGATCGTTATAGGGATGTAGAGCCCAGAACTTTACACATAGATAAACTGCTATACATTGCCTAACTGTACAAAGCGGCCTCGCATTGGAATGACGCCTACTTTCAAATTTACTCATTTCAATTGGCTTTCTAGTGTTTTCCAGTCAAGAATTTTAAGAAATGAATACATTGTGTTTCCATATATAAGCCTCAGAATTTGAAATACTCCAAGTGATAGCAATCTGTTGACAGATAAATATAAGCAGGATTAAATACTTTGTTTTACGCTTTCTATTCATAACGATGCATTATATTGAATGGGAATCCATAAGTCCAGCTATCAGTCCAGCTATCAATTCAAGGGAAAGAATTAAAACCTGTCAGCAGATAGTAATCTAGTTACGAAAAAGGAGCTTTGTTTTGAGCATTGTCATGGTGGTGATAAGAAAATTGAGCGGCTCTGAAACACTCTTGTGGTCTGTGGATGCAACAAAGATTTGTACAAAATACTAACTAATGAAAGAGGACAGATTTAGAATGACTTCAATGTACCTGAATTGAGAGATACGACGCAAAATTCATCGTGAACAACTACTAAAGTAGATCGAAGGATTGAATAGATAAACATCATAATATTTGAAATTGGGTACACAAACATCGAGACGCCAGGAGACTGGTAATAATAGTATTATTACGTAGTAAATATAGTAAATATTGACTTGGAGAAAATAAGATATCACTCGGATATGAATAGGAGTGTGTATGTTAGATAACTAGGAGAAGGAAGGCCTTCATAGAAGTGCATAATACTGTTTAGATCTAAATAGATTATGATTATTTATTTAGAAAGGCTTCCTTCTCCGAAACGTTGATCAATAGATAAAGTCAACAAGAAACCATGTTCGGGAGTCTGTTGGGTTGTACTTGATTTCAATTTAAATCATTTATTGAACAAACACGAACTTAGAATATGTAATCTAAAATTTTAAAATTACACACATTGACAGGGAAAAAAGGAAGAGAAATAATGTTATGCCTATGATACAGCGACAGAGAGTAGGTTTGCACGGGGCATGTTATGGAGGGAGACATTTTCAGGGGGAATATGAACGGCAGAGTGTGCTTTTACTCACTGCGATTACAGTCCTTCATTCGACGTATCTCTTCAGCAATGACTCATCTTCGGGTCTCGGCACAACAATTCTCACTAGACCATTTCTTCCCGTCTTCCCGTTGTCTCTTTTGTTCCGGAAGCACGGGTAACACTAATAGAGCAGGCTGCATCTTTCACTCCTTCCCCCATCCTCACAACCACTTCCCACCCACCCCTCTTCCACCACCGCACCCCCTTCCACTTACTCCCCAGCCTGTGTCCTGCCCGCCTCTATCTCCCCCACTCTCTGTGTTTCTGATGGAAGATTCGCTTTCCAAGTTCCTCCGCGAATCACAAATGAATCAAACGAAAAAGGGCGTCATTGAGACGCGGGTGACCGGGAGATGGCGCAGTTCGTACTCCGGGCGGGAATGGCGGCCCTTCTCCGGACGCTAGCGTTCACAACAGACGCCGCCGTACGGCGCGCGCACGCTCTCCCCGGCTTTGTCGTCGACAGGCAACAAGGAACGTTTCTCTTGGGTGTCCATTAAGAACCCACGACGGCCATACAGTAACAGGAAGGTGCACAGCCTCAGATTCTGCCGCACGGTCTCGTTTTCACCAAACGCAGACGACTTTCGGCTATTTTCGCGCGCTTTCCGCTTGTACCGCCCGAGGCGATGCACTGTCTCCGGGAGAGGTGCTGGGAGCGGGCCGCGTGTGCGGGAGAGTATATGCGTCTTAAGCACACAAGGTCCTGTGGTCCTGCACTGATGACATGTTTCCCGCCAAAACCCAGTTCAGCAAAATGTCGTCTGCGGCGTAGCCTACATCAGACTTTGGGGCGTCCTCGTCTCGCTGCAGGTCGCAGGCTCCGGCTCTGGGACTGCGCCACAATTTTGCTAGTTTTGCCCGCTCGTTTGATACACTACCGGCCGCTAGGCGGTGTCCCACTTCCGGCCGTGCAGATGGCTGGGTAAAGGTTTAATTGTCCCCCGGGAGCAGCGCTTTAGATATCAGTCGTCTCGATTTTAGTCTGAAATGCGGAAGTGCAGACTGGCATAATCAGAAAACGTCGGCCTTTCAAGTCCGACCCGGCGACTTGTTGTCAGTTTTTCCTTACCATCGAGCCGCCGAGACCACAAAATGTCAACAAAGAAAAAAACATCTGCATTAATGAATGCCTAGAAGGCAGGGAGGAGGTGGGGGAGGCTTGGTGTTTAGTTAGTGCCTTGGAAACGTCGGGTATGGCATGGGAGTCGCCATAGAGTGCGTTTTCTGCTGGAGCGATGTACAGTGCATGTGCGTATGTGAGTGGAGGTGGGTGGGGCCCACTCTCCCCACAACCACACGTGTATAGGTTCACTAATTGTCGCTTCTTCGCTGCCCGACAATTGGACTCGTCCCGGGCCAATTGTTGCCGTCCCGGCGTCTCGGGCTGCGTCTCGCGCTGTGCAGAGATTGTATCGACGACCACACAACATACAGGGCCTGCGCCTGCACATGCGCACTTCACACCTACAGTCCGCCATCTTTGTCCTCACAAGTCGAGATTGTGGCGCTTTCTTACTGAAAAAAACTCTCCTACCCCCCCCCCCCCTCCTTCTTTGTTCCTTCTATATTTCTCCCGTTTTTTTTTCTTTCGAGTTTATAATCAGTGGGAAAGTAATAGCGTAAGGAAGCTAATTTTAAATAAGACGTCGCCAGGATGAGATACACTTTCTGAAACTCTGATGAAAAGTTAGTACAAGAAGTTGGAGTGGAAATGTAATTACGTCACAACGGATTTACTATACTAGCGTATGTAAGCGAGGGAGGGTGGAAGGGAGTGGGATGGGGTGAAAGAAAGTTAGGACTCGGAGAAAGGGGACAGACATGTAAGGAGTTAAGCCAAGCTTCTTGTAGGGGAAACGTTGGACACTACGTTAGATAGTCGGCACGATGATGTCACAAATATGAACCAGTGATAGGGGTGAGCCACTAAAAACCCGCCATTTATTTTGGTATGCTGTCTAATCTCACTCGGCTTTGCCTTGTGAAATTACCCTGCAACCAAAACCTATGCAATATTTCTAGTGGCTAGGGGCCATCCATAAATTAAATACGCAGAATTTCTGAAATTTTGGACCCCACTACCCCCTTTCAATCTTGTGCACAATAGAAAAAGGAGGGCAGAGATGTCAGTTGGGGTCAGAGAAAACATGAAAAACAACCAATGTTGGAATGGAATAGGGCTGAGGGTGTGTGTGGAGAGGTTCAAAACACTATTTTATTGCCATGAATTAAGGTCAATTTATATTATCTTTGATTTATACAAGAAATGATAATGCTATGAACCGGATATGAAATCGAGGATTTCATTGAAAAAGTGGAAAACTGAGATCTCTGAGAGGGCGCATACTCAAAATTTCAAAAAATGTTGCTCCCCCCAGTACGTACATAATTTAAGAATGGCCTCCTATAGATCTCGATACAATTCTTTATCATCGTCAAAGGATAGTCTAGGGAGTTACACTAAGAAAGTTGTAGAATTACATAGTCCATGTGGTTGATTGTGTATTTCCGTCAGTTTCGCCATGCGTTGTCATGAGTCACAAAGCAGAGACCTTGGAACTCCCAGCCTGGATAAACACAAATAATTTATCGGGAAAAGGAACGCAGTCGGCAGGATTCGAACCTGCGCGGGCAGAGCCCAACAGATTTCTAGTCTATCGCCTTAACCACTCGGCCACGACTGCTTTTCGTAATGGTGGATAAGTACGTTCATTTATACCTTCAAGTAATACTCCTCATTTATCCCATTTACATGTTCCTCTTGCCTACTGTTTATGTCTGTTCGGTATTAAAAGAAATAGATTTCAACTGATGACTTAAGATATTTTAGGCTGAGAATATCTAACTGGAAACAACTATTAATAAAAAAGAGTTTCTCATCTTTAGTTGGGGTCATCTCAAATTTGCCACAAATTGGAAACCCCTCATGCATATTGTTGGAGCATATCCACTAAACTAAATCTATTCGCTTCTCTCATCAATCAATATTTCATTTTCATTTTCAACGACAACTCGATACAGTTTAACTACATGTGGAGTGATTCTAAAAATGACGATTAACATGTATTTGGAAACTAACGGTTCTCCTAAGTTTCTAACACTCTGGCATGGCAAGAATTCTAAAGATAAAAGGAAACTCACTGCAACATTCAATGGTCGACTGGCCAGGTCTCTTAAACCAAAACGAGTGGTGCTTGGGACTCGGATGGCCTTCGTGGTTCGGGTTCTCCTGGACCAGGGAGGTCAGGTGGGGTCAGAAAAAGGTGGAAATGTTTTTATGTGGAATTTGTTGCCTCAGTGAGACCAAGAGGACATGAAATGCAAGTTATTATCTCACCCCTGCTATTTTTGTCCCATAGGCTTAACTTTGGTAACTTGTTCTCCATGCCCCTAGGAGTATCACAGTCTGTTCTCCGTGGTTATCATGATCATTATCATATAGCCAGTGTGTTGTCCATTCTATTAATATGTACAGGGGTGACATAGAATAGAAAGCAAATCATTTTGGTCAAAGTCATTTTTCTACAACTCGTTTGAGTAAAATGCGATATTTACTTTGCTTCGCCTCGTTTATGTCGCTTCACATCAAACGCATAGATAACGGCAACTTTGACTAAAACTTTTTGTTTTTTTCTTTAACCGTAGCCACAGCATGGGGTTAAGGATCTGTGGAGAGGTTGAAACTACGGTTTCATTGGTGTTAGTGTGACTCAATTGATATCACCTTCGTTTTATACAAGGAACAAAAGTTCATGTATTGGAAATGAAGACGCCATCGCAGAGGAAGATCTAACCTTTGTGTCAGAACTGTTTCCATCTAATGATAATACAAAAAGACAGTCTTGACTGGACTCAGTTCATAGAGAATGAGAGAGACAGGGAAATGAGACGCCACTAAAGCAAAGGAGTCTCTCATTGTGGCGGCAAACAATCCTCGTCCTCACTCTCCCTATTCCCACTTACTTAAAAGTCTCTCAGGGGTCAGACAAAGCGTTACCATGGTAACCCCAGGGTCCCAGGTCATGCATGAGTAGTTCGCCCTCAGCCTACGTCAGGATTGTCAGCCTCACTCTCGGGTGTTACCATGGCAATCCGCAGAAACTGACCAATCACAGGCGCTGATCCTCCGAGCCCGGCCAGCTCAGACCTTAGTTCCCCGCGAGGTCACCAGGTGGCCGGTCAGTCATAATTGGATATTGGCGGGAAACCTCCAAAGGCGTGAGGTGTGAGCGATATGTGGAGGTGTGAATGAGATGGGAGGGGCTTTAGGCCTTCTCCGTAGGCAGCAGGTCAGCAGGTGTATACAAACTGATATGGGTGTGAATGGAGGCGTCTGGGGGGATCTGTCCAGATGTGAACATGTCAGTCATACAGGTGTGAACATGCCAGTCATACAGGTGTGAACTTGACAGTCATACAGGTGTGAACATGCCAGTCATACAGGTGATAACATGTCAGTCATATAGGTGTGAACATGTCAGTAATACAGGTGAGCACATGCCAGTCATACAAGTGTGACCATGTCAGTCATAAAGGTGAGAACATGTCAGTCATATAGGTGTGAACATGTCAGTCATAAAGGTGAGAACATGTCAGTCATATAGGTGTGAACATGTCAGTCATAAAGGTGAGAACATGTCAGTCATATAGGTGTGAACATGTCAGTCATACAGGTGTGAACATGTCAGTTATACAGGTGTACTTCTTCCAAATAATGTCTGGGCACACTGAGCCCGTAGTGAATGGTCGGGTGGAATGTGCCCGTAACGGACTTCTTAAATACATGAAATGGCGTTTTTCATTATATTTAGGTATATACAGTAATAATGAGAAAACGTAGTGAGCGAGCCATTCTAGGAATTTTGTAACATCAGATTCGCTATGAGTTCTCCCGCATATAGGGACAAAGTGAACGAGACTGAAAGTGAGAATCTTGTGGGGAGAAAAACTTGAACTGCTTTTCGTTTTTCGTAGATTGTTACACAGCCATACTTTTCTCTTGTGGTTTATTGCGAGCAATGCCAAATTCAAAGGTTAGTACTGTAGTTTGTAGCTCTCGTTTCCTTGAGAGAAAGCAATGAGAATTGTCTGAGACAGGGGAAAAGGTGTGAAGTCACCCCATCCCAGGTATATCAGTCTCTACGTGTGAATCCCGCTTCAGATGGCGTTGAAGAACGACAGCGGTCCATGACCCGGTGGTAAATGGCGCTTATTTTATCTGAACAGTTCGTGTTTATATCTGATATGCGTTAGTTGGAATATGAGCGGATTTTACGAATTCTGAAACCGGATCGGAAGGTGTCGCACGGACCAGTTTTATATTCTTATCTCACTCGTCAACAACAAGCTCCCAGCAGTGAATGTAGTTTGATGAACCTCTTTCCATGAAAATATCAAGAGAAGTTTTAGAAAACAGGGCACCTGATTCCTTATTGGGCTCAAAACGGCATGGAACGGGTTTCACAGAAACCGGGGGTAAATATTGTCCAAGAGACGCCGAATGTATAAACAATATCGACTGGTTTCATGACTGGTTGTATGCTACCAGAGGTTGACGGGTAGTAAGGTCCAAGCAAATGCGAGGATATTGTGTAGAGTCAAATCCGAGGAGCATACAGCTGCTTTTATCTGATATCATTCTACATGTGTATATCTTTTTTTTCTATTATCCTCCTTTATCCGACTAGTTGCGTGCTGATATTAACTCACTTTAGTTACGCACTATTTTTTAATGCGCAATTTTTTTTTCATATGCATGCTTTATTACAACCTGGCGCATAAAACATATCCATGTGCAGTAAAAAACCCGCGTAGGCGGCCACCCTACGTTCCGGGCCAAAGTGTTCGTTAGGCGGGGTTCTACTCTAAATGCGCAAGGTATGTAGATATACGTTGCCTATGAGTTTTCTATGTTGACAAAAACATTAACGAGCATGTTTAGTTGCGGTTACAGGAGACTCCCGGATCAGTTTTGATTAACAAAAACACACACACATCTATATATATTACTGAAAAGCTACTAAACAGCAAATGATGATGAATGAATATATTATATTTTCATTCCGAGTTCCTCATGGAGGATTATTGCTTCTTCCAAAGAAAAGTAGATTACACGAACATATTGAACTATTCCAGGATAAAGAAGAGTAGAAAGACAATTCTCTATTTAAAAAAGCTTCCCCATAATATTTGCTTTGATGTGATAGGGATGCTGATGCTTTGAGGAAAATAAACAAATTTTCTCCTTAAAAAGTAAATTCTTTGTTCAAATTCGAATCAGGTTTAAATATTTTGGGAGTTACTTTGACCAGATAGAATCCTGACCAGTTTGTGTTTGCCGATACACTTGTACTGCCGCCTGTTTCCACTGTACATACTGTTATGTTACTGTCAGGTCAACAGGAACGTCAGAGGGGAAGTGGGGCGATTGAAGGGGCAGTTGTCTAGACAGGTAAACGAGTTAACTGACAGTGAAGAGAGCTGGGGAATGTAAGTGCGATATGTAAGATGTAAGCAGTACGCCGGTGTATACAGGCTCCGGCACCAACAGTGGGGTGTAGGGAGTCTCAGGAGAGAGGGGGTCACTGAAAAGTGTCTCAGAGTGTGACGAAGGCACGTGGGAATGGTACATATGACAGGGTCTGACGTGTATAGTAACTAAAACAGGATTGCTTTGCAAGGACTGGTGAATTATTGCCCTCCGCTTGCAGCATCAATGAATAGGTCTGGCCAACTTGAAAGAGTGAAAGAATATTTGAGATTGATTCAGGTGAAAATATCACCCCTACATATTTACCGAGGTGAAGAATTCTTTTTGACCCCACACCACACAGACATCGTATGACAACGGCTGGCCTTTGATCTAGCAGTAAGTCTACCACTGCTGGGGTTGAAGGAGAAAAATGGCTCTACACCACACTACATAGACATGGTATGAGAACGACTGGCTTTGGATACTGCAGTCAGTATACCACTGCTGCGGATGAAGGATCAAGAAAGGCGGCTGCACACAAAACCATATAGACATGGTGTTAGAAGGACTGGCCTTTGATATAAGTGATTCTAGCACTGCTGGGGATGAAGGGTTCAGAAAGGCGATTGGTCAACGATTATCTGTCCTTTCAACACTTTCCCAAGGTTCAGCATTTTGTCATTAGGGTCACACATCATACAAGATGAGATGGGGTTGACGCTTATGAACCGAGGCCATAACGCCGAGTTTCCGTAAATGACGGGAACCTAATCGAGACCCGCATCATATTTAACTATGGTATGTTGCACTATAATTATCATATATATCAGAAATCGACAATATGTTTCTATAGATTGGCGTAGAAACTATGTCCAAGTGAAATTCTACGCATTCCATATTGGAGTGTACTAAACAGGATGCCGAATACAATACAATATGCGGTAAAAGAAGTATGAGTACGCGACCGCTACAAATACATGCACTGGTACATAACAAATGTTCATAAGGTGTGACAGTATATACTGTACTTTAGAGAAGTCCGTGTCTTGGGATTGATGCGGGGATGTGCTATTGCTGTGGAGCCCTGAAGACATGTCGAAAGCTGCAGGTATTGGCAGGTAGGAAGATGTATTGAAGGTAAACCACAGGAAGAGGTTGTACGGGAAAATAGATCTACAAAAAGAACCCCCACCAAATATCGAGACATGTTATACACCTGGACTAGGAGGCAGTTACCTGGCCCCTCCACCGTTTTCTATGGACTGGTTTTTACTTGAATTTACAGGAATAGAAAGCCGAGGAAACGGGCCCAGTATGCGACGTACAGGAGGGTAGCGGGGAGGTTGTTTGACATGTGTGGACAGTGGTGTGTTAAGTATGAGGAGGTGGGTGAGTTGTGACCAGCTGTCAGGGGGAGAATCACAGGGTCCTTGACGTGTTCATGAGGCCTGCAGGTGAATGAGGGGACTTGCCGATGGCTCAGTGTGGAGTAAGAGTGCGTAGTGAGGCCAGGCCTGGAAAGCGAGCAACGACGGTAAAAAAGTCACCACTACACAGACTCAGACACTTCTGATGCTAATATATCTGTCAGTTTCCTCGGCCCTTATCCACGTGGTAGTACGACCACCAGCTACATGACACAGGGTCAACATAACACACATGTCTGAGCTGCTCGTGAAATTACCTGGTGAGCAGCTCGGGAGGGCGCCAGGGACTACATCAGGGAATACCTCAAAGCTCGGGTAGGGACTACATCAGGGAATACCTCAGAGCTTGGGTGTGGACTATATCAGGGAATACCCCAGAGCTTGGGTAGGGACCATGTCAGGGAATGCCTCAGAGCTTGGGTGTGGACTATATCAGGGAATACCCCAGAGCTTGGGTAGGGACCATGTCAGGAAATACCTCGGAGCTTGGGACTACGTCAGAGCTTGGGTTGGGACTACATCAGGGAATACCTCAGAGCTTAGGTAGGGACCACTACAGGGACTACCTCAGAGCTTGGGCAGGGACCATGTCAGGTAATATGTCATGGCTTGCACTGAAAACCCTGTCAGAGAAGATATGAGAGCTTGTGCTGAGGACCACATCAGAAAATATGCTGGAGCTTGGACCAAAGATGTCAGAGCTTGGGGCAAGGACCACACAAGATAATATATCTGAGAATGGGCTGAGGGCCACATCAGAAAATGAAAAGATGCTAGAGCTTGGGCTGAGTACCATGTCAGAGAATGCATCAGAACTTGCACTGAGGACCACATCAGAAAATATTGGCCAAGAACCATATCTGGGAATAAATCAGAGCTTGGGGCAGGAACTATGCAAGAAAATTTGTTAGAGCTTGTGCCAAGGACCACTTCAGAGAATACATCAGAGCTTGGGCCAAGGATCTTGTCGCAGAATATGTCCGAGCTTGGGCCAGGGACCACATCCAAAAATAAATCAAGGCTTGGGCCAGGGACAATGTCAGAGAATATGTCAGAGCTTGGGCAGAGGACCATGTCCGAAGATATGCAGTGTTAGCGACACGGGCGGTGGTCGGGGACAGATGGGAAGGTGAATGGTGGTCAGGACGTTGGTACTAAGTCGTGTCGGGGGTCTGCTCTGTATAAATACGAGTTACTTACAACTCCCCGGGGAACAGCTCGCCCACTATGAGCTGCTCATCTCTGTTATGATTCATCCGCAGCGCCTCTCCGTTATTTGTAGACGACTGGAGGTTCAGACAGCGCTGTCATAACAAGACGACACACATTCCTGCCCATTCATCACGCAATTAATACACATTGCTTAGGCCAGGCATCTTTTCTTCAAAGAGCAGTATAAAATGGGCGGGAATATTTAATGACCTCACTCGTCATTACGCCGGGATACACGGTAACAATTTCACAAATACTTAATTAAAACTTAAAATGCAAATTACCAAATGTCGAGTAAATACACGAGTAATTTCTAGGACCTTTGTGAATGTTTGTGTTGGACCCGGATGTATGCAGATTAAAAAAGAAACGGGCAAGATTTTGAGAATGACTTTGATCACAGACATGCTCGCAGATTTACTTTGAGCAAAAAAGACAGACAGATGACGGAAAATTCAAAACGTTTAAGGCATGAAACCGTGACTACGGCAGCAAAAATCCGCTTTTTATCAAGTAGTCGTCTGTAGTTATCCTATCACTGGTTTCTTTTGCATTTGTGTAATTCCCTGTTAGGGTCGCACGAGGAGATTGTGATCAGGTGAAATGAACAATGAGACGGATGTTATCAGGATTAAAACGCTGAAAACAGGGTAAGAGATGGGACGTTGATAAACTTAGTAAACACATAACCCTGAAGGAGGTTTGTGGTTTCAGCTGAAACGTTACATTCTTCATCTTTATTCTAACACATTTTTGCAATGCTCTAAGTAATCTGCAGTCTCTCCTTAAAGTGGCATTCGCATGTAAAGACTAATGTACTTGAGACGGGCGCACTACACACTTCCCCCCTAGACAATACTCCTTTGCTATAATGAATCTCATAGCAAGGTGCCAATATTTGCTTTTCATAATCTCAAGGCACAATCGCGAATTGGATTAACATGGAAGGACACACCTGGTACATAGTCTCATACAAAGACCATGTGAACTCCATGTGAATTCCGCTTTACCTGATTTTTCCTCTAGTGTTCCTAAACTTAAGTGCCTTAGGAACTTAAGTGCTCTAAACCATTTAGTTCTATCAAATATCTTGTAAATAAACAGGAATCAGACATGCATATTTAGCTCACATAAATGTTTGAATTACCGCCGAATACTTTGACTTTTATTGAAATTGTGAGCATTTTGGTTCAGTATCACTTGAGGAGACATAAACAGATTTATCAGAGACAAAAATGACTAGAGTGACCCACTCCAAAAGTGGAGTTTTTCCGGTTTATTTACAAATATAATCATGACCGCCTTCTCTCGCTAAAATACACTTGTCTTTGGTCGTTATCCCTGCTCCCTCTCGTTCCTCAATTAATTCCCACATTTCTCTTACCTTGCCCAGGGTTTTTAATTTCTACAACATCTTTTTCTCTGACCTCGCTCCTAAATAAGCTAACCCACACAACTTAATTACATCATCGCCTTCGTCGATTTCGGTTCGGCTATAAAATTAATTGTTCCTCATGTTCTCTTGGGAGAGCATCTATGAATCCTTCTACAACTATTTTTACAAACTTTGCTGAAAGAGCAAGGAGAGAGGGAAAAAATAACAGAAGGCGCAGCAAAATTGTGAGTCAAAAAAAGATAGAAAACAGTAACAATCTTAGTACGCCAATTTTAGCTAGTGAGAGGGAGACTGTTTCATAAAAAGGAGGAACACCGAAGGTGAAGTAGTAAAGTTAGTGGCTGAGATTTGAGGTGACCTATAATGAAAGAGTGTGGAAGAGAGCAGCTCTGTGTGAGAAGTGATGAGTCAATGGACAGTCGGCGAGTGACTCAGAGATCTGACCTCTAATATTCACACCAGCTGCTCTGACCCACATGTCAATCAGGGAGCTTCTCTACTCACTGTATAATAGCACGGAGATTCAGCATGCTGAGAAATGAGTTGTAGGTTTCATGGTGTGTGAGCTGCTTCTTGGGGTCTAGGTTTCAGGGTTTGTGAGTAGGTACTTAAGGCCTACGGCTCAGGGTGTGTGAGTGGGTACTCTGAGGTGTGTTTCAGGGTATGTGACTGGGGACTTGAGGTTTATGTTTCAGGGTGTGTTAATGGGTACTGAGGGTCTAGGTTTCAGGTGTGTGAGTGGATTCTTGAGGTATACAGTTCAGGGTGTGTGAGTGGATTCTTGAGGTATACAGTTCAGGGTGTGTTAATGGGTACTGAGGGTCCATGTTTCAGGTGTGTGAGTGGATTCTTGAGGTCTACAGCTCAGGGTGTGTGAGTGGGTATGTGAATCTAAGGTGTTTTTGAGGTCTACTTTTTAGGGTGCCTGAGTAGGGACTTGAGGTCTAGGTTTCAGGGTGTGTGAGCAGTGCTTGAGCTATACGTGAACCACGTGCACCTATGTGAAGACTGTACTAGGAGTGTGTGGGCAGAGACCGAGTGATAAATGGGTGGAACATGACCTGTATATGTGGGGTATGTCAGGTGCATCTAATCAGTATCGTAGTAGTGGCCGTCTGTCAGGTAGTATCTACAAGTTGCTATCATCATGTAAGTAATGATAAATCAGAGGTCAAACAAAATGTAAACAACATACGATTTTGTAAGAGTCAACAGTCTTTTGAGCATGAACTATTCGTATATACGAAATAATGTGTAATGATAATAACATATTGTTACAGGACATTCGGCATATTTGAGTTCTACGTTCTAGAGAGATTGTGATCTACAGGAGCAGTGTTATTCAAGAACAACGTGTGACCAGAATTAGATCAGTATTTGTGATTGTGTTTACCTTGGTGGGATCATAGGCGAACCTGTGCAAATGTGAGCCCAGGCACAGGGGGACATGTGATCATCATACACCAAGTATGGACAGTTAATGATCAGCACCAACTGTGTATGATGGGTTTGTTATCAAAGTAATCAGTATATATATGGGCAGTATGTGACCAATAAGAATATATGTCAAGTATTGACAGGACATAAATGCGATAATTATATGTTAAATATCACATGTAAAGTATTTCGCACCTCTGTGTATGTATACGACCCACATTTTCAGTATATAAACAGTACTTTTGGTTTTAAAACTGGTCGAAAATGACATGACAGGATGTTATTGGTGGCGATTAACATAGAACTATTGGGCACAATATACAACCAGTATTTGATGGCTATCTATACAAAAACCACTCAGTAAGTGGACAGTATATGATTGGTATTTGAACAATAAGTGATTGGTATGTGCCCAGTAAGTGATTGGCATGCGCCCAGTAAGTGATTGGCATGTGCCCAATAGGTGAATTGCATATGATTAGTATATGATTAATATTTGACAAGTAAGTGATTGGTATGTGTCCGGGTAGGTGATTGGTATGTGACCAGGAAATGATTGGTATGTGAGAAGTAAGTGATAGGCATGTGAGCAGTAGGTGATTGGTAGATACTCAGTAAGTGATTGGCATGTGACCAGTAAGTGATTGGTATGTGACCATTAAGTGATTGGTATGTGACTAGTAAGTGATTGGTATGTGACCAGTATGTGATTGTTAATTGACGAGTGTGCTAAGTATATACACCCTACGTAATGACCTTTACGTAATGACCTTTACGCCCTCAGTATACGATCCTTACACATTACACGTTTACACATAGGAGTACACATAGACACAGTATTCGCCAGCATCACGTACAATGTACGTAACACCTCAGTACAGTGAGCAGTACTCGAGTGCTCACACACACGTGAGTACGTGAGCAGGTTGTGGCCACCGTTACCGTCTACAGAACAGAACGTAGCCAGTATTGGGAGCAGTATTATAGGGCGGTGTGAACACTAGGTGTGCCGCTGTGTGGAGGAGGAGGAGGAGGAGGAGGAGCAGGAGGAGGAGGTGGTGGAGCAGGGGCAGGAGGAGGGGTTGCCCAGTGACCACCTGGCGGGCAGCTAGTGATGGGGCCGTGTTTAGACAGTGGGCAGATACACAGAGCCCCACAGAGGCAATGATGAGCAGCTCCCAACCCCGCAGGTAACCACTGCCTACCTGGACGGCCTGGAGCTACAGGCAGGCCGCGAGGAGGCTGAGTAGGGGGTGGGGGCTGGCGGATAGGGGGCGGGGGTGGGCGGCAGGGCGGGGAATGTCTACCGGCCACAGGTGATCTAGGCTGGGTGAGAGCTTTAGACAGAGCCGCACAGAAATAGAGACATCTATCACTGTCTGTGCGCAGACCCGGCACACCTACTGAGATCTAGATAGGCTCGCGAGCTGATACAAAGGGCTATTTGGGATACACACTCAACCGTCTAGAGCTGTTCACTGCCGCCTAAACTAGGACCCAGTCACGCTGCTTTAGGGGAGGAAAGAGGGGAAAGGAGAGGAAAAGAAAGAAGGTGGCAGAATGAGAATGAAGGGAGAGGGAGGGAGAGTGAGAGGGCATCAGAAAGAAGGTGACAGAATGAGAGGGAATGAGAGGAGAGATAATATGAGGGAAACAGAAAGAAGGTGGCAAGGAGAGAGAGAGAGAGAGAGAGAGAGAGAGAGAGAGAGCGAGAGAGAGAGAGAGAGAGCGAGAGAGAGAGAGAGAGAGAGAGAGAGAGAGAGAGAGAGAGAGAGAGAGAGAGAGCAGAGAGAGAGAGAGAGAGAGAGAGAGAGAGAGAGAGCAGAGAGAATAAGAGGGAAACAGAAAGAAGGTGCCAGAATGAGACAGAGAGAGAAAGAAAGAGAGAGAGATGAGAGAAAGAGCTAGATAATAGTGAGGACATGAAAGAGAGTGAGATAGTAGTAAAATAAAAATGAAAGAACAGAAGAGTGGGTGGAGGGAAAGAGCGAAATAATGATAGTAGAGCTAGAAAGGTACAGAAAAGTGGAAAAGAAGAGATTGAAAAAGAGTGAAATAAATCAATGCCAGGGCAGACTGTGTGAAAGATTGAAAGAAAAGGATCATAGAAATTGAGAAAGGCAAAGGAAGGGTGAAAGAGAAAGAAAATGTGAATGACGAGAGAGATGACGAGAGATTGAGAAAGCGAGGAGGAAGTAAATAAAAAGATGCAAGGAAGAGAGGGATAGAGGAGTACGAGGGAGACAGATATAGCATGGGGAAGTGCGAAAACGACAGAAATGAGACATCAAAAGAAGAGAATAGGAGGGAGTGGGGTAGAGGGAAAGGCGATGAAAGGAGCGAATATACACAGAGGGAGGCGGGCCGAATTATAGAGAGGGAATAAAAGAGAGGTAGGTGTGGGAGACTGCGGTGAGCTGAGGTGGGGCTTGCAGGCGCTCATAATGAGGGCACGGGAAGCTAAGTGAGCCACAATGAGCTATATTGAGCAGGCGGGCGGGTTACACAGGAGGGGGCAGCTGGCCGCGCTCACAATGGGTTCTGTGGGCACCACGCTGACCTGACCGGAGCAGCTCGCGCCAACTCCACCCGCACTGAGTTCACACAACCACGGGGCGAGTAACGAGTCGCTCACAGCGAGCTGCTCCTCACCACTCGTCTTCTCACCTCCTCACATCTCCTTCTACTCCTTCAAAGCATCGGAACCGCTCAGAGCTGCTCAATTATAAGCTGGTCGTACTTCTTCAGACATATCCGCAGCCTGGTAGGT
The DNA here is from genome assembly GCA_950022655.1 of Alentia gelatinosa. NCBI lineage: Eukaryota > Metazoa > Annelida > Polychaeta > Phyllodocida > Polynoidae > Alentia > Alentia gelatinosa. The sequence continues at coordinate 22,507,024 of OX465589.1, read as the reverse complement.
TCGGTGCTACATTAAAGGACACCTGTTGGATGAGTAAACGGCGGTGCAGTGCTTGCCTTTAACACACTGCTTTCTGAGGGTACCTGTCCACATGTAGCCCTCCACCTGGCCGCTTCTGTATACACTATCTGATAGAAACTATCCATATCAAACCTATAGGAACTCTATTTGTACATACCCGGTACATACGGATATGTTTTATGCACTAGTTTGCGATAAAGCATGTATAGGGAATGATAGTGCCTAAAACGTCACTTGAGCAAGGAGGTTGTGCATATTAAGATGAAAGATGAAATACAATATTGCCTGGCTTCAGATGAAAATGGTGCGGAACTAGAGTGAACTAATATCTAAGTGGGGAAGATACACAAGGTGAGGTAATGGTAGATCATGAATACATTATAGACTGTATAAGTGTCAGATAAAAACAGTTTTATGCTCCTCAGAGCTGGCCTACGTATTATCTTCGCATGCACTCAGATATTACTCCTCAGACTATACGGGAGCTTGTATCAAAAGCCTGTCAATACTGTGTTTAATCATTATCCATCGTATACAAAGTATCTACTGACACAATTAACCACTACACATTTTTCAAGAACTGTCCGTACCAAACGTAGATTAACATATCGTTTTGTAGCTTATACTACAAGGTCAGGTCGTTCTACATAAGTACTACGGTTCAACTTCTCGTGATTTACGGCCACCAGTTCACAAAACCATGGATCATTGTCTATGTATACATACACTGGTTTTAGATTAAAAGCAGTTGTCTGCTCTGACAAGTTAACACGTAGTAACATCCAAGAGCATGTGAAGACATTGGGTATTGACAACTTCGAGGAACATACAACTGCTTTTATCTGAAACTAGTCTGTCTTGTATTTATCATTTCGCCCTAATCCAACTGGTGGCATGCCGATTTTAGCTAACTTTAGACAAACATTTTTTCAATACGCACTATTTTTCCGTATGCGCCGATTTTTGCAACCCGGAGACTACAACATATCTGTATGCGCCGGGTATGTCCATATAGAGTTCCTCTATTTTTACCGTGTACACAACTTTGTACCATAAATATACTTGTTCAATTCTGGAATTCACATCTACTCTCCCCTGAGAGGTCACATCTCACTTCGTCCTACAACCTGTTCTTTCTGTCATCCCCCACATCCCAAAACCTTATATAAGGTGCCTCTATAAGTTTACTTATGAATATGGAAATCATGATATACCATATCAAACTCTGTCACCTGTGATGATTGTATATGAATACTTCGGTATCAACACTATCTATTCCTATATACCTACTGCCATAACTAACGTAAATACCACTCGTTGCTATATATATATATATAAATATACGGTAACTATGACTTTCCGCACTGCCGTGTAGAAATGGACGTTACGCCTAGGGTGTTAGCGAACGGGTAATGGCGGACAGAGGTGAGCGGCACGTCGACTCGCTCATAGTCATCGCGATAAACGGAAAGATACGATGAATATACACACCTAACCACATATAATCCTAATAAATTATGTAAATACATCAAGAAAACAAGGAACTAACGTACATAAGATCGTCGCTCACCATATCCAGCCATGTAATTAAGGCTATCATAATAGTAGACTGCATATGTGTGACGTCATTCTATCCATTGAGAGTAGTGGGTTTGACGCATGGTCCCGAATAGTTCACACAGATCAGTTTGACAGAGTGATTTGTAATATATAAATCTAAACGTAGGTTTGCCACCGTGAAAGGTGTATGTGCTCAAAAACTTCCATCTATTATCAGGCTTTTCACCCTGTTGTCGCCGCATTGTCGAACTTGAATGGTAGCGAGTGCATTTCTAGTGAGTTAGAAACCAACCAACCTAAATTCGCAGAAGCAATCTACAGGCTGGGCCACACATACAGCTTGCTCCCGTGGTTAATGAGATTAATGTCAATCCGTATAGTCCACACAGATCACTGTCTTTGTCTCCTTCCAGTCACATCAGATGAGTATTGTGGTTTAAAATGAATAAACCAGCATGTGTATAGTTCCATGGACTCAGTCTGTGCAAGTCACGACGTTGGTGATCGTGACGTCAGACTCTGAAGCCACTCTCGAAGCCCATATTCTGAGCCTTACTTCGTCTGCTGCTGTATCTCTGCACTAACCTGCCATTTGTACGGGCAACTTCCAGTCATAGTAAGGATATCAGATCTGTGTGGCGGTTTAAATCGGATCGGCGGAGAACCGACTTCGTCCCGTAGTTTGAAAGGTGGGGGCGTAATGTATGTTATGCCATGACCGTGGTGTGTCCAAATCGGACTAAAAATGACTGCTACGGCTAAGACAGGGCAAATATCTTCGTATTTTGAGGTATATAGTAATAAAGAAACAGTATGCCCGTGTCCGTTATTTTCCGGTTCCTCACATGTTTCTCCGGAGGTTTAAAACTCGTTCTGACAAACTCGTTTTAAATCTCCGGGGAAAAAAGTTCGGTAACCAGAAAATGACTCCACAGGAATCCTGTTTCTATATAATCCCCAGCCACATTTTGCATCTCTCCATAAGATTATTTTACTATAGATGCAGTAAACACCTCGTCAGGATAAATCTTATACGATTCTCCCCTTCAATACATGTGAGTTTACCAGACAAAGTAATTTAGTTAGAATATTTTCCATCGTCTTTCTATCGGTATCATGTAGCACATGTAGGTGCTGTATATGTTATGGGCTTTAAAATTCCTCCCATGTTGTACAAATGTAGTATCAAACCAACATTTCTCACGGCTGATATTGACATATTTTCCCCATGTTACAGGCTAATTCTCACATTGCTTACGGCCACTATTAACAAACTTTACACATGTTAGTCTTATACTAACATTTCTCACAGCTAATAGTCACACATTAATTCCATATTACTGGCTCATACTAATATTTCTTCCGGCTGATATTCACAGGGTCACACTGACATTTCTTGCAGCTGATATTCTCACATATTCCCATATAACAGGCCTATACTAACAGTTCTCATGGCTGATATTCACATATTTCCCCTTATTACAGGCTTAAACTGACATATCTCACGGCTAATACTCACACACCCCATGTTACAGGCTTAAACTGACATATCTCACGGCTAATATTCACATATTTTTCACAGCTTTTAGGCTAAAACTAACATTTCTCAAAGCTAATATACACACATTTCTCACATGTCGTGGTATCAACTAACATCACGACTGATATTCACACATTTCTCCCGTATTATAGTATCATACTAACATATCTAACGGCTAATATTCACACATTTCTCACATGTCATAGTCTGATACTTCGGTATCAACACTAAAATTTCTCACGGGTGATATTCACACATTTTTTCCACGTTACAGGCTCATGCTAATGGTTGCGGGCTCACAGCTGTCCACCTGTGGCCGTGTCTCGTCACACGGAGTACGGCGTACAGGTGGGGACGGTGTGGGAGCAGCTCGGGGTGCCAGGAGTCGCTCACTGAGCTCAGCCCGCGCGGCTTTGTCCTCCTCCTCGCCGTTTGTGTGGCATATGGCCGTGTGGGGGCGCTCCGCACACTGCGCCCCCTGGATGATTAAAGAGCATTGAGGATGGAGAGTGAGAGGGAGAGTAAGGCGGACCAAACACGCCCCAGAACATGCCCGTATTGGCCTACATTACTGCTATATCACATAGACCTTCCACCTTACCCTACTGCCCTAGATACTGCCCTGCCCTACTGCTATGTATTCCAAATGCCCTTCCCCATTATGTTGTCCTACCTGCCTATTTATTCATCTACTCTCACCTCCCAAACTTTCATATTGTCCTTTTGTAGTATTGCACTGACTAGTGGCCCATTAGTCTGCCTTGTAATTCCCATCTGCTCTGTGGTTTAATCACGTCTATTTTCCGATCTCACCACGTACTGCCTCTTCTCACCACGATCCTCCTCCTGCCGTCTTCTACTACACAGCATCTCTATTGACCAACACTGCTTTATCCCTACTGCTCTCTGTAAATGCCCTCCTCTAGATCGCTATTGACCTAAACTACTTTATCCCTACTGCTCTCTACTAGTGCCCCTTTCTAGATCTCTATTGACCCAAACTGCTTGATCTATTTTACCCCTTATAGATGTCCATTTCTAGATCTCTGTTGACCTGCACTACTTTATCCTTACTGCTCTCTATGAATGTCCTGTTCTAGTCTCAAAGTGTGGCTTATAGACATTTTCTAAGCGGGTCCTGGTGAACCGTTTCACAACTCTTCTATTTTCCAATGCCCTTCTGTACCGCCTATTGTCCTATTCCACCTGCTAATCCTCTTGGTATTGCTCTACAGCTCCCACTAATCTTTGACAATGCTCTATACATTGCATAAAGACGTTGCTTACGCAGTAGCGACCGCTAGAGTATGGCCTAAAATTGTCCTGAAATATTTAAGGGGACATACACCCTAGTGTGCCCCCTTGACAAACTCAAGTTTAAATTAACTTACAATGCTTTATACTACGGCACATCTTAACACCTAAACCTACGCAGCAGGTCAGGCACGCTGTACGTTTTATTTTATTGCTCTGCTCCACTCACCTGCAACGCTACCCTTCTACATTCTCCTACCTCACATTACCCATACATGTACCTTTAATCTCCTGTGGAGAAGTGTACCTCTCCACTGCCCTGCCCTCTTAACCCCGTCTCATACTGCCCTCTCTGGCCTCTTAACCCAATCTGTTACTGCCCTCTTATTGCCCTCTCTGCCCTCCTAATCCCATCTCATACTGCCTTCTCTGCCCCACCCTTAACCCTGTCTCCTACTGCCCTCTCTGCTCTCTTATCCCTGTCTCTTACTGCCCTCTCTGCCCTCTTCCTCCTGTCTTTTACTGCCCTCTTACTGCCCCTTTAACCCTGTCTCTTACTGCCTTCTCTGCTCTTACTGCTTCTCTTATTGCTCTCTCTACCCTTTTAACCACGACTCTTACTGCCCTCTCTCCCATCTGAACCCTCCTTGCTGCCCTCCTGCACTGTCCTCCTTCACTGCCCTCCCTCTGCCTGTTGCTTCCTCCTTTGTTTATACTGCAGGAGGTGGTGGCGGTGGTGGCGGTGGCGGTGGTGCTGCTGCCTACCTGGCGAACCCCACCTTGTGTCGGGTCACTGCGGCCTGCTCGCCGCTGGTGGGTGGTGCTGGGTGGTGCTGAGTGGTGCCGGCACCACCTTCATCAAGGGTGGTGGTCAGGTGGTGGTGTTAGGTGGTGCCCTCAAGGCTGACCAGCGCCTCCGGTCACCGCCGCTAGGTGGACTCACGCTCACAAAAACAGCGTCCTATGGGCAGCGCTGCTAATTTCCCCCTGTCTCTTTTCTCCACCATCCCCCCCTCCTCGCCCTCCCAATGCCCGGCTCCCATTCTGCATCCACTTGCAGCCTTCCCAGAGCTCTGAGCCCTCTGAGCCACCTTTTACAGGCAGCTTTCTTTGCCTTCATCTCCACCTTATTTCATCTCACAGTATAGCAGCTTATTATGATATGATGATTATCATTATTGTTAATATTATTATTATCATTATAATTATTATTATCATAATTAGTATTATCATCATTATTCCTATCATTATCAAATGTCCCTGTGGCTACTATGTTTTCTTCATCGAGAATTGCTATACATAGGTTTTACATTTGCAATATTTTTATTTTCATATATGGCTACCATTTCAGGTTCTCATTATGGCTACTATGCTGATAACATACACTGCTATTTCTGTCGAATACATTCAGAAATACCATTTCAGTGACCTCTTTACTGAACAACATGCATTTTCCCACCCTCTCTTGTGGTGTCTTGCACTGCTTATACACATTTTGGTATGGTAGTGATCATTCTCTATCTCTGGCCACCTCAATTCCTTCTACATTTGTCTTTTACGTCCTTTCTAATACCCACATTGATCCCTCCTTTGTTTCCCTTTCTCCTATTAATTGTACAATATTTTTACATTCCCTCTTTTATCATTCGCATCCTATTATTCCCTTCCCCTCTCCCTTTCTTTGATTCCCTCCATTTCCCCTATGTGATTCTCCCTCTTCCATCCCGTCCTCTCCCTTTTCATCTCCCTTCATTCTTCTCCTCCTTCATTCTTCAACTTGTTCATGTATTTCGTCACAGACCATTACTTGGATCTAACTCTCCTATTTCCACTTCCATCACAAATCATGTTTCTTAATCACTCTCATATCGCTTTCTCTCCTCCTTCTGATACCTCGGCCCTTTCCTTGTCCCCCTTACCAGGTGCCGCAAACCTGGTTGGTTTGTTTGATTTTACTTCCGGTCAATTATTTCAAGGTTCAGCTTTTTCTCCCTGCTTTTGCACCACTAGGGTGGTGGTCGAATGAAATTAATTTAGGTAGTAATCTCACTCTCCATATAGTAGTAAGTCTACTACTGCTGGGGATGAGGGAGAAAGGTGGCTACACACCAGACCACATAGACATGGTATGAGAAGTACTGGCTTTTGATATATCAGTAAGTTTACCACTGCTGGGATGAAGAAGACAGGTGGCTGAAATGGGAGTCGAACCCACATCCATGGGATTAGGAGTCCAGTGCTTTAACCACTGAGCTAACCTCCCGCCCGCTCCTGCCCAATGCCTTCAGGCTCTGCCATGTCCAGGCGTCTCCACTCCTCCAGTGACTCAGTGCAGTCAGGGAGCGCTGAGAAAAGAAACCTCGGCCTCAATGAGTTTCTGGGGTGGGTTTTACCCGCTACCGAGGCCAGAGTCACATCTAAGCAAGGCACTTTAACCGGTGTCTCCGTAATCCAAATTAATTTCATCAACCGCGGCGTCAAACGGCTCCACCAGCGGCGCCCGGGGCCCATAACCAGGTGAGGCGGGCGCCTACAGCCCGGCCTGCCCGCTTCACAGCCCCGTGTGGAGCAAAGAAATGATAACTCAAAACGAAAGAGAGAGAGAGAGAGAGAGAGAGATTAAATTGAAATAAAGGACCATTTCATCCTCCTCAGGTATCATGCTCATCAGCTTTAAGCACCGCCACTCATTAACACTGGAGAGAGGGTGCTGAGGGTTCTGCATGAAGGTGGTTTATCCGCGGTTACTGGAGGATGTCAAATAGAGCGGTAGGTGTGTAAGAGGAGACTTAAGTAGCTTTTTCAGTCCTGAAGATGTAGGGCCTGAAGATGCCTGGAAGCATTGCTATGTTGGGTCTGAAGATACCTTAAAGCATTGCCATGTAGGGCCAGAAGGTGCATGGAGGCATTGCCGTGTAAGCCCTGAAAATGCCTAGAGGCATTGCTATGTTAGGTCTGAAGATACCTATAGGCATGGCCATGTAGGGCCTAAGGATGCCTGGAGGAATTGATATATAGGGCCCGAGGATGGTTGGAGAAACTGCTATGTAGGACATGGATATATTTGGAGGCATTGCCGTGTAGGGCCTGGAGATGTGTGGAGGCATTGTCATGTAGGGGCTGAAGATGTGGGGAGGCATTGTCATATAGGGGCTGAAGATGTGTGGAGGCTTTGTCATATAGGGGCTGAAGATGTGGGGAGGCATTGTCATATAGGGGCTGAAGATGTGGGGAGGCATTGTCATATAGGGGCTGAAGATGTGAGGAGGCATTGCAGTGTAGGGCCTGACGATGCTTTCAGGAATTTTTCGACGTATTGTTTCAAATAATAATAACTGAAAACTCGAATAAGAAATTATCTATCTACTTTCATGATTTATTTCACTATATGTAGAATACAATGATGATATTCTAATTCACTGTGGTTTAGAATATTGTGCTAGGATTTCCATGGTTGTAAAATGTATGACACCAGTGCATGTAGGTTCAGATCTCTTGGGGGTCACTACAAAGTGAAGCCCAGGAAGACAGCAGTTTGTTTTCCATTTACAAACTACCATCGCATATAGAATATGGAGATTTATTCTTGTTCATGTGAATATATTTTGTTTTTATTTAGACACATTTTAGGACAGAAATACCTCCAATTGTTATGTAAGTGAGATATTTGGGGATTACTGCACTTGTAAAACGAAAATATAGCCTTAGAATAAGTCTGGTGTGTACTGATACTACACTCTGCTGGATAGTTACCTGCATGCTGAAATTACATCACAGACTAGACCACCTTGTGAAAATAATCTTCTAATTTGTATTCACTGAGACGTTTAAAAGATCCCTCTCTTGAACATGAGATATCAGACTAAATACGTTGGCAACACAATAGCCCTAGTATCAGTGGACACAGGCCACAATCTAAAACCATCCCATTAATAGTAGACACGGCAGGCAGGCGGTCGTACGACACACGTATGACTGTGAGTGTGTGTATCATGATACACCCTTATAAGACAGGCCCCCGCTGAGCGCTCCCCTCGATGTACACCACTTGATCTCCACACAGAGCACCAAATAATGAATGACATAAAAATTAGACGCAACCCCAGCTGAGGGCGCGCCTCTAGAGTTACCTGCCGAGGGCATTGTGTGGCTGGACGCTTAATACCCTTGAAACCTGGCCGTAGTCGTGACATCATGTTATTGCCTTATTGTTGTCAGAATCTGCTCGGCCAACTGCAGGCAGGTCCGGACCACAGTGTCCACACTATTTGTGAGTTACACGTTCATCACGTATTTTTCTCCATAGGCTTAACGTTAGCAACTCATACTCCACGGCTATGAAGGTGTGATACCAAATAATTCAGTGATTTATCTTATCAATTAATTATGTTATACGGGGTGAGATTTGTTCCCACTATATGTGGGTTACATGTTTCTCACATATTTTTCTCCATAGGCTTGACTTTAGGAACTCATTCTCCACGGTCATGTAGGTATTGTACCAAATACTCCATGGATGATTGAATGATTTATTCTATTGATTTATAATGTTATACTGTGGCCACGTGATAGATTTTGAAATGGACGCACATGATACTATTACTGGTCCTTTATTTTTTATATGAGCTTGACTGTTGATAGATGTTGTTTTCACTGACCACATGACATATTTTGGACTGAACACAAAATAAAACATTGTTAACCTTTTGTGTTTTAACGTCTTCCAAGACGCAAGGGTAAAATTGACAGCTAGACAACACATACTTCACACTATTATATACTTTGTTTTTCATAAAATTCTCTTAAAGAAAGAGAGGAGAGAGTAAGCTCTACTTATTTACCTATCTGAGAGGCCGGAATGCCCCGAAGGAGTCATTTGCATATCTAAGATCCTAAAGTGTGTTGCAAATTCTCCGTTAACACTAAAAACGTTCATGTCCTTCTGACCAACAATACAGTGTTTCTGGCATTCTAGCTACTTAAATACTGTAGTTAGTAGATTAAACATAGGATCGCTCAACGTTGGATAAGACATTTGTTGCCAGGATATCCTATTGTTCTTCTAGGGAAAGTGTACATGTACTCAGACAAAGTGAAATTATCAACTGAAAAAAGAGCTTTGGTTATTATATGAAAAACAAAAGTTTTACCGGGTAAGATGAAATCAGAAACCCAATCGATAAAAAAAAGATTGATCTGCACTTCACCTCGTTTGACGGACTAAATTATTTTCATCTCATCAGTCTCCTTCTAATTATCTTCGCCTGGTATAGATGTTCACAGGCAGAACATTAAGAACTGGTATGCAACAGGCTTGCGCGTACGGTAACTCATACTCAACAGGCGATAAACAGATACACATGTCCAGTTTAAGATAAACTCAGAAACATATTCACGTTTGGTCTGAGTCTCCGTTCGCCATTTATTTGGGGGTGCTTTGTAATATTAACTTGGCTATTGCCTCATTTATATTCCTGCATGCTACAAACTCGATGGCGAATGTGGACACCGACCAAACACTCATCAGTTTCTTTTCTAGTCTCATACATGATACACATGTTTTATATATGTGATACACATGTTTTATACATGGAGTTTTTTTCAACTCTCCAATTTCCACTTTCATCCCAAAAGGATCTCTTAATCCCTCTCATATCGCTTTCACTCCCCCTTCTTATACCTCATCTATGTCCATTGTCCCCCTTCCTAGATACCTGGTTTCCGTATGATTTAACGTCAAGGCAATCATTACAAGTCCTTTCCAGACTTCCTCATAATTCAGCTTTTCTCAATCGTTTTACACCACAGGGACGGTGATCGAATCTATATGATACATTCAGGTAGAAATTTCACCCCTACACATTAACTGAGGTGAGAGTTATTTTACTTTCCACACGACATAGACATGGTATGAGAAGGACTAGCCTTTTGAGAAAACAATAATTCTACCACCGTTGGGGATGAAGGAGAAAGGTGGTTGCACACCTAACCACACTGGTATGGTATGAGAAGGACTGGCCTTTGATATATCAGTGAGTTTACTACCGCTGATGAGAACGAAGAAGAAAGGTAGCTGCATTGGGACACAAGTACCATAACCTTGGGGCTAAAAGCACACTGGCTTAACCACTGCGATAAGTGGCCACACAGGGAGAAAGGTGGCTGCCCAAGACACCACATACACATGGTATTAGATATGAGAACAATTGGCCTTTGATATAGCAGTAAGTCTACCACTGCTGTGGGGAAAGGAGAAATCTTCTGCTGTGGAACTCGCACCCTTATCATTAAGAGTCCAGTGCCTTAACCACTGAACTAACTCCCCAGCCCTATACATGGAGTAACGCAAACTTGTGTTGAATATTAGTTGAGCGTTAGGCGTAGTTCTACTATATATATACACAACATGTATGTAATGGCACAGAAAATACCTGCATAACCGGTCACAGAAAATACCTGCATATGGAGGTCTGGATAAAAGTCTTATAAAGACTGCACTGAACACGATGGTAACGTGCCCACAACACAAGTACCCACCGCCCTGTAGCGCTGCATATTGTACTGAACCGAACTGATTCAGTCCAAAAAGAAATCAAATTAGCGTTCACTGACGGTGGCATTGTGAAGCGCAATGAGGCAGCATACAAGAACTATCTTCTGTACATACGGGATTAGAGGCGTAGGGTAGAAGGAGGTTTTTGCAACCATTGACTACCCTGATGAGACTAGATTATCAGATTTGTTGCATTATAGGGTCACTTATTTTACTCGTAAAGTGAAAAGTTTACCTAGAGTAATTGCTCTCCGCCTTAAAGTCCTACAGGGTAGCACTGCTATTTGCATAGTTAATTGGATGTAGCAGAGTGTAAAGCTCGGGTCTATTCATCCCTATCGTGACCAGGTAATGGTTTCTCTGAGAAGAAGGTAATCATCAAAATTATCTTTATTTATTAGTAAACAAATTGAATTGGAACAGTCACCAATTCGGTAAGTCTCCTCCTTCCTGATGTTAACAGTTCGGCTGCCACGCTTTGAATGTCATAGAACTTTACCCCTGTCATTGCTCAGCTGTAGTTCCTAGAGTATCCATCCGTATGGGGACAGACCGCTCTACCAATGACAATCTGAGTAGTCATGAGTGGCCCTCCTGCCATGTATGACAGACCAGAACGGGTGCTCAATTGGAACAAATTAAATATTTGCTGTTTTTTTCCCCAACGGAATGACACTTACCCAAAACACCACCAAGCGAGTTGAGGGAAGGAATCCCAACCGGTGGGGCGACTTTTACACACTCATATTGGCTGTTGTTACGACATGTTCAAATCCCAAGATTATCATTCCTGAGCGGAATGGGAAGTAGTCACAGTTCGTGAGTTTGACAAAACATTTCTGTTAATTATTTGCGCTCCCTGAACATAATGGAGATGTTTCTATAGGTTCCTTCTTTTAGTAATAATGTCTCACAATCCTAGCCAGCGAAAGAAAAGCCTCCCTTTCCATCCAACAACAAATGAAGAACAAATTCACAAAGGCAGCAAGGGAAAAACCCACATGACCCCTGCCTAATTTTTCATCGTCTCTCTCGGAAAGTAAAACATTCTTAGAGACATTTTAGTTGTTGTAGAAACCATGCAATTGTTTTACGCTGTATTTAAAGAAGAGGGTATCAGGGCTTTGATGTCTACTGTTTAGCGGATCTGCACGGATAAAAACACCCGTGCTGATTTGGTGATGCACGCGTGGTTGTTGACATGCGTATTTAAATTGGGATGCTAATGATCGATGCCTGAACACACAACATGTTATCACATATGAACAACTACATTGGTCACTATATTTTAGTTTTATTTGTGTGATTTTACGTCTGGTCAACTATTACATGTCCTTCCCCAACTTGATCAAGGTTCAGCTTTTTCTCGCTACCTTTACACAACAAGGGTAGTGGTCGAATCTATGAGATGAAATTGGGTTAAACTTTCGCCCTTACACATTTACCGAGATAAGAGATCCTCTAGTTCCCACACCACATAGACATGGTATCAGAACGACTGGCCTTGGTTATAGCAGTAAATCTACTGCTGCTGGGGATGAAGGAGAAAGTAGGCTGCAGTGGGACTCGAACCCACAACCTCGCTTTAACCACTGACCTCTCTCCCCACCTTCTTGTCACAATGTGATATGCACCTAGTCACATACGAGTCTCCTTTATGGAGGTAGGTATTTGGTTATTGCTACTTGAGGCTACTCAATTAAACACCAAGGGCCATGCGTACGCAACTTGGCATTTGGGTACAGATCAGGACAAGTTACATCGTCTTAAACCTATGACAGGTAATGCCTAAACGTAAAGCCCTACCCAAAGTGGCTGCGTTAATATTCTATAGCTGAAATACTTGACCTTTATGTACCTATCGGGTATAGTCATATACGCTGGTGTTTGAATTGACAAAATCAACCGAAACTCTAGGTCCAATAGGCTTTACAATGGCTTTAGACCACGCCCCTTGACTTATGGTTGACAGACGGACTCACAATGAGCTTCATCTAAGAACAACTTATCTTGGATGTGAGAATTGTACTTTGCTGTCCTCCCACAACTTTGTCTAAAACTATTTACAATTCAAATAGTAACAGTAACCATAGGAGACATATAATGAAATATCCAGACCTATAACTTAAGAAGTATAGCATGTGTCATGATAACAGTCAGGAGGAGGGGCCTATTCGGTGCTCTGTACTGAATAAGTAAAACTCATTAACAGTAATCACTTTCTGAGAAAAACAAGACTACAGCCTGAATTGACAATTAGTGGCAATCCGTGACGATCTGCCATAAAGAGGAGGTCTAAGTGCAATTACAATATTAATGGCGCACCGAGGTAATTAGAGGTCTCTACCTTGCATTGGGCGAGTCAAATAGCAGTGTGTGAGTAGTTCGCCAGCCACTCACGCCTTAGGGGCTCCACTGAGAGCAGCTCCTGGTGCTGCACTGAGGAGAGTTCACCGACCACGCACCGCCCTGAGAGGTCAGGCGTTACGTAACATGGGGTCTGTGGTGCTACACGCTCTGGTGACGGTGTCGAGAAGGTTTAAAACCAGACAGCATTCTCGAGATCAAATCTGCAAGTGAATCTATCACTTTCAACACTTATTGAGTGATGGCTGAGAGTGGTTTAGGGCCAGTGTTCTACCAAAGGCCCGTTTCTATTGGCCGACAAACATTGTGAAGATTTTTGTGTTCTCCTAATAGCCTATTTCCATTGGCCATCACCGATATACAGTCAGGAACCACCGACTGACCGTAGCACTGCTGACGCCAAATGGAAATAGGCTATTAGGAGAACACAGACAATCTACACAGGGTTTGTCGGCCAATGGAAAAAGGCCTTTAGAATAACACACACATACCTGAATTAATAACCGTTAATCACACACAAAAAAAGAAACGTAGGTTAAATCTGATTGTATTCTATGATTGACAGATGTAATAAGATTTATACAGTACCATGTGATCATTCTGATTGAAAGGAGATCACATTATTTATTGCTGTAAGGTGACTTAACCATAAAACTCATATGATACCATCACACAGAAAAATCATCATTAACTCACTGAGTCTGCAGGAATTACTACTCATAAAACAACAGTATTGACTAAACACATGCATAAGAACATTGGACAAGAAATAAAACGTGTATCATATTTGCCTAGTAGAGACACTTCAGACAGCTATGGTCATTTACAAAAACAAATTAGCTACTAACATTCACTGTGCTGCTTCATGATATTTCCCCGTTAATGTCTCTGTAACAAACATCCTTGTTACTGTTGATATTTAGTTCAAATATTCCTTAACCTTGCTCAATAACTGTCAACCACCCATTTTGATGGGCATATGAATATATAATACTGACACCGTATGGTATATCCAGAATGAGACTTGAATTTAATAATGTGAGACCTGATGTGCGTAGTGTGACGTCACTGCGCGTCTGGTCAGACGCCGACCTCTTACTGTTGTCGTGTGCCTGCGCAGTCTCGCCTTTCACTCATTGTCTGACTTATAGCAGGAGTTGTACAACAAGAACCGCAGTATATATACGCCACAGTCACATCTGATCGTCATATGTTATAGATCCACCCAGCACCAGTTACAATGTTGCTATATAAACCTTGTTTCTATTGGCCAACGAGAACGGCAGAGTTTTTTTTTGTTTTCTTTATTCAGTTTCAAGGTAAACCATCACCCTCATTATACATCCTGTCGTGATAACAATAAGTAATAAAATTAACAACAGACAGTAGCAATAGGGCAATAAAGTTGGAGAAGAGCAGAGAGAGGTTTACAGCAAAGGACGTACATTCCAGGATTAACAGCACTGATAGAATTTACACAGAAAAAAAATAGATAGACGAGTTACTCTAAAAGCCTTTTGGCGGTGCCACTGAATGTATGTCGGTATCAATCTATCAGTGAAGGTGCATCATATGCACAGTTTCTACTGTATTTTTCTAGGTACACAAAATTTTACTGTGAGGAAATCTGTGGTGCTGGCCTTGTTACATAATATATGAAAAACGTATCTGGGAGCATTCTCTGAAGGTCTCGTTTCCCTTCAACGATCTGATGTTGATATAGCAAAAAGGTCATATATCGGTGGTTCCCGAATGCAGATCGGTGCCCAATTATTGGCCATGGGCTTTGACTTATTACCACGAACAAAGAAGAAAACCAAGTGCCCTACCTACTCGGTGAGGATGAGAAATAGCGACGAGTTATTTTAAATACATACTTGCAGAGATGTCATGCTAGGAAATAGTTTTCATGAGGAATTTACTGCCTCTTAGAGACTGAGAAAACACGTAAAACACACCTTTATTAGCCATGGAATGGGGCTGGGTGTGTCGGAAGATTTGAACCACTGTTTCACTGGCGTGAATGAGGCCCAATTCATTCTCTTTCTGTTTTACACAAGCACCAATCATTTTATAAACTGAAAATAGAATCAAGGATTTCCCATGAGAAGAGGAAACCTGCCATCTCTGTAAGTGTGATACTGGAAAAAATGAAGATGAGGAAAATATAAAAGGCCAAGATAAGGGTGAGAACATAGCCTCTGTTGCATTGTATGGAAATATAGAGTTATGACATGTGGCGATAACAGTAATCTGAAGATTTTCTGATGCAATGAACAGAGATGTGACGTTTATCAACGAGAGAAGCCGAAAAGACGACTAGCAACTATTAGCCCTTTCAGGCCTTTTGAAGCCTGGGGGTATAACCGTGCTATTGATGCATGATGCCTCCAGGCATCACCGCATAAGAGACGCATGATGATTGAGGCATCATTTCTCCAATATTTATAATATTGTTTTAGCACGTGAGGTAGGCCAGTGGATTCTCAAGGCTCTAAGCCTACTTCGTTTGGAATTCTTCTCCATAGAGCGTAGTGAGAGTACAGAAAACGACTTAGAGAGTGTGAGATCTTATGAGAGGGGTTTACCCTTGATATACTGCCTGAAGAAGTCTGATTACATTAGACCAATCGTCGCAAATTCTAAACAGCTTCACCCCACCTATCACGATGTCCTACAACCCCCAATAAAAACTTTTAAAAAATTAACTTGACAGTTTTTTTATGGATTACAAATACAAATTGATATACTTTATGGACACCATTCATTTATTCCATTTGTGGGGACACTTTGAGGACTGTAGACAAATAAAAGCAGTATTAGCCCCTTCTGGTAGGACAAAGCAATGTGGAAACTGCCGGAGACTGCCCTGTGACATTCCCGTGGGCATGCCAACAAAATTATACGATAAATTTGGCGGCGTGCTCCTCGAAATCTCTAAAAACATTAGAAAGTTGAGGTATGAATTTATGATTTACAGGAAGTTTCAAATTTGCATTTCTTAAGAACATGGACTACAGAGGTCAGCCATGCAAACGTCACAATTGATTCTTCTGTCTGCCGTAGTATATCTGTACTGTGAATGATGTGCGGCTGATACAGGGTTTAATGTTGAAGGGTTTACTATAAAATGATTAAGAATCGTAGGCTACAGTACGAGTTCTGAGTATCAATGCTGCCTGCTATCTATGATTGTCGCTTATGGGAAGTGTGGGTGATGGGGGTGGATGGCTAAATGAAACACAGCATGGAAGGAATAACAAGAAACAAACAAACAAACAAACGAAAACGAAGCAACAAAAGATCAGACAAAGTAACGCAAGACATGACAGAGACCTTAAAACAATACGAAAAGAAGAAAGAAAGCAATGCGATATTCTCAAAGGCACCGGAGATTCACACAACAAGTGGCGACGACAAATTGAGAGAAAGCGGCTCGGTTTTTTGCTCTGACGGTCGAGGTTTTTGTCTTTCTCTTTTTGTTTCACTCCTTGTCGTGAATGCCGTGATTCGGCTGAGTGAAGCCGGGCGTTTGGCCTCCATTAGATTAGGCCACGGGACAATGCCCGAGACGCGTTACATCTTACCTTCCTATCCAAGGCCGGATATTACTCAGATAATAGTATAGTGCTGTGAATCTGCTCTCGCCTTAAGGATGTACGTCTGCTATTAAACAAACGCTACTATTTATGAGAAATGCCAGACAGCCTATGAAGGTAGGTCGATGACCTAAATGTCCCCTCAGGTACCAGGGATTGGTACACTTTATAGTGTTTAGGCACCAGATCTGGACTACATTTTGTTCCACTACTATCTACTCAACCCTTTTGAAGATCGGAGAGCCTGATGATCAATTAATGCGCTAGCACTTGTGATGCTCAACATATAATTCAATGTATAAGCATGAGGCTTTATTTCCCTGAAACATTTCAAGTTTTCTCTGAGGCCAAGGCAATTTGATACAAAAACTAAAAGAGTATTCCACTCCCACTATTCCAGCCCCGTATAATGCCGAGTTCAGTATTTTGGTCTATGTTTTTCTGCTGTTCTCGTAAAGGATCAAAGTCTTAAGTTTTCATAAGACGTTTTCGAAATGCGAATCTAACTCGTGCAAAACGTATCGAAAGTGATTTGGCATTTTAATTTGAAAGGGGCTAGCTACCCAATATATTTTAGTGAGGCATAACCACCTCTGTATTTCTGTCGGACAACAACTACGACAAATGAGCATATAGATTTACATAAATAAAGTGAAGTTAACGATCTCAGTTCAGAACACCTGTTGGAACATCACAATACAGGGATTACTGAGTATCGCACATTACTACGCCTACTGGCATGACATTAAAGTAACAGTATCATTCAACGTATAAAGGAAAAATAAAGCTGCTAGTTACAATTACAATTGCGAAAAAAGCACACCCAGAAATGGCATATTCAGGAGTCATATCAAAATTGCAGAATGCGTGGAACATCGATGTATAGTGGTTTAATTTTTTAAGGATACTGTTTAAGATGTATTTACAAAGAAGGTTTATATATCTAGACCACGCCATGCCTTTGGATAGTCCGTACTCTCTCTATATATATACCAAGTGTAGTGACTTTTGCTAAAAGGCAATTGCGGTTTTGTTGCCCTCCCACATGATTAACGCAATAAAAAGGCAATCAGCGATTCCGCTCAGCTATATCGAGCAACGAGATGAGTATATAAAATAGAAGTGTCACTATATTTGGGGGACGATATAAAGTTGTATTATGGCCTATAATAGGAGATCGGGCAGGGTGGTATATTTCTAGTGGCGATGCACTGATGTATCGTGATATATCCACATGTCCAGGAATGATGTCTCTGGGTACTGCATTGTGTCAATGCTCCTATTTATGATTGCTCAGTAGGATCTCAGGCTACATAATGCATTACGCAAGCCATGTTTCCTACTTTGTGATTCACAGGGATTATGCAATGAACGTTATTTTTCCTTTCTATGGAAACCGATGAAGAATGCTATTTCCTTTTCTACGGTCACACAATTTATCTCGCAACATCTATCCCATTTCGCCGTAATTCTAAACCTTTTACAGCTGTCCTCATAAAGAGCTACACATTTCCAATGCAAGATAAATACCATAATCCTAGAACAACACCAAATCCACTTAGTGAACAAAAGAAATATCAGAATAAGGAAAAATAGCCAGTGTAAATGCAAGACTATGAATATGCGAATGACGTAATGTGTCTCGGATTTCGGGTTGTTACATCTAGGAATAAACCTTTACAGGATATGTGTTATTCTAACAGCCTCGGGTAATTTGATTTTGGATTTAATTTTTGATCTAATTCCTGTTACCTTCCCCTCATTAAAGTGCGATATTGACGTCCTAAGTGCGCTGTATCATTGGTGGGGTGCTTATGTTATCAACAGATCAAGTCAAGTAAACATAGAATGAAAGATATTTATATAGAATGACCTGGCCATGCTGTACATGCTAGGAAACGAGATAGGGAGTCGTTGAATTTACGGAGCAAGGCCTCTGGCTGAGTTCCGTGAATAACATTGATTCTCACCGAGCTCTGTAGCATGTTCTACCATGACTAATTTTTCTATACATATTTACCCGAATTTAATCATATTTTATTATAAATTGGTATAGACACCATGATGAAGTGAAGGCCTACATTCCACTAATGTTTCAAAATGTTCGGTATAACAGCATACGTAAAAGAGTGCAGCACAGAATTCATACTGTATAGAAAGTAGCAGTATGCATGTTTAAAAGTACTGCATGCATATATGGATATATATGGTAAGGTGCTTCATCTCACCCCTGGTATTTTGGCCCCATAGGCTTAACTTGGGAACTTGTTTTCCATGCCCCTTCGAGTACTGCAGTCTGTTCTCCATGGTCTATAGATATCCTGTGTGCACAAGGGTGAGATCAATACAGAACTCATTTTCAATGATTTTGGTCTAAGTCATTCTCCAACTCGTTTGAATGCTGCGCGATGTTCAATCGGCTTCACCTCATTCATATCACTCTGCATCAAACTTGGTTTCTTCTTTAGTATTTGCTGTACACATATAATTTATGGAAATACATATCTATATAGGATTCTAATTTGAGGATACCATATGAATACAGTGTATAAATAAAGAATTACTGTATACCCATGATGTATATATACTGCAGATATGCACCACCAATTCCCTTCTAATTATGTTGCTTGTACAGCATGGTCACAGCGTTCTATACAGTGACAACATAAATAACTAACATGGCAGCTTTCAGAGCAATTTTAACGCAATTAATGTGAGTATAATGTAAAACGCTAGACAGGCTATGTAGGTGTCAGTTTCTAATTGAGAGCAGGCTCTGTGTATATCAGTACGAGGAGAGTACACCACACAAGTACCCCTCTACGTCTAATCCGCACCTGGCCAGGTGAGAGAGAGACCCTCCAGTGTTCACAGCCACAGGTGTATCAACCTTATCCTCCAGGTAAGTACCTGGAGACTAGTACTGATAACAAACCCCTCCATACCTCACCCGCCAGCCACAACACACCTCGCCCCACTCCAGGTGTGCTAGCTACACCAGTCCCCACTAGGGAGCTCTCCGGGGAGACCCAGGAGGGGTGTCAGAAGGAGGAGAGGGTGTGAGGGGGAGGGTGGAAGCCAATCAGTCCTCCCAACCCCCCTCCCCCCGTTCACACGGTCAGGTGAGAACCCCTCCTCCTGCCACCACCCCCTCCCCCCGCCCCGGGGGACTCCGCGGCCCCTGGTCAATCGCCGGGGCTACACTCCACCCCGCCCGGCCCGCGAAAACCTCTTCCACGTCCCTCAATAATTCACAGCAGCCAACACCAAATTCCGTAAGATCCCTTGAAAGTTGGTTAGAGTTTTTTTTTCTGTTCGGGTCTGTGTCCTGTGTGTATGCGTTTCTTTTTTTGTGTGAGGGCGGTCGGCGACGGGCTGTCTGTGGTCTTTGTCTCTCTCTGTTGGCAATGAGGGTGTGAATAGTGTGTTGTTGGTGTCTCCGCGTCAGCACTATAAATCCTAACCTGCCGTTCCTTCCTGCCGAGTGCTCTGTCTCAGCTTAGTCTTCTCTTTTCATCACCACTTCAGTCCAAACAGTAGGTATTTTCGACCGAAACCTGGCCCTCTCTCGTTCTGTATACCTTCCACCTATTTGTATGTCCTGCCCCATCTTTATCTCCACCACTTGTCTATCTGCAGTTTTCCAGGGGTGTTGTAGTGGGACCAGACCCAGTGCGAATTCCATACAGTTTTGCCTTTTATCCTTTAAAATTTGTGTCTGTTAGGATGCCTCGATAATAATTCATATATACTTTCATTGTTCCTCATTCTGTTCGATCTTTCACCTCAACACTTCTCTAGAAGTGAACCTTCTCTCCATCTCTATATGAAGGAGGCAACGTGCACCATTCAGAAGGACAACCTCGAGTTATCATAATAACTGTGACAATATCTGCGCCTTAACCATATCACACATCCTACATTGAATCTCAATGTAATACGAGCCTCCCTGCTACTACAGTGAGAAATGCCACCATGACTCTGTGACAGAACCCGAGGTGACCCAACACGGTTTCTCTCTGCTTACTCCAGTTCTATAAAAGGACAACACTCACAGCTAAGATCAGGTAGATCAGTGATAACCATTAGGTACGCTTAGGAACTGAACTCCAGATCCAGAAATAGGCATTCCGGTGAATAAACCGACTGAGCGTTTAATCTATGAATTGCTATGAACTCACGACCGGAAAATACTTGCCCCGACGCGGTGAGGGTGTACGAGTAACAATTCACAGATTAAACACCTGGGGAGTGTTTTTTCAGACAGCGACGTCTTTATTACTTGTGATCGAAAAAGAGAGGCCGTTTGGGAGACCAATATAGAGATCATGACAGCAAAGCACTCCATAGACGCGATCACCATTGGCCTCTTATGATCACTGGCTTTGATGAAACAATTCTTATGAATAAAATGTGTGCAAAATAATTCAATTAGGGATAGAGGTATGACATCCATATAGTATCCTCCACTGCAAATATCTTTTGATTTTGATAAGTTTTATTATGAATACCATACATGTATGATAAGTCTGACCCTGTCATTGTTTTGGAGACCATTTGGACTAAATGAACCAAATGATGATGACTCTGGAACATGAAATAGTGTCCAAGACCTCCCAGCTATTGTTATGACCATTTGTCTATCGGACATGATGCCCTCAAAATGGTCGCTAACTGATCACCATTAATGATTGTCATGACTGAGAAAAACCTCACTGGTCTTTTTTTCCCTCCATCAAACACATTGAAATATTCTAAATTCATAAAAATTTACCTTTAAGCACCCTTTGAAGTCTTATTTGGGAATTCAGAGCTGTTCCGTATATCAGCGTTCGGCACAGTAGGCTATACATGATTTTTACGATGAAGAGAGTGCATTTCAGTAAAAGAACAATCTTCACAGATGTATAATAAAGGAGTGTACCTAATGTGCAATGTGCCTAGCAGTGGAAGGCAGTGTTAAAGGTATTTAACTATCACCTCCCAGGTTCTGTTCTTCAAATCATTCTTGAAAAAGGTAGTGATGCCAACCCTTCTCAAATCCATATTCCCAGAGAATGGAAATCAATAGCATCTGATCAGGTTTCAGGATGCTACTATACTTGAAAACAGACAAAAGTAGTAACACAGATTATCTACTGAATAACTTTTATGTATTATTAAAGAATAGTAAAACCTTAAACTTTGTTTCTGTTGTTTGTTGGTTCTGTGAAACATCCTAGAAAACTCTTTCCAATATTGATTTGAGGGACACTACCCTGAAAAAGTTGGAGGGGGGGGGGGATTGAAAAACTCGTTTTCACGTCTGGACACATAGCATGACCCAATAATATTGGTGTACTAGCGTATTTATCTATATGGTACTTTTGCCTTGGGCCATCGATAAAGTAGGTACGTAAAGATTCTGACACCACCTTGCAAAATTAAATTAAAGAAGGGACGTAGGCAAAAAGTCCTAGATTTTTGACCACCCGCCCCTTCACTGCGTACATGACTTGGTTTCGGGTAGGACGCTCTACCTGCAGCTCTACATAGCTCCCTAGCCGGTGTTATGCGAAATTCAGGTATCAATCGTACGGAGAATAAAGCTGCAGCTGTATGCATGTACAGAGGGTCAGTCAAACTCAGTCAATGGTTAAAGAGTGATGGCACAGGAATCCGTTTTTTGCAGCTGGAAGTGGTAGCGGAAAGAAGGTATCACTTCACTGATTCTATCTGATGAGCATATTTCTCTTTACGATCTGCATGGAGAATGATAACAGCAATGAGCAATGCGTAAAACTGGGGCCTGTGTTGTTACTTCTCAAGCATCACGCTCATGCGCAGATATATACTTCTGCTAGAAGTACCAGATTTTTACACACACCGAAATTTTCCACTACACCGACAGTCCAAATTTAAAGAATATTAATCGGTTAGTGAAAACCTGTCGTCTGTTTGGTCACTCTTCAAACATCACGCCTTTATAGTTTATACTTCCGTAAGAAGTACCGGATTTTCACAGATCCCGAAACTTAGCAGCACACCGGCCATGTTTGTGGCTCTGTGAGTGGACCTGCCGAGGCGGCGCCACCCGTCTGACTGAGACTTCCCCCTGTGAGACTTCAGGTATGTCTGACGTGTCCGCCACAGGTGGCCCGCGAGCTGCTCACCCAGCTACTCACCAGCGAACATTTCCCGCCGGCCAAAATATCATCTCCCCGACATAGTTTCCAACTTGTTGCGGCGCGGGGCGGGCGGGGCGGGGGGCGGCGGGCGGTACCCGAGGTGTGCACGGGTGCATGTCCCCCGGCGGCCGGCGGCAGACAAATGGCGCGGCCCGCCCTGGGGGAGCCGCTCGGGGAGAGGCGACCGAGCAGCTCCGAGCACCTAACGAGACCCAGGCCGCGCTTACCGCTCTTACACACGACAAACTCGAGTCAAAATAAAAAATGGCCTGCGAGGTGAAAGAGGGGAGTCCAGTCGACAAGTAAACGAGAGGTGTTGGCGGCCTGCGGGCGTGGGCAGGGTCCAGGGACTTGTTGAGTTCCGAAGAGATGTTGGGTCATTTTCTGAAAGCAATGCCTTACAACTGGGAGTCCTTTGGGGTGACAAGGAGGGTGAACATTGACTTTAAATTATCACCAAAAGATGAAAGAAATGAAAGAAAAAGTTTATATTTC
The DNA here is from genome assembly GCA_950022655.1 of Alentia gelatinosa. Taxonomy (NCBI): domain Eukaryota; kingdom Metazoa; phylum Annelida; class Polychaeta; order Phyllodocida; family Polynoidae; genus Alentia; species Alentia gelatinosa. The sequence continues at coordinate 22,483,468 of OX465589.1, read as the reverse complement.
ATTCACATGTCTATATTTGTGGTGCCAGGTGATCTACTTCTTCAAGGTCGCTATAGAATCTGACAGTATTTCAGTGAGGTTTTTAATTAGGAAGCTGTGTAATAAATATGGCTGACGTCCGAGGGACATGGAAGTGTAGAGTGCCACTAGCGGACTAAAGAAGACAATTCTTTATTCCGGAAGTAATCAAGGCGCTGTTGGAATTCTTGAATATCATCCCAAATCAACTTCCCATGCCCTAGAGGAAAGGTAGAATGCAGAAATTTTACGTACCATTTTTTTGTGGTGCTTTATCAGTTATTTTGATATATAAAGGGGTACAAATCCAGCAAAAAGTAGCGAAAGTATGTGAACAAATAATTCAATAACCATCCAAATTGAAAAAAATGGACTTGAGCATGTAACAAAGTAAGATAAGATACAATCAATTGATAAGATGCTTGCTCTAATTACAGTGGTGTTTATAACTGCATATTTAGAGAACTTATTGTGTCTTCGTGTGTAGAAATGAATACAGCAGGTTTTCCCTTTGCTACTGTATTATCATATCCATCTTTTTTTTATTTATTTTTTTTTATTCAAGAATCAGACAGTACAGTTCACCCTGAATAGGCGTTTTTAAACGTATGTCTTGACATATTTGGTTCAGCTTACAATTTTCAATCTCTCGGAGGAGGTTTTTCTTATATGACAAACGAACAAAAATAGACAGAGAACAACATGACAGGTCAAAACAGTGACCCGCCCACAGACATACAGACAGACATACAGACAAACAAATAAATAAATAAATAGTGGTGGTTGGAGTATTAGCGTTCACGACCATAAAGCAGGATTTTCATCTAGAAATGCCTTTATCTGTATTTTGTAGAAAGTAGTATCTTTTGCTTCCTGGATGTTGATTTGTAGCCTGTCCCATAGTTTCACACTTTGGTAAAAGGGTGAATTTTGATATCTTTGGGTCTTTGGTCGTTCTAGTTTTAGATTTATCTTGTGGTCCTTACGGGTTAGTTGTTGATCTTTAATGACGATGTGTTCGGGGTCATCTGACCACCAGAGCATCAACATTAAAAGCTGAATCTGTCTCCTATACTTTAGTGGTTTCATTTTACATATTGCATACAGTTCAGTTATGGGATGTTCCCTGGCATTACGTATACTTAGAGAAGTTCTCATACAATTATTAAACGTTACTCGTAACCTGTCTATGTTTTTATCTGCTATACCGTTATAGATGTATCCCACATACTCTATTTTAGGCAGGATCATTTGCTTTAGGATTTTGATGCAAGTTTCTTTCGGGAGACTATATCTGATAAGTTTTAGTTTGTTTTGTTTTTGTCTTAAGTCGTATATTAGTTTGTCAGTTTGTTGTTTGAAAGTTAACTTGCAGTCTAAGATTAATCCCAGGTAAGTGACACTCTTTACTCGTTTCAGTGTTGCTTGTTTTATGCGACAGAGTGGTACATCATCAGTACCTGTGGTCTTCCCAAACCACATTTGGTAAGATTTCTTGCTGTTTATCAGCATTTTATGTGTGTCACACCATGACGAGACTTGTACCTGTACACGATTGTCTGACACTTAATGACCACCTGCACAGATTCCCTTCGTGCACACTGTGCACGTACTAATAGTTCGCGCACTCTGCACCACGCGACTTGTTGTAAAACACCGGTTTCAATGATTTTCAGGTATATAATACTAGTGAGACATAGTGAGTGTCTGAAATATATTTGTTCCTTGTTTTTGTTGTCGGAAATATTCACCTCGTTCTTCGAACTCGGTATATATTTCCCACACATAACAACACGAAACAGATTTCATTCAGGCACACTAAGGTCTGGAACCCGCTAAAGCCGACATAAAATTCAGACCTCCCGATGCACGACGACGCCCTTTCAATTCAATGCAATTGTGCGTTGTAGCGCGTGTCGCAATATGCGTCAGTCTGCATCGGAAGCCCGGTGGGTTCGGCCCTTTACCATGACACCATGTATCACTAATGATACTTGATGATCTTGCACTAAATGACCTCGAGATACCTGTGGGAATTGGGGATGAAACATGATACAAGAATGGGCCTGCCTTGTTTGGACGCGAAATATCATTTTCACCTGATCAGAAACAGGACAAGGGCATGTCTCTTAGAAGATGAGGTTTAAAAAACTCTATCCAACATCAGAGCCTCAGGTGTGCAGCGTGACATTTAACTGCCTCTAGATATGGAAATGATACATAAGATCTAACTGTAAGTTCTGTGTCTCATTTCTGGTGCAATAACAACCAGTATTATTGTATAAAGCAATAAAACAAATAGGCCCTACAAATCAAAAGGATGTCTCACATCCCTTCTCGACAGAAGAACAGTAGGCAACCTGTTTTGTTTAGTTACAACGTCTTCAGAGAGTTTAGAATATCCTTGTCTTGATAGCAATAAGGGTGAAAAGGAAAAGTGCACTAATTTCATTTTACATGTATATTTCCACTGTGATGAAGTATGAAATCAAAGGTCCTCGGTCGCCATTTTACCTATCTCAGTCTTGATGCCTGGAAATAGTCAATAGCCGAATATCTTCTGTGGTCTATCCTTTTGTAGGCTTTTGGAAACGCACACATTGCTCTGATGTGTTATCTCCGGTCTACACTGCTTGACATAAAAGAGACTGAGGAATCAGTGGGCGATCCTGGTATCTTGGACTAACTGGATCGGTAGAATGCAGTGAGAAAACTGACTGGGCATTTAATCTGTGAATTGTTACGAACATGCAGAGTCACAACTTTTAAGTCTGTTAGTGGGCAACGCTTCACACATTAAAATCGCCTGGTCTGTTTTCCCTTTATCATACATCTTGAAATATTTGGATTCATAAGAATTTACCTTTACTCGCCATTCGAAGTCTAATTTTGGCATGCAGAGCCGGTCCACATAGCAGTATACGGTACGGCAAGGTCAGTGAGTATAAGAACAATGAGCTCAGGTATATAAGAAAGAGTCAAAGAGGAAACTTGTCGAGTTAGTCGTTGAGACTGAGTCCTGAGGTTTTTAGCATGGGAGGTAGGGCTGTCTGCCTATGCCTAAAGCAGGATTGGAATCTAGGAGATGAGGGCTACTTTCAAGAAGACTCTCTCTCTCTTTCTCTCTCTTAATCTCGTACAAAATGGAACAACTTTTTACAGCCCCGTCAGTGCTTACACATAGATGGCCCCTCGTTAGTGCGATAGGCACTAGCAACCATGCCCAGTGATTTTTGTTTGCTTCATTTAGGCGGAGCTTGGGGCCATCCATAAAGTACAATGGCAAAATTTCTGAAAATGGTTCACCTCCTTCTCTCTCAATCTTGTACGCAATAAAGCAACTCTTGGACGCCCCCCCCCCTCCTCAGTACATACGTATACTTTACGGACGGCCCCATTCTGGGTCCATATCGCTTTCGCTAACATGGCGTCGGGCAACTCACACCTCTGCACACATACTCCTCGGGTAGACACTGTGAACCCTCCCCATCTCCCTCACCCCATCGCTCAGCCAGGTCACCTGGACGCAGCCCCCACACCACATGTCTCCCGGCATGCACCGCCTCAACTCTCACTGCGCATGCGTAATCAGGCGTCAACCGGAAGTAAGCATTACCCACCGGAAGTCAAGTTAGCGCAGGAGCAAAGGAGCGACGTCGGCCTCTTTGTCTGGGATATCAATAGCATAATTTAATAAATTGCGTGCTCTATTCTTACTTGACCCGCTTTTTAGTAGTATTTTTATTCAGAACAAATATATCCATGAACTAGGTCCCGGTGGTCAGATACCCGCAGGCCCAAAGGGATCCAGTGACCCACAGCATAATAACAAACCCAACCTGCCAATCTCTGACTAGTTGATAATGGTTTTTGGGACAAATTGTTTTAAAAGAATTGACTTATTAATACATTGGTATCGGTAGTAGTTGTCAAATAGTAACCATTGAGTTTCACTCGTTTCAGCTTACTGTAGACTGGTAATGACAGATGATGGGGAGCCAGCTGTATGGTAATCACAGATAACTTAGTTTAACGACAACCTTGAGGTGACAGATTCTCTCTTACCTGTCAACTTACTGCCACTCTGCTCTGTTTGTGTTGGGAGTCATTACATCTGATATCCGAGTTTGTGTTATCAAAATATCAGATGTGTCTCGGTGAGTGCCACTCAGAGAGTATTGCTGATAGAAGTGCTAACACTATCGTCAGATATTACTGATATATATGTATATGATAACACTGTCGTCAGATATTACTGATAGAAGTGATAACTCTCTTGTCAGATATTACTGATAGAAGTGATAGTACCCTTGTCAGATATTACTGATAGAAATGATAACACTCTAGTCAGATATTACTGATAGAAGTGATAGTACCCTTGTCAGATATTACTGATAGAGATGCTAACATCCTAATGAAGTACTGCTGATAGAAGTGCAAACACTCTCATCAGATATTAGCTGATAGAAGTGATAACACTCTAGTCAAATATAGCCCATAGAAATGCTAACACTCCAGTCAAATATTGCTGATAGAAGGGCAAACATCCTAGTCAGATTACTATAACTGTTATTACTAAAAGAACTTTACTTCACAGTCAACCCTAAGCAGCTGTTTCAACATCGGTTGTTGAATGCATTTGGGAACCATATTGATCATCTGGTTTATCTCAGCCTGGTATGTTTTACCTAAAGACTCAACTTTGGGAACTCTCATACAACACCCATGTAGTATTGTAAAATAAAAAACTCAATGGGCGATAAAGTCAAAGACATTAGCCAATCAGTCAGTGATAGGGGTTAGATAAAATCTAAACCGCACTCAATCTGTAGCACTAGTCTGATATGAAATCTTACGAGGCTTTGCGGATCTTTATACCGGTCCTTCCTAGTATTTCCACTCAGAGAGATGACAACTACTGCTCGTGTCTCTCAAGACATGCTTCACAGTTGTAGAATATCTTATAACGGTATAACGTGTAGTTTGGGGCTGATCAACTTTGTTAAACGATGCGACATGATTGGATGTCTAGGCTTTGTCAGGATTTTCAAAGAAAGTAGGCAAAGATGAGCTCTAACTATAAAACCCAGCAATGATCGATTTTAACAGTAGGTCTCGGTAAAACCTTGCGGAAAGCGTAGGGGAATGACTTTCACTCGCAGCACAATGCCCTATTCAGAGCAGTTTTTTTTCCTTAGAGGGAGCCGGGTCTCAGACCCAGTTGAGAAAATCGTTCAATGTGGTTTTGAAAGCCGGTTGTGAATCTGTTTTCAGAGTTTCTCCCGACACAGAGACACTTGAGCGGCTCAGAGCTGTCACCTGCCCGCTGGGAACCTCAAACGTCACTGCCACTAATGTCTTATCAATATGAACTCTCATAAATACGCCACCACAATGAATGTTTACCTGTGCACGAACTTCTATTAAATACTGCCCGCTGCTGGACATGACATATAAATAAAGTTCGGCCCATTGTTAATAAGCAAATGAAATGGCGTTTTTCTTCGTGATTTTGAGGTATATGAAAATAAGAGAACGTAGTACTGAGACTGCAGTGATGTCCTTCTCTTATCTATAACATATAACCATATTTCCAGGGCAAAATTATCCTCACACATTCTGGATATTTTGGACATTTTGTAATGTTCCGTTGATTATTTCAAATGTTTTCCCATTCGAATGGGTCGCCGGTACTCTCCTAACGCACCGATGGGCTCTATGCCAATAGATGCTCGATTATCGTAGACCCCCTATATATGATACGGGATTTTAATCGGAAGCGTATCAGTCTGTATCGGTTTGTATCGGCAGTGTCATCGTAGAAATCTGACTAACTGCCACGATATGAGCTACGATTCCGCTATAATTTTGATTTTGTATAAGGGAGGTCAAAATCATAGTGTATTGGTGTGTATTGGGAGCCCGGTGGACAACCCCTCACTGCTTATCACTGCAGCTATTATTTCCTCAATGGAGACCTGTTACTGATTATTATCATACCTATGCACAAACCTCAGTGTAAATACATACTGCTCCTCGAGGTAAAGTACATTTATTGATATTATACAACCAGGGCACTCTGTCCAGCTTAGTATGCATTGCCTTTAGAATAGTCATACTTCGTGCTTTGAACGACATGCTGTGTGCTTTGAACGCAACCTGATTGGCTGAGATGCCAAAGGAATTGCTTGGGGAGAAAATTTCAAAATGTAGACCCTACCCATTTGTGAGATGTATATAAACTTACCTACCGAAATATATAAGAATATATCGTGCATAGATACCAAAGTATCGAACGTGGGCTGTTCACATGATACAGACAGTTTAGATAGCTCAAATATGCCAAAACAATTGATAACAACAGGTTCACTGGGCAGGATCCACAGCGTGTGACACACAGCTAGCTGAAAGTTGGTAAACCTGGCAAGATCAGGGTGGAAACGCGGACTGCCTCCCATTCATAACTTCAGAGTTGTCTCTCTCCTGTAATGAATATGAATGCATAATAACTAGAACTCCAGGTATCTAACATGGTGCATTCACGTAATACAGTTAATCAGCTTAGATATGCGAAATCAATTAAAAACAACAGTGCCAAGTTAGGCTGACTGTCATCAACAATTCAGAGACTGCATTAGTGTGACATCGCTGCAGGTCTTGTCAAGTAAACTTGTTATTGACTCATTTCACATATTTAAGCTATATATATTACGTGAATGGCCAATGTGAGATACCTTGATATTTGGTAATTACGCATGCTTGGTCGTAATAGTCACGAAGGAATAAAAACTGAACCAGAAGTCAAACACGCAGGATTTGGCTTTTGCGCATGTGTGAAGACATTATGTTAATTACATCTCCACTCGCCTACCGATGCTTAGCCACTGTTCTCTACGCGTACGTAATACCGAAGATACGATTGGAGAAAGGCCAGCGGTGAGACACTCTTGATATCGTAAATGCAATAGGCTTGAGCGAACTTAACCTCGGCTAGGCGACTGTATTAGAGTTGCCTGTTGATATTGCGTCTGTACCTACCGCGTTGTTGGACAGTCGGAGTCAAGTTGAGGTCATTATTGGCGATTTACAGACAATTAAACCAAATGAATATGATAGAATTACAACATTAGCACTCGAGTATGGGAACCGTACGGCGATGTTAGGCTCATGGTCATCCTCTCCTTGGCCTACCCTCCCGGTATGGCTCCCATACGCGAGCGCTAACATAGTAATTCTATATTACTGCAGTGGCCTCTATATCCGTCATTACATCACAGGCTTTTGTGTGAATGCACAAAAGTTTAAGGGAGACCATAACAATGCCTTGGATATCATATCACTTTTCTTCTGTTCAGAGAAGGAAAAGCAGCATTGTTGTCTGAAGCTACCAAATGCTGCACAATAGTTTTCTTGTGGCTCATAGAATGGGGAGAGCTGCACTGTGACTTGATCCAATGTATTACTGCTCTTCATAAAGTTTATATGTTCTTTTTCCCTTTTGTCCTGGGAGGTTTTAAAGAAAGTATCGGTCAATAACCAGTAAAAGGGATAGTAAAGCTGAAAAACTCACGACGGAGTCCAATTTCATCGCGTGCTATATATATGAAAATATCAGAGGGAATTATGCACCCTATGCACTAGACCATGCCGCCCTAAAGAATTGGTATTTTAAACGATTTAATTCTGAATTTACAGTAAAAATAGGAAATTTAATGACAGAGCACAGAGCGCACATTGTATGATAGTAAATTCGTATTTGTAGTTGCCTCAAGATGGTATACAAACTGTTACAGGAAGTTGATATAATGAAGTCTACCATGATGAAATATGTCAATATGAATTTACCCTAAGAATGACCAAGTGACTTTCCTTATCAGATAAGATTCAGAGAAAAAATAAAAGGTGGTTATCTCTTTCAAAGCTTTAAGAAAGAATTAAAAAGCCCGAACATTCCTGTAGTTTTATCAGATATATCGTTTTTCGAATTACAAAAAGGAAATAAGATCTCCTTCTTTTCTGGCATGATGTGTTTTGTATATATATATCTCATTAAACAAGAAGATTCCAAAGTAAAATCGCTGAAACTATTGTACTCTAGGAGAAAGAAATAGCATTTTCTAAAAAAAAACCTCCATATATAGAAACTGCACGTATCTATCAATAGTATCAACGATACGTAAAGCTCAATTTACATTTATAGATAGAGTCGAATATCAGTGATATGCACTACATATTCACACAACCTATTGCATAGAAAAATTCTCGATTGTCAAAATTGTTATTCTAAATACAAGTAAATGAACCTACTCTGATTACCAATGATAAATACAATGCATATTGCACATTATGTCTAGAGAATTCTCATTTTAACCTGTAGTATTCAGAGCTAGGGGCTCTTCACTGTAAATAAAACAGATACATACGGACAGAGATGAGCTTTAATCAAACCTAACGTCTGACTAATTAGTTATTGCTTTTGTTTTCTTACAGCATCACAACAGTGGGGTCTGTTTACGGTATAAGCAAATCCGGGAGGTGAGGAAGAGAGAGACTGCTCAGTGTACATTGGGACAATCCAGTCTATAATCCGCATTGAGAGACTCAATAACGATGGACTGAGACTTATAACAACGTACTGAAGAAAATTCAGCATCACACCAGAGCAATGGATTGAATAGTATTTAAGATTAAACGACCAAACACAAATATGTACAGGAAATCTCCACTCTATTAAGGAAGCTAGGTTTGGGATAGGTTAAGTACATGTATAGAAACGCAAATCCTGCGTAGGAGACAAAGCAGAGGTAGCTCACGACCAAAAACTGTTGAATTCACTAGAATAGCGGGGTAGAAACTCCTGGAAACGCAAATCCTGCATAATAGCTTTGATCACAGCTCTAATTTCTGGTACGGTATCATATATATACATGTACATGTAATGGGGTAACTAGGAAAAATGAAATGTCCATCACTGATGACTTAACATGGATTCTTAAGATAAAAATTAACGGCTAATTGGTTTAGGTTTTATAAGTTCTGTGGATTATTTGCTGTAACCCACTTGCCAACCAGTCACTTCTAAAACTGCCTTTGTAGGGTCCAAATGTGTCAAGCACTAGTAGGTCAATAAGGTACTTCAGCAGTCTGAAGTAGTTGGTCATGGTCAGCTGTCCAATTAGACACTGGTCCTCTGCACCTTTAACAATGACACAGGGTTGGCACGCAGATAGTGAAGGAATAATTCTGCAGTATATTCTAGGTCTCAATAACTCCTCCCTAACTTAGACAGCGTATTTATGGCTATCGCTCAATGTACAAAGCATATATCAATACTCAGCTAAGGTTTACGAAATATCACAATAAAATCTTTCGGAAGGGGGAAAGTAAGCACCAAGTAAGGTCAGAATTCAAGTCTTTGTAAAAAATCTTCTTATGTATCCACATGTTTGATTTTTTGATGTTTTGTAGTCTTGAAAGTTATTACGGCTACCGGATGAATTCTAAAGCCCCAGCCCTTTCAGGGGTATCGAATCCAGCAAATAGAGCATGCTTTAAATCTATATACAATCATAACATTGCCTGTGATAAGCATCTTTAGCACATAACTGTATACATTTTAGATTTCTTGTGAGGTTTCTTTTCGGGGTTCATTTTCGGTATTTATGTGGGGAGATTAAGTAAGCATAGTCTATGGTACTTGACTGGTGTTAAACGTTGGGTCGATTACAATCAATAAGGTGTGGGAGTGTAACATACGCTTCTTTTTCATTGTAAAAACAATGACATTGGTGTTGATATAACAAAAATTGTCACGGCAATTCTATTACTTCTAAACCGGCCGGGTTCTTTTTAGAAATGAATCGACAGAACTGTAGTAGCAGTAGCTACATTGATCTATATTGAATTGAGAAATAGGATTATTGGAGTCACCCAAACCGGTGGTTCACCCAAACCGGTGAATACTCTGAAAACTTGGTTACAGGCAATTCCCTGTACAACTCTACCCACCTTGCCGGAATAGTAACATTGTGTAATTGCATCACATATTGCCCAATAGTGGGGCCCCTCTGATTTTGCTCGCAAGCTTCTCGAGGCATCAACATCTTCGCATCAAATGCCTAAGAGCTGTAAGAAAGGCGCTAAATAAACATGCTACACACGTTATCTCAGGGTAGTCCCCATGCCTTTAGGTATATCTGTCTCGACTCAAAAACCGAGCTTTCAAAGGAAGAAGGCATTTCATTAGAAACAAAGGATGAGGAATTTGGATGTAGTATTTCAACTCTATATGTATTCAGAAAGTGAGATGCGGTCAATAAAATGTGATTCTAGTGAGAGCGATACCTTACACCTCCATCTTCACCACACCATACACCACCCCTCACCTCACACACGTCTTACACCTCCATCTACACCACACACACCACCCATCACCTCACACCCTTCTTACACCTCCATTTACACACCATAAACCACCCCTTTCCTCACACCCTTCTTACATCTCCACCTACACACCATACACCAGCCCTCAACTAACACACGTCTTACACCTCCACCAACACACACCATACATCCCAAGCCCCCATTTAAAACTTTCTTCTTACATCTCTATCTACACACCACTCCTCCACCACCCCTCTCCACACACCCTTCTTACACCTCCACCTATACACACACATCCAACCCTCCTCACCTAACACCCTTCTTTCACCTCCATCTACACACTCCACTCCACCCCAACCCACCCCTCCTCATCTCACACTCTTCTTACACCTCCATCTACAAACAACCAACCCACACCTCCCCCCTCGCGATGGTTGCCATGGTAACCGTCACGCCGACAGGCCGGTCACGTGACCGCCCAGCGGGAGGCTTGTCGTCGTTGCCATGGCGACACTATCCACTACGGAGGAGGAAGAGGTTGGCTGGTGGTGAGTGGGGGTCGGGGGTGAGTGGGGGGCGTGTCGCCTATTACCGTAACGTTGACAACCACCTGGAGTTGTAGCAGAGCGCCACCTGGAAGAGAGACTGGTCACTGAGGGCGCAGCGAGGTAGGCCTAGAGTAAGACTGCGGGAGGAGGAGGAGGAGGAGGAGGAGGAGGAGGAGGAGGAGGAAGAGGAAGGGGAAATGGGAGTGGCACGGGGAGGAGGGGGAGGAGGAGGGGGAGAAGACAGGAGGAGGGAGACGGGGAGACAGGAGGTGAGGGCAGGAGGATGGGGAGTGGCAGGAGGTGGATAAAAGCAGAAGGAGGTGGAGGAGGGGAGCAGGAAGAAGGGGAAGAGGCTGGAAAAGGAGGGGAAAGGGGGAGGCAGGAGGATGTGGGGGGAGAGGAGGGGGAGGAGGAAGAGGGGGGGGGGGCAGTCGAATGAGGAGAGGGGGCAGGAGCAAGAAGAGAAGAACTGTGAGGAGGCAGGCGGAAAAGGGGAGGAGGAGGGAGAGGAGGTGGGGGGAGGAGACCTGTAGCATATAAAACACATGGAGCTTACATAGTAACCCTCACTCACACAACCACACACAGACAGGTCGTACGTTATACCCTAATGCACCACCCCAAACACACACTGGTTTCCCTCATAGGAGAAAACAGGTACAGTATACGTCTTTTGTAATATCACACAGCTGAAAGGCCCTCCGCATATCACACCCACCTGGCAGGTGTAAGGCTGGTTGCAGGATACCTGGAGTGAGGGGTGGGGTCAGTGGGTGTTGTGGGGAGTGGTAGTAGGCGCTGCTGGTATACTGGTACGTGTAGGGGCGGGGGCGGGGGCCGGGGGCGGGGTGAGAGCAGGTCACTCACTCACCTGGTGCCCAGCCGGGCCGTGCGTCCACACTACCCGCCGGCTCCTCGTCCTCGCGTGCCCGGTCCGCGTCCTCCAGGGTGAACTCTGCGGGCCACACGGCTGCTCTCTCCCCATACGGCGGGTCCTGCTCCGGGCTGCGGACAGCGGAGGGCTGGTGACGGCGGCGGCGGGCGGGGTGGCGGCGGGCGCCGGGCAGTGTGTTTGTGAGGAGGACGTGGCAGGGCACACCATCGCACGCCGTGCTCCTGTAGGGGTGCTGGAGGAGGGCGCCGCGTCCACCCACGACGGCCCGTCCTTCCTACGGCGTCCCCCGAGAGATGCCCGCGGGCGAGCTGCCGGAAGCACCGGTCCCGGGCGTCTCGTGCGGCGTGCCGACGTAGCGTAACGTGCTCGCGCGTGCTGTCAGTGCATGCGTGAGTCTACGCGTTGACGTGTACGCGTGTGTGCGCGTGCGGCGGCCGAGCCCCCTGCACCAGCTGCTCACTCACCTCCGACACGCTCTCCTCGCTGTGTCCTCCCGACGGGAACTCCCGGAAACGTCCCCTCTGACGTCACGGCCCCGGGTGATATGACGTCACGGCGTCTGTCTGTGTGTCCGTGCCGCGTTCTCCTCCATCCATCCTCGCTCTCCGGTGAGCAAGCGGTGAACCCCTCCTATCATCGCCCACCCCCACCCGCTACCTAGATAACAGCTGACCTACTTCTCGGCGCGCTCATTGGCTGTCGGCGTCACGGCGTCTGGTGGACGCGGCCATCTTGTCGGCGTGACGTCAGGGCGTGTTGACGTGGTTTGAGGTGAGGTGAGACTGTGACAACACGGTAAGAAGGCTCGCGGGTGGGTGGAGCTATTATCAGCGCGGAGTTCCCGAGAATCTCCCCTCCCCTCCCCCCAGACGCCACCCTGAGCGTTCAGCTCACAGAGCCGCCTCAGCGTTACCTGGATATGTGACCAGGTGTATCCACTCTCCACTCACCTACACTCTCCAGTCACTGTCTGCGGGCAGGTCCTAACGCATGTGGTGGTTGACGAAGAGATCACTCCGCATGCTCACATCATCTGTGGTTTTCAGTAGGCGACAAATACAGGGCTTTATTCAGGTCGCACTGTCTGTACTAGATGGCGACCATTGTCAACGGGTGGTTATTACACAGGCCTATCATGGTCACTGTGTTTGTCCTAAATAACAGCCATTGTCAGTTGATGGTCATTACACACACCTATCATGGTCACTGTGTCAGAACTAGATAACAGCCGTTGTCAGTTGGCGGTCATTACACAGGCCTATCATTGGCATACTCTGTACTGAATAACGACCATTGTCAACGGGTGGTTATTACACACGCCTATCATCGTCACTGTATCAAAACTAGATAACAGCCGTTGTCAGTACGCAGTCATTACACAGGCCTATCACGGTCATACTGTCAGTCGTAGTAAATGGCCTTTGTCAGTGAGCAGCCATTGTACTGGCCTATCAAGGTTATGCCTTGGGGCCATCCATACAGTACATAGGGCCTACCCAAGATTTCTGAAAGTTTTGACCCCTTGACCCCCTCTGTCTCTCTGTCTCTGTCTCTCTCTCTGGGTATTAGCAGCCTAGATTCCAGCCTTTGCACGTGAGAAGCCATTATACATAATTTTTCATGAGTAAATGATGGCCATTGTGAGTGAGCAGCCATCTTTCACATCTACACAATCAGCACCTCTCTGTTCCCTTGATTTGATGGCTAATATTCTTGTCTTCATTTCTACTTACACCAGCCGCCCCTGAAGCCCCCTCTTTGATCAGTTTGACCCAACTCTGAAATCTGCAGCAGTCCGTGGCTATTCCCATTTGAAATATCTTAAATACATAGTCATAATTGTTTACCATAAATCGCCATTTAAAGTCTAGTTAAAGCATGTCAACCTGGTTCACCCGTGCGCAGACATTTCTACTTCGTTTATGTTCCCACAGTGCAAAGCCTTATCCTCATTTCAATCTCCAAACACAACCTTTCATAAATTTAGCCACGTACATAGAAATGTGACAACGACTGGTGAGAGGTGTATTTTTTTACTCACATCGGTCCGTTCGTGGTACATTTTACCAATATCATGTACAATTTATATACGATAAAGGGAGCAGAGGTTAGTAAATCACATGCACAGGTGTAAAAGAATGTGGGTAAAGCTCAGAACTGTAAATCGCTCATTATGTGTTACTTCATCAAAGAGTCTCCCGGACTCCACCTTGCCCAGTTGTCACACTGTGTATCGATGTAGTGTTAACTGCCCTCTCCTATTTAAACAGGGCTATCTCATCCTTATACCAGACCACGCAATACCAATATCCACTTGCTCACACTCAGAGCCATTCCCACTCACACATGAAGTGGTCCTCATTGGTTTATTCCCACTCAATTTACCTGTGTAATTCTGGCCCACTTTCCACGAGCACCCCTCCCACACCCACCGTGCCACACCTCCCCTGCCCGCTCTCTCTCCTCTCCCTCTTCTCTCTCTCTCTCTCTCTCTCTCTCTCTCTCTCTCTCTCTCTCTCTCTCTCTCTCTCTCTCTCTCTCTCGCCGTCAGGTAACCTACCTTTAATCACACAACACCCACTCCCACCCCGACACCCCCGACACCCACTCAAGGTAATTTCATGGTTTAGGAGAGGCGCCAAGTTCAAATCGATCGATTTATTGCCGATTACCGATCACTAGGTGTTCAATTGACGAGCCTGAGCTCTGCGCAGGCGCCGCATAAAACCGGCGTCCGTCTGTGACGTCACATCCGGTGGCCATATTTGGAATCGGGGTAGGGAGTTGTGAATATATCTGAACGCTGTAGCCTCGACTTCATATTACTGTAATCTATAAGATTTCACGGATAGGGCTTAAATATGTTCTCGAGTGGATTTATACAATTAAGTCTTTTTTCTATACTCTCCATATTCTACTGGATTCTCATAAGGAATTTCTTAATACTCAGGAATACAAAAAATATGTTGTGTCTTTTTGTTGTTTCTTGTTTGAATTAAGTTTGAATCTGGTCAAACGTTTCTCAAAGTTCAGCTTTTTCTCTCCTCTTTTCGTCGCACGGGTGGTGATCTAATTCAGGACATGAATTTTAAGTACCAAATAAGCGACAAGATTATCACACATGTTTAAATTAAGACGGTACATAACCAGCTACTACAGGTGGAATCCCTTATATCAGGGGCAGACGTTGTTGAACAGCTTAGCCACTGAGAGGTCAGTAGCGGACCTACAGTTTAAGAAACAACTTAGATGTTATGAGATTAATGAAAAAAGGAAAACGACAAAAGCCTCAGGCGACCTATTCCAAACATAAGCTGACCAAGATACAGGTGTATCATGCACCACGATGTCGGCAATATGTAGGATAAGGACTTGTACTATATCTCCACAGAGAGAGAGAGAATGAGAGAGAATGAGAGAGAAAGTGAGATAGAGAGGGAGAGGGGCAGAGATTGAGTGAGAGAGACCTGGATTGAGAGCGTGAGTGTGAGGAGAACATAGGAGGGCGTGTATGTGGCTATTGTGGGCTCCGCTAACGTCGACACACAGGCCTTTCTGGCCGGGGGGTTCCCCAGAACAATGTTAAGCAGCCCATGCTATTTATAGACGTCTGTGCTATCTTTAGCGCGACAGTGGCAGTGCGAGCTGATCGGCTGTGGTGCTGGGTTATTATACTAAGTACAGGCTGAGGAGGGGGCCTAATTGACCGGGCCGTGATGGTGAGGGTGGGCGGGGTGGGAAAAGAGGGGGAGGGGAGTAGGGGCCAAGGGGTATTCAGGGAGGGAGGCTATATTTGGGCTATAAAAGCCCCTCGTGCTCAGTGGCAAAAAGGGAACAGCGACCAGGTAAGCCGACAGAGCTGCCACGAGCAGATCGTAAAGTCATTATCACCGCTGTTATATCACATGAGGTGCGCCTAAAGTCAGTACCTGTCATATCACAAGAGGTGCGGCTAAAGTCAGTACCTGTCATACCAGATGAGGTGTGGCTAAAGTCAGTACTTGTCATATCAGATGAGGTGTGGCTAAAGTCAGTACCTGTCATATCACAAGAGTTGTGGCTAAAGTCAGTACCTGTCATATCACAAGAGTTATGGCTAAAGTCAGTAACTGTCATATCACATGAGGTGCGGCAAAAATCAGTACCTGTCATATCACAAGAGTTGTGGCTAAAGTCAGTAACTGTCATATCACATGAGGTGCGGCTAAAATCAGTACAGGTCTGTCATACCTTGGTTTTATCCCATGCAGTATTCCTGAAGTCAATACCTCTGTTATATCAGGTCTACAAGGTGCGACTTTAGTCAGTACCTTTGTTGTATTACATGCAGTGTGACCAAAGTCAGAACCTGCATTATATCATATGCAGTACAACTAAAGTTAGTACTTCTGTTATATCACATGAGGTGTGACTAAACTCAGCATGAGGAATAATGCCACGGGCATGGGCAGGATCAAGATGAAGCCCTTAGAAGGGGATCATCATTAGTTTGGGTGGGTGGGTTTTCATCCTGAGCATATTGTGGATAGATGGTGCTAGGCGTAGTTGATGCTTCAGGTGTAGCCGATAGAGGATGTAGGGAGTAGCAGTTTTGCCTTTGTAGAATTACTAGAAATTCCCAAATTCGCCTCAATTCTAACTTAAGGCCAAACTGGAATTATGAAGTTCATTCACACAATCAATTTTAACGAATTGAATTCTATATATGGAATAGTGCTGCAGGCATGGGCATGATTAAGACAAATGCCATGCGTGTTGAGCCGGGAGGGGAGTAACGTCCCTTCCCGGTGAGGAAACAAAATATCATGTCAATGTATGGTTGTAGAGGAGAGCCTCCCCCAAGGGGTCATCTTCATGCGTGTATGATACAACCCCCCCCCCCCCCATCTGATGCCAGTGCATCACCCCAGCCTGTGTTAGGGAGAGGCAAGGGGCCAAACCTATAGCTAGACAGGCTAGGCCAGGATGTGAGGGGGAGGCTTGAGGATAGGCGAGAAGGTGAGGTTTTGACCAGGTAGGTCAGGAGGCCTGTTTATGTTGAAAGCATGAAAAGAAGTAAAAGTGTTATCCTACAAGCATTGAGGGGAGTTGTGGTGTGGCAATCCTGATGTCGGAGTGGTCACGTTGGAGATGTAATCCTTGACGTACCGAGTTGTGGAGGTAGAGGATGAGGTGAGCTCTTGTGTTTTGAGGGTGTGCGAGCTCCCACCCCAAAGGGTTGAGAAAGGAGAGGTTCAAGCCTCGGAGATGTGTGGCTCGAGAGCCACTGTCATTCTCGAAACAGTGAGAGGTAAAATGGATTTTAAATGATTTATAATTATATGATAAAATTTAGGAGATATAATGAGTGTGACACTAGCCATGTCTCCATATAATAATCCTGTACCTGTGTTATACACAGAGACATGTATTCGTAGAACAACTCACGAGTAACTCACGGAGAAGGCAGCGTGAGCCTTTAAGGTCTCCCAGCGGGGCCGATAAAACTTGATATCCGTTATAACCGAAATACTCAATGAAATATTGAAGCGAGCAAAAGAGACTATTACGTTTGAAATCCAACCCAAACACATTAACTACTCTGGCTGCGTCTTCATTGGCCTCGAACCTGGCTGATTGTTCTCAGGCAGTTGTAATTATTACAACGGGGAAAAATATCAATTCCCAGGTGAGAGTAATAATGGCGACACGTGAATGATTGAGGGGGCCTGCCTACAGGCCCGTCCAGGAAGAGGGGGGAGGAGGGAGGGGATGGAGGGTGCGGAAGCATACCTGAACTTATTCAGGAAAATTCAGAGACAATGAAAAGAATTCGATACTTTACTGCTTATTCGCATGCTTTAAATGATTAATTATGCTTCAAAACAAGGACATGATGGAAATATTTGCTATCATCAATGTATTAAACGTGTGCTGTAAATTACCAGACAGTGAAATAAATTTAGATTCCATATCTCTCTATAGTGATAAAGGTTTTTTCCCGAGATATTAGCCGGATTAGAAAAAAAAATGCATTTAGGACTTTCCCTCTGATTTGGGTTGATAAACATTAACTAAAATAACATTTTAAAAAATCTAATACTTTTGGAAATAATACAATGAAGGGTATGATCTCACTAAGCATGCATTAGTTATTTCCAACTTGATATTAGTAGGGCCTTTTTTATGTTTAATCCTGGATGCCGACCACCCCCAACCCCCAAACCTCCAAGACATTATTGGAGAAATTGGATAAAAATGGGGAAGTTGGGGATGAGAATAACGGTGAAGGGAAATGAAGGTAAAACCGCGAAACAGAATTGAATAAAAATGTTCCGAGGAGAAACAGAAACACATACAAACAAGCTTCCCCACCAGTATCAAGCATCCAGCTACTTCTCGCAGTTACACAAGAACCCAGTTCCTGAAACAAGTTCCGATAGAATTTCAGGGAATGTTGTTATGTCAACAAAATCACATGTCCCTAAATGAAACAGAGGTTAACAACCTGCAGCAGGTTCTGAGCAGGTTCTCTCGGCCAGAGGTGAAACATTACTGAAGCAGAGTGGAGAACAATCCCTGGTAACAGATCCCATGAGAGTGAGTGGAGACTGGATTTAGTAACAGGCCCCTGACGAGTGGGTAAAGACTGGATTTAGTAACAGGCTGCATAAGACTGAGTAGGGAATGGTTTTAGTAACAGGCCCCATGAGTGAGTAGAGACTGGTTATAGTAACAGGCCCCATGAGAGTGAGTAGAGACTGGTTATAGTAACAGGCCCCATGAGAGTGAGTAGAGACTGGTTATAGTAACAGGCCGCATGAGAGTGAGTAGAGACTGGTTATAGTAACAGGCCGCATGAGAGTGAGTAGAGACTGGTTATAGTAACAGGCCCGATGAGAGTGAGTAGAGACTGGTTTAGTAACAGGCCCCATGAGAGTGAGTAGAGACTGGTTATAGTAACAGGCCGCATGAGACTGAGTAGGGAATGGTTTTAGTAACAGGCCCCATGAGTGAGTAGAGACTGGTTATAGTAACAGGCCCGATGAGAGTGAGTAGAGACTGGTTTAGTAACAGGCCCCATGAGAGTGAGTAGAGACTGGTTTTAGTAACAGGCCCCATGAGAGTGAGTAGAGACTGGATTTAGTAACAGGCCCCATGAGAGTGAGTAGAGACTGGTTATAGTAACAGGCCCCATGAGAGTGAGTAGAGACTGGTTTAGTAACAGGCGAGTGAGTAAAGACTGGTTTTAGTAATAGGCCCCAGGAAAGTATCTAAAGGTATTAAATTGATCAAAAATCGACACCTACAACCACCCAATACCAACGAGGTATCTTAGCCTCCATTAAACGAGACATAGTCATCTTCTGCCTCTTTTATCCTACAGGTATCTTCGGTGGATGATACTTAGCTTTATTGAACGAGACCTGCCCAAGGACAATCGTAAAACTCTTGTTGATATCGTTTATAGCATATTAAACAGACCGCTGAGTACCTCAGAGCTGTTCAAAGACTCAGATTCACTCCAGTGCCTCTCGTCTCATCTACAGTACCACTCTACTCATAACTACATGTTTACTGTGAGCCTCTAATCTACAGCGCTACTCTACTCATAACTATGGGTTTACTATGAGCCTCTCATCAACAGTGCTACTCTACTCATTGCTATGTGTTTTACCTCATATTACCTCGTGTGAGCCTCCAGTGCTGGTTTCTTCCTGCTAAAAAACAGAGCATTGCTTCTTTTTTTCCATTACCGCATACAAGTTCCCATAACCATTTTTTCATCATGATGCAATCATTTTTAACAGAACTGAAATCAACATAATTCGTCAGTCCCCTTTTTGGTTATACATTCAATTGGGTTCCTTTACACCTTCCATCCTTTCACAAAAAACAGCAAATTAAGGAAAAGCAAAGTACTGTGTTTGGGAAGTCTATATGATTGTGCAATTATATTCCAGAACCATTTCGTCCAATACATGGTTTACATTCAAAGATCCTATTTCAAATAATGAATTATTATTCATTAAGACAAATAGGTATCACGTTTGAAACAAGAGCTAGTCCATTATGTGGTTTTAACCCATATTTTCTTTATTAGTAGATCAGAACAGTGGTGCCACGTCTTTGTGATGTATCATACTTGTAAACGTTGTCATTAACCGTGTATTGTGATATCTCTAAAATTTGATATGGCAACAATAATATACTGGGAATGGACATTGAAGAGAAAATTCAGATGAAATGACAAATTTTACGAAAGCCAAAAATTACGGACTATGTCAGCGTTGTTTGTTCAATCAGGTCTTCTTGCGCTGTACCCAAAACAGATAAATAGATTAGAAAAGACGTTAAAGTGTCTGGGTGAAACTATGTTTATTAAGTTGCTTTTGTTTCTACTTTGTTTGTGGTCGCGTGTTAGGAAGAGCGCCTCTGAAAAGATGCCAATGTACTTGGTCTCCCTTTATAGTCATAATTCATAATCAATTCAACAATAACAAACAACAGCAACTTCTGCTGATAATGATTGCAAAGTATGTGTGGTAAATACCTACATTATTCAGCTGAAACTGTGACAATTCACAATCTTTATAGAGAACTGCCATGTCTGCAGTTTCCCTGTTTGCTAATCCAAGATGGCGGCCTTCACAACTAGCACCACATGGGTTGGTGGCAGCAGTAAATTATTCAAATTCAAAAATATAGAAGATACTTTTTTTCAGTGATTTATAACATAAAATACTTGATGGTTTATTAATTAGAATCTTAACACATATTTTACACACAAAGTGGGATTTAGTTAGGCCTAGAAATGAACAAAATTTGTCACTGATTTTGACCAATCACAGCCATTGTCTCTTTTCAATCCATGTTGCTTCATTGAAGTGCTACTCACAGGGAACCTTGAAAAAGGCATCGGCGTGAGGTTGAGGGTATGTGGGGGAGGGGGGGGGTAGGGGGGGGGGGGGTCTCAGTGAGTCGGGGATCAAGGCATAAAGGGAGAGATTTCAATTTAAAATGGATCAGTGGGGAGGTTCGATGTGGGAATCAAGGGCCATATTATTCAAGGAAAAATACTTTATATTCACTAAAAATGAAAACATGAATTTCAATGGAAGCATTGAAAACTGGCATCCCTGTTATGATAATATCATATATACCTATAACATAGAGCCTGTATATACGCACCGTTTCGCCATCTAACGTAAATTTACTGTATCGAACTCGGTTCCGTATGGCAAAATACGGAATCCTGTTCCTTACGCACCGACCTAAACATTATTTATTAGGCAGAATTACGGTAAGATCTTATCAATTTCAGATATATAGTAGATGTAGAATGATATGGCCAGACTGTACAAGCTACAAAACTCAAAGGCAATTAACTATTTGCACGGAACTCTTCTAAATGCCTCGTTCCGTGTGGCCTCAATTCCCATCTCGTCTTGAAGCTGGTACTGCACGGTCAAGATTATCTATACAGTTATTAGAAGGGAACTCACGAGATGAAAATAACTTGGTCCGTACTCTACCAAGTTTGACCGCAGAGTATTTCACGAAGCGAAGCTGAGTGAAGTGCTCTACTGTCAAACGAGGTGGAGAACGGACCAAGTTATTTTCGTCGATTGGGTTTCTGACTTTATCTCACCCCATATAACATTATTATTTGATAAAATAAATCACCCAATTAGCCATTGAATATTGGGTACACTACCTTCACCACCGTGGAGTACAAGTTCCCAACGTTAAGCCTATGAGGAAAAATACTGGGGTGAGATGACATAGAATACCGTTTATGTGCGGAGTGGTATATTTACAAAAGATGGGCGGTTTTCAGGGTTTCTCTCATTATGGAAAACCTAATTTTGTTGAGGAATGACTTCAGAAATAATGAAATATGTTTCATTACTCTGTGTTAATCAAATCAATATAGTTTGATGCGAGCATTAGAATACCTATAGGTACACCACTGAGATGTCCTGAGGTGTAGGACCTGACACCAGTCTGTGGTGGGAGAGTGACACTGAGTAGTGTATGGAAACTGGGGACAGGCCCAGGCAATCTACACACTGACCTCCTATTTCTATTATCCATCATACCTACCACTGGAAATGTATGGGGACTCAGTAAACCACAGCTCATTATTTAGAAACTGTCTGGTACTATAACCGTGGTATAAGGATTCCAAATCCATTGTATACGGCCTCAAAGTCATTGTAGACACACTCTTTGATCATCAGATACCTAGTCTAATTTTTTGTATGGTCCTATGCTTATGGTGGGAGATCAAAAGAATTGTCCCAAATGGTTATACCCTATGAGATGTTAAATCCTGAATTTAATTAATTCAAGACTATTGATAATACGTGCAACAAATGATGATTTATATGAGCCAATAGAAGTTTCCCCAAAAAGCAGAGTACGAAATTATTAGTTTATTTCTTGCTAAAGGTATTGGTCCGAAGTATTATATAAGCATTAGAGGCTACTTTGAGAACCCTCTACCACCTGACATGAGAAACCTACCAACCCTAGAGAAATTCAAAAATGAACAAAAACGTCTGTTAAAACTAAAAATTCCATAATCAAAGGGACGGTAACGAATCATGTTATGTGGCAAATCACAAATTGTCTCGCTCCCTATTTTTGTATATTATTATCTTTTGTATCAAAGTTGTACGGATCCTTTACATAGATTATCAAATATATCTAGCTGTTTCTGCCCTGTGTTTTGTAGCGCACTCCTCAGCCAGCTGCCCAAGCTTACATTAAATGCTATGTTTGTACATATGTTGCTGCTATGCCATCACACCAAACAGAAAAGAAAGGAAATTGTACGATTTTTTAACTGGACGTACGTTGAAAACAGTCATCTGACTGAGTACGTTTTCCAGTATAAACAAAAGTTTTAAAAAAACAACAACAAAAACGAAGCTGCGTGAATTATGTAGCGAAACAAATGAGATGGGATCGAGCTCTAACCCTAAATTTGATTGGGTTTCTGAATTGATCTCACTCTTCATATTGACTAATGGGCTCAAATTTGTGACATATTCCCCCATTGGCTATTTTTCCTAGAAATCTCATGGGCGTTCTATACAAGTTCCCAATTGATGTTGATGCCTTTTTAGAAGAAATGACAGGGGTGAGATATATGCGGTGTACATGACGTATAACGAAATATGACGATGAACAAAACCTGATCATATTGGTGGATGGACTAGGATATCTGCCTTTTGACCAGTGCACAGACAATAGAAAGAACAAATATAGTATTCATTCAATATGGTATTTATTCAAATCATTTATTAGATATTTTTCCATAATATCTCATATGCATTGGATATGAGTTCTCGATATTAAGTCTATGGAGAAAAAATACCAGGGTGAGAAAAATACCTGTATATGTGTCCTTATGCAGAGTCCATACTCTTGTCCTGCCCACCTACTTGTAAGAAGGCCATTGTCTTGTCAGACCACATTTTCTCAGGTGTTTACAGTGGTACATGTATAGATACCTCCCACGCGTGATAGTGTTGACAATGGTTTAAGTAGACACTGACACTCAGGTGACTTTGTTGATACTAGAGATAAATAAGACTGCTTCTCAAAGCTTGTGAATATTATGAAAAGGACAAGCTTAAATGAGGGCCCAGTTTTATTATTTTTCAAATCCGGCGGCGACTAACAACATGTAAGTAATCCTTGGACTATTGACGACCGCAAGTATAGAACAGTCTACAACCCAGTGTAAGAAAGCCTGTCCCAAAGACTTCAAATAACATCTGAGAAATAACTAGTGTTCCCGTAAACAACTCTTATAACTTTGTTTCAGTCACCTCATATTTTATCTAACAGTGCAATTATGAAGGAACTATGCGTATGGCGCATTTTATATTTTGCATACTATGTGCCTTGGATGTAGCACTATAAAGAGGGTCATTTGAGTATCACCTAGTACATATGCTAAGTATTCTTGATGAGTAAGTTGGAACTCGAAAGGGCATGATATCGGTACACTAAATACCGCATAAGTAACAACTTGAATCCTGTAATCTGTAATTATGTAGAACGTCCTGACCATGCTGTACAATTCACAGAACAAGATGGTAATTTACGGTTTGTACCGACCGAGGCATTTATGCCGAGTTACGTACAAACGGTAAATTATCATTGAGTTCTCTGACTTGTACAAGCATGGTTGGACGTTATATATTTACCATATACCCAAAATTTAAAAGAAAAATCAATTTCATTTGGCTTAACAACCAATTTCTTAATAAACGTGTATGGCAAGGTGGTCCGTATTTTAGTGTACGGACCAGCAGTCTGTACAGTATTTTTACGTCATATGCCGAAACGGTGCGTATTTACAGTATATACGGCATGGGTATATAGTAAAATGCTATACGGATGAGCTGGACTTGCAGGAAAACCAACATAATGTAATTGCTGAGCATTGGCCAGTAAAAATAAACGATTCAAAAGAAAATCACTGCTAACTTGTAAGGTTTTACACTGTAGGACGATTAATGTTTATAAGTTTAGCTCTAGGTTCTATATTACTTTACAGTGGCTGCTAACTTAATCGATACTAATTCAAGGAAAAGAGAAAAGAAAATAAGACCTGGCACTAGTTGAGAAGTTTCATTTCAAAAGGGATTTTGATAAGGATAAGTTCCAATAGAACGACAACAACAACAACAAAAGTGGTATGAAGCCTGACGTGGCAGGAAGGCGACTTTCTTTTAAAATATTAATAATTTTATGGGGAAATATAAACCTCCAATGACGCATACACAAACTAGGTATCGGGTATAAAGTAACCAAAAAAGGATATGTTAACATATAAGATAACATGGTCACAAATAATGTTATTGATCAAAATAGTTTGCCAAATGAAAATAATGACAGCAGAAATGAAGGTATGGAGCTGAAATGTGGGACTCTGGTTCGTTACGTCGAATTGTGAACGAGGCTGAAAGTATGTGCTACGCCTACCACATCGCGACCACAAAAAAATAGACCGCAATTAGTCTCTCAGATAAATACATTGGACGGTGAAGTCGAAAAATTTAATCGGGTTCGCTGCTTCACACTACAACATGATCTTCTCATAAGTTAATTGTCTAGACCCAGTATTATGTTAATCATATATCATGGGTCTTGAATACCAAACCGCCATAACCAATCATTGTCATTTCGACAAAGTTAGACCCAAGGTTCCGGTATTCATTAGAAAAAGTCAAAGTTAACTTAGAACTTCACTAGGTATGATTATTTTGTTTATTTTCTAAATATACATATAAAGCACGTGCTATTGTTCAATTTGTTGTCAAATTACCAGTCATTACGACGGTACACATCATAGGATTTTAGTCACTTATTAGTAACCGACATTTAATTAATCATTAAGTTCAAGTGTAATTGAACTGAGTAAAAGGGTAGAGTAAAGGTTAGACTATCTCCCTGACACCTCATGGCTCCTTGTGTATCCGGTTGTTTCACTCACTCACAAGGTAACTTACGTAATTATAGCCAACCCGTGTGTATTAGCATGCACCAATACCTAATTAGTGATCTCAGATATCCTGCATAAATGTCCATGACATTTTTCCTCGACCAAGGCTGCTATGAATTCAAGTAAACATTGGCTTTTGAGTTTGGGAAAATACCACGGGAAAATGCTGTGCGGTGCAGAGTTTCTAATATTTGCACGTGTGTGTCGGAGCTGTCAGGTCATTGGCCGCGTGACTCGGTGCGTATTCTGCTGATGAAAGCAGCACATTTAAGCGGGGTGGGTGGTGGGTGAAGTATAAATGGCAGATTCGTGAAGCGGTGGGCGGACAGTGTGACTTTTTCTCTGACGGGTTTTGTCAATTTTTAGCTGAGACTTGTGAAGAGGAGAGATGACAAATGGCGGGTAAAGGAGCGGTCACGTTGTTGTGGGTTGAGAGTGGCGGCTGTGGTTGCTGGTAAAGACCTGTGCACGTCAACAGATAGCTAATCCAGCGTCACCACCGTCCGTCACTGTGACAATACCGTGCGAAACGGCGGGGGCGGAGCTCCCACCGAGAAATAGCAGAGTGAGGAGGGGGGAGGGTGTCAGTAAAGACTGCAGTCTCATCATTTACTAACACCATGCCCACATCAAACTGCAGGGCGATCCGGTTTGACTGAAAACCTCAACCAGCGACAAGAAAAGTCGTCTGCTCTTACTCAAACAGGTGTACGTTTCCCGCCGGAAATCGCGCCTTTCCGTCACGACCGGCGACCTAAAAATAACTTCTTTTCACTGATTTATAAAAGAAGAGAGAAGCAGAAAAAGCGCGTTGAGTCAGGAGGGCGGGCTCGGCGGCTGAATGTCGTCTGCTCGCAGCGCTCTCCACTCAGCTGCGTCTCTCGTCACAGAGGTTCGGGCGCCGCTCCGTGGGCGTCATTCACCGACCCAAGCGTCCCCGCCGCGTCTGATGACAGTCCCGCGGTAAATAATCCACCGGGGATGACCGCCGCCGCCGGCCCGGCTATAAATAGCACCGCTGTGACGTCACAGGATTCCCTCTTGCGTCTTGTGAGTAGCTCGCTGCGCGGTGCGCGGTCACTGCCGGTAGGTGGCGGGAGCGGCTCCGGACGAATAGACAGACACAGCATACGTCCGTTCGTCACTGGGGGACCCCATCCCTCCAACCCCTCAGCCCCCTCCATACCATCCCTATCCGAAACACGGTCCCCGGGCGTCAGCCAATCAGCTTAGCGCTTGCAGGATTAGTCGGCGGATGAAAGGTGAGCAGGGATTGGTTGGCTGGACTCATTTCCTTATCTCCGGAAATTGGTGATGCTACAAAAGCAAGAAGAAACAAGATAAGAAGACGGCCTGTGGAGCAGATAAGAAAATTACACGAGCGAGGGGTGGGGGTGAATGGAAGGAACAGGTGGGGGAAGACCTGTACTGACCTCCTGTCACCTTGTATTAGGAATGTCCAAGAATATGGTCATTTGTCCTCTATCACAAAAAAAAGCACACTAAAAATTTAAAAATAAAAAACACCGACCGATATCACTGCGAAGATACGACCACGCATTGCGGATAATTCAGTGGGAGGCAGTGGTGATTAGACAGCATCATTTTACATAACAACAGCACACCCGCATGTTAGTTAAGGAATGTTACACGGTCTAACGAGAAAGGCGTGTTTCCTTGAAGTCAATCATAATTGCAAACTATTGAATGAACAGATAAAATGATAGACCAATCCTCAATAGTGGGATCCTCTATTTTTTTACTCACATGTATATATACTAAGAGGCAGAATAAAAGTTATCTATATCTTATCCTTTTATTTGAATTGTTTCGTTCAGTTGAAGATAAATCAAAATCAATGTTTAAATGCACTCTCTACCATATCATCCTTTACATGGAAAACCTTCAATATGTCTATCGTGACACTGCGCGAAAACAACTACTTTATATATGTATACGCCCAGCGTATGATTTTGCGTATACAAGGTAGTCCTATTTCCCGTGTGTATACGCCTCATCTATAGACGTATATATATATAAGCATCCATGTTGCGGTCATATATATGTCATATAGACTATATACGCCTGATTTGTTGTATTTACGCCATTATCAAATAATTCCGATTTCTGAAACTAGGGGACACCACTGATGTTTTATTTCATTTTCCATTAGTCATTAAGTCCTTGTTATTTGGAAAATCCAATGTTATATTATCAATTTTGATTTTAAAATCATTCTAAAACCCTTTTTATTATCTTTTCAGTGAAATCATATAATAAACCCAGCATTCTTTGTTTTTTCAAATGATTTTTAGAGATTTTACTTTCAAAGCACGACTGAAGTCATAGTTCGGGCACTGTATACATAACACAAGGACTGGTCAGATATCAACCTATACCGACTCTGACTCCTACCCCTGCCTACCCCTCGCCTAAACCCTGCCTATCCCCCACCTAACCCCTGGGGGCACAGCGGGGGAGGGCTTCAGTGTTAATGTATGGAGTATGACTGTAGGGAGTCGGGTGGTTGCCCTAACTTCTACCACAGAGACCACCTATACCTCTACCAACACAAACGAGCGGGAGCGAACCTTTTTTATTTTCTATCGGTAAACATATATGCCCGGCATGTACATGTCGCGCAGAGGATATTTCCTCTCGTATACGCCTGGTGTGAAATTTAGCCAAGTCGTGTCCATATTTAAGAGGAAACAGTCTTGTATTCGCCTCATACACTGGCGTGAAGTATGGGCATATATATATGTGAAAACAAGTCAATATCAGCTGATGCATGCACTTCCACGATGGCTTATATATAGGTGTAGCAGACTACTGGTCGCTGAAAGTGTATGACCACTTTCCATGAAGCGGCAGTCAACCAGTGGGTGAGACAATAGTCACTACCCCGTGCTAAAGCCTCAGCACGGGTGGGTTCGGATCAAGTTCTTAGAGAAGGTAGGGAGATGCGGGATCTACAACCAACGCTTAACTATGAACACAAAACCAGACTCCAGACTAATTAGTTACAAACAGTTTATTATATCTCAAGGTTACAGTCTGCACCAACTAGCGGGGAAGAGATTTGGGTCTCTTCCACGCTGAAAGGTCCCAAAGAAACCTTACCAACTCTGAGGCTCCAGGCATTCACTCCACTGAGAGGCACCCCTAGAAGACCTGTCGACCCGCTGCGGACTCAGTCCTTATATACTGACTGAGTTACGTAATGCAGGCGACCCTGTAGTATTTGCACACACTGGTCTGCCGGCCTTACCGCACAGCAGGGATCGGCACTCGCGCCACCTAGCCTAAAGTGAAAACAATACTGTTCGACTACCCTGACCCCTACATAGGAATAGACTGGTGGTTTTCGCGCAGTGAGAACTGTATGTTCCCTACTGTATTTCAAAATGAACTGTATATTCCCTGCTGTATTTCAAAATGAAAGCTATTTGCGTGACAATTGACAATATCGTAGTGTGCTCTTTATGCTAGAGAGTGACTTTTATTGAATAAGGCTAAAGGCAGTTTAAGATACTATACTTTTGATGTATTATATATCAGCCTATGCATTTGTTAAGGTATGTCGCTTTACGCCATAGAAACTATCAATTTATGCCTGTGGTCGAATATCGATGAAATACTACATTCTTTAAGTGTGTACAGGGGTGAGATAACTTTTTTTCCAACCACAGCCCCATCTTGGTGCTAACGGAACGAAAAAAGTTATACCAAAATAATTACAGAAAGCAGCTTGTTTTGGTCAAAGCTGTTGTTCTCCAACTCGATTGAATACTATGTAATACTCATTTGGCTGTTGCCTCGTTCATATCACTCTGCATGAAACTAATGGAAGATGATGACTGTGACCAAACCTTATTGGTTTTGTCCTTAGTTCGCGACCTATAGCTAGGGCGGTGGTGAATGACTGCTAGACAATACCTAATTCAATTTTTTGTTCTGTCTTTTTTTTTTAATAGTTTTCACGTTTTTTATAATAGGGAAACATACACATGTACTTACCGTGGGGGAATTGATGAGATTCTCAATCTTTCGTCAAAGAATTATGTCCCTCTGCCTGCAGCATCAGGACACACTTCCAGGACAAAAGACGACATCGATTTGCCCACAGTAAGAATGTTTCAGTAAACCTAGAGAATGAATTTGATAATTATTCTCAATTATCACGCCAGGGATATTGATTATGGTATAGAACTCTAGATGTGTGGACAGATGGCAAATACTTACTCAATTACCTAAACTAATTTCTGGCATTAAAATCGGTGTATCCTAATGCATTAAAAATGTTTTTTAATCAAATCATCTATGAATCAAAGTGTGATAGATTCAATAATCTGATCAGAGGAGGAAGGTAAGGAGTATTTGTGTGGGGGTTGCTAATACGGAGTGACTGTCTCTGGAATACCTATGGTTTGAGTGTCATGTAGTCAAGTCTGTCCCATCAGATTTGATGCCATAGAGAATGGTCTGTCCCATCAGATATGGAAGCTCCATTGTTACACAGTCAGGTTTGTCCCATCAGATCCGACAGTTTGAAATGTACATACATTGTGAAGGCATGGGGTAGCAGAGAAGTGAACTAGAACAAACAGGTTCTTGAATGTGCCTAGCTGTTTACTAGAGGTAGATAGGGAGTGGTTGTGGGAGAGGAGGGGTGGGACTATTATGGCATGACTTTGAGACTTGCTATTAATGAGTGAATGGGAGTAAAACTGGTTCTTCAGGTCTGGGCCTGAAGTGGGTTGAATACCAAGTCTGTCCCATCAGATTTAACAGTCTGAATACAATACAGTTATGTCTATCCCATCAGATTTGAAATGTAAATACCACATTTAGTCAATATCGTTTCCTTTTCTAGTAGCAGTTTACAGTACCTATAATAAAGTAGCTATCATGTTATGTCTTCAAAAATAATATAAACAAAAATATTTATTTTTAGGAACCAATTCAGTAGTGGGGTAGGGGACATAGTAAGGCAGGACGATGGATCCCTGCTCATTTTACTAGATCTTTATAGTTGGTACGTGGAAGGTGAAGGGTAAACTTTTCTGCAGCAAGCTGGATGTCTATATATGTGACCATTCTAGCCTCTAGGTGACGCAGATGAGTGTTTTTTCCAGCGTTCAAAACAACACTTATATATATATATATATATATACACTCAATTGACACCTATTGGACAGTAAATAGGCAAACCATAGCCAAACTGGTCACAAGTTGGGTACAGAACACATAATCATGCAGTCTAGACCGTGGTGATGTCTCTGCATCACAAATATATTCAGAATGTGTGAAAATGATAACAAAAGGTGGCTTTGTTACACATAAGATGTCCTTGAGACGGTATTGATTGCTACGCGGTAAAACGTCACTGTACAATGAACCCATTCAGCTGAAGTGATGAGCTGTAAGACAAAAACAACGAAACGCATCCGGACCTTTCTTGTAGCTTTAAATGATCTTTCACTTCTACATGACGCGCTGAAAACAGAAACAATTGAAGGTACAGGCAAAAAATGTTAATGGTCATTGATTGTTTTACCCTCGCAGGTAACCTATAGAAGAAAGAGTCACCATCCTGCCAACGCCTCAGCCTTGGCTAGCGTCAGGTGTAAACAGTCAACAAAGCCACATCTGCCCCCGCATCCTACGCAGCCTACACACTGCGTCTTTACCAAGATGCATTTTCGAGCTCAACACAACTGACGCAAAGAAGCTTACGCCTAGACAAGCAAAAACACCATTAGGCGGAGTAGAAAGAAGCGCAAATGGTGTACGTCACTAACTCAGGCATGGCCGTGCGATGTTTGTATGCATCACAGACCCAATATGAATCCGCCAAGTGTAAGGTGTTAGTTATCAGATTGAACAATAGGTGGCTGTTTGTCCACTTTGGGTATGGCTGGCTATAAGCCACATCGTTGTTGTGCTATGGACGCGGCCATCGTGCCTCTGACGCCAGCCAAAACATCAGGTGGCAGGACCAGTTATCAATAGAATTATCTTTTAATTTGGGGGCTTGCCATAGGGGAGTTTTAGCCTCGTAGAATGATTATCTATAGATAACATCAGTTGGCCCCGACTACAGTGGCGCTTTCTTGCAATTTGGTAGTGATGGCAGAACTAGCCATCACTCAGTGGCCTGTAGGACTGAGGGCAACACTACATATCAACGCTGCGTTTCCACCTGACAATTCTAGCCACCGATTCTGGCTTTTGGCACCATTCACAGACTATTTGCCAGTTTTAGGGTACATATTTGTCAGGTGGAAACGGGGATACACATTTCGGGGCGACGGTTATTAATCCCACATGACGAAATCTGGCCCCACCTTACGACTATTTGCCTGGCTGATAAACTAAAACCAAGTAAATAAAATCGGAGGCAGGTCGACGACTCCGAGCATGGCACATTGGTCGGCCTTCTCATGTTCCCTGCAGTCGTTAGGTGGAAACGCTCTGTTTGTTCTGGGGTTAACGATTACATGCAGTCCACCATGACAGGTCTTTTCCAGACTTTCTCACGCTTCGGCTTTTTGTCAACCCTTTCAGCCCAGGAGTGGGGGATGGAACCTACGAGATGAATTCAGTTAGAAATTTCAATCTACAAATTAACCGAGGTTAAGGTTATTTTACCTCCCGCAACACAGACATTGTGTGAGAAGGAGTGGCCTTTGAATAAGCAGTAAACCTACTACTGCTGGGGATGAAGGAGAAGGTGGCTGAAGAGGGACTCGAACCCACAACCTTGGAGATTAGGAGAGCAGTCTAGTGAGAATAAGGATTATGTATCCATTTCGGGCTATTGAGGAATCAAAGACAAGATATACTTCTGAGCGTTGAATACGGGGGAAAAGCTTTTCCTTACTCGAAAAATGAAAATGGCACTTACGTCGTGAATAGAATAAGATATCGTTAAAAAGCTGAACAAAATGTGTATTTGTTCGTATAGATCACTTACTGGTTTCATGCATTAGATTTCAAATATCATTAATTAAGTATCGTAATTTAAGTAAAACCCATCATATTTGTAGTGAGCTTCTTTTCGAAAATGATCCCTTATTACTACTCGAACAGGTTCAACTGAATAAGGTCCATTTATCAAAATGACTATGAGGACTATTGACTTTCAGAGAAAATAACACTGCCGTGAAAACCAGGCCACTCATTCAGCCTGATACTCACCCCTCTTATTGCTGACGCTGATATGTATGCATCTTGATGTATAGTTGGTCCTTCTTTTTTATTAACAAATGCGGATTATGGAAAGGAAACCAAACTACGAAATGCGACCGCATGTACTTTTGATTTAATAGAAAGGCGACACTAAAGAATGTTTAAATAAGTGTCTTTTTATTTTTAGCTTAATTCAAATGAATTTACTAACAAAGTTCGCTACATGCATGGCGATGGACTATAAAATTTATGCATAATCGAGAAAAATAAAGATCTTTTTGTGACAAATCTGGATCTTGTGATCCTTCATTATTTGTCTACATAATCGCATCTTCCATACATGTAGCACCTTCTTGACTTAAATTCCAAAGGTATCAACAGTGGGTAGTTTTTGTATTTCCTTTGGCAATTCGTCCCAATACTTCGTACTTTGATATATAGGGAGGGGTGGTTGGGGGAGGGGTCTGAATTGTTCTGTTCTAAGCACACATCTATTGTAGTTTAATTTTAATTTCAGTTTTAGTATGACTTCTGGTACCCATGGCGACAATTTCCATCCCTTTAATCAATGACAGTAGGTGTCTTATTTTTCTTATATACAGTGATTTTACATATTTTACGTAATCAGATCTTTCACATACTTTACACATATATGTGGTTGTTATATGACAGCGGACCACTTTTCGCACCTCTGCATGTCATGTCCTACTGAACTCAGAAACAGGCACGCTCACCCCCACACACACACATTCAGTCACAATACTCCAGGTGGTTCCACTGTATAATACCCGGTCCTAAAACACAATGCCTTAAGCCGTCTCTCTATTGTGTAAGAGGCGGATAGACGGCAGGATGCAGACAGGAACCAAAACCTAAGTCCTGCCGTCTTCCTGTAAGGTAATTAGAAGTGTATGTATACTCTTATCAAAGGCGAAGACGGTCTAAACATAAGTACAGTATGTATCATATGCATAATGATGTACATTAAATCAAATGCATTCAATACACTTCACACCTCAAACAAATATATTTTGATTAATTTTTTAAGCATTTATATCTATTTGTATTGCATTAGAGAAAGAGAAAGAGAGACAGAGAGAGAGAGAGAGAGACAGAGAGACAGAGACAGAGAGACAGAGAGAGAGAGAGAGAGACAGAGACAGAGAGAGAGAGAGAGAGAGAGAGAGAGACAGAGAGAGAGAGAGAGGGGGGGGGAAACAAGACATGAATTGTTAAATAAGAAAACAGAAATTTATAGTTCTTACCATTATGAAATACAGAAAAGATAATCCCGTGAGTCTAAAACGTATGCAGCAAAATTATAGCTAGTTATTCGAACGTTATTTAAATATTTGACCAACACTTGACAAGTTAACAGAAATGCGGCCAAGTCAATCATATTAGTGAGGACACTATTATCAACGTTGCCATTGCTAGTGAAAACCTGGGCAACTATGGCAATGCAAATCCCAATGGTTCTAGAATCGTAAAAGAGTAACTGCGAATCAGAAAGAGTTGGTAAAGGAAGCTCCAGAGAGGGAGTAATAGGTATAGGTGCGTATTGTATAAACTAAACGTGTAAGAAGTGTAGCATCACTTATGGTCTTGTATGATGGGTTATAGAATTTGTTCTGCATTAAATCATCATGACCTGTATTCTTCCAAGTTAGAATTCGATTGAACTAATATCTAAAGATGCTAAGCAAGCCACGGAGTGATATTTAACACAGGTATAATACTTTATCTCACCCCTGGTATTTTTTCCCACCGACTTAGCATCGGAAATTTGTGCTCAACGCCAATCGAGTATTGTAGAGAAACACTTAATGAGGGATGATGTCACACATTTTAGCCAATTAGTCAGTAATAGGGTTGAGATAAAATCTGAACCGCACTGGATCCTTAGTTAGTAATAATATGTCATTCATTTTGGATTGCTACATAATCTCACTCGACTTCGCCTCGGTAGACTACTTCGCAACCCAAAATAATGGTATATTGTCAGTGGCTCTAAATCTCGATGCAGTTCCTTATTAATAATAAACAATGATGAGAATAACATCAAGGTGAGACTTCATGATTCGGCGTTAGATGTTATCACAGTCAGCAGTGTACAAAGTAAAAGGGTTTACTAGGTATGTTGTTAGCATGACACGCCCACCTTGTCCAACCTAACCCTGGCTGTACTTAAAGGGTTGAACCCAAGACCTTTAGACCGGCGCTCCATTAGTCTTACTCAGTGAGCCGGCCGTCTGTCCGATACCTCAGTGTAACAACCCCTGACGACTTGTCCTCGTAGTAAAGGTCAAATTCATCCATTTCTTCTCTTTAAACCAGATTTACATCCGATACTGGCACTTGAAGATTAAAAGTATGAAGGAACGCAGGGAAACTGAGACTGTTATGAAGGGCAGGACAATAGGGAGTTACTGAGTTATGAAACCTCCCCCACCATGTCCCAATATAACGTTGATTCCTCCCTCATCATAACTCAGCTCACCTTTCTTATACTTACCACAGATCATATTTTGTATTTTCATTTGTGGCGTGACCTTTGAAATGTGCAGCAATGATAAATTCAGAAAATGCCCGGTTTGGTTGTGTATGTATATATGAGGGACTGCTTGTGAAGTTGTCTTAAAGTGGGGTTCTCGTTGAGCGAATAGTGTCCCTGTGATTCCTACCAATTGCCTCACCGGGGTGGTACAGTAATCGCAAGGAGGGTCCCTAGAAAATATCCAGCATGTTGGATTCCCGAATCTCAAGAGGTTATGTATCTTGGAAATGGCTATGTGTCCGGGACGATTGCCCCTCTCGACGGGAGGTGGGACATAATCGCACCAACTCAGGAATTTAGAGTGTCACACTGAGCGATTATGAATCGGAACAGAATCGCAGGATATATCGTCGCCGACAAATCGCCCTGGGAGTACAAGAATCGCTCTGTGTGAACTCCGGGTAAACACTCACTATGGAGCAGGACTCTCGTGACAGTCACCTCTTTGACCTCGAGAACTTAGGGTGGTTTATAAAACATCGCATTATGAGATTGACGACTGTCTGTAATAGGATTTGCATTTCAAGTTCATTAGAAGTGATTTCACTTAGCATAATAGAGTTTAAGCTTGGAGAGCAATTTCTTGCCCTCAATTAGCAGTGCCCAGAATCTGGAGATTGGCTGCTAAATTCAGTGACTAGTATTTCCACTGTTCAGGGCGATTGTGTATGACATCTTCTCACTTAACATAGGAATTCAATCAGCTGCTATATACCATACTGTACGGACCTCTGCCAACAGAGAAGGCTCTATCATATCCTTGGTAAGAAAGCTTCACACCTACTGGCCGGCTGTACGAACTCTGCTCGTACACGCTGTGCAGGAACTAATTGTTCATACACTCCAAACCACGTGACTTGTTTGTAAAATGGCCGAGAAGCACAAATCGGTAATAATCAGTCGTTCGGTAGAAACGGTATGCGTGCTTTGGAGTTGATAATATCAGCAGTTAACGATTATAGGTGAGGTCTCCTGATATCCGATATTCCTATATGCCTTATAAACACGCTCTATAGTGGAGAACAAGAGGATCAATAAAAAAAATGTTACTGAGTGGAAAGTGAACCGATGGGCGCCAGTGACATACACTGATGGATCTCTCGAGTCATTGTGTGGAGAGACTTAAAAGAAACAAAGATACCTGAGAAAATGTTGAAGTAATGTGACCAATAAAGATAGTTAAAATAATTGTCCTTGGCCTTCAGCGTTGGAAATGTTTAAAACTTTCATTGTGTGACTGCTTTTTAACAGAGACAGACAACCTAATCGTCGGTTTACACGTAACCTGACCATGCTGGCCATAATACAAACTGAGATGAAGCTTGACGTTTATTTACGGAACAAGGCCGCGTTCCATGAATTTACACCAGACTGATCAAGTTGTATATCGTGTACGGCATGGTGGGATACTCTATGTTTATCAAAAACCCGAAATGATATCATTATGTACCTATGGTCATATCAACTACAAATACTACCCACTCCTATCCATCTCGTTTTTAAACCGCAACACCACTTAGATGGCGTACGGGGTATATCATCACGTGACTATAACCACGGAAACTCAAATAGCGGCCGTTATGAGCGTACTGATTTCGAATCAACAAACCAATTACAAACTAGTACAATTGACTATCAGTGGGTCGTTGTTTCTGGGTATTTTTTTTGGTATTGTTGGCTTTAATCAGATCGCTAATTTATTTTTACGATTTGTTTATCGATCCGACTGCTACCATAAAATCGGATCGTTTCCCTATACTCATGCGGTATCGCTGATTTTTACGACGCGATAGCGATACAGCACTTTCAGAGGGGACATAGTGGATGAGACAGGGGAAGATTCATTATTTTTTTAATCTAATACAGATGGTACTATAGATAAAACTGGTCTGACTCCTGGGGGTGTGGATTAGTTTTTGCTAAGGGTAGAAGAACAAAGGGGGGGGGGGGATCGTAGTATCATCGATATTGAAAATCTCAGACTAGGCCATTTTTAACTAAAGAGCCTGAAGTGATACCATCCGTAGACGATCCGTAGTGGTCCGTGAAAATGTATCGCTGAAAGCCGTATTTTACGCGATGATGCGGATTTACGATTACGACATGATCCGCTCGTTTTGGGGAGCAACGTTTGGGAGCAACGTTCGGGCTATTCTGCGATCCACAAAGGCATCGTAAACGTCGAGCCCCCAGATGAACCACTGCCTTCAGCATCGGTTCAACTGATAGTCAATTTGACCACGTATTTATCATGTGCAGATACAGTAACATACAGAGCAGAGGATAGTAATTGTTGCAATTAATGGCACAGGTGTATATCAAAGTGTTACATCAGCTTCTACTCTTCCCATGCACGAAAGATGCAAAAAAGAAGTACATTTACCTTACTGGAACATCCTCAGATGAATGTATTGAAGATCCATGAAAGTCACAGGGAGAAAATACGTAAAGATAAACGAAAGCGTCAGATAACGTCAGGCTACATTTTTCCCCTGCAGATTATCATCGGATTTGTGGAATACCCTCTTTACTT
This sequence comes from Alentia gelatinosa, assembly GCA_950022655.1. NCBI lineage: Eukaryota > Metazoa > Annelida > Polychaeta > Phyllodocida > Polynoidae > Alentia > Alentia gelatinosa. The sequence continues at coordinate 22,445,836 of OX465589.1, read as the reverse complement.
GATGGGCGTAAATAGAAGGGGGCAGGTATTTCTACAGTTACTCCATAGAGGGAGGATAAAGCCCGTTTCTATTGGCTGACGAAATATATCGATATCAATTTATCAGTGAGGTTTACAAACAGATTTAAATGGCATCGTTACATAATCGATACCATATTAATGGAAATGACCCAGCTCATGAATTGACCCACGACTTTTTCTGCTTAGATTATGCAATGTGGCACCACCCACCACTGAGTGAATGGTTGGTCACTGAGTGAAATCTACTACCCTCACTGATTTTTCTATACCGACTCACAGTCGGTTGCACCACGACAGACTTTCTGGATAACTCAAAAGTCTTTGGTCATTTGACTAACTGGGTTGTTTCCAATGACCAAATGTGTGTCAGTAGTGCTAAAACTCCGTTAGTGGTTCCTGACTGTAGATCGGTAAATGGAAATCGGCCAATGGAAACAGGCTTTATGAAGGGCACATCAAACTCGCCGACCGATCTCTAGTTAGGATTTGGATTTATTCTGCCCATAGAATTAAGCTCAATTATATTTTATACTATTTTTTTAAATCAATTATGTATATATCAGGTCTGACGTCATGAAACCTGTTCAAAACTGGGGCACGTAATGATTTTGTTTTCCGACTCTATATAGATATACAAGCCAAACCTACGTCAATGATTATCACATTACATTTAATAAAATATCATGATTAACAGCAATATTATTGGGTTATAATTAGTTCTCAACCTTATCTATCTTAAATGGTTGACGTCCCTCTTACAACTAGAAGTTTAACGCAAGTCTTCCCAGGAAATTTGCTCTAAATCTAAAAAAATCATTTTCTATCAAATTTGTCTTCACCGCGTCACCACTTTGAGCCTAGTCTGGGTATTTATTGACAACCTCACGAATTATAGCTACCTGTTCACCTCTGTGCTTAGGAGAAGGGCTTGAAAAAACCTCCCAATGTATAACCTCCCAAACCCAATAATTTGGATGTTTCATTGTTAATATAAGATAAATCGTCATGGTAAGTATTTCAGCGAGTACACGTATAATATATACTACTTATTCTGGCCTTGTGAAAACTGACTAATTATACTGAATACTACATGTTCTCATATGACTTTTAAACAGAAGCATTTATGAATATCCTGCCTTCTGTTCACCAACTTAATTTTGGCATAATTAAGTCCACGTCCTCAAGTTGGAAAATTCAATCGACAAACTGTAAATTGTCGAGACTTTCCCGCGGCCATAAATAATACTCCACTGTAAACACAATTCGAATATGGCCGTCAGTTATTGTATTTTCTCTCAAAGAGAACAAAGCTTCACTAAACTAGTTTTTGTTTTATTTACCCGAGTTTTCTGTTGTTGATTATGAAACGCCCCCGCAGTGTGATAAAGGGTTCAGTTAATGGTGTGTTGTCAATTCCGATCCCCTCCCTGTTCCCGCCTCTCGTCCGCTCTCGCGAGACTCTCGCGCGTTATCGTCTGCCGAAGCACTGCTAGTTCCTGGCGTGCAAACACTGGCCGGCCACACGTGTGATATGCAGACCGGTAACCAGGGAAGCCTGAAGCACCTGTCAGCTGAGTGGGCGTTGGGTCACGTGGTCAACCCCCCCCCCCCTCCCTCTACGCTGACCACGTGACTGTAAGACCCATTATCAACCCATAGTCCTACACGCACCCGCTCACCTATACACTGTATATATACATATACATTGTATATATATGTACAGTGTTGTATATGTATATCACTGAATACATATCATAGAAAATCAACTGAGATGAGTATAGTTCGTACATATATCCGTATCACACCTGAGTTGGATATAACACTCAGAGCATGCTGACTTCTGGTAGCAGGGAATTCTGTTGTGTGTCTTTTTTGCTGTGTTATGACTGTTCCACTTGAGGCAGATTAGGGGACTACCCGCAATGACAGACAAGGACAACATTAATCTCAGTCAACCACGGTTATCAACACAATTAGTCCTAATTGCTATTTTTAGTAATTATTAGGATATAAATAAATACATGGTTCTACCTTTTCATCCAATGTCCCTGGAAAATATAGAAGGTATACAGGAATATTAATAGATATTCAGAAAACATTTTAATTTTGTTTAAAAAAATTATATATACAATCACTTAGTATATGGTGTTCTTCCTGGCATGATAAACAGAAAGGTGGTGTATTATTCAAGCATTATTATATAGCAGTTTCAGAATTAGATATGATTCTAAATAGGACAGGCCATTTGACTCTATCAGATAATACATACTTTGAGAAACAAAGGGCCAAATACAGGAGCCAGTGATGTCGGTTTCCACTATAGCAAGTACATTATAATGTGATCTTGACTGTTTCTGGTAAGTCGTGTCATTTTGTACCACAGTCGCTTTACCATTATCTGTAGCACCTTTCGCATTTTCCTTGTTAAATCTACTGTGTACAATATTGGCGATGTTTTCACGACCGTTGATGTCACCTACCGGAAGAAGTATATCCCCTTAGTGGAAACTCCCCCAGTGGTATTGTTTTGACTTTGTGTGGACATGGTTGTGAGACAGCGACAACGGATTGCTCCTGATCACACCTTTGCCCGACGGATCCGTTGGGTCGGTCAGAATCGTGGCGTTGTATGCACTTCACAGACCCAATTATAATCGGGTTGGCCATTACTAGCATGGGGGTACCTGCCCGACCTTAATCTTGTCGCTGTACGCACTTCACTGATCGTTCCTGATTCTGAGTACGTCGTTTAAACAAGGATGATATGCATCCCCACGTTCTATATATATACATATCATACGTATCATATATCGATTTGTAGGGGTGACAGAGGCGATGATATATCTAAAAAACTGTTCCTGGTATTTTCATTGGATCCGAAGTTATCAAACTGTGAATCATTTTCTATGAATCCGAACCACCGGCTCGTGGCTCACCCCGGCTCCCGGCGGCTCTCTTTGATCTCACTCCTAAGGCCATAAAGTGGAGAGGTGTGATCGGCATGCGTCGTTGAGGGTATGGGACGTCGACATTTTTGTTCCAGATTATTACCACTGATCGGATCGGTGAGAATCTGTGGTCGATGTCGCTGTCTAAAGCCTATGAGACATTGACCCGACCGCTGTACCTGATTCTACCTTTGCTCGACGGGTCTGTAACAATCTGCATCAATCGGGTCGATAAACGCGTTTCACCCACCCGATTTTGATATCATTCCCGACACGTCAGGCATTACTACCATGTCAGATATGACCGACTCTCCCCCACTCTCACAGACCCGACGGATCCGTTGGGCAAAGGTAGAATCGGGCACAGCTGTTGGTTATTCCCCATCACACCTCTCCACTTTATGGTCTTGTACTGTGGGGTGAGCTATGGGCCGCTGGTGTGGATTCATAGAAAATAATTCAAAGTTTGATAACTTCGGGTCTAATTAAGATATCGGGAAACGGTTTTCAGATTTATCATCGCCTCTGTCTCCCCTACAAATCGGTATCACGCACTTGTAACTTGGACTTTGGGATAGGAAACATCGATATCCAAACGGGCTGCTCAGAATCGGGAACAGTCGGTGAAGTGCGTACAGTGACAAGATCAAAGTCGGTCAGAGCTGGTCATTACCCCCCCACGCTAGTAATGCCCGACCCGATTATAATCGGGTTGTGAAGTGCGTACAGCGACACGATTCTGACCGACCCGACGGATCCGTCGAGCTAAGGTGTGATGTGAAATAATCGGTGTGTAGCTGTCTGCTAGGCCTTATAGGCATAAGACATTAAGATTTTATTCCCGACTCTCACCGAGCCGATGGTCGGGGTGGATCGGGAACAAATGTCGATGTCTTATAGGCTTTATGGGATAAATCATTCATGAGACTCTTTTAATGATCACTGCCTGTATAGTTCTTCGTCAGGGATCTTAGCATGTTTCTCCTTTTAATGGAAGTAAAGGTTTCTCTTAGAACTAGGGTGATTATTAGAACTCGGTAGATAGTAATTTAAACCCATGTATTCAAAGTAATTCTCTACACATTTGTCGCTACATCGGAATACATGTTTTAGTAACGCCAACATCTTCAAATTTAAATGTAGAAGTGTTTCTGATACATGTGTACATATATAGTGGCATAGGCAGCACAGCAGATGACCTATCTTTGATTACCCAACTAAATTACCTTTATCATGTCAAACAGCAGTAACCGCACGGGTATCACGCTCGAGATTATGGAGTAAACATTCTCAAAATACTTCATACAATACTTACATAGACGGATATAATTTAAGCGTAAAACTAGAGAAATTCTTATACCAAAATTTGGAATAGCAGGCCCTAAATGAATTCATATACTTGTATACTTCTATTTTCAGTTCCATGTCCAATCGGAGTTACTGAGTCGCTGACGGTAGTTCGCCCTTTCTCCACTGAGGGGCGCGGCGGACAGCGGGAACATCGCGTCGGACGTTTCTAGTCGTTTGACTCACTTTAAATAATGTCGCCTGGCATCTTTCCACTGTCCGCTGTCCGCTCAACCGGCCAGACAATGAGTGCCTGATCACCATCTCTCCGCCGCCTTCAGATTCAACCAAATATGATTTATGATTTCCAGGTGATTCCCCATTATAACGTGTATTACATTTTGTTTTTGCTTGGAACCAAACGGGCCGTTATGATGTACAAAGGGCATTTAATATGAAGAGAGCCTTCTCCGGGATATACACTCTAACACCCGCATACTGAGTTTTATTACCTGCCTATTACGGAGTCTTCATGGGAAATGTATAGGGCACCTGGAATTAGCTACCTGGGGATTCTGGCATGTCAGAATCTCCTGCAGGAGATTCCGGAAAATAGTCCTGTCCATAATGAGGTTGAATCACCATGTACTTCGAAATAAGTTTCTTGAATGTTTAATCAATACTAATTATTTAGAAACAATCGTAATAATCCCATTTACCATCAGAAATCACTGTCATAGCACACTTTGCATACTAAAATCACATGTTAATGGCGAACGCATAAAAGTCTACACCAAATTACTGCCACGCTTGACAGTGCGGTGGCAATAGACTTGTTATCAATCTTGTAGGTCGGTAATAAATCCAATAACGACTGGTTTTGTATACGAGTGTCCGTAATCTCCTCGTAGTTGATTACTACGCGTCAACTACTCGGAGATTACGGCCACTCGTACACAAAACCAGTCATTATTGTGTATGTATCTCACCCCTGGCACAAGTTTAGCCATAGATTTAACATTAGGAAAATACTCAAAGATGACCCCCGTAAAGTAACAATACTACGCCACGGCGTATATTCTTATTTTTCTGATATTGTGTAGCTATTTATCTCACCCATAGGAAGGGGTCAGATAAATCTAGAACCGCACTCGAATCGTAAAACAAACAATGAAAAACTTAATACCCAAGGCCCATAACTCAGACATATATTAGTCTACATCTCTCAGAAGCAGCGGAAGCTTTGCACCTAACATCTCACATCTGATATTACATACCTGACACCTCATACAAACCCTCACACCTCTCACCTGAGTCTATCACTTTATTTTTAACACCTGACACTTGCTATTGCAATTATTTACCTGAAAGCTTCACGTCACACAGTTTAACAGTTTGGGCATTTTCTTTCATATCTCAGCCTTACATAACCTCATGATGTGCATCATGCTCAACTCTTTACTTGTCCCCTTCATACTTGTCACTTCTTCTGGGATTTTATTGCTTCCTGGACAAAAGCAAACCGTGTTGAATTAATCGGTGATGATTTCGTCCAGAAATGGTGCAATAAATCGCCCAAAATTGGAACATAGTCAGTCGCCGACTTTATATAAATATCTGTCTTCACTTGATGACTTTTCTTACATAACGGTAGAAAAAGATCTCTTGATGACCAACAGATTCATCGTAGGCCAAAATATACCAAATATCTGCAGTGGATCAGGGTTTAACTGCGCACTTCATGATATTTTAAAGTCCAGCCGTTGTCTAATATAGGCCTAGTACTACCTTACTGCCCACAGTGAGATGACCGAAGTTAGTGCACTCTGTTAACACTTATTTCTTTTGCTATAGCTATACATTTGAATTTAAACGTTTCTTCCTGTATTTAGAAGATTGGCTGTGCAAATAAGGTTAAACAATTTTGAGAAATATTATTATAAATGCATGTACTTATACACCAACTTCTATGAAATACTGCTCGCTATTGGGTATGACGTATAAAAAATGTTCGGGCCCACTCTCACTAATAACATGAAATGCCATTTTTCGTAATTTGGCAGTATATGATAATAAGGAAACATAGCCTGTAGTGAGGCCTTTCTCGGTCTTTCATCCCATAATTACCGCCCTGCGCCTACCGCGATGGACCGTAGTTACGGTTCGTAATATCTCGAACGTTCATCACTGCGGGCTCAGTAACTATGTTTCCTAATATCATAAGTTACTTCATCAGATCATATGGTTGTAAGTCTGACCATCGAGATTTTGTCTACGCTCTTTGGTCTGTGCTGATGCACGTGCGGAATGGTAGCCTCCGACATAACCACTGCCTGTGCCTGGCTAACATGGATTTAGGGTAGTGTGATAATACCACTCTCCCCCCAGAAACTTCGCGGCGCTAACGCTAGCCTAGTCTCTGCCCAAACCCAGAGCCTGTTCCCTGGGTATCCACTTTAATACAGAGGAGACCGGCGAACTTTTCAGATTCGAAACAAGGCAACTGTCAAAAGTTATGCAAGTCAAACAACTCACATATCATGAGTATTGAAATATAGGAAATGTTAAAGGAGCTTTACAGACAATCCGGTTGTTTCTTTTTCATACTTAAACCATTTCATAATGGGAATCCACAGTTGATTAGACTGCCCCTTCAGAGGAGCACATGGGCATTGTTGACAAAACAAAGCCGTGCAACACATTAGGTGCTTTCCACTGTAGAAAGTAATCCCATAGAATGTGTCTCGTTTTAAATAAATCATAACAGAAACGAGAATATTTTATTTACCATATAAATATATTCATCTCTATTTACAAGTAGAACACAAAATACCCCCAAAAGCCCTCAGAATTTAGGATATTTCAAAAACTGGCATATGGGCCAGATTTGAGCCCAAACAGGCAGGTTGGGGCAGAGATATAAGCGGCGACAGGAAGTAGAGCGCGAGATCTCTGCTGGGAGAGTGTAATAATACCTTTCCTCGGCTTTCCAGTCTATGTGCAAAACCCTCAAAGTTTTCAAGGGTCTTTAGTTACAAACGATTGCTTTTCATACCTACCAGTTTCCTGTCGCCTATCCAATAACAGTTCTGTTTCTCGATATACATTGAACATAATTCTATTGATATAATTGGTCCTTCTCTTCCCCACAAGCTTCTCTCCATTCACATCCACTCGAGGTACCCATAAGGGGAGGAACGGGCGCATAAAACCCGGTTACCGAATTAACATCCAAACCTTTTAAACTCTTCTTATCTGCCTTTTAAAACCAGTAAGGATCCCAGTTTTTCTCTTTACCCACTCCGAGAAAAACCTGTTTTATTTAGGCTTAATCATCTTCTAACGACACTCTTTTCTGGATGAGCCCCTTTTTGGGAGGGTCTTAGACGGTCGTTTTTTTGCTTGGAAGCCCCTTAAGGCTCTATTTCTTAGGCTAGTCGGGATTTGAAGCCTAACAAGCTCTTATATGGCCCTATTTTCTAAATTTAACAGGCTTTTAAATTCTTATTTATCAAGAATAAGAGGTTGTTGAGACGCCACTCTCTAGGCACAATCTCTTGGGAAGGAAGAATTCCATTGGATTAAAAGCTTTCAAAATTGCAATAAGTGGAGTTTTCTTTGTATAAAATCTTAATCGTTTCGTGTATGGGCTTAAATAATAAATCTTCCGTGCAAAATTTCAAGGTTTCCTAAATGTTGTGGAAGGCATCAATGTGTCGAATTTTCGCGAACATTTTCTGACGGAGCGGAGACACGGGAAGAGGACGATATGTTTAGCTCCCGAGGGCGACCCACTGATCATAAAACACCAAACAAACCCTCAACTTGCACAATCATCACATGTACAAAAAGGACAAGCATCCAGAACTTAAGTACAAAGTATGACATGCACTGTGCCTCTTGTATTATGGCATTTAACAACCAGCACATTCCCACGTGGAAACACTGCAAGAACTACCACCGAACAGTTCTGGAACTCAAACTTGATCTCCAGAGACTGGCCCATGATGTCTCATATATAGAAGTTTGTATTCAGAAACTGATATACAATATCTTATATATATGATGTATTATTCAGAAACTGACACACAGTGTATTATATATAGAACTTAGTATTCGGAGACTGGTGCACAAAGTCTCATATAAAAATCTGAATATTCAGAGGTTGATCAAAATGTCTCATATATAGAACTCAATATTCAGAGATTTGCAAACAATATCCCATATAGATAACTTAATATTCAATATGGACAAACGTCTTATGTGTAGAACTTTGTATTCAGAGAGTGATACACAATGTGTTATATATCTAATTTGATATTCAGAGACGGGCATTTAAGGTCTCATATATGGAATACATAGCCCTGAGATCCTGTGTCAGAGTCTCATGAGTAGAACTGAATGGACCGAATCTCCCCGGAGACTCCTGAAGCTGCACGCCTGACACCCAGACAAGATTGGATGCATGACCTCGGTTCCTCTGTTTTTTTTAAAAAAGAGAATGGTGAAAATAGGGGGCGTGAGAACGAAAATAAACCGTGGGTGAGGGAATAGGAGGCCACCCTTTTCCACATTTTGTAATGCTCCCAGTCGACAGGCAAAAGCTGAAAGAGTGTAGTTCTTCTCATGGTAGGGGAGAACACCCACATAGAATCACAACCAACCATCTACTGATTGTTTTATTTAAGTCTCTTATTTTTGTCGTCGTAATTGCCTTACCTAAAAAAGCCAAACAACACAGCCCAAACCTTGCGAATTTTAATTTTGCAAAAATAGGAGATTTTAATTAAGCTGGCCTTGGTTCTTTGCCGTATGCTAAGCGGTGTGTTTTGTTGGAGAAGACCTACCCAGCTACACACACTGGAAGCTTCGACTTTTGTAAAGCAGAGAAGGAGGACTAAAAAAATCTCATTATTAACTTCATATGGCATTTTAAACCTTACAATCATATTCATACAGTAAATTATACCCTATAAATCATAATGAAATGTAATTATTCTATAACTATTATCATGTTACAACTAAATATATATCATCAAGATATTTTTCGACGATAATAGGATATAAATAAGTAGAAATCTGAATAAAAGTAATACTATTCACTGTAGGTTGGGATTAGAATAGGGGCGGGTCGTTATGAAAGTGAGCATGGATGCAACATGCGATCTTGACATGTAGAAATAACGCTGCTCAGCGCGCGGGGAGGGAATTATTTCGAACGGCACGTCTCCTCAGATGTTTATAAATACAATGTCTTTAAGTGTATTGGGCCGCTACAAAGTTTCCGCTCTTCTTTATGATATAAGGGGCCTTAAATACGAAACTGCGCACGCACCGCACGCGCCGCGCCGCTTTCTTTGGGTTTACAATTAATTCTGAGAAGTGAAGACGGAGTCTGACGACCATGAGAAATGTCGTCTGCTACGTCATGTCACGTGACGTGGTGACGTCAGACGGTGCCACGACCCCGACCCGCCAGACGACATCACCAGAGACCCGCGGCTAATTTTAAGGAGGCGCGAAAATAGGAGGTGGGCGTCTCAGAATCTCTCTTTCTCTCTCTCTTTCTCTCTCTCTCTGCCTTCTCTCTCACCGAAAATATTCTCACTTCCGGCGCATAAGAAGCGCGCCTTTTTACCCGAAGAGTTCCATTGAACTGGACTAATGAGGTCAGAAACGATTTTGCACACGCACGCCACCTGGGGGAGGTTATTTGAACTCTGGCGTCGGATTAATTTTCGAGAAACAATACTAATTAATAGAAGCTAAGTGAGGCTTGTTAGCGCGCGACATCAAACACCATCGGGCAAACAGACGCCGGCCGTGTCGCCTGTGATGTTGGCCGCGCGCAGGTTTGGGCGCGTATCGCAGGCGAGGCGCACACCCTTTTAGCCCGCAGTTAAACTGGGAGGTGGGAGATGAAATGGAACTACACACAGTGGTGGCCTCTCTTTTTGTACCCGGGTGGGGTCTTTGCCATCTTCTCCGCTGGATTATTTATCATAAATGGGAGGTGTTCCTTGTCCTCTTATACTCATTCCTTATCCTTCTCGGTATGCCCTTCTGCTCCTCCTAGCTCTCTCCTTCTGCCTTTCCATTTGCCCTGCCCTCGTTTTGTCTTTATTAATCTTGCTTTGTTCCTGGCTTTCCCTTCTCTCATCTTCTTGCTTCTCTGTATCTCTGTGTTTCTGTCTAATTGTCATGAGTTATTTCGTGGTGCTCCTTCTCTTACTCCTCCCTAAAATACCTTGTCAGGCCTCTAGCTCCTTCCTTTATCATGGTACCTCTTTTCTTCTTATTTCTCTACCGTACATATCTCATCCTCCCCCCCCCCCCTACCTCTCAATCTGTCCTTGTCCTATCACTTTGTCCCTCATTCCTTCTATGTTTCCTCTTTATCCTCTTTCTTCTGCCTTCATCCAGTTCCTTCATTCCTCCCTTCCCTTTGCACAGTCCTACCGTCCTTCCCTCTCTCTTTCCTCGGTGTTTTCCTGCCTTCTCTTCTTCCCATTCTGCCACTCCTGCCTTTCTTCCATCTTCCCTGCTATCCTGCCTTCCCACTCTGACACTCCTTCCTTTTTTCCCTCTTTCCCACATTCCCGTCTTCCCACCCTCAGATGCCTGCCTTCCCTCCCACTTCCACCCACCTTACCACCCTGACACTCCTACCTTCTTTCCCACCTCCCAAGCCTGACACTCCTTCCTTCCTTCGTTCCCTCTTTCCTGCCTTCCTATGTTCCCACCCTGACACTCCTGCCTTCCTTCCCTCTTCCTGCCTTCCTGCCTTTCCACTCTGACACTCCTACCTTACTCCCCTCTTACCTGCCTTCCTGCCTTTCTACCCTGACACTCCTGCCTTCCTTCCCTCTTCCTGCCTTTCCACTCTGACACTCCTACCTTACTCCCCTCTTACCTGCCTTCCTGCCTTTCTACCCTGACACTCCTACCTTACTCCCCTCTTACCTGCCTTCCTGCCTTTCCACTCTGACACTCCTACCTTACTCCCCTCTTACCTGCCTTCCTGCCTTTCCACTCTGACACTCCTACCTTACTCCCCTCTTACCTGCCTTCCTGCCTTTCTACCCTGACACTCCTGCCTTCCTTCCCTCTTCCCTGCCTTCCCGCCTCCCCACCCTCCCACCAGCACGCCGCACTGCCGCTCTACAGCCGCGCCGGGCGGGTTTTTCGTTATTTTTTGGCCAGACAGTGCCGCCTGACATCGGGTGACACTGTCAGCGCGGGCCACATTCCAGCACATGTCGCCCCACCTAGCGGCGGTGTCGCTAAACAGGCGGCGCGCTAATTATTAATTAGGGCACGTGGGGCCCCGTTCAGAAGCGCCGAAAACGAGGCTGAGAGCCGAGAAAAGCCGCCCTCGTCTGCGTCTCTGTGAGCCCGGGTTGGTGCCACCGGACGAAGAAACGCCAACATGAAAGAAGTCACCCAAAAAAAAGCAACAAGCACCAAACTGGGTCGGAGACCATTTAAATCTGCACCCACAGCCGTCAGGAGAGATAATTACGGTGTCATTCCTGGGTCTCAGTGCGTCCCAGAATGCACTGCGCTCAGCGGGAAGATGGTGATAACGGTATTAACGCCTGTCATGACCTCTCCGCATAACGATGTCAAAATGGGCGATAATACAAAAATATAATCGCTAATTTTCTGATGGTCACGATTAAGCTACTCCCTTACATCATTCTGACAGGAAGTAAAATCCCCAAAAGTATATTTAGTTTGTTTTCACTTTGGGTTTTATCATTCGGTATCGCAGGCATAATTTATTACTTAATTGGCATGTGTCCCACTAATGCCTCTACATAACTGTGCATTTCCAGTTTGTTTTAGTTTACATTTAGGGAACAGAAGATGTGATTTCGGAGTGGCAGTGAAGATTTCACCCACAAACTGAACAGTGCCAGCCACGACTGCCGTGTTTATATTTATGTCTCTATATTTGGAAATTGTCCTCAGCCAACTGGGTGACCCATTTATTTTCTACAGAAATAAAAAGGAACCAAGAATCTATTTCTTACTTTTCATGCAGTTTTGATTGTAAGATATTTCTAGTTCAGACAAAGGCGGACTGGAGTTGTACTTGGAGCGCATCCTGGTCCGACCTGGAGGAAAAACTTCACCTCTCCTTTTAACTCTGTCACACCTTGCAGATCCAGTAGGAATATTGACATTGTGGGCACATTGACCCTATATTCATTTTACAACTAGTTCAAGTTTAGCAATAAAAATAACATAAAAAAAAACTTCATGCAACGATGACCCATGTAAAGTGCCAAAACTATGCCAGGGTCATGGTGTGAGGTAAGATGATGTCTACTTGCCAATCAGCAGCCAAGCTTTGAGACATTAGGCAAGACATCGAATGGAGATTTATCCGTTCCTAACTGGATTTGCGTAAGCAAGTTGAATTATTCTGTTAATGTGATGCTATTCTAATGTCCATGAAAGGGGCGAGATAAATCCAGAATCGTACTAGAATCGTAAAATAAAAAATACTCATTTGGGTGTGCCATAATCGCCACTCAGCTCAGCCTCGAGAATGGTTGTGGCACATTCAAACTTGTGGAGTATTGTTCATTCATATGATTCTCGATACAGTTCTTTCTCAGTATTTTAGTGAAACCTTGTTGGGATGGACTTACAGCCCAAATTTCCCTTTCCATACATATTCAGTAAATTCATAGCGTGAGTTGAGGATCTTTATCAAAAGAAACGAGGGATGTAAAGATGTTCCGACAAAGTAAATATGTTTTATTGTATACCTAGAAATATCAGCAATTAATTTTTTATCTACTAGAACATGATGATGTTGTAGCCATAACTATAGTAGAGGTTGGTATCTGTAGGATTGTATGGTAATTGTAAGGAAAGCCACAAGATGAAAATAGCTTGGTCCGTCCTCCACCGAGTTTGATATAGTTTTTATAGAGTCTGATTTTATCTCACCCCATATAACATTATTTATTGATAAAATGAATCACACAATTAGCCATTGAGTATTGGGTACACGAACTTCACGACCGTGGAGTACGAGTTCCTATGGAGAAAGATACCGGGGTGAAATAAAGGTATACAATAGCATGCCTTCACGCTAGATGTTCTTTTACATATATTTCGCCATCGTGACCAGGATGCATGCTTTCACATCTCCATGTTTAAAGAGTTCAGTATTTACCGGGTTGGGTTACATTGATAGCATCGCGGCCCATCTGAGAATATTCCGATCTTTGAGAAGGTCAAATACACATCAACTCGATTGGCAATCCTTCGTGATTACCTTTAAAGTAGCCTTAGTGGATAATCTTGGGAATTTTCCCATTCGCCGAGGTCGATTTGAGTGAGCTTTGACTACATACTAATCGGTGTATATTATGAGTTTGCACCATAAAAAGAACATTTCAAAGTAAGAGACACATTTGAACGTATATATATAAACATAAAGTAGAATAGGTAGTCGATACTGACTGGTTTCAGATACAAACGGTCGTATGCTCTGAGGGGATGACGTGTAGTTATTTATTATCCACTTAATACAAAGTGACCAAAGAAAACACATAGGGAGTTTGTATGGACATACCCGGGGCATACGGATATGCTGTATGCTCCAGAGGGCGCATAAGGAAAAATAGTGCGCACAGGAAAATAGTGCATAACTAAAACAAACTGATATCGACATACCACTTGCCCAGAAAAGGTGAATAATAAATACAATATAGACTGGTTTCAGATAAAAGCGGCTGTATGCTCCTCGGAATTGCCTCTGCGGAATATCCTCGCATATGCTCGGATATTACTATGCGTCAACTCCTCGGAGCATACTGTCGCTCGTATATGAAACCAGTCAATATTGTGTATATCAAGGCGCATTGCGTGGAGTCAACTCCAAGGAGCACGCAGCTGCTTTTATCTAAACCAGCATGATATTTTCTATTTATCATCTACCTTTTCCGGATAGGTGGCATGCTGATATTAGTTCATTTGAGTTATGCACTATTTTTCCATACTGTTTTTCCGTATATGCGCCCCGATGCATACAACATATCTGTATGCGCTGGGTATGTAGATACACACCTGTGTGTTTTCTATGGACACTTTGTGTTTGGTGGATGACAAAGATCATGATCCTATTGGGACTGTATGAAATAGGAAGATTTTTTTAAAGTGAGTTTATTTGTCCTGAGTGGTACGTCGATGCTAGGTCGCGTTTCGAGGGTGTCTATTTCTCGGGGTTATTCCACACAGGATTATTTATCATATTCATCGTCTAGAACATTATGTTATCCTGTGATTCCCTGTTAAAATTCCTGTGAAGTGCAGGGAGAGAAGACTGAGCGTTGGTGTGGGGACTGTTCCCGACTGTTCCTCGCTCCTCACCTCCCCGCACACTCCCCCGACCTCGCCTCATACTCACTGCCTCATCGTCTTCACCATCCCCGGCCTTTTTTTCTTTTTCCCTTCCGCCTCGTTTCAAACGGAAAAACCACCGCCGCGAGAAGGGGCGCCGACCATGTGTTTCGGTTGGCAGTAAAATCTGGACTCCCTCCAGCCACCTGTCCACTGCGCATGCGCCATACCTGACGCTCCGTCCGCTCCGTTTGCAGCAAACACAATCCGCCTCTTATCAAACACAGGGGGCGCTGCGCAGCGTCTGTGCAGTTTGTCGGTCACGTGACCTCGCCAGGTGAATGCTGGGAGGGCGGGCGGTGGGGTGGGGGTGGGGGAGATCGAGAAAACGGGGGAAGGGGTGTGTGTGTGTATGATTGGGGGGGGGGGGGGGGGTTAAGAAGTAAGGGTAGAGTGCTGGGTTAAGTCTGTGTTATTTGTTATTGACAAATGGTGTTTGTGGCTAAAAATAAAAAGATTTAAAGTAAATAATGAAACAACATTGAAATGTAAATGTAAAGACTTGCAATATATCACTGACACTTGTAACTGTACTTAACGTTTGTATTCATTCCAACTAACGATACCCTGTCCATGTTTGTCAATTGTCAACCGCGCTATGTATTATTGTCTTTGTTATGTGGCACAGTAAATTAACAAACTAGGGCCATATCAAAGGTGACCTAAGATTGGACATAAATGGAATAGATAAAGTCAAAGAACTTGGCTTCGGACGGAATGTTCAGTTATAAGAGAAAGTGCTGATAACAAATCTGTATCCGTCTAATTCAGGGTCTATATTATTTGTGTGTCAGCTTCGATGGATAAATACAAGGTAGAACGCTTTGTTATTGGGATAATGTGGAAAGTTGTTGTGTGGGTTACAGCAATTGGTTACAGTTATGCGCCGTTTCCACCTGCGGACTAAAAACCCGCCGATAATTTTCACACTGTACAAACGTCGGTCGGTGGTTCCCCTTGTGATAGGTCGGTGGTACATAATCTGTGACCAGCAATGCCAAAATGCGGTGGACGCTCGCCGACTTTTGGTCGCAAAATACAGAGCATCAACGATAATTCAATGTGCCTTGATTTTGTTGGTGTGTGCAGAAGTCAGTCGGTGGTGCTATATTGCAAAAGGCAGGAGAGAAATATTATTGAATATTTCTGTTTCCACCTGACGATAATCGGTCGACGGTGCGAAATGCCATAATCGGTGGTTATTATCGGCAGTTGGAAACGCCGCATTAAGGGTTGGGAATCAAGGATAGAGTAGGTTAAGTATGAACAAGAGGCGGGGTGTGTGTGTGTCTGAGGGGTAAGAACTATGGGTAGAGTGATGGGTAAAGTATGAATTTTAAACAGGAGGGGGTGTGGGGGTTAGAATTAATGGTAGAATGTTGGGTTAAGTATGAACAACAGAGGGGAGGATGGGAATTAGAATTAAGGGACGAGTGGTGGGTTAGGTATAAACAAGGGGGGGGGGGTGCGTTCGGGTTAGAGTTAAGGGTAGAATGCTGGGTTAAGTATGAACAAATGGAAGTGTGTGTGTGGGAGGGGGGTAGAATTAAGGGTAAAGTGGTGGGTTAAGCATGAACAAATGGAGGGGTGGGAGAAGAAAGAATTAAGGGTGGTAGGTGTAGTATGAACAATATCCTCCAATCCTATCCAATGAAGTTATACATTGTACACGTGTTTTGTATAGCGATGGTTGAGTGACTTGTGAAATGACATGAAGAGGGTCTCATGCTGAAGTCGAATAAATGATTGTTTGTGAAGTTGAGGTGTAAGGAGCATTTATTTATCATAATTGAAATGGAAGTTTCTGGTTAGGTGTGTGAGTATCATATACAATGGCCCTGGTTATGAGAGTGTAATGCAGTGAAAGTTTGACATGTGAACTTCTTAGTACGATGATGGGGATCTATCATAGTGAGCGATAATTGGGTTCGTCGGGGTTGCTGGGTGGTAAGTATGCATGCTGTGTGGGGTATAGTGTCAATAGGAGTGGTGAGTGTAGGGGTAAGGGTGAAGGGTTATGGGGCATGGAATCGCGGGTGAGTAGTGAGAAGTGGAGGGTTGGGTAGAGTGCCGAGGGAGCTACCAGAGGTGGCAAAAGGGTAAAGTGTTTAGGGAGTGTGAAGGTGGTCTCTACTGAGGTCGGGTTACCACTGCTCTGGGCGATCAGACAGTTCACAGACTTGTAGACCTCGGTGCTGGGTGGGTTCCTCGTGTGGCTCCTGCCTCATACCGCCACCAAACACAACTCACACCCCACACATCTCAAAGCTGTCACGGCAGGGATACTGAAGCCGTTCATCCACCGTAGATCGTGTGAGACTGTTAGCAACTCACGATTTCTTTGTTTGGTTTATTTGTTAACTCCCAATGGGCCGTGAGGGTATACATATGTATATGTATAACTCAAGAATCGGCTTTTCTCACTTGTTTTACACACATTTGGTTGTGATCGAATCTATGCGAAAAAACCTCACCCAAACACATTTACGGAGGTTTAAGTGTTTTTTACTTCGCACATCACATAGACATGGTATGAGAAGGACTGGCCTTTGAAATAATAAGTCTACCACTGCTTGGGATAAAGGAGAAAGGTGGCTGCAGTGGAACTCGAACTTATAACCTTGAGATTAAAAGTTCAGTGCCTTGACCACTGAACTAACTCCCCAACCCAAGAGATAACTCATGGACTGCTCTTAGAAATTATGTGGATCTTATTTATGGAATCTATGAGCATAAATATATGTTGGAAACTGGTGTGAGAAAAGTGACAACTGATAACATTGGAAACTATTATCATATGAAAATATAGTGTAATGACGCCAATGCAGGATCGCTTATTGAGTTGGATCAGATGAATTTGATCAGGACGAGCTCTTGAGAGTGAGTTCTAAACTAATTCACTGGATTCAAAGAAAAAGGGCTCAGTACAGCGCAGTACAGCTCCGAACAGCTCAGTACAGCTCCGAACAGCTCATTATCTCACCCCTGGTACAAGCTTCGCCATAGAAATAACATTAGGAAAAAATACTCAACGGTCACCCCGGTAAAGTGACAATACTACGCCACGGTCGTGGCGTAGTGAATTCGCTAGGTATATTCGAGCTATTCTGATATTCTGATACTATCTAACATCATAGAAAGGGATGAGATAAATCCAGAACCGCACTCGAATCGTAAAATAGACAATATTCCACTCGTTTGGATGGGCCATAATCGACACTCGGCTTCGCCTCGATGACGATTGCGGCCCATCCAAACTCGTGGAGTATTGTCTATTTATACGATTCTCGATGCAGTTCTATATAAGTACAGCGCAGTACAGCTCAGAACAGCTCCGAACATCTCAGATCGGCTCACACCAACTCAGGGCACCCTAGACGTGCTTCACACCACCTCAACTTATCGTTTCTTTAACCTCCCTCACAAGAAATTTATCTCATATTTTTATATTTTTCTTTTTATTCTGGAGGTAAATGTTCAGCTCAGAAGTGCCTATTTTCAAACTGCTTTCCGCAAGCTTTGGAAATTCACATGCACTACTTTACCTGAATTGCCGAAGATACAGGAAAATTATGAACAGAGATGGTTGTTAAAGTTGGGTCAGTTATGATGTACCTTTTCAGAATGTAAATTAAGTAGATATTAAATATGTCTGCATCATCAAGAGGGCTAATTCTAGATCTATAACCTTGGGTGGAGCTGATAACCAAGGCAACGGTTGATATCAGTCACGTGATTTCTGAATACAATCAGTTTTAAATCATGTAAAATGTGGCTTCAATTATCGTGATTTGATGAAATGTGACATAAATCCCCCTAATTAGTGGTAATATGTCATATTAGTCATGATGCCTCAAGGCATGAGCTGGACTTGTCTTAAAGCCTTGTACCTGCGTGCGCTATCATGATTTACATGCGGAGTCACAGTAAGAGTTGTCTTTGTGGCAGGTGCGATGAGGCACATGGCAGAAGAGCCGTCCTACCTCGACCCCCCTCTGGTGAGTTTTACCACGCGACCACAAGGCATCTTTACCGAATTATGAATTCAAATCAGGGATCAAGGAACATAATAGGATTGATATACAGCACCTTAATGATGTATTACAGTCGTTCCTGGGTGAGAGCATTCCATTTGTGGCTTTATAGAGACTTATGGCCATGGGATGGTTCATTAAAATGTACGCTATTCAATTTCTATGAAATATTGCGGACGCATAACTTTCGGGTTACAAATAGACGACAGTCGATGGTTTTGTGATCAGGCGGTCGTAAACATCGAGAGCTGACGCTCGGTAATACACAAGAATAAGCGAGTATATTACGAGGTAAACCTTGAGTGGTTAACAGAGCCACCTGTCAAATAGACCATCGTTTGATGTATCTCCAATGAATGGAACCAAAGGGATTGCCGTAACATACGGTCTATCAGCAGGGACTAAATTTTTGCACATGGTCTACAGTACGAAGGGACTACTTTCTCATAATCTATGACTTTGAGGCCGTAATCTACGGGTTCAATCCCTAATCAATGGCTTTGAGGTCTTATTCAATGGTTATGGGCTCTAACAAATTAAAACAGTGGGTCGCGGTTTACTGTTGACCCATACATTTTCAATGGGGACTTTGCAATCGATGGACGCGGATGGACGAGTTATTTATGTCAGGTCAACTGGAGACATGACTTTCAAAAGTTCGCAGTCAGCGTAAAAATGGCGAAGAGAAGGTCATTGGAACGCACAATTTCCATTGGTTGGTTAATGATAATCTTGATGCAAAGTAGCCGTAGGTCATATTAGGACACTTTACAATTACAAGTCAATGGTTGGCATTTCTACGTCCATTCTCAGATCACATAACCGGCAAAAAAATAGGAAAAGCTGCCGCCTCGTTTTGAGGTCGGGCATGAGTGTCTTAAAGGTTTGCTTAAATAAAAAAAATCAATCTTTTTTTCTTTCTGCCTGTTGGATACAGTATACTTTACTGTTAAGACATTGAGAGAATGGCTTACATATAGTAATGACAATTTATAGGTCTGATAATGTCATTCACAAGATAAATTATGATTAGATGATAAAATGGCATATAACCTTTGTAGAAAGATAATATGTTTATTTCATTTTGAAATTCTACTCGTTGTCCTACTTCTATGTGTAGTGTAATCTTAAAAGAAGCAATACACCAGCATACCTAGGTAATACTAGGCTCGCGTTACGAAAAAAGGCTTTGTCCCAATGTTGCGAATAAAGCCCTTCAAACTTAAATCATTTCGAAGAAGAGTATAGACTAAAGATCTCATTATCAGTGTTTATCCTATAGAAACTAGGTATAGTTGTAATGGCACAATCCTCCACCTTTCTAGCGTGTGCACTGTATATGTGTTAAGTACATGTACTACCTAACACCACTTTGACGAAGAAATTGCGAGTACGTCCTTGGTAGAGAATCTCCAGATTAAAGATAAACTTAAAAAGAAAATCAGAATGAAGGTTCTTATGCTCAAGCTGATGAAATTATCGGGATGAGCTCTTGTCCATTCTACGCATCCGGCAAGACATTATACAAACGATTGGGTATCTGTCAATAGAAATAAAAGACACAAACCAATAGTCATGAAGCTGATGCCTAAACCATTTTGGTTATATTATGAACAGAAAACCATTAATTTACGCTCTACATAGGGGCTACCGCGACTGTTAAAAACAGAATTTCCAAAATAAGAGGAAAAGGCCTAATAAATCTCCATGACAATGCGATACCTCCGCCATGGATGGGAAATATTTGTTCCCAATTAGTAATCAGGATATTATCATGTTATTGTATTTGATAAGTTCTTAATTCTTCACACTATTCTTCTGTCTGTTGTATTTCGATATCCATGATAACACATCTATAAATACATTATGATCTGTTGCACTTGTGTGGCTTGTACATGGTGGCCAATGGTTCATCAAATTCCGTCCTTTGAGATGAACTACTGTTTTCTTCTATACAAATCAAGCCTGAAGTCTCAGAGGAGTCCAATTTGACAAATTTCTGAAGCTTTTCTTCCTTACCGCACCAGCTGCTGACAGCCTGGCACAGAAACCGGAAGTGTGAAACCCCTCTTCCGGTAGGCAGCGTTCTCCAAGGGACGCCGGGAGTCCAGACGTGACCTTCCGGAAGTAAACTAAGAGGGGTCAGTCTGGTCCCTGTCCGTCCACCCCGTCCGCCGAGAGATGGCGCTGCCGCAGCCGCAAAACTCCGAGGGGAGATTTTCCCTGAGACGCAACAGGAAGTTTAGACTCCTGCGCCACCTGTGGGACGAAAGGGGAGCCGCGTGGTCACGTGATCAGCTGACACAAGATGGCGGGCAGCGCTGGTGTTAATTTGGAGGCGGGTTAGTAGAGGGACAGGCTTCATGTGAAAGGGCTTGTAAACAACTGTTACGAATTAAATAGCCGTGTGGGTCATGTGACTTGCGTGTAGGTCATGTGACTTAGTAAGACTGTACGGTGTTGGAATCAGACCACACGAAAAGCGTCGGGGAGTAGGCATATGGGCGATAGAACCCCATGCAGAAGTAGTTAGGTATTTCTTTTAGCCGGTACGGATTGATCTTGGATTTACTGATATTTGCCTCCTTTCTCATCAAATGAAGGACAACAGAGGAAGAGATGCTTTCTGAGTTTTTTACAGTGGTCGCCAATTACAAGGTAATAAATCACTGAATAAATGTTTGCCAGTTCCTAACCAATTACGCTCGCCCCTGCCATGACCACCAACTGCACAACGACATCTATTACATATGAAGTTCACAGTCAACTTATCATATTTCTTAGTGGCACTCACATGACTAACATTAAAGTTTCCTTGTATTTAATTTCTCCGTAAACATGGCACAAGAGCGTAAATATCATTCAGCGTATTGGTCGTCATATTTCCGTTGCCGTCCGCCAATGTCCCACGTAAATACATGTGAACAAATTCCTTTCATATCTCCGTCATATTTCCGTCATATTTACGCCGATGTGCTAAATCCAGAAAATCATATTACAATGTGAATCCATTTTAAGACTGTGTACACATACCGCGTATATCTAAGAGGCACACCTGGACCATTTTCACTTGATAGGGTATGTAAGGAGTTGAAAATAATTAACAAAATCATATATACATTTACCTCCTGTAATCATTACAATATTGTAACCCATACAGTAAAAGTATTTATAACTGCAATATCAAATGGGGTTGTAATGTTCGAATCCGGCCGGTCCTTAAAGGTTCACTCGCAGCTAATAAGATATTCTCCATGGGATAATTACCCTTCACCACTACACCCTTTCATCCATAAACCACTTCAGTAAAACTGAATATTTGAAAGAACAAACAAAAACACAAAAAGGATCACAATAAGATCATGTCCGCGACCAGGGACCTGTTTAACAACCTAGGATCGTACGTAGACCCCTTTTCTCTATGTCATAAAAACCCAGGTAAGATGCTGGTCAACTTCATTCAACACTTATGGACGTCTAAGATATTATCAAACGATAACCCTTGTACGAGAACGGAGTCTTCATGTACGACCCTAGGATTTTTTTAAACAGATCGCCGGTAGCGGAGCCGGGGCCTGTTTAACTATGCGGACCAACGAGAGTATATGACAGTAGGAGAAGTCCTACGTGGCTCAGCGTTTTTACATGAAGACAATCTTGGTGGGTGACTGTCCCTATAGACTAACCACCGCAAATAATCCATAAGTTTTAACAAAAGTCACCAATAGATTCCATACACTCGTCCACTTAAAGAAAATTGTCTTAGTGAAGAACACCTCATTTGGTCTCGCAGGGGATTCAAATTTATAAAGAACAGTCTTATTTATCAATCAAACTAAATTAAATATGTTTATTATGGTCTCTACTACAAAATGACCGTTTTAAGGGGAAACTGTCTCAGGTATTTAGTTAGATTCATTTATAATCATACATGCTGAAATCAGTTACCAAAACCACTACTCTGTGGCACTTCAAACAGTGATAAGAAACTCTCTTCCCCTAAGAGACCAAAATTTGTATGACAGCCTATTTGTCCTAGCCCATGAGCAAATTCCCTGGTAGGGGACTAATTATACAGGATTTCTCTCCCTATGTGCGACACCAGGGGCTCGTTTTTCAAGCACAAATTCTCATTCAAATTAAAACATATTTCAAACAGGGAATTCTATACATGTCATACGCGTATACCAAACTTCATCGTTTCTCACGACGAAAGTACAGATACAGGGAGGATACACACATTGGAAATAGACATCGCACTTGCTCCTAGCTTTCATCAACTTATGTCAAAGTGAGCCGGCGTAAACAACGGTGGAACAACTCAGGGTCATGTCCGACCTACCTTGATTTCAAACACACACAAAAAATGGGAAAGTAAAAACAGAGAATGTAACTGAAAAAACGATAGGTGTGTTCTTGCTAAAATTTCCTTGGCGGCGACTGAATTAATTTTTGCCTCGACTTGAAGAAACCACCCAAAGAGACAACAAATAAGAAAATGGCGACTATTTTCTAGTTGGGAGTAGATAATTCACTGTCGGGCTCACGTCACAACATGACGACGGCATCTTGAAAGCGTGTTCTAGCACCACGTGCGTGAATATGGCGTTGACAGACTATTTACATGTCTGTCAGCCCACAAGATGGATGCCCCGAGCTTGACGGCCCGCTTGTCACCCGTGTACACGCAAAAAACCGTCCGAAGTAACCTGTAGCGAGGCCTCACTCATTAGAATCCGGGGGAAAACTGATGAAAATACTGAAAGTCAAGTGTCGAACGCCTCGACCAATCTGCGTGCCCGCTATTGAATTATGCAAATTTTAATCGTGATGAAACTTGTTCTTTGTTTTTGATATTGTAATATGAGACTCGCACAGAAATAAAAAGCCTGCAGTACAATGTGCGAAGGCAAATAAAAAGAGAGGAATACATTGCAATAGTTATTTGATCCAATATGTATTGAAGTAAAGATATCTGCAATTAATTCTAAATCTTCAATTAGTTATAGGTACTTTTAATCATATGGTGGAAGTTTAATTGAACAAATTGGACGTTAAACTACCTTAACAAACAAATCATATCGCGGATTCAACTGAAGATGCGTAGAACTCAATAAGCGGTTTAACGTTAATGTATGAGAATACTTCGTCCGACTTGTACATTGGATGTCCGTGCAAAGCAGGCATTAGTATTACAGATATCTAATAATGCCGAGATAAGATAAGACTGGTATGATATACTGTGGGAGAAAAATGAAAAAGTGAGAAAAACCATCGTCAACCACAATCAAGATCGTGTGCATGCAATGCCTTAACCAAGGCTTTCGCAAATATTGTAGATGTAATTGACGAAAATGCTGTGAATTGAATGAAGTGTGATCTTGAATTCTTTTTTCTACATAATACAACCTTTAAAAAGCGTCACAGGAGGCTCCCCCTCACAGTAACTGAGTGGGACGATAGCGGTATATGACTGAATCGTGTAACAACGCCGAACAGGCAATCTGTAATCTGAGTATGTTAGGATTTAGAGATCTTTGAGATAATTAGAAAAAAGATACCGCGGGAAAATCTTCGTCTTAGCAGATTATAGGGTAATTTGGCTAAGTTTGATTACAGGCTAATAGTAATGAGATGAGGAGTGAGGATTACAAGACAGGGATAGGTATGAGCTGTAAAGGTATTCAATAATAGCGTATTCGTGACAAAACTCAATTCAGGATGCCGTAAATACATATCTTAGTCTTATGGCTCGTAAAGGTATTAACGGAACTTTGAATTTCGTGCTCTCATCACTACGCTATTGTCATGTACATATGGCCGAATGTCTCACTTTTACTGACCAGGAGTACAGATTCCGTTGGTCACTGAGTGACGAAATGATATTCTTATGTCCCTCCGTACCATGTGAACACTGTAACATGGTGTTCTCAATGGTTTCCAGGTATATGATAGTGACTCTAAGTGAGTAGACATACAACTTGTAGGGAGTTTACCTGAATTCTGTCTGTACCTCCGATATTTTGGTCTCAAATATTCACCTTGTTCTTCGAACTTGGTGAATATTTCCGACCAAAGTTTCTGAACAGATTCCATTCAGGTACACTAGAACCACGTCTCCATATATTCCTGACGCCATTTGGTCTTGGTACTAAGTGTTTATGTATCATGCGCTATAAAAGTAGTGTGGTCAACCTCAAAACCCATGATACTCTAAAGCCTATAAGACACCGACCCGACCGCTGTGCCCGATTCTACCTTTGCCCGACGGATCCGTCGGGTCTGTGACAATCTGCATCAATCGGGTCGGTGTACGCACTTCACCGACCCGATTTTATTGCTTTTCCCGACGCGTCGGGCATTACCACCGTGTCAGATATGACCGACTCTTCCCGACCTTAAGATTTCGGTGTACGCACTTTCACCGACTGTTCCCGATTCTGAGTAGGCCGCTTATATAGTGGTGCTATGAATCCCCTCATTCGATACCCGAGTATTTTATACCGATTTGTAGGGGAGACAGAGGCGATTATAGATCTGAAATTCGTTTTGTGATATCTTGAATAGAACGGAAGTTATTAAACTTTGCCTTATTCCTATATATACTTATCACCTGGCCCGGGGCCCAGCCGGGTCCGCTCCCGCCTGTTCTCTTTGATCTCAATCGGGGTCGTTTTACGAGGTTATAAAAGGGGGAGGTGTGATCGGGAAGAGTCTACATGTCGGTGTCTTATAGGTATAAGACACCGAAATTTTATTCCCGACTATCACCGAGCCGATGGTCGGGATGAATCTGGAACAGATTTCGGTGTCTTATAGGCTTAATGGCCACCGAGTGCCGTATGTAAGCACTGTGTGTACATCTATACGACTTGCTGAACAGAAAACAGTGTCTATGTATGCTGAGCTGTAGAAGAAGTGCGGTAAACCTCAAAACCCGTATTCTAATGGCCACATAGTGTTGTATGTAACACTCACGCATATAACAGGCCATAGTTGTACGTCAGAGCTGCACACCTTCACAGTAATAAGCCAAATCCTGAACACACCGTGAGAACGAGACAATTTAGCCAATTCACCCCGCGTGGCCAGGGGTAAAGTAAACCCTGGTTAGCAGATATGGTCGTCAATTCAGGGAATATATCAGCGTGTAAGATCATGTGTGAGATATTTATAAAGATAGGGACATGCGGTACGAATAACTATGGGCATATTTTCCTATTTAGATAAAAAAAAAGGTTCATCAAATACTCCAAGGGGAATGATCTAAGGTATCTCAGGAATGATTTCTACAATAACTTTAAACAAGATCTGGCAGCAAATACCGGGAAGCTAACAGCATGTTCTCTGCAAGGATAGAGACATTTGTCGCTTTGTTTGGGTAGTCTATTAAACGTCCAATATGTTCGAGAAGACTTGATAGGGCATGCAATGTAATTAACTACAAACAAGGCCTAGCTTCTAATATAGGGAAGATATCAGCAAGCTGTATAGATAGGCCCCGTTAATACTGTGCGACTGGAGGCCGGGTACTTCCAGTCGCCGATTGGAGGTACCCCGCTTGAAACTTGGACTACACCCAGTCGCGAGGTTCGCTAAAATAGGTGTACATGAAGTACCCCACTTGCGACTGGAACGTTTGCGTCTGAATGTACCCAGGTACGCTCAGTCGGCGACCAGCAGAACCAAATATCAAATATGATTCATATTCAAAACGATTGCGACTGGGAGTACCTGAGGTGCCTCCAGTCTGTAACTAGCGAGAAGCGCGCAGTGCACACTGTACCTCCAAACATTAAGGTGCGGGGAGATTCCAAGAAGGTGACTGTTCCAAGCCAGTCATTTTGTTACTAATGAATACAGACAATTTTAATGATTACTTTCTTCACCTAAAACACATTACCAAGAGCCATGATAGGGAAGTATTATCGTAGACTAGATGAGTTTTAGCAGAGGTCACCAGATCCCATGAATAGAGTTTGGCGAAGCCCAGTGAAATCCATAGCCAAAACACCAGGAGTAGCTTAGAGCGACCTATACTAAAATGAATCAGGTTTTGATTCTAACCCGCCTCGACGATAATTTTGAAACAATCACCCTACTTCATCTCCACAATCTTAGTATACTTTAAAAGTTGTACACACTCGTCAAAGAATGTTCATAAGATGTCAAAATGGTAAATAATGTAATTATAACTCGATACTCTTTGGTGTATACATATTTATGATATCACAAAGTTATTGTGTTTGAGATGGGGCTGGTTGCATTAATTACTTGTAACATTCTGCATCATGCTAGAAAACATTTGAATCGACGCTTTATGCATGGAACCAGAACTCTTTTTTGTATTTGCTCACGATCTGGTCGCTGATTGGTCAATACTTGGGTTCTTGTTCAACTTCTGCCCCTAGTAACATACGAAACTCCGTATGTGAGTCACAGTGGCATATTTGTATATATATATATATATATACAAACCCTATGTTAACCCTATTTTATCTTATGGTTAGGGTAAAGGACTGAATTTTTCAACCTTAACAGAAGCCCAGGATGTCCTTTATTCTTAATTTTTGAGGCGGCTCATTAAAGGATGGACATATCGCTTTTCACATGACTGGGCCAGCCATGCTGTATCGGAGATACGTTTAGGCCTAGGATGCTGTTCACGATGTGCAGAGTGGTGACTGAAATATGATGCTATTCACGATCTGCACAGAGGTGATTGAGGCAAGAGAGATTACCAACATGTTGCCGTTCACAATGTGCACAAAGGTGTCTGTGGCAGGAGACATTACCTGCATGATGCCGTTTACGAAGCGCATAGTGTAGGGAGGGAGGGGGCGATGATCCGAATTCCCTGTGGGATGTCTCTAGGGGTTAAGTGAGGTAACCCCGCGTGACACTATACACCCTACATTCCACCATTAGAACCGCCCATCCCCACTCCACTGGTCCCGTCCTACCAGTAGTAGTAGAAGACGGGATGGGAGGGTTTCCCGATCGCCAGAGGGTTATTTATAACTGAACGGGATGCACCCAGTACATTACTGACCACTATACGGCCCCTTAATGGCCGGATCCGGGATTTCGGCGGCTCAGCCGATGATCCTCTACCCCTCCGGAGGGTACCCTAGGCGATTGGTTAATCCAGTGGGGAGAGGAAGGGGTGAGCGGGAGTTACTGGAGGGAGGAGGCGGGGTTAAGCTCCAATAGGAGAGCCTGGGTGCAGGGGTCACCAGGTGGGTTGATATTAAGCCTAAGACGAGGAGCCTCCAGGTGTAAGCCCGCCCCAGGTGCGCCTTCCCACCTGGCTGCGGTTCAACCTCCGCCTTAACTCCTTGCGTCGATTCCTCCCGCTGCCAAATATCTTACATTTTTCGCTTTAACTTCTAAAATAATTAACCTACAACGATAAAATTTCACAGCCATATCGCCTTGATCATTGCTCACCATCGCTCTTCAAATTTATCGTTTCAAATTGGGGAGATCTGGTATAATTTCTATTGAATTGCCGGAAGGCGAGCAGACGACGGGGCGCAGACGGGGCCGGCGGGCCGCCCGAGGGGCTGGCAAGCCACACGCGGAGCTATGCGCACTACTCCCGGCACTTATTTACATCTCTCCGTGTTCCTGCCATCTCTCAGCATGAAGCGGCGGGCAGACGACAATCCTAATAAATGCACTGACCGCGCATGCCCAGCTAACAGCCGCTAAGTATGCTTGTAAACACTGTGCACGTTGGTGAAATGGTATTACTATGTTCCTGATGAATTTGTTTCCAAAATTAAAAGAGAAAAAGCTAATTCAGTTATCATCAAATATCTATGGGCAATGAAGTTAACAGAACAAAAGTTTTAAGCTTGCTATCATGATCTTATATCCCATACAGTTTAACGGGTTACTTAGCCCTTTCGAGTTGGATAGTGTCCTGACGATCCCCGGTCTTTACTTTCTGACATCGTACACAAAGTCCCCATTGAAAATGTATGGTAAACCACTACCCATGATTTCAAGTACCATAACCAGTGTACATGTTTACGGATTTCAAATCCATAGTATACTATCGCAAAACTGGATGAGGTTTAATCTTGTCCACCGTATTCCACGACTGGAGTTTGGCAAAGTGACTTCATGAGGCGAAGCCGAGTGAAGTCCGGAGCCAAAACTCCAGAAGTGGAATGTGGTGGCCAAGATTAAAACGAATCAGGTTTTGATTTTATCCTACCCTATCTCCTCGATTTTGGAATATTACGTGATAACAATGCTGTATGCCACTAGTGGCATATAAAACTCTGTATGCCAGTCGGTGTGGCATACGGAAACCCAATGTAAAGCCTATGGGATTTTATATTAGGGGTAGGATAATATAGAGGAAACCTATGAGAGTTTAGGGTCTGAGCTCGTATCCCATCTCGTTTGAATTAATACGTAATTCACGCGGGTTTGCCTTGTGAATTACTACGTAATTCAAATTCGATTGGGTTTCTGAATTTATTTTACCCTTCATATGGACTAATGGGCTTACATTAGTGACCCAATTCCCCATTGGATATTGTCCCTAAATATCTCATGGGCGTTAGATATGAGTTCCCAATGTTAAGTTTATGGAGAAAAGAGATAAGACCTGAAAGCCATTGATTACTAGTCCCTAGGCCATTTGATTAACTCAAGAAAATGGATAATAAATACAGCAAACGGTGTCAGTTATTGACTATCAAAGAATTAAGCAGAACGTTTTGGTAGCAGTCATCATTGGGAGCAGAGTTTGGATGCGTTCATATTATGGAAATTGACGACTCAAAACTAGTTGCTGTATTTATCTCACCCTGTATACACTAAAAGGACTAAATTACCATGACGTATGTGACGTCATTGCCCATTTAGTATTAGTACTAATACCAGAATGGACATGGAGAACGAGTTCATAACGTTAAGCCTATCGGACAAGAATACCAGAGGTGAGATATCAATATTTGATATCTTATCCTGAATATAGGCCACAATACTTCGACTGGACTACTGTCTGATCATTGTGTACACACAAACTTTTCCTCAGGGAATCCTTATTTTCAAATCCACTAAATATGAACTGCTTGAGCGTTGTTCCTTATATAGATTTGAAAAATGGTGGAGAATATTCTTTAGGATATAATGGAGCACATCGACGATTAAATGAGTATGCTGTTGCAGTTCTGACGATCGGTGTTTTGCATGGCTGACAGCGCAGGGCATTCTTGGTTATCAAAAGGAAATTACATATTTTACATGTCTGTGTCATATATTCAGAGTTAAGCGCGATTTTAATTCCCCAGTTTGCTGTCCAGTACATAGCTGATTTTATCTCACCCAGTATAACATTATTGATTAATAAAATAAACCATCCAATTAGCCATTGAGCATTGGGTAGAGTACTCTCACGGCTGTATACACAAGTAGTATTAATTAATATCGTTAAGCCTATGGAGAATTATACCGGGATGAGATAAAGCTACATATACCACTTTGTTACTGCCCCTTCCCCAAAATCTACAAAAAAAACTTCCATTACCTTTACATGACTTACTCCCACAAAATACATAAACAATTGTAATAGAGGAACATTTTGCTTCGAGCGACTGCTAATAATATATGTTACCATACTGATAGAGAGAAGAGCACCCACCTATGCTGGGGAAGTGATTTTTGCACTCAGAATTAAAACGTTTTTTATGCACTCCCCTCGGATGTTTTGCGGAGATGTACGGCCTGACGGTAGATTGCGTTCAGTGCTGTTGACCTCCACCTGACCTACTTCTGACGTAACAGGATCCACATGACCCACTTCTTGCCTAACGATGTCCAAATGCCGCCACCTCGAACCCACAGCGACAATTCCGATACCCACACAACCCACCTTGACATCCCCAACGCCGCGTCTGAGTAAGGCCGTGCATGAGACATGACGTCATCAGCGTCCGTGTGACCTCTGCGGGTCAGAACGTAAAGGTGACAAACCGGGCAGGGCACAGTAGGGTATCTCCTACCAGCTGACCCACTCACCTGACCGTCCCCCGCTTATCTCAGGGCTAATCAGGGTTGAGTGGGCACCCTGGCCCCAGGTGGGACATCTGTGTCTGGTAGACAGGTGTGGTCATTTGTCAGTCTCAACAGGTATCCGTCATATCGTTTCTCAGCCTGGCCCAGTCGTCCATCATACTTTGTCACCCTTACCCTTCTCGTCGCATTTCACTACCAGTAGTACCAGGCTCCACGAGCACAGCTGGAAATGAATATCACATCCTTAAATAATGCTAAAACTATTTTAAACGGAATCTTACGTGGGTTATTTGACTTGTTATTTTTGTTGTAAAAGCAGCTATATTTCCCCATAAAAGACTTAATTACATCAATATGTTGTACTTGTGTGTTCCGTAATTTGTCATCACCCTCAAAGTTAATATACCTATCATGTCATTTATAATCTGTTTTTCCCCTGTATAAGAGAATGATTTAACATAATGATATTAAAATATGTGAATACTCTATTAAGGTCTATTTACTGATCTGTTTGGAGGCTAAATAAGACTGACTTTTCCTTTCTCTCATTCACATATTAATTTCAGGTTATTCAAATTATTCTAAAATCCATCCTAACCCGTCCCATTTCAGATTCAGAAATATATGTACTCAGGGGTATCACAAAGGAATGGAACAAATATAGATCCTTGCTATATATCTAGGTATCTATTACACGCTGTTTTCAAAGTAATTGAATCGAATATAAAACCCTCGTTCCTAGATACAAACAGTAGTATTAGATGTTGAGGTATCCTAGTAATAATTTGGTATCGCAATGGTAGCTAGAACATTCCAAGCAGAATTCGATATATAAATTCTAAGAAGAATATGATGTCTATTTGTTTCCTAACTTAACTGCATCCTAGGTATATCAGAGTCATATAGGTCAATCCTAACTCTACAATGTATCACGTGCAAAGCAACTGGAAGCTATCCATCAGCACTGGTTTTGCAAGCAATAAGTATTTATCCTACCCCTAATATAAAATCCCATAGGCTTAACATTGAGCCAGTCAGCGTGGCATACGGCGTTTTATATGCCACTAGTGCCATACAGAATTGTAATGACGTAATATTCAAAAATCGAGGAGATGGGGGAGGATAAAATCAAAACCTTTATCGTTTTACGATAGTATTGATATAAGAGTACTTCGTATGAGTGTAACTATTGTGTATACACAAAGTAAATATAATACATATGGTACATGTTAACTCTGAACTTTCAAGTCAACATCTGCTGGTTTTCACCCCTCTGAAGGTTTGGTGCAGTGTCATCAAAACAAAGCCGGCACTCATGAATGAATCTCAAAGTATAAGATGTCAATGTTTATTAGTGATGTCATATTGGAATGTCATGGCAACAAGAGTAATCAATTGCTTCTAGTTGACTCTTGACTAACTGACAAGACTGGGTATATATCACCTAGCTGATGTACAACTGCACCATTTCTACCTCTTAGAGCGCACCCAATAGCCAAAAGATTTGAAAGTAGTTCCGCGAATAAATTCATTTGTTTGATTTGCTTCCTGTCAGGGGCTCCGCTGGTACATTATACATGAACTAGATCTTGCTAGTTATTCCATAGAAGTCTTTGTGAT
Source organism: Alentia gelatinosa (assembly GCA_950022655.1). Lineage (NCBI taxonomy): Eukaryota > Metazoa > Annelida > Polychaeta > Phyllodocida > Polynoidae > Alentia > Alentia gelatinosa. The sequence continues at coordinate 22,413,468 of OX465589.1, read as the reverse complement.
TTCTACCCGTCTTTGAGTAGGTTTCTTCATCTAATTTGTTTATGAAAAATATCAAACATTGGCTAAAACCCTATAATCTTGTGGCAAAATGTTTCTGATTTCATACTTTGCAATTTTACAATGAGCTGATGATTGATGAAATGTCTCGATTTCAAATCGGCCTATCGCAGTTATGAGAACGAGAATACTTCAGAAAGAGATAATTGGTAGCACGAAAATCCCATCAAAAGCAAGTGGTCGAAATTCAAATCAATTTAGACCGCTTCGCATGACATTTATTTTATGAAATATCAATTCTGTTCTTTAAAGGAAAAAGCTGAAAGTCATCTTGGTGCGTATTAGTATTAGAATTAGCCCACAGTGAAAATATCAGGCCTGACTTTAAAGATACTTTTGATGAGGGATGCCTATCAAGTGGAGTTTTTCGAGACTTATAAAATACCTCGTGGCTTGTAGTCGTATGACAGTTTCAAAGTTGCAATTCTAATCGTTTTGCATCGAGCAATTTGATTCTCTTTATAAAAAAGAAAGAAACTTTGGCCACATTGACAATAAAAGGTGGGATTTTTCTGTTAGAGCGTGTCACTCTTGCTCATCGCAAACTTATATTAATGTCAGCGGTCCCGTAGACGCCGCTACAAGAAATCTAGAATTATCCAAATATTTGATATGTTTTTAACCAAAAGTTTGCCGAGCGTCGACTGCGGGGCAGTTATTGGTTGATAGTGGTATCATAAATTTCGATTGGCTTAATTGCTTTCTCAATGAGCATACCTGTAAATGCAAGGATAATTAACTGCAAGCTCCGCGATTTAAAACTATTTTCCTTCAATAGCCTTCTTTTTTTGTACATTTAGTGAAAAGATGCATCGAATGTACTTTATTGTGTTACTAAATGAAGTATTGGTTTTACTTGTGAAAATCAAAATAACTTAGTTCTTATCTCTTATTATAGACTCATGCAGTCTTTTGATGCGCACTGCTGCTCCCTATACAGTATAAATTCTGTACTGCACCCTGTTCCGTATGATGTTATACAGAACACTTTGAAACACCGGCTGAAGTTAGACTTTCACTTCAACATGGTTTCTATGCTAATTCTATGATAAAATATGATCACATTTGGGTACATGATTAATATAGATCAACCTACGATGCGTGTGCATGCCACACAACTCGACGGGACACGATGTTATTTACGGAACCCTGCCTGACTTTACACGTCCACTTGTATCCAAAATCAGTCAACATTGTGTATATATTTGCCCATAGGCTTAACATTGGGTTTTCGTATGCCACGCTGACTGGCATACGGAGTTTTATATGCCACTAGTGGCATACAACATTGTTATCACGTAATATTCCAAAATCGAGGAGATAGGGTAGGATAAAATCAAAACCTGTTTCGTTTTAATCTTGGCCACCGCATTCCACTCCTGAACTTTTGGCTCCGGACTTCACTCGGCTTCGCCTCATGAAGCGACTTTGCCAAACTCCAGTCGTGGAATACGGTGGCTAAGATTAAACATTATCCAGTTTTACGATAGAAATGGGGATTTCTAAGGTCCGTGTGAACCATAAATCCCTGATGAGTTTTGTAGCATTACAAACATGGTAGGTTCTTCTATATTTATCAAATACCCAAAATTGCCAAAAAAAAACAACTGCAATTTGTCCTAACAACTTCCATCTAAGTTGATCCACATTTGCTGTATAGAACAGGGTTCATACGATGCTTTTACATTACATTGCAAAACGGTGCGTATTTGCAATATATACGTCATGGATATGTAACTAATAACCACATTCCTTCACGGTATCATTTTTTTGTTTTTTTTTGTGTGTTATGCTATCATAACATGTATCATTTATGTTATGGTATCAGAATATTAACTATGTTATGGCATCATTTCATCTATCAAAATAACTTCGTTATTACCTCACACTACAAATGACTGTTTAGGAATAGATAAATTGCTGGGAGTTTCTCTGCAGCGCGCTGTATGATAGCACTGTGAGGCAGCTCGGCGCGTAACGTAACCCACACACGCGTTATTCAGTTACAAGTTTCACTGTGAAACATGGCGGCCCACTTGATGAGACTCAGGTGTCGCGCGCGAGTCCCCGTCCATATCCAGTTACACAGCTTCGTATTGAGTTTACTTGTCACTTTCGCCTTCACCAAATTGTTTACCTTTTTTCAGCCACTTTATTTCGTCATCGGCCGCTTTTGTTGAATGTCACATTGAGTAGGTTTGACTTTTTCGTGTGTGTGTGTGTGTTGGAGTCGGGAGATTGCCAACAGAAACTATAGCTCTAGAACGTAGGACATATTTCTGTAAAACTAATTGTGAAAACTTCCCTCAGAGGGGTCGTCTTACATAAGGTATTACGTTTCACAGCTATCTGGTGTTGTCGAGTCATCCATGTGCCGGAGATTCCGTGCGTTAAGGGGAGGACAGAATATTAACTTGATGGGAGTGTTACCATTCAAATTGTAACTAGATCCCAGCACCCTCACCCGATTGGAAATCACCTTTTGTAAAATGAATGGCTCATCAATAAACATCAACATGGTGAATTTGGTACTACAATCCACGCACAAAGACTGCTTCAGATTGTGTTATTTTACAATTGGAAGCAATGATGAGAAGGGAGTCCCAGAGTGATTGGCGTTTTATCTCAGGAATGAACTAAGTCAGAAAAGGTTTCCCTTACAATCAAACAAAGAAAGCAATTTTGAGAAATATAGATTTTTGGTAATTTTTATGATGGAGCCCCCATTACCATATTTGTAGGCATTAGATTAAAGAAGGGACATACGCAAAATTTCCGGAAACTTCCCCCCAACCCCACCCCACATACACCACTTATTGTGTACGTACTCTGTCGATGGGCCCAATAGAAAACTCACCCTCTAAACATTCAATGATGCATGCAATTGTTGGGCATGAATTGTCTTTTTATATTCAATATCTCTAACCATGTATATTGTAAGACACTACCTGCTATGGTCATGGTCATCAACATATAAGGGAACTGTTTACGCGTGACAGAATTCGGATTTTCGAGGTGGGGTGCCTGAAAAAAAACCCAGCCCGACACCGCTATCCATGTTATTTCGAAAAGGTGTTACTCGGAAAGGAGTTCCCTTTATACTATGTATCTCACAATATTGAAATATCGTGTAAGAATGATGTTTACCTCGGCACGAAACATGCTGGCTCTCTCCTCATGTCTCCGATTCAACTGTAACTTAACTGCACACTGTTCGGCAACAGGGGATAATACTGGCACAGCACCGAGAAAACTTTCAATCTGTTATTTTGGGAAAACTGATATACATGTAATAATATCAAATCAGATTAGATGTAGGGGCGGATTCGATTTAGTTTAGTAAACCCCTACTAAACGAGCCGTTCAGCTGTAATTTGTAAATCCAGTCGTTATCGATCCATTGCTAAAATGTATATATCGGACCGTCCAGCATGCGTTGAACTTATTGACCCAGAGGGATCTACAGGCGGCACATCGGGTTGGGCATAGGTATATAATGCAGTCAAAAAGACTTTGAAACGTTTTGCCAGTACCAATATTAACTTAGTATCGTTTCACCCTGTGATAGAGAAAAAACAGTGGCAGATGAGTAAGGACCAGTCTGGTATGGTAGTGTCTAAAATGCCTTCGAACAACCAACTGTTAAACTGCTGGGGTTAAGTTTTTCGGCGATTTCTCTCTGGATCAACGGAAGTAAAATCAAGAAGGTTGGGATGGCGGTCGGCCGCCGCACGACTTCCACTTTGTGAACGCAGGTTAAGTAGGAACACAGTGAGGGGCGCCAAGAACCACCTTACTGAGCCAGCGCTTCACCGAGCCAGCACCTCACCGAGCCAGCACCTCACCAAGCCAGGGCCTCACCAAGTCAGCACCTCTCCAAGCAAGCTCCTCACCAAGCCAGCACCTCACCAAGTCAGCACCTCACCAAGCCAGCACCTCACAAAGACCGCGCCTCACCAAGCCAGCACCTCACAAAGACCGCGCCTCACCAAGCCAGCACCTCACAAAGACCGCGCCTCACCAAGCCAGCACCTCACCAAGCCACCTACAGAGAAAGCGTTATTCACCGGGCAGAAATTGCGAGATGGTCAGAACAGAGATTACAGAAAAACATATCCCTCAGGTGCAAAAAAGAGCATGAGAAGATCGATGACCATTTTGTGTTTTCCTTGATTATTCAAATTTGCATCGCTGAATAATAGATACAATATTGACTGGTGTGGGATACATGTGATCGTCTCCAGACTACAAGACAGAGGAAAACTAAACATGGGGCTTCTCCAAGGTTAAGAAACGCATCAGGTTTTTAACGTAGTTTATATCAGTGAAACTACCAACCTGGGGGCTGTTTCACTAGGAGCTACAAGTCTCGCTGTTTGCAACAGTGGCAGCAAAGCGGCAGTTTGCGTTTCATTAGAAGGTGCAGTCAAGCGTGAACAGCACCTGGGACACAAGCGGCACCAACAGTGGCAGTGACAGTTTCACTAGTAAATTGGGTCTCGCTGTTAGTGCCACTGTGGAGCTGCTGTAAGCGAGAGGGTCTACCCTCTCGTTTGTTACGCGTATAGAATAATCTTACCCACTTTCCATGAGAATTAAGCAATGAAATTTTTACACGAGTAAGGTATACATATAACCTATAATCGTACCAAATATAAAGAAAATTGGCAACGCCGTTCCGAGGTTATATATATACCTTACTCGTGTAAAAATTTCATTGCTTAATTCCTATGGGAAGGGGTAAAATTCCACGTCATCGCGGCCAGTCGACGAATAAATTTGAACGTCAAACGCATGTGCATAGCGAGACCTGTGCCAACAGTGAGAGTTGGTCTCACCTCAACAGCGAGACCACTGATGAAACGCAAATTTGAGATTGACACTGTTGGTGCCACTGTTGGAGCCGCTGTTGCAGTCTAACCTCTCGCTTTCACTCCACTACTAGTGAAACAGCTCCCTGGTTGAAACTGGTAACGGTTCACTTACACTATCAAGAAACGTCACGAGTTTGAGTATGAGTTTATTTATGTCACGCATTCTCGGGAGCGGCGCCGACGTCACACAACATAGTAACGGGTACGTCCGGCCGCAAAAACAGACACTGCGCTGCTTGGTTTTCTGGCTTTGCAGTTTGTTTTCCCGAAAGCGGTGCAGTGCACTCTGTTACGTTCGAAGGGTTTAGCAACTTTTCACTCCATTGAAACCAATGTTAAACCCACTGTACATCTCTGGTGATATCTCAGTAAATATCCAACTTAGAAACACCAAACAAAAACTGACATGTAGGCCAAGAGCAGGGGGAGAGGGTAGATGGGTTTCTTCTTATCTATTTGTTATGCAAAGATTGTTTTATTTGGTGTGTTCTCCAGAAAAATGCCGAAATTGCTGCTACAAAGGTCAAAATGAAAACTAGCTCAAAAGTACAAAAATTTGTAGATTCAAACATTTATACTTCTATACCACAATGTTTATTGATATATCTTGTTAGAAACACATCAAACTACCCTCCTTAATTACGCATATTAATCATGTACAGTGAGTTCAAACATCGATTTACGTTTCGTCGATCGAGCAATAATACCAGGAAGCTAGGGTGCCCGAAAATGACAAAACCCTTTGCCTCGTTTTGGTTTCAATGTTCCCCTCCCGAGAATTGTGTTAGCTCTGTAATCTCACGAGTCGTAGAGATTACGGAACCAACACAATGAGTGACATAAATAAACTCAAACGAGTGGAGTCTAGAGAGCTCAATCCGGAAAATGATCTTCCTATTTAGCTTTAACCAAATATCACAATGGAATGGTGGAAGTGATGCATAAATCCATCATGTTTTACGACGAGAAATAATGTTATGAAGTATCATATACGTGAAGTAATGTTATAAAGTATCATGTGCATGAAGTAATGTTATAAAGGGTCACGTACGTGAAGTGATGTTATAAAGCTTTACGTATGTGAAGTAATGTTACAGAGTATCATGTATGTGAAATAATGTTGTAGAGTATTATGAATGTGAAGTAATGTAATAGATATAAGGCACTTGTAAAACGGCCTGCTCAGAATCGGGAACAGTCTGTGAATGTGTGTACATTTGTACATCGAAATCTTAAGGTCGGGGAGAGTCGGTCATATCTGCCATGGTAATAATGCCCGACCCATCGGGAAAAGCAATAAAATCAGGTCGGTGAAGTGCGTACATCGACCCGATTGATGCAGATTGGCAAAGACCAGACAGATCCGTTGGGCAAAGGTAGAATCGGGCACTGCGGTCAGATTGGTGTCTTATAGGCTTTATGTATGTGAAGTTATGTCATAAAGTATCATGTATATGAAGTGATGTTATAAAGTATCATGTACATGAAGTAATGTTATAAAGTATCATGTACATGAAGTAATGTTTTGAAGTATCACATATGTGAAGTAATGTTATGTAGTCTCATGAGTGAGTTAAGACAGAGGGCGCCCTCCCCACCATTTGGGAACACCTTCACCCCTTCTACAGCCCTCTAGGCATTTACTCCACCCACACCAGTATCCACTCCAAGTCACAAAGTTCAAGCTGTTAAGACTTACAATTATATAAGCATAACGCAAGAAAATAGAATGAAAATGCAGTAGAAAATATGATGAATTTTAATATGTTCTCTCCTTTTCTGAAATCTGCAGACAAGTGGAGGAAGTGAGCGAGTACCAGAGAGCCAGGATTGAAACGACTTCTACACTAAATGGCTGGATCGAGGAGGCGGGGGCCGGGGGGAAGACAGTGCAAACTGCTTTTTTTATCAAATGAGTTTGTACTGGAACTAATTTCACTTGTAAACTTTTACTTTCTAAGAATACCCAAATTCTACTTCAAGACACCCCACGTTAAGGGACCATTATTTTGATACGAAATACTTTCTTCGCTCATGTAAGGGGCCAATTTACACTCACAATTGCCTGACCATGGCTCACCCAGACTGTAGCGCAATCTACATGTCCCTTTACTCGGGAGAGGGGTATACATGATGACTATATGAGCAGGAGGTTGTGTGTTTAGGCGGGCGGGGATAGGCTTGTTCAGGTGTGTTTAGGTCATCTTGGCGAGCCTTCCCCGATCCCCGTTTTCCCCTTCAGCAACCCCTGAAGCTTCGACGCATGCGCGCCGCGGGGTCCTGGCGGGCGGCGTTCCTCGCGCCCCCTGGCGGCGCCGAGGTGTGCGACCGACCGGAAGTGACGTGCCCGCGGTCAGGGACGCTGCCCGCTGGCGGCGCCCCTAGGCGGACCGGGAGCGAACTAATCGTGTTGATGTTTTCTGGCCTCCTCCCGCGGAGAGCGGCAGACGTCACGTGGTACAAGTGGCGGCCTCTGTCGGCAAGCGGGGCGCCTGACACCGAGGCATGCGCAGTCGTCTCCCCGGCCTACCGCCCGCCGACTTGCCCACGTCTCCATATTATTCTAACATATTTAAATGCAACAACGTCTGAGGAGGCCTTAGGAAAGTCTACTTGGGAATGCGTAGTAACAAAGAGTACATTTTCAAAAAAAAAGTCTCTAGAGGTGTTGATATTCACTTCTATTTGCTTCTGTTATATCACAACACTTGAGCGTAAGATACACTAATGGAGTACACAAATAAAAGATATTCGAGGATGAACAGAATCCCAAGTATACAATGGAGACGACAGTAGACGAGTCCACCTTGGAGATATTCCTGATTCCAGGGTAGGACACAGGCCTAAACATGAGTGGGAGATCATAACAGAAGTATGCAAACAATCCGAAAAGTGTATCATCTGCTGAAGGGTGTTCTTTAACGTGTTAAGGCTGAAATATTGCCAGAAACAGAAATATAAGCATTCGCTGCCAAGAGGGTTGTCCATCGACGGAGCAACAGGAGGCTGTGTGAGTGAAATGATCGGTACACCTATATGATCGGTATTTGTAAATGGACACAAGTCATCTTATATCACTGGCTTGTGGAAGTTCGAACCAATACTTATCTCACCCCGATATTTTTCTTTATAGGCTTAACATTAGGAACTCGTACTCCACGGCCGTGAAGATTGTGTACCCAATACTGAATGGCTAATTGGGTGATTCATTTTATAAAAAAAAAAAAAGTGTTGTACGGGGTGAGATAAAATGAGAAACCCACTCGCTGAAAATAACTTGGTCCGCACTCCACCTCGTTTGAACGCAGTGTAATTCACTCAGCTTCGCTTTGTGAATTACTATGCAGTCAAACTCGGTGGAGTACAGACCAAGCAATTTTTATCCCGCGGGTTTCCTTCTAATTACCTGATATTCACATCTACCCTATGGAAACATTCAAGTTATATAGATGGTGAAAGATAAATATTGGTATTTACCATATTGAAACCGCATCTAAATGGATATATACATATATTTGTTTTCTAGAAATAGGAAAGACAAGTTAGTCTAGCACTGGATAAGAAAGATCTGAAAAGCATTATGCGATGTATTCCCTGCCCTCTCCCCTCAAAAAGGGTAGCAATACGTTGCATAGACTACATCTTTAATTTAACATCATTCACAGTTTATATTTGTATGGTCGGCCTCTGTAATCCTAATCTATTTTTTAAAACAAATTTAGACTTCTAGTTAATCATAAATTTTTGTCTGAACTTTCTGATGTTTTCCAGAATTACTGGCAACAATAAGCCATTTTAACATGTCATTCTTAGCATTTTTTTTATGAGTTTCAGAAAGATTACAATGTAATGTACTCGATTCGCATTTTTCAACACCGAGATCTTTTTTCTAATATTAGAAACAACTGTAATATGGTAGTAGACTCAAATATATGACTGTAGAACTCATAGAGCCTCCTTATAGATATTGTTATTTCATTTATACTCCTATTATTCGAAAATATTGATCAATGAATGAATCTTAAGACATTACCTAAAAATCTCAATTACTAAGTGCTGATTGATCATATCATAATAGGACAACCCAGAAACACTATCTTGTACAAAGGTCCTAGAGAGTCAAACCTCTCACCACCAACCGTCACTTCCCAAGCTCCAGATGAAATCAAGTTTCCGAACGCAGACGAATCACCGAACGCGTCCGGCCTGAGAGCGTTCGTGGAGCGTTCGTCCGGTAACCCCGGAAACGGAAACAAAGGCCGACGCTGACCTCGTCTAAGGTCATGTGATCAGCGCTGCTGGTTCCCGTTTGCTGCGTCTTAGAACATGTTCACAACATGTGCGCAATAAGTGTAGGTCTCTCAGGTACGACCGGAGAGTGATGGATATATCCAGGTCACAGCTACGACCAGAGAGTGATGGTCATCTCTAGGTCACAACTACGACTCCAGAGTGATAGTCATATACAGGTATTAGATAAGACTGGAGAGTGATGGTTATATGCAGGTCACAACTACAACTGGAGAGTGATGATCATATCCAGATCACAGCTATGAGTGGAGAGTGATGATCACATCCAGGACACAGCAATGAGTGGAGAGTGATGGTCATATCCAGGTTACATCTACGACTGGAGAGTGAAAACTGTGTCCTGGTCACAACTATAACCTCAGAGCGGTGGTCATGTTATTGTTGCGGTTGTTTGTGTAGTCTAACGTCCAATATGTTCTATAGACTTACTATGGGTTTGGTACTGTTCTCCAGGTCACAGCTACGACTGGAGAATGATAGTTAACTCTAGGTCACAGCTACGACTGGAGAGTGATGGTCACATAGATAGGTCACAGATGAGACTGGAGAGTGGTGGTTACATCCGGGTCACAGTTGGGGCCTTATGCAAAATTTCTGATATTTCAAACTCAGACCCCTCCTCACTGCATACATACTCTAAGATGACAATCAATGGGAATAGATAATAATTAATGGTTTTAGGGACGGATGGCCACAGAAAGTTGATAGTTAGTCCACAAAACTATCGTATATTGTATTCAACAACCATCTTATCAAATAAATGAACCTATGATTTACCATATTATAGGGTGTACAAGTTTTGGTTGCGGAATAATCTCACGAGGCAAAGCCAAGTGAGATTATGGAGCAGACCGAAATGAATGGCATATTATCAGTGGCTATTGATCGAGTGCAGTTCAGATTTTATCTCACCCCTAGCACTGACTAATTGGCTAAAATGTGTGACATCATCCCCAATCGAGTATTTTTCTACAGCACTCCACGGACGTTGAGTACGAATTTCCAATGTTAAGTCTATGGGGGAAAATGCCAGAGGTGACATAAAATGGCGACATTGCATACGCTGGTTAATGATAAAACACCGTGAGGCCGGTAGTTTGTGAACGCCCCCTTCTCACAGCCTCGCTCTGACCGCCTCAGCATCCCCACCTGGCGGCGACCCGCGGCGCGCACTTCACTGAGTTTCAGCGTCTGCCGGACGAAAGTCGTCTGCTGTCAAAGCAAACCCCGCACCCAATCACCTGCCGCGCTCTGATTGGTCGAGCAAATAAAACCAGGCCCGCACCGGTCACTTTGAAGAGATCAACCCTCAGATTCCTTTAAGATTTACTTAAATAATCTGCTCATAATCCTGGGAATCGTCCACCTCTTCTCTACCTCAAACGTATGATTTACTAACAAGTCAAACCAGAACCTGATAATCTAATTTGTACCGACACTGACACTGTTCTATTAAACATACCAAGCTAGTAGATATCATAACACCAACCATTTCCTTGAATAAAACCAGGCTGATATAAAATCTGTAAAATTCACACCTTTCCTGGGAAGAAGTTCAGATGTGGTTTCCTATTCTTTTTCTCATCTTGAGCAGCCGTCAAACATAATTTAACCAAAAGCCATGGTGTTTATCGTCCATCTAGAGTTCTCGGAATACTTTTTAGCAAACTAGGAAAAACAATTATTTCTATCGCTTCCTCGACTAGCAGTTAGACATCTAATTCACCTGTAATCAGGTATAGAAGCGTTGCCTGTTTACGGATAATGGATTTGTGAAATAAGAGGACGTAGCACTGGCGTGTCTGTATGTGACGTAAATACCAAGCCTCGTCTGCAAACCAGAGCTGTAAATAATCAAATACGTTAAGCCGTCGCTCTATCACCTGTGAGTATCATGTAGGCAAAGTACACACAGGTACAGCGTAAAAAACACCACACTGCCAGCACCCCTCTCCTAAAAAAACCCTTGACAAGATGCAACAGCGTGCTATTGATTTGATGACGTCACAGGCCACGTGACTATGCGCCCCCTAGCGGGCTGCTCCACAGGTGGGCGTGTCTGGCGAGGATTTGTCTGCTCGCGTTTTACGTCCTTCATGTTGGTGGGTTGTATTTTTTTCTCTGGCCGCGGTTTCCTGTTGGACAAATGAAGTGCAGGGAGTGGAGCAGGAACAAGACGGGGGCAGATGACGGGTGGGGAAGTTCTCTGCCCCCTGAGTTACTCCTCAGCCTGTGCGGCAGCTTCTCACTGCGTATTAAGAGAAACCTTAGTTACTGAGTCTGTAGCTCAACGCCAGAGGTGGATGGCCGTAGTCATAGGACAAGAGAACGAGAACAAAATACCTTGTGGTAAATAAACTGAGGTAGCAAGGTGTGAAAAGATTATCTATCTCCCTCTACATGAACAACTTAAGATGTCATATACCTGAAGCCGTACTTCCTATACCATCCACTCTCATCCATGTCATATTTATGGCCTTGGCCTTACATCACACTGGTTGGGGTATAGCCGTTCAAACGACAGCAATAAAAGGTGAAATTTCTCAATTCTAAGGAATATAGTAATACGAAAACAGACTGTAGTTGGCCGTCAAAAACTGTCAAGACGAGTTAATCCACCTGCCGTGGGCATTGGGATGATATGATTAATACTGCATGTTTTTTTTCACTACAGTGAACCTGCTTTTCTATATCATGATGTGTAGGACAGGACTTGAAGGTTTTTGTGTTTGATCTCTCCGTCATTTGTAAATTTACCGCCGAGACGAGTCCTTCTGTGGCTGAGCCAATCAAATCGTGTTACCCGCGTAAAGTGCGACCGAAGTGTTGAGAACGCGAATTTCCTTTGTATTGCGAAACGGTGCGTATCTATTGAGTACGTACTTGATGAGGACCTGTATATTGATCAAAATTGCAAGACAAGAAATGTCCCTAAAATGCATTAAGGATAAGTCTGTCGCAACCAGTCCTGAGAGTCTCCTCCACTTTAGATTTTACCCTCTCATCCAACGGTCAAACTTCAATACTGAGAATGATGACGCGATTCAATGACTACCATTCCCGTGAGAAGGAATATACATGTACCCAGTTCTTGGCCTCACCCTTTCTTTACACCATGTTATATGGCGGTGGTATTGTATACTGTAAATTACATTTCAAGGAAAGCTGACAGTAGAAATTGGTCTGAGGTTAAAAAAAGACATCTTTGGAAGTATAAAAAAAGATTAAACAGATATTCATAGTTCCCAGAAACCAATACATGATACCTACTACAGGGTGGCTGCAACGCAATCTAACCTGGAATGGTTTTGACTTTTACATCATCATATATCACATTGTTTACTACATATACATACGACTCTATCAAATTTCTATGCGGGCTTTTTATAATTACCACAGTGTAATGTTTATTTTTGTTTGTCTGTTTGGATAGTTAAACTTACAATATGTTCTATTAGACTAACTTTGGTTTGGTGATGATCGTCTCTATCAGAAGAATTTAGGTAGAATCTCACCCCTACACACTTTCCAATGGGTAGTTTTTTAAAAGTTTCTTTTAAATGTTTAGGTGTGTTTACACTATATTCTCGGTGACCACAGCAGCCCGAAACATATGGCGCCTTGATGGTTTTGCTTTTCCGTGGGATGATGCATTAAAGCCTCTATGACATCGAAACGCCGACTGTGCCCGATTGGGTGGGTGGGAATCTGCGACACTCAGGTCGATGTACGCACTTTACCAACCCGATTTTTTTGCTGTTCCCGACGCACCGGGTATTATTACCATGTCAGATATGACCGACTCTCCCCGACCTTAAAATTCCATTGTATGAACTTTCACAGAATGTTCCCGATTCTGAATAGGCTGCTTATATAGCGATTCTTTGAATCCCCCCATTTTATACCCAAGTACTCTATATGTAGGGGAGAAAAGGGCGATTATAGATTTGAAAACCATTTAAAGATATCTTAAATAGAACGGAAGTGATTCAAGTTTGCATTATATCTACATCATCCTTCCAGCCGGGTCAGGCTCCCGCCCGCTCTTTTTTTTTAATCAGGTCGTTTTATGAGGTTATAAAGGGGGGAATATGATCGGGAACAGTCTACAGATATGTCGATGTCTTATAAGTATAAGACATCAATATCTTATTCCCGGTTATCACTAAGCCGATGGTCGGGATAAATCTGAAACAAATGTCTTATAGGCTTTACACTACGTTCCCGGTTGCCAAGGTTTGAATGGATACGCGTCACTATCACCCGCCCCACAACCACCCGGTCACTTTCTCCCCCGTCGAAGCTTGGCCGCCTACACCCGTCCATGGGCGGCATGCGTGAGGTGTCAATGGCCCGTGTGAAAGCCTTTCAGGATACAGAACATGGGTGTAACTGACGGATATTTAAGAGCAAATGAAAATACAGATATGAACCCATACCTTCTACATATGATATAAATACATAGAGTAAATATTGAAGAAAAAAATCTTTGCAGCATGAAAAAAAAATACGAGAACATGACTTTATGTTTAAACATTTTACATGATAGAGTTGATGTAATGGAAATATCATGGAAATAAAAGCTTGCTTGCTAAAATCATAATATAGATAGTACAACACTAATGCAATTCAGTTATGATTTAAAACATATCTGCACTTTCACTGGCCGCGTTTATATGTTGGTACAAGTGGGTAAAACAGATGCCCAGAGTCGGTCTACCCGGCCGTGCCCCCGGCCGCGCCCCCGGCCCCGGCCGCATGTGTGTAGGTACAAGCGGGCGAAAAAAGCTACCCTGAGTCGGTGTCGCGCCGAGGGGAGAACGTGACCGGGTGATTGTGGCGCGGGTGTTAGTGACCTGTATTCGTTTGAATTACTTAGCACCACACTGCCAATACAGGCCTCCCGAGTTGTCCCACGTCCCTCACGTTTTTTCCACGGTCCCCCGAGTTTGTCCCACGTCCCTCACGTTTTTTCCACGGTCCCCCGAGTTTGTCCCACGTCCCTCACGTTTTGTTGACGGTCCCCCAAGTTGTCTCATGTCCCTCACATTTTGTCCATGGTCCCCAGGACGTTGCCTTATGGCTGGCTGCATTCAGTCACGTTCAGTCACGGTACAGGGATGAAAGTCGGGACTGATGAAAAAGTCGGAAACAAAAACACACACAAAACTGGGGCGTATTCGGGGGGGGGGGGGCGCCCCCCCCCCCCCCCCCCCGTGCCGTCAAACAAAATTTCGGCACTTCACGGAACTCTGACGGCAGTGTCAACGGCCCTTGGCGCGTTTAACTGCCGCCAAAGTTGGTGAGAGCCTGCTGCCAGAATTTCTTGGAATTTAGTTTTATCCTATGATTTTCATACTCTGTTAATGATCATATTTCAAGATGCAGAAATTTCTGATTTCCGTCAATTGTCGGCAAACTTGCATCCCTGACGTTATGTGGCATTAACTGCATCTAACTGTGGCCAAGAATGATTCTCATTAAGAAATTGGCGGCTCTGCCAGATATTTTAACAATTTGAAAATCTACCACAGTAGCCACGGTGATGAAGGACCATTACGTTTGCCCACGTTAGCCTATGCTCCCCCCCCCCCCCCCCCCCCAGGTGTCCCACATCCGTCCCGTTTGTCCCGAGGTGTCTCGAAACGTGGCCTCCATGGTCGCCAGGAAAATTATTTGGACGCAGCATTATTTAACCTAGACGGGCACTCAGCCTGGGATGGCTGGTCTAAACCTCCATGATCTGTTATTGATAAAAGTCATTGTTTTATAGATTATCATGCAGACATTTTCTTTTAGTAAGGTTTTATTCTTTTAAGGAGATACAACTTATGCGATGTTTATTTGATTATGTTATATACATACGTTACTATATCGTTCATCTTAACCCCTGCTCTCAGACATTTGTTATCTTACTATATCTTACCCTACTTTATAACCTCACCTTCTCCTGTCATAATCTCTGTTCTTATGTTTCCTGTACTTTACTCTAATATTTTGTTCCATATTATTGGAAGAACTATATATATGGAAATTGGAATGTCAATAAAAAAACAACCTGGGGTTTTAACCCCGAGTTTTACCTAGATAATTATATGTATGCACATTCTGCAATACGTCCTCATATCATTTTGGTTTTAAGTTATGGTGTTACACTATTAATTCATGTCTGTAAACCCTGGAATATGATGTCTATAGCTTCATAAATATTTTTAATAAAATCCCTAATTCTCTAAGATATAAGTGTTATATACCAAATTAAAGCTTATAGAATATAGAAAATGGGATTATTTTTTCAACAGGGGTTGTCTGTCAAAATATCGAGTGAGTCGCTATGGAATACTGGGTCATTTACTGTCCCACTACCTGAACCGGCGCATTAATACAGTGCACCGACCTCTCCACTCAAATCCTTACACCACTGGGTCTTGAAAATATCAGAACCATTCTAAAATAGTCTAAACATCCCCACCATCAATTTGGTATATAATAACCTGCAAGTTGTTTCATTTTCATAGCCATCTTTCGTTTTCTTTGTTGTGCTAGATACTACTAGTTTGGTCTTTTTCGTATTTATAGTCACCTTATTTTGTGAGGCTCATTTGGGGTCGGTTAGTTAAATCTTTTTTTAGGCTAGGTTAACTTTAGGCTTGTATTGGTTAAGCTGTGTTAGGTAAGGGTGGGCTATATCAGGCCTGGTTAGGTAAGTCAGGGCTTTTTCGGATTATGTTAGATTTAGGTTTGTATGAGTCAAGTAGGGTTTGGTTAGGCTGAGCTATGTCAGGCATGGTTATGCTTGGTTAGGTAAGTCAGGGCTATTCTAGGCTAGGTTAGCTTTAGGCTTGTATATGTTAGGCTGTGTTTGGTTAGGCTGGGCTATATCAGGCATGGTTAGGCTCGGTTAGAAAACTCAGGACTATTCTAGGCTGGGTTAGGTTTAGGGCGCATTGGCTTTAGGGCAGGTTAGCTTTAGGCTGTGTTAGCTTTAGGCTGGGTTAGCGTTAGGCTGTGTTAGCTTTAGACTGGGTTAGCTTTAGGCTGGGTTAGCTTTAGGCCGGGTTAGGCTAATTTAAACCCAGGGCGCGGCGTGGTGTGCTGTGTAGATGAGAGTTGGTCGTCAGACTGGAGGAGATGTTCGTGGGTCGCACACAGAGACCGGGCAGACACGATGTTGGCCTTTGCCGTAAGTCGCGTCATTAGGGTTCACATTCTCTCACATTGTTTCAACTCTCATAGCCATGGAGAGGACGACATCCTAACATCCACTCTGTCATCACCTTCACGTCATACTGCCACCCCGAAATAAACAGAAACTACCGACCGAACCTTGCCCTTTGTGTCACTTTCCTATCAATTCTAAGTCAAGTCATTCCTCCTAATGATGACAATGAGATGACACGGTCAAAAGACAGTCACAAGTGTCTATTGTTAGACGTTGAGACATCACATGTTTAAATGTGTCATTAAATGTGTCATAGAAAATGTCACTTTGCTAAAAGAAAGTGAGAGAGAGCTTTTCCTGGGGATTTTGGGCTTGAAGGTTCACGAAATACCAATATTAAAGATACATCTGTGTTACATTGGTTGTAAGGAAATGTCTCACTTGAATGGATCTACCCTGATTTGCAAATACAAATGATCAAATGAAACTCCCCTTTCTCCCCTCGTATAGAGTTTTAAAGCGTTAAGAAAACAAAGCTGAAACAGTCTCACGCACCATTGTAAAGACTGGATGTAAACTTGCTCACTGCCGATTATTAATCCACAATATAAATAAGGAATTGACACTCAGGAAATCTAAGGCTTAGATTTACCTTAGGGAGTCAATGGGTATGATAAGAATACGTAAAAATGTGTACATCTCGATGTAATGTAACACGATTTTCATGAAATTCCAGAGACCTATGATCTTTATCCACCTAAAGGAAATTGTCCATAGAAACCCATGGGGAGTGTGTATCACCATACCCGGAGCATACGGATATGTTGCATGAGTCTGGTTTCGATATAGCGCGCATGCAGAAAATTATTACGTATTGAAAAATAGTGCGTACCTAAAATTTAAAAAAAATCAGTACACCATTTGTCAGGAAAATGTGGATGATAAATACAATATTGACTGGGTTCAGATAAAAGCTCCTCGTAGTTGACTCTGCGCAATATCCTCGTATGCGCTCGGATATTACTACGCGTCAACTCCTTGGAACATACGACCACTTGTATCTGAAACCAGTCAGAAGTGTGTATGTATCTGTAATGAAGCTTCGATAAAGAACAACATCCGATAAAGTTAGTCTCTCCAAAACCAACATCAGGAGGTCGTTTCTTGACTCTAGTTACAGAGTCGCTCCAAGGAGAACTCACCTTACAGGAGCACAGGCTGACTCGCTACTCGACGTAACTACCACGGCATATGTGATCACGTGATCAGGATGCTGAGAGGTACAATAATTAATCGTTGTATTGTTTAATTCATATTGACATCGATATGTGTCAGACAGTGGAATGTGAGATATCGCGATAATATTTTAAATGAGGCGAGAAAACGCGAGACTCACGACTGTCTGCCCAGGGTCGTGGGTTGTATACACGTTTGTTTATCTAGGTGTCACAGCGGCGAATCGTGCGTCAATGTTGTACCCAATTAACATGAATTACACCTTCCATTTATTCTTTTATTAATTGTATGCATGTTTCTATAAACATGTTTTGTTTTTCCGAGGAATATTTTGCATAACAAATGTTTCCTATATATCAGCTTTCTAGTAAGTACGATCGCTAGTATTAACACTCCACCTAATACCTTGCTATATATATATATATACAAGGATTAAAAGTAGGCATGGCATTGCCATGATTTCGGTTTCAACAAGTAATGTATACATGTTTTAAGAAATAAAAGGGAGGGAGGGAGGGAGGGAGCGAGGGAGGGAGGGAGCGAGGGAGGGAGGTAGGTGGAAGCCTGTTGCAATATATAAAAATACACTACTGTCGCCGGATGCGGACCACATCTGACCTGTTGGGCCCCACCCGCTAGTAGGTATTCATTGAACCGCAACGGGTGCCGATACCAGACGTGTTCGAGGGAATCAGGTCCAATAGGTCACCAGCAAACAAAACATAGGTCAGAGGCTCAACGTAACATAAATATACAGATCGAACGCACCGCACATATGGCAGGCACACGTTGCGGTTCAATGAATACCTACAAGCGAGGGAGGGAGGGAGGGAGGGAGGGAGGGAGGGAGGGAGGGAGGGAGGGAGGGAGGGAGGGAGGGAGGGAGGGAGGGAGGGAGGGAGGGAGGGAGGGAGGGAGGGAGGGAGGGAGGGAGGGAGGGAGGTGGAAGCCTGTTGCAATATATAAAAATACACTACTGTCGCCGGGTTTGGACCACATCTGACCAGAGCAAGCCCCACCCGCTAGTAGGTATTCATTTAACCGCAACAGGTGCCTAAACTATATATAAAAATACACTACTGTCACCGGGTGTGGACCCGGTATCGAGGGTCTAATTATTTAGAATATATTACTGTAATGTATTATAATGTAAGCCGCAAAAACTGTTCCCCGTCTCCCCTAATATATTGCAGTCTTGACCTACAGGTCAAACCGAAATAATAAATACAAAGTATTCTTAGGAAAACACAGGGAGTATGTATCTATATAACCAGCGCATTTGGATATGTTATATGCACCGGGTTGCGATAAGGAGTGCATGCAGAAATATCCTGTGTGGAAAAATGGTGCGTAACTATAAAAGCAAACTAATATTGGCCCGCTACCTGTCCGGAAAATGTGGATAACGAATACAATATAGACTGGGGTTATATGCCATGAGGAGTTGACTCTACATAAAATACTTGCATGCGCTCGGATATTACAACGGGTCAACTTCTTAGACCATACGGCAGCTCATATCTAAAGAAGACAATATTGTGTATTTATTGTGAAGAGGAAGTACAGTGCATAGTGACCTTTCGCTTAATTTTGTTTACATTCCCTACATTAAAACTATAACTGAGATAAGAAACACGCCCCCATGAACTGAGAGGGGAAGGGGATGTGCTGGAAACAATAATCAATCATTAGTACTACCAAAATGATTATGGGGCTGATGATTCCATCCACTACTAATGTACTTGAATGACTTTAGGATAACAGCAATTCATTGATTTACGAACCCTTTAACTTTGTACATTATTTGGTCAGAGATCGTCAAGATCCAAGATATGGGACAGAGTAAAATGTATGCGTCTTTAAAAACGAACTTTCAACACAGCCCTAGCGGTAGGTCTCTGAACTTAGGTCTTCACAGACGCTGGGCCAGGGAGACGCTGGAAAAATAATCTCCAATCTCCTAATTTACAAAAGAAACCTGGAACCTCCATGGTATGGAGGCATTTAGGTGTTGGTCGAGCGCCAACACATAGTGACCATTAGGAAGTACACGAGGGGAACTCTGTAGGAGTCGCGGGGATGTGCCTCACTTAGTCAAATAAGAAACAAATGCTACATTGCGGATCGTTTTCCACACAAAAAAATACACAACCCCGGCATCAAGCCTGGAAGTCGTTCCTCTTTTCTAAACTGAATTGTGATGTTGTAGATACAGTTCTTAACTCTAACCAGCAAAAAATCTTAAACTGAGCGACCCATGGAGATGCATTATAAGTAAATTTAAATCTGCCAACAAACTGTTCACGAGACAAGGGTGAGACATTTGCTGGGATGTAGAAAGTGTGTGGTCAAATTAGAATCATGATGTGTATTATTTAGAGTTGCTGCTGGTGTAATAAATTGTGTCATTGCGGGTAACAGGAAGCAGGCAAGCTGCATGTTCTGATAGACTTCAGGTGCGTATTGAGCGCCCACTGAACACCTTCTCGCTACTACATTTATTTTCATATAAAGAATACTAAGAAATAGATGTAGAGAAGGCATTGTGGGCATTATCCTACTTTTTGTTACCAACGTGATGTATTGACTATGCTGCTTTTAACGAAAACTGATAGGTATCTTAAAAAAAGAAGACAATATATGAAGTAGCCAATCATCTAATGCTATGTTATTGGTCACAACTTGGAGACGCAATAAATCATGACTTTAATGTAAAACCACGTTAACTGATGTGAATCATGTTCAATAATGCAAAACACATGTATATATGTTTCTATGATGCATAGCATCAACATGTCCTACATGTTGAGGATGGCAACAGGATGCTTCAGATTTGTTTTTTTGTTGACTTAACGTCCAGTCAACAATTACAGGTCCTTCCCAGACTTTCTCAAGGTTATTTTACACCACAAAGGTGGTGATTGAATATATATGATGAATTCAGGTAGAAATCTCACCAACTAAACATTCACCAAGGTGAGACTTCCTTTAATTCCCACACAACATAGACAAGGTATGAGAAGGACTGGATATAGGATGCTTAAGAGAAAAACGATAAAAAAGATAGAGATTGACCAAATGACTCAAAATTTGAGCTTAATGGAAAAGCAGTAGGTACACACAGCACGGTGAAGCCACACATTCCTAACATTTCAGGACTGGATTTTCTTGACTTCACTTTGAACTGCTTCTAAAGTAAACAAATTCCAGCCTGACTCTGATCGTAGATTTGTAATCGTTAACAGATACCTTTGAGCAATCTAGGGTCATATATTAAGAACATCTTCTGTATGCCATAGAGACCCAGTGACAATGTAGACAACTTTATTCAACACTATATATGAACAACCTTTGGTCAGGTAGGTCAGTTTTAGCGAACGAGCTTAAATATCATATAACAATAACCCTCGCACGAGGTCTTGTACCCTGTACTTTCATGGGCATAAGGTATTCAACAGGCCCCAGCTGATATAAACAACATATTTTCGCGCATTTCTGTGTGTTCATCGCGTTTCATCGGTGTGTGTAGTGGTTGTCTGTGGTTACAGGTACAAACTGTTGTTTATGTCTATGGTGGAAAGGATGTGTTCTGTCAACCTTGACCCTTGATCTATGTCATGGTGGTCTGGAAATCTTGGAGAAAAACATATCAGATTGCGATGATACAAAAGGCCTCAAACAACTTTCTCTGATTTTCAAAATATAAATGTTTAAAATCTATGGTTATGGTTTTACTCTTCTCTGTGTAAATCTATTAAGTAAACACCATAATTTAGTATTTCTGATGTTTAAGGAGCCATATAATTATTCATACTCTAGATTTGAAACCCTTGAATGATACATATACATACAGTTTTTAGATATGGACTTTTAGTGCGACATAGGTGCGTGTGTGTGTGTGTGTATTACAGAGGTATAAACATATATACAGTTTTTATGGATGATCTATGTGTATGATAGGGGTGAGTGTGGGTTATATAACACAAATATATGCAGTTTTTGTGGATGGTCTGAGGTATGAGAGGGGTGAGTATGGGATACATAACACATATACAGTTTTCTAAGTATGTATGGGATATATAATACATATACAGTTTTTCCATGACGTGCTCTGATCACACCGATCACTCCCCGTGTCTCATGCCCGAAGCTCGTTATGTGTCAGGGAGCCCGTCTGATTGAGATGCCCGACACCGCAATATACCCACGACCTTTGTACTTCCCCCCGCCCCCGAGCAGCTCCGAGTCGCTCAGGAAACCACAGAGAAGCTCCGGATTTGCTTATAGGCAGAAATTACCGCACTTTGGTTACAAAGCAAGAGGGTTCGTATCCCCTATCTTGTTGATATTGACTTTCCTAATAGCTGGAGGCTGCTTGTATTGTTTGCAGTGATAAGTTGTATTCGCGGGAGATGGAGGCTTCGATTGACGGATATGGTGGACATATTGATGATCCTCTCACCGCAGTAAGTGGGACATGGGAAATGCGTGCCTCATACACGGGTTTCGCCTGAACGGTTCCGTATTTTCTCGGTGGAGAAGTTATTGGATGTTGATGTAAAGCTATCTGGATTCATAGGTTTCGATGCTTTGGTTATTGACTCGAAACACAGTTGTTGCCGGGAAGAGGGTGGTCGGGTTTGAAAATTCTTTGTTTCTAGATTGGAGTTTGATTGGAAGCACAGTTTCTTGTTTGAAATAAACACCGCATAGCGAAGTGCTTTGTACAGAAGATAAATATAATGTGTGTGTTTAAATAAAAGATGCCGATTTTGAGTGAAATGATATGATCTGCAGTCAAAATGCCTGTTGCTGCTAAATTATTCTTTCACCCAGGAAAAGTAAAATACTAACAAATGATATTTAGAATCATTTGAATACCAGCATCACGTGATTGATATCGTCAAGTACCCTAAACAAACCTGTAGTCCCCCCTGAAAATGCAAGAGTCATTGAATTCTAAAGTACGAAATCTCCGACCAGTCCTGTGATAAAAATGAGTCATCCAATTGAAAGAAAATCATTGATTCATTCAATACACGTTTTATTGACTCAAAATAACGTTCATTGGTGTGTAAGCGTCAGCAGGACTTTCAATATGAAATGAGAAAATGGCGAATAAAAAATATACGGATACCTTTGGTTGCAGGAGGTGGAGAATTTCTTCTTTGGTAACTCACCGCGTGTCTAATACCTGCCGAGCTTTGTTCTCGAGGGCACCAATGAATATTCACCAGTTGTTTTGAAGGGATTTCAAGTATAATCTAGAATAATTCCACAAGATGATATTGAATAATCCGGGTGATTTCTCATAGAGAAATTCGCATAATTCACAGCCTTTTTACTCAGCATTCGCAAAACATCATTTAGACAATCCCACTGGATGGTGGTAATCGTGATTCATAGTGGTTGATAATATCCACGGATCCCATGGTGCCCACGCATATTCATTTATCAATTAATCACAAATACTTTTGAAAACCAATCTTGGGGATGACGATAGAGAATCCTAGTTTCAGGATAGATGTTCATTCACACCCGTAAACAGAGATGGCAGAATCCCTCTTTTCCTAGGAAATCCTTGTTTTTATTTTCAGTTTTTAAATTTGTTTTTCTTATGTGAAATAAAGAGAATAAACTAGGCCTCATCCACACCCAATAAACAGTGGTTCAAACCTCCTCACACATCCCAGCCCCATTCTATGGCCTATAACGATCTGTTTTCCATGTTTTTTTTCAGTCTCTCTGAGGCAGTAAATTCCACATGGACAATATTTCCTCCTCTTTTTATGACCACAACTGACATCCGTGCGTAAATATACTTTCGTTCACGAAAGTGAGTACATTCTGGTTCTCAGAACTGTTCCACACACAGCTCACAGATTGCAGGTACTCGCATCTGTATTCTGAGACATGTAAGTTTGATCATGTGTTTTTCTTGTCTCAAATATTCCTTCGCATATTTGTATTGGCTTTGCTCTCATGGGTTTCCTGACCAGGCAGCTCCTGAACCCAATACTCAGCTCTATCAGTTCCTGCTACTCTCAATCCGACAGATGAAAATGAAGAATGATAATCCTTAACTCCAAATTACATATATAATCCACAAATGAAATATGTATAACCTTTCACCAACTTTTTCCTTAATAATTTCCATTAGGTAATTGTGGAGAATTTATGAACTATGATGGCGCTGAGAGTCGCTTCAAGCGCGGGAACGACCGCCGCGCCTTCGGGCGGTCTCTGAAACGTTACCCGGTCTGGTCACGTGCCCAGCAGCTTCGAGTAGTCTCTCAGCGCTGAAACAGTTTTTCCTCCCACCCACCCCACAAATTTCGGTGTTTTTTTTAAAATTCTATGTATTTCACTGTTTAACATCTATCAATGTCTAAGATTCATATATTCACATGAATATTAATTGTCTGGTTATATTGTATTCCTCATTGTATTACACTATAACTTTGGTCATTGTATAATACAATTACCGTAATTACTCATTGTATCAATTTAAATATTCAAGTATAATAATATCACACTATACTGTTTCAATTACTATATTAATACCTTCATGCCTTCGTGGTTAATAAAATTTAAATTTCCACACTTACGACTCTGTTAAGTCATTGTGGTGGATCATCCAGTTCTCAGATATTGCTCCAATATCCTGTTCCTTCACCACATATAACGCGTAAAAGACATGTCTGTTTCTTGGTTTAGTTTAACATTCAATATGTTCTATTAGACGTACTTTGGTTGGGTGATCAAGGAGAAGTAAGTACTGATTCCACCATGATGCGCGATTTAGGCCGATCCTGGCCGATTTATTGCCAATTTGCAAGGTCGGGATGAATCATGTGACTTTGGGTAGTTAAATTTCTGCGGGGGAAGAGCCCTGCGCGAGCAAAAATAGGGGTTCCACACAGAAGGCTAATGATCTTACGAGATTTAAACTGATCAAGCAAGATGCAGCAAGATGCTGCCAGACCCTGCCAGGCAAAACAGATCGTTTTTGTGGAATAAATACACAATATTACCATGATTTCGATCTGAGTGGCCGTATTCTCCGCGTAGTTGACGAGTATTGCGTAGCGTCAACTACAAGGAGAATACGGCCACACAGATCGAAATCATGGTAATGTTGTATTTATTACTCACTTATTTTTAGATTTAAGCAATAAATATGATCGTTAGAAAACTTTTCAACATAGTTAAGAAGTTATGTTTGGGACTACTTTCATCTCAATGGGACTACTTTCATCTCAAAAATCCGTATCCTCCTAGGAGGGTACGCAGCTCCGTATCCTACTCAGTAGCGATCTGTAAGCTACATAGGCTTAGTATGGAGACTCCGTATTAGGTAGATACTCTACTTTACCTTATCAAGAGCAATTTACATGTCAGAAACTTGATGATAACTTGAATCAGGATTTCCTTGGACCCGCGGCAGGATGACTTTGAGAGTTTTGGTTGACCTTAGAGTTTACAGTAGGAAAACAATATTGAGAACATTCTATTTTCATGGCATCAATGATTTCAACATCCAGGAATACTAATCTAGACATTGCATGTAACGTCAGAATTTGCGACAACGAGTACATAACGTCATGACCAGCGACGCCATGACACGTTTCACTCGACGGTAACCTTATTGGACCTTGAGCACTGTGTATTGTGGGTAAGCTCAGTTGACCTCTGGTGACCTTCTATGAGGTCATGTAGCGTGGTGTAAGGCGCCGTTAAATATCTACTGATGCTGATGGCTGCCCTGTGATGGGATGGTGTAAATGAGGTGCCTTTATATTGTAGTTTCTATCGTAGCAGCACGAATATCCAGTATCCGGTTAAAAGAATATTTTATTTCCTGTAAAAGTTCATAAAACACAGATGAAAACATTTCCACCTACGTCTCCTTAAGCGATGGCATCTTTAAATCAAAGCTAATATAGTGTAACATTAAGTGTGGGTACAAATTACAACGAGCGATTTATTGTACAACTTAATTTAAAACTCAAGAGGTGTTTTTTTCATTTTGCGCTGAATTTAATAAGTAAATGTGAATGATAAGAAACACGATTGATAAAAGGGAAACTTACAATTATCTTTGATGAGGATCGCTTTCCTATAGGCTGCTCTTTATGGTTGGACTTTCCATTGGCTTCTGTGCAATATGGATATTGTAATATTCATTGGATACCGTCATTGAAGTTTCCCATTTGTCAATATCAGGTTCATTACAGCCGTGGTTTTTTTAAGAACTTCACTGGTAGGAAGCAATAAACGAAAACGATAGAAGTTTCTTAAGCACTAAACAATCAGTAAATGTCGACGAAAAGATCACCGACAACAAAAATACATAGATAGGCAAGATGTAAAGCTGGTAATGATAACGAAGTGCTCCATATCATCTTCTGCTTGTTAATTGTCGATAATTTCTAATTTACTGACAATTTCCCAGTAGATATGCAGGAGGGGGCGATCGGAGCTGAAGTTTACAATGCAGCAAAGCTAGGATAACATCACATCAAGATGAAATTCATGATAATTTTTAATTTGATACTACAGGGTGTGGGATGTTTCGGTAAAAAGCTATGTATGTTCTTCGGTCTCTGGTATTGGTCTCTCTACAGTATACAAAACACTTCTTTGGCCATTGCCACTTTAGAGAAGTTTGTCTTTATTCTGGGTGGATTACACAAAGTAATGTCTCCTCCCTTCCGCATCCTGCTTTCATTGTCTGAAGGGGCCCTGTACACGCCCCCAAGCGGCACGGGGAGGTACTACTAGTTCCCGGCGCGTGCGGCAGTGAATTAAGGTGAACATGCCTGGTTTTATATTAGATTGTAAGAAATGCAGCCAATTTTAATTATCAGAATTGCCCATATTTCCTGGCATGTTGAAACTGGACACCTTGGCCAATATTGCCCATTTAAAGTTTAGAGGGCCCTGGGGAGGGTAAATGTCTTCAATAATGTAAAGTTTAAGTATAAAACTGGGATTCTCATAATCGTTATTGCTTCATCAAGATGAAGGTGAAATTTTAATCTTTAGAAAGCACTGGATTATCAACAAAATTTAAATATTAATTAGATGCCCGCCGGAAATAATGATATACTTATTTATTTGAACTTTCAGCTTCGCACTCAAACCTAAATATGGTAGCAAGATGTAAATGCCAAATGTTGAAAATATGAGCAGATTCCATTACGTTAACTTGAGACAAAGTCAACTCGAAATCCTCTTAGCTTTCGTCGGGGGAGTTGCCTCATAGATAGAACATTAGTAACAATTAAGTGAGAATGGAATTGGCTGTTTTGTGTGAATTGTTAGGGGAAACATTGATTATGTGATTAATTAGATGTAGGTAGTAAAGGGAATGAGACAAAGGCGTGGAGACTGTGAACTCAGCCACTGTGTGGTTGGCCACAATGCGAAACGAGCCAAACGCTTCTTCACATCGTGGCCAGCGACGACACACTTTGATCTAATGATTATGACGCGAAATGCAACAAACTTTCTCCGAGTCTTGGAAATAGAAAACTGAATGTCAGAAACTTTAATTATCTGGATGAGAACGGATGGAAAGCCAGAAGCAGCCTAGCTGAAAACCGCAAGGAAAATCATCCAGAGTTATTTCTTTAGCAACGCAGTTAATAAAGAACTTTACGGAGCGACTGGAAAAAAGCCGCCAGGTGTATTTTATCTTCCATGAATCGAAAACGCTAATTTGTATATCACCATGCATCTTTTTTGTGCTTCCCAACAGATTTTATAGCAGTTCAACTACTATCTATTAGATATGTAAAACTTATTCAAATCTGATTATATGCGTAATGCTATGAATAAAAAAAGATGTTGATAACTTCCTGTTACAATTAGAACGGCGTTTAAAGTATTATATTGATTATCAATGATATGTCAGACTGTCAGGCGCTTATATTGAAGGTATATTTACATACACCTGTGAGCAAATGTCTCACACTAATGTGTCAGATGTACGGATTTCACTCATGCACACCATGCGCAAACTAATTTCACCGCGTTTTTAATGACTTCCATGTATATAATGATAAGGGAAGACAGTGAGTGTGTCCTTGTTGTTCTGGTTGTATGAATATTTCCAACACAAAACAACACGGGACATATTCCATTTAGCCGACATACCTATGTCTTAATATCATGCTCACAGAACCGTACGGAGCATACTCAAGAAGAATATATCTGTAATCTTTTCTACTCTCATATGGCTACAACTATATGCTGATATGGAGTGAATCGCATCTGTTAAATGTTTCCGAAGACAGTCAATTAAACAGGCTCTTGTTGATGATTACTAGCTTATTGGTAAATATCATATTAGTCAAGAATGACGAAATGTGAGTATTTAAAGAACCCATAATGAACTTAATATGAATGATCTGAAAAAATAGAGGAAAATCAGTGGATAACTACCGCCCACGCTCTGGATCCTGCCCCACTACTGCCCCCTTCCCTCCTTACCATTAACTTACATCGGCGACCTTAAACAACTTAAGGTCATGTCAAGGTCAAGACTAGAGGCCCCCTGGTGGGACGCGCAGACACTAGTGTCCCTCACCGGCATCCGGGGCTTGGCCAGACAAAACAAACGTTACGCCGCGCACCAACAATGTGCGCCTAATTCCCGCCCGCCCTGACGGCGCCCCCCGCCACGCCGTCAGCGCCCGCCAGGGGAGCCACCTCCGCTTAATGGAGACACCTGATTGGTCGGCCAGATGGTCCCGGCCACGCGTGGCGCCTGCCGGGAAGGATTTGGGCGGTGGCGCCCCCTCGCTGGGCAGGTCCGTACTAGCCTGGCACGGTAAGGCCCGGAGAATAAACCTGTTCTTTCTTTTCCTCCCTCACCTTTTTACCTTTCTTTCCTGTCTGTTCTCCTTGTGATACAGATTCACGACACCGTTGTCGCTCCTTCATTACTCGCTCAGTCGACGTCTTTACTAAATTCTAGTGTCGGCCTCTGACAAATTATGGAATATGCTATGATATGAACTATAGATCTGTCCCCTCATCAGTCTTTAACATTTACAATATGTCACTCCATAGGATCCAAGTAATTTAAGTGCTTCATACTCGAAGTAAATTTTAGAATTCTATATGTCAGCGCCTTCACAAAAAACCGTATCGGGATATAGATTGCAGGGGTGGTTCCAGCTTTGATTTAAAAATAAAGAATACATCTGAAAACCATTTCCCGATATGTCGATGTGTTAAAAATTGTTTGTAGCTACGAAGCCGTCGTGTACTACAGATATAGAACAGAATAAAGGTGTAGTGTCTGTAGCAACAGAATGATACCACTGTAATATCATGAAACTGTTATAACGGAAATAGAAATCACTGTGAGGTGTTGCCTTCATTTTTATTATCTGTCTAATAGTATCCATAGAAGACACATAGGGAGCGTGTACATAAATATATGTAAACATATATCCGGGGCATAAGGATATATAGTATGCGCCGGGTTGCGATGAAGCACCCATGGTGCACACTGAAAAATAGTGGGTACCTAAATCTAACTAATATCCGCACGCCACATATCTCGACACGGTGGATAGTAAATATACTATAGACTGGTTTAAGATAAATGCGTTTGTATACTCCTTGGAGTTGATTCTACGCACTATCCATTGTCATTCTCGTCTCAGAAAATAAACTTAAGCATCTTAATCAATTATAGGCTATAACAATTAGGAGAGATGGTGAGCCTACCTGAATTCCTTCTCTTCCACGATATTTTAGCCGGAAATATTTACCTCATTCGTTGACCTCGGTGAATATTTCCGACCAAAACATCAGATTTCATTCAGGCACACTAGCCATGTCTTCATATATCACTACGCGCCAACCCCTCGGAACATATATACGGCCACTTGTATCTGAAACCAGTCAATATAACTAAAATCCCATCTCTACAAGCCTGTTGTGATCTGTGACCCTTGTACCACTGACCGCCCAGTAGATATTGGTGGAGGTAGTTGCCACTTTAGGTATAAGTCGCCTAAACCATCGATCACCCTGAACTAGACGTTACAATAATTGCTGTTACTACTATAATCATACATAGAGGGTAAATGCGTGCATTTGAATTCTACACTATTAGTTTTCACGAAAACTTAAGTTTGAGCAGTCGTCATAATAACGATATCAAAGAGTATCATATATATGTACTCAATATGAAAAGTCTTCCTTTCCAAATACACAATGGATCCTCCCTTCTATAACAGTGGCTTATAATATAACTGCAAATAGAAAACTATATACTAATTCATAATACGCACACGGTATATATAAATTCACTATACATGTATTACAATGATTTTAATATATGTGTTTGTATTTTCTGTGTAGTTGACGAGTGATAATATCCAAGTGAACATGAGGATATTGTATCGTGTCAACTACAAGGAGAATACGACTATGCATATCAAAATCATGGTAAATTGTATTCAGCATTCAGCATTCCAAATATACGTTTTCAAGGTCAACACAAAATCGCCGCCGTTATTCCCACGCACTACTGAGCACGTTAGGGACTTTTTTAAGTATTCTACTGAATAGAATACAGCTTTCCATATTCTTCTCAGTAACAAATACAGTTCCTCCCACAATAAGAGAGCACTTGCAGTTTCGGATTATAATAGTGAAGAATTACTACACCAAAGTGGTTGTGCTGTTTTACCTTTTATAATGCTTTACAATCAACAGTACTGTATCCTACCTGGGACCCCACTAAGTGTATCCAACAATATCGGCCCCCAGTTTCCAGTTTGGACTAACAACAACATACTCTACTAAACCTAGATACCTAGTCCTTGCATCCTACCTGGGATCCTGGAAACAACAGTCTGTTCAACAGACACCAAACAAGCACCACTAATAACTCACTAAGAAGGATAGATGGCAACATCATCAACAAACAAGACTGTCCCTGTGGACTACACTACAACACCACATAACATAACTATAACTACCTACATGATGATGAAAATCTGATCTACAAAACACAGGTGCAATACCCTAGATGTATTTAACGACTCAATCAGTACTTAACCTCCAATGAGTAAATGAGTAACTCTAAAGACTCAAAGAGTACCTCAGTACAACAATCAGCAACATAGTCACCTACAATCGACACTCACAACACTACAATACCAACAATATTGAAACCAACAGTCTGTTCAAAAGACACCAACTGAGCACCATTTACTACTCTCCAAGAAGGTTAGATGGCAACAAGACTATCAAACAAGACTGTCCCTGTGGACTACACTACAACACCACATTATACAACTAACACCACCTACACCATGATGGAAACCTTATCTACAGACCATCTACAAACCCCTAAATGTATATAACAACTCATTTAGTACTTTACCTCAAAATGAGTACATTTAATGACTCAATGAGTACCTCAGTATAACAATCAGTGACAGATTAACCTTGATAAAGACTTTGTAATGGTCGAAACGTCGGTTCTACAATATGAAATAAATGCCTACATTAATTTGATACCAAAGTGGTTGTGCTGTTTTATCTTTTATAATGTACTACAATTTTATTTGGTGGAACATGAATGTTATATGAATATTTCCCACTCGTTCAGTATCTGGTGAGGTGTAAATTTCTCTATCAAGGTGATCAATGTAATTTTCGCCGCAGGCAGAGCGCC
This sequence comes from Alentia gelatinosa, assembly GCA_950022655.1. Classification (NCBI taxonomy): domain Eukaryota; kingdom Metazoa; phylum Annelida; class Polychaeta; order Phyllodocida; family Polynoidae; genus Alentia; species Alentia gelatinosa. Next base: position 22,382,120 of record OX465589.1, on the reverse strand, counting down.
CAGCCAGCCCGGTATAAGCGAGGGCAGATTTACGAGGTCACTTTCCTCCATCCGTTAGGTGTCTATAATTCATCTTTCTTCTCTGGGCGATAATTGAGGCACTGATCGTCACACAAGACCCCGGCCCCAATGCATGTCGGCAAGTAGTGGGAGTGATGGATAGGCGCACTTGCGTCCATCTCAACATGGCTGCCGTGAAGCCATGTGACTGCGCGAGAACTCGCGAGACTACACGAGACTACACCATTCTCCGACAGCGTCAGCATCTCGCAGTGAGCGAGATTTAACGAGATCTCAGTGAGTGTTGTATATTTACCCACATGTGTAGAAAACGCATACTTCTCCTTTTTTCAGCGGTAAACGGCGGAAATAGCCGGAAAAGCCCGAATGGAGACGGGAATTACAAACGCATGCCTCTTGAGCAAAGGAGTCCCGCGTCAGAGTCTTTGTGACCCCCGCAGTGGGCCCATCTGTGAGTGTAGCGTTCCGCGCGATGGCGCTGGTACATATTGAGCTTGTCTCCGGTAAGCTCCACCATGTGTTCGACTGCAGGCAAAACGTCTTGCAGGCGTTTCGACATCTTAAACCCCTCCAGACTCCACCCTACTCCCCCAAAACACGGCCTCTCCCGCGTCCATCAAGCCCGATCCCGCGCGATCACGTGCTCACCTGACGCCAGATGCGCGGGATCTCGGGTTGCCTCGCGCGATAACGCGATAACTGGCAAATGTTGTGCCGGGCGATAATAGAAGATCGTAGCGTGTCAGAACAAATCTGGGAGCTGATTGCTGGCGAGCTGGGGGCACCGGGGGCTAAGTGAAAACGTTCACAGGGCTCGTAGCCAATCACAGTGTCAGCTTTCACATGGAGCCTCCATGTGGTGTGCTTCTGTAGCGTCTCTGTCACGTGGTACAATGTGAGCCAATCAGCAGCACCGCTAAGTGGCCGCAGTCTACACGACGCGCACAGACACCCGACGCCGCTCAAACTCTCAAATTTTACTCCCCACCCCAAATCCCCTTTAAAGAGATGAAAAGAAATCTGAAACGAATTGATACTGGAAGAATAGTTGTTCGCAGTTGTAACGTATTTCATAATCGTGAAAAATGGATGCCATATCATTGACATCTTTCATGGACATACAGACAATAATTTACGATATATTAGATTGATGAATTAAATGCAATGGATAACTCTTTCATTTTGGCAGAAACTAGGTGTCGTGATACCAAATACCGGAACTAATCTTTGATTTGAAATGACGTATTTAATGGTTTTATTTATCCTAGAGTTTCACTTCGCCCAGCATATCAAGCCTTAATCGTACACGTATCTGAGCGCCCTCTACATATGGTTGCAGTCAGATGGACGTTTACACTATTTTGGTCGTTTCCATATGAAATATTACCATAATTTTGATCAGCTTGGTCTTATTCTCCTCGTAGGTGACACTAAACAATATCCTCGCATTCGCTAGGATATTACTATGCGTCAACCACGCGGAGAATGCGATCATACAGATAAATATCATGTTATGTTGTATTTATTATTCAGCATTATAAATATGAGTAATCAAAGAAAAGAAAAAAATAGCCGCCAATCTTCTCATGCACGAGCTATGGACTTTCCGTATCCATCTTGAGCAGTAGCGATCTGTAGGCTCTGTAGCTTTAGTATCGAGACTCTGGATCAGATGGGAAATAAATACAATCATGACCCCTCTCACACCCTTTGCCTCATGACAGTGCAGTTCACAATGTAATATTTACACTCTACAACATTCAGTGTGCATGTACTTTGCTTTGAAGCCGTTAGTCTATTTGGGAACGAGATAATGATACTACATGTACCCACTTCTTATCGTAACAAAACTTGCACCAGAGTACATCAAGTGTATACAATTTAATTTTGATATACAACCAGATTGCTTTCTTCAGGGTATTGAGATAAGAAAACTATAGTTCTCAATTATGGTTTCAACATGGTTAGAAATACATCATAATGAAAAATACCTAGGGAGTCTAGACCTACAAAAAGAAAATAAGGTTCGAGTTGTGCTCTTCACGAGATTCTCACTCTCGTGGCACTACGGTCTTCGTGCATAGTTCTGGTCATGTCTGTCTCTATGCTGGGGAGCACCTCCGAGCAGATCTAACGGAGTTTTAACGTTTTATATGTTGAAGGTAAATATATATGTGGATATTATTTGATTCCCACGAGTCTTTAATAGGATTATCTATAAAGCTGATCCCAAATGCGGTGATCTATATTTTTGGTTTTCGTTTTGGTCACTTCAGATCTATAATTTTCTCTATTGCACTTTACTTATTAATCTGCCATCTTATTTTACATTTACCATCCGTATAATCACATATGATATATAAAGATTGTTACAGGTACTTTCTAAGCTGTGAAGAATGGGCTTTTGTCAATCTCAATTTTTTTTCTTCATACAACGGTTCATATCTCTCAGAGAATGAGTATCTTCTAAAGTATTCAAGAAAGGAATATAAAATGAACTTCTCTAGAAAAGAAAATACATTCAATTCATTGAGAACCTAGCAACACCACCAACACGCATAAAATAGTGAGATACATAAACTGCAGTGAACTGAAAGAGCCTCTATTTGCACAATCCACTAGGGATTCAGTACTAGGCATAGAAGACTAGAACAAATAAAGATAATGGAGTGGACGAGTGTTTGTCGGAACAAAAGAAAAGGGAGGTCACGTGGTCGTCTCGGTGAGCTACGCTGGTACCTGGAGGACGGCACCTGTCCCCTATACCACACTATTGATCGCCGCAACACCTGAGCCACTAGCGGAAGCCCGCCTCAATAATGTCGTCTGTATTTTCGCGCCCTTTTCATTTCGCGGTGAATCTGCCCTGGTTTTGCGTCACTCTTTGTTAAGGTGAAATAACTTTTGATTGATGACTTTTCAGATCTCATGACCTGGAATGATACTAGAAAAGATACTCAAAACTACTAAAGTGCCACCTTTGGTACATTTGGCTCTATCTTTGATATTATCAGGACCCTCTATTGCTACGCCTAGGTGAATTGAAGGAGAGTGAAGTATGGCTGGAGAAATGAAGTCTTTTTATGAAATAATTTCATAACAGTAGTAGTATATATACAATTATAATACTGAACTATTTTTTCCCTTTTATCAAAATTGGGCATAGCTCTCTTTATTGTAGCTTTTTCATTCTGGACATGTGAACTTCAAACGTAATTTTTTTTGTACCTTATTCTTGATATGTAATATTCTAGTCTTATCTTAGCACCAGCATTGAGGTTTTTTTTGTTTTTTTCATCAGTTGCACCAGTAGGCAGTGGACGCTGACGCTGGTCACCTGCCTGCCATGTTGGATGATGAAGAGATGGCTGGGTATCAGCGGCAGTGAGAATGAGGTGTTTCTTTACCTCCGGTTACTGAGGAAATCCCCGACGCGGCCGCCTTCCTCCGCGCGCCGCCCGCCGGCGTCAGCGTTCTATTCGCGGCAGGGGACGCCTGCGGAAGTCGCCTATTTACAGCGCAGGGGACCCTGGGAGAAACACGCGCCGTGACGTCATAGGAAGCTGTGCACAGGTGCCGCGCCGCGCCCGCGTACACTACAACAAAGCTGCCGCCCAGCCCGCCCGCGTCAATCCAAGATGGCGGCGGCGCCGTGACGTCACGCGTGACGTGGCCCCGTGACGCGCGGCGCCTCGAAATAGCTGATAAATGGAGGCTGGCGTTCTATTTGCGGGCTCGCCGGCGCTAAAATTAGTCCAGGCGCGTTCTCTCTCTCAGCTGGCCATTGCTGCGAGCTGTGAGCGGCGCTAGAGCTGGTGTTGGCAGAAGTCGGGCAGCGGCGGCGTAAATCACCAGACGACCCACTCACACACATCCCATCACAACACTTGTTATTGACGTCCTCGCTATAATCTAACCTCCATTGTAGCACCTTGATTTTTTTTCTGGGATTTTAATAATTCTACAAGGGGGCGGATGATAATGCATGTGTACGCTCTGTCAGTGTGTCATGTCCGCGCGCACCCTCATGGGCGCATCTCCGGAAGTAGATCAAATGTCGTCTGCGTCTCGGAGGTTTTTTCCTCCTTCCATTCCATTTTTTCGAGCCATTTTTATCGATGCAGCGTGCTCGAGAATGACTGACACCGATATAGAAATAGCGGTCTTACATCTCAGATTAGACGGTACTAAGATTAGATAGACCTCTGGCCGATTACAACGTGGGAGTTGAGAGGGGTATCTCAAAATTAGCACAGCCCGGAAGAGACGCCCTTAAGCTCTAGGGGGGGGGGGGGGGGGTGTCAAGGGGAAGCCACTGTATTATACCTTCTTATCTGTTAATTATTGATATATTTCAGTTATACATACGTCTTCTGGTTTGTTTTTTTCCACATCACTAAAGTGTGTGGGTGTCATTTTACCTTTATTTTTAAGCGCGTGTTTGCAGCGCTTAGGTACCTGATTTTTTTAAAGGTTTGAGTCTGGAAAGATATAGAAAGTAGTGGAGGGGTATAGGGAACTGTATGTAAAGTAGGGGGTCTGGCAGTGGGTGACTTTTGAAGCAGTAACAGTGTTGGATATTATAGAAGAGTCCATAAGATTGAGTGTTTGGCGCCTGCACTCTACCAAGTTTGATCAACCAGTAATCTCGCTACAGTAATTACAACTTATGAGCCTTGCACTTATCCTTCTGAGACAGAAACTCTATCTGCTCCTTGTTTACTATGCCACTCGTATTTTACACTAGACTAACGGAAATTAGATCTACCTATAACTTTCGAACTTAACATTTCATATTGGAGTTACTCCGATTTTGTCTCTTTCGTTTCTGTAAAGGTTTTTCTTATAGGATATGTCAAAAGGGCAAATTTACAGAGCCATCTCTAAACCACATTTGCATTCAATGGCAGAGAATATGATTGGAATCAGAGAATCAATACAGGTTTGAATATGAAGGAGTTCTCAGAAAATGGCGGAGACCAAGGAGGAGTTTAAAGGTGCACGGAACACAGAAACAGGCAAATATACAGAACATATGAAGATGAAGAGAGGATAATCAATGAAGGGAAAGGCGGTCGGATGGAAGTGAGGGAAGAGCAAAAGAAGAATAAATGGTTACCAACCATAAAGAAATGTAACAAACAATTTATTTACAAGATCGCCAAGGTACAGAGGTGAATCCATGCGGAACGGCTTGATCGGAGAAACGCTGCATATTGCTCTGAGGAGAAAATTTAAAAGAACAGTAAAATACAAATTTCCCTTCATGATTGGTCCTGAATCCTTGTTATTCTTGCTATCTATTAAGATATTGACATAACTCCTCATGTTATGTATAAGCCGCAGTTATAACCCTCATACCTCATACGACCTCATCCTACATAAATATATGAAGCCTTCTTGTTATATTATAACATGTGTAAACAGCGATTAAACTGTTGCAGTGAACTTCCAGAGGATGACCTGTCCCTTGACACGGAACTGTTCATAATAAACAAAAAAACAACAACCCAAGAACCCAAAAATGACACAAGTGGAACTCAATGAACTGATTCTATCTCTAAGCCTGCTGAAGTAGTTGTCGAAAAAAACGTGATGAAGTGTAGTATTTTGTTAAATGGCTAACATTGTTTTGTAATATGTTCACTAAACAGTGTATGATGTAACGAGTTCCAATGTTCAAATCATAACGGGCTCATACGGCATCTACATCACGTATTTTTTTATTCGTGTCATGTTAACTGGGCTCTTGCATCAGCAATCTGTTGATATGAAGGTCAGAAAAATTTTCCGCTATAGCGTGGGAGAAGATTTGATCTTTGACTCGATTGAAAATCTTTTGTTTTTTTCACTAACAAGGCTTAAGCAACACGGATATGATAGTATTAATTGCTGGAGAAATAAGCTCACTAATGGATGGAGTCTACATGATTCCTCCCAATGTTTTATGTAATGTTTCCCAATCAGGACTAATACCTAGACTGGGCTGACATTTATATTTTGATATTCTAATGATGTAATGTTTGAGAGTAGCCTGACAAATTTTACCTTCGCTACATCTCAATTTCCCCTTTTTCTACGAACAGAGTGCACTAAAGGTTATCGCTAATCATTATCGATCATAAATCGCACTCATGGGATAAGGTCATAGATGTATATATGGTCAAATGGGGAATGTCTGCTATTGGCGATACCCAATATCTCTACTATCTCAAACTCAAACGATATCTAGCATTGCGTATGCCTCATAGCGGTGATATATTCATAGTCATAGTAATGGCTCAGTTTCCACTATACCGAATCAATTTTCCTGTTTCTGGTAAGTGATGTTCATTTCGCGCCACAGCAACTTGGATATAGGACATAAAGTGTACAGAATCTTTTATCTTTGCAGCACTTTTCACTTCTGCAGTGTGCTAATGCTTCTCACAAAGGAGTTGACCACTAGAGATTCATAAAAATCGGGGTATGGGTAAAAGATACATATTGAATTGTGCAGAGCATGTTTTTCTTCACTTGAATATGCTATAATATCTGATTAACTATGTTTTAAAATGGTTGTTATGATTAGTACGAGAAGGAAGACCCTTTCACGAACAGTGGCAGTAACAGTGAGAGGTAATCAACTGGTGAAACGGTTACTACAACTGTTGATGCCGCTCATGTCCCAACTGCCACTCGCTGTTGCCTCCCCCTTGTAAATGAAACGCGAAGTGCCGCACTAACAACGAGAACATTCTCACCTAGTAAAACGGGTCCCTGTACTGCTGGCCAGTATAAATGACTTAGCACAATGTTCAAACGTAGACTTATCCACTGACCAATCAGAGGGTAGCTAACAAGCCACGGTAGAGAACCCATTCAAGCCCGTAAAAGACACATGAGGTCTCTTTAACACCGGACTATGGTGTTTTTTTTTTCTTTTTAAAATCAACAGGAATTTTCAGGATTCTGTCGGATACAAATCTTCCACCTAATTTTCGTGGAGAGGTGTTCAACCTCAGCTATGAATCATAATGTGACAAGAGAAAATAAGATGAGTGAGGGGCGATGGAATACTACACCCGCATCACTTCTTTTCCGTACCTAGCCATGTTACCAAAAGTATTGAAGGTAACTGGCTTACCAATATGATCCATGTTTTATCTTGTCATCAACGTATATACCACTGTGATTGCTGTTTGAGTGATTGGAAATCTTGAATGTGATAACCAATGGAATTGGACTTAAGTATATCTAACCTCTCTCTTTGTTGACTTTGTATGTCTAAACATGCCGTCATGTAAGTCCACTAGCTGGGCAAAGATGCTCAGAACTAATGAACATGAGCGTGTGGAAGCCTATATCCTTTCTCCAGTATAAACCTGACAGAGATACCTGAATTTGGTACTCAGTAAGCCTCATCAGTTGGATCCAACTAGGAGAGGCAAGTTGCCATCAGAAGGCCTTTAGCATTAGAAATCTCACCCTACACATTTATCATATAAAAGTCCATTTGGTTCCCACACAACACAGACATGGTATGAGAAGGACTGTCCTTTGATACAGAATTAAGTTCACCACTGATGGGGATGACGGAGAAAGTTGGCCGTACAACACACCACAAAGACATGGTATGAGAAGGACTGACCTTTGATACAGCAGTAAATCTACCGCTGCGGGAGATAAAGGAGAAAGACGGCTGCACACCGCACCACATAGACATGGTGTGAGAAGGACTAGCTTTTGATATGGTAGTAAGTCTACAACTCCTGAGGATGATGGAGAAAGGTGGCTGTATATCACACTACATGATATACGGTTATTAATCCAGTTCATTCTAGATCTAGGCTACTTATCAGATATATGAAAAAATCCCGTACCACAGGGCATGACTTTATATGTGGCATTTCCACCTGTTGACTATGACCACCGATGATAACATTTAAAGGCACTGACCGAGTATGTGACACTTTGGTAAAACAATCTTTAGGTGTGAACAATAAGATTTTTTCCCTTCAACATTACAAAATATAGCACCACCCACCGACTGTTAAGGCCGCCGACGAAATCAGACCAGGTTCAATTAAATAAACTACTGGATGAATTCGATTGTCAAAAGTCGGTCAGCGACTACCATAATTCTAATTGAAAAACAACGTATCTTCCGACCCTTACTGATCATGCACACTGACGATGTATCTCAAGCAGAACCGCCGACCGACTTTTGTACAGGTTTCATATGATCGGTGGCTTTTTCGTCGGCAAGTGGAAACGACACATTAGCCGGACATCTGTAAACGGCTTGTTTCTCGCTTCTCGGTGCTGGCGAGTGGTTGTGGCCGCGCGCACGTCGACATGTTTTTAACTGATTGAGGTTAGACTCATTAGCCATAATCATCAGGACGTGTCTGAACGGAAGCTAGGGTAGACTCTCCTCCCTCGACCAGGCCCAAAATAAGTAGTCCGCAAAACACAGAGACTCAGCATCAATATTTTACATTGTATAAGATTCATTTATGCCTAGATGCAAAAAATCCAATTAGATAAACCAGGAAATGGTTGTGGACAATTATAATCACTTCCCCGTGGTGGAAAGAAATGTAGCTAAATCGTTGCGTATCAAAATGCGATGATGACACTAATATTGAGACGGTAAAAAACCACTAGGGAACCCAATTTAATGTAGGCAAATAAAAGTTGATTGGTGAATTAATTACGGCCATGCTGGCTTGTCGCTGGAACCGGTGAAATAATCACAGAAAACATGGCGCCTGACGCGTTTCCGGTTTCCATCCTCAATCATTATGGAGGTAATTGTGAATGCTCAACTCAACTGTAGAAGCATTTTGTTGGCGGCTCAAGAAAAGTAAAGAGACGTCTAATGTGATGCACATCTGCTCTCTCCTGTAGAAAAAGGGGTATCAGGGGCAGTTTTAGGTGGTGGTAGAGTGAACTTGATGAGTTAATATTACAAAGCCTACTCGTAGTCAACGATGTTTTTCACTGTTCTTAAAGAGTCTTCAGGTTTATTCTTCTTCTCTAAAAGGATCGGGTACAGCCAATGAATCAGTAACGTCACCTGAAGTAATCTTCACATACATCTATAGGTTTACGATCTATCCATAAATTCAATAGATTTAAAAAGAAATTCCGACCTGATTAATAGGACGAATTTATATATATGAAGTATGAAGAAATGATATTATCAAGAAGACGACTATATGGAGTTCGGAGAAATGATATTGTCAATAAAACTAATATGTGGAGTATGGAGACATGATATAATCAATAAAACGATTATATGGAGTTCGGAGAAATGACAGCATCAATAAGACGAATACATGTATTATGGAGAAATGATATAGATTAAAAGCTAAGCACCATAAGGATTAAGGACGCTAAGATAGATGTAGAGTGGCAACTACCGACCATTCCCTCAGTATAAATGATAGAGACTCATATAGAAGCAGCTCAAATATCTAATCTAGGCCATGGACAAAGAAATGTGTTTTGTTCATGGAGGATGACTGTTCATGACATCATTTTCGTTATAACCGTAGTTACTCACTTGATATCAATGTCAACAAGTATGTTACCTTTCTCTACACCCTGGGAGAGGCTTGTTAATATTTATAGGGGTAAGAAAAAGAAAATTATCAAGGTTTCACACAACATAGGCTCATCAGGCATCATGTAACTGTTCTAACAGATTAGATAAGATCACAATACTGTATGCACCTGGACAGTGAGTGAATATTCATCCAGTGTGGCTTAAAGGTGATTGGGGAAATCCCCGTATTTCAAGTGATTCTCCATGTAAATCCAGATTTATTAGATATTAAAAAGTAAGTACCGGACCCAAGTTATCGTTTAATGATATTAAGTCTGTTCGCTCAGACAGTATTGACCATCCATAAGGTCGTCCATAAGTGTTTAGAGGTGATGCACATCGAACCTTGGTCTCCATGGAATGTACAGAAAATGGCCTACATGTACGATCCTAGATTGAATGGGCCCCAAGTTCCTACGAGTAATATGACTTTTTGGTCAATGTTGTTACAAGTCAGAAGCAAGTCAGTCAAAACCCGAGTCTAGAATAAAACTGAAAATGATAGCTTATAACAGACAAATATTCCGAAAGATTACTACATATTTGTCAGACTACTAATTTCCGTCAAATGCTAGTTCTATTGGATTATTCTCTCTTTTAGCTGGTAGATGGATGTTGAACATAAAGAATAAACCAGTTACAATAGGACTATTTTATTCCATCAAAAAAACCTCAACTTTCTATATATGTAAAATTTAGAATTACTCAAATGAGGTGGTATTCGAATATCTCTCGATTTCTATTTAATATATAGTGTGAATATTTAAGGTTTTATCTAACCAACGACCCAGCATCCATGCAACAAACTCAACCCGAACCCAAGGACAGCCCACACCGAGTGAGAAGAAAAACAATGACAAGTATAAAGGTTGAGTATGGAAATGTCAGGCAGAGCTGGACCCAACATGCCAGCGTGCATCTATTACTGGACCAGGTTCACGCCGTGCTGGGCGGGAAAAACTCTACATGCTGCCGCCTCAATTGTCCGCTTACACTTCTAAGAATTGATGTTGTTTACGTTAAGAACGACCAAAATCATCCCTAGATCGACAATGATGGTTAAAAAGGTGTCGCATAATCTACAGTGGAGAGAATTAATGAGAATCTAAAGAAGACATAGTCAGGGATAAAGGAGAACATTTCAAATTCCACAAAGTAAATTCTCAACAGCATGACCATGCTGCTATAAATATTTATGACGTTCAGAATATTTGCAAAGGGATTATTGTGTTTAAGTATAATTGTTTTCAAGGTACTAGAGCATTAACAATGCATTTATCAGCAATGATGATTAAATCTAGACTGCCTTTCATGCAGAGGCTGCAAGAATCTAAACAACTAGCAATAATGATGAATATATCTATTGCTATTCTGGAATCGAGGAGTCTTTGAATGAGTCTAGTGTGGCATTAGCGTAACACAATGGTATAAATTTACTGTTAATTGTTTTAGTAATGCACTAACAATAGCATCATAATCAAAATAAATTCCTAGCACTGAATCCGTGGAGAGATGTAGACCATGGAGAGAAAAAAAATCACTAATTGCTTTGTGAGTCGACGCGGGGCCGGATATGTTATTCAAAATTAACGAGTATGGCAGCCCTGGATGACCTAGATCTGACCTCATTAGGCTGTAGGATGTAGAGGGTCAAGGCCACTCCCCACTCAGTCCTAGTTGTGAGAAAGCAATCTCTTTACTTCATTTTGCACTGAATTCTACCTCCTGTAGGCTTAGTATGAGTAGGGCCGTTGGGAATTATTTCTCTAATATTTACGGTATGTATCTGTGAGGAAATTATGTATCAAACAACAAGAATATAAGTAGAAAATAATTATTCCTAGATCTGTAAGTAAACAAATGTCAACACGTGGTATTGATAGTTGGGTTATAAACATGTACTGTCTTGTCACTTTCCGTTCAACTTTGTGATGTTCTGTGTCTTTTTTCTTTTTGCAACTATACTCCGTCCTGTCATCCATGTATTGTCCTGTCAATCAACTCTTATATAGTTTGAACATATCTCACCTCATACTAACTAAAGTAAATCCTGAAAATCATCTACGAAAGAGAAAAAAGGGCAGTCATACAAAAAATCAAACAATTCTTACTTAACTGTTTTTGAAATGATAACTGATTTCGATGTTTCAACTAACCAGTAAGCCTCCCTGTATCAAATTGATCACTAAACTGCTTTGAATAAAAAGATCACGTGGTATTCACTTGCAGCGTTCAGCCTTAAAGTGGAACTCTGTCACTATAGAGTTTACACTTTTTGGCATTCCCGTAAATAAGTCCGGAGAATGCTATTTCTTGTTCCTTTGTAATTCTTCGGAAATATATCGAAGAATAATTCAAGTGGGTGCTCCATCAAGCCCAATTCTCACCCGATCGATTGTTCCTGGGCCTTTAAGAGGAAGGTCACATATCGTAATGTATTTTATACTGATAATAATAGTTTAATAAATGTCCATTATCAATGACTTGAGAAACTCGAAGGCATCCGATAAGAATCGGCGAGTGTCTGTCTACCAAATCGGCGACAGTCGGTCCAGTGGAACACCTCTTTTAAGAAAAATTACATTTTCCTGAGTGTTGCCAGTAGTTCTGTAAAATGTCAAAAACTTCAGATAAAGATTTATCAATCACTAGTAGTTTCAAGTATTTGAATTTCTAAACAACATTGACCACAGAGGCTAGTCATACAAAGTTCACAATCGGTTATACTGCCTCCCGTTGGATATGTGCAGGTGAATGATGTGATGCTATGAAAGTATCAATGTACAACTTCTCAAGTAGACTATGAGTAGCGAGTGAAAGACGAATCCCAGACCGCATTGTTAGTCAGATGATGATAGTCTAAACCCCCTTTTAGTTTTAAAATGGATGTTCAATTCTTCATGCCTAGGTTTTTATCTCTTTTCAGGGTAAGAATAGAATAGAATAGAATACAGGCACACTGGCTTTTATAAAATTGTATGCTTCACACCAGAAATAGAAAACTTTAAATAGAGCCATCTGAAATAGGAGCAAAATATAACAGCAGCACGACGTGCGTATCAGTAAAAACAGGCCACTTTGAGAGGAGGTGCCACGATCAGAGAAAGCAGTTCTAAGTAGGTATAGGGATAAGATGTTGGGGATTTTCTTCTTTATTCTTCTCTAGCCTCCCTTGTTGAACGTGCTGTCCCCTGTTCCCTGTTAGTTTGACCTTCTCGAGGGTCAGCGAGGGTCAAGATGTTGGTGTGACTGATTAACTAGTGACTACCGCTACTGTTAATGTGTTGGAGGACATTGTTACTATTTTAGCTTTCTATCTCATCACTTTATGTTACAGACCATGCTGGTAGGAAATTCCATCAAATATACTCCTATGAAACCAAAGTAAAGCATCAATACAATGGTCTTCATCTACATTCTCAATCCCTGTTCAGCGAGCCACAATCTCCCAGCACAGTTCTTGTCACTGCCCATCTGTCCCTGTCGTTGACGATAAGGGGGCTTCCTCTGGGCATGTCTGGGTTTTTATTGTTGTATCTGTTTGTTTAATTCAATGTCCTGTCAACCATTACAGGGAATTTCTCAAGATCCAGCTTTTTTCACTTTCTATACACCTTAAATTAAGGATGGTTATCAAAAATCTATTCAGGTTGAAATCTCACCCCTACACATTTACAGAGGTGAGATTTCTTTTATTTCCCACACCACACTAATATGGTCTGAGAAGAACTGGCCTTTGGTGAGGCAGTAAGTCTACCACTGCTGGGGATGGAGGAGAAAGGTCGCTGTGAACCACACCACCAGAGATAGCATGAGGAGGATTGGCCTTTGATATGGCAGCATGACTACAATTGCTGGGGATGGAAGAGAAAAGTGGATGCAGGGGGACTCGAACCCCTACACGTCCCACAACCTTGGAATTACGAGTTCAGTGCTCTTAACCAATGAGTTAACTCCCCAACCCTGTGTAACGATACGTGGGTCTGGCAGGTTGACAAGCATACACCTAGCACACCCTCAGCTATTTCCTCACTCTACACACACATCTCTGCTCTCCAGGTGACCTTTATATATCAGTGTTGTTGTCTTACTTGGCCGTCTAACCGGTCAGCTGTTTGAACCTGTTATCACTCAACCTACAGCTTTGTTCTGCCTTGTGTTCAGAGAAAGTCAGACCATCAACTCGTTCAGTCCTGCATCCTAACCATTGCATCACCCACTCGTCCTAAGCATAAGTTTGAAATGACCCCCTAAAGTCCGGAACTTATTTGTACTGATGTCACACATTTTACAAGTATTTATAACCATCAACCTAAGGTTTTCTTGGTTACAATATTCTTACCTACTGTAATTTAGAATAATATGATAAAATTGTCTATATACAATGAATAAATGTTGAAAATCAATAAATTATTTTTTAATCAAATTTGAAATTATTTCTCATTTGAAACAACACGTCAAAATATTTATCTAGGCATCTCCACGCCCTACACAGCAATGCCTAAAGGCATCTTTAGGACTGAAATAGTTGTTCACTGGACTAGGACAATCGTAAATCTCAAATTTAGAAAACACACCAGATGTAAATGTTATGGAAACCGATATCATTGCACTGATTCCCTACTTGGGGAGAGAAGCCGGTACATTATCCTGACTAGTTTGGGTGGGATCACGACTAACCATGTGTAAAGGTCAGATGCAGCTTAACAGCTGGCACGTGACCTGCGGTAATGTCCAGTTTGTATAATGCACTCGGGTTGTCTTACTCCTTAATATACACACCTTAATAAGCAATGAGCGAAGAGGAATTTTATCATATCATTTGTGGCGACACATTTATCGCCAGCGATGACGTTGCTTTTGAAATGAAAGCGAAACTGGAGCATGTGACGTCATCAACTAACCACGGCAAAATGGCGTTTGCAATGCTCTTGGCACTCGCCCATATTCGTATATGTGACATACGGTCAGGAACAAGTTAATTGAGTCCTGTGTGTTTTAAGGTTCATATATATGTGTAATAATAGAACTACAACCTTATCACTTGAGTATGATAGCCGTACGACAAAAAACACGTTCCCTCGACGAGGTCCGCAACGGGAGACAGAGATATTGTCAGTTTGTGTAACTTGGCATGTGACGTCATCAACCTTTTAATCTCCATGCACATTTTTACTGTCTTTGTTCAATGTAAAATATTTTTCAAGTTCTATTTTCGTATTTTTCCAAGACATATTCATATTTGGTCTATTTATATACACTTCATCATCAATTACAAATATTTATATTAAATATTAAATCAGTCCGTGATAGCGGTGAGAAAAAGTGTGAACCACACTCAATCCATAGCTACTGAAAATACGCTATTTATTTTGGTTTGCTACGTCACAAACCAAAACTCATGACATATTTTCAGTGGTTATGGATATTGATGCAGTTCTTTCTTAATCTAACAGAATGAGTGTTCTTCAATAAAGAGACCTCGTTCAGAATGTGGTCACAGTGTCGAGGTACACTGGCCACCATAGCAACACTACGTTAATTCTGGTCGGGTAAAATCCGCGGCCACCTTGACCCACACGCTGTAAGTGCCTGTCGCTCTCCCTACAGATGTGTTGTACAGCTTGGAGAGTGTGTCATTTCGTACTCATGAAGCCATTTTTTAGGTTCTTACTTTATTTTGTGTGTACTTTGTACGTCTAGCTCTATGACCACAGAGCTAGCTAGAATCGGCTATGAATATTTCTTAGTAGGTATTTCGGCCCTCAGAACCCACTATAATAAAATTGCTTGGTCCGAGACTGGTGTTCATGGACAAGGCCTTGACTCAACCACATCAACTTCTTGGCCAGAACACAATGAGGGGGCAGCCAATTTGAAGTGTAGAGGTAGATAAACCTGCCTATAAGAAGGCTTCCTACCAACCTATAACAACAGTTATATTGATATTAATTTGAAATCCAAGCTATAGGAGTCGTAGCCTGTTGACATTGAGATGGATGTACCTCTTTCCTAGTTATAAGTATTGCCGATTACTGCTAATATGAACTCTGTGTGTAATTGTCGCTAATCTTTAAAAGTTGGCACTTGTTTTTAATAATACATAACTATACCGCCATGTAAACCCACTAGTTGGGCAGAGGAATTATAGCGACTGGAGTTGGGTTGAAGATAGGCGAATGTAGCCATAACTCTGTCTCCAGTACAAATAAAAAAAAACAAAAAAAACAATAAACAAGAGAATCACCCACCGGCAGAGGGACACGGTGTGGCGTCACGTGATGTCCTGAAACTGGAGCAGAAGTGAGGCGCTGAGAGGAGGAGTCGGGCTGGTGAAAAGTCTTGTGGCAGACCGATAGCCGCATGTCATGTGGAGGTCAGGGCCGCGCTGCAGGTGGTCGTGGGCAGGTGTCAGTGTGGTCCAACCAAGCATGGCTAGGCCTCTGGAAACCAGAAACTAGAATTATGACTATGTCAGTAGATTTCATGAATTAGTTGGTTTCATGAGTTTTACCATGTGACTTTGGATATTATTACATACCTGACCGTGAATGTCACTGAAATACTACCCTCTCACGGGGGTGTCATATTCTGCGACTACAGCTCACTATGGTGCGCTTCGTCTTACTAAAAGTAATTCAATGTGCAATGGACGAGATCTTCAAGATCGATATCATCGCAACGAATATCATCATGGCAGACGATGTGGCTATGCGGCTTGAAACTCGTGATACAAGTGCTCCATAACAATCGCAAGTGCGTAATGACCAAATATTGAGGTATTTAACATGTGGCTTGCACGTACAAAAGTTTAAATAGCTCAAATATCTGAAATCGATCGATAACAACAACATGTCACTCGCCTTGGTCTGCAACGGGCAACACACAGACCAGTGGGATGTACTTGTTGCATATGCGAGAAAATGCTATTGACCTTCACTCTCCAAATCGTAGTCGCTCGAACTACTATAGAAGAACACAATCCCAAGGAGAGTACAACGACAAGTATCCTAAACCAGTTAGTATTGTATTTATCATAGAGTATTATAGATTCAAGTTTTCAAGGAAAAGACAAAATGGCCGCCGATCTCAATATATGTCAACCTACTACAGATAACCATACCAGGACCTATGTCTTGTACCTAATCGTATGATCGGTTTACTAAAGAAATATAAGAGGAAATAACAAATGATAGAATGAGTAATTGCAGATGACATACACTACACTATGGAGGCCAGGCGTTCATGTGTGACACCTGAGGCCAATTTCCATTTGCCGATTATTCAGCACCGATCTGCAGTCCGGAACGACCGATCGACTGTTTTAGTATACCAACGCCAGATCGGTGAGTGGAAACAGCCTCGTATTTGAAATATTCACCGATCAATTCAGCGAAGATTACAAAGTAAAGCCACCACTGTTTGGCCTGGTCAACGACCGACAAAATAAAAATGCTTTTATTTCATATGTGAGGCTCAAGGTTTCAGCCAGGAAATTCGATCGATATGGACACAAGAAAAACATTGAAAACAAGGCAAACACTGCACCCATTATATGAACCAGACATTTAGCCGGTGCCCACCCCGAAGGACCTTTAGGGGAACACAGTTAATTGGTACCACTCTTGTTGGCCAATAGAAAATGGCCAAAATAAAGCTGTGTTTTTGAGCGGCTTTTGACAGTAAGTAGTATATGATGTGGTGCATATACACGGGCGTGCTTTGCTGCTGCCTGATTAACCACTCAGAAAATTTACGGACGTAAGGAAATTGTTTCACGATGTGTCAATGGCCCAATAGTTCACAGAAGGTATCAAAATTTCTGTAGGAAGGGTTCCGTTCGTTTGCCTGATTTCGCGTTCGGTCAACCATTACAGGTCCTTTCCAGACTTTCTCAAGGTTCACTTTTCCGTCATTCCCCGTATCTTAACTTATAATCTTTATGGTTAATGTATTCTGTGATATAGGGATGTATTCATGTCCGTTCTACACAGCGGATATTCTCGAGATAGAAATCCGAACTCGTATGACGCACTAATATGTTATCTTAGACTGGAATAGATATCCATAAACTTAACGTTAGGAACTCGTTCTCAACAGGCTTCCAAGTACGGTAACTCATTCTCAATGGGTTATAAACAGACAGATATTTCCAGACTAAGATTAAATTAGAAACATATTCGTGCTTGGTCTGACTCCCCATTCGCCATCTCGTTTGGAGCACTTCAGAGGATACAGACCAAACACTGATCAATTTTTTTCTTAGAAACATGGTTAGTGTGTTGGTCAGTAACTGGTTTGGTCGGAAAATTCCGACCAAAACAGCATGGGGAGATTAATCCAGCCACTCACAATGTCCCATTATCATACACCTGGAAATCTTTCAAAATGTTACCATATACATTTTTTATAGTAGAATGACAATGACTAAATCATTTTTGAAATTTAGCTATTCTTTTTCAGAATGTTCTGTACTTATGGATGGCCCCTAAGCCATCTAAACAAAAACTGTGCAACCAAAATATCATCTTGCATTTCCAAATGACCAACTCCAGATAAACATGAACTCCAGGGAAAAAAAGAGAATCTCCATGGTGTAAGGCTTTTGTAGTGTCGTTGTTCTATGTCATCCGAACGAAGTAGCAGACAGTCTTGTCGTAGTCGCATTCTCGTGGTGTTTGGGAGATTAGTCCATTAAGCGACATTGGCGCGGTGCCCGGATAAAGACCGTGTTTGGCGCCCTCTGGTGGCATGCCTCCGGGGGGAGAGTGGAGGAGGTAAGGTGGGCGCTCTCCAAACACAGACGTATGAGAAAACGCGCGCGTTCCACTCGCCTGTTTGCCGTTACATTATACCCCATTATCGGCGCAAATCTCAGAGTCTGCGTGCATTCTTAGCATTCACTTCAATAGAGGAGGCCCCTCAGAAGACCAGCTCACAGTGCCGTGCTTTTATAAATCTTCATCACAGGCAAATTGTAGCCCAGTTAAGCCGCTTGTTCTCCAAGTTTGGTATTCGTGCCATGCTAAAAGTATGCCCAAATAAGGCCTGTCTCAAACATAAAAGTTGAGAACTTCAACTAGGCACATAGTGATGATGAACGGGATTGGCGAGGGAAGGTCATACTGAGACTGATTTAATCATGTGACGAGGTTATCGTGTAATGTGATATTCCTGATATGTGTCTGGTTATCTCTGTGTGTTCTCTGCCTCTGTGTGCCTGTCTCTCTTTTAACCTCTTCCTTGTATATATTCCAGTGTCTTTGTGTGCGTCTTTTTATATCTATTTGTGCGTCTGTGTGTCTCCACGGCTGTGTGTCTCTATGTTTCCGTATCTCTGTGTCTCTCCGTGTCATTTTGTGTCTGTTTCTGTGTCTGTCTCGCTGTGTCTCTGTGTACTTCTGTGTCTCTCTGTCTATGTGTGTCTCTCTGTGTCTCTTTGTGTGTCTCTTTGTGTTTGTGTCTGTCTCTGTAGCTGTGTCTGCCTCTGTCTCTCTGTGTGTCTCTATGTCTACCTCTGTCTCTGTCTCTCTGTATCTCTGTATATGTATGTGTCTGTGTCTCTGTATGTCTATCTATGACTCTTTGTGTCTGTCTCTTTATGTCTCTATGTGTGTCTCTGCCTGTCTCTGTGTGTCTCTCTGTCTTTCTGTGTCTGTGTTTCTTTATTGATGTATCTGTCTCTGTGTGGCTAATATTTATACAGAAAGGAACGACTGATCCTCAGTATATTGACAAAACTAACCTAAATACGAGAGCTCATGACCAACTGATGCAAAAAATTGGCCCAAGTATGCAGCCTATTCAAAAAGTATCAGATACCAAAATACTAAAGCCTGGAATCTCCGCCCCATCTATCTGCGTGCAATGAAGTCCCCATCAACTCTAAAAAAATACCTAAAAGCAGAAAACAAACAAATAAAGATAAAGTGATCTCTCAGTCATGAAAATCAAATATGGCACCCATCTTGTGAAAGTCAATCTGCACCACGGACGGAATTCCAAACGAAATATGTAGGACCAGAAGAAAACAGCCTACGACCATTGTCACATTACCACCACCATCATCATCACCTCTAAACAAGGATATCACCAATCTATAACATGTGGGCAGTAAGCCCAGGTTTACCTGATGATAAAATGTCACTGATGTAGCGTAGTATATACCTACAAAATCTTGTCACTCAACATCACTGCAAAAGTGACCTATGTATGAAACTGATTGTAAGGAAAGCAGACCTCTGAGCCTAGAGCTATCAATATAAATAAAGGAATACAAAAATATGTTTGTGTTTATATCTCTCTGTTTCTGCTTGTCCCTCTGCCTGTGTCTCGGCAACAATCATCAGACCTCGCGGAGATATATATGATAAATGCGGGATCTGCGCAGACTGATGAACATTTAAACATGTTTTTATTAAAACTTGTATACATTTCACTCCGTGAAGGCACTAATTCTTAGACTGTACCAGTGGAAATATCTTGAAATCTTCATGGATTGCTACTTGTTCATGGTTACATATTACGATCGATGGTGTGGAAAATGTACTACAATATTAAAAACACATTACAAAAGGGTAAAAAGGAACCTTGGAAAAACACAAGTACTCAAGTTTAAAACTGGGAAATATTTGAACACACTTCTGACCTTGCTTGCCTGACGCGACTAAAGTGTCGATAGGTACACTCACCCCCTCCCCCCATACCCCCTCTCGTATCCGTGTGACCAATTTGAGGCCGCTCCCAACCTGTTAAAGATTAATACAAATGGCCGCCGGTAGGGCGCGCGTCGAGACGCTGTAATTAATTGTCGTCGTAGAACGGAACTTTAGATGCGCGCGCAACTTAACTCTGCCGCGCCTAACACACAGCGTTAAATAAACCAAATTAACGTGAGGTAACGTCTATACGACCGACGAGAAGATAGCTGTGTGGGTCGATGCTTATTCTGTGATATATCTAATTGATTATTGATGACTCCATCGACGTCTTCCAACGCAAAAGGAAAACGATAATTTAACCCAATTTGATTTATCAATGTGATATTGGATATAAATACGGCTGATAATTGGCAATAATTGGTATTTATTATCCACCTAATACGGAGACTATACTTAACGTATAGAGCCTACAGATCAGATACGGAAAGCAATACCCTACTCAGATTGGCGGCTGTTTTATCTTTCCTTTGATTCCTTACTTATATCTAGAATGCTGAATAATAGATACAGTATTACCATGGTTTTGATTTGCATGATCGCATTCTCCTCATAGTTGACACCTCGCAATATCCTCATATTCGCTCGAATATTATAACGCGTGACCATGCAGATCAAAACAATGGTAATATTGTGTATTTACGGTTGAAAATATCCCCCCTCCGGATCGGTGAACCATTTCCGTTGAGAAAAATGAAAATATTTTGTATTAATTTCACTTATATTCATGCCGTCTGGTGGTGATTGTTTGTGGTCGTAGTGGTGTGGCCGCTGTTCTCTGCTCGGTGTGTGTCGGGAGGTGTCGGGGAGTGGGATCATGGTGGAACAGCCGCAGGGCACAACCAGGCTGAGCGGAGGGAGGGGGTGTGTGGGATTAAGTAGGCAGGGTGGGAGGGGGAGGGTGGAACCGTACGTGCACGGAGGCTGCATTAATCTGCACCGCCGAGATTAGGATCCAAGTGGCTTAATTAGATTGCTATAGTTTTAATTAGACGCCACATTAGAGTGAAGTGTTTGGCTAGTGTTGCCGGGAGTTGGGCGGCTAGAAGTCGGGCCGGGTACTTGAGGAGAAGTAACTTTGGTTAAACCGTATTACCCCGCAGTCCGCCCCCCTCCCACACAGTCCTCACCCCCGTCTCCGTCCCCACCCTCAGCACGCCACCGGGGCCGGCAGGGGCAGGACTGTGAACGGGTTCAGGAGCACCACGCCCTGCCACGGAAGACGCCAGACTCAGCTACCGACATTATTATATACAGTAAAAAAAACCCTTCCAGGACACCTCGCTTAAATGGACAGTTTCCTCGAATTCTTATTTAGTTTATTTAACCCCGCTTAAGAGGAACCCTGCTTAAGGGGCACCCCGCTTAAGGGGGCAGTTTGCCTCGAACAGAAACTCTCACCCCACTTAAGAGGGCAGTTTGCTCGGAACGGCGGGTGTCTCCTTAAGCGGGGTTTTGCTGTACCTGTGCCGGAAAATCCTTAGAGAAAACGTGGTACGTGAGCCCGTATAGGAATAGACGTTTGAGGTCCTTTTTATTACACGAAATACATCCAGAATCAGGAGGCGGAGGGACGTATTTATGTTGCAAAAGGCTGAGAACGAGATCCCTACGGCCCAGCCACTACTCATTCTTATGTTCATATTCCTAAATAACACGAAAAAAAACCATTCTATTCACTTAATAAATCATCGATTCATCGCTCAATCATCTCAGCATATTGTGCTGGTAAGTAAAAATACCAGATTACTTTGAATGCGCATTCTGATTGGTTAACAGAAATGACTGACATAGCAACGATGTAGTGGTGCTGACTTCATGATAATATATGAGAAGGACTCCAAATTTATACAGAACCTTTTAGAATGATAATATGAGCATTTAAAATGCAAAAAAAAAGGAAAACATTCTACTTTTTATATTAAACAGCGAAACATATTTGATTAATGATCAATGATTATAAGTATATGATACAAGTCCATGCAAGCCTTGTTATGACAAACATCCGGTAAATCCTCTGGTGCCTCGAGCTCTGTTATAAGGAAGAGTTGTTGGTTCTTTAGTGAACCGTATTTACCTTGTTAGGACGTCCTCTCACACCGTATTTCATTTAATATTAAACGAGCTCATTTGATATTTCTATAGAAAATATGCGGAATGATAGGACTTTGTTTGTTGGTTTGATTTAACGTCCAGTTAACCATTGCAGGTTCGCACCAGACTTTCTCAAGGTTCTTTTACACCACAAGGGTGGTGATCGAATCTATGAAATGAATTTAGGTGGAAACTTCATCCCTCACCGAGGTGAGAGTTTTTTTAACTTCCCACACCACATAGACATGGTATGAGAAGGATTGGCCTTTGATATAGCAGTAAATCTACCACTGCTGGGGGTGAAGGAGAAAAGTGGCTGCAGTGGGACCCAAATCAACAAAGTCCAGTGCTCTTTACCACTGGGGTAACTCCCCATCCCAGTCGCTTTTGTTATGCTTGCATGCAAGCATATCCGGTCTGCACCACGAGGAGGCGAGGCGACCAAGAGGGTGAACAGATTGATAATTGCTGTCCACCCCAGCAGACCAATGATAGGATGTTGCAAAAAGCTGAATAGGTTTCACTAAAGTACTGAAAGTGTCTATTGGGTTAGGAAGTAATACTTTTTGTAATGTCTGTGTGTATCAATACATACATTTGTCTGTGACGTTATTATTCATGTAAGCAGATTGTCATTTATTTTATGTTTGGATAATCTGTGCTGAGTTGGGTTTAATTTCTAATAATTGCTAGTGGCACACCATTGGAAGAAAGCATCACGGAATTTGCGGGTCACCGCGATTCTACAAATGATTTTCCACATTTCTCTCACCATCATCCATCATCTGCTGTCTAACATTTTGCATTTACGTCTGGAGTAGTCCCCGGTGGTTTGATATTACTCTGGGGGGTCTCTGATAGCAAAATAAGTCAAGAGGCGAAGCATACGATATCTATCTTTATCCTACCCCTAATATAAAATCCCATAAGCTGAACATTGGGTTTCCGTATGCCACGCTGACTGACATACGGAGTTTTATATGCCACTAGTGGCATACAGCATTGTTATCACGTAATATTCCAAAATCGAGGAGATAGGGTAGGATAAAATCAAAACCTGATTCGTTTTAATCATGGCCACCGCATTCCACTCCTGAAGTTTTGGCTCCGGACTTCACTTGGCTTCGCCTCATGAAGTCAATTTGCCAAACTCCAGTCGTGGAATACGGTGGACAAGATTAAACCTCATCCAGTTTTACGATAATACACAGTTTGGACACCGTTAACCAACACCTGATGGCTAAAGGACGGGTAATCCAGCATCAGGGATGCGAGTTTGGTACAGGGGAAAGGTGGATGTACACCACATTACATGGACAAGGTGTGAGAAAGATAAGCCTTTGATACAGAAGTAGGTCTACCCCCTCTAGGGTTGAAGGAGAAAGGTGGCTGCAGTGGGACTCAAACCAACAACCTTGTGACTGTGAGTCCATTCGTTTAAGCACTGAGCTAACTACCCAACCAACTGAGACATGATGATGCATACACAGAACATCAAAGATATCTAAGAAATCACATACACTGCTGGGTTTCTTCATAGAAAATACACTCACTGCCCCGAAATGCCCGACCCCACTGAAGCGATGCGATCGTCGCACACATTGCAACGGATCCATCGCGCTCAATCGCATGAAAAGCCATTGGTATGCCCCATTTGTTCGAAGAAATCGTCGCAACACTTGCGGTCTAAAGGAGTGGACTTTTTTCAGGAAATTCTGTATTTGTAATGTTCAAGTTATTGCTAATGGCATAACTTGCTTGAATGAGACTCAATTAAGTTTTTGCTTGATTTATAAAAGAAAAAGGTATTTTATAAAGAGAAAATAAATAAATGAATTTCCTTGGAAAAGAGGAAAGTTGCCATCGCTGTATACATACATGTATATATATCAACGGACATTGAACCTCACTCATTGATCAGTGATAGGGTCTTCCCTCTTTAAAAAGGAAAGAGGGTTTCTACATGAATAAACCTGTACCTGTGTGACGAATCCATCACAAATCATGAACATTTCATGATGTGCGATGTGATGGATCCGTCGCATCGCAAACAATTGCACACGCACCCAAGCCCGGCCCCACTGGTGCAATTGACTGCGATGCGACGGGCGGCGCCGTTTTTAAGACCCTCACCCGGCATTACTACTTTTTATTGACTTGCGACAAACCCGTCGTTTCAGTGGGGCCGGTCCTTAATTGTTGCGAGTAGATGACTGGGCATGAAGTCTGGTTGAGACAGAGTTGACTGACGGCTCGTAGTTCTCTACACGTGACAGTTATTCTGCCTCACTGGATGTTCATGATACAGAGCCGTCTTTTTTTCCTTACGCCTCATTAAAATATCATCTCAGCGCTAAAAGAGTTATTAAAAGCTGCTTCGGATTCGTTTCCTTTTTTCAGTACTTTCTAATTAGCGCTTTTGAATTGTTTATTAGTCGTTGATTGCAGTAACTTAAGTCGTTAAGAACTGTCGCCTGAGTAGTGCCTTACAGATGATGTTTTCTTGGAGCAGGTCGATAAGTACTCAACATATTCTTCATCTACTACAGTACCGTTCATCCTCATAATTCCCTTTTTTCGGTAGCAAGTCTTTTTTATATGTTCATACACGATTTGCTTACATTTCGTGTCTCAGCTGGTCTGTGTTCTTGCGCCCATATTGTTTTTTGTGTATTTTGTACTGTATTAAAGAGGTGAGGTAATTTTCAAAAAAGTCTGGCTGCCTACTTACTATTGTTCAGGTTTTAATTTCACTGAATAGAAGTCTACAAGAAATTCAGCCGATATGGTGTACGGGAGAAAGTACAGGATGTCAGTTGAGCATATGACTCGCAACTTCTGAAACAGCGTCGTATAGATGAAAAAAACATAAATTCATTGGAAGCTTAGAATAAATTTCGAACATGCACTAACTTAAACAATTGTGAATAAAGTACCAAGATTGATGCAGGAGTAGCACAAAGACGCGGTTCTCCAGAGATTCGTTCATCAGGTGGGTCATTAAGTTCCACAGTGCGTCCCTCACCACCACTCAAACGCACTACACACTGCACCTACACCTTCACTTGGCTCCCGCACTCCAACGACAACACACCATCTCTCCCTCATATTCTTTTTCCAGCCAGCCATACTTATTTTTATAGCTAATCTTAACAATTCACTTCATTGGTTAATGGTAAGGCCATTTATCTTTTATAATTTTTGTTCATCCATATCAAAATCAAATTTTGATAATACTCTTACCGACCTCTATTATCAAAATTTTATATCATAAAATTGATGTTCACATTTTGAATAAATTACAATTTCCCTAAATGTTGATATCGTAACTTATAATATGTCAATTCCTGAGGGTACTCTATTAAAGAGTATGGAAAATAATACAACAAACGGTGTTTTTTTGGACAGGCGGCTCTGTAAACTTCTCAAGGTTGACCTCTGATACACTCGCTTGCGCTGGAATGGGGTTGGGTATGTGGGGAAGGTTGAACCACTGTTCATTGGTATGAATGAGACCCAATTTATTCTCTCGTGGTTTCAGAAAAAATATAAATAAACTGAGTATGAAAAGAATTTTCTTGGAAAGTAGAAGAACTGCTACTTATGTATAGTTTCGAGACTTGCTTAAATCAGGAAGAGCCAACGTCCAAAGGTAAAACTGATCATTTACAGGTTTTGTGAATGCCTTCAAATGAGATGGATGACTTAGAATCAAAACCATGTCCATAGACCAACACTGACGGCATGTTTTCCTTAACAGGCTATACCTCTCATTCAGTACAATAGCCTCGTGCCTATTGGGCAGCTGAAGGTACACTTTAAATTAGAATCTCTACTTTAAATCTTCCAACGAGGTTAAGTATACCGTTAATGAAAAAGAAACTTTTAAAATTAGTTGTTTAAGGATTCAGGCAATGTGAATGAATCACGCTCCGGTACAAGTAGCCGTCCAAAGGGCAGCACCGTTCCGCTCCAGTGATTACCCTTTAAATAAGCAATAACCAATCAGAGTCAATCTGGGGGATAGCTAAAGGCATGCCTAATTAAACACGACAAATGGATATTTAAATTAGATAAGAACATTAGGGATATGGGTAAAAAAATATCGATAGGAGTGTGTGCAGCGTGAAGGACTAAGACTATAACACTTGTCTTAATATCACGACCTATGCAGAAGTGTAATATGGCGAATACCGAGCCCAAAGCTGTGATTATTTATTCACGATGTTAAAGGCAATGGGTGTTCCCACTATGTTAAAGTGTCTGTAGAGTTCAGGCATGAGAATCGGCTCTATGGAGTTTTATTGAAATATGAGGTGGTATGAGCTGACTTTGGAGAGCCGAGTTTATGCCGGGGACACACCAAGCGAATAACGGCAGCGATCTCCAGAATCGCCAACAAAAATGTGCGTGTATGTGCGATATTATTTCATAGTAATATCTCCCACCAATAATTTAGCATCTCTGACGCAATAATCAGGTGAAATATGAAATGATAGCCCACATATATACGCGATTTTGTGTTGGCGATTCCCGAAATCGCCGTGTTTCTCGCTTGGTGTGTCTCCGGCTTCAGCTACTTACATCCACAACTCACTAGGCGAAAGTGAATGCTATGAATTCTGTGATCCCTCAACCATGCAGCCGGCAGCAGCAGGAGGGTTCCTGTATGAGGAAACTGTGCAGGCGGGAGACTTGTGCTGAACAGATCCACCACTTGACTCAGATCAATTGGTTTATATGATTGATTAACATCTCAGGGATCCAAAATCTAATTTCAGCTTTTCACGCTGGTTTTACACCAAATGGGTAGTGATTGAATCTATGTGATGAATTGATGTAGAACGCTCACCTCTCCCTCCACATGGCATAGGCATGGTATAAGAAGGAAACAGGCCTTTCATATATATGGTGTCGTATACGTCCCGACACACGTTTCTCATTTTCTTTGAGAAACCTGTTCCCCAAATTCACCTTGGGGGATTTGGGATGGCGTCTCCAAATTTCAAAGTCACTATGTTCTTTTGAGAGAAATTTAATTTGTTCATATATTCTTACAAGCAATACGTACTCTAGTTAAACCTTATGTCAATCATGGTGGTTACTCGTTGATGAAAGGTATGAACGACGAATCTAGATGTACCTCAGTCAATAGACTCCATTCTGAATTAGATATTTCAATGTGTCGATCTCAGGTGGAAAGCAAACACCTATTCTAAAGGAAAATGGAAAAACAAAAATCTTCTGCACTAGGTGTTATATGGCTAAGCGTTTCTCACGACCGAGGTCCAACTGAATATTTGGAGACTACAAGACCACTCGAAATACGCCGATTTTAACATAAATTACTGGTGATAAAATGCTGGGCCCATAGTCAAGACAACTTGCTTGAAAAGGAGAAAAAGCATGACAATGTAAGGGATTAAGAAAAAGATGTCCATCAAACGACCGAGAACCGAACTATTCAAAATGTCACCTTTTTATATAGGACTACAGAGTAGGGAAAACTATCACTAGAAACTCAGATGTAGATAAGGCAAGAAGTATTCAAAGAAAGTTGTGAAAAGGGAAGTATTATTGATGTAAGCAGAATGGGTGATCAACAAATCATCGTAGAATTTAGTTGCGACCGTCAAATCGACATCTATACGAAACTTGCCAACTGATGATGATGTATTTTTGTTATATGAACGTCGTGTACTGTACCTGTTGACTATTGTATGGAAGAAAGTCTACATACGACTATCTCATGTCCTTAAGCTATGGTGAATAAAATTTCTTTCAAATATGTAAGGATTGGGCTACTTGAGGTTCTAGTACCCATTGTCGTCACAGGGGGCGCCACTGCTCGGCGTGCTGGCGCTAGACACGTTATCGTCTGAGATGTTGACTGGTATTAAAATGTGTCGGGATATATACGACACCATTTTGTATTTTCTGTTATCATTCTTTAATATTTATACTACATAGGCTTCAGCTAACAATGGCTGGTTTTATGGCACATGCAGTGCGCATAACAAGTAGGCAACGTATATGTATCGATGGTCCCCTCCATATACATATTTCTATCATTTGATTTCGAATAAATAATTTTTCCCTGAACTCCTCACTTTTTGTTACAGGTTGCAATGTCATCCTTCCCCGCCCCCGGTTCAAACACTCAAATATACACCAGGGGTGTTGTTGTACACCAATAACGCTTTGGAACAATCTTCTGGTTAATGCCAGGCCAATTCCAACCCTATAGGAATTCAAATGTCTGACCAAAAAGAATTACGTTAGAAAGTATACCAGGAGTATTCTGATCAATTATCTACTAAACATACAGATTCACATCCACTCTGAAATAGCCAACGGACAATATGACCACTGGCATAGAAGTAATTGAAATGGTCAGGTATATTGGCGCGGTTCTCCGTCTTTGTTCACGGAAGTTTATACGCCAAAAATCCAGAATATGTAAATTGATAAATGCAATAAAGAAATTTCGGTAAAAGGTTCTTATCAGCTTTAAACTTTTCTTTAAGGGCAAGAGTCCTAACCTGTTCTAAGCAGTGAGAAAAATAGCTCTTGAGTAAAGTCAGCAATTACTGAGGTGCAACTACATATTATTCTTTCTCGCAATCTCTAAGCAAAATCTCTAGATAAGTGACCGATCTATGCCGAAACCTGCCCCAATGGAGATCAGTCGGGATCGGAAAAAATCGTATCAGCATAGCTGGCAGTGGAAGCGCCAAATATATTTCTGAGTCTCGGGCGCTAATGTGATATACCGCGTGATTACATTCACCATGTAAAGATATTGTATGATCTTCTTTAATGAATCACCAAAATACCATATGAAATGTTATTCCACTCAGAACTGACCTGGCAGACTGAAACACGTGCGACCCTGCCTGGTATTAAATTCCGTAGACCTTTACGCAGACCGTCCCAACACCGACCACTGGCGTGAAGACATGAGTGATCACTCAGGGTGGTTAAAGAGCACGGGGGACGAGGCGGTCAGGTTTCAACACTCCCAGCAGCCAGTAAAAGGTGTGTTAAAAGATCGGGAGAAACAATTGTTTTCTTATGTTAATATAAACCCCTAACAACCAGAAAACATGCTATTCTGGAAGAGCAGGCTGGAACAAAAATGTATGATGATTATTTAAATGGAGGCTTATTTACTAATTCTTTCAACTTAATCGCTCCCTTTTGTTAAGGCGTGCTTGAACGCACTGATATAAATTGAGTTGAGGTTAGAGTGGTCACATATAAACGTACTACATAAAGACTCTCCCTTCACTTTCTGCGTGCTATTCACTGTGATATTGAGAAAGGGGCAGGGCCCAGTGTCAGGGTCCGAGAGGCATGCCCAACTGACCATGATCAATCAGCCAAGACCGAAATACCTCATTGACGTACAGGGGGCCGTTGAATAATCTAGGATCTTACAAAAAGACACTTGTCCATACCTTTTGTACAAGGGTTATCGTTTGATAATATCTAAGTTGGTTTGTTAAGACACATCCATAAGGTCGTCCATGAGTCTTGAATAAATTTGAACCACATTGTCCCTTGCTGCCTATGGCATACAGAAAAAGGGTCTTTATGTATTATCCTACCCTTAATATAAAATCCCATAGCCTTAACATTGGGTTTCCGTATGCCACGCTGACTGGCATACGGATTTTTATATGCCACTAGTGGCATACAGCATTGTTATCACGTAATATTCCAAAATCGAGGAGATAGGATAGGATAAAATCAAAACCTGATTCGTTTTAATCTTGGCCACCGCATGACACTCCTGGAGTTTTGGCTCCGGACTTCACTCGGCTTCGCCTCATGAAGTCACTTTGCCAAACTCCAGTCGTGGAATACGGTGGCGAAGATTAAACCTCATCTAGTTTTACGATAGGACCCTAGGTTATTCAACGGGGCCCTGGTTCTTGATATATTTGGATCCTAGACTCAGGCATTTGCAGAAATGGCAAGTTGACTTGGTACAAGTGGGTTACAGAAAACTATCCGTAGACTGACTGTAACCTAAACTTTTCTAATTGTTACTCATTTATAATTGCACGCTCATTCATCAATGATGAACATACTGTTTGCTCCTAGTTTAAAAGAACAAAGCAAAACAATTTTGAATTAGTCCAAATATAATATAATCCTTGATGATTAGGCTGTAATAAACTGGAATCTGGCTCACTCTCTTCGCACGTCAGAAATACGCGGTGAAATTATTGATCAGATATATCGGAGGAAATATTGTTACCAAGTATTTTAACCTACATAGAGTGTAAACCAATTTTCGCATTATTTCATACCAGAATATATCGATACATATCTAAGTGATGAAAGACCCTGTAATTTACTTGGTGACGTACAGATATGAATAGGACATGTTTAGAAGCAGGAACTTCAACTTATATATTTTCTCCACGCTTGACACGATGTAAGCTATGATATGATTGGTCTAGATTTTATCACGTGGTACCCTCGATAACGGAACAACCACCAGGGTTGACGAAACAACCACTCTTGATAACGAAACAAGTATCCTATACGTATGAAAAATATAGTTACTAATATCCTAGTAGCGATATGTGACCAAGGACTGGTATATGATGATAATATTTCTCTTGTCACACAAATGTTTAGGTTGCGAGTAAGAGAAATGTAGAGGAAGAGAAACTCCAACATCCGTAGTCTCTTAAACGATGGTTGTCACACCAGTGACCCACAATCTACAGCCCTGTACTTTGCGATAGAATAGCGAGTTAACCAAATGTGGCGACCACCCGGTAGGCGCTAGAACCTGAGCATTTACTGACATATACAAATATCAAAATCAAGGTATCGTTTATGCATATCTGAAAAATTCTTTTTTTACACAAGGTGGTTTAGTTTAACGTCTAATATTTTCTACCAGACTTACTTTTTCTGTGTTTTCATTGAATCAATGATATGAATTTAAATAGAATTCTTATCCCTATACATTTACTGAAGTAAGAGTTCTTTTATTTCCCACACCACAAATATATGGTTTGCGAAGGACTGGCCTTTGATATAGCAATAAGACTACCACTGCTGGGGGCGAAGGAGAAAAGTGGCTGCAGTGGGACTCCAACCCACAAAGTCCCACAACCTTGTGATTTCATGTCCAGTGCCTTATTGGGTGGTTGGTTTTTACGTGGGAGTCCAGAACAGAGCATTAAGGAGAAAGCCATTTAAATGGTCCTTAGTTGACAGCAAACACGAGAGTACGACCATTTCTACTAACGTCAGAAAAAAGACCTTTCAGTATATCCCATACAGAAAAACCTGAATCCAACTTAAAAACACGAACCCTTACTTATAACACACTAGAATATGTCTACAATATCTCCATTACCTACTGATTAAAACACCTCATGGCAATATAGAAAATACGGTGGTGGTTTTGATATTTTCTTGTTGAGAGAGGCTGTGTGAATTGGCATTATTTTATGTGTATTTTTACCCGCACTGAACAGCTAAATATTTATCCATTTCCACGTGAGAGCAACTCCAACCACCTGAGGATGGTGGAGAAGGTCAAAGCTTTTTATGATGTAGTGAATGAATGTCATGGTGACCTTGGCAAGGTCAAAGGTCACGTGTACTTCCTTTCCTTGCTCCTCCACTCTCATCTGCCTCAACCTCCATCAACGAGGCTCTACCAGGAGGGTACGCAGCTAAATGCTCTTTTTGTTTTTACTTGTGACATTTTCTTAAAATAAGATAGATTGCACTGATCTTTTAACTGGTCCTACTTCCTAAATATTAGGATTCGGGAATTTCGAAATACTTTAGAGTATCTAGCCTTTCTTGAAATGTGGTGTTTCTAGTTTTTGTTTCGGAATAATCAATTTAAAATTAAAATTCTTTTTCGTATATGAGTGATACAATCCATAGCTGAAGATTGCACATCTCTTATTTAGTAATGATATGTGTTTTCCTGTTTCAATCTATCATCGTCGTTTCCGCCTATTTCAATAGTTCATCTAAGATGTAACTCAGAAACATTCACTGTCTCCTTATTATCATACCTAGAAATTAGTAAAAACTCCATTTTACAGCAGGTCACTATGTCTCCTTATTATTGTATTCCAGGAAATTATTAAAAACGCCATTGTATAGCTAAATAAATAGCAGAATGACAGTGGTCACGTGGTGCGGCTCGAGCGACGAACGGAATCTGTACTGCTGGGCAATAAAAGTGAGACATTCGCCCAGAGGTATATATTATACACGGAAACTTGCTTACTGCCTTCATACGGAAAGATATCAGTATAATTGTTGGTCCAATAAATCCCGATGCTGAGGGCAGAGGGATAGAAATTTATTAGTAAATGTACCATGTATTTTGACTTTTCTGCAACCACCTGAGTCTAGGATCCAAACATATCAAGTACCAAGTAGGTCAATGAGGTATTTCGGTCTTGAGTGATTTGTCGTGGTCAGCTGGGCACACCTCTAAGACACTGTGACACTGGCTCCCTGCTCTGTTCCAATATCACAGTGACTATCACACATATAGTGAAGGAAATAGTTTGTATGCAGTACCCTGAAAGTCTATATGCACCTCTCTAAACCCTAGATGATGTATATAGCGCGTGCAAGCACGCTCTAAAAACAGACCAGGTATGTAATGTGCGGATTGTTACCCACTCCCAGACTGGTAAATATGCCCCTCCCACCCAACAGTGTCGGGCCAAGTATTTACCAGTCTGCCAGGTGAATGGCACCGTGTCACACCTGAGACTTTAGCAGCTGACGTGCCCGGTAGGGGGTGGGGTGGGGGAGGGGGCCACCGAGCATTACTTTAGTATATATACGTTAGGGATGCTAGTGCCAGATTTATAAATTAATATGCATTTCTTCCCCATATTTATGCAAGAAAGGAGGGAATACTAGCTGCATCGTATCGAATATCTCAAATCTATATAGAAATGCACGAATAATTGCCACTTAGAAATAGGTACATCCGAAAGCCTATTCCAGTCTCCACTCAAAACAAATGTTACAGAGTTTTTTTTAAGAATGCTTGTTTAAGCGGACGGAGCTACAAATGGCCTTGGGGCTTTCCACAGTGTTTATATTATCACTGACATTAACTTATCTGGCCCAAACGAAATGACATAAGGGTTCTCATCTCAGATATTGTATAATGGTTGAGTTACCACAAACACACATCGTTAAAGCATTTGTGACTTTTGGCGCTTAGTGACATATTTATTTATACAATGACTTTATAATGCAAATCGAGGTTGTGGAGCTAACGAAGCTTTCATATCGTGTATAGGATTGCGATACCTATAGGTTCACTAATAGCACTGACAGAGATACTGCGACGGGCGACTGGATTATTGGACGTCAGTATCAGTGGTGCCCTTTCGTGCACGCCATAACAATTAAAAGGTTTGGGTTACATTCAGTCTATAGATCGTTTTATGTAACCCACTTGCGCCCAGTCAACTTGCCATTATTTCTAACTGCCAGAGTTTGGGATCAAAACAAATCAAGCAACAATGGGTCAATGAGGTATTTCGGTCTTGAGTGATTGGTCATGGTCAGCTGGGCATGCTCCTAAGACCCTCAGACACTGGCCCTCTGCCCCTTATCCAATAGCACAGCGAATTGCACGCACATAGTGAAGGGGTAGATTTTTCACAGCACACTTAAAGTGTATGTGACAATTCTAAGCTTAAATAGGCAACATATATAGGGCGTCCGAGCACGCTCTAATAAATCTTTAATAGTGCTCACTTTAATGAAAAGACAGGTTGGCGCGTGTCAGTTTGAGGCGTCGGGTGCCCGGATCGTTGGCACCCCGGGGATTACTAAAACTTACCCCTACCCTTCTCAGACCCCAGTACCCCCTCTTGGCGCAACTCGGATCCTCTTGGCAGGGGGTTCCAGGGACGACCCCTCTACCTCCCCCCCTCCTCTCCTCCCTCAATCCCCGCACACCTCCACGTGCCCCACACTCACGGAGTTGTTCCGCTCCGGTACAGCATCCACCAAGTGGTCCAGTCAGCAGGCTAAAGGCCAGTTTCCATTGGCCGATTATTCACCACCGACCTGAAGTCGGGTACCACCAATGGATTTTTGGTAGTCAGATCAGTGAGTAGAAACGAGACCTGTAGAGAATGCTCTCAGAATAATTTGGCATAGATTACGTAACAAGGCCACCACCAAGAGACTTTTGTCACAGAGAATCTGTGTGTGCCTGGAAGATACAGTAGAAACAGCGCATACAAGGCATGCTCACCGATTAATAGATACCGACATACAGTCAGGGCCACCACCGACAGACTCAAGAAGTGGGTGTCATTTTCGTCGGCCAATGGAAACGAAGTTTATAAGACAGTTTCCATTGGCCGACAATCCGGCACCGATCTGCAGTTAGTTCGATTATTTTTGGTACACCGACGCTAGGTCGGTGAATGGAATGGAGACATGTAGAAAAATGCTCACAGATTGATTTGGTATGGATTATGTAATAGGGCCACCACAGACTCATATTTTCACAGACCGAAATAATCAGAACAATTTGATTTTCTCGGTGATTGTCAAGGTTTTCATGTAAAAACTAAATCGGCAAAAACAGGAGTACAGAACCTTCAGATCGTGTCAAACAAAATACAGTGGACTTTATTTAAAGAAGATAGACTCAAAAAGATATGTGTAAGACGAGGTGTATTAACACTTCTATCCCCACCGCTTTTTTCCAACCTGGGCCCGCTACTCCATAGTGTGGACCGCGGACGGAATGAAAAAATTCAACATATAGATTCAAAAAGATGTTGTAAAGGAAATCTCCCAAATAAAAGGGTATCAGACCTTGGAACCATTTACCAACCTCAGTTCAACATGCGAGTACGAAGGCAGAGTATAAAAGTCTAATCAGAGCACTTAGATAAGTGCGAAAATGAGAACTGGCGTGGAGACTTCACACACTTGTCTCCAGTTAGTCTTGCTATAAACTGACTGAAATCATACTTCATACACTTTACACTTTGTATCTATGCACCTTTATACGACGGATGACTTTAGTAATGGACTCCTTATGTATACATAGGAAGAACTAATCCTTGAACAGATATAAATACAATATTTTTTTTCAATTAATCGGCGGCGTTTTCATCGGCCAATGGGAGATGGCCTTATAGCGGCGCCGGGCGGCCACCCCGGGTTGATGTAAGTGCGGGGGATATAAACGTGGAACGACTGGCACAGCGCGCTGTTAAAGGTTGATTATTTGCTGATTGAGTGATTAAACAGTGGTCATATCTTCCCCATGGATTCACCTTGGCCCACTCCCCATGCACCGTGCTTTTTGTACTAGGATTTTTATTTTATAGATTTCTTGATCTACCTGCGACTGTATTTCCTTTGTAAACTGAAACTAGACTTTGTCGATTGGTATGATGATATGCACATATTTGGAGCTAGTTGTCTCATATTGAGTAGCGCAGTATTTCGATATTACCCAAATACTAGAGAATAAAAAGAATATTGGATCTTATTACCCACCGATTACGGAGTCTCCGTAGGAAATGTATGGGGCACCTGGAATTAGCTACCCGGCGATTCTGACATGTCAGAATCTCCTGCAGGAGATTCCAGAAAAATAGTCCTGTCCATAAAGAGGTTGAATTATTGTGTACTTCAAAATAGGTTTCTTGAATGTTCCTTCAATGCTAATTACTTAGAATCAATCATAATAATCTCATTTACCATCAGAGATCACTGTCATAACACACTTTACATGCTAAAAGTGCAGATTAATGCCGAACTATATTATTGGTGTATGAACACCGAATTACTGCCACACTTGACAGTGCTGTGATGTCTTGAACTATATGGCTTACAGAAACTTTTTAATTACAATAGATTTGTCATCAATCTGGTAGGTGGGTAATAAATACAACAACAACTGGTTTTGTATACGAATGACCGTAATCTCCTCGTAGTTGACGACGTAATATCCTCGCTAATCGCTCGGATATTACTACGCGTCAACTGCTCGGAGATTACGGCCACTCGTACACAAAACCAGACATTATTGTGTATATAAGCCCGTTTCCATTGACCAATAATGCTGCACCGATCTGCAGTCGGGAACCACCGATAGATTTTTCGGGTACACTGACGCCAGAGCGGTGAATGGAAACGAGACCTGCAGAGATACTATATGAGTTGTTTGAGTTTTATAACTTTTTACAGTTGCCTTGTTTTGAATCCGAAATGTTGGCTGGTTCCCCCTGTCCTTAGTGGATGCCCTGAGAACCAGCGTATGACGTCAGTGAGTTGGGGCAAAGATTAAGCCAGCGCTAGCGCCGCGAAAGATCGGGGGGGGGGGGAGAGTGCTGCAGAGAATACTCACCGATTAATTTGGTATAGATTATGTAACATGACCACCCCAGGCAACATTGTACCTGGAAAATACAGTTGAAACAGTGCATACACTACACCCTCACCGATTCTTTAATACCAACACACACTTGCACGCAATAATATATATTGCCTAAAGGTTAGAGTGGTCACAGATACACTTCCAGCGTGCTTTCCGAAAACTATCCTTTCGCTATCCGCATACTATTCACTGTGATAGTGGGAAAGGAGCAGGGTGCCATTGTCCTAGGGTCTCAGAGGCATGCCGCGCTGACCATGACCAAAAACCTTATTGACCCACTGGTGCTTGATATGTTTGGATAGTAGACTCAGGCGGTTGCAGAAATGGCAAATGAATGGGTACAAGTGGGTTACAGAAAATTATCCATAGACTGGATATAAACCAAACTTTTATTGTCATTCATTCATAATTGCACGCTCATTCATCAATGCTAAACATCTCATTTGCTCCTAGTTAGAGCGTGCTTGCACACGCTAAATACAGAGGAGGTGTAAAGCGTAGCGCCCCCTATCATTTTGGCATGGTCTCAAACGACAGCTGAATGCGGATTCCTATACTAAAATAGGCTAACTAGTAACGGCTACTACATACAAACTGTTAGAGCTCTATCAAAAATATTTTCAGATATTGATAGAGTGATATCTAATGTACTCCAAACCACAATAGAGCTCAATAGAGCTCCACGTTTTATGCCTGTTTGGTCTTGTGGAATACAACGTTATTTCTCATAGACTATTGCTTGCAAACCTCACACAGTCCTTTCTCAAGAGCTCCTTCCCCTCTGCTGGCAGGTTTGAAAGTGGCGCCTTGAACCCTGCCGTGATCGCATATATGAGTTGGGTGCCTATAGGGGGCGCTACGCTTCACACCTCCTCTGCGCTAAATACATCATCTAGAGTTTAGAGGGGTCCATATAGACTTTCAGGGTACTGCATACAAATTATCGCTTCACTATCTGTGTGCTATTCACTGTGATATTGACAACAGAGCAGGCAGCCAGAGTCACAGTCTCTTAGAGGTGTGCCCAGCTGACCATGACCAATCACTCAAGACCAAAATACCTCAAGGCCCACTGGTGCTTGATTTGTTTGGATCCTAGATAGGCATTTGCAGAAATTGCAAGTTAATTGGGATCAATTGGGTTACAGAAAACTATCCATAGGCTAAATCTAACTTATACCTTTTTTATTGTCATTCATTTATAATAGCACGCTCATTCATCTATGATGAAAGTACTATTTGCTCCTAGTTGAGCGCGGGAAATCGCGCTCATATACGTCATCTAGAGGTTAGGGTTTCAGATTACTGCAGAGAATCTAACACTTCGCTATCAATGTTCCAACTATAAAGGCCTGGTTAGATGAGCAGGGGTCCAGTATCAAGTCTTGCTATTCCCCCTGCCCCCCTACTGACTTGGTTCCTTTTAATAGAACTTTCATGGCTGACTGACCTTGGGTTAGTGTGTGTGCTGCAGTGTAACAAATCAACAGAAATCACATATCTACAAGGTATGATATACTCAAGATGAAAACCAGGATTCTATAAAAAGTTCAAGAGCACAGATAAAGGACAATTAAGGTATTTTGAGTGTGATGTTAGTAAGAGGACTACCAAGAACACTAGTTGTTCTCCAAATGAAGTACCATCAAGCCAAACAAACATTAGTGCATCAAGCGCTAAGGGGCTATCAGAGAGCAAAGTGAGTGGCATAGTTGACCTATTAGCCAGAGAAATAGGGCAGTTGACCAAGACCCTCAATGAAAAATTCAGTCACAACAGTGACTAGTCAGTGTGACAGTTGAATGGGATGTGTGGTGTGCTAGACCAGGCACAAGTCAAAATGAAAAACGTTAGGAACATATGACACACACCTCAAAAGAAATATGCCGACATATTTATAAAATAAAAAGTTCACATGATATACTTAAAAAGAGACTTAATGATGTCCAGCAGTAGTCTGAAAAAACACAAACCTATTCATAACACTCTAGTCCTGATGCCACATTGATTTAAATGTCACATGTGCCATGATACAAATGGCTTACCAATCATTAATTTCCTATAATATCTCTTACTTTTATTTGATGAAATGATTTAGGTATACCGCGCTCTTCCATTATAAATGGATATAACATTTGCTCCTAGTTTTATATTGAGACGCCAGATCAGTGAATGGAAACGATAGAATGCTCACGTGGCGTGGATGTACGTAACAATGCCACAACCGACATATTGTTGCAGAGAAAATCTCTCAGAGAACCCTTTATGAAAGAAAACACATTGGTTAGCGACTCTTCTCAAGACTCGAATTAACTGTTACTATACTTAGTTAAAAGAGTCATTATCGGCTGCGTCTGTGAACCCAGGCTCCTATATTTGTTTGGATTGGAATATGTTTGTTTCATAATTGTAAAACTTGAAATGCATAAGTCTGAATTTTTTGGTTTAAATATTTGTTTGATTTTATTTACGGTCAATCATTACAGGTCCTTCTTAGACTTCCCCAAGAATCAGCTTTTGTAACTGTGTTTACACCGCAACAGTGGTGATCGAATCTACGAGATGAAATCAGGTAGAAATCTCACCTGTACACACTTGCCGTGGTTTCTTGTGAGTTCTTTCAGTTCCCACACCACATAGACATGATATGAGAAGGATTTTTCTTTGATATAGCACTAAATCTACCACTTTTGGGGTGAAGGAGAAACGTGGCTGCACACCACACCACATAGACATGGTAGTAGGACTGGCCTCTGAAATAGCAATAAATCTACCACTCCTAGGTCACACGCAGAGGGCCAGTGTCTCAGGGTCTTTGACGCTTGCCCAGTTGACCAAGACCAATCACTACAGACCGAAATACCTTATTGACCCACTGGTATTCGATGCAGAAAATGACCCTTACACTGAATAAACCCAAACCTTTGAACTGTTATGTCTCAATAACTCCTTGCTCGTTTATCAAGGATGAACATATCATTTTCTCCTAGTTTGCATATATCCCTGCATGTAGACTAATTGTCATTTAAGGAGATCTGAGCAGCACTTAGGAGAAGTTTCAATATTTGTCTGTGTGAGGCCTGAGCTCAAAGGACTGCTTGACAATGTATCCCGCCTACTAATGATATTGACATTTCAAGACAGTGGTGTTTCAGAAATATAATCTATGTCATCAGCAAAGACAGATACGCTACAGTGGTAATGCAAACTTAACGCGTCTTAGACATTACAGTTGGATGGGTTTTTGTTATGTTTGACGCCATCACAACAACCAAATGTCATGTAAGCTAGATTGAATTTGTGTATGAAATGTCAGCTATGTGATAAAATCAAACTCAAGGATATCATGCCTTCTTATTCGTAACCAAACTCAACGGTATGATATTCTCATTCATAAAGAAGCTCTGTAATACGAAATGATCTCATTCAAAAGCAAACTCAGCTATGCTATATGTTCTATTTTATAGACAAACTCAGTAATATGGTGTGAACACATTTTAAAACAAATTCAGCTATACGATATGATCTCATTTATAAATAAACTCAGCCATACGTTATGATCTCAATCATAAACAAACTAAGTAATATGTTGTAATAGGATATGACGCCATTTATGAATTAACTGAGCGATATACTGATACGATCTCAACCATAAACAAACTCATTAATAAGTGTGATCTCATTTACAAAAATAAATCAGTAATACCATATGATCTCATTTATAAACTAACTAAGTAATACAATATGATCTCCTTTATAAACAAACTCGGTAATATGAAATTATCTCAATCAAAAACAAACTCAGTAATAGGATATAATCTCAGCTATATCCACATCAGCTATTGGCCATACTGCATACTTTAGTTCAAGGGTAAGAAGAGGAAATATCTGGTTTCAGGTCCAATCACATTGTTAATGGATTTCACGC
Source organism: Alentia gelatinosa (assembly GCA_950022655.1). Taxonomy (NCBI): domain Eukaryota; kingdom Metazoa; phylum Annelida; class Polychaeta; order Phyllodocida; family Polynoidae; genus Alentia; species Alentia gelatinosa. The sequence goes on along the minus strand of OX465589.1, from coordinate 22,341,333 downwards.
AAGACACCCTTGCGTATCTTTGTCAATCTAAAGCAGGCCATTGAACCTGCCATTCATGGTTGTTTGATTTTAGGCAGCGTACAGAGGGATGTCAATGATGTTCCCATATACCTGAGCACAATCTTCTATGAATCTTTATATACAGGTCTGTGCAGGAACGTCTGTGAAATAAGGCCCATTGCTGGGCATGGTGTATAAATTATATTCGGGCGCACTGTTAGGCTGTGAATAAAATGGAGTCTTTTTTCGGGATTATCAGGTTTATAATGAAGAACCGTAGAACATGACTAACCTCATAGTGAAAGGAGATCTAGGTATTTCTTCCAATAAACAGAGCCATTCGCCTGCACGGGCCGTAGTTATAAGCTATCACTACCGGTCTAGTAATTATAAATGTCTCCTCGGGTTTAAACATCAGAACAGGAGGGGCCTGCTTCAATTCAGCCTCTTTTTTTACTAATAAATACAGACAATTTTGATGATTTATCTCTTTGCATAGAAAAAAATATGATCGTTCACGATAGTGATGTAGAGACCAGAACTTTACATTATAAGCCATTTTCCACTGGCCGACGAAAACGACAGCGATTATTTTAGTTCTTCTTTAAGTCTGTCAGTGGTTTATGCTTACCCCTTGAGCCTCATTGTTGAAATCAAAGTGCTTTGATCCAGTCAGTAATTGGTCAAGACCGTCGGTGGCAGACTTATTGCGTAATTTCGACAAATTAATAGGTAACCATGTCAAACACTGTGCTCTTTCCATTCACCGATCTTGTGTTGGTATACACAAATCGATCGGTAGTTCCCAACTCCAGATTAATGGTGAATAATCGGCCAATGGAAATTGGTTCATAAAGTCATTTTCCTCTATCTGACGAAAACAGTAACGATTAATTGTGTTCTCCGCATAGAGCCATTTTCCACTGGCTCACTATTCGATGCCAGATCGGTGAATGGAAACCGACATGCAGAGAAGTGTTTACTGATTAATTGTGCATAGATTATGCAATGGGGCCACAACCAACTGAATTGGTCAACGACCAACAGTATCAAAGGAGTTTGAAATCGCTGGTGATGGTCATTGTTTTTGAAGGACATTTCAGTTGGCATGGACCTTCCCAGTCCCATCACAGGTTGGTGGTCGCCACGTCGGTGTCTGAAATCGGCAAGGGTGATGTGTATGCCTTGTTAAAGTTGTTTCTGCCGGATCTGACAGGTCCATACCTACAGAATATTCCTCCAAACTCATGGCACAATTAATCAGTAAGTGCTTCTCAGCCTGCCTATTTCCATTCACTGATCTGGGGTCTGTATAGCCTATAAATCGATAGGTGTTTCCCGACTGTAGGTCGATGGCGAATAGTCGGCCAGTGGAAGATGGCTAACTGTCCACACCTGTCGAGTGAGCATTCTCTGACTCTCTTCCCAACATTTAACGGGAAAATTTAACGTTTAACGGGAAAATCTCCCATTTACAGGCAACCCGATCTTCAAATTGTGATCTGTCCCGTGGACACTGTATCCGATAAGAGCGGGTTATCTATTGGTCAGCGAGAAGCGGCCTGACGTCAGCAGGTCACGTGCTTATTTTAGCTCTGTTTTACATACAGTTGTTTTGGTAAATGTGGGTCAACAGAGGGATTTATATATATCCAATATTACCAAGATTTTCATCTGCGTTGTCGTATTCTTCACGTAGCTGACGCGTAGTGATATCCGAGGGATTGTGATGATATTGTATAGCGTCATCAATACAACCACGAACCAGGAATACAACCATGCCGATCAAAATCATGGTAAATTTGTATTTATTATGCAGCATTGTAAATTCAAGTTATTAAAGAGGCCACCGATCTTTTCATGCACCTTCCAGGCACATTTTTCTCTAATCTAGGAGATAACAACTATTCGTATTCTCCTTGATAACGATCTCGCGACTCTATACGTATATGATGACAGGTCTGTATCAATAAAGTAGATAATAAATACACAATATTACCATGATTTTTATCTACATGGTCATATTCCCCGCGAAGTTGATGCGTAGTAATATACAAGCGAAGCCAGGAAATTGCATAGTGTCTACTAAGAGGAGAATACGACCATGCAGATCAAAATGATGAAAATGTGGTATTTATTATCCAGCAGTCAAAATATAAATTATCAAGGGAAACACAAAATCGCCGCGGATATTCTCATGCACTGCTTTGCACGAGAGGGACTTTTGTTCCATATTCTACTGAGTAGAATACGATTGTCCGTACCCTCAAGGCTCGATATGTCAAGTATGTAGAGACAGTATTAGATGGATAAAGAAAATATAATATATAACTGTTTGGCATTTCGTAACGTATTGGTAAATGGTAAATGATTTAAGATCATTAAACTAATATTGCCAATCAAATCAGAACTACATTCACAGAAATTGGACTAGAATTACAAAATTGATAGGATTCTGTCCCAAACAATCACTAATTATATTTTCGTAGCGAACTAGAGACAATCTTGGTTACCTAATTCGTTATTTCCCTCAGCTTTCATATATAGTTTAGTTTTCCCACAATGCTTATTACATTTCGGTCCGTTTTGCCTTATTGCAATTCTTTCACCATCACAGTTAACTATTCTCGAAATCCGCTATAGACTTTATACTTTGTTGAAGTTTGCCTCCAAAACCCATGTCATTGTCCTGAAAATTTAATATGATGGTCTCAAAGTGTTGTGGAACACATATCTAACTTGAAAGGGTAACCGTGCTAGTTTTTCATTTAGAGATTGGTATCATGATAATATCATATTGGAATATATAGAAATCCTCAAAAGTTGGTGTTCATATAATAAAACCCATGTCACTTTCACAGAATGTAGTAAATGTATAATGCTACACATTAAAGGTTTAAAATGTATAGCTCAACGTCCTTGTTTTGGAAAGAATGGAAAAATACCACATTTTTCTGTTCATTCCCTAAATTATTCAAACAAATGAAAATGGTTCTATTTTACCTATTTGGGTCCGACATAACTAGAATTATGCTCAAATTGTTTTGGAAAATGCTGCAAAGAACCAATTTAAATGGATAAGAGTGAATATTTAAAACTCACCAGTTGGTGCTACTGCGAACTATAAGGGTTTATTTCATTCCCAATACTCTGATGTATCATGCCCATGGAAGTCTATTTTTATCAACGTCCTAAGAAACACCATGCCTGTTTTCTGTGGAACAAATTTAACGTAATTTGGGGAATGTTTCTGTGAAATCTGTCTTTATGTTACAAGTATACTTTATACAAGCCCTATTTTAGAAATATTACCTGTCAAAGTAATTTCATATATCAATCTGGGGCATCTTCCCCCAGAACAACCAGTAAAATCCTGTCGGTTCAGCTTTAAATGGCTCAACAAGACCTCTGTTTATTTGATTACATATAATAATTGTCTTCTTGTCGCACCTCTACACTTCCTTAGCCTGCTCCTCAACCATATGTCTGTGTGCATGCCTGTTTACCTACTCGTTCAAAACCCCCTCTTCTCTGTCTATGTCTGCCTCTAGACCTGCCTACCCACCCCTACACCACCTACTCCCTCAGACTATGTCTGTCCCTAGACTTGTAGACTTACCCCTACAGCACCTCCTCTCCTCTGTCTATGTCTGTCTCTAGACCTGTCTACCTACCCCTACACCACCTCCCTCTTGTGTCTATGTCTGTCTCTTGACCTGTCTACCCCATCACCACCTTCTCCCCTCTATGTCTGTCTATGTCTGTCTATGTCTGCCTCTAGACCTGTCGACCTAGCTCTATACCACCTCGCCCATCTGTCTATGTCAGTCTCTAGACCTGTCTACCTAGCCCTATACCACCTCCCCCCTCTGTCTATGTCTGTCTCTAGACCTGTCTACCCCTACTCCACCCCCTTCCCTCTATGTCTGTATATCTCTGTCTCTAGACCTGTCGACCTTACCCTAACCAAGTGTCTTGTACCCAGCGGGGAACCACTAGCGCAGTGAGAACCAGCTCGGGAACCAGCCTCAGTGCGCCCACCTGACTGACCACGAGAAGAGGGGGTTGAGGAGGGGCGGGTAAAGGAAGGGGTCGTACCAGGGGGAGGGCAACAGATGTACCAACTTCTCAAGGTTAAACTGGCTTGTGCTCGTGGGACCGAAAATAAAGTCTGTTTCTCTTCTCCACTTCTTAAGTGCTTTGCTCGCTTCATGGACTGTTTGTACAGATTGTGTGAGGCGCCTCTCACTGCCTGATTTATCATAATCCGAGCAGCTCGCCCGTCCCCCAGGCCAGCAGGAGGAGGGGTGTGTGGGAGGAGTGTACACTCATTAAGTGTGTGTGGGAGGAGCGTACAGCACATTAAGTGTTTTGGGAGGGGGCGTACAGCACATTAAGTGTGTGTGGGAGGGGCGTACGCCACATCAAGTGTGTGTGGGAGGGGCGTACAGCACATAAAGTGTTGTCAGAGGGGGAGTACACCAGATTAAGTGTGTGTGGGAGGGGAGAATGCCACATTAAGTATGTGTGGGAGGGGGTGTACACCACCTTAAATGTGTGTGTGGCAGGGGGTGTACACAAGATTAAGTTTGTGTGGTTTTTTTTTATAAGATCTTATTTTGCATTCGATCATTACAACCGTTCTTCCAAGCAATACATCTCTTAATACATCTACATAGGTGATGAACAGACATGCTAGTGACCGAGTCTGCTGCCCTTTCTACAAGAGTGATTCATATTTGTAAAGGAGGTGATTGCGGTCATATCCAGCCTGGTCATATCCAGTCATGGTTCCTTGTCAGAGGTGAAGAACAGAGATGAGCAATAATTCTTAGTCATATTATTATAACTTATGGCCGAATACTCTTCGGTTCCATACCGTTACAAGGGTGCTTGGTTCGTTATCGAGGGTATCACATGATGATATTTAGAGCAATCAGATCACAGCTCAGATCATGACGAGCGTGAGGAAAATATACAAGTTGGAGTTACTTGCTGGACGTGGCTTCCCCTCTCAGCCAGACGTTTTTATCTATGTTTTAAATTATATGATAATTTACGAAAACAAGTTCCTGGTGAAGGAACCAGCCTCCCTTTATCATTATTATATACCAGGGACCTGTTTCAGTAGTTTCGTGACATTAGGCCTAGACAGACATCAACAGCGGCACCAACAGTGCAAGCAACAGCGAAAAAAGTCTAGTAAATATCAGTGGGTCGGAGGGACCAATCTTCTTCATATTTGGAACGATTATATGTTTTATGTATCTCCTACTTGTGTTAAAGTTTCATTGCTTAATTACTGCGGGAAGTGAGTGAAATTCCGTGTGTCATAGATTGCAGTCTTGTGATCTGTCCGTATGGTGTCACAGACGCCATTTAGACATGTCATGAAACTACCGAAACAGGTCCCTGAGGTTGAACTTTTATGAAATACTGCCCGCTGCTAGAGGTGTAATATGAGTACTAATCGGGCCCTCTGCCAGGCTGTACATAAAATGGCAGTATCTATTCTCAATTTTCAGGTAAGTAATAATAAGGAAACATAATGTAGTTATGGTAAAAAAATGTTGCATCTTATAGCAAACGTGCCTCGTCCTCATAGAGCTTTCACATAATGTAGTTATGGGATAAAGGAGTGCAAACGACCATTACTAGTAAATATTACGTTCTCTCAGAGTATTCATAGGTACTCTCATTGAACTCCTGGCCCTGCTCCCTGGCCTCCGGACGCGCCCCCTGTGAGGTGTCAAATAAAACGGGGGATGGTCAGTCTCATGTGTGCTGCTACCTGCCCATGGAGCCTGTTCAGGTCAAGAAGTCATGACCCCAATTTGTCCGCTAGTTATTAGCCTGTTAACACCTTCTCACCCCATCCGGTCAGCAGACGGCGACTGCGCATGTGCAGCAGGAAGTCGATAGGCTAGTGGTGGGTCTAGTCAAAGGTAAACAGGTCAACAAGGTATGCTTTGACTGCGTTCTTAACCTCTCCCATTGGACGGCCAGGTAATACATCTTACTGTGAGTGGTCCCAAAGGTCCGAGGGTTTGTTGTGTCTTGGCAAAAATGTTGTTTGATCAAATGAATGAGACAGACACCTCGAATATTTCCGACACAAAACATCACGGAATACCTTCCACTTCGTCGCACTAACTATGTGTCCCTTTGATAAACACTTCAAACAAACGAACGTTCCTTTGGTTTCTCAACGAAACATCGCTTGTCAATTTTTTGTTTGTGTTGTGTCTGAATTCTTATTATTAGGAGCAAATAGTATGTTCATTATAGATGAATGAGCATGCATTTATAAATGAACAACAATTTAAAGGTTTGAGTTAGATTGAGCCTATGGATAGTTTTTTGTAACCCACTTGCACCCAGTCAACTTGCCATTTCTGCAACTGCCTATCTAGGATCCAAACACATCAAGCACTAGTGGGCCTTGAGGTATTCTGGTCTTGAGTGATTGGTCATGGTCAGCTGGGCACACCTCTAAGAGACTGACACTGGCTCCCTGCTCTGTTCTCAATATCATAGTGAATAACACATAGATAGTGAAGGGATAGTTTGTATATGCAGTACCCTGAAAGTCTATAAGGACCCCTCTATCCCCAAGGTGGGAGGGGGGGTGCGATCACCTTCCAAGTATGTACTGCGCACCGACCATATTATCAAACGCGGCTGCACTGGCGCCAGTGACACACCTGGGGCCTTGCAGTCAACATCTAACCTACCCATTTGATCAGTGCCCATTGATTGGCCTCAGTTCCTATGTCGTAACTACCTCTCCCACTGCCTGCCTACTGCCACTGCACGCCTCTCATACCTCTTTTAAGATGGATTTCAGGCAATTCCCACTGGAGACCTTGGAGTTCTTTACGTTTTTCCCACTGAAAATGGCCTGCTTTTCAAACTGGGATGGTCAGTTACTTTGTGGGAACGATCTTTCTCCTGCTATTAGCATTTTTATGATGTAAACATTGACCCATCTGATTTGTTGTTGTTTTGACAGTTCAAGTTTAACCCTCCAATAGGATTATGACATATCATAATCTTAATGATTTGTGTCATTGGTTAGATTAATTCAATAATGGGGAATACGATCCTGACCTTTATTTTGACCTATAATTGATAAGCAAGCTTTATTTTGCTTCGTCAGATAATGCAGTTCTTGGCATAGTTTCACGTTTCAAGCGCTAATATGACCCAGAAACGGCCGCGGTCCTCGCCCCCCCCCCTGGTCTAACCCTGCCTCTAACCTCTAGGTAATGTATATAGCGCGCCCGAGCACGCTCTAAAAAGGGGCCATACATCCATGAGTCCTGTCTCCATATTTTGATAAGGAATGCGTGTATGATTTCGTGACGTCTTTTGAAGGGAGTTATAATTTCATTACAGAAAACATGTTTTGCGGAGACTTTCAGAACAGAACATAGATTGCTGACACATACATGTATTCAATGCAAGTGTTCAGCTAGCAGAGATTCTGCATAAGGCAGTACGGTATTCCGCATACTGCCGACCCCTGCCGACCATTGCTGACAATTGATAACCATTGCCATACACTGCAAACAGTTACTTACAACTGATCACAATCGCCGATCATTGCCGACCACTGCAAACTGTTGTCGATCACTGTCAACTACTGATAACCGTTGATGATCACTGCTGACAGTGCCGATCAAAATGGACCACTGTTGACCATCACTGCATATTGCCAACCATATCAAACATAGCAGACCACTGCTGACCACTGCCTCTATCACTGACCATTACCGACAACTGCCGACCATTACCAACCACTGCTGACTTTACTGCAGCAAAAGACCATAAGTGGTAGTTCGCCCAAATGACTTTTACAATGCTGCCTCACTTGAGATGCTTTATATGTATGATAGTATTGTCTGTGATGGAGTCGAGTGGAAGATCACGGCATCGTAGATGTGAACTATTTTTGTCTTAATAAAAGCCTTTAAAAAAGGAGAAAAATTGCCGACTATCATCGACTGTGGCCGACTATTACCTACTACTGCCCACTATAACCGACCCCTGCCGACTATTGCCAACCTTTATCGACTGCTGCCGATCGTTACCAACCATTGTCGGACATTATTGATAGCAAAGTCATGTAGTACCAAAACTTATAGTATCCACTCTCGCCGAGTGAGTCCCTCAGTATAAGTAGCAAATCTTAGCTCTTTCCCATAGTCAATAAGTAAAAAGAACACTATGTATGAGCACTGAATTCTCCCGGCCTACAACCACTCCATATAGATCTAGACAATTGGGTGGCTCATCCACCTGATAGCCAGAGTGCGAGGAAATGAAATGAGGAACGAGAACACACCCCGTTGTCTCAGGTTCTCATATATGTACGACCGCTAGGTGGCAGGTCGACCATGTAACAGGAGGTAGAGTGTTGTAACGGGTATCTCATCATCAACGACGACGACCTCTGTGTATACGAGGAGTCGTATCACACCCGGCGTGCATAAGTCCAGAGTACTGCACGCACTGTGGGGACACCTACTGACGGATTCAGTCTATATGTGTTTTGTTTCATGAATGTTTAGTATCGTGGACTCGCTTATGTTTTGTGGGTCTTTTCGGTAGCAAATTATATTCAGTTTCAATACAGTAATCGGTTCTCATAAATACGATAAACCGTTCATATCAATGCCTTTTGCTTAAGTGTACATTAAGTGTGTGGTCTTTTCATTTGCTTCCGTTTATTTGTTAGGTTTTTTTTCTAGCTTTTGAAACATAAGAAAGTATTTGCCGATATAGTACTTTCAGTCTAGTACGGACGTGACCACCCAAACTGAAAAACTGTTTATCCTATTTTTGATTAACAGTTGAAATATATTTTAGAACTATTAATAGACAGCTCTAGTCTCTCAGTTTGTAGATCGGGTGCTACAAGAAGGTGAGCAGACAATACAAAATAGACGAAAAGGTACAAGGTATATTGAAATTCAGAACAAATGGGCTGTACTGACGGATGGACTTAACCGGGCAGTTACATTTCCATCTCTGGGATCTTAAAAAATCTAAATTTGTGGCATTGATATAGGTACTTGCAGCTGACGTTTCTGTTATAACTGTCTGCCTTAGTTCTTCTATGAATACGGCTGCATCAAGATTATTCGTATAAAAAGTCTTTGTCTGTATTGACACGATAGGTGTATTTGTTCGCGCTAAATGCGTAATTTCTAACAAATACTCAGGATAAGATAAGAGGAATCATGCCCTAGTGTACAGTACTGGGGCAAAATTCCCCGGATCAGAACCTTAGGAAGAAATCCCCTAGAACACTTGAGGTCGAGTTACAAGGTCCAGAATAGATTGATTTATTCACATGTAGATGATTGGTTTATACATACAAATAGGTGGCGGCTCAGCCAGTAACCCTGGCCATACTGCGCAGTCACTGGCTCACTAACTGACCAATCAGAATACAGCAGTAATTTACCAATGAATGCCTTTGACCATGTTCGTTTCCAGTGAGCGCACCGACCACCAGGCCACTCCGTGGGCGCATTTAGAATTAATGTGAATTCATGGTATTTGTGAAATTTTCTATATATTTATTTTTATATCTAAAAAAATATTAACCTAAAACAAGACAAGGTCGGCACTTCACGCCATGTTTAGGTTTATCTACTAGAGCATTGGTTGTAAACCTGGGATTATCGACATATAGATCCATGAATCATTATCATCGAAACTCTAGACAGGATTCGTACATAGTTAGCCCAATAAAATTCCAGGCTTTTTCCAGGCTATTCCAGGCTCTATTTATTTTTTCCAGGCTCATAGCAATGTGAATCAATACCATCTTGCTAGTGAATGAAATGTTGTTTTCTGAAGGGTGCGTATCATATCTGGTAGCAGTTTTTAAAATCATGTCTGATCCATCACCAAATTTAGGTAGAATTTCCATCTTCCTTACTACCTGTGGAATTTCAGTATTTTTCAATTTTTTTGCCACTTTTAGATATGAAGATAAATAATCAAACTCATGCTATATTATCAGCAAATTGCTATACATGGCCAAATAAAGGATTTATGGAACTATTCAATCCAACTCACTGAAATTTCATAGGCAGTCAGGTACCGTAGTTAAGGACAACTTATAATGACCAGAATTTCATAGACTACAAAAAAATTGGCTCTTTCAGGTTTTTCCAGTCTCTCTGTGAAAATTCCAGGCTTTTACAGACCTGGAAAACCCCAAAGTATAATTCCAGGCTTTTCCAGGCTCTGTACGAACCCTGTCTAGAGTTTCTATGGCTAAATACATAAACATAATGATGTTATGATTCGAAATATCATGTACACAAACGTTGTGAAAAAATTATGCCTATTCCTATGAATCGATATGAGTCATTTGCAAAAACAAAACATGAATAAACACATGTACAACCTAGAATGACAAAAGAGAGCTAGGCTCATTCTGAGAAACAAATACACGCCTCATTTCATGCTTTCTGTGCCACAAGACTTTGTGTTTGTTTTAGGAACAATGATAAATATGGATATATAAGCTGTAACAAAATTCAGATTTTATTTAGTGATTTAGATTGAATAGAGTTACAAATAGCAATACCACAGATGGCGAGAGACGTTTGATCGACATTTCATTTTTATCATGCAAGGGAAACAAGATTTTGCTGTCTTTCGTTTTTAAGTAGCGTAGCTCTATATCTAATTGAGTCTCAATGATTGAAATTCATATCAATATTTCTATTAGGAAGCGATGTATGATAATGAAAATAAATTCTCTGGAGCACGAAAAAATAACGAAATAAAAAAAAGCTGGCAATTCATAATGAACAAAGTTATATCAAAATATATGTCATCATATTTGAATAATAGATATATATCAATCAGGTTGTCATTTACATACTAGGTGGCGTTGAGGACGGAAAAATTGCGAATTACTGTAATACGGCGAGGGACGACGTCACGGCGCCGGACGTCGTCTGTCATCAATGACGTCACCAACGACGCTCAATGACGCTCGGCGCGCCACACGGCGGCCGGCGCGGAGTGACTCAATGCGGCTATAAATAGCAGACAGTGAGCTATAAGGAGCAGGCGGCGATCCCCAAAGCGGCCCCGCGCTGGTCGGCGTCTAAATTAAAGACCACCCGGTAGAGGAAGGTGACTCGCAAATGGCGCACGCATTTCTTAGCTCCTCTTTTTTCCCTTTTCTTTGTGGCCTAGTGTAATCATTTTTTGGATTTTTTTTCTCTTAACCCTGTCAGGTAGGGACGTCATATACGCTTGTGTGAATCACGAGTAGAAGAGAGGTTGGATCGTGTGGAGTATCTCCCTGACACACGGACACCTGACGCGTGAAGGCTACCTTTGTAAGTCATTTCAAAAGTACACTTCGCTTTTTCTGGGAACCCTTTCTGAATGTCAGCCTTGTGTCAATCGACCGACAGCAAAGTGCAACACCGCGTTTTGCAAGTGGTGCTATTAACTGACATCTCCGGTGATTCAAACCGCATGACACACTCAACCACGATCTACCTTCATATCTATTTCACGGTTGTATTACAGAGGTTCACGATCGTTACAAAAAAACAACAAAGAAAGAATACACTTGTCGAAAGGCCTTACTCATTTGTTAAAATATTACTGTATCCCTCTATCTATCATTCTGTCTATTGTTCAACACTCGGAATAAACTATTTTTAGTGATGCAACAAGTGTTTCATAATGTTCTTTTTTAGATGGAAAAAATAAATGATTTTCTTGGATTTCAATCTACACAGCCTAAAGTTAAGCCAACCAATAGGGGTGTCTTAACTGTTTTTAAAACCTAAACAACGAAGAAAATGTTATGACCCATATCTTATACAATGTACTCATATAACTTTTCAGGTTTATACCGATTATCGCCGGCTGAAACACATGTAATTGAATAGGTTTTTATTCATACTTGTTCTTGTTGTTTTGCTCATTCTTAAAGTTGGTGTTTGGTGACTTTATATTGGAATCCCCCCGGAATGACGTCATACTCATCTCCAGCTGCATTTAACCTCTATCCTCCTCATTTGTTGCGAACAAGTAGAGAAAATACTAAGAAATGAGCAAAAGAATATGAATGCTTTCTTTACAAATGATAATCAATATTCCATGAGTTAAAGTTATGTTACTCTGACTGATTATCACTCTTTGGATTATCATTGTATTGATATTGTAAAGACAGGGGCCCAGCTTATGCAATGGTAGACCTTTAAGATGAAAGGAGTCAAAACTGAACCCAAGAGTATGTGGTAAAACTATGAGTTAAGAACTTAATTGGTTTTTTTTTTGACAGGATGGGGTTTCTTTTATATACACTTCAGGGGGTCGATAAGACAAGCTTGGCATCTGTGAGCTCCACACTCTCATTGGCTGTTGTGACATCGGCCAATAGGAGAGGACCAAATACTTCCGGTCTGTCACACAGGGCCTATGACACTTACAACTCAGAGTGTCATTGTTCGAGAGGTGGAATGGAGTGATAATGGGAGTAAAAGCATGGCAGCCGAACTGTAAATATCAGGGAGGAGAAGACTATCCATGATGGCAGCTGTTCCAATTCAAATAATTTACTCACTAGTAAACAAGGATAAGTTTGATGATTGCTTCCTTCTCATAGAAACCGGTCTCTGATGATATTGGTTTCCATTATAATAATTCTTTTACATTCATTTTTCGCGATTTTGTTTTCTTTTAACATCTTCACCTTCCACACATTCATGACCATGTTTAATGACGCTCCCGTCAAAACACCCGAGCTCATTGTGATACGTATTCATTGTTCTTACAAATTGGTAGTCCTCGGTAACTTAACTGCTAACATGCATTCTTCCGTCTCTTTCTCACACTGTACATGGACGATATACAATACAAGAATCACGAGGGCGGCATGGACGTGAACTAAGCAGGTGATATCATCATCTATAGTAGAACTCAAAATGGTGTGATTGTTTTCACAGTCATTCACAAATGTAATCATCTAATTTCGAGATATAAACAGTGTTCATTATAAAAAAATGTTTAAAGAAGGCACTCCAATTCTAATTATCAAGTTTTTATACGATACACGATTGCCCCAGAGTCGCTGGTCTATTGCAAATCTCTCTCATTGTCCGTAGTTCTCATTATGTTGATATGTTGATATTCGATACGTCTATCATTAATACACTGATGTTGTGGATATTCATACTAGTCAAATTACAGTCATGATTTCCAAATGTGACAGTAACACAGACCCCAGATACATCATCGATGGCTGACTTAATAAATCAATTAGCAATTATTTAAAGATTGATGAGGAATTTTCAGGTCATGAAATGAGGAGTAGTTTGATGCACAACCCCATGCAATAAGAGTAATGTAATCACGTAATCTATATTAAATATCAGTCAATGGATTAATAACCAATACAATGATAATATGCAATCCTAGGTCATCATCATCTCTTTATGAAGTGAAATACTAAGAAATATTAATGGATGATCTCATATTTGAACTGTGTGACACTTATGAATTGCGAGGGATAGTCACATAGGAGCTACCTATAACATGTATAACACAGTATGCGGGAAAAACTAAAAATAAAGAGAGCTAAATTCAATTTTTTTTAAAGTCATTCATTCATTCACATTCTTTTATCCATCCCATATACTTGGGAGTTGTAGGTAATCAGGTGTAGCAGGAAACTAAGCTGTTCCACCCTTTTTACCCTATAACTCCAGGACATATCTTATTTAATTATCCACCTAATACAGAGTCTATACTAAACATATCGAGCCTACTTATAGCTACCGAGTAATATTCTTAAAAAGGTCCCCTGTGTGTAAAGTAGTGCGGTAGATGAACAGCAACTATTTTATCTTTCCTTTGATAACTTATTTTTGGAATGATTGATACAACATTAGCATGATTCTGATCAGTATGGTTGTGTTCTCCATGTAGTTGCTCTCAACTACACAGAGAGTAGGACATCACACATCAGAATCATGTAATATTGTATATTTATCATTCATTCAATTTCCACTTCGTATGGCCTTTAAGCACAATGAAATCTAAATTTGCATTGTTTATGTGTATTGACTTTATCTAGGATCTTAGTAAAAGTTTAAATTGTTAGAGGAAGACATTAAATACATGGACCAGGTTAGTGCAAAGACTGAAATAGGTTCCTCATTAACTGAGTATTATACGATGATCGAGGTGCTATTATGAGAATCATTAGAGATCAGATGACTTTGAGTCTGCCTGCTTGAATTGATTCTATTGAGCGATAATTATATATATTCTCGCCAGGCTATTCTTAATTTGCAGTCCCTACAAACTATATTTATGAATGCTAGAATTATGTTGAGCAGCTCCATTTATAGTCAAGTGAACATTTCCAGGTCCTTGCCAATATACGTATCTAACGCGTAAAATTATCTTCTGTAAATGATCTTAGGTTTGTTTATTTTATTTTACAGGTCCTTTCCAGACGTTTTCAGGTTTCAGCTTTGCTCACTGCTTTTACCCCAAAACGGTGGTGATCGAATCCATGTGATGAATTCAGGTAGAAATCTCACCTCTACACATTTACTGCGGTGAGAGTTCTTTATTTCCCACACCACATTGACATGGTATGAGATGGACTGGTCTTTGATATAGCTGTGAGTTTATCGCTGCTGGGAATCAAGGAGAAAGATGGTTGTACACCATACCATATAGATATGGTATAAGAAGGATTGTCCTTTGATATAGAGGTAAATCCACCACCACTGGGGTGACGCAGAAAAGTGGCTGCAGTGGGTCTCGAATTCGAAGATTGAATTCATCTATCCTATAACGTCCTCGAACTGCCCTTACAGCAATCATGGTGCATATAAAAAATAGTTTTTAACAATTAGAAAAAATAATTTTTAACAATTCTCCTCTTAAATTAGGAGTGGATGATGCTTTGCATGATTTGTACCAGCCTCAGTTCATTTCCTTTTCTTAAAATGAAGATAAGGCTGGTGTTAACACCACTACTTATCTACAGAGTTTGAATGTCCGTCAGTAGAGCAATAGGTTCAAATTAAACTGTGAATTGGCAAGTACATAAATTACAGCATATATAGTCAGTAGAATGTGCACCAACGCATTTTATAATATTCCTTGTTTATAATCGATCCCAACCTTCCATCAAGTTTGTAACAGTTGGGAAAACGATTTATGTCTCTCCTATTTCCATCAAGACAGTTTCAAAACAGATTCTCCTACTCAATATTTCTTTGTTTGTAGGGTAATTAGCCCCGAGAGAAACCTCAAACAATTATGTAAACACGTAACGCTGTCAAATAATACTTGTTGTATGAGGACGTGATTAGATAACAATAAAGATTATCAGAACAAATTGTACTGGTAGGATGTAAAGAATAGCATCAAATCATATATTGATATAAGACCCTACGAAATGACCGATAATGTGGGTATTGACGTGAATAATATATTTTCGGATCATAGCAGATAGACATAAAAGGTAGCAACATAAAGGAAGTAGTGGGAGTAAACCATTGGATGTTTGTTGGTAAAATTCAGCCACCTCTGGTGAAGTAGCGCGTTTGTGGGACGGTGATGGAAGCACGGAGAGAATCAATAATTACCACATGGTTAATTAGATTGGCGCAATGGTAATTAGGAGGCCGTGTGACAATAGGCCACATCACTCTCCACTTGTTACTCGTAGCTAAATATAAGTCCGCATAACTTGGGGGACCCCATGTTTATACAGCACGATGCTATTAAAGTGACCGATTTAGTATCGGTGGAGCTATATTTAGTGCGAGTTTTAAGGGGAATGGACGAGAGTATACCGGACGTGTAGAGTCAGCAATATCAGTGGCAATATTAACTGGTTTTGTCTTGCATATAGCTGCGTTTTATTTCCTCACAATCTTATTTCCCAAAGGTGCAAGCCTTAGCACTTCCGGAGAATGGCACAAAATGATGAGACCAGAATAGAAATGTCCAGAAATCGTGGAAAATTAAGAACACTGATAAGGAACCGTCATTGTATTCCCGAATGAATTTAAACCGATCCTTATTGTGGGAGAATTCTAGGGGGAGAGTTTGTTAAATCGGGAAATGAATCCATTAGGTTTGCATTGTTTTCTTTTTAAATAAATAACTATTCGACCAATGGTTCTATCAGAAGTGGAAGAATCGTGGCCTGGGAGTTATCAACTGCAGTAGAATTCATAAGACGAGGTAGAATACACCTTTCTCAAGTAGATGTTAAAGATCTTGAAAATAACAGTCAGTATTGAATCATGTGGGTGAAGTGTCTTTAGGGTCCTATTGTCCTGAGTCTGACAACACAAAATCCAACAATGGAAGCAGATCTTAGATATGCATCCCACTCTCTAAACACAGGCAGGTTTCACTGAGTGTAACGCCAAGCGGATTTCTTGATTCTGATCTTAATAATTATCCATTAGGTTGCTTTGGTGATCAAGGTTTCATCCAATTTGGACTCATCAGGCATCTCAAATTTTGGCTAGTGTCAAGGTCATTTTTGTTGGCTCCATGAAATTTGTTTCTTGGCCCAGTACAATTCAATTTTTTGAAAAGACAGAGATTCTGCAAACAATCTGAAGACAGTGATTTAGTGTCTACAGTTTGAAACCCTACTCTGTATAAACAATAGAGGTTAACCCTATAGGTTATAGGGTTGGTTTGATGTGTAGCAAAGGTTTTTCAAGGTTTCGGTAATCAACGAAGAAAAATTCTAAATGATTCCAGGTACTATGTAAAAGAGACCATTGCTCGACACCACGAAAAGTGTCATATACTGTGATTTTGTGAGAGAAGGAATCAGCAGACTTTATGTCTCATGTTTAAGTTATCTGAAGATGTGACTAAGTTTGACAAACGATAACATGGAAGTTGTTACTATCCTGTGTCGGCGTATGGCGTTGCAATAGTAATCTGAATCATTTATCTGCACACTCTCTCATCTAAATGTCAAGATTCAGAAATATATGGAAACTGGCTTACTGTCTGTCCCCTTATGTCAAAAAATGCGGTGAAATTATTGATCCCGATGCCGAAAGTATACATCTGATTGAAAATGTTGCCAAGTATTTCAACTTCCAAATACAATCAGCCGGTTTTCCTATTAACATATTGCTTAGATGGTGAAATTCTACTTAGTCATGTGACGCCATACACCGTATGTCTCAGTGTGACGCAGGGCCTGAGTGTGACGTACAACATGGATAATGGCGGGCAGTAATTGTAGGTGATACGACAATAGATATATATGATAATAGTTATTAGAGAAAACCCTTTCTCATTGCTCACTATGAGGCGTCAGTTGTAGGCCTCTGGTTCCCGCCTGGTTTATTTCAACTCTCGCCGAGGTGTTTGCGTTTGATATCTTTTTTCTTGAATGAACAGGTGGAACAAATTGATTTCCGCGCCTGCGCTGCTGGCGACATGTTTTCTAAAAATCAACTCTCGCCAGCTTTGAATCACAGTCCAAAAGTGACAGAGGGACGTTTTTGCATGGCGAGCAGAGCGACGGCTTTTTGGGTGACTGACCATTAAGATTTTATCCGTTTCAGATCAGCTTTTATCTGTTGTTCATGGTTCGATCAATTGATGACGGCAAAAGTACCATTATTCAAAAAATACAACAGGGCAAATATTACGATCATGCTCTGACAAAAAAAACCCGATGGCAATATATAAATGAAAAGCTGAATGAGGAAATCGTGAATATGAATCTTTATGATGAAAACATATTCATCTTAATATTTGGAAGTAATACAGCGAGGAAACTGACTGGGCATTTGATCTTTGAATTATTACAAACTAACGGAGTGGCAAATACTTGCCCCGACGCCGTTAGGCGGGGGGTAGAGGTTGAATTTTTTAATCTGAGAGTGAGTAACAATTCACAGATTAAACACCCGGTACGTTTTCCCTTCATTATACACCATGACATATTCTAGATTTATAAGAACTTGCCTTTTATTGCTATTAAAAGTGTTATTTGGGTACGCAAAGCCGGTCTCTATTACAGTGTATGGCACGGTAGGCTGTACCTATTATTTACGATACAATGAGCAGAACGTGTTTTTACGATAAAATGAGCAGAGGCCATTGAGTATAGGAACACTGTGTGCTGCTGTATAACAAAAATCGGCTTCTTTGAGAAGATTTCTCCTTAAACCTCGGACTGTGCACCAAAACTATGCGAGCAAGTTTGCGGACTGTGCGAACAAAAACAACTAAATTCGTGGACAATATTAACTTCAACTCCAAAATGCTAACCAGTTCGTTCTGAAAGGATATCCCAATTGTTGCTCAGATCTATAAAACGGGCATCCCTCTCAGTCAATGAACGTCTAAGACTGTTAGTAAATGTCTAAAACTGTATACATGCAGCAGGTGAAAATCTCTGAAACAAAGTTTTAAAATGAAAAGTAACCCAATGATCTTTATCACCCTACTTAGATATTAAGAACGGGGTACCACAGGGAAGTATTCTTTGGCCGTTATTATTTAACTGCTATTTAAATGATATTTGTCAACCCCCCCCCCCCCCCCTACACTGTTCTCATTTAGCGTATGCAGATAATTTGGTTATCTTTACTTCAGACCGAGAACAAAAAGCTTTGTTAACTAGACTAGACTCTGACCTAAAGCATATATCAAAATGGTGTACAGAAAATTTCATGGAAATCAATGTAAAAAAGCAAAAGTCTGTACGTTCGGTCCGAGGAATAGGCTAAACCGACTTACTGAGGAAAAGGATAATTTCTCACTCAACATAGACGGTTGTGACCTGCCTTACTGTAGTAACTATACTTATTTAGGAATATCTATCAATGAAACATTAAGTTCGGAAAGATGCATAAATGAAACACTGAAGAAAATTAGTTATAGAATGTTCAAACTAGCAAGAATTAGACGTCTCATAGATACTAAAACTAGTATAAAGATTTATAACAGCTTAATATCACCCTTATTTGATTACCCTGGATATTATGTAGGAGGTGCAAAGAAAGGATTGTTATGTAAATTACAGGTGGCCCAGAATAGGGGTTTAAGAATCTGTACACGTACACTCGTAGGTGAATTATCTACTATAGACCTACTCAAAACCTGTGGAATTCAAACTCTAGAATGTCGTAGAAAATATCTCAAATTGTTGTATATGAGGAAATATTCTGAAAATGTGCAAATGGTAGATGACCTAAGAACACGTGCCCAAAACAAACGGATCATAAAATTAAAAAGACCAAGAACATCATTTTTTAAACGTAGCCCAATCTATGCTGGGATGAGTGGTTGGAATAACCTCCCTCTTGAAATACAGAAGGGCAGCTTATATAGCTATAAAAGATATATAAAAGACTTTATGATAAGTTTGTGTAGTCGCAACCATGTTAGGTTTGACTAAATCTAACCCAGTTTAGCACTATGCATGTATTCTTCAACATGAAATCATCATCATCATCTACTCATATCACCTTTGAATATGTATTCCTATAGTAGAAAGAAGCTAGTTACCAATGGCAATTGTTGACGTTGGAATCATTGGTCAGAATAAAGTTCTGCAATGCAGAGACCAGTGTACATGTACCCTTTTACAGTACAATAAAAAAAAAATCGTCAATGAACGAGGTGTCCGATTGGCTGAGAATGTGTTATGTGGTCAGCCTTAAAATAGTATGAAAGGTTCAGCCTTGTTATGAAAATTAAGGATGACATCCCAAGCAGCGGCATGAAGGTTGCATATGATCCATAGCCACTGGAAATATGCAATGAGTTTTGGTTGTGGAGTAATCTCATGAGTTAAGCCAAGTGAGATTGAATAGTTTCTAAAAGAATTCCGATGTACCAGCGATCTGAACCTTGATAAACTCTATAGATTAAATCAATATATAAAGTATTTTCGATCAAATGTTATTCAATTTGCCTTGTATTATCCGTTCATCTACACTCAACCTATCGTGGAGCTGTAAGAAACCCAAGAGAGAAACTCTCACAAAATCCCCTAGCCTCCCCTCACCGCCCGCCTCCCCGAGAGAGAGTTCTACTTCCCGGCACACACATGTCAAACAGGGCGTCTCAATCTGACACAAATCACACCGGACGTGACGTCACACTCCCACAAAAACACACACCGCACAACACCCGTTGCAATTCCAACATCGGAAGGTGTTCAACCGCGTCCGAGGCAACGAGATATGTATGCGTGTATGTATGTGTGTGGGTGGGAGGGCGTGTCTGTGTGTAGCCTGCCTCGTGATGGGGCCCAGGATCGGCTGGGTGTGAGAGGGGGTGAGAGAATACTGGAAGTGGCCGGCAGAGGGCGGGGCGGATTATCGTTATATCCCGGCGTCTGGTGTTAATCTGTGGCCGGATTAAACTGTCACTGAAGGACGTCCGTACCAGGTACAACGTCGCCGCGCTCTCTAGCGGCTTGTGCGGATGGCGGCACAAGGGGGCGCTGATGAGGGCCAACTGCTTCCGGCGCGCAGGTGCGCCGGGTGTGTGAGTGTGTGCGCGTGTGTTGAGGCAGGATTTGACGGCAGAGTTGGGGCGATGATGGGGTGATGATGGGGGCGGGGCTCCAGGTCGATCCTATTCCCCACACCATTAAATCAAAGGCGAACTGTGAATGATATGATTCAGTCTAACAGGAGTGGAGGTTTTTACTGATACGTCGAGTGTTTTGTGGTGGTATTCTAAAGGGTTACAGAACAAGCCGAGAACAATTCTACGACTAAGACTCCTCTTGTAACAGGAATCTATATGTAGATCCAGTATGATCTCTCATGTTTTGAATATTTCAGAATCGTTAATGTGATTAAGGCAATGAAAAGAAGAATGACCTGTATAGATACTCAACGATGCTGGTATTGCAATGGGGCCAGAGGCTATTTAACATATGCGTGTGCTGTACTTTATCCTATCTTCATACAGAACACTTACACTGAATAATGGTGCCTATATTTTTTTTCAATTATTGTGCAAAACTTAAAATAATACTTTAATGAATATATATCATATGAAAATGGCACTAAAAGATGCCTGGGGGCATTCATCGTCCCCTGAGTGAGAGTGCCTCCAGGCATCACTTGGACTGATAGGATTAATCTCAGTAAAATAAAGAAGTAATAGGTTTAGTGATTACTCAGTTGTATCAAACAGGAACAGGATATTTGCTGAGGGACCGAACCTCTACCGGGCAGTCTGAAACTCATAACACCGACAGCTTTGGTAAAAAGAAAAAGTCGTCTGGATTCAACACGACTAATGGCTCCAATGAGATGCAGATGTGAAACAAACGAAACGGGATAGGCCTTGAACGCGCGGGAAGAACCTGGTTTAATATGACAACATTCTTTGTTGTCCAAATAGCATTTTTCTTAGGGATATAAGACCAAGAAAAAAGGAAATATTCTTATGTGGAATTCATTGGCTCAGAGAGATTGAGAAAACAAGTAAGACACATCGGTATTGGCCATGAAAATGGGCTTGGATGTATATAGAGGTCTAAACAACTGTTTAATAAACTGAAACTGAAAACAAGAATGTCCTTGGCAAATAGGAAAAACTATAGTGGAGGAATGTGATTGGGTTCTTCCCTAAGTTTACAATGAGACTTTCAGTTAGTTCTTCACAGAATATGTTCGTTTGTTTATAACAACTATCAATAACACTTGGTTATAACAAAGCTTGGGGCAGTGGATGATTCCCCAGATGTTTGTCATAACAAGGTGTGCAGTGACAGTCTTACCACACGTTAGAACCCCCTCGAATACTTAATAAAACCATCTTTCTATCTCGAAAAATGTTATATGAGAAGGCAAAACATATTTCTTATATTTGTATTCATATTCACATTATCACCCACAGCGCCACTGTTGTAGGGGGAAACCGCTGTTATCAGTTCTTTTTATAATCCGTCAATAATCATGAGACCCTTCTATGGAAAACTAAAAAGGAATTCTAAAAAAGAATCCATTGATAACTGTCCCCGCAACCTGGTGTTTTGTGTGGCGTCGGGAGCAAGATGGTCACCTCCATTACACAAAAGCTCCCTGCCTATCTCCAACGACCGACCACATGTTCTCTGATTTTTAGGAACCATCCGTTCAAATATACAAATATTGAGAGGGTGGTATGGACGCTGAAAATCCGTTCAAAAGATCGGCGATATTCAAAAACCTGTGACCTGTTTCAAATTACCGACCGATTTTCTTCACCACTTCCTTTTGACCATTGAGCTATTGCTTTCCCGACAAAATCGAACCGTGTTAAATTGATTGCCGGCAATTTTGTCGGGAAGTAGTGCCAAAAAGCGCCAGAAATCGGAACCCACATAAGTCGCTGACGTTTTACTCTTTCTGATTCCACAATTTCTGACAGAAAGAGGCTTTATATAGATATTACTAATGGGAGGTACCTCATGTTACACGTACAGGTATATAAGTGAGATACAGAATGGACTCACAGATTTCAAAACAATGGCCATTATCTTAATCGAAGCCCGCTCATCTCCGGTTAACATGCACTCTTCCATAACTTCACATCAAATCTACGCCTTTTTTTAGCGTTTGATCTACTCACATTGGAGCGTGAGATACGCTGCTTAAAGGTTAGAGTTGTTACATAGACTCTGAGCTTGCTGCAAAACCCTAACCCGTTATCATATGTGTACCAATTCAGGTACATTGGTAGGGTGCAAAGGCCCAGTGTCTTAAGTCTTAAAGGTGTGCCCTGTTGACCAAGATTGAAATACCTTATTGACCCACTGGTGATTGATATATTTGAACCCTACAAAGGCAGTTGTGGGATTGGCAGTTGCGTTGATGCGAGTGGTTTAAAGAAAATGACCCACAGGCTGAATAGAAACCCAAACCTTTTGATTATTTCTTATTAAATGATTTCACACGCATTCATCAATGATGGACATCGCATTTGTTCCTATAGTTCTTCAGGTCTTCAAGGGTTAGAATTCTCACTACCCACAAGCAGTGAGAACACACTGACACCTGGTGGGTAAAGTGCCAAATACAGGGTGAGGTTCTATTCACTTTGACGTTTTTCTTTCTCACGGGCTAACATGTAATAAGAATTCTCGCTACTTCACCATACAGAATGCAGCATCTGAGACAAACAGGTGAATGATATTCTAAAACGGCAAAGCACACACACCACCCCCCAAACAATTTACACGTTAAATAGTCCACCCCATGTAGATTGAGGCAGGAACTAAGCCAGTGTGCTTGCGGTTTCATCTCTAATTTAGACTGTATGCTTGATTGTCCACTTTAATTACTAATGAGATCAGGGCGATAGTTCTGATTAACAGTGCCGTAAATCAATCAGTGCACCCCTAACTACCAGAGCCTGGTCTGAAATCTGTATGGCTGTACCGAACTTAAAATCTGGTTGGCACTTGGCCGTTTAAAGTATTAGGCCCGATTCCCACTGAGAGATTTCGAGGCTCCAGGGATCTGTATTCAGCAACTAAAGCCCCAATTCTCTAGGAATATGGAGCAAGGAGCGTGATTGCAGAGTTTCTGTATAGAATACAAACACTGAGGACGAGACTGATCTATGCAGTCCTGACCTGTTATATGTATACAAGAGAAAACATGGTTACTGAGTCCATAGGAATGGTTGGTCGAGGTCTTTTGTATTACATAGAATACATCCCGACGTCGGAGGTAGAGAGGCATATTTATGTTACACAGGGGCGTGAACGTCATCCCTACGGCTCATTCTCTATATTTTTTTTATATTATTATTTACCTAAAAACTCCATTAAATCAGCGGTTTTTATCTCGTTCACTACGTCTCGGCGAGCCCAAACATTACTCATGCTACACCCATAGCAACAGGTAGTATTTCATAAACGTTCGGCCATAGGTATATAATGTTATATCTGTTATATCCTGTCTCCCGTTGTGCTTATACTTGTGATGTGGGTTTCAAATTTCTCTGAAGTCTAAATCGGACAGATTGACTTGCCTACTTCCGACATTCATCCATCCATGCCCTTCGTTATAACATTGTCTTCCTGATCTCAGTAAATTCCATGGCAAACTTTCACAGAATATAGGAGATGATATTCAAATATAAAAAAACGTTAAGTCACCGTATTTGTTTTTGTAGGAATTGAACATGAGTATATGTTTCTGTTCATCTCCTATATGAATCTACCAAATGTTTATTTTACCTGTTGGGTGAGAACAACCTGGACCAACTTTTAAATTTCTTTAATTTGGTGTTTGAATCCGTTAAAACGAAACAGGTCGGACTGATAAATATCTATATGTAGACATCACCAGGTGACTTGTAGGATATGCCTTTAAGAAGACCATTGTCATTCCCTGAAAATACCCCCAGGTATAGGAATAAATGTCTTGTAGTCTGTTTTTGTGGCATGTATGACGATATGTTTGTTTGTGTGCCGCCGACACACAATCCAATTCCTTTATCTGAACTTTACGGTGTGGGAAACTATTTTCCCAGACTTTGAGTTTTTGTTTTGTTACATCACGGCTTTTAAATAGAAATTGTACTTTTTGAAAAGCAGATCTTGATCAGTGTTTACATCTTTAAATAGAATGAACTTTAGCCGCCTCCCTGTCTGATCCACCCAATTTAAAGAACTTCACAAATCATTTAACGTGAATTGAAGACGTTCTCATTTGTTTTGTGGTAGTGAAAAAAACTTGTTTGAAATAACCTTATCCGCCGAAAACATTGACCAAGATTAAAAACACAGCGGAAAGTGAAGAAGGTGTTTGCGGGATGTTTTCTCTGTTACAAGACATATAGAAATATCACCTGAAGACACATTAGGACGATAAAGGACTTGAATGAATATTAAACGTCAGCATTAATATGTACATCATGTCGATAAACAATAATCATCTGAGAGAAGGATGGAGTCTCAGAGGTAGAAAGAAGGCAACGACATTTCTTTAGTTTAGAACATTTTAAAGGTGGGGGGAAGTGAGAAAAGCTCATGACCACAAGGTTATTGTATTAATGTTCTGGCTGTAAGAGATGTATACAGCGAGAAAAGAACATGAGGTATGAAATGCATGTCTCAATGAAAATAAAGACTTTGCTCAAATAAAGAATATCAGTGAGAATCAATTTTGTCTTTAGTAACTCGGCCTGTACTGCTAATGATTCGCTTAGCTATGGCCTCATGATGATTACTACCATACACGGGACTTGTTGCATAAATCCAAATTTACTTTCTCCTCGTCTCTACCAAATATAACTACAAGCTGTATGAATAAATGTAGTGTATAGATTAGCAATACATTTAAAGTTAGCGACATTTCTGAATTTATTTTGTCTGCCCATACCTCCAACACATGACACTACATGGATTGTAAGTGGCGTTTTAACATGCTTGAATTGTCAGATAGATTAGATTGTCCCCTCCACTTCATCTTCCTATTAGAAAAAGCCAGTCTGTTACTCGATTTTTGGTCAGAAATATTCACCGCGTTCTTCAAACTCGATGAATATTTACGATCACAATATCTCTGGATATATTCCATTCAGGTACACTAACCATGTCTCCGTAATTTATCACTTATATCGAAGAAATACAACCTACTGCTAGGTGTGTAGTGTTAGTAATGTTCGTGACCTAGGGCCGTAGAGAATGATGGCTGGTATGTAGGTAGTTAAAATTGAGTTTTAACCAAATTCAACTGTCTTTCAAAGTCATACCATGGTTCCGTTGACTCTCTACATCCATCCCACCTCCTTTTGCACCTCCATTAGTGAAGAACATCTACCTTTTCACCTCCATTACTGAAGAACACCTACTCGGGGGGCATCATGGCAGCCCCCATGGATCATAGGCTATATGCCGTATATAGCTTTGGTTCGATTACTATGCAGTCAAGTCTGCCCCATCAGATATATGATGCCAGAGAGAATGGTCTGTCCCATCTGATCACCCCTCTCATAAGCTCTCACACTCTCTAAGTGGTATTCTGTACAAGGTTCTCACTACGCTCTATGTGAGAAGAATTCTTAACAAACTAGGCTTAGAGTCTTGAGAATCCACTGACCTGCCTCCTGTGCTAAAGAAGTACATCAATGCAACCCAAAGATTCCTATAATCTCAATGATGCCACCTAGTGGGAATACAGTGTGCCAGTGGATTCTCAAGGCTCTAAGCCCAGTTCGTTAAGAATTCTTCTCCCATAGAGTGCAGTGAGAATACAATACATAATACTACTTAGAGAGTGTGAGATCTTATGAGAGGGGTGATCTGGTATGGACGTTTCAATGCTACACATCAGGGATGTCCCATCAGATCTAATAGTTTGAAATATACATGCATTGTTAAGTTACAGTGGTAGCTGGGAAGTGAACCAGAACAAACAGGCACTTGAGTGTGCTCAGTGGTGAATACCACATGTTGTCATTACTATCATCTAATAGTTTCCTTTTCTAGTAGCAGATTGTAGTATTCATAACTAAGTGTGATCATTTAATGACAGGATTGACATAGTGAATCCTTTGGTTTCAAAAATAAAAATTTATATTTTTAGGAACCAGGTCAGTAGTGGGGCAGGGGTATGGTAAGGCTGGATACTGGACCCCTGCTCATTTTACCAGGCCTTTATATTTGGCACATTAATAGTGTAGGGCTAAATTCTTTGCAGTAAGCTGTATGTCTATATGGGACCATTCTTACCCCTAGCTGACGTATATGAGCGCGTTTTCCCGCGCTCAATAATTATGATAATCCAGTACGGGTGTTCTTCTATCTTCCTTGTTCTGTGGGTGGTGTGAGTTTGGTTAACTACCGGTGGCCGCTCATACGTATCACTAATTAAACACTGTATGTTAACGACCCCCAACACCTCGCCCACCCAGCCTCTTACCCACACACACACCAACAGACTCATTCCCACGCGTCATGCCATCACCAACTTATTGTTAAATATTAATTGTTTTCCCACCAAACCCAATGAAGAAGTTTAAGTCTAGAGGAAGGGCCGCCACCCGGGGGGCCGGGCGGGGGCCGGGCAGGGTGGCTGACTGGTGACCTTCAGTTCTCCCACTCAGGTGTCTGAGGGCATTCTCCGGGCAATTCTTATCCCGCGATATGTGCCTATAGTTTGTACGATGTACCTTTGTCCTTTTTTTAGATGAGTGCTCTTATCTATGTATCAGGGGAACTAGCCTTTCTACATTGGTTCCCCTGACCATCTCGTTTTTATCATTGAAAAGAGTTCCAGTCATTTCCATAATACATCACACGCTTCAGTCGGATACCGATTCGGATTTTATAAAGCATATAAACGACGTGTACACATGTGTAGAATAATTTTATATAAGTCACCCCTACCGATGTAAGTGACTCAGCTTTTATGTCAATCTGCAATAATGATTCCCATTATTTCTTATTGTCAATGTGACGTGAAGCAGAAAGGCACCGATTCATAATCGAATTTGATATTGTAAGACGATTTGCGAACTGGCCAATACCGCATGTTGATATCGTGTATATACGCACTGGATTACCTCGGACTGTCCAAAGTTATTTAGGAGAGTTGCTACTTGGTTTTCCGCGCACTTTGCGGTTGTTTCAGCGAATCCGTTAACTAGACTACACTATAGGCTATAACTGTAGCAACGTGCAATAGTTGCGACTGTATATACATATAGACAATAATCGATGGTAATATAGACAGGCAGCCGTAAAACACGAAAGGCTGACGCGTAGTTATACACGGGTGTACTAATACGACGTCAACCTCGAATGGTCTACAGAGCCGCCTATCCACAAAACCATCGATTGTTGTATCTATTATCCATCTTTTCGAGTAAATTAAACCCTGTTTACAATTGCTATATTAGTAGGTATATCAAGGAACAGAGGGACCATTTCCCGTAATCAATGGTTTCGAGGCAGTATACAATGGATTTGAAATCCATATACCAT
This sequence comes from Alentia gelatinosa, assembly GCA_950022655.1. Lineage (NCBI taxonomy): Eukaryota > Metazoa > Annelida > Polychaeta > Phyllodocida > Polynoidae > Alentia > Alentia gelatinosa. Next base: position 22,313,321 of record OX465589.1, on the reverse strand, counting down.
CGTTAAAGTATCCGACAGTTTTTACATAATGGGTAGTGATTTACTGAGTCCCCATATATTTTCAATGAGGACTTTGTATACGATGGATAATAAATCTGTGATAACGAGGGAAATTATGCAGAACACCACAACCTTGCCCTTTGACATTGGATGACTGAGGTATTTGAGAAATGACAATACATTCATGGAGCGAGCATTTTATCCATTTGAAGAATTCATTTCGCCTGTCGTGTAAAACGTGTTTTCTGAGGTGTCAAAAGTAATAGCCTCACACGCACGCTCACACACACTCACACGGGAGTTGGTCGGCGATCACTTTGCATCATGTCATGTGGGTAGTGGTGGAGGACACAAGATGGTTATACATCACATTTCACACCGGCCACATCTGGACACCTCAACCCTCACAGCACCCTCTGACAGGCTGAAAACTGGGAATACACCGTCCACCCACACCCACACCCACACACCCACACACAACACCCCCACTCCCCACTCTACCCACCATGACCTTTTCTGGGACAGGTTTACATGTGCGCCTTCATATCTCATCGTTGTTGGAGCCCTCCGCCTCTGTCTGCACACGCTGTTGTGTTTTATTGTGGGAGGTGAAATTAGAATGGAGTTTGGGGAGAGGAGACCCGAGAGTTACACATCTCACACCATAAAGCAGAGGACGTTAAAACTTTTCTAAACTGTAAAGTCACGGGAGCATGACTGATGCCCCAAACATACTGATCGATGTGTTGCGGTTGGTTAGTGTATGTATATATGTTAAGTGGGACATGGAAGGAAGAACATCCAAAAAGAGGGTGATTTGAAAAGACAGTTTTATTAAGCTTATTAAGAAAGTACCAAATCATAGAATAAAGTTAAACTAGGTAACTGTACCTAGTGATTACGTGGGAATTTACTCCTCATGGATGCGGCATTCATCATCTCATTGCATCCTTCATCTTGGTATTTTTCTTGTGCCTACTTTGTACTCAAACTGGTCTCATTTTGTGGAATTCTGTATTTGTAGATTGGTTAAAGCTTACGTACTCCACACACACTCTATTAGATAAGAATATAGGAAATACAAAGGGAATAGTCTTAGTAACTTAATGAGCCAAATGCTTACTTAGTAAAAAGAAAATGTTGATTGGTATCTTTGTATGAAGCATGTGTTTTGTTTATAACAAATGCCAAGTTTGGAAATATCATGCGTCTTTTATCATTGTTTGTCTACATAATGTGGTAATGGATCTTCAAATGTATTGTTGTGCCTTTTCTGGAAAATGGAAGACCAAGGTTAAACAACAAAATTAGATTTGATCTAAGGGAAGCCAAGGACAAATATTGTCGAGAACAAATAGAACTAAACATAGGGAGACCCCATGAATTCTGGAGACAAATTGATAGTATGCTGAATGGTTGTAAAAAAAGGAACAGCTGTACTCTGGTTGACGCAGACTTATGAGAAGTAATTCCAACTGACAGGACTGCGGAGTATGTAAATGAGTATTTCTCTAAAATAGGCGGTAATCTCTTCAAGGACCTAAATAGTCGAAATTACATGACAAAACTAACTGAAATACAGGAACAGGGTAGTACTGGGGAAGAAGAACACGTGGTTTTGGACAAGCCGGAGATACTTAAACTAATTAATGAAATAAGCGTGTCGAAAAGTTCAGGTATCACTAATGTATCCGGTCGGGCATTAAAAGACACCCTGCAAATACTCTCGAGTGAATTCATTTACCTCCTGGAAAGTTCGTTGAATTCTGGAGTAGTCCCCTTGAGCTAGAAAAGACCAGCGACATTCGAAAAATCAACAATTGGAGACCAATTACCTTGCTACCGTCTCCCTCAAAAATTCTAGAGAAAATTGTTCATAGTTGTATATATGATAAACTCGAGTCAGAAGGTTTATTGAGCAAGAGGCAATATGGTTTTAGACGAGGTCTCGGCACACTAGATGCAGTATTTCAGTTAGTGAAGGATCTATATGACCGACGTAACGAAGGGAAGGTAGTGGCCTTATGCTTTGTTGATCTGAGAAAGGCCTTCGATGCCGTGCCTTCGATGCCGTACCGTGCTCTTGGCCACGATACAGAGCACCGTAATTATTCCTAAAAACCTTTATATGTGGATCAGTAGTTATCTCAGTGAGCGTAAACAGACCACTACTGTACACGGGATCACCTCAAGTGAAGCTGATATCAATTTTGGAGTGCCTCAGGGTAGCGTATTAGGGCCTCTCTTCTTTATAATCTATGTGAACAGTATGTGTGCAAACGTGGTCAATACATCAATGTTGCAATATGCAGATGACCTTGTACTGTATGCGTCGGATGTGAATGGTACAGAGGCTAAGACAAGTTTGCAAAAGGCTCTGGACAGTGTAACCAGCTGGTGGGACTCCCACGGCATGACCATCAATGCACAGAAAACCCAAACATGTTGGTGCTGTTCATCACGTAAACTCCCACAACTGCCAAACCTGGATCTTATCTGCAAAGGGACCAAACTGTCTGAGGTGAGAAACTACCGATACCTAGGAGTAGTAATTGATGGAACACTCAACTTCAATAAGCACATTCGAAGTCAACTTAAAAGTTGTAACGCACATATATTTAAACTAATGAAAATAAGAAGCAGCATATCGAAGGAAGTAGCCCTACGAATCTACACTGTAATCATCCGTCCTATACTGGAGTACTGCAGTTACCTAACCGACGGTGCTTCAAAGAAAGATATACTCACTGCAGATTGTACAAAACAGGGGGCTTCGAGTAGTCAAGTATAAGAAATGGGAAAAAACCAGCACGAAAGACCTGCACGATGAACTAGCCGTGGACATGTTACAATCTCGCCGAGACATGCAACTACTAGTACAGATGCACAAGCGATCGTCCAAACAGGAGTTGTTAGAAGAGAACCGGAGAGTAACGAGGAGCACCCAAAACCTGAAATTCAAAGTGCCCATCGCACAGACTGGACTGTACCAGAAGTCACCTATGTACAGATGACATCAACTCTGGTCACAGCTAAGCGCAGCTGAACAGAGGATAACTAATGTCAAAGAGTTTAAAACATGTATTAAACATAAATCTGTTTATCTATTGTCTGTTCTTTTAAGTTTCCATAACTGTATGAGTCACTGGTTTGGAGGTGAAAAAAGTACTATCATTTTGATAAACACACATGCCACAAAGACACCTACATTCATTGTTAATATATTGGAGTCCAAGGAATAACCAACTGATCCACGAAGATAATGCCGTGACAGCAAATAAAAGATACATGAGCATTGAAACTAGTCCATGCCTTCTATCTACACTATATATACAACATGGTCTCTAGCTTGTTTAGTAACTCGTTATCCACTGAGAAATCGAAACGATTAAAAAGAATCTTATTTGATTACGCAATTAAACAACAAGGCTCGCTTCCCATTACAGCATCATACATACAGTAACACGAGGGTCATGGACATTGTACACGTAGAATTGTAACTCTGAGATGTGGTTCTTACTAATTTTACAATAGATATGTCCTATTTAAAAAAAGTATAACCCAATTACTGAAGTATTGCCGAGACAGTCAGAGAATGATATCGCAGTAGATGAGATGGATTAATTTGGTTTTATATTTTATAGTTATTGGTGGACTTTGTCCAAGTGAGTATCTCCAGTTTTATACTATACTACATTCCATCCCCGTTTTCAGTGAAGAACGGAGAGAGGAGTACGCACAGCTCTGTGGCGACACCTTCAGCAATCTGCAGAACTAGGGGCCTTTCTCTTAGCACCTTCTGACATCTAGTGGGAGCAATATGAACTAGGTTGTGTTAGTTGCTGAGATGGAAATGTAAGGGAATGGGAGATATGTAATGGATATATCCTTCCTATAACCTAGTATCACATAGAGCTAGATTCCCTCCCTACGTTGATTTCTATTAACATCTAGTACTTCTGACCTTTCAACAGTTACATAATTAGTTTGTTTAAGAGACATATCAATTTCATTCGGTTTCGACAGAGAAGACGTGGAAAAGGATACCTCGAATTCATAGAGCCAATTTTTAAAGGTCCATACGCTTTTTGAAGATTGGTACTACCTCCCAAAATATATTTACTTACATTGATTAACTACACCTTCTCAAGGTTAGTTAATATCAATTAAGCCCACTAACATATCTCGATGAATTTTGTTATGCTATAAGTAAAACATATGTTAATTTCACTTTCAAATTTTCATATGTATTTTTAAATCAAAAACTTTAGCTAAAGCTATAAAAAGAAAACACCCAGATTTAGCCCAACCTCTCCCCCACGTTGTACTCCTATCCTTTAACTACATACACCATACTGGCATGTCTGTGGACCTGACATTTTAAAAGCAACTTTCACATTTGTTATGATGAGTCTCAGTGAGCTAAAAAAAAAATCGATATTAGTCTCCAGCCTCGACTCAGTTTAATCATGGTTCTTCGCCCCCAGTTTAATATAAGGATATTACAATGTTAATTTGATGAGATCCACAACACTGACAATTACTAACAGTGATTGTATGAATGAAAAGCAAAATAACATCAGTGTATCTACAATATAATTTCCCATTATTGCCCTATACACTGTCTATGTCCGGTTATGGTCTACTATTGTTATATTGTCATGAGAATTATTTTGTCCTGTTAGATGTACAAAATCCCCCCCCCCCCCCCACCCAATAAAAAAAAAAAAAGATTGACTAATAAAAGAGAGAAAAAAATACAAGTACATTTTTGTATCATTGTGAAGGGTTATTGATTTTCTTAGGCATGTTCACACTATCTTTGCTAAGAATAAGTAAAAACTTGCTTTTTCCGGGACAGGTCCATGCTATTTTACTGTGAATAGATCAAGTATTGCTGATTTTCTGAGTCAGGTTCATGTCCATGCTTTTTCTGCAACTTCTCAGAGACATCTCAGTCTCAGAACAGTTCGGTGCTGCCCTCTATACTCAAATCGTAGAAGCAGACCGGCGTTCCTTCTGACACCTCGCGGGCGAAGCAGAACTAACAAGGCAAGATAAGGCAGACTGAAGGACGCCTCTGTTGAGACATTAATGGTGAGTGGGGACCTATTCACATATTCAATTAAACTGAGTCTTAGTAGTTCCCTTTGGAAATCTATTGATTACAAAAAACGTTCGATCTTGGTCGAGCTGTAACAGTGGACGCCCTTAGAATCAGATGAAAACCCGTAAGGGGTTGGGGGTTGGGGGGGGTGGTCAGCCCTGAATTATTCAATTTTTGTTTTTGACAATCTATGTAATTTACATTTACGGGAGAAGGTCCCAAATTGTGATTGGTTCTTGCATCAGAATTACGATGCGGGATGTGTAAATGTAGATTGATAATATAAACGAAAAGTATGCGCAGAGACTAGTTTGGTAAATTTGAACGTACATGCTAATGCTCCCTGACGTGGTCATCCGTTTCAACTGCACAACATACGGGAGGTTCAAAGTAAGACAATAAAACTAGATGCAATTGGAACGTTCATCATTGGTGAATGAGCGTGGATTCTAATTAAAAAGAAAAATTAAGAAGTTTGGGTTTTATCTAGTATGTGGGTTATTTCCTGTAACCCACTTGCTCCCATTCAACTTGCCATTTCTACAATTGCCTTTCTATTATCCAAATATATCAAGCACCAGTTGGTATATTGGTCTATAATGATTGGCCATGGTCAGCTGGGCACGTCTCTAAGACACTGAGACACTGGCCCCTCTGCACCTTTCCCAGTGTCACAGAGTCGACTCGCAGAATGGGAAAGGATCGTTTTTGCAGCACGCAAACATCTCTCTACCCGAGGCAGCGTATATGAGAGTGGCCCACGCTCAATAAAAAGTATTTTGTAAAATCCATTGTAAACATAGATGATGACGAGAAACAAAAAAGTCTTAAATTAATGAGGGCATTTGGGTGAGACAAATGTACCAGCTGCCGAGTAGCCAACAAATCACTCGACCGAGGTTGTAGTACGCCAGCAAGCAGGATCACATGTTTTTCACACCCACCTCCCCCGATCCCATTCAAGGCGCCTGTTTTCTGAGAACGTACTTGAGAATCAAGGGTACTTAAGCCCCATGATGGGGGTTTGGGAACTCTGTCTGAGACAATGTACAAGGCGTGACCTTCCATATGACACCAATCAGTCATTTTCCCTTGACAATGGGAAAAGCAAGGAAATGGCTTTTGCTATGTGATTTTCTTCCCCAGGAGAACTGTTGGACACTGAGAAAAAAGTCTCTAAATGAACTATAACAGAAAATTAAGGTGGAAAAGGCAACATGCATGTTCCTCAAATAAATACGTAAATTCAGATTCCTAGAAAAACTGAACAGAAATATGTAAGCATCTGACATCTTCCTCCCCAGTTCTGTCCATGCATGCTTTATCTGGTTATCAGCCTTGTAAGCTCACATCCTCCATGTCCTCTATGTCCTCTATTGTACTGTCATGTCTGCTTTATTGTCACGATATTTGCTAGAATTTGTTTTCCTTTTTACCTCCCAGATTACATCTGACTATACTTGATACTGTTATCAATGTAATAGAACTACTGGACATTCCTCGGACTATCGGTTATAGAATTGAATACTACTGTGTACGTTATGAGAATGTGCGCTAAGAACGATGAACAAAGGGTGGCAAACTCAGAAGAGAGATTAGTTAGGATTCTTTGACTATCTACTCCTCCATATACAGAAAAACTGAGAGCAATAAACCACAGTCAAAGATATATTCCATTGTAAGGACTTCAAATATTTAAGTACTGCGACCTTCTATGATTATAATCAAATGAATGTGAACGGAAATAAAATGTTCTTAAAACATACAAGTACACCAGTCTCGGAAACATTTGTCCCCATATTTGAATCTCGCTTTATATAGTGAAAAGGTCGGGTTGTGTATAACAGTAAGTTAGATCGTATTGCAGATGAATTGCACCAAATTAGCCTAGTTAATAAATCCAAAAGAGTAAGCCCTGCCCACCACAGCCGTGAACGTTCGCAGTGCTGGGCTTAGAAGTACATTTCTAAAAGCTGGAAGTAGCGTTTGTCATGCAGGTGGCCTTGGTGACCCTGCGTGAGTCTACACTGGACCTTTGAGGCAGTGATCGCCTATGGGGGCTCTTCCCTAAGAGGCCTATTCCACCAAAAAGGCCCTCAGCAGGCGGGTTTTTGCCCTCCAGCCGGCGTTTGCCGCCGGGGCCGGCCGGCCGGCCGCCCCTAAACCCCTAAATTCTAGGAGCTATTCAACCAAAGCCCCACAAGGCGACCAACAGGCGTACACAAGGCGCCCTGCTAGCGCCCATAGAGCCGGCCGGACCCAGCCCGGCGTTACACCCGGGTGGGTTTGCTATTGCCGTCTGGTGGACGTTTGCCGCACTAACGCGCAAACCCGCGGTTCTCTATCGATCCGATAGGCGGCGCGGCGTGCGGCGATACACTACGACGCTCTGAACCCACGAAAGTCGCGTATCGAGCGGAGCAGTGTGTCAGCGTGTCGGGAATTGTACGGGAACGGTCAGAAAACGTCAAATAACCGCGGATTTACAGGTTAAATCGAACAATGAAGGTAAATAAAGATAAGGATTGATGTTATGAATGTGTATGGCACGCTATGGTGCCAGAATTCTGCCGAAAGTGTCGGAATTTTCGATGTCCTTTCGCGGCTTCGGGTATCGCCGGTGTCGGCCGCGCAGTGTTGTCGGCTTTCCCTCGCCGCGGGTCCCGGCAGAGCCCGCGGCCGTGCTTCTTTCGGCGTAGCTCTTGACACACCGGCCGACCTGCCGGGGGCTTAAAATCAAATGAATCGGTTTTCCCCTGCCAGGGCTTGCGGGGGACGTTGCGCTCATAATACCCGGCTGGCCTGCCGGCCTTCTCTGTGGTTATCACTATATTTTGGTGGAACACCTCCAAAATTGGCTGTTGAACCGAGCATTGTCCCCGGCCAGCGGCCGGCGGCCACCAACAGGTCAGCCGATACTGCCCGGCTACGGGGTTTTGGAGGCACGGTGGCCGGCAGGGTCCGGCCGTGTGGAGCCTGTGAGCTGTCATGAGCTGTTCCACCAAGCAGATTATTGCAGCCGGCAGGAGGTTTGGGCCGGCTATTGCCGCCGGTCGCCAATAGGCGACCACAAGGGGCCCGGCCTGGGCTTGTGCCTCCTTGGTGGAATAGGCCTCTAATAGACCCGCCAGAGGTTACTAAACTGCCTAATATTGCCCTGGATAAGTACAGGATCCACTCCCGACTGGCTGGCTGCATCTTGGTCGCCTGTCTTCCGATGAACAATCATTTTCTGATTTCTAACCAAAGGAACCGAATACAATTTGATGTGTTTATGTAGACATAACTGAAATTTCCATTTCTGGCATCATATTTCCGATCTGAAGATTTATATAAAAAACCCGTTAAAGTGCAATAATTGCTGGTTGTGGGTCAAGGGCCTATCACCATACAACGACGGCAACCAGCGAACACAGGATCCTTTAAACATACTCAATTATGAAATACCTCAATAGGGTCTATGCTAAAGCATGAGTGCAGTATCAGGACATTGCTACATGCTGCGGTTGGCGTACTAGGGGTATAAAACAGACTCTCTGTGAGGTCTGGCCAGTCAGACATGCATGGCACTGAGCGGTGCACTCAGAGTCGTGATTACTACTTGTGACAGTAGTACACTAAGCACAACCAGAAAATATGGTATGAAATACAATATGTATATCGACGTATATCCGGAGATCGCTGTGTTACTCACTTGGTGTGACCCCGGCTTTAGCAGATTCCGGTAATGATGGCAAAAATCCTAATGCTCTGGTAATACGCAGGGCCCTGGATGATACAGGGTGTTTGGTGGTTACAAGAATCGTAGATCGTGCACAGGTTGATCCCTGGTTAGTGCAAATTGTTATGTGGGGCCATTTGCTCCTCTGCCTAGACTGGCTCCAGACCTCGCTGGGCCTGTCAGGCGTTAGGGGAAGTCCAAATGTGGCAAGGCAGCTTTATTTCTTAATGAAATCCATATTCAAAGACGTGAGCAAGTCTAGCCTCTGCCCATAACTACTACTGACTGGACTCGGGGCTTGGATGAGAGGCCTGGATTGGACTCTCCAATGTTTAAATATTCCCTGCGCACACTTTACTCCGGGTATGGGTCTCGAGATAGGTGGTACAGGATATAGGTAGAAAGGTGGCCATGAGGAATGCGTGTCAAGACCAGTCCTTTAGGACTGAGCGCCATCCCATGATAAATAAATGTCTTTGAAAAAAGAAAATCACACAGGTCCGCATTCTGTGTCACAGACACACATGTGCTAAGAGAGTCATGATTCCAGGCATTCTACATAGACACAGGTAAAACACGCAGACACAGTTATATAGAATGATAGACCAACCTAAATCTATTACTATAAAGTATTACTTATTGTACTAAATCTATCAATATGTCATGTTGTGTAGTCATTTATACCAGCCTCACACTACTAATTACAGCTACGTTTGTGTTCTGACTGAGCTACCGAGACTCCCTGACCCTCACACAGTGCTCAGAATGGTGATACGCTGTTGACGGTTGAGAGCGCCAATCTCCAAGTCGCCACACCAACTCTATACCTCAGTATAGGGGAGCATTGATAGCCCTAGCCAAGGATCTTAGCCAGATTGCCCAAGTTTGACCTACATCTTACAAACTGTCCCTCACATACCAAAAAGAGTCCTAGATAGGGGGACACCTATATAGGTGTCTTAGATAGTTCAAATTCACAAAGAACAACCTTATTCATCAATTTAAGAATAGGAAATATGTATATTAAGGTATGTAATACAAAATGGCAGTGTTAGAAGGGAAATATGTTAAATATTCAGTTAGATTCCAAATTATAGAATTAGTTACCACAACCCCCACTATGTGGCACTATCTACAGTTCTTAGGAATTCTCCTTCATAGGGATCCCACAGCTGTCTTACAGCCTGTTTTGTCCTAGCCTGAGACTGAATTCAGTCATAAGAGACTAATTATGCAAGAGTTCCCTCCCTATGGGGGACACCATTTGTTAAACCGGAAAGGTCTTCAGTCCTAAGATATGCCTTAGATTGCTGGCATGATCCTAGGAGGCAGGCCAACAATCTCAAGGCACCAAGGGCCCCAGTAATACTATGTATATGACGAGTAGCAGGCCTGCCGAGTCTCACGGATTTACCGTGATGCACACGGATTCCAGCCTTTTTCTTACGGTCACACTGTTTTCTAATGATCTCTTACGAAATGGCCGATCAGCCAACTCTCGAATTACGTTTCTATCATCTTTAGTTCAAAAGATACAAAAATGATAGAATTAATTTATAGCCCACTGAGAAGATGTGGGTGACGGTATTTGTGTGATTCCCGAACAGACTTTCTTAAATCTCCTAAAAGCTCTTCGGATGACAAAATTCAAGAGCTCCTAGATGATTCATTAACCCCAATGTGGCCCTTTTTGCTGCAGGGGTTTCAGCCCATATCTTAGAAAAATCTCACTCAAGTCCGTTGTCAAAACTTGGTAGCTCAGTAGAGAAGAAACTAGATCCCTCAGTAGAGACAAGGACAGTTGGTGTAGAAATAGCTCTCAAAACGGAAAACACAGGAACTCCACCTCCTCATCTTACTATATTGATATTCTTTTGTTTGACATAAATTATATGACTGATTGGAAATGCATTTCATTCTTCACGCCCCAAAATTTTTGGACCCTTGGGAAGGTGGTGGGATATGCTGCTGGTGAGTTACACTGGCCACCCGAGCTACACTACGTTAGCTCTGGTCACGTTAAATTGACAGGGGCCTTGACATGGCGTGGTAGCGGGTATCTTATGCCATTGCAGTGGTTAGAGGAACTTCACTTAGTGGTATCTATTTTTAGTCTGTGCATCTATTTTTACTCTGTGGTCCGACCACTCTCTGAGAGCTTGAGACAAATATCTCGTAGCAGGGTAGACTTTTGGTACATAGTCGAATATAAACTACCGTATGAATACTCACTACAAAGCCTTATTAACTTAGGTAATTTATAACAAAGTCTAACTTGATGGTCTCTTTATCAAAATACACAAAAAGAAAATAATAATATGGACAAGGGGCTTTGAGAGAACTACAATCTCAAACCACGACAATAGGCTCTTGTGAAAGAGATTACCAAGACAAAAGATCTGCTGGCAGAACAATTCACTCTTCCAGCAGAGATTCTATCTCTGGTAGTAGGAAGATCAGCTAGGTGAGTGAAAGCCCTCCCACACCCTATTGACCCTCATTCTTACCCTAGAAGTCACTTTTCCATGTTCTCATCTTCTTTTAATGTGTATTTTTTTTAAATTGCAACAGAGATAAGGTTCTTTATCCATTTATTAACATATAGATATTGTTTTGCAAGTATTTGGAATATCAAAGTCCATGGAGAACAAACTGGTTTGGTCTGAGAGTGAGAATCCGTGGAAACGTCCATGGGTTAACGTAGATTGGCCGCCACCTCTGTCTACTCTCTGTTCCAACTAAGAGGTTGGTAACGTTAAACCCTGGTCGTGTCCACGGATTCTCACTCTCAGACCAAGAAGCTTTCTTTATTTGTAGATTTTGGAAGCTGAAATACCTATTACAAAATATCGATAGCTCAGAAAATTGATAATAGTTTCTATCTTTATGCTTATTTTATTCAAAATAAACACAAAAGGAAACATGAACATGGAAAAATTGCTTCAAGAGTGAGAATGGACACATTCTCCAATCATAGGTATAGGTCACATGAAAGATCTGAGGGGAGAGTGTCAAGGGAGTCACGGATTTAACCACAGAGTAAAAATAGATATCTCTCTACTCTGTGATTTAACCCAATCAGAGCTAACGTAGGGTCAGAGTACCTTCACCCAGTGCAATGGCATGAGATACCCACTACCACGCCAGGTCAAGGCCCGTGTCAATTCAACGTGACCAGAGCTAACATAGTGTAGCTCGGGTGGCCAGTGTAGGGTTAACGTTACCAACCTCTTAGTTGGAACGTAGTGTAGACAGAGGTAGACAGAGGTGGCGGCCAATCTACTGGTGAGTCTCGTCAGCAAAGGCTCGATAGCAGAATGGTATTAGTTAAGGTAGGAAACACCAGGGGACGCCACTAGCCTCTTTCAGACAGTAGCCTGCTCTATTGGTATAAATGGATATGTTTCTGCATGCTACACTCCTACATGATACGATTAAATGCCAACTTATTCCAGAATCGCACTGATTGCAACTAATGGAAAATGTTACGAGAATGTTTTTTAGAGCATTGAGGGACTGCATCATTGTTAGTTGTACGTTTGATTAGAGTGGAATTAAGCACAAGTCCACCCTTAGTACGGCCTATGAGGTAATCCTGTACTAGTAGTTCATCCAGCAGCCCCCAGGATGCTGGTGCATCTTGCTGTAAAGAATCAGGGATGTCAGCAGCCCTTGAAGAAAATCCCTGAAATTATTGTCTGGGACAACCCCCCCCCCCCCCCCCCCCCGCCCCCCTGGGGTTCCTGAAACACTGGAGATTGACATACACAGGTTCATTTGAAGCTTTTAAATAGGGAGGACAATTTTTCTGTATTTTTATTTTTTTTTAAACCTGATTTCAGGGATTTCCCTGAACTTTGACATCCTTAAAAGATGTGCATAAACCTCACTGACTACAAGGAGTTTTCTTATGAACATCGTTGACATTGCACAGTAATTATAAACTCGAACCGTAACGTATTTACTTGGAATGTCTATTTTGTAATTTGAACTATGCGATAGTGATAACACTTTATAAACCACACTCACAGGACAGTCTCTGTGTTCATCGTCATGATTTGAACTGCGATAACCCATGCTTAAGATGTAACGAGGAATCGAAAAGAATACTAAAATACCAAACCTATTAGCCTATTAGTAAAATAGTTTTATTTGACTCACAACATACCATTACACTACCATCTTTCCTTGAACTAGAGAATCTGCAAAAGGATGGTTGTACTATTCTCTTGACATTCTTCAGAGGGATGATGTTTGTAGTGTTTTAACCCCTTCCATGTGAGAATGCCTTAGGTCAGTACGTACGCTTTTAAGCATAGTCCAATATATACTGGGGACACGAAAGATGTCTTATCAAATCAGGATATATAGCCAGGAAAGAGAACAACAAGTAAGGGTACAGACAACATGATGTGGAACGTAGAAGTATGATAGTTAATGAATAAACTTCCCTTTTCACAAAAAAGGACAGAATTAAGAAAAGATAGAAGGTTGGAAAGGAATGGTATTTTAAGAACAAATATTTGTGGCAATGATTAGGTGATTTAACGAAATTTTGGTGAATGCCTCAAGGTTTTCTCATCCCCCAGAGATATATCCCCCTTGGATATTCTGAACCCTATACACGGTTAAGGTATTCCGGTTCCCCCAGAGATATACCGCCCTGGGACATCCTCCACCCTGTAGACGGTTAAGGTATTCTTGTCATTGAGAGACATACCGTCTAGAGGCATCCTCAACCCTTCAGACAGTTTAAGCTGATATTAACTAATTAAGCTCAGTTAATTAAGCTCCGGCAAGATCGCGTATTACTGCTCTCGGCTTCGCCTCGCGCAGTAATACGCGATCTTGCCTCCGTGCGATAAACAACAACACGACTAACTCTTGTTTGGTTTCTCCATAGTACCATGTGTCTGTGTATGTATCTGTAAGTTTTTCTGTGTACCTTTCTCTCCCTGGTCCGCTTTATACACCTTGAAATATTTTGAATTCATAAGAATTTACATTTAATCGCCATTGAAAGATTAATTTTGGCTTGCCGAGCTTGTCCATATAACAGCTTACGTCACAGTAGGCCATACAGGAATTTTATCAAGTAGGGAGCGGAGGTCAATAAGTATTGAAGATCAATGCACGCATAGGTGTATAATAAAGGAGAATTAGAGTTCGGTGGCATACCGCCTTACTCGTTCATGTATGCATGTACTATATTTTATACATACTGTACTTTATCTGAACTTCTGGGTGTGGAAAGTAATTGTGTTTTAGGACAAGGGCACGTGTAGTGAAGCCATATGATTCCATTGAAGCCTCATTTATTAGAGCGGAAATTTATATTTCGCAAAGAAAAGTCGTGGAGATGCCGGGATTTGAACCCGGGGCCTCTTACATGCGAAGCAAGCGCTCTACCGCTGAGCTACATCCCCGCTTGCGACAAAGAAGGCCGTTTATGTAGATAAGAATACTAGCCTGGAGGGCTAAAATGCCAATGTTATGGAAATTGAATACGATTATCTCCAAGTGTTATAGAAGACAAAGCTAATTGTGAAAATAAGGGCCGCTCTGCTAGTTTTTGAGTTAGAAATAAAGACATTGGTTATGTTATAATAGAATGTATAGAACTTCTAAAAAGTTGTTTCACGTTGTAAAGCACATGCTATGTTCTTCAAGCTTCCCAAGGATATAGTAAATGTGCAGTATTACACATTGAAGTGTAGGATATGCCTTTAAATCTGTACCTTCATCAAACATTGATATGGTGCATATGTGACGCTCAGGCCTGAGAAGTTATAAGTAGAGTGAAAATAAGATGAAGAGATCTAACAGTAGTAAACACATAAATCCTCCCCTGTACAAAGGAATTAAGTTATGAAATATCTTAACAAATGGTATACAGCACATTGAATCAGATGAAAATCGGTGTCAAAGAAACCCAGCCATTCTTTGAGAATTCGATCATGCGATCATGCTATAATCTCTGTTTACTATAATACAACTTTATTTTTCCTGTCGTATGCATATCTATAGATACATTTGATAGGCAATCATGAGCTTTTTATAACTGTGATAGAGTATCTGACATAGTTTATGGGTGAATGTGTCTGTATACGTAATGTCCTGTTCTGTTCTGTAGTCTGCTATGGTAGGCAATGGAAGAACGCTGGTGAATCAGAAATCAGATTTCCCTTACAGGTAAGGGTAGGAAGAAGGCGGAAGTGGTATATATATACCCTGTGACCTTAGGTAAGGTCCACTCAGTGGCGCTCTCTCGTGGTTTTTGGGTGAAATATAATCCACTAAATGTCAAGTCCTTTAGTGTCCACATATACATGTAGTTATGGCTAAATACATGAAGCACCACTCAGAATCTATGGTATTTTGTGTACTATTAAAATCAATAATTTGATATGCTTGTATAAAACATCTACAATGAACATATAACCTGATTGGGTTAACGTAAATGACAAAGTACAAATTTACGTAATCACTGAATCTGGCGTTTCCATGAGGCACTTTTTCCCACTAAGCCCGAGGGAGTGGCTTCATAGATAGACACGCAGCCGAGTTGGCCAAACATTTACAGAGTAACGTATACTTAAGCGTTGAAAGATGAGGTGTGCAAACAAAACATACTTATTTTTTCATATTCAGAAGGTTCAGGGAAGGAACAAAGTCATTTTATCGCATTCTATAGAGTTATATCTATAATTTGGTAGTTCAGATGTAAGCCTGTGTAGACTAAAATGTATACGTTTAATCCTAGATAAGGCTGACAGAGACACGATCCCATCCTATACAGGCTGAATGATTCCTTATCTCCGTGACTATTGGGAGTGCTACTATCTAGTAGACAATGTTGTTACAATAAGCTAGATTGCGCTAGAAGCTTAAGGCCTATCATTGAAACGAAGGTCTTGTGCTCACACCTGCCATTCACGGTTTAAGTCTAAATGCGTTGAAATGCATAGGTAGGCAGGACAGTGTTTGACCGAGTGGTGGGCTGATTATGCTAGGCGCGGCTGGACGGTAAAACAACAATTATGTCATTTTGATATATCACCTGGAAACTATGATATTGAATTGAATTAATTGAAACAGTTATGGTCGCCCCCACCCCCTTAATTCTTTCTTTTAATTGCTATTTCTTAAACTGTTTCTCCCTCCTGCATGGAGTTATCCCATTACACGCACTGCCATATAAGGAATAGAGTATACCCAGTAGCCAATGACTGCATTCGCAGCAAACCTCGACCTTTATCCTAACCTCCTTATATGATAATTATAGCGCCTTGGGACCGTTCTAAAGTCGAGAGTTGACCTAGAATTTAGTGGACCACAACCACCCTCCCTTGGTTTGGTTTGGTTAATTTAACGTCCGATGATAGCAATTGCTAAGTTTCCATTGAACCGAATCATGCTTTATTCTACCCCTAATATAAAATCCCATAGGCTTAACATTGACTTTCCGTATGCGCCCGTATGTCGCATACGGATAAAAAATCGCTCCTAGGAGCGTACTAAAAATGGACCAATCAGAGATCAGCAGCTGAAAGTAGTTCCAAGCGCCTTCAGAGCAGCAAAGTTCCAATCGCCGCTTGTCGCAGTATTGTCGTAAGAAGGGGGGCTTTACGACAGCGTTGTCGGAGGGTGTCGGGAAGTGCACGCTCCACCAAAATTTACTATCGTAGACCTCTGTGACACGCTCCCGACACGCCATGACACTCCACAACAAAGGTCCAGTCGTAGGAAAAATCGAACATGTTCTATTTTGTCGTAACGCTGCCATGATGCTTGACTTCTGATTTGTATAGTCATATTGTAGCTATGATTGAGTGTGTCGCAAGTGGGTGCCCGGCTCAACCAATGCTTATTTTGTGCCACAGTTATTTGGAGAGCATGTGAAGTGTTGGGGATTTTATCATCATTTGCAGCACTTTTCAGATTTATAGTATCAAATTTATTGTGCACAACAATGACAATATTTCTATGACTGCTTACATTACTTACCGGAAGTAGTAGGTAGGCTAAGTGGAAACTTTCCCAGACTTTCCCAGTCTCCTAGCATAGATCCTATACTGCAAGTAAAGGGCATGCTCCACTGTGCCAGTGATATTCGACTCTGCTGGGTGTGTCCCAAACATACTTATAATTTACAAACCCATCGGCCTGGTCACTACTGCCGGTCGCCAGCCGGTAATTGGCTGGTAACCAGCAGAAGCTAATTTAATAGGTTTCGCCGGTTCGTTGCCGGTTCATTGCCGGTTCGTGGCCGTGTGGCCACGCCAGTGGGCACGTGACCTGCTCCATCGCACCGGTTTCTATACTTGAGCTAACAAGGGCGCTGAGTGGCCACTGCATGAGCTCTGTTTATGCTATATCGTTTATGCTATATCACCACGAGGGAGCTGCTATAGGATACGGCATGACTATATTTATGTGCCTCTGCAATCTATAAAGTACTGATAACTTATAAACCTGCGCAGTAATTCCCGGTTTGTTTACAGTGTAAACGAGCGGATCCTACCGTGAACACATGATAGGAAAGTACATGTACATGTATTGCACCAAGGTTTACTTCCCAAGTCGAGGTAACAATCCCCGGACGTTTATAATTCGGTCTTAAGACCTCGTTATAAACATTCGGAAAATACGGATTTGGTATCGTAATATTCCGTTTACAGGAACACAGTTTTCTCATATTATTCTGGCCCTGCGAAAAAGCTGAGCAACTATAGGTCAGGAAGGCATATTAGGGACTGAAGTGGGATCCGGTTTAAATAGTGTTTCCCTAAAACATCTTATAGATTGACTTGTGCTGCATATCTAGATAGCTTAAGGAAGCATTTGTTTGTAAATAATAACTGAAGGAAAAACATTGTCTGAAATTATAATGTAAAAATATTGTACCATTTCCAATCAAGCCTTACATCTCCATTTTCTGCCTACCACGACAAGGCTTTATCATATGGCACATATTACAAAAAGGGGCTTTTTGCTACTTTTCTATTTTGATAACAAAAAAGTCCATTTTGACTTCTACTATGAGTACAATAAAAGTTAAGCTATCAAAATGATCCTGAAAGAAATCTTTTCTTGATTAAACTGGGATATGACTTTGCTTCCATATGGAATTCTATGGAATCTTCATTCATATTCTAGAAGTCAAACATTTTGCCTAACTTTTAGCATGATTTCAGAGAAAATATGTCCAAAATGAAAACAGATTAATCACCTCAATAAATTCAAAATATATATGGCAATAAAGCCCATAATCTCTGGTTTAATATGATTTGTAAATATGTATCTTTTTTACAGCCTAAGTTATGAGAACTTTTGTATGACAAGTCAAAAATAACTAGTTTTCAGTTCCCGATATGGTTGCGAGGCCTATAGTATGCTAGGTTCCTGTGCCTCTCGCAAATTACCAGGGTTTGCTCAGAGGCAATAACGGAGCCCTCACGCAAAATAATTAGTGAACCTCGAATCTACTCCTGTTTACTACTCCTGCAATGTATCTGAACGTGACCCGCACTCATCAACGCGATCCAGGCGTGTGTAAAAATAGTGTCTAATACTGAATCAACACTGAACACATGTAGATTAACAGCAGTGAAACAAAGAGAAGGTCAAATGGGTGATGCCTTCAGTATTGCTAACTCCCCCGCCATTTATGAGGATACAATCTGTTCGTCGCCTCATGAATGGCCCTGTAAATTAGTTCAGGTGGAAGAACGGCTATGCGGATACTGTGTGTGTCCAATAAGAAATAGTTCCCAAAATAAACATCGGCTTTTTTTAAACGTAGACCTCTCCTTGGTGCTATGACGCCCTGGAATTCCGCACCAAAGGAGATGCAATGCGGATCCATTTACTCATTTAAAAATACATGTAATGGTGAAACAGTTCGACTTAAGCTACGTAATAAGTCTGCAAGTTAGCTACATTATATATACTTATCACTCATCAACATTAACCTCACCAATTTTGTATTTCATTGTAAATTAACTGAGTGGATCTAGTTGTGTAATATGACACATTATGTACTAATCATATAGCAGTTCGCCGGATAGGACACGTATATATATACTTCCCTTTTTGTGCAAATACAAAAAACAAAAACAAAGTTCATGACAACTGCGGAGGATCTTATTATGGCATGAATTCTTGGATAATAGTCAAGGGCGTCAGAACGTTTTGAAAGTGGGGGGGGGGGGGGGGGGGACTGAAAAAGTGTTGACTTTATTCTTGGTATGAAGTCAGACTTTGACATTGGCCTGTTCCACTGGATTTACCATAAATCTTTGAAAAGTCTGTGAGAAGTCAGATCTTGGCCTTCATCACACGTGAAAAAGTCAGACATTCCATGGTGAAAAATCAGGGCTTAGCCATCATTGCACGCTAAAAAGTCAGACTGACATTTTTCCACAGTGAAAAATCAGGGCTTAGCCATCATTGCATGCTAAAAATTCAGACTTTGACATTTTTCCACAGTGAAAAATCAGGGCTTAGCCATCATTGCATGCTAAAAATTCAGACTTTGACATTTTTCCATAGTGAAAAGTCAGGGCTTAACCATCATTAAGTAATACAGTAAAAGGTCAGAGGGTTTAGCCATCATTGCACGCTAAAATGTCAGACTTTGACATTTTTCTGTGTTGGACAGTCAAGTCCTAGCCATTGACACACACTAAAAAGTCAGACTTTTCCAGTGAAAAGTCAAGGCTTAGCAATAGTTGCATGCTAAACGTTAGATTTTGACATTTTTTTATGTTGAAAAATCAAGACAGTTTTTACACTTGATTGAGTTAAATTTGAAGGTGCTGACTTTTTTGGGGTTGGCAAAAAAGTGAGGTGGAGCGGCTTCCCCCCCCCCCCCCCCCCCCCTCCTGCCCCCGCCCCCTATTCTGATGCCACTGATAGTTGATAGATATGCTATGAACCGTGGCATCACAAACCAAATATCTCAGTCACAGGTTTTACCCATTGTGCAAATTAAACACGCTGTAACTCCACATGTTGTGTGAGATGCCAGCTGTGTTACTTGTGTGAGTCTTGTTGATGCTGTTGTCATGGTGACTGGTAAGTGTCGGTCTAAGTAACCAGTCACTGCACAGACGCCCGTTGTCATGGCTGCAGGCATCGCAAAAAGTCGTCTGCCGCCATTTTCCCGCGCTTCAGCGGCAGCGCGCTTGCGCAAAGGGGAAAGATCACGACATTCAGCGTTTGCCGCGAACCGGATGGCGACATCAGGCTCTGCAAAGGTCACGGCCAACGCTCAAAGGTCACGCATGCGCTCTGCTCGCGTCCGCCGTCCAGCGTTTCGGCCGAATCCACTCAGAAAATGACCAATTTATCGAAGGCAGTCTCCCGCGCAGAGGCCACGACCTTTGAGCGCGAAGGTCACTGCGCATGCCCAGAGAGAGCGTGGGGCTCTGGTAACCAATGGCGGAGGGCGTGAGGGTGTGTTTGTTTTGGAGGCGGGGTGGTGGTGTATGGGGTATTGTCATGAGGGTGTGTTTGTTTTGGAGGTGGGGTGGTGGTGTATGGGGTGTTGCCATGAGGGTGTGTTTGTTTTGGAGGTGGGTGTTGCCATGAGAGTGTGTTTGTTTTGGAGGTGGGGTGGTGGTGTATGGGGTGTTGGCATTAGGATGCGTTTGTATTGGAGGCGAGGTGGTAGTGTATGGGGTAATGTCGTGAGGGTGTATTTGTATTGGAGGTGATGTGGTAGTGTATGGGGTGTTGTGGTGATGATGTGTTTATATTGGAGGTGGTGTGGTAGTGTATGGGGTGTTGTCAAGAGAGTGTGTTTGTTTTGGAGGTGATGTGGTAGTGTATGGGGTGCTGGCATTAGGATGTGCTCGTATGGAAGGCGAGGTGGTAGTGTATGGGGTATTGTCATGAGGGTGTGTTTGTGTTTGAGGTGTTTGGAGGTGTATGGGGTATTGTGATAAGGGTGTCCTTGTGTTGTAGGCATGATGGTGGTGTATGGGTGGTGTAGGAGGCGAGGTGGTAGTGTATAGTAGTGTATTCGTGAGGCGTGTTGGTGTAGGAGACGGGTTGGTGATGTATGGGGTCTGGTATAGACAGAGCAGATTGGTGACATATGTACATTGTACATTTAGGCCTGCCTTGGGAGGCACTCTGAGGAAATGTGAGCGAATTAAGCCCAATAGTGAACAACACAGGACGTCACAAATGTATAGAACTTTGAATATACATGCATATATGCAAAAAATTGTAGGTTTACCATTTATCATGGCCTAGCAGTGTGTTGCTTAGTTAGGTCGTCGCTCGATCAAACACTGGCCGGTGTAGACTAGCGCCACTGAGTTTATAAGCTTTCTCACTTAGAATGTAATGTGGTCGATGGGTGCGAGTGCAAGGCTATTGTTTTCACAAGATACGCCCGTTCGATTTAAGTAGGGTATTGTAATAAAGAATCTGGGCTGTCTAAACTCAATATCCAAAATACAAACTTAGAACAGGTACTATCCAGATTGGTATATATATATATATATATATATATATATATATATATATATATATATATATATATATATATATATATATATATATATATATATATATATATATATGTAGAGGTCTGCCGATTCTAGTCTTCCCAGATCCCTTCCTACCGATCAGATTATCTCTATCCTGGCGGTGAGACTTTGCTACCTTATATGGTGTTACTTTGGCTGGTCCTGGTATTCCCTGGTATTTTAATCAGTCTTCGGATGACTTCTACAGATCACAGTTAATACAAAACCAGAATCTGGATCTTAGGTAAACAATCTTTATTGATACCTTTCTTTACAGTACCTTGGCAATGGAATGCCAAGTGAAGCCGCAGGAGTAAGTCACAAGTCGAAGCAAGTTCCCTTACTCAACCACCGAGAGGGTTTGGAAAACCCTACTACCACTTTTGCAAGGCTCCAAAGAGTTCACTCTACATGGAGGACCACACAGAGTAACCTGTTGACCTACTGCAGACCCGGCCTTATATACAGACCAAGTTATGTAATCCGGGGCTCCGGGTGAACCCATAGCACTTTTGTGCACAGGCCCACGGGAATCACCACACAGCAGGGATCTGCACCCGCGTTCTCTACCGTGAACCAAACACCCCACCGCTCGACTGACTCGACCCCCACATATACCTCATTATTATACCTCATCATATGTAAATTCGTTTGGGATTGAACTAACGATTAAAGAATAATGCGCTATCTCGATTAGGAACTGTATAAAGAGATGCACTTCCTTAATGTTAGTCATCGATGTGTTACTAGAGAATTATCTGCCGGAAGAAAAAAGTGCAAATAAAACATTCAAATAAGCACCTGAGCAACTCCAGCCGATTCTGAGACTGCTCTTTAGTCAGTCCACTCCAATAGCCACCAACTCACCAGCTCACCGATCACGGCAAAAAGTAATTGAAGCAATTTTATAGAATCAATTAAACGCCCCTTTACGAACTTGTGCGGTTAGTTGCACTGCGCTGCAATCAGCGTTTCACAAAGTCTCAATCAATGAATCACCACATCAATTTGTTGGTTGTCTGTAACAAAAAAGGAAACACTCCTTCTATGGCGTTTTTACACGCGAAGCACAAGACCAGGAACTAGTCGCCGACATGCCTCTATAGGTGAATTAAACACCTATTGCTTCATGTTCATGACAAAATATCGATATGTAAATAGTGTTATACACTGGGTCTGTTTCTACACGGTAATATATAACGCTCCTATTTTCATATAGTATCACACTGATTCAGACATTTTTCCTTAAGTCTAAAATCAGTTCCTTTTAAGAAATTTAAGACAATTACTCATGATCACGGCTATATAACCTCTTTTCCATTGGCCAACGAAAGTTGCACGGACTTTTTGAGTTCCCTTGAAAGTCTGTCGACGGTGCCACCGACAGAATGTCGTATGAAATATTCGATGAGGGTGCAGCATATAGACTCTTTCTACTGTGTCTCCTAGATACTTTCAGGATCACTGACAAACTCAAAGTTTGTTTGTTTGTTTGGGTAGTTTAACATCCAATTTGTTCAATTAGACTTACTTTGGATTTGACCAAATCTATGAGATGAATGTAGGTAGAAATCCCACCCCTACACATTTACCGAGATGAAATTTCTTTTACTACCCATACCACATAGACATGGTATGAGAAGGATCGGTCTTTGATATAGCAGTAAATCTACCACTGCTGGAGGTGAAAGAGAAAGGTGGCTGCAGTGGGACTCAAATCAACAAAATCCAACAACCTTGGGATTACAAGTCCAGTGCTCTTTACCACTGAGCTAACTCCCCACCCCGGTCGCTTTTGTTATGCTTGCATGCAAGCATATCCAGTCTGCACTACGAGGAGGCAAGGCGACCAAGAGGGTGAACAGATTGTTAATGGCTGTCAACCCCAGCAGATACTCTTTCTACTGTGTTTCCTAGATACATACCCATTTATTTCTCATTTAAAACCTTCAGGATCACTGACAAATTCAAAGTTTGTTTGTTTGGGTAGCTCAACATCCAATTTGTTCAATTAGACTTACTTTGGATTTGACCGAATCTATGAGATGAATGTAGGGAGAAATCCCACCCAACACATTTACCGAGGTGAGAGTTTTTTTACTTCCCACACCACATAGACATGGTACGAACATGGCCTTTGATATAGCAGTAAATCCACCACTGCTGAGGGGTGAGGGTTGACGGAGAAAAGTGGCTGCAGTGGGACTCAAATCAACAAAGTCCAACAACCTTGGGATTCCAAGTTCAGTGCTCTTTATCACTGAGCTAATTCAAAGCGTTTTGATTCTGTCTGTCTATGAGAAAATTCTACGGTGATGGATTTGTTGCATAATCTATGCAAAATTAATCGGTGATCATTTCTATGCATGTCTCGTTTCCATCCACCTTTCCGGCATCAGAAGACCAAAACTATTCATCGGTGCTTGCCGACTGCAGATCGATGCCGAATAATCGGCCAAACAAAACGGGCTATATATATTCATATCCACTGGATATAAGCCAAGAATATCTTTATTCAAGGATATGGCCGACAGTTCATACTAACTAATTACACTCTTTCACTGTTCTATTTCTTATTGTAAAGTTCAGGTCTATCATGGCAAGTAAGTTCGATTTCTATGAGAAGAAAGTAATCATCAGAACTGTCGCCTGTATTTCTGTGTCTGACTTCTGACTCTACGGCATAGTTTACACCTGCCGATGGAAAATGCACCGATAAAATACAGGGAAGATAAGTGTCGGTCGATAGTGCTCCCCAATAGAATATCTGTAGCAATTATTCGCGATAATCTAAGTAGCTGAGGTGTTTACACCTGACCACTAGGAATCGGTGATGGAGATGTGAAAGGGTCCTTTTCTTGCAAATTGTTACTATGGAGCGTGCGGATAGTAATCTAAATGAGTGACTCCAAGACCTTGTCCCATTACAAGCTTTATTGCTGATGTTAATGCAATGACCACTAGTAGCAGACTGACTGGCGATACATTTAGATCATGCATATGGCCTGGCTCTGTGTTTACAAGGGGGTGACCACAACCAAGGGGCAACTTCAGGGGAGAGTTACTTGGAGCCAGCATAATTAGTTAGGCCAAGGGAAAGTGCACATATATACTTTACATATAGAGAAACTGTATAGGTGTTTTAGTGGTCCCTTAACGAACAATTTCAAAGCGCATTGAAATCATCAGAGGCCACAAAAGTCGGACAGTGGTGCCACGTTCCCCAATTTGGGGTTGGGAAATTGTTGACCAGATCGGTGTTTCTTTTGTTTGCACTTAACAACATTTTGTTGGGAACGTGTAATAATAGGTCAGCCGTACCAGATGGGCCTTATATACTCTTCAGTTTACCTGGTCAGTTTGGGTCCCTATACTTTACAGCATGTTTTTAGCAGTTTTTGTGATGATACGGGCTCAGCACTGCTGTTCTTACCCCCTTACATCCACATAAGAAGATCGTATCTATGAGATGGGATACAAGAAAAAGCTATAAAGCAACGACCGAACCAGGAATCAGAAGTGAACATTGAAAACAAAGATAAGCAGCCTGCATCCCACAGCGACAAGAATATTTGTAATTTGTGTATCTACCTTCTATTACAAATACCTGACAAATAGGACATTATTTAAGATCAATCATGCCATGGTGACAAAAATAAAACAAACCGAATACTAAAGAAGAGGTAATACGAAGCATGCAATTAGTGGGGAAAATATGATTCAAAGATTAATGTAATGAGAGATTTAAAATAAGGTGGTGTCTCTACTTTTTTCTTTTAAATAATGAAGGAATAAAAACAAATACCTGAAATCAAAGTTCATCATTATCCCGATTATTAAATTCCAATGACCGGTTTTTGATCAATTAAATGTTCAGGAACTCATTTCGGTACAAATAGGACACAATTCCTAAATATCTTCCATATGAAGGAGGGTTTCTGGAATCCAAATTTAATTTTACTAATATTTCAGGAATAGAGGAAAGAGGGTGACATCTAGATGAAAAGGGAAGGAGAAAGAGGACAGAAAGAGACCAACAGGAGATGGTTGGTGAAAATGGAGGCAGAGTGAGAAAGAAAGGAAGAAGGACAGGTAGGAAGAAAGTTAGACATATAGAAGCAGGAAAACAAGAAGAGGGAAGAAAGCGAGGTAGAAGGGTAGACAGAAAGTAGGACTTGAAATAGGGACAGAGAGTGAGAGAGCGGGGAGGATTGAGAAAGAAAGGCACACAGGGAAACATGAAGAATGAACTAGAAATTCGCAGATAGCAAGGATGGGGTAGACAATGAAACAGATATGGAAATCGAAATAGGAAGGAATGAGACAAAAGGAAATAGAGGGACAAAAGGGAGACAGACAGGGGGTTACCAAGGAGGAAGAGGGGAGAATAGGAGGCGCAGAGGGAGACATGTAAGAGGATGGGAGGGAAAGGGAAAGAGCCAAGTATCAGAGGATACTGCATGTAGCGACTCAGTAAAGTACAGGTCAATGATATCGCACGTTTTTTCCATACCTCACCAACTAAGTGGCAGACTCATTTTCCAATCCTGAAAATAATAATCAGAATATATTCAGAAAAGGATTAATTACAAAACCAAGTATTAATCAACGGATATAACATGAAATCATCGGACAAAGATCCACGATTACCCACATAAAGTT
Organism: Alentia gelatinosa; assembly: GCA_950022655.1. Classification (NCBI taxonomy): domain Eukaryota; kingdom Metazoa; phylum Annelida; class Polychaeta; order Phyllodocida; family Polynoidae; genus Alentia; species Alentia gelatinosa. Next base: position 22,287,289 of record OX465589.1, on the reverse strand, counting down.
CAAACCACCAATATCCTACATGTGGCATTTAGGATGTTACACGGTTGAAATGAAGCTGTATATATATCTACTCAATTCATTTCCTTCAGAAGACCAGCGTGCATGGCTCATTAGGAGTGTGGTGCAGAGAAACGGCTTGCCATTAGAAGGCTCTTACAAAGGCTTGACATATAGAAAATGTCTACCGCCGCTGTTACTACTACTAGATCCATCAGCAGCAAGGCGATAGTCATCAAGCCCGCCCTCCAAACCGCAGCCGCTTACAGCTTTTACCCTTTCCCCCTTCACGTCGGCGGCGTCGCTCTTCCGGTGCTTGAAGGTCGTCAAAACGACTGAGGAAATGTCACGAAAACGATAGAAATGTCACGGGGCTGGAGGCCGCCCTGATACACGCCGAACACCAGCAACATATGTTACCACCGTCCGGCACCGACGATGCTCCTCCACGCTGATTGGCTGCCGTCTCATCAAGCCAAGATGGCGGCGGCTCGCGGGAGAGCATTGTTGTCATGGTAACCAGAGCACGGCGTCTGTACGTAGCCAGGGACAACAAAGCCTGCTGCGCCGAGGAACGCTGATTGTAACCATAGCGACCAAAGGAGCGATTCCAGAGTGCTGGGTCGGGATTTCTGCACACCAGGGGGCAGTTTACGTTCTTTTACATTTTTCTTATTCCATGCGTGAGGACGGTAACAGGGTTTGTCTTCTGCTGCGTCAGCCTCTCAGACGGCATACGAGAATGGATTTGCAGATGGGACGAAGCAACATGGATATCGAACCTATTAAAAAGGTATTCACCATGATCAGGAATCGAATCCCAAAGTTTGTGCATCTTGGCTCCGAATTTATAACTAATATGCGATATATCTTGGATATGATATAGCAATCTAGCTTTTAAATTTTCTTGATAGTTGAAAACAAAATTATCGATTCCATTAGATATCATTCATTGGAGGTTCTCTGTAGACGTGTTAGCGAGGACATGTATATATGATCATCAGATATACTATTTACAACAATATGATATGTTGCCTTTGTTAATCATTTTGCTTACAAGATATATCAACGGGTGCATGCTTCCAAACCGATATTTTGATAATACTATAACACAGTTTAACCAAAATGCCCCATTCCATCAAAAAAGGGTGTTTTGTCTGGTTAGTTTAACGTCCAATATGTTCTATAAGATATACTTTGGTTGGGTGTTGATTGAATCTATGATATAACTTTAGGTAGAAATCTCACACCTACATATTTACTGAAGTGAGAGTATTTTTAGTTCCCACACCACACAGACATGGTATGAGAAGGACTGGCCTTTGACATAGCAGTATGTTTACCACCGATTGGGATGAAGGAGACAGGTGGCTTCACACAACACCACACAGAAATGGTATGAAAAGGACATGCCTATGATATAGCAGTAAGCCTATCACTGCTTCCACGGAGGTTACTTCCTACCACCCATCAGTGAAGTATATGTAAAGAAATAATCGTAAACCATGAGTTCTAAGTTGATGCTTGCCTTGCTCAGGGGCTATTTTCCTGTATGCAATGGCTTTGAGGCCGTATACAATGGATTTGAATCCGTATGGTATCTGACAGTTTTTAAACAATGGGTAGTTTGGTTTGTTTGTTGTTTTGATTTAACGTCCAGTTAACCATTGCAGGTTCTCAGCAGACTTTCTCAAGGTTCTTTTACACCACAAGGGTGGTAATCGAATCTATGTAATGAATTTAGGTAGAAACCTCACCCCTACACATTTACCGAGGTGAGAGTTCTTTTACTTCCCACACCACATAGATATGGTATGAGAAGGATTGGCCTTTGATATAGCAGTAAATCTACGACTGCTGGGGGGTGAAGGAGAAAACAATGGGTAGTAGTTTCCATACAGTTTCAGTGGGGACTTTGTATACGATGGATAATAAAGTCATGGATTAACAGTGGATTTACCTGCAGTGGATGCTGTATCGTAGTCTCTGTCACGCGTAAATCCTCCTGACGCTGAGGACATGGTGACGTCACGCTGACAGGTGTGACAGGTAATCCTGCTGGTGTTAAGACACACGGATACTCCATCGTGAGCTGGTCCCACCATCCTGTACTTACAGCAGGTGGTGACCTCTGCACCTCCGTACTGCATGACGGATGAGCTCACTGTGACTTTCCAGATCAGGTTGGTGATACACGTGCGGATGGATCTCCATTCTCCCGATCTCCACATCTCTATATAATGTGTGACTACCTTAATACGTGTACTCCATATTGAATACGACAATCGACGATCCCCGGGATGTGTATATCCACGATGTCAGATAGTAATCCAATCCTCGTCTGATTTGCTCTACGCACAATTTCTAACAATGAAGTGCAAAGTGGTTTGTATATCTTAATTCCACTTCAGTCATTAGATACTTGCATGACTTAGTGTAGTAAGATATGCCTAGATATCAACTTATATCATGTGAGTCTAAACCATATCTCACACTATCATGGTATGGTGTATATCAAGGGTATCTATAAAATGCCCTGTAGTTGCCAGACTTTATCATATCAATTATTTTACTTTCGTTTCATAGCTCCAAATCATTGGAGTGGAATCACAACTTACATCCAGCATGTTATCAATTTCTGTAGGTGCTCCATAGCCGTAGCTACACAATTTAATACGGTAACGTCTCGTCTAACCAGGAAATTATGGTAAATATTCTCCACCATATGAATATGATCCAGAATAAAATTGCATCATAATTTCGTAACATCCAAGTCAAAAGAATCCACGATATCTCAGGTACTTTTGCATAGTAAAATGTTTCAAAAATACCATCCTGCTTGTTGCAATCTAGTGGAACATATACCGTAATATTTTCACATTTTATCCCATTCCTTGAAATCCTTATCGCTCTTTAGTTGATCTTCCAATTTCTCCTCCTTAACAAGGTTTTTAGAACTGACCCCATCGCTATTTCCGGATTGCTCAAATTCATGTTGTATCTCCTTGCATCCAGTTTGATATAAAGTCAGCTTGAATATATATATACTCCCAGCAGTTATCGTTGTGAGTCCTTCTATGCGATGAATGAGCTAAGGGGCGCTTTGAATGGATGTAGGGAACACATGGTCGCTGGACAGTGTGTGTCACTGTGAGTTACTGAAAGTCACTGTGAGACTATGTGAATCAGGATAAGTCGCTGTGAGACGATGTTAATCAGGATAAGTCGCTGTGAGACGATGTGAATCAGGATAAGTCGCTGTGGTTCAACTTGAGTCACTTTAAGCAGCCATGTGAGTCACTGTGTGTTGCTGTCAGCTCATGTGAATTGCTGTGAGTCGATGTGAGTCAGCATGCGTTGCTGTGAGTAGCTGTGAGTCAGCTGTGAGTCAGGATGTCTTGCTGCGAGTTGCTGTGAGTTGTTCTGAGTTGCTGTCTATCAGCTTTGAGTCACTGCGAGTTGCTGTGAGTCAGCATGAGTTACTGTAAGTCGCTGCAATTCGTTGTGGGTTGATGTGTGGGTTGAGTCAGCTGTGACAAACTGTGGGTTGATGTGACTTGCTGTGACTCTCCGTGTAGCTGCATGCACAGGCACCACAGAGCGCGATCTGCTGGTCTTCCAAGATCCCATCCACGAAACACACGCGGCACCCAGCGCCACTCTCACCAGTTCCGATAATGCCCGCCAGGTGTCTCTAAAGCCATCAGACGCAGGCGGCGTCCACCTCGAGTCACGTGGTCGCGTCTCCATGGCGACAGAGAGCGGTGAGCGACGAGAGGTGATGGTGGTGTCTGTGCGTCCCTCACATGCGTAGCCACGTGTCTTCACCATGTCACCAGATTGTCCTCTAGTGGCCGCCTGTCTGCATCACCACTCATCCCTGTCTTGTTGCTACATCTATCCACCATCTGTCCTCCACCAACCACCACCGCACACTGCCTCCCACCACTGTATCGTCCTCTCTCGTCTTCTCTCGGGCATTCACGTTTGCTCTTTACTGAGAGGAGTGAGGGGGGTAATGGGCGGGTGGTGCCCCCTTCAGTGTCCGATACGCGACTCATAAATATCGTTGGGGATAACTCACTGTGCGACACCCGGCGATTAACTATCAATATGACCTTTGGTGGAGAGGCGCGCCTCCTGACGGCCGGGGTCCTAACCCTCAGCCACAGTCTCCAACAGGGGGCGCCACCACCACCACGTGCGGCGCGGCACACGAGAAAACACGAGACCGGACGCGCTCTGCGGGCATGTTCTCTCGCTCCTCCTAGATATACGCCACCCAGAACAACCACGCCACCGAGCAGCCAGAAAAAATATCACAAGAAAAAAAGAACGAAAAGGGTTTTGCAGGCCCCCGACGCGCGGGAATATCTGACTTCCGGTGTCTGTGAGAGAGGTGTTAAGCGTGAGAATGCCGCCAGGGGGGGCAGGAGTGGAGCTCTCCCGTGCCGGAGGTTGACATTTCCCCCCGGACTGTGACATTTCGCTGCCTTATGAACGATTCGCCTGACATTTCCAGCCTCGCTCCCGCTGACATTTCAAACGCCACCGTTGCTTGTGGCGCCACCCTGCGGCACCATTTGTCGCCCGGGGTCATCCGGGCAGTCGGGCTGGACTTCCGGTGGTCAGTTAGCCGCCGGGAATGCCGGGAGGTAGCTGAGGAGTAGGGTGGGAGGGGGGTGGAGGGTGGATTGGGGAAGGGCGGGTGGTGATGGTTGTCAGATTCCATGAGAAGTAAGGCAAACGGGATGGCCGCTGTCTAGAAGTGTATCTAGCGCGAGTCTTTAGCACATCCAGTGTGGATCAGTGCGTTGATACCAGACCAGCATTCCGCGACACGCCCTACACTAGAGGCTAGTTTATAGCATGGACGAGGAATTACTTAAAAGAAGACCAGCAGATCTGTACTGCCATGGCAAGAAACAGTCTGTGTAAAGGGAGCTCCATCTAGCACATCAAGTAACATGCACATGCAGTGTCGATCATAAATGTCTACCACAAAACACAGAAGATAATGTAAAGCAGCATAATTTTCTAAACTGTAAGTTGTATACGTACAAAAGGAACGACGGATTTTAGCTTTTCACATTGGTCTTTACCCAGACGTATTTCTTTCCACTAGTTAGTACAAGGCTGTTTAGATGTGTGCTATTAGTATCAGACTTTATCTTAGCCTGGAATAAATTTCCATAGGCTTAACATTAGGAACTCGTTCTCAACAGGCTTGCGAGTACGGTAACTCATTCTCAATGGTTAATAAACAGATAGATATTTCTAGGCTAAGATGAAATCAGAAACATATTCGTGCTTGGTCTGACTCCCCATTCGCAATCTCGTTTGGAGCGCTTCAGAATATTCACTCGGCTATCGCCTCGTTCATATTACTAAGCACTCCAAACTCGATGGCGAACAGGGACACACACCAAACGCTCATCAATTTATTTCTTAGTATCATCGTGCATTGTCAGTATCAGACGTTACCGTTGTGTATTGTCAGTAGGAGGCTCTATCATCGTGTACTATCAGTATTGACCAGATTGAATTATTGTACATGTGCACTGTCAGTATCAGGCTTTATCATAGTCTACTGTCAGTTGCAGGCTGTATCCTTGTCTACTGTCAGTAGCAGGCTGTATGGTTGCGTACTCTCAGTAGTAGACTATATAATTATGTTTGTTTGTTTGTTTGGGTAGTTTAACGTCCAATTTGTTCAATTAGACTTGTATAATTGTGTACTGTCAAAATAAGACTGGGTTATTTTATATTGTCAGTAGGGTTTTTCAATCTGTACTGTCAATAGTAGACTGTACCTTTGTTTGTTATCAGAATCAGAATTTATCATTGTGTGCTGTATGCCAGTATGCATGAGACTGTATTATTGTGTACTTTTAGTATCAGAATGTATCATTGTATACTCATAGTATCAGACGTGTGCTGTCAGGATCAGTCTGTGTCATCATGTACACTATCAGTATCATGTTCTATCATTGTGCCCTGTCAGACTTCATCAGTGAGAACTTGACACCAGTGAATCTGATTCTGCTGCGAACTTGGTACCTGTGAATTTGATACCACTGCAGTCCAGAGCCAACCCGCCCATTTGGTGGTCAGGTCGCCTTTCTGGTGGTCAGGTCGCCCATGGTGGGTAGGTCCGCCTGACTATCTGGTAGGGTTAGGATTAGGGTTAGGGTTAGGAAAAGTGTTAGTGTTAGGGATAGGGTAGGGTTAGGGTTAGGTTACTGTTAGGGATAGGGTAAGGTTAAGATTAGGGGTAAGAATAAGGTCTGGTTAGGGTATGGTTAGGGCTAGGATGTCTGTCTCAAAGTTCTTAATTAAGAATAAAAGAATGGGAGGTGATGTGAGGAAAATGATGGACTGGCTGACAGGTCAGCAGGCATGTGGCCAGGTGGCCAGCCAGGACCCCTGGATGTTTCCGAAATCACCAGTTTAGTGGAACAAAACCAGAGTGATATCACTTTATTATTGTGCAGTGTTAGTATCAGAATGTATCATTGTGCACTGTTAGTATCAGACTGTGTCATTATGTGCTGTCAGAATCAGGCTGTGTCATTATGCACACTGTCAGTATCATGCTGCATCATTGTGTACTGTCAGTATCAGACTTTATCATTTGGTATATAAGGTGAATTTGATTGGTGAGAACTTGATACCAGTGAATTTGATTCTGCTGCGAACTTGGTACCTGTGAATTCCATACCCCTGTACTCCAGAGCCCATCCACTCATCTGGCAGTCAGGTAGACAGGTTCCCTGCCCAAATGAAATAAGGGACTGCTAACTACTTCTTGCGTAATACTATAGAAAGACCTTGAACTGACAGTCACGCCACACCTCTAGTAGACTTATGAGTCTGCTAATGTGGCAATCTCCCAGCAGATCTTTTGTGGAAGTAGAGTACAGGATCTCTACTAGGAGAGTTCAAGAAATTGAGACGTTACCCATATTGTACCAACAAAATGGCTGACGTTACCTGGCCTATAATGTGAGTGAGTACATAGGCCAGGCTTCCAGGCTTGGCCCAGGTTGCTTGTCTGGTGGTCAGGTTGCACATTGCAGTCAGGTCAGCCTGTCTGTCGGGTAGGGTAAGGATGAGGGTTAGGGTTAGGAATAGGGTTAGTGTTAGTTTTAGGGAGAAGGTAAGGGTAAGGGTTAGGGTTAGGGTAGGGTTAGTGTTAGCGTTAGGGTTAGGTTTACCTTTAAGGGTAGGAATAGGGTCTGGTTAGAGTTAGGATTAGGGTTGGGAATAGGGTCCAGTTAGGGTTGGGCTAGGTTATCTCTTTCAACATTCTGAATTAACAAAAAGGAATGCGAGGTAATGTGAGGAAAAGGACGGGCTGGCTAACAGGTCAGTAGGCGTGTGGCCAGGTGTCCGGCAGGGATCCCAGGTGGTTCCAAATTCACCCTTTTCGTGGCCCAAACCAGAGCGGTATCGAATTCACCTATGGACCGAATCGGCCAAGGTATGATTCCGCTTGTATTCTCGTTGCGTATTGTACCATTTTGTAGTGTCAGTATCAGACATTATTTTAGCCGGGTATAAACATCCTTAGGCTTAACATTAGGAACCCGTACTCAACAGTATGGTAACTCATACTCAATAAATGATAAACAGATAAACTTGTCCAAGCTACAATAAAATCAGAAACATATTCATGTTTACGTCTGAGCCCCCGTCCCCGTTTATCACCTTGTTTGGAGCACTTCGGAATATTCACTCGGTTAACTCCTCGTTCATATTACTACATCCTGTGAATGGGGACACAAAACAAACACCCATCGGTTTCTTCCCTAGTATCATTGGTTACTGTCAGTAGCAGACTGTGTCATTGCGTATTGTCAGTAGTAGACTGTATCAATGTATTCTGTCAGTATCAGATTATACCGTTGTGTACCATCAGTTACAGGCTACATCATTGTGTACTGTCAGCAGCAGACTGTATCATTGGTAGCCCATGGCCGTAGGGTCAGGGGCGGTCATTGCTCCACCTAGCGCACTCCCTCTGCACTCGCGCTCCCTGCGCGCCCCCTCGTGCGAATCACGTGAACCATTAGGTCACGTGGTGAAGCACGCTCTCACACTCTCTCTCACTCTCTTCTCGCGCTTCACTACGTTCAGACGCACACCAATTTTCTCCGCTATTTTTGGCCTACATCGCTCGCGGCACCGGATACTCCACGAGTATCGGCCCGAGGTCGTTAAGGTTTTAAAGTACGGTTAATTGTCTGCCAGAACAACGTGAGGATGCCGAAGACACGAGCAGGCCCCAGCACATCGCACGCCGATGCGGAGGCTGAAGCAACGTCGGAATCCACCCAACGGCCGTCGGAGGAACACGTGGACTCGGCCTCCGAGGTAGGCAGTGTTAAGACGGTTAGGCTCGTGGCCGTGGAGAAAGGCCTCGCCGACTTCAAAACGGACATGAAAGATCAGATCGGGGGAGTCCTGGCCGCCATCAACCGGCTGGCGGAACAAAGGAACAACGACTGGGCCTCACGGCCACCTTCCGTCCAGTCGGCCGTGGACCGACGCACCAACGAGTGGGCCGAGGACCAGGCCGCACGGGTCCTGCCCCCGCCACGCCAGTTGAGGGAGCGGTATGCGGCCGACTCCTACATCCAACGCGAGCTGGACCGTGAGGCCATCAGACACGACAGGACTACGGGTAAGCTCCATTCGGACTTAAACATCTCTCGCTTGACCTCGAAGCCATTTATGTTTGTGGACCGCGAGGGCGTATTTACACTGTCTCAGAAGCTGGAGGTGCGGGGGTCCCTAGGGCCGATGGAATACGTTAGCGCGTTCCTCGGTCTGCTGGGGGACGACCGAGCCGTGGAGCCCGCGGACCGGGACCATATGTTTAAACATCTCCACCAGGTATCCATCGATGCCCAATCCCGACCGTGGGCCGGGGTGAGGCGATGGAGCCAATTTGTGTTCGACCAAATCGAGGCCGGCAGGCTTAGCTGGTCCGACTACGGTCTGATACAGGAGGAGCGGGTCCGGCTCGCCATGACGACCTCGACCCGGTCGGCCGGACCGGATAACGCAGGGAAGGACAAAGCCAGGGAGCTGCCGTGCCGGCAGTTTAATTCGGAGAGAGGGTGCAGGCATCGGAGCGGGCACGAGGACGGCCCCGTGAAATGGGTTCACATTTGCTCGTTCTGCGATTCGGTGGGGAAACAGTGCGGGCACTCGCTCCATGCTCCATGCCGCAAACTGGGGTACACCATGGGTTACGAGTCCCAGCCGGTAGCCCCTCAACCAACACGCCGCGGGCAGCAGGGCGGATACACCCCGCAGGCCGGATACACGATGAGGGCGGCCGACCCCGGACCGGATGCCCTCTACCAACATGGACTTCCGCAGCCGGCAAAAAACGGGCACGGTGCGCCCCGCGAGTAACCGGAGCGCACCCGACTACAGGATGCTCACGTGCACCCCCCACCCGGGCTCCCGGGGTCAGAGGGTACGCGGCACGTGAGATCACAGAGACGTCCAGTGCTGAAACAACACGGGACAGGAAATCGCCAACGGCCACGTGGGCACAGGTGGTCAGCGGCCGACTCCCGGTCGGCACCCTCCCACGTGAGGCCACCCCGACACGTGACGTCACACACGGGGTAAGGATTCCCCCACGTGACGGGGAGGCAATACACAACAAGAATAACAACACGACTCCGCAGGTCCACGTGGCCGTGCCGGTGGGCGTCCCCCACCCGGGCGCGACCGGCCACGGGGCCGAGGACGGACCCCCTCCGTGCGCGCCCCCGGACTTCGCTAAGCTCGAGGAAGTGTGTCGGACCGGGATCATTGCCGCCGGGACTCGTACGGACCCGGAGGCGTTCAGGGCACATCGGCGCGCGGAATGGCCGCGGATGCAGGACGGCGCCCCGCCGGCGCACGGCCACATCTACGAGGCGGTGCGGGCCTCGGGCCTGCCCAACGCGATGTGTACCAAGATTACTCTCCCCACGGACCTACGGTTGCGGGCGTGGGAGAAATACCTCACGGGCATGCGGGGGAAGCAGGAGCTGCTGGGCTTCATACGATACGGCTTCCCCCTAGGATACCTCGGTCCCGCGACGGATACCAGAGGGGTGCCTAACCACCCCAGTGCCACCGGGTACCCGACCGAGGTAGGGCAGTTTGTGAAAAAGGAGCTGTCGTTCTCCAATCTGCTCGGCCCGTCCCCGACGCCCCGTTCAGCCCGTGGTGCCACGTGTCTCCCCTGATGTCGCGGGAGAAGCGGGACTCCGAGGCCCGGAGAGTAATAACGGACATGACGTTCCCGCGGCAACAGAGCGTCAATGCCTTCGTGATGAAGAACTCGGTCTACGGGGAGGAAAGGGAGCACAGCCTCCCTACCATCGACGGGTTCGTGTCCCGCCTCCTGAGATCGGGCCCCGGGGCCTACATGGCCTCGATCGACATCGCGAGGGCATACAAGAACTTTCGATGCGACCCCCTGGACTGGCCCCTCCTATGCTTCATGTGGGACGGCGGGTACTATTGTGATACGGCCATGCCGTTCGGTGCCCGCGCGTCCTCGTACCACATGCAGTGCGTAGCGGATACCATAGTGGAGATTCTGGCCGGCAAGGGGGTCGAGGGAGCGATGTATCTCGACGATCTAATCATCATATCGCCGTCGAAGGAGAAAGCCGCGGCGGACTTCGCGACCGCCCGGGAGCTCTTCCGCGAGCTGGGTCTCCCCGAGGCCCGGGACAAAGCCCAGGAACCGTCGCAGGTGGTCCGCTGGCTAGGGATCGACATCGATGCCGCGAAGATGACGCTATCGATCCCGGAAGACAAACTGCAGGATGTGCGGCAACACGTGGCGGCCGTCTCCCGGAAGCGGTCCCTCACGAAGCGGCAGCTCCAGTCAATACTGGGGAAAATACTACACGTCGCAAAGTGCATCCGGCCGGCAAGGGCATTCGTCAGCAAGCTCCTCGAGGCCCTGCGAGGCATGTCCGGATTCTACATCAACATCTCGTCGGACATGCGGCAGGACCTCGACTGGTTCTCGAGATTCGCTGACGGGTGGAATGGACGTGCCTTGATCCCCAGGGGCCCCCCGACGAAGTGTATCACTGTAGACGCCTGCCTCACCGGCGTGGGTGGGACGGACGGCCGCCTAGCGTACTCCGGTCAGGTCTGCCCGGTCGGGGACCCGGTGGAGTGTATCTCGGAGCTCGAGGCCCTCAATACCATCTACGCCCTCAACACGTTCCTCACTGACCGGGACCGAGGCACGAGGGTGGAGGTGTTCTGCGACAATATGGGGACTGTCCAGGCGCTCACGTCGGGGCGGGCACGCAACCGGGTCCTCGCCGAGTGCGCGCGCCAGGCCTGGATGGTACAGGCGAAATTACAGGTGGACCTCCTGTACACTCACATCCCGGGGGTACTCAACTCGGTCGCGGACGCCCTCAGCCGGTCGCACCTCACCTCCAGAGACAATGCTAGAGCTGAACGTTACATGTCATTTCATAATCTAATGCCTGTTGTGCCTTGTAACCACGCCTCATTTGTGCCTGTCCTCCGGCTCTCCTGCAGATCCGGCGCTACGTTGTCTCCAGCAGAGGGCATCTGCGCGGCAAGCCGCGGCGCGTGCCCCCGGCACGGTCGCGAACCAGCGAAGCGCCGTATCAACCTACATCGCATTCTGCCGGAGGACGGGCACGGACCCGCAGCAGCCGTCGGTCAGCCTCGTCACGTCGTATCTGGAGTACGTCCGGGACCACGCCCCCTCGCCCGCGACCGTGGCCAACCACTTGTCGCACCTACGGTCGCACCTGCGCCTGTCCGGGGGCAACGTCGCGGCGACCGAGGACGCGAGAGTAAAGAGGGCCATCGACGCAATGAAGAGGGACAAGTCCTACACGCCGAACATCAAACCGCCCATCCCGATGCAGGCCCTCAGGAGCGTCCTCGGTGGACTAACGGCCACGCCCCTCGACCGGTCCACCAGAGCGGCCTGCCTGCTGATGTTCTTCGCGGCCCTGCGGCAGAGCGAGGTCGCCCCACCATCCGTCCGAGGATTCGATCCGGACAGGCACCTAACTCGCGGGGACGTGAAAGTCACGTCAACTCACGTCACCGTCAGGGTAAAAGCGGCGAAAAACCTCCAGTGTGTTGGAGAGGAGAAGCACGTGGCTCTCCAGCCCTCTCCCGACCGGAGGTCGTGCCCTATGCAAGCCGTGCGAGAGATGATCGCGGCCGTTCCCACGTCTAGCGACCGAGACCCGTTCCTGATGAACGCTGATCGGTCACCGATAACGACCAGGTCGCTGACGAGGGAATGGGACAGACTTACGGCTCTGGCGGGGATCCCGGCGAAAACCTACACGTTGCACAGCCTGAGAAAGGCCGTGGCCACTCAGGCCTTCCAGGCCGGGGTCCCCGAACTCTCCATCCAGAGATACGGGGGGTGGCGCTCGAACGCTCACAGGAGCTACATCCGAGTGTCGAGTGCCACTCAGGTTAACGACTCTCTGATAAAGTCAATTAACAAGTGACTCCAACCTTTTCCCACCCTCCACGCCACTTTTTTCATGGGTTTTTTGGCGTTTTTATACACACTGTATATTCATATATACCATTATACTTTATACATGTATATCCATATGTATTATACTATTACATATCAACATACGTAATACATTATACCTTATCACGTATAACATATAACATATTACCATATATGTATCATATCTACCAATATGTTATCATATAACATAACATATCTTCCATATGTATCTTGTTATCTTTAAGATATTACTATCACGTATTAATATCTTCTCTCTTCGCTCATAAAATTAAAATAAATTTTATTTGCCCAACCTCTGCTTTATACTTTTGTGTTGCGGGTAAAGGGGTAATGGGTAGCCCATGGCCGTAGGGTCAGGGGCGGTCATTGCTCCACCTAGCGCACTCCCTCTGCACTCGCGCTCCCTGCGCGCCCCCTCGTGCGAATCACGTGAACCATTAGGTCACGTGGTGAAGCACGCTCTCACACTCTCTCTCACTCTCTTCTCGCGCTTCACTACGTTCAGACGCACACCAATTTTCTCCCACCCACCCTCTCCTCTATCTTCCTACTCTCGTAGGGCGTTTTTATACACTGTATATTCATATATACCATTATACTTTATACATGTATATCCATATGTATTATACTATTACATATCAACATACGTAATACATTATACCTTATCACGTATAACATATAACATATTACCATATATGTATCATATCTACCAATATGTTATCATATAACATAACATATCTTCCATATGTATCTTGTTATCTTTAAGATATTACTATCACGTATTAATATCTTCTCTCTTCGCTCATAAAATTAAAATAAATTTTATTTGCCCAACCTCTGCTTTATACTTTTGTGTTGCGGGTAAAGGGGTAATGGAGGCTAATTAGGAATTGGTCACAGTTGTCAGGACAGGCCTGCCACCATACTCCACCCATCAGACGGACAGCGCTTTGGAGACGTCCACCACCAGCTGCACGGGTAACGCAAGCTCAGAATTGAAGGTTGGTTATTTCGCTCCTCGAAAAATCAATCTACATGAAAGAGGACCTCGCATGGTTCATTCGCTATGCCGTGGCGGTGAACAGAGTTGTCTTGGTCGCCCCTCACCGAGCCCCCTGCTGAAAAAGAATGAGAAAGGTTGGACAAGAAAGCTGGAAGCACAGGGAGGTGAGGGTACTCAGTTTGGTGAAGGTATTGCCTTAATTGAGCGAAAATTCTCGCGTATTGAAAAAAACCCTTGTGCAGATAGCGGCCCGCCTGCCTGCGGCTGCAATTGGTGGCTCTACTGTCCAGGACAGTCCGGGACTGGGGTTTTTTTTAATTTTTTTTTTTTTATTTACTTTTATTGTATCTCTCGTTAGGTACAAGTTTTTCAGATACAAATACAGGCATGAATACAAGGATAACAGTAACAGATTCACCATGAGTTTGAACAAATTTCTTCAATATGTACTGAGATGAGATGGAATATTAGTCATCTTGCGAATAACAGAAAAATATCTAACTGCCTATACAGCTGGTTACTCTTGTTTTAAAGTCCTCCAAATTACTACTGGTTTGGACATCACTTGGAAGAGCATTCCACAGCCTAGCCCCTCTCAGATATGGGCTCTTGAGAATCATATTACTTTTAGTGCAATATATCTTAAAAATAATTTTGTCGCTTGAGCGACTTCCGTCCAGTTTGGATTTCGACTGTTCTTATACATTAAAGCCAACAGCTGTTTTCTCCTCCTATTTTGGAGTGGGATGATTCCGAGCATATCATGTAACATGTTTATGGAGTGATCTCGTATGGTCACAGATAGTGACATCCTCATACCTCTATTATGGAGTCTCTCAATTACATGTAGGTCACTCTTTTTAAAACTTTCATACAAGAATCCGCAGTATTCCATTATGGGCATGATATTTGTAATGTAAACCAATTTTGCTACATCTTTAGTCAACTTACCTCGCAATTTTCCAAATTTAAAGAGTTTGAAGCTCATGTTCTTAACTACATTATGAGCATGGTTGGTCCAAGTTAGGCTTGAGTCTATCTCAACTCCTAAGTAATTATAATGATGACATCTGTGTATTATCTTTCCATTCATTAACAGCGGTTCTACAGGACAGGTCTTTAGTCTGATAGCATTCGAGAACCACATGAATTTAGTTTTGTTGGTGTTGATTGTTAAACAGTTCTGATTACACCAAGTAGCCAAGCTATCTAGGTCATGCTGGATTACTGTATGGGCAACTCTGGGATCCTTGTGTGCAGTGTATATGACCAAATCGTCAGCATATTGGATATACTTACAGTTTTTAAGACTATTACCCAGGTCGTTGATAAACAAAATAAATAATAACGGCCCCAAGACTGAGCCTTGGTGCACCCCAAATTTTATACTGGCATAAGACGATGAAAGCCTGTTCACGAAAACTTTTTGTTCTCTTTTTGATAGGTAACTTCGGATCCATTCAACTAGATTATTTGGAATTTTTATGACATGTTTTAATTTGGTTATTAAAAGATTATGATGTATGCTGTCGAATGCTTTTTTAAAGTCTACGTAGCAGGCTATTGTGTATTTATCGTCATTCAGGAATTTGTATAAGTCTTTAGTAAAAATAAATAGAGCATCCGAAGTTCCCCAATTTGGTCGAAAACCATATTGTCTTGGATCCAGGACATGTGCATTAATAAGAAGATCATAAACTATTTTATGTATTATTCGTTCCAGGACTTTGCTGGGCAGTTTTATCAAGGAAATTGGTCTCCAATTACTGATGTCATTTAGTTTCCCAGTTTTTGGAATGGGGATCACAGTTGCCTGTTGCCAGTGGGTGGGGAAGACTGAGGTAGCCACTGATGAATTTATTAGATCTGTGAATTCTACTATTAAAAGGTTTAGAGAGTCTACTAGAATTTGACTCGGAACATTATCTAATCCACTTGATTTATTTGTACTAATTTGTTTTAGCTGTTCTTTGACTACATCTTTAGCAATATTTAGTTCTAAATTTTTAACTATTGCAGGTTCGGACTTCAGACTGATTTCTTTTATATAATTATCCAAAACAATGGGACGATGGGTTATACATCGTAAAGAAGCGCATCTAAGGAGCCTGAACCGTCTACATCACATCTACCCACCAACATCTCCAGAACGGACCAGATGTCAGGATTGTCCGAGAAATAGCAGCGGCAGCCCCAGCACCATCAACAACGGTTTCTGTGGCCCTGGGAGCTTACACGGGGGTGGGGGCCCCTATGCTGGCCCCCTGCCCCTCCCTGTCAAGCTCATACCTCGGTTCCCTCGAGCTTCAACGTCGGTTCTTGGAGGGCGGCCCTCAAGGGCTACCAGGATGCTCAGGTAGTTGACCTGATTGATTTCGGCTGGCCCCTTGGCTATATGGCCGCCGGCCCTCCTACGGCTATAGACACCAACTACGCTTCAGCGGACACATACAGCTCCCATGAAGATAGATATATCAGTAAGGAGTGTGGGAAGCGGGCTCTCATCAGCCCCCTCGCGGCCCCTCCGTTCAGCCCTGGGTGTGCGGTCTCACCCATCATGATGCGGCCTAAGCAGGGGTCCTCCAGCCGCCGGATCGTTGTGGTCTTTATCGCCAGTACCTATGCGCCCTGCCCCTCCAGGTGATATGTGTAATTCCTCGGTCACACTGGCGTAAAAAATGGCGTTTCTTCTACGCATTTGAAAGGTCGCGAGTTCCGCGTATTTAGTACGCAAATCGAACGCATTTATCTTTTAGTACGCAATCCAGTCACACTGGCGTAAATTCTGGCGTTTTTACTACGTATTTGAGGTGGTGGGAACCACGTATCAGCTACGGATTGGGAACGTATCTGTTTGCTTTGCTTCAACGTTTTAGTACGTTTCTCAACGTTTCTCAACGCTTGTCTACGCTTCTGTACGCATTGTGGCCTTTTTACGGCGTTCATTTACGAATTCAAATGCGTAGAGATCAGTTTAAAATTTTAAAATTTCATTCTGATACCACGTTTTTTCTACGTTTTTTCTACGTTTACGCATTCCTACATTCTTATACGTAAGTCCGCGTTTTACCGCGTGTCAGAACGCATTTGTACATTTCAAAATGCGTAGAGAAACGTGCGTACACGGAAAAACGCCGTTTTTTACGTCAGTGTGACTGGGGAATAAGGGTTGCCTTATCAACCCCTGCTGCCTCTTTGGGGCCCACCTCTCTGCCTCGGCCTCCCAGAGAGTTACCACCGTGGTCAGCTACCTCATGGGCTGCCGGGACCATCACGCTTTGTCCCACATAGAAGATTTCTCCAGGGCCGAGGCCATCCAGGATAAGGCTGCTCTGGCGTATGCGGATTTCCAGGGCAATGCTAGAGCCATAGACCTGGGGGTTGTTTCATAATCTTGGATCGTACATGAAGAACCTTTTCTGTACCTCGTACAAGGGTTATCATCTAATAATATCTAAGTCTGTTGGCTAGGACAATATTGGCCGTCCATTAGGTCGTCCATAAGTGATGAATGAAATTGACCCGCATTGTCCCTGGCTGTCTATGGCGTACGGAAAAGGGTCTACATGTACGATCCTGGGTTATGAAACGTGCCCCTGGTCTTCATGCCAGACAAATGTTGCGCCTACTACTCAGGCCATAGACCTTGATATGAACGCCACGACTGAGGTCGTTGACGTCTGTGGGGCCTGGAGGGGGTTGGGGCGCCGCGCCATCACCCGCCCCTATGGCAGCTCCAGTCCCTTATTGGCCGCCTTCTCTATATCACACGCTGTGTATCTCAGCTTGCCTTATAAAACCGATTGAGCTGCAGTGGAGGAAACAATTACTAATCCAAATACACAAATGATAAATAAGCAATGATGGGGTTAGAATCAGACAAGAAAGGCCCAAAACTTCATTTTACCAACGAAGCCCATTGTGGCGAGGGGCATGAGAGAAACTCCTTGTGTTGATACAGCGATTGCAACAACCAGAGCACTTCAAACATATGATTTGATCATCTAAGAAGCGTATGTACCACCGTATCATACCATCTATCATCTACCATTAAATAGTACAAACTATGTAGTAGCATAGTAGAAAACAAAAACATTAAAGTACCCTTAAGTTTGTGCTAGTGAAAAAAGTGCTTAGTGCTTTGTGGCTAGTGATATTACGGAAAATATCATACCGAGGGCTAGATACCGGATGGTGAGCGACAGTCGTTCTTCCACCGTTATCGATCGCCGGAAATGGGTGTTGCCTCTGTGTAGATGTGGCCGAACCATCTCTAGAAGTTCCATATACACCGCAACAGGCATGCGCAGAGTGGACCGGAATTGACAAGGAAAACCAAGCTGCAATGTACAAAATATACAGTAAAACCCCGCCTAACGGACACCCCGCGTAAGCGGGCACCCCATGTTAACGGACACCCTTGCTCGGAACGGTTCCCTCTATTAGATGTTTATTTTAACCTCACGTAAGCGGACACCCCACATAAGCAGACACTTTGGCCCGGAATGGAGGGTGTCCACTTACGCGGGGTTCTACTGTATTTAACTAAATAATACTGTGCATATCAAGAAGGGCATGTGATGGGGGTAGGAGGTCATAACATTCTGCACAAAGAAGAGCCTAGAGAGTACATAGGGAGACCACTAATATTGAAAATATCTATTAATTGCCTGCCGAAGAAGAGGTAAATTAAATCCATTATAAACCAAAGAACCAACAAAGTCAGCTCCAAACCGTGTGTTGGGGACATAAAATAATTACAGTATTGTGTTGGGGAATACAGTGAAAACAATTTAGAGTAGAAGAGATTGAAGTACAAGGCTTACCCGAATAAATTCCACTTCAAGCTTGGGCAAAGTGTTGCGCTGGCTTTCCTCTGTCCTATCCTCTAGGAACGGTTGCATCCATACGCTGTGCTGACGTCTCCTGTGTTTTTTATGATGCCTGTACCTCAGGATGAGAGAGTTGTGTACACCCACCAAGGCCACCAGTAGTGTACCAACGGCTAAAACCTCTAAGATCTCCATGGTGTGGTCCTCCATATTGACCACGTGCTTCTACCACATGCTTCCAGCCGGTACACTCACCAGCCTTGAAAACTGAGCGCTACTGCGTGCGATTGACCCAGTTAGAGCAGGGTGCATCCGCCGCATCTGGGGTGTGACTGGAGGGGGGTATGACCTACATCGGGTGGAAGGTTGTGAGCATGAGCTGGAGGGAGTTGGGAGGGGGTTGGTTGTTACGCAGTGGACGCGCATCCCTACTAGTGGATGAGCACACCAGTCTAGTCACCCGATGCCTTACCACTTAGGAGCGGATGGTGACTGGACCATGTCGGCTATATGGAACATACTACCAGTCTATGTACAGACTAGGCCCAGACCACCTTCAGCCGGGAGTCAGAGGACACACACCAGTTAGGCTCCAGTACCATTCAAGTCCCACCCCAGCCCCACTCCAGTACAAGATCGTGAGTAAAATCGGCTATATGGAACAGAGCCTTAACTCATACCCAATCACCAATAACCCTGCACTAACTCTTTTATGTTTTGATTATGTTATATAGTGTTATAATTATTTAACTGGACTCGACTTATTGCCCGGAAGAGCTTCTGTCAATGGGAAAGCACAATAAAAACTAACTACAAACAAAAAACAAACAAAAAAAGATCTCAAGCAAGGAAGTGTGTCACCCTCACCCTCACCTTCCTCAGCAAGGTGGGGGCGGCCGTCTTGCCTCGCGCCATGAAGGAGGACCTCGCATGGTTCACTCGCTATGCCGTGGCGGTGAACAGAGTTGCTTGGTTGCCCCTCACCGAGCCCCCTTCAATATCTTCATGTCCAGCGCGGCTGGGGCTATCGTGGCAGCCTTGGACCTGGGACCTGTTTCACTAGTTTCGTGACATGTCTAGATGGCGTGTTCGGTTTTTCCGGTTTCATAAGAACTAGATATTAGACTTCGTTTTGTCCGTTCTTGCTTGCACTGTTGGTGCCACTTTTGTCACGAAACTAGTGAAACAGATCCATGATGTGTAGATTTGTCTAATTCTTATGTCTGAGGTCTGTCTTTTCCTAAAGGCAGCTACTTGTGCTGTCACGAAACTAGACAACCCCAGACATGTCACGAAACTAGTGAAACAGGTCCCAGGTCTCGGTCAGCCAGGAAGCCTCGTCGGTTACCACGCAGAGGAGGTGTGAAGCGCAGCGCCCCCTATAATTTTGATCTGGACTCGAATGACAGCTGATGCAGATTCCTATAAGAAATATTGCAAAAATAGTCTAATTTAGAACAGCTAGTACATACAAACTGCTAGAGCTCTATCAAAAATCTTTTTAGATATTGATAGAGTAACATCTAATGTATTCCAAACCACAATAGAGCTCCACGTTTTGTGCATGTTTTATGTTGTGGAATACAGCCTTATTTCTCACAAATTCCAATGTTCAACCTATGACAGGAAGCCTTAGCCATAGCACATGTCTTAGGTTTCTAACAATGTTTTGTTTATCAAAATCGTCCTGTTATTCATGACACAAGAGCTATTTGCATTTTTCACGTTTTTGTGTGGGTTCTTCTCAGAGCTCCTCTCCCTTTGCTGTCATGTTTGACGACAGTCAGGTCGTTTTCTTATCATCATATACCTCAAAAAACGCCATTGTGATAACTTAGCAAGTCGTCGAAACACAACCACTCAATGTTGACACTGTCTGCTAATTAGAAGTCCAACGCACAGGATGTGCCTGTTGCGCATGCGCATGCGCAAAAATATGCTTATAAACATCAATTTCCTAATCATTGTCACTGGCCGCATTCTGTAGCTTTGAACGACAAACCTGGTCCACTCCTTGACACCTCCACACTCACCAACCATTCTTCAATCACATATTCTGTTAAAAGCACGCTTACAAAATAGCGGCCAAACATCAGCTCAGCAAGTCGAGAATTGATTAACATGTTTCAGAGCATGTACGAGTACTGATCACATCCAGTGCATCGGACCTTCAAGTTACAATGCCTCAACTCACGGTTTTAGAGGCATCTTACATCCACCCCGTAACAACTAGATGTATGCAATGGCCAAATATCAAGATATATTATGTGTGAAATTCATCTGATTTAGTTTAAGTAGCTCAAAAATGCGAAAGCAATTGATGATAACACGTTCACTTGAGTTCCACTTTGGGCGAAACACAGACACCGTTTGTCAGCAAAATGTTCATTAACATCTTTTTTGAGCATGTGCAGCGATCACATCCAGCGTGTGTGTGTATCACCCATTGCATACCAAGGAGAGTGAAGTCCTTGTTGTTATCCTACCCTAATAAAAAACGCCATAGGCTTAACATGGGATTTGTTTATGTCACTACCTGCAATAACTCCAATGTGATCTACTGTCTAGAATGCAGTAGATGCAACATGCAGTGCATGGGCCAAACCAAGAGAAAAATCAAGGAGAAGCTCTACAAACACCTTCTAAACATCACCAAGGGAAGCACCCAAAACGATGTCCCCACACACTCCAACCAGTGTGACTATGAAGGGGTCAAAGATGTAAAAGTCTACATTCTGGACTTAATCTTCAGCCACCCCGGCAGTAAAAGAGCCAGTTCCTTACAGAACAAAATAGAAATCAATTGGATTCACAGGCTCAAGAGTCAATCCCTGTGGGGATTGAACACTATGGACAACCTGTACGGCTAGGAGAACTTAAACGCCACATCTTAAAAAAAGAATTCTGATGGCACCCGAGGGTGAACGGAAGCAAAATCTTTTTACAAACATATTAATCACATAGCCTCTGCGGTAGGCGACCATGGAGAAGAACAAGCTTCGTGAATAAAAAATTAATTTCTTTTATGACTTAAGGCTTAATGACCACTCTGTGCAGCACACGCCGAACACGCCGACAGTGGTCGGGTTGCGAGGCACGCGGCCAAAAGCAATGAGAATAAATGTTGATGTCCGCCCTCGACAAATCGGGTTTGAACCAATGACCTCCCATGCTTGTTTTGAACACCCCTACCACTTAGCCACCGGGCTTGGTCAAAATTTTGACAAATGACTGAATGTAACTGGGTTTGTTCTAAGGTAAAGAAGGAAAATCTTAGGGAAAAAGACAACATCAATTTAGCCTCCCCTGTGCTTTTTCCCTATTCCGAAGGGGGGGGGGGGCGGAGATTTTTTTTTTTAATTCGTGTTCCACCCTGGCCATAATCAATGAACGTAGCCAAACTGACGTCAGGAAAGAATGCCTATCGCGCTCAACTTGACTACGGCCGCTAGCCCCTCATCTTCTCATTTAGTAGTTGATCGTTTATCAAGACATTCAAAGACACAAATTTTGTATCAGTTTGACCAGATAATGTTGTTGATACTCATAAATGAATATTTCCTTCTTTTATCGCTTCTTAATATTAGTTTTGCACAAGATTAACTTTGTTGATGCCTGACAAATCTTGGCGGCCATTTTTTTGATACATTTTTTTTATTTTTGATTACACGGGAGAGTTTTTACCGACCTATAAACTGCACTAGTTCCGAACGCTCCCTAGCCTAAGCCGAGTGCAGTGAGTAACCGACCTGACCAGAGTTCAGTTTAGTTTTTTTTATCCTAACCTGTCTCCAAGACTTTAGAATAATAAGCCATTTTAGTTCCCCCAAGTTGTTCAGCCTGAACTCAGGCGAGTAAAGTCTACATTGCCAAATATGGTCAGATGTTGTTGACAATTCATAGACTGCATTAGCGCGACGTCGCTCACGTTCTTGCTGTTGTCGATTGATCAATTTTGTATTGCCCTCGTGTAAACTGTAATAAATAACACCTTAATTTACGCTCTCATGAATACAGTGACCCTTTGTCAATCCTATGGCGTTTTCTATTAGGAGTAGGATAAACAATGTCGCCGATGAGATTCTCCTGACGATATCACTACATGCTAAAAAAGCAAAACAAATTGATGCAGAAGAACAAAAGGCCGAGAACCACAACCACTGAATCTATGGCAGATATCCTCAACGACGATACGGAGATCCCCCTGCTAAGCTCACAATCACATCTTAGATTTGACGAAGAAACTAATAAATAACTATGGGCGTGAGGACACCAGTCGGTAAGTCTGTATTGTGATTTTAAAAAGGGATCATTTCATAATTTGCCGTTTTAGTACCTATGTTTACTGCGAGTTCGGAATCGCGAGTGACCCGAGTTAAACATACTTCACTGACTCACTGACAGCAGCAGACGATATTGAATCACAGCATCACAATCATTGAATCAATGTGAATTACAGAATTAACAGGTCAAGTTTGAAGAACTCTTCTGTGGCAGTGTCTCCTAAATCCATAATCTGCCCGATAACAGTTGTCAAAGAATTTTTACCTTGTTATATCCTGTATTTCAGTGTGCATTCCATCCTCCGAAGAACATGTATATCCAACATGACGGAGCAATATCCACTAACTAAAGATCGGAAATCGAAATCGGAACTTCGTAACAAAGTGATAAACTGCTGCACTGATATTAGAAGCTTGAGAAATAGCAAAATAATAATGATTCCAGAAATGATAATTAAAAAAGATAGCGTCTTCAAAAATACAAATATGAACTATATCTTTCTCCACTCTCCCAGCAGATCTTTCGCGGCGCTAGCCTTACTGATACAAGCGGTCGCAGGAAGTTGAGCACAGGATCTAAGCTAGGAGAATCATCTTTCTCGAGAGGCTACACTGAATTACCGACGTGTTCAACAGAGCTGCTGTCTCACGGGCATTATAGGAACTATATCAATATTAACAATAGGAGGCGCATCGATCGAGTTTCAAATCTTTGGAGATGATAGAGCACCAAAATTATTAGCGAGGGATAGTAGTTAATAAATACAATACAGTACTGTGGCGTCAGAACAGGGAGGGGGCAGAGGGGGGGGGGGGGTGGGCAACTGCCCCCCCCCTACTTTTTTGCCAGCCCCAAAAAGTCAGCAGCTTCAAATTTTACTCAAACGTGTGTAAAATCTGTCTTGACTTTTCAGCATAGAGAAATGTCTAAGTCGAGCTTTTTAACATGCAACAATGGCTAAGCCTCGACATTTCAATGTGGAAAAGTGTCAAAGTCTGACATTTTATCGTGCATTGATGGCTAAGCCCTGACTTTTCACCGTGGAAAAGTGTCAAAGTCTGACTTTTCGCAGACTTTTCACAGATTCACGGTAAATCCAGAGGAACAGGCAAATGTCGAAGTCTGACTTCATACCAAGAAAAATGTCAGCAATTTTTCAGTTTGCCACCCCACTTTCAAAACATTCTGACGCCCCTGATATATAATGGTGCCTCGAGGAATATTGACAGACTACAGCTCCCACGCTAGATATTTAATTATGGTTGTAAAGTGTAGCAAATGGATAGGTTTGTGTCAAGAAGGATCGAATTCACTGATATAGTCTTTCCCACAACTGTTTCTCACACTGCACGAAAACCACTATTTTACGTATGTATACGAAACGGGTCTAACAGTAGGATTTTGCGTCTAGAAGATCTACCTGTTATCCGTCTCGTAGATGCCTTATCTAGTGGCGTATATACGTGTCCATGGTGCGGTCTTATACGCCTGATTCTGTTTATTTACGCCAGTATCCAATAATTCCGACCTCTGTCACTTGGGGACATCAGTGGTAGTATATTCCATTTGCCATTAACCATCCAAGTCTGTATTATATGAAAATTGCAATCTTATATTACCAATTTATTTTATAAAACCTTTATAAAACCTGATTGCGTATAAATTGATTATTTACACATAATAAACGCCGCATTATGGTTTCTTTTTTACCCTTTTTTTTTATAGATTTGACTTTAAAACACCATTTTTAGGTATGTTGAGTCCAGGCCCACTGTATAAGAGCCCTGTCCAAACTCCAAGTCAACTACTAAAATCATCTTACCTCAGCCTCAGGGGGTGGGGTTGGGAGGTCGCGGGTGGCGGGTCAGTGTTGGTGCATCCTCTACCAACACCCACAGGACGGGGCGGGCCACGGGTCGCAATTTTTTTTATTTTTTTTGTATCATATATACGCCTGGCGTATATATATCGCACAGAGCATGTTTTATCTTGGATACACCAGGCGTGAAATACAGCCAAGTCGCGCGCGTCTACATATGGAAACTACTTCGTAGACGCCCGAAACGCAGACGCGGATAAGAGGTGTATACAAATGTAAACAAGGCATGATACAGCCGATACATACGTTATCGCAATGGCGTATATATATGTAAAATAGTGGTTTTCGTGCAGTGTCATTATAATGATGAATAAATTTATCAGTGATTGAAAACATATCAGAAGGTTCAAGTATTGCCTCGGATAAACTAAAATATTGTATTAAATGAAAACTATGCATTAACTTCTGGTATATATGGTGAAACGAGGAGTTAATATTGATGCCACTATTCATCTTCATCTCATAAACCTAATTTTACCTCTCCTGTTAATATACCCTTATTCTTACTATATTTGTCTAATCCCCACGAATAAAAGACAATGTATATTGTATTCTGCATACTGTGTACTAACGATCTGCATGTTTACAACTCAATCAATCATTCACCCTTACAGGGCTTCCTTGGCTAGTGTATTATAATCCACGGTTGATTAGAATGAGAATATCTCTATCTTTATATCTTGGATATTTCATGAAACTTTATGAATTAGTTCTCCTCATAATTAGCTATTTTTTAACGCAAAAAATGCCTGAAGACATTTTCAGAATCCGCCAGGGGATAACCTGCAGACAGTCTCATCACTGGAAGGGTTTTCAACCACCTAAAATGAATCTATAACCTTCCAGCACCATGACAGAATTGTATTCTGTAAATGAGACCTTGTTAATCTAAACCCATTTCCCGGAGTAGAACTAAATCCCTAAACTGTCTTAGCTTTAATCCCCGGCAGTGGATGACTGCAATATTCATAGTAGACAAAGTAACCAAGGCTGCCCTTGCAGTCACATACGCGATGACTCCCTGGCCTAACTAGCAGAGGGCGCTGACGTTATACGAGCCTAGAAGTTCCTCCAGAAGGTCGTTTGAAGGTCACCAGACCAAAAGAAGCCAAGCTGTCACGTGACCCGTACTGGACATTAGCTGGTTCTCGGCATTCTCCTTGTGGTATTCTGAAACCAACCTAAATAGCTATAGGTCTTAGTTATAGTGAACTACACAGCCGACATCTTCACCTCTATCTGCTCACTGATTGGTCAAAATAGTCAGGAGCGTATTGATTCAATATCATGTACGGATGATTGTGCTTCTAAAGGCCTGAAACTGATACTTCTGCCATATATGATGCTAACCATGATGTACATTGTAAATTGTATGGGCCTGTTTCCACCCTCGGACTTTTGTCATATCTTGGCCTTTGATATATTTGTTGGCCACCAACGCGACGGAAACTTTGTCTTTTTTAAGAGCAAACTTGTTTATTTTTTCCATATGCTACATAGGTTTATAATACTTCGCAATAGCAGATAGGGTGGCTGCGAAGAATCGCCGAACATTTTGTCTGCAGGTGGAAATAGGTGGGGGGTGGCGCTAGTGGGTGGGAGTGGGGGGTGACGATGAGTGTGGCTCTGACATATACCATGGCTGACATTTTGCAGGCGACAAGTAAAATAACTCACCTTGATGACAGATGGCTAGGGGTCAGAGGTCATGGAGTCAGGGATTAAAGTTGGAGAGGTTTGAAAGTGGCGCCGTGTAGCGGATAAACGGGGAAACCCTTGTGCATATGGAACAGAGAGATGGGGGCTCACCTTACACTAAGCACACCTGAAACACCTGGTCAGGTGCGGCCCATCAGAAAGGCCAAAATGCTACAAGGGTCACCGCATTTTTGTGGGCCTGTGTGCATGCTCACATTGCTTTAAGATGCTGTATCGATCTTTATATCCAAACTATTCCATGGACTCAGTGGCCAGTGATTTACGATAACAGCGAGATACTCACCTGAGTGGTAGGGTCCCCTGCCCTTTTCAGGACTAACACTCTACAAACTGAGTCCGTATGGGGTTATATACGGTTAATGGTGATCGTGGTATTCATAATGTTCAGGAACCAGTTCAATTTTTTTGTTTGTTATTTCTACGACCAATATGTTTTATTAGACTTACAATATTAGAAAATACAATCATATACATGTATTACCAATCTTCATTATAAAACCTTTTGAAAACCCGATTGAGTATCACTTGATCAATTACATATGATAATCCCAGCATTCTGTTGTTTTTAGCCGTTTTCTTAATAGATTTTACTTTCAAAACAGCATTGTTGGTATAAGTCTAACCTGCTGTATAGAACAGAAGCTGCCATGTAGCTGGGGTGTAGAGGGAAACAGAGAGGCAGTTGTGAGGGTCTGGGATGGTGCAGTGGGCATGGGCGAATTGAGTCGGGGCTGGTGACATGGGTGGGGGGGGGGGGGGGGCGGGAGCGGGGGTGGGGGGGGATAGGGTTGGTGTAGGCAACGAGTATAGAGATTTTTCTCTATACTCGTTGGTGTAGGTGTATAGTCATCAGTGTATGTACAGGGGTTCATGGGTAATCCTTTTAATTTTTTATCTATAAATACATATGTGTTCATTTACAACAGTTTACTACATGGACTTAGGCGATGTGTATGCACACATATATGTAGCCGTATAGCTCGTCATTTACATATGTTTACGCATAACGGAAATTACAGCCATTTCATGTGCGAAAACAGGTGTCAACAGTCTTTTTTACTCTGTATACGCTAGAGATGGATATATATGCACGAAAACGAATGGAAACAGTAGTGTCGTTTAATGAATTTAAAGTTCGTTCACTAATACAGTCGTAGCTGTCCATAAGATTGCCCATAATTGTTGAATAAAGTTGACTTACATCATCCCTGGGTCTCCTTGGCGGACATTTAAGGGTCTTCATGTGCGAAACCAGCTTAATCAAAGGGCCCTAGCCAGTCTCGACTATGTCACTTCAGCAAGGGCAGCGAACAGAACTGTACACGTGACCGGTCCTAATGACGTCATAGAGCGTTTTGAGTGTGGCGGAGGGAGAAAGGCATTTCGGGAAGGATGCTCCATCAATGGCGAGCCTGCCGCAAAGACACGGACCAGCCTGCTTCCTGTCAGCGCTAATTTGCAATTAGTCCTAATTCACACTTTTTATCGCTTGTCATTTTATGCAAAACGTGGTAATCGCCGCAAGGTACTGTGCAATACATTCTGGGAAGAAGCTATCAACGTGAAGTACCCACTGACCTATGAACCTTCTCTAGTGTCAACAGTCCTGCTAATGCCTTATGCGTTCTGTTTAACTTACATTATATGCGGACAGAACTGGTGAGGTATTCTGAAGTGCTCAGCTGCTCACGGTAAGAGGATATGAGTAAATCATTAGTGACTTGTGCATGCGTCATGGACGGAGGGTATCGTGCATTGAGAATGTCCCTTGTATTGTCTATATCACGTGTGCATACCCTGTATTATCCATATCATCATAGTGTTCAATATTATGTCATGTCATAGTAATACTTATCTTATTCTATTGGTTAAAAAGGAATAAAGGGGAATAAGCATTACTGT
This sequence comes from Alentia gelatinosa, assembly GCA_950022655.1. Lineage (NCBI taxonomy): Eukaryota > Metazoa > Annelida > Polychaeta > Phyllodocida > Polynoidae > Alentia > Alentia gelatinosa. Next base: position 22,259,096 of record OX465589.1, on the reverse strand, counting down.
AATATTCTATTAGATCCAAACGAAAATATCCAAACGCAATCGTGTCTCAATGAAACTATCTAAATGAGATCGTGTACACATTAAGTAGATGATAACTATAGAAGATACGTACTAGTTATGTTATGATTAATCTCGACGAATGTACCTCAAAAAACAACTTCCCTGTATATGCCTTCAACTTTTCCATCGAAACACTCTCAGTGGATATATCGGTGTAATTTGCTCAATAGAAATAAATCTCCTATGAAAGAAAAAAAATCCAACCCGTTCAGCCTGCCATTCCCACGTATCGCAGCCTGCCTTGCTGGCACACACAGAACCAAAGTTATCGTGCTAATCTAACAGTTTTGGGTTTGAGCTGTATGCCAGCTAGTAAGTTAATTCTATGTTTACGAGTACATGACGACCCGTGCACAGACAGAAAAAGATAGAGAGAAATTTTATCCATAGACAATAATTAATGGTTTTGTGGACATGAGGCTGCAAACCACTAGAGGATTGACGTATAACGAGATCAACCTTGAGTGGTTTACAGAACTGCCTGTCCACAAAATCACCGTGTGTTGTATATATTATCCATCTTCTCGAGTAAATTAATCCCAGGAATTGCCATATCAAAGGATTAATCAATAGGGACTTTGCTTTATCAACTTTTTTCCCGTATACAATATGACTTTGAGGCCGTATGCAATGGATTAGAATCCGTATACCATGATTTTGGTATCTGACAGTTTACAATGGGTAGTGGTTTTCAGAGCCCCCAAACATTTTCAATGAAAACTTTGCATACGATGGATAATAAAAGTGTTCCGTAGATAGATGTCGCTAGTGATGCTAGGCGAGGAGTGGCTCACCTTTTCTTACCTAAGTGCGCCTCTTTGTGCCGACCTATGACGCAGACTAGAGCGGCGCGTATATTATTAGAGATATCCGGGTGTGGCCTGGATTTCTTGAACTCATTCTCAAAATAATCACTGACAATGGGCGTGCTTAGATCAGAGACTGATCATGAATGAAGTCTGCTCGTATGGATACAGGTGTCTGTGTGAACATGCCCAACTACTCAATAGAGTCAAGGAAGGAAATTTCTCCCCAACATTTCAACTGTGAGGACTTCATTAAGGAGAACCATTAATTGCGGATTCACATGTGACCTCGCTGAAAGTATCGTCTTTGATCACTCCATTCATCTGCATTGATTGTGGGAAACATGTTCAGATACGCTGTCTATGTCAAGGAGAGGTTCTGTTGACTTCCAGCGTACTGCGACAACTATCCCTTCATTATCTTCGTGCCAACTCTGTTACGTTGTTAGGGTGCAGAGAACCAGTATCTTAGTGCTTCAGAAGGGTGGTCAGCCGACCATGACAAATAGCAAAACTAGTAGATATCACCATCTTCTCGGAGTATTTCTATTGAATGGTAATCATGCATTGAATTTACACTACGGTGCTAAACCTTGCAGTGCTCCTTACACTTTCCCATTGGTCAGAACAAAGATAATTTATAACCTTTTTTTTAAAAAGAAGACAAATCTCATTTTTAAGCCCGGGTTTGGTGCGCTTCGGTACGTGATTTTGATAGTTTCAATTTGGAAAATAAGTGTAGATTGTAGTATATAGGCATAGGGAACTGTATGTAAAGTAGAGGATTGGGCAATAAGGGTCCCTTGAAACATGAAAAATGTTAGATGCAACTTGATATTATAGAGGAATCCGTAAGATTCAGTGTTTGGAGTCCGTACCCCCACCAACTTTGATAGAGCAGTAATGTTAGTAACTACAACTTTCGAGCCCTGTGCGTATAGATCTGTCTGTGGCGGAAACACTCTCTGCTCTTTGTTAGGAATATAAGTTACTCACCTGTGACTTCCCTCTTCGCCAATTTTGCAGCGTGTTTTGTCGTGATTGGATCCTTGAGTTAAAATCCAGTATCTATCTGCCATTGTAATGCCCGCCATATTGTTTCCTTCTATACCTCCATTCTATATCGGCAAGGCTTAAAGACCTCATCTTGCATCCTATGGTGAAGCGCATGTGGGAAATGCTACTCGCAGCTCTGCCATCATTGCAAAATGGACATTTTCCTCATAGAAATGACTTTCTTTTAAGATATTTTTTGGTTTGACAACAACGGCATATCTTCCTAATATTTGCCCTTTCTCTTTCAAGATTGCTTTTTGGAACATATTGCCTCCATATATCACTTTGGCATTTGCAACACGGCATTTTGTCATTTCATATTCTTGCCTGAGATTATTGCATGTATCAGATGCTTTCTTATAAGTGATGCGCCATTATGGCGTGTACCTTTCACATATGACATATAAAACGTCAATGTGACGTGGTTCCCAGTAAACACTTTCTGGTCCTTAGTTCTGGCTTATTCCTTTGTCCATGAAACACTCAAATGCACCAATTGCAGTCTGCTGTGTCGTGTCTTCATGAGATTGGAGATACCACTGAAATGTGTCTCTTTCTCCTTCAGTACTGGAATACCTCAAAAAGTTTGATATCATGCTGTCATCTGATCTCGTTGTATTTCCAATATGACAGGTATGTGACTGCAGTGTGACAGCAGTGTTACAACATTGTGGCAGGAGGGTGACAGGTTTGTGGAAACAATGTGACAGCAGTGTGACAATAGGGTGACAATATTGTGACAGTAATATGACAGCAGTGCGACAGGTGCGTGAAATCAGTCTGACAGCAGTATGGCAACAGGCTGACAATATTGTGACAATATTGTGACAGCAGCATTTACAGGCGCGTGACAGCAGTGCTATACTATTGTTACAGCAGCATGACAGCAGCGTGACAATAGTGTGACAGTAGCGTGACAGGTAGGCAACACCATGTGGACACCACATGATCAGCACGTGTCGGCAGGCGAGTACAGCAGTGATCAGAACCACTTAAAGCCATCTCAGTCTCCTACTCAGACCAACTCACACGTGCTCACAGCATTCACCACGCCCACCCGTGTATGACAGGCCGCTGTGTTGCACCTCCTTAACCACCCGAACACGTATGGCAGGCCGCTGTGTTGTAATTGTCTAATCACCCTTCCCACACGTACGGCCCCCTTTGCCACTGTAGGCAACCGGCCAGGAATGCATATCTGGAGCAAAAAAGAATTTGAATAGATATGTCAGAAGAAAGGATACAGGTAATAACACAATTCTTATAGATATATTTATTGTATCAATATTTAAAAAAAACGGTAGATAAAGAATACGAAACTAAAGGAAGGACTACTGGGCTTTGTTGAAACTGGGATCGTCTGCAGGGCCGTATCAGTATGAATGGAGCAGATCTGTGTGCACAAATGGTACTTCGAGTGGAGATAACAGGTAATTCTTTTTATTAATTCAAAACATTTGAAGGTGTATGATAAAGGGTAAACAGACCATGCAGACCATGCGCTTAATCTGATACCTGCTAGGCCTACTCACTCACAGTCTCGAAAATACGCCCCTCCCGGCTACCGGCATCGAGGCGAGTATTTGTCGGTCCGAGAGTTCGTAACAAGTATCAGATTCTACGTCAAGTCCTTTTTCCCACTTTACTAGTTATCAACAATTTCCTCACGCTTTTGTATAATAGTAACATTTAGAGTAGTGAGCGAAGCTCACAATGGGATTATGAGAGAGAACGGCGTGCCATACATGAATGGCGGGGAATATTCACAAGACAGGGTTCACGTGCGGACTATACTCTGTCCAAGATTAACGGGGAAGAATGACAAAATCTACCATGGGGCGATACGTAATACCAATGTCACAGTCACCCAGGTGGTGATGAGTAATATACACCTGTGCATATCAGCCCTACAATTACTATCCTATCCTATGTATGTATTTACTCAACATACAGCCTAGTTTTACTGCATATTGAATCATGGACGGACCAGTCTGAACACAAGATGCCCTCTTTGAAGTGCGAAATGCCCGCTTTGAAGCACACAGAGGCTTTGCTTGTACCACGCATGCTGATTGGCTAATTATGAACGTGACTTACCAGAATCCGATGCGCCGTGTGCAATGTTGCGTGAATGCGTATCTGCAGCAACAAACAGAGAAGTCAGAAAATTAGGTGTATACTTTAACACTTAAATCGCCCTTGAGAAGATTCCCTCAGCTATACTACTTTCCAATACAACCCTCCGGTCACCCATTGTTTTTCAGGATGAGCAAGGTGTGATGCATAATGCTGGAATACAGGTATTTCTGTGAATATGTTTACCGTAGCTCTAAGGCCGGGAACCTACTGAGAATCCGACACACTACAACAAGCACTCTAACACATTACGACACAGAAGTTTCCAACCTTATGACACATCGATGATGTAGTAATTTAGTTTTGTTCTTTGACTTTCTGTGAAACCGAAATTCTCAATATTCTGACATGGTTGTGATGTAGTAATTTTGATCCATAGCCATGTCGGAGCCATTTCGGAGCCATGTCGCAAGCAGTGGGTGCCAAGCCTAAGCAGTCATTTAAAAGTCACATTCCTTTCAGGGTTCTTTTTGGTTTCTTCAGCTTATGAATTGCAAAGAATTTCCCCCCGAAATACTGTCCCCTTCTTAGAAATTCTGATTTTTGGCGTGGCATTTCGCAAATTGAGGTATCCCTCTTACAATACATGTATGCTGGCGACGCCAGGAGGATCTGGCACTCACTTTAAAATGCTATTTCAGTCCTCCAGTCACCACCCACGTGGCTGAGGCCTAAGTCTAGCCGGGAGCCAGACCAAGTGGTCGCCGTCTCCCCCATCGTCCTCTGTCCACCATCGAGCTCCTCTCCAGCCACTCACAGACAGTCCGGCCCGCGTCTGCGTCACCGTGACGTCACAGTCTCCATGGTGACACGCGGCGCCCTCAATGGGCATGTGACGTCACGGAGGAGCTGTGGAGGCGTGAGCTCCGATTGGAAACCAAGGATTGGCGTCCCTGGTAAGAGGCAGGCCTAGATGTTTCTAGAAAGAGGGACGTAAATTTCGAAAGGGATGAGAAAGAAAAAGGAAAGATATAAAGTATCAGAAGGGCAGTATTAAGATTAAATTTAGTTAATGAGCCAATAGGGATGGCCGTTCGAGGATTTTTGTACCATATCAAATATGTCCCTATGCCAGAGGCGGAAGGACTTGCAGTAAAAAAGGGCAGAGAACGACGGTCTCAATCACTTCATTTTCTTATTAGTATATATACCTATAATTAGAAATGCCGAAAATTGAAAACACCATTTAATTCACTTACTAGGTCCTCGATTCATAGCTATTCACTACGGGTACAGTATTTAATATTTCATCCCTAGCAGCAGGTAATATTTCATAGACGTTTCATGTATAATTTAACATGATATTTAAAGGTTAACTTTGGTTATTTCCCTCATCGGACTAATTCTTTTCCCGTGAACTCATCTTGGTTCTAAAATGTCCAATACAGCGCCATAGTTTGATAATCAGGGGCATATTTAGGATTTTGTTTCGGATGGGGGGAGACACTTGGGACTACAAGGTAATATCGGAAAGTCGGGAGATAGGGAGGTCAGAAGGTAGGTACGGATTTTTTTTGTTCTTTTATTCAGTAAAGGTTTTACGACAGGCAAAGTTCACCAGCCAGGGTTGATCTTCCACTCACAGATATTCACACCAGAATACATAGACAAAGACATCTCACAAAACAAACAAATAGACATATACATACATCCTTGTAGTTGAATCTTATGATCTTATGATTGGTCTTTTGATCTTATGATCAGGTCTTGAATGTATATTATGACTTATATAATGTCCGTTTTATGCATTATAAACATTATTATTTCCTTGACGTGGGCTTTAAATGCATATCCTGATGGTTTTCGTTGCACTGATGTTGGTAAGCAGTCCCAGTATTTCACTTCTTGAACTATGGTGAGTTTCTAAACTTTTCAGTTTGTGGTTTCTGCACTTCCCCATGATCTTCTCTATACTTCCGGTTTCTCTGGCTTCATTTTCATATATATGTCGCTCATCTTCAGTCGATCACTTTATTAATGATAACAGATGGCCACTTTGTCTTACATATAACGGTCTTATTTTACATAACTGATGCAAATCACTGGTGGGCATGTCAGTTGCCTTCCTTACTCCTACTGTAATTCAAAAAGCTTTATTACAAGTACCTGTAATTTTCTCTTTTTCTCTTTTGATATTGTTTGCACATGATCAGCATATTCAATGATCAGGAGGACTAGCATCTGTTTCACAAGTTTGATACTGGAATCCATGTTTAACAGGTAATGCAGTTTCTTAAATTTATACAGTTTTATTAAAGTGTTTTTTCAAGGTTAAGCCATTATCAAGTAAAAGTCCTAAATATTTATATTTGCTTAAAGCTTTCACCTTATCACCTCTAATACAAATTTCTAAGTTTTCGTCTACATTGCTACAGTTCCCAATCCACATAATTTTTGACTTGTGATAATTAAGTTTAATCTTGTTTCTACTTGTCCACTTAGGAGCTACATCTAGATTATGCTTCTAGTAGGTAGCAGGTAGCATGTAGGGAGGTCGGGAGGTCGGGAGGTCGGGAGGTCAAAGGGTCAGCAGGTAGGAAGGTTGGGAGATCGGGATGTAGGAAGGTCGCTACCGGGTTAAGGTGGCCACGGATTTAACCTGACCAGACCTAACGTAGTGTAGCGCTGGCGGCCAGTGTATTTTACTCTTCCTATACACGACATACCCTCAACTGCTTCCACCCTCCTCACTCTACTCGCCGCCATCGTTCACACACATTCATCACAATTTCCCTACTCACCCATAACCTACTTTAATGATATCAAAAGACGTCACGAGTTTGAGTACGAGTTAATTCATGTCACGCATTTTGTTGGTTCCATAATCTCACTCGTCTTCGACTCGTGAGATTATCATTAGGCCCGGCGTCCACCTACTACGATATGGCACCGATATGCTTTACGATGCACCTCCCGATAGAAAATCAAAATCGCGTCGGAAGGTTACCTAATATCGGGGCAGTTGACCACGTTTCTGCGATTAGACACCGATAAAACCCCCATACAATGCGTGCTGGATTTGCATGTCTAGACATATGTCTACGATTTTGCACCTTCCCGATATGGCACCGATTTTTACATTTTGTATCGGTGCCAAATCGGGAGGTCTACGATTCTATCGTAGTAGGTGGACGCCGGGCCTTACGGAGCCAACACAATGAGTAGACAGTAGTGACATAAACAACACTTTATGTCACACCCGTTTATTAGAGGTAGGATAGATAAAAGATCTGATTACATCTCTCTTTAATATAGGGATATTAAATTTGATTATATAGCTTTTCATCGAGGGTGGCAGTGTGACTGAAAAACAAACACCTGCAGCACACTGTACCATACTGCATTGCTTCGAACATAGACAAACTCATCACATAAGAAGGAAAGTGAGACTTTCAACACTTTGGATGAGATACTACTTAGTCCTGATATTACTTGCTCAGAATTAATATAAAACAAACCCTTTTCTATAAATTCACGGATCGTTTCCTCTTAAAGGTTTACCCCTATCCCATATATTGCTACTGTTTGGAGCCCAGGGGACTCCCGACACCAGTCAGATGGCAGTCACCTGAAAACAGTACACTGTAAGGCCACCTGGATAGTTAGGCAGTAACTACCCTGAGTGTAGAGCGCAAAACTAAAGACATATCAGAAGTCCTGCTACCTTGTGAGATCATTAGAACGTCCAGAACATGCTTTGCAAGGTACGAGATCTCCGTCCGTCCCTCCCTCCCGACCTCCCTCCCTCCCTCCCTCCCGACCTCCCGACCTCCCGACCTCCCGACCTCCCTCCTGACCTCCCTCCCGACCTCTCAACCTCAAAACTTTCTGGTGTCCCTCCCTCCGAGTCTCCCTCCCTGCTGGCCTCCCTCCCAAACTTCCAACCTCTCTCCCTCCCTGCCAACCTCCTTCCGGACCTGCCAACCTCCCTCCCTCCCTCCCGACCTCACTCCCGACCTCCCCTCCCTGGCCTTCTGTCCCTCCTTCCCTCCCTCTCTCCTTCCTTCCTGGCCTCTTGGCCTCCCTCCCTCCCTCCTTCCCTCCCTCCAAATCTCCCCCCCCCCCACCTCCTGGCCTACCTCCCTCCCGACCTCACTCCCGACCTCACTCCCGACCTCCCCCCCCCCTGGCCTTCTGTCCCTCCTTCCCTCCCTCCCTCTCTCCTTCCTTTCTGGCCTCTTGGCCTCCCTCCCTCCTTCCCACCCTCCCCCAACCTCCCACCTGATCTCCCTCCCAATCTCCTTCCCCACCTCCCGGCCTGTCTCCCTCCCTCCCTTCCTGCCGGTCTCCCTCCCTGCCTCCCTCCCTTTTGGCTTCCCTCTTCTGACTTCCCTTCCTCCCTCCCTCCCTCCTTCCCTCACTCCCTTCTACCCTCCCTCCTTGCCTCCTGGCTTCCCAGCCTCCCTCCCTCCCTCATCTCCCTCCCGACTACTTTCAAGAACCATAAACTTTTTTTCTTCAAATTTTAAAGTCTCGGTTGACTTTAAGAATATTTGTGTATTAATATTTCTATTACATGAACAATTTACTCGGGCAAAATTAAACCTTTGCAAGTTCTATTAACATACAAGGTCATCCCCCGAACAGCTAGCTATCAGTGCAGGATCCTTGAGATCCCTCTGTAGAGCTGCTCCCACACGGCTAGTTCATGAGGTCTATCTGCCGCCCAGCCTTTACAGAGTCTGGACGCTGGAACCAGCGAGGAAACGTCCTGCTCAAAATAGCGACGAACACCAGGCCGCGAGCTGCTCAGCACTCTCCAAGCAGTCTCCATACCTTACATTATGGGGATGAGTCTGAGACTCTGTACGGAAAGTGCACGCGAGCCAAAGCCTGTCCCAAGGAGTAGACTGGCCTCGGACACTGGACAGGGGAAGGTTACAAATGCACTTTATCCTAACTATGCTACCTACCATATATAAAACGTTTAGGCACAATAATTGCCGGATCTCCCTGGAGTTGCTCACCCACATCTATAGATGTCCAGAGAGCCTAAGATGCTACAAGAGTGAGATTCTTGTGTACAGAAGAAATTAAAACCTGTTGTTATTTATTGTGAGTCTATACTCACCTTTTCTCTCATGGTAACTAGCCATGTTGAAAATCAAAATCAACTGCTATAATTGTCTGATTTCCTTACCTTGAGACGATCCTCTGTCAGCATCCACCATTGTATAATGTCACAAGGATCGCTGGTCCCTATGGGCAATCACGCCAATGGTGCTATAGACTGTATCGACGGATTTGCTAATTATGATATAAAGAATGTTCATGATCAAAGACTTGAGCAAATCTACTGCTCTGTTCACTCTCCACATGACTCCCGTGCTGTAGCCTTATAATATAGCAACATACCAGCCAATTGAAGGTCAAACTCGCATCTGTCTGCGTACTGCACCTACACAGTGCATGTACCTCACACACATGCCCACCAATCACACAGCGCAATACCTACTTCCCTATAGGGTCTCTCTGTGGCTCAGGGCAGGGTTGTTAAGCAGACAGACTCAAGGATCAACTGATCAAAAAGAATTGCCCAGGGGTAAAAGGCAATGAAGGCTACGATCAACAATCCTTCATAAATGCCTGGATAGGACCGTCTGCTATTATGAGACAAACGATCAGAAGTAGCTAAACTATAATTCTACTTTACTCAAAAACTTACGCACATTTTACTGCACCGACTTAAATCAACACCAGTCGCATAATCGTCAAGTGTATTCGTACTCCTACTTCTAAATATATATGTAACTAATCCAGGGTTACATTGAGAGTGTTTCCTTTGTAAGCATCTCTGTCTATATATGCATATGTCAAGCTGTATCGTTGTTGTTCATTGTATTACTGTAACCGTCTATTTGCCTTTATTGCCTTGTCACTAACTGGTTGTGATTGACAGCAAGGCTTTAGTATGAAGCGGAATACGGACATGAAACTTCAACTAAGATGGCTATCATAAACTCAGTAGCAGAACCAGATGACTTGCAAAAGAACACTATAAACATAGATATAGCTCAGTTCACTCATATCAAAACTGCCAGACCATTGCTGTATGGAATCATACACACTATATATATGTATGTCTCAGGGGCGTCAGAATAATTTGAAAGGGGGAGGGCGACTGAAAAATTGCTGACTTTTTCTTGGTATGAAGTCAGACTTTGACATTAGCCTGTTTCACTGGATTTCCTGTGAATCTGCGAAAGGTCTGTGTTAAGTCATATCTTTGCCTTCATTGCTCGCTTAAAAGTCAGACTTTGACATTTGTCCACCGTGAAAAGCCAGGGCTTAGCCACCATTGCACACTAAGAAGTCAGACTTTGACATTTTTCCATGGTGAAAAATGGGGGCTTAAGGATGATTGCATGCTAAAAAGTCAGACTTTGACATTTTTTAACAGCAAAAAGTCAAGGCTTAACCATTGTTGCATACTATAAAGTTAAACTTAGACAATTTTCGATGCTGAAAAGACAGTTTTTCCACTTGATTGAGTAAAATTTGAAGCTGCTGACTTTTTTGGGCAGTCGCCCCCACGTGCTCCACCCCCCCTATTCCGACGCCACTGATGTCTTGTACTTTATTTTTCTCAGGGTACGAGGAAGAATGTCCATATTGAGGGCGATTTGTATTTTCATTGAATAAAAAACCAATTATCTGTAGATCATAACAGCAGATAATAGTTGTTGCCTCCTGACTACAGTGGCGCTATCTTACATTTTCGGGGTGGATTATAGCAGAACTAGCAATCACTATATGCCCTACATAACCCATTGATAACTGTACCTGACACCTGGCTTCCTACATGGCATCAGGGGTAACATGGCCACTTCCATAATACAATAGCTATCTGCCCTATCCCTGGGATAGCGCTTTCCAGCCTTCGTGATGTATCGGCCATCTCAACGTTGGACACCTCGCCCACATCGTGTTCACGGTCACACCACAGACATTATACTGTCCATGGTCAGACCTAGCCTGCAGGCGGAGCCTCCTTCGGCCTGGCTTGGTTTTCATCTGCCGGATGCACCCTAGATTGGCCACCACCTCTGTCTCCACTGGCTCTTAAATCTAGAGTTTGGTCAGGTCCGATCACTTTCTTGACCAAAAGGCTTGATACAAATATCTCAAAGCAGAGTACACTTTTGGACATCATGGAATATAAACTATGAATACTTACTCCAAAACATATTGCTTAAATAATTGATAGCAAAATCTAACTTCATGGCCTCTTTATCAAAATACACATGTACATGCACTACATACTGTAGCAAAAATACCTTTATTACATGAAAGAGTGTTTTCACACTTGTTGGACTTACTGTTTACGAAAAAGTCAAATACTTGATAGGGTAAACCAATTTTAAGCCGGATAAACGAAACATCGAAACCTATGATATTTTTAAGGGCCTGACCGAAGGACTGAAAATCGTAAAATACCGGCTCAGAAATATGCTGATACCAGATGATTTTGTCACAATCAATCTGGACCTACTTTTATGATATGAATGTGGAGTTGTCTTCGAGTAGTCGGATAAATCAAACTGTCAAACTGGATATGAGGTAAAGAGGAAGGGTATGAAAACAAGCCTTTTGAGGCCTGAAGTCAAGACTATGCGATAAGTAGGATAATGTACTGAAGCAGTTTCTGTCTATACCGAATGGAATCATGTATACTTCATATTGAACAACAATGACAAAATTTACGTGTTAGGCTGCAAGAACAGAAAACGGAACAAAATAATTACTTCATGTTTTATTGGGCAGTCAGATATAAAGTAAATGACCTACTCGTTAGCGACTGACGTTTCTGTTGAGACAGTCACTGTGATCAGCAGTTTGAAATACATATTGTAACACGTAAAAGCATAATATTTCAGGAAACAAAGGAATTAAAAGGAATTCTTCCATTCGAGTTCGCCTGGGGGAGGGGTTCAGTTGTGACGATCTCTAGGGATCTTAGGCAGGGGCTTAAATGAGACCGTTTTGGGGTGATTTTCAGTTGTGACGATCGCTAAGGATCGGTACGGATCACAAGTTAAACGATCCCTCAAACAGTCACAACCTGAGACCAGTTAATACTTGTCATTACTTTTTTTTTTCAGGTGTTAAAATTTTTCAAATTGAGAGATATTTGGAGCGAAGGGTACTTATAATCTGACATACCTATATCCCAAATGTCATAGTTTTCTTGTGGTTATTATGACTGTGAGGAATATTTAACTGAAAATATCAAAAATGCAAGGGCTGCACCACTCAGCCAGCTTGCGTATAACCTACTGCAATACTCGATTTCATTTGTCAATGTCATCCCATATTTGTTAATAACAACACCCATTCAAAAATTAAGACATATCTCACGTATGAATACTCAATGAAAAATTACGAAATTTTAAGATTGGATCAAATGATCTGTAAATATGGTTTAATTTGAATAAGTATAAGTGTCTCAAATCAATAATTTATGATTGCAGAATCTTGTACCTGGCTGGAAGGGATCTCGGACAGTGACTGTTTTAGCGGAGATCTCTCAGGATCACTCACCAATCTCAGTGGATCTCAGCTAGTGACTGTGACGACTGATAAACAGGGCCCTGGTTTACGGATTCAAAGATAATGCATGCATAAATCACAGTACAACAAATCAGGTGTGTTTTAGTCAGTATCATAAACTTATCAGTATCACAAGTTATCAACATCATAACATGTCATCTGTGTGATGGACTTGGACTCTCATGAAAATGGAATGAATTCTACCATGGACAGATCCTTGTGTCAATAAGGATTACTGTGAGGAAACCTAAGAGGGTTTGTAACAAGTGACACTTTTTCACCCTGTTATATTGTTCAATGTATTTTACACCACCTTGAGACTTAGTGAATCATTAAACTATCATTAACTATATTTATTATTGTAGTTGTACCTCAGTAAGTGTGTTAGGTTACCGTGCACTTCTGACCCAATGCGGTAAGAGTGTGATTTTAAATGAATACTGTACCACAACAAGTAAATGAACGGTGTATGTCGGTGAGGGCCCTTTTATGTAGTTAATCTTAGGTAATCCAACAGATGTACACCACATTCTCTATACAATTTAAAAACATGTCGTGTGTCACATGTGGTATTGAGTAATAGTAAGTTAGAAGTAAGAACAACACGCTCTGCACTTATCCATCTGCGACAGAAACTCTATCTCCATCTTGTTCTTTATCTTCAGGATTCTCTACTCCCTTACTTATCAATACGCTGCCAGGTTGAACATTGTGTGTCATTTCCGCCACTGTAGTATGCTGCCACTTTTGGAGTTATCTAATGTGACCATTTTGCAGCAATTTTAGTCCTATATCAACATTAACAAGGTGATATTTTACCATAATTCCTAGATAATATTAATTAGTTTATAGTTTTGCATAGGTTTGGAGAACATTATCAAAATATTCGCACTGAAAAATAGCTATTGCTGAAATTCCAAAAAATGATGTCAAAGCATCACCATGTACTCAGCCCAGGAATGCCTCAAGGCATGACAGGGTAGCGAATGGATTAAGAGTAAGATATTATACACACAATACACATAATTTACCTTTTTCTTTCTCACCAGCTGTGAGTCATACATTGTAAGAAATTTTACATCTTAGGGACTGAAGAGAATATCCAAAGAAAAAGTTTCATAGTGAGACAAAGGTTATGAGGGAGGTGCTTGAGGTAACACACCTTGCAGCTAGTGAAGCACATGGATTTTCTGCAGTTCTAGGACGGAGCCAATACTTCATACACAGAAGCCAATATGTACAATCTTATCTATTACAAAAATAAACCTTGCTGGGTCCTGGAGTTTAGTTTTGGTTATCCTTCACCCGTGTATCTCCCTCCATACCCGCCTCAGAGCTGCCTCTCCCAACATTTCTCCCTCGTTGTGTTTCCTCTTCAGAGACACTTTTCAATCTGCTCCTGGCATCTTTCATGGTACCCCGAGCTTTGTTTGCTGTCACTGTATCCAAAGAACTCGACAGTTTTGAACCCTCTCCAAGAGTCACACTCTCCAAGCCTCTTCTTTGTGTGCCCTTAGATATGGCCCCAAGTTCAAAGGCACTGGCCCGGCGCTCCTTGAGTGGGCGGTCATGACTCGGGGCAGTGAGGGCAGCAGTGGAGGGAGACACAGTGGAGAAACAAGGAACACTCTGCCGCCCTCTTAACTTCCTGTTTGACCCGTTGCTAACTCCTCCTCTGGCCAGCAGGGCTGACGACACTGAGGGCACTGCCCCGTCATTTCCCTTCTGGGGCAGTCCTGAATATGGTGGTTGCAGGATGCTGTTGGAGGCAGGCTCGGCATCGTCACACCGTTTCTTGGGTGTGATTGGCAGCGAGTTGGTGCTGGAGCTGGCAGCAGCCATCAGGTGTGAGAGATAGCGCTGAGCTGTCTCCCGTCTCAGGGCCACTGTGCCCACAATGATTTGTACAGGCAACACCCAGTCACTGCTCCACCACGATGGCGACATGCTCACCTGAAGTCAAGGGCATCATTGATATAAGGATATATATACATATATCTTAGTCCGATATAAACATCCATACGCTTAACATTAGGAACTCATTCTCAACAGGCATACTCCATGGCCTATAAACAGATAATCTTGAGCAGGCTAGGATAAAATCGGTAACATATTTATGTTTGATCTGTGTCCCCGTTTGCCATCTCATTTGAAGTACTTCAGAATATTCTACGTATTTATCACTTGCAACTGAAAGATGAATCGATAAGATTATAATTTTAAAAACAAAAAATACTCGATGGTGTACCGGGAAACTGACCAAACACTCATCAGTTTCTTTCTCTGGTTTGGGATACTAGTGGCTATATTCTCCAAGGAGTTGGCGCACAGTGATATCCGAATGAATGCAAAGGTATCTGAAACCAGTTTTGATGGTATTTATCATTCAACATTACAAACCTAATTAAGTTGTCAAAGAAAAGACAGAATTACCGCCAATCTTCTCATATACTGATTTGCATGCAAAGGACTTTTTCTGTGTCATCTCCGCTCTATGTGTGGCAGAGATTAAGGCCAACCATAATTTCTGCCCGGTTAATTACACGCCTTTATCGTGGCTTCTTATTATGTGATTCTCACAAGAAAAGGCCGAGTGAGATGTAGCAAGCCAAATTGAATGGCATATTTTCAGTGACTATGGATCAGAGATTGCAAGTCAGATTTCATGTCAGCCCTGACTCACTGATTAACTGGCTAACATTCGTGACATCAACGCCCATTTGGTATTATTTTACAATACTCAATGGCCATGAGTATGTCTTCCCAATGTTAAGTCTATAGGAAAAACATTCCAGGGTTGAGAAAAATTATAGAGGTGGTGTACTTACAGATACAGACTGAGACAGTGTACATATAAAATGTACCTAATGGAGATGGTGTACTTATAGATATAGTGTAAATCAAGGAGATGCCATACTTACAGATAACGTTTACCTCACAGAGATGGTATACTAAAAATATGGTGTACCTCACAGAGATGCCGTATTTAATCACATAGGGAACCTAATAGAGATCGTGTACTTGGTTGAAAATCACGAAAATAGCAGCAAACTGACTACATGTAGTTTAAAAGAACATTACGACACACTCGTAAAATCATGCATAAAATAAGATAAAGAAAAGTCGAAGAATCAAATGTGTTTCACAGTTTTTGATGACTCACATAAATGGATCTTCCCAACATAAAATATTAGGCCTACATGGCTTCCTTAATCAAGTTAATGCTGCACTCAGTATAATGCAATTTGTAGGGCATCACGTTATGACACCACCTCAATCATTAATGGCTCTGGTTCTCTTTAAGATCAGTGAAAATTCCTTTATGGTCAATTAGGGTAGGAATATATACATGTATACAGCTATGAAGTGAAGTCTTAATCTCTATCGGAAAAAAGGTATAGGCCCGATATATTTTTTGTCACGTTGGGACCTTCATGACGTCACGACCCCCATCATGTTACAACCCCAATCATGTTATGATTCTGGGTGGATACGAGGCCAGGGATGTCAGTTGGGGTTGGGTAATTGTTTTTTTAAATGTGTTGCTTAGATACATTATTACATCAAAATTGAAGTATCAATCTTTTTCGTCATGTTACGACCTCGGTTACGTTACGACTCCCATTCCCATATCTGTTCTAGGGCGTTGTGTGGCACATCCTAGTTCTTTCATATGTCACGATTATGCTATAAAAAAGAATTAATGATCCTCTCATATTTGATTTTACTGTACCTCACAGAGATGCCATATTCAATGACATAGTGTACGGTACCTAATGGATATGGAGTACCTACAGATATAGTGTACCTGATGGAGATGGTGTACTTACAGATATAGTGTACCTCACAGAGATGCCACGCCAGTCGTCGTTCCTCAGTGAAGACGGTACCACATCAGGGGGGATCTCCAGTTGCACATCCCACACACGACACTCATCAGGCCCGATCTCCCCCTGATGTACTGACCTTAGTGATGTCATTGTCTTCTTTATACGTGAACTGGCACGGAATATGGCATGCTGCAAAGTCAGACAAGGTTCGGGTTACGGCAGGTTTATAATGCTGGAGCTACAGCAAGGTATTCATCTGATCATAAGAAAAACAGTAAATGAAGAATAAATGCAGAATGAGGATATGTTGATTACAATATGGTGTAATATATAGGGCAGATAGATATTGTGATATGAAGTTGGCTATCTTGCCCTTGACTCAAAAAAACACCAGGTGGTGGGTGCAGTTATCAATAAATTGTCTTTTGGTTCCTTTTTCAGCTTTCTCTAGAGGGTTTTCAGCTTTGTCTATGGATAATCAATGGATTACAGCGACTGATAACAGCAGTTGTCCCCTGACTACAGTGGCCAATCATTCAATATGAAAAGTTATTAACTGACAAGTCGATTGCATCATAATACCCCATTTTAATTGTACCACTATGACATGTCACTCCCACATGCATCAATGGGTGCATTGTACTTGTAAATGTGATCCACTGCTACAGTGTAAGCTCACTGCCCTCATTTTATCGAGACTGAGTCACTAACCTGCACAAAAGAGATATATGTGAGTCCTTCATTGTATCATATCAAGACTGAGTTACTAACTTGCAACAAGAAGATACAAGAGTCTCTACCTTGAAACTGAGTCACTAACCTGCACCAAAGAGATATGTGAGTCCCACATTGTATCGAGACTGCAATATCGCCCTGCACTAAAGAGATACGAGAGTCACTCTTTGGATTAACACTGAATCACTAACCTGCACAAAAGATATAGTCATTGTTACAAGACTGAGATGCTGACCTGTACCAAAGAGATACGCAAGTCCCTCATCATGCGGTCGCTGTTGTTGTAGATCTCCACGTGAACTGGGGCTGTGTCGCCACGTACAAAGCCTTTCCGTGAGATCCGTGTCTGTATGTAAACCTCCCCCGCAAAGCAGCATGTCATAACATTAAACTCCCCACTTCCATATATAGGGCGCTACAATGTAAACCACACATATATGATACATCATCAGATAAACCTTTACCTCCAATTTTTTGTTTAAATTTTTGTTAAAACTTTAGGATTTAGATCCTAGATTTAGATCCTTACAAGCATCAAAATCAATAGCCGCTAAAAATATGCCATGATTTTTTTGTTGCATAGTAATCTCATGAGGCAAAGCTGAGTGAGATTAAGTCGCAAACTAAAATGAATGGCATATTTTTAGTGGCTACCCATTGAGTGCAGTTCAGATTTTATCTCAACTCTATCACTGTTAAACGTTTGTGACATCCTCGCTTGTTGAATAGTTTCTTCCTAGATCAGTCAATGCAATTATCAAATTTACCATATACACATCTTTGACAAAATATAAGAAGTGGTATAGGGCATCTACTGGTACAAATTATGACACCAAAAGTAAAGATGCCATCTATACAGCACATACATATGAAGAACATTCTATAACTGTACCATGATTTCTGGCTCATCGTTGAAGTCGACGACACTGTCCACAGTAAAGGCCCGGTCCCTCTCTAAGGTGGCCTTCCAGGGCCGCTCCATGGTAAAATGGACCCCATAGAAAATCTGCCCCCACTTCCCCTCAAAGCTACTCGGCAGGTTCCTGGGCAGGATGTACTCAAAGCTGAACCTGGGAGCAGAGAGGAAAACAGAAGGACAGTCATGAAGTTTCTTTTGTAAAGTGCAGATTAGCATGCAAGGAATGGTCTGCTAATGGACTGGCCAATTCTACTTGAACACAAGCTATTATGACGACATAATACTAGTAATTTGTTGATATTGTTATACTATTTATGTTTTGTCAGGATGTTGCATTTTCTCCTACACCTATCCATTTATTACATTATCTTATGAAAAGCCAAGGTCCAATCCAACAGTGTTAGCCTAGCTATGTGTCAGTAGCATAGCAATACAAGGCTGAAAAGGGATGGTGGTAGACCACAACAATATCCTTGCAAACCAGAGCTGAATTAAAGAAAACACTTTTTAAAAACATATAATGTTTCACAATACTGAGAATATTAATTGAAATATGACCAGAAAAATTATTTCTCCCTAGGATTGCTTCTGGAATTGAATGCAAAGCTTTCCTCAGTAAATCAATTGAAAATGATGATTTGTGTACTTCCTTATCAACATCATTGAAAATAGTGCTCAAAATCTTTATCTTATCAATCATGTTTTTGCATAGATCATCACTTGCATCACTGAACAAATATGTTATGTCCATAGATAATACATAAAAACAATATCTATAAGTCAGAATATTTGTAGACATGATAAGCTTATGAATTTTAAAAAAAGAAATCCCTTGAAGAGGTCTACTTCATACAGACCTGTGAGGTCCAGCAGCAATGATCACTCCCTCTGGTTCTTCTGAACTGGGCCCCAGGGGGAAGCACAGGGACCGCCGGTGGGATTTCCGTGGCTGTGATTGGCTGCCGGAGGTACAACCATTTCCATCTGATCAAAAGTAAAATCACTGTCAAAATGTCAGTGAAGGGCAATGAAAACAGGTGCCTTTCTGTGGACTGCCTGTGGAGGTACTTTGCAGAAATATTGACCAGTATTCTACTACAATGCTAGAACGTGTCATATCACTGGTTAGTAATCTGTATTTCAAAATGAAGTTTTGGTTCATCTGATTAGGATTTGATAAGTATGATATAGAGGATAGCAATACTTCAGCTAGGTGAGAAGTAAAAGACAAGCAATATGTGCCACTGGAGATTTTCAGAGAGTGCAATTGGCTTTGCTGTGAACATGAGACAATAATCAACAGTTTTGTGGATAGGCAGGTGTAAAACATGAGAGCTTGATGTGTAGTAACACATAAGTGTTAGCTATTGTATTATGCCTTAAGTGGTTTACAGAGCGGTTTGTCCACAAACCCATCATGTGTTGTATTTTATAATCCATCTTCTCAAGTAAGTTAAACCCAGGAATTGCAGTATAAAAGGGTATATCAAAAGGGCATATTTTCTTTGATCTACAGCACAATGGGACTATTTTCCCATATTTTATTGCTTTGAAACTGTGTGTAATGGATTTGAAATCTGTATAGAATGGTTATGGTATTTGACTGTTTTAGATAATGGGTACTTTGTGCATGATGGATCATAAATGAACGTGGCTGTGCAACATACGAAGCTAATAGCATTTGTCCCCGACTCAGTGGTAGCTTCCCTTTCTATTCTTTATAAGGCAATGTGCACAGCATGCATCATAACAGAAAAGAATAAACATTGTTCATTTTCTTTTTTCACACAACAAATCATTTATTAAAGGTATATTTATTAAAGGCATATCGAACAATTTTTTCAAACCTTTTTCAATTTCCTGGAAATCAAATCTGATGATATCCAAGTGTTATTGAACACACTGTTATTCTAAAAAAGATGGGGGATACCCTATTAGTTTTTGATTTGCAGATAAATATTTTGATAAAATGATAATAGAATATTAATAGAAATTCTAAAATAGCTGTTTTCCACCTATCAAAACCCATGTAATTGTCTTCAGACTTCCATCGTATATAGTAAATATGTAGGACTCCACATTAAAATTTTGAAAACCATAGGTCGCCATATTTTGTTCTGAAAAAATTGAAGAAAATATTATTTTTCAGCACATTTGCTGCATAAATCTGTCAAATGTTATAGGCGTAATTTCACAATTGGGTTAGAACAAACTCGATAATCTGTTTTACTTCAATTGCTTGGGATTAGAATAAGTCAAAGGAACTGGTTGATAAATGTCAATATTTGAAAATCGCCAGGTGGCAGCACTATGTATTGTAGGATATGCCTTTAAGAATGGATCTAAAGCTATTTCAAACATTTAGATTCTTACTAAAATGAACAATGTTGCTAATTAATTCTTGTTATTAAAAGTCAGACATTACTTTTCCATGACCAAGCGAAAGACACTGAATGACACTGGAAAATAAGAGTGCATTAGAGAAAGAGTAAAGAAGCAAGACAGAGATAAAGCCATGATATCTACAAGACCTCAGGCAGAATAGTTTATGCCTATCTACTATAACTGAAGCCCTAGGCAAAATCCAAATGTTAAACAATTTTATGAGAAGTAAATGAATCAAAATGATAATTATCTAAATTTACGAACCTATACCACACTTCACATCCGGTAAGTAATGACCTTAAAAAGTCAATGAAAAATTAGTAAAGGTCTAATACTGGAAAGGAAGAATGTATCAAATATTCAGTGGCCATAACATAGTAAAGTGAGATAGAACAAGCAAGTGAAAACGGTTTTGGAGGAAATTAAATAATGAAAACTATAGTCAGGGGAGAAACCTAGAGTTGGTTCACATCTATTTCTATGTCAAACTCCTCTAGACAGAGAATAATGATGCGATATCTGCAAAAGGTCTTTTGTACAACGAAGCTCAATAGTGTATACTAAATAGTGTGATTTACATCTGCTTGCAGCTAGTCTGGATGTCACTATTTACTACATGTATGTCAATATAGCATGAAGAACGAACCAAAGCAATATTCACAATATAAACCTTTGAGCATTTTACCTTTTTAAACACAGGTTTGCGACACTTATGTATGTGATTTTGAGAGTATTACATTGGGAAAGTAAGTGTAGAGTGGAGAAGAGGTATAGGGTACTGTATGTAATAATGTAGCGTCAACTCGTAGTTGACGCTACGCATTACACCTCGCTATCGCTCGGAGTATTACTACGCGTCAACTACTCGGAGAATACGACCACGCAGATCCAAATCATGGTAATATTGTGTATGTATCTGCTCCTTGTCAATAAAGGTCTGAAGTAAGGATGCCCTGCTTAAGGGGATTCTACTTCATTTTCAATACAAGACTGAAGTGGGGATGTCCTGCTTCTCAGGATTCTCTGCTGCATCATTTTGAAAGTTTGATAAGACTTCAGTAAAGGCTTAGGGAACTTTGTTTGCATTTGATGGTAGGATGGTGAAATCCATTTTAAGTGTATAATAACAGCTGCAGAAGGGTCCCTACTGTAAAAAGAGCTGGATGAGAGGTGGATGGATGTTGACCCTCAGTCATATTAGAGGTGAGTGTAACACGGCCTAACCATAGTGCATTGAACTTAAAAACCCTATAGGATGACTACACATTTGATAAGACTCTGTATTATATATTGATGAACCTGAACGGAAGACCATCCTCATGATGATTTCTGGGTAAAAAACAGCAGAAGAAAAGACCACAGCACTGTCAGGCATAGTGGTAATTCAGTGTATATGTACACAAGTATAGAGTTCGCTATCTTTCCATTATTTTAACATGCAAAACCTTTTATGATAGACACTTTTGATGGTAAATGAGATCATTACGACTGGTTCTAAATAATTGATAATGAAAGAACAATAAAGAAACTTATTTTGAAATACATGATGATTTGACCTCATTATGGATGCGACTCTTTTTTCTGAATCTCCTGCTGGATATTCTGACATAACAGAGACCCTGGGTAGCGAATTCCAGGCACTCTATGATGGCTTACTCATAAATGCTAGTCACTATATTGAGTCACCGTGTTCTAGTCGTTCTAGGGATTACGGCTTGACACATCAAACCCCTCCTCCTATTCTATCATCACTATTTCGGAAAAATACTTCTAGCATTCGGGTGAAAGAATGTAACCATTGAGACCCATTCAAGCAAACGTGGGTGGCGACGCAGGGGGGGGGGGGGGGGCAAAGGGTGAAGAGTGAAGGGTGCAGAAAAACGTTTTGTACAGAAAGTTGTAGCCTGCATTGGGGATCCTTGGCAGATTACATGCAGATGTTAGGATCATGTCTATCCCAAGACCTGATTTAGGGTAAATCTGGTACTAGCAGGATGTGAAATTATTTCATTCGAGTTATTAGGCATACGAGACGCTTGGCTGTTATTGAGGTATTAGTAAGTTAACTGCAAACTAAAGAGCATGTTGTATTGAGCTTTATCGCACTCCTAGTATACGTTTAGCCATAGGAATAACATTACAAAATTATACGCAACAACCAACCATGAAGAGTGACAATACCATGCCATAGTTAAGGCAGAGTGATGCAAGATGATGTCTTGATTTACTGGCCAATCAGCGTCCACGATTTGAGAAGGTAGGCAAGACATGGAGATATATATTCTGGATCTGTGTAAGCAATTTGAATTATTCTGATATTGCGAAGCTATTAAATGACCATTAAAGGGCGGAAATAAATCCAGAACCACACTCGAATCGTAAAATAAACAATACTCCACTCATTCGGATGTGCTGTAAATGTCACTCAGCTTCGCCTCAATGACAATGACTGTACATCCAAACTTGTGGAGTATTGTTTATTTACATGATTCTTAATCCAGTTCTATAAGACTCCGCAATTACAAAAGAGCAGCATCTGGCATCCACATGGTGATCATCTGTGGCTGTTTGTGGTTGTAGTAATCAGTGCAGTGGAGGAGGCAACACACTCAGCAGTGTCATGGGCAACGGCAAATAAAACCTAATTACTAATAAAATACTTTTTTCGCATGCCTACAAACGTAGCCTACACAGCTACTGTGTGACGTCGGCCTTTGTACTCTCCTATGGGTATCTATACTATAAGCATATTTGGCATATACCTGATGGCATTAGATTCACAGTCAGCCCAATGGAAGACACTCTTCACCGGTCCACACAGCTCTGGTACCTGTTTCATTAGTTTCATGACATGTCTGTGACACCATACAGACACTGCGGTTGTCTGGTTTCGTGACAACACAAGTAGCTGCCCTTAAGAAAAGACAGACCCCAAACATGAGAATTTGACAAATCTACACACAATGGACCTGTTCCACTATTTTCGTGACAAAAGTATTAGACATACATGAAAAGTTGCACCAACAGTGCAAGCAAGAACGGACAAAATGAAGTCTAATGTCTTATGAAACCGGACATACCATCTAGACGCCATCTAGGCATGTCACGTAACTAGTGAAACAGGTCCCAGTTAGGGATGAGGCTCACCTTTTTTGATGAGATAGACCTGGTGGTCGAGGATCACCTCAGACTGTTTGTGGCACACTGTGGGTGAGACTCCTTTGGTGTAGGTTCGCTTCTCATCCCACGACACCCGCGCCTGGCCTTGAACATGGAGCTTCATGGCTAGAAAAGAGACGCAGGTTGATAGTTGTGATTATCAGAGTATTTACACTCACATGTAGTCAAAATGAGCCCACTGAAATAACAGATACCTGTCCTCAAAACAGTACTTCTGGATGCTACCTAGAACGAGGCCTCTGATATTATGCTTTTAGGGTAGGGGGCTAAGATATTGTTTTTGGTCTCATTTACTACTATTGAAGTGTATTTTACTAATAAGTTACAATCACAGTTGTTGGATGTATCAGGAATATGCATTCAAAATTTGGAAGAAGTGTGTTGTGCACATGAGTATATGTTGTTTCAGTTAGTTCTCTTTGGCTCCCCATAGCTGCTGTAAGAAGGTGTCACTCTCTGTGACGCCCATGGTTGCACATTCTTGGAGAAAACGCCTAATTCCTGCTTTTAGAGGCTGACTGATAAAGAGAATTCACCTCTGGAATTGTCCAGTTTCATAAGAGAAAACTGTTATTTAGAGGGCTCTGTGTACACAATATAATCATAATTTGGATCTGTGTGTTCGTATTCTACGCGTAGTTGACGCATAGTAATATTTTGTCTGACATATTGATTTTACTGGTTGGGGAATAACGCAATGGCTTGGCAGCCCTAAGACTGTAAATGCCTAAGAAAAAGAGGCGCATGTCATATTCATCATAAATCCCGGCTTCAGATAACATCCCAGTAGACTTAAGTAAGTGTTTCACCTGCATAATTCCAGCTTTCTAGAACGTAATACACTGAGATACCTTTGGAAATAAACATTTTGTTGCGTAGAGACTCATTAGAAAAATCTAAGTCATCCCTTTAGCAGAATTATAATGTAATTCCCGCCTGGTAAACATGGCATGATAAAAGGAATCTGTTCATATCATGCTGGTTTTCTGACACCTTAGTATAAAGTATTGATACACTGAGATCCCCAGGCACAAATAATTCCTAACCGGAAAAATCCAGTTCATTAAAGATCCAATATTTGACCCACAGTATGTGGGCGGCTTAAGGTCATAAGGCATAGGTCTAGTAATCCTAGCCCCCTTGATTGTTTTACGACTAACATTCATTCAAATAATATGTGTAAAATCTCCAATATTCATTAAAGTAATATGTTCAAAATGACAGCATTTGGCCGTTCAAGCAAGCTCACACTCACAAAGACATTTACGCTCTTTCCCTCTCTACAAAAAAATTATGGTGTATGGAAAGAAGAGCGTTTGCCTCCGAAGTGGCATTTCCGTTTTTTGTGCTGAGAGCCTGTTAAAATCCATCAGTACCCGGGAGGGCAGTGCCAGTGACGGGGAAAGCGTGTCAGCAACTCTGGATTCCTCCATCCCTCTCTCTACTTCTCCACATTCCGCCCCGGAACAGGAAGATAATGGTGTTTATTGGAGAATTCAGCGGGCTCTAGCTTGTCTGGTATAACTCGACTTGCCAGGAAAGTCATTGCCTGGGGTCCTGTAGCATTTATCTTTCGCCACTTTCAAGTCTTACTGTTGGTGCTGTACATATGGTTCATTTTAGTGTTCCATGGGACGTTTACATTCCTGAATTCTTCTAGCTCTTTACCTATTTGAGCTCTCTGGTGGACTGAAACCAATCAGAGTAATCAGAAGACTATAGAGTTGTTGGTATAGTTGTGGCGAATTATGATTTCTTTTCACGATTCGCGCTAAATCGACATACAACAGCAAATTCTGATTGAATGCTATAGTTGTAAAGTAAGTTTCCACAATATACTTGATAAAGAATAAAATCATTAAAGGGAATACATAAACTCAAATCATGGTATCTAGATTGACGTCACTATCTGGTAAAGCATGTAGAAATGTAGAAAGGGTAAAAATCACTATTTGGACATGGTAGATGACTGACAAATGCAATCAAGGAAACGGACTAAAAAAAAATCAAAAAAATTAGAAGTATAAGCGAAAGGTGTCCTAGGCCTACTAGATATAGGAACAGAAGTTAGGCATGTGCTGGTGATCATTAACATATCAAGCAAACGTATACTTAAAGCCCTCATGTGCTATTCCTCCAAGAATTCTACAACACAGCTTGTCCCCAGAACAGGTCCCCACCGTCGTCTATACTCTTAGATAATCAACTGACCATGACCAATCACTCAAGACCGAAATACTTCTTTGACCTACTGGTGCTTGAAGTTTTTTTATCCTAGACTGAAGCAGTTAGAGAAATGGCAAGTTGACTGGGTGCAAGTGTGAAAACTAAATGTAACCCAGACGTTTCATTTGTTATTCATTTAAAATTGCACGCTCATTCATCAATGATGAACATGCTATTTGCTCCTTGATGTCTATTGCACTACTGTGATAAGCTATGCTAGTCTTGTTGCATATAGTTCTCGGCGACATTGGGATCGGTGTCAGCCACATACATCACCAAATCATCTGCGTACTGCAGAATTTTTATACTATTTCAAGCATTGTCCCAGGTCGTAAATGAATAATATGAATGACACGGGCCCGATAACGGACCCTAGTGGCCCACCAAATTTTATTTCCGATCAGGAGGAAAACATTTGATTGATGAACACTTTTTAGAGCGTGCTTGCACGCGCTAAATGCATCATCTAGAGGTTAGAGGGGTCCATATAGACTTTCAGGGTACTGCATACAAACTATCCCTTCAATATTTGTGTGCTATTAACTGGGATATTGAGAACAGAGCAGGGAGCCAGTGTCTCAGTGTCTTAGAGGCGTGTCCAGTTGACCATGACCAATCACTCAAGACCAAAATACCTCTAGATCCACTGGTGCTTGATATATTTGGATCCTACATAGGCAGTTGCAGAAATGGCAAGTTGACTGGGTGCAAGTGGGTTACAGAAAATTATCCATAGGCTGAGTTTAACTCAAACCTGGTAATTGCTATTCATATATAATTGCACGCTCATTTATCAATGATGAACATACTATTTGCCCCTAGTTGGGCGCGGGAAAACCACTCATATACGTCATCTAGAGTTTAGAATGCTCATACAGGGTTTCAGCTTACTGCAAAGAATCTAACCCTTCACTATCTATCCACCAACTATAAAGGCCTGGTAAAATGGTCAGGGGTCCAGTATCCCATTCTGACCATGTCCCGGCCCCACTACTGACTTGGATCCTTTAAATAGAATTTTCAAGGCTGGGTGACGTGTGAATGTGTGTGCAGTGCGGTGTAGGAAATCAACAGAAATCACATATTAACTTAGCCAGTGTACCCAGCCTTAGGGGTAGATACTTTCCCTAATATTAACTGAGAGTCAACCTGAAGAAATTATCTCAATGGACCATGATAATAGTGCAAAATATGTGGATGTTCCAGAAGATACCCCATATGAAGATGTCAAAAGAACTCTTAGAAGTAGAGGGAAAAGAGATGACAAATATGTTAGTAAGAGGACTATCAAGAGCACTAATAGTACTCCAAATGAAGTACCCTCAAGCCAAACAAACATGAGTGTATCAAGCGCTAAGGGGCTATCAGAGAGCAAACCTATTAGCCAGAGAACTAGGGCAGTTGACCAAGACCCTCAATGAAAAATTCAGTCACAACCATGACAAGTTGAATGGGATCCGTGGTATGCTAGACCAGGCACAAGTCAAAATTGAAAACGTTAGCCAACAAATGACAAACACTTCAAAAGAAATATGCTTATGTATTGATAAAGTAAAAAAGAAATCACATGATAACTTAAAAGAAACTTAGATCCACAAATGGCTTTCTGATCAAAGATTTCATATGATATTCTCTTACTTTTATTTGATGAAATGATTAGGTATACCGCGCTCTTCCATTATAAATGGAAATAACATTTGCTCCTAGTCTCTTCTGGGAGACAGGTAGCTTTCAAACCAGGCGATTGCGTTTACAGGAATTTTGATTACAAATTTTACAAATAAGCAGTTTTCAACCATAGTCAGTCTATCGGGATAACTGTAGCACTCTGCCATTGTTTGGAAAAACACACTGCGGTGTATGGAATTATTCATCAAAACGTTGAAGCGGTATGCTAGTAATGTGAGTGCTTCAATTACTATGCTACTAGGGATGTCATCTAAACCACTCGGTTTATGGGAGTTCATCAATTCCAGCTGTTCTTCAATAATGCCGTTGTGTATGACAATTTCTAGGGTAGCCATAGTTGTGTCTACTTTTTTTTCTTTTTTTTTATTTGCGCAAGAAAGCATAGGTGACATCTGCAATAGCAGGTTTTCAGTCACTTCTAATACCATTTGTTCATACTTCACTACTATCTATCTCTCCTAGATAGTTTTCAGTCTGAGTGTCTTGAATTTAATTTTCCCACCGTCTTTAAAGAAAATATTTCATAAAATTAAAGTCATTGTTAACGAGAATAAATCACGGCAAACCCAGATGTTCAAGGTAGGGGAGGTATGCATAGGTTGTAGGCTGTTTACCTACTTTTCTAATCTGTTGACATTGGAAATTCCATCTCTACCCCTGGTAAACTTTTTAACCTCAAAGAGCCCTGATGGAGTTGTAAATCCTCCTCAAGAAGACCTCAAAGTAAAACCTCATAACCTTGCTGTATTCATGCACAGGAAAATATAGTGTGGGCCAGGCCTCTATTTGGATGACCTTTGACTTTACTACTGCGATGCTCAATTATCGAGTGTTTTGACTGACTGTGATCCTGAGACCTCTGTTGACCTCCTGTGACTTCAGGTGACCTCTATAGGTCTCACCTGCCCTTCCTGTGGTGCCTGATGGGAGGTGCCAGATGTGCAGGATGTAAACTCACAAAAATAGGGCAAACTCTTATCGTGTAGTTTACCTATCTCTGAAATCCCAGGCAATGATAGGAGTCAACATAGAAAACTGTGAATGTTAGAATGAAGTTTTTACTTGTATGGAAATAACACACTCTGTGAGTGCTGACACAAATTCTGAATATCTTTATAGATGAAACCTAAAGAAAATATGAAATTTTAATTCTTATCGAAGTAGAATTACCACTAATAATGGATTAACACATGTAAGGAATATGACCGAGGGATTTACTTTATCAATATATACTTATCGATGAACTAAGTTATGCTCATATGAGAAAAAGATCAAAGATACATGTACATTATTGGTCAGAATGTAGTCTATGTATTTTCTCTAATGCATTTTCCAGGGCCATACAGAGGCTTAATGTATAATCGGATTATTGCTCGCCCAGGAGCAGTATATGGCCACATTCGAGAGTTTTTATCGCTTGCCTATATGGGGGTTTGGGGGTTGGGCAATCATTTCTGCGACAACAAATATTGTATAGGAATCTTTATGACTCGCCCACCGTACCCAAAGACGCTCTGAGTGGTGAGAGGCCCAACCCTCGTACAGTTCAAAACACTTCTATAAACTATTGTTTTTTATGCACTCAAGTCTCATTCAAATAGAAGAATATTATCAGCGGATAATCCTGAGATTTCATAATTTTCCATTGAGTATTCCATGAGTGAGACATCTGTAATAAGACAGCTATGGCCACCTATTGTCCATTGTCGTTGGTTGCGACACTTTGGCCTACACATTCTCCTACGATATCCTACGATTGTCACTAATATAGTACACCTGAAACAGTCCTACGTGTAGTAGCCCAACGATCGTTGGCTAATCCTCTATGATCGTACGCCTATAGCACCCTGACGCCTGGAAACGGTCGTTATTAACGATTGTTGTGACTAAACTCCCCCCCCCCCCATCAGTCATCACTCTCCTAGGAGATTAATCTTGCTACTCAGACGCTCACTATAGCACAGGTTGTATGTTTGGAGAGTGAGTTGGCATGAGGTGAAGCAAGCAAGCAATAAAGCCATAGGCAGAGTGATATGTATTATTCAATCCCCAGTAAAAACCATCGCTCTTATTATCATAAGTTTATTTACTCACTTAACCCTTTAGGGACAAATGATGCCTTGAGGCTATCAACCGGCCCAGGCCCAGGTCGAATGATGCCTCAAGACATCATTTCTCCAAAATGTACAAAAATCTTTTTAACAAAGAAATCTTGAACCAGTAAACTGAATTTTCACAGAATATAGAAATACCCCCCATATTTAATGTTATTAAGCAAGAGAAAAAAATATAGAATGAATGTAAAGTTATGAAACAATTAGAATATGAGTCCAAACAACAATATGCTCGTCTCCTAGCAGTATATTCGGACACTATAGTATGTCCTTATGCATGTAGCCCTGCCACAGGTGCCCGTACTTAAAGGGTTAACATCAAAACTCGCTCATCGCTCACTTGAAGTACAACAGACCCTTTGCACTAAAGCTTTGAGCGTCATTAAACGGAACCAAATCAATTTCATTCTGTCGGCCTGTGAGTAAGTCAGGCAGTGATAGCCTCATTGCGTAATCTTTGCCATTATTCGATGACCTAAGTCTGTGGTTCCCGACTGGAGATTGGCGGCAAATAAAAAAGGCCAATGGAAAATGGATTATGGGCTATTTCAGAGTCAATGACACTACCTCCTATTTTGAATATCTTTTTTTTTTTAAACCATGAATCATAGTAACTCAAGGCTGTACTGGTTTATATCAATATTCATATCTCGTCCTTCCGACACAGTGAAGAGAATACTGATGTTCATCCAATACCTTACAATAACATTGAGGAAGGAGCACTGACCTTTCACTCGGATGTCATTCTTCAAGTGGAGGTCGATCCAGCCGGCTAGTATTTCGCCAGCGCGGTAAAGGGCATTCTGGCGGTCAAACACAATGGAGACACTGGTCAGCGGGAGCACCTTGTTGTTGGGGGCAGCCATCTTGAAAACAAAACAAATTTAGTGTCATGTGTTGGACCTAGATGTTTCCATACAAAAGTTCAACAAATGGTTAATGGAAATCCTTATGCATGGAATAGCTGGTTTTAAGCAATGTTAATGGATCTGAAATAATAGGTCTGAGGCAAGGTGTATTGTCAATAGCTATTAGATAATAGATGTGAGGCAATATCGAAGAGAAATGAACCTGAGTGGATTTGGTGCCAGGTTTGCAATGATGACATGGAGTAAAACATCGCTTGTTTTTTAATTATGAACAACTGCCACACTGCCTAAAATTACAGACAAGAAATAATGTTTAATGTGAAAACTGATTTTAAATTCTGTGGACCAAGACTAGCTGGAGCATAGACCTTAAGATTAAGGGTGTTAGAACTCTGACACAGGAATACAGGGTGCAATTCTGAATCATGAGAAGACTAATCCATTGATAGACAAAAAGAGTTTATAAATATTCAATTTAAGGGGAAGATTTCTGCAGGCTTGGCTTATGCGCTCTGCACTACAATTGGTTGCTAAATCAAGAGCCAAAAGGGAATGACCAGTCTTGTTCAGGTCTGCTGCACATACTAGTTAAGGCACTCCTGGCACTAACATGTCATTGTCAGAGCACCCTGCCACCATTTGGGTACGATAGGAACTCGAGCGGGCAATAATGGGGTAAAAACACACCACATGGCAGTCGTACTGTAAACATCAGGGGAGGAGGATATTGAATATGGATAATTTTGATCTCTTTGCATAGAAACCAATGTACATTCTAACATTCTAAGGGGCTCAGGTAAATTACCCCCATGTGAACAACTCAATATTCAGGGTAGGGCTGTCCAGGGTGGACTGTTGCTCAATCTGACGACCAAGTAGCATCAGAGACTTTAGGTCAAATAACACCTTTATCAAGGTAAGTCTAATTTAAACTTTAAAGTCTACTTCTTGTTACTGATCAATCAGATACAGCAGAGATTTTGTCAGTTTATCTAAACTCCTCCAGAGAAAGTATTGCAGGCAGTTGGTTTCCTAGTCGTCTTTCTCTGTCTGAAGAATTTATCCTGGAAGGTGTTATCATCTTAGGTGAGTGCTTTTTTGTAGAACCTGGCAAACATATTGGTGTTTGTCCACCTGACTTTCCTCAGGATAGTTTGCATTAGTAAATCCCTTAGGGCGGCTTTCGAGGTAGCCGCTACCCTAGTTGAATATATAACTGTGCAGTTTGTCCTCTAAGATGTTTTGTGTTAGCACTGTATTGTTTGAAAGCATGGTAAGGGTACAGTGTGGGTGTAGGATGGAGTAGGGTGTGGGTGCAGGATAAAATGGGCTTCAACAGGATATCAACAACAGGGGCAATATATTTATTTGTGTGCAGTGCACAATGAATGGAAAAATATCCCCTAGCTTAACAAAGGTGTTCAACATGGTATGCCAGTGCAATTTGTAATTAGATAATTGAAAATATAAAGTAATTTTAATACAGATATCCTTACCTTATAATTGATTGGCTCTTCCTCAGTACGATCTTTTACTGTCTACTATAGACCTTGACACATGAGTGGACCCAGTATATAAGGTAATATCACAGTATGAGACATGGTATGCAAGACGCTTGTGCCTATAGGTGTATGGGCCCTGTCTTGTATTGACAGGCGTTATCCTTCACAGATATTGGTCCGATGTACAGAGAACAGCTCTCCTGGTTGTAATATCCAGTATTACTCTGGTGGGTGTTCAGTCAGAGGCTGTGCCATGTCTTCACCGCATCAGGAAGTAGATTAGCGCAGTTACCCCGATCGTCACCGTATCCCAGCATAAAGTTTTCTATGATCACACGGCAGCACCTCCTAGCAGATGCCTCGGTAGGGTCTCGCCAAGTGGTGCCACCAGAGGGCACCACTGGGCTGCAAGGGATGCAGCTGAAGGTAAAAAGCTGGTACTGAGTTGTTGGCAGATTCTGGAAGCTCCTTGTCATAACCGATTCCTGACGGTGTGCACCGTGAGAGGGAGCCACCGTGAATCTGTAGAGTAGGGAGAAAAGACCAAAAAGTGTTAGTGTGTAAACAGTTGATGTTATCTATTCGAACCAAAAGATTCATTTTAAACAGAACGTGGTTGCTAAACTAGCACTCTTTTTGAAGTAATCCACACAATTTGTCTAAAGTGCCTTATTGTTATGCATCACATATTTTTAGGTTTCAAGAATGTCTGTCTAGTTTATGTACAAGTATATCTACATCTAGTAAATGTGAACATGATGTAAACCTAAAATGGTTTCATCAAAGCCAAGTAGTGCTGTGCATGGATACTTGAGACCTCATCAATTCTAAACCCCAAATGTTTTGTCATGATCAGAGCCTGACAGCAATTTCCCACAAGATATGTCTTTGCTATGAAGATTTATTTCAATGGTTTCTCAATTGTTTTGGTTAGCCTATAATGTTTATGTATTTCTTAATTTGGTTCTATTTTGTCCTCAATCATTTGATAAGTTACAATATGATTTCACCCTATTTACAATAATTGTAGTTTTCACCCTTCTACACTGCCTCACACTGCATAGTTAGGCCATCTTTCGGCCAAACACTTCCCAGTCTAGCCGAATGCCTCTTGTCAGACAATGTTTTCACGCTGAGAGAGTGAAAGCAGGTGTGATCGCAGGACTGTTGTTTAGAGCAAGATATGAATGGGTCAGGGCTGTCTACACTTCAGATTTGCTTGCACTCTTGGCTTTCTCATAGATAAAGATAAATACATTGTTTATGACAGTCAGGCCAGCCTCACTTTAGGCCTAATGGAAAAGGTCTAACAGACAGTGAGGTGGTGTTAAGTGCTGTTAAGTTGAGAGAGAGCTCTATCGTAGCGTGTCGGCTCGTTGACTGTCATAAACAGTATACGTATCTTTATCTTTATTTTAGGATTGGATCAAATGGATATGGATAATTATTAGCTATAGATATGGTCTAATTTGAATAAGTATAATTGTCTCAAATCTTTATCAATATGACATTTCATGTGTTCCTATGCTTTCAGGGCGCAACTAACAGCACAGGATGAATCCTGTATTATAAAAAGAATACTGTCACAACTACAAGTGTGCTGTGTTGTGCAGGTGGAGTTACAGAGTGTAGCAACAACATGGACTCGGTCAAAACTACAAGTGTACTATGTGGGGCAGGCAGTGGAGTTTCGTAGCATACTGATAACAGGCAGGGCCATGCTGACTGCATTGAGAGGGGATGGTTTACAACTCTGACCTAACTTGTGCATAGATACATACACAATATTGACTGGTTTCAGATACAAGCGGCCGTATGCTCCGAGGAGTTGAAGCGTAGTAATATCCGAGCGTATGCGAGGATATTGCGGAGAGTCCGCTCCGAGGAGCATTCAACCGCTTGTATCTGAAACCAGTCTATATTGTAGTTATTATCCAAATTTCTCTGGAAAAGTGGCATGTCAATATCAGTTCGTTTTAGCTATGCATTCTTTTTCCATACGCACTATTTTTCCGTATGCGCCACCCGGAGCATACAACATATCCGTATGCGCCGTGTATGTCCATACAAACGCCCTATGTGTTTTCTATGGACACTCTGTATTAGGTGGATAATAAAGTAGCAGAGCTAACTTGCACAGTGACAGTTGCAGCGCTAACTTGTTTAGTGACAGTGGTAGAGCTAACTTATAGTGTGGTCTCACATCAAGTCTGTGGTTTTGCCAAAGGCTCACAGTCCGATACTTACCTCAACACCGCAACTTCACTACTCATCTTCTGAAAAAACTCCCTCATACGACAACTCCCTAGTCTCCTTCCACACCTGAACAACCACAAAAACATCCCCAGAAGCTGCCAGGGCAGCTCCGATAACTAACTCCCCCGCAGGCCATCCTCACACGCACTCCGTGTATAACCATCGAGTGCGGTATATCTTTGGTATATCATACAACGCGAGCTGCTCTGTGTAATATACCCCATGGCCTGCTGTACCTCATGAGCTGCTCAATGTTGTATACCCCAGGAGTTGCTCAATGTAATATACTTCATGAGCTGCTCTATGTAATAAACCCCATGTGCTGCTCTATGTGATATATCCCAATGAGTTGCTCTATGTAATATTCCCTATGAGCTAATTTGTGTAATATACCCCATGACTTGTTCAATGTGATAAAGTCATGACCTGATTTATGGATTATACCTCATGACCTGTTCTACGTAATATACCCCATGACATGCTCTATGTAATATATCCCATGAGATGCTCTGTGTAATATACCCCATTAGCTGCTTTGTGTAATATACCCCATGACCTGATCTATGTAATAAACCTCTAGAGCTGACCTATGTAATACACCTCATGAGCTATGAGCTATGTAATGAACCCCATGAGCTGCTTTGTGTAGAAAGCCCCACCAAGATGAGCTGCTCTGTGTGTGCGTGGTGCTGGTTTCTCACTCACCTGGTTCATGTACACGGGGCCTGCAGTCAGCACGTTACAGATCGTCACCTGGGCCTACCTTCTGCCCATCTGTACGGCACTGAGCAGTTCACCTCACTGTGTGTACTGACAGGGCAGCGACAGGGAGCGCCCTCCACTGCGCCACATCACTCCCTCAGAGCCCAGTCCACTCAGTGAGTTACTCACAGTTACAGCAAGAGCAGGTCCGTCATGAGTCAGTTGTCCTCCCCATCCACCCCGAAAAAGAAGAAGAAGAAACTTGAGTCCCTGTAGTGCTATAGTGAATCAGCCCAGAGAGGTCGTTAATCCAGTTTAATCAAAATCAATTTTTACAAGGGAAATTGCGTTCTATTGACTTTTAGTTTCCAAGTACTGTGTATTTGACTAGGGTTGCATTATTAGTGTATACTCCCAATGCAGACCGTACTCCGAGCAATGTCATTCTACTTAGTCAGGATTAGTATGATAGCAAATCGATTGATATGTACCTATTACAATCTTGAGTCCTATCTTTCCCTAATCCTGCATTAACTGCTTGAGATGTTGGGTCTGCGATGGTCCCAGTCTCCCATCAAAACATTGTTGATATTTGGGTCCGTCAGTATGTATCAACGACATAACAATAGTGTACGTCCCTCCATGACCGGCCTGTATTTTCTTTGAATTTATTTTAAAATTGGAAATATTTGAAAATTTGTGTTTTCTTTAAGAACCAGATGAAAGTAATGCATGCAGATTTCCTAGACTTGAGCAATGCAGAAATAGGTAATACTTAGTCTACCATTTACCTCCAGAATAAAGATTATATCTGTAAAGATCAAGTATGCATTATCATTGAACTCGCAGTGTTGTAGTTGGCCTTGGTGTAGCTGCACGCAGTCCTATTCAGCATGTGGTGTGGGGTAGAGAGAAGGAATTCCCTTCACCTTCCTTCCCTATATTCTACTCCCACCCAGGATCCTACCACACAAGTCCCCCCCCCCTCCCCATCCGTCGTATATAAACCCGCCCCACACCACCCCCTGGCATCTACCGACCTACTCCAGCTGCTGTACACATTCCCATCTGCCCCCGCCCTATCTCTGGCCTATACTCCATCCAGCACTACCTGGTGAAGCTCCAACCCGTTTCACTAGTTTGGGCACCATAGCGAACGGAGCATAGAAATAACGGTAGTAATAACGAAAAAAGTCTCGTTTCGATATGTTCATCGCTGTTGGTCACCCCCTTTCGTCCGTTATGCCAAAATATCGAATGGAATGTTTAAAAAACCAATATCCCTAGAGGATTCCTCTTGTCTTTCTCCATATTTCTCTTTTGTCTTTATCTGGGATCTGTATTTGATATACAATTATAATTCGTTACTGAAAATATAGTATCACTTAATTAGATTTTATAATTGAAAAGCTAAAAGTTATACTGCTATTTTGACATGGATGAGAGGTAAGACCCTCTCGCAAACAGTGGCCTCACAGTGGCAATATCAGCAAATAGAAATTTCATTGGAGAATAATTGTTAAATTGAGCTATAATTATCCACGACGCCCTCTCCCGGCCTCGAGAGACACCACACCGCTGACGTCACGGCCGGATCTCACACAGGCAGCGCGAAGATTTCAAATAAGAACTTTAATTTTTATCTCCCAAAGAAAAGGCTCCCTAACCGGCATCATAATGCCAAAGGCTTCGAAAAAAAACCACCGACAGTCACCAGAAGCATGAAGGCGTTGGACCTCGAGGGAAAAGTATTCGCGATGGATGGTAAGCTCGAAGAGTTTGATCAAAGATTCAACCAACTAGAAATGATGCTTCGCGCCATGGTTAAGCCCGCAGGTAATACCCAAGATGTCGCCGCAGACGAAGTTGCTGCTGAGACAGAGGGGATACAAGAACTGTCACCAAAGCTCAGGAGAGCCCGAGGAAATACCGCGAGGGCAGATGTCAGGTTTGCTCCATACATCCAACCTAAAGAATCGACACACCAGCTATCAGAAACTCGGACCGCCATTCCTCCCGCCCAAATCCGCGCACCTGGATATCTAGGGCCCGCACATCTCCCAGCTGCTTCTCTGCCGTCAACCATCGCAGAAGCCGCCTCAAGAAGCGACGAAATATCGGATCAAGTTCAGAAAATCCTGGAAGGAGCTTCCAATGTCCTCGGAAAAAAAAGGTAAAAACGCAAAGTTCTTTCCCCATAAATATGTTTTCCGGGGTCTGGATAAAACAAAAACTGCACTCAATGAACTTAGCTGGGCGGAATATCTCTGGGGCCTCTTCAGAATCGTAGATGACCCCGAGTACCCGCAAGCCTGGATTCCTCATACTATGCAACATATCCGAGATGTCCTGGAGGACTCGAGGGATTATGCCTTCAATCAAGTTCGAGCCTGGTCCGAGGAGGTCCTAAGCCTCATCGCGGAGGGCCGCCTCACTCAGGCTTGGGACGACGCCTCACGCATTCAGATGCTACGCATATCCATGTCACGCTCCCCTCTAGGACGAATCGATCATCAGGCCTCGGGCAAGTCCAAGAAACCGGATAGGCATGGGGAAAAGCAGGAACTGAGAGGGGGTCCTCCCTGCACCGCTTATAATAAGAAGGCATGCTCCCTCCAGTCCGGACACGTGGAGAACGGATTTAAACAACTCCATATTTGTGCTTACTGTCTGTGCAATCTCTCATCCTACCACCCTCACCCGGAAAAAGAATGCCGGATAAAACAGCGCCAATTATCCGGGCAACAACCAGCCGCCAAGAAAGGTGCCACGCCTCCTTTTCATCTGTAGGCCGGCCCGGGCCTCGCAAAACGGGACCCGCTAGAGCCTACAGCGACTCGCCTGCAGGCTCACACTCTCCAAGCATGAAAGCTCGCACCGACCCTCAACTAACTCTCCAAGCCCCTGGGCTTGATCCAGGCTTAGGCCCGAAAATGCTGCCATGTACGGTATTGTATCTGGTTCAATGTATTCTGCCATTCCAGGAGCAGACCCCTTTTGATTGTGTGATCAATGATATGAGCTATGTGGCACCGCTCCCGCCCGGCACCACGTGCGCTAGCGCCGGCAGCTGCCGGTCTACACCAGATGGCGCCACCGCAGTAAGTCGATGCCAAGACTCCCCGTCAGATGGCGGCACCGTGGGTCCCGCCCAGCCTCTCACCATCGCGGATTGGGCCCCCACGGACACGTCCCTCGGTCGCGCCCTGGCGGCGGCAGCCCCCATAGCGGACGACAACCCCCCTACCTGGATTTCTCCGGAGGAGTTCGCCCCAGTTATCTGCGATCTCTGGCCGGCACCGCTTCCGCAACACTGGAATAGCCACAACTTCCACCTTCGAGCCTACCAACAGGTCCTGGCCTCAGGTATACCGAACTACGCGGGAGTGCGTACCCCCCTCCCCTCGGGCCTTAACATCGCAGCCTGGAGGGAAGCCCTCGGAGGGTATCACGACCGCCGCCTACTGGACTACCTGGAGTTCGGGTGGCCCTCGGGCTACTCACGCACCTCACTCCCGTCCTCGACCTGCAATAACCACGCCTCTGCGGACCATTACCCAGAGGCAGTACGTGATTATATCCGGATGGAGGTGGGCCACGGGGCCCTCCTAGGCCCGTTCAAGGCCTCACCCTTTACATGGACTCAAATTTCTCCTATGATGACCTGCCCAAAAAAGGATGCCTCCAGGCGGATAATCGTCGACCTCTCCTTCCCCCCCGGCGCGGGAGTCAATGCCGGTGTGCTGCCAGGGAATTTCGAAGGAGCGAAATTTGTATACACTCTCCCGGGCATCAGGGATGCCATTACCCTGCTGGAACCCCTGGGCACCCAGGCCTACATCTGGAAGGCCGACCTGGCCCAGGCCTACCGCCAGCTCCGGGCTGACCCCCTCTGCTACCCCCTTTATGCCATCACGGATGGGGCCCGCGTTTACCTGGACCTGTGCCCCCCCTTCGGCGCGAGGCTCTCAGCGGCGGCATGCCAGAGGACTACCCAAGCGGTGGCATATATCATGGCTGGCCTAGGTCACAAGACACTGGTCTACCTGGACGATTTTCTAGGAGTGGCCGCATCGGACCTCGAGGCCCACGCAGCCTACCGAGACTTCAAGGCCCTCGCGGATAGGCTCGGCCTCGCTCTGTCCCCGGACAAATGTACTCCTCCTACACAGGCCCTAGAATGGATAGGATATACAATAGATGCTGCGGCGGGGCAGGTGACTATCCCACCAGAGAAAATGAAGGAAGTAGAGACTCTGGCGTTGACATGGTCTCTCAAAACCGCCATATCCAAGTCTCAGCTCCAGTCTCTAATCGGAAAACTAGTCCACGTCTCCAGTTGCGTGCTCCCGGCACGAAAATTCACAAACAGTCTACTCGCGGCTCTCCGGAAGGTTAGGCCGAATAGCCTCATAGGCCTCTCAAAAGGAGATTTGGGATTTTAAAGTGTATGCAAGCAACCAATCAGACGGTGGTACCAGTGTCTTTTGATGACGTATAACAACTTCAACTTCATCCCGATACCAATCGCTGGCCTCCAACTGGATGCGGAAGGGTGGCCAGGCTTGTGATGAGTTCAGTAGACTGCACTTGCTAGCATCACCATCAGAGAAGAGATCTGGGGCGGCATTGGCATAAATTCTCTTAAAGTTGAATGTGGCTAATTAATGAAAGAAATCAGAACAGACTACATTGTTATATAAATATGATGCATTTCTGGATTTTTGTGAAAAACACAATGAATTATTAATACACCTGTGCACGAATGTCTCACACTTATTGGCCAGCCGAATGGATTCCATTCATGCACATTGTGCACGAACTAATAGTTTGTGTTCTCTGTACCATGTGCCTCTTTCTAAAATGGCAGTTTTGATGATTGCATTGTATATAATTATAAGGAGACATAGTGAGTGTCTGGATTACATATGTTCCTTGTTGTTTTGTTCGGAGATATTCACCTCGTTATTCGAACTCTGTAAATATTTCCAAAACAAAACAAAATTATACGGAAAAGATTCCATTCAGCCACAGAAAAATGTTTCCGTATAGTACTTTTCTAACAATAAGATGGAAAGAATATGAATATGATCGATTATCCTACCCCTAATGAAAAAATACAAAGGCCATTAAGGCTTATCATTTATTAACTGAATTAGATGGAGCGTGACATAACATGTCTTTTATGCAACTATTCATTCAATCTAAATTTAGTGGAGACAGGGTAGGATAAATACTAAACGACTCTTAGTGAGAATCTATTTGAAATTAAGCAACTCGGCTTGAACTGCTTCTGTCTTCAGTCAGATCACTGCTCACACAGTCCTTGTTGCATATACGAATTTGCTTTCACCTATAACTATTTCTACTAATTCTATTATCTATCTTTAGAGCTCATGGACTCAGCTACATGTAATCACAACAATCAAGACTAAAATAGCTGATTCAATATTTTAATAACCCCATTCATGCTGGGTGATACCTTGAGGCATCATTTCATTGATACATACAATAATTGATTTTTTAGATATAATAGAAAATAATCTATAAACATATAATTTCTACATAATATAGTCATTACATCATATCTAAGATCTTTAGTGATATAAAAAAATAATATCAACAGTCACATGACATACATATGATGACATGATAAAATTATGACAATCAAGCTGTTGGGCCCAGCCCATAGCAAATATTTTGACCTTACTACCCAGACCTACACATTAGGGCTAACTGGAAGAGTTGGTGGTAATGCGGAACAGAAGATAGTTGCTATGGACACTGACTTAGGTGGTTCCGGTCACATAGTTCTGGTCACGTGACCACCCATGCCGCACCTGTCTGCGTCAACTTCAACCCTGGGAAGCCAACTGAAAGGAACTACCCGCAGCACTCCGACTCCGGGTTTTACCCTCATAACTCTGCAAAATCATCACGGAAAATGGGGAAAACCACTTCAAACGTTGCGGTTGCACTGAGACTGAGCCCTCTCTCTCTGTGGCCCCTGGTGTGATGGCTCAATGACAGCCCCTCCTGGCATCGGGCACCCTGCTCTCCAGGACGACCCCGCCAGCCCCACCCAGGCCTGGACCCCGACCCAGAGCAAGCCGCCTGCCCACAGCCTCTGGCACCCTGCTCGCTGCTCCACTCACACCGCCCAGGACTCATGCTGCCTGGAGCTGCGCGTGGTCAACCTTCAGTGAACTGGAAGATTCCCACACCTACAGAGCAATTGATTGGCAATTGCCCCAGTGAATATTCAGATCGCCTCTGCTCCCTCAAACCACCCTCTCTCACCTGTCACTTCGCTATGCCTGTTGTCTACACCTCACTTTCCCTCCCAGGACTCTGGCCGCTGGTATTCTTAATAGCTCGTGACATTTCTGTTATATTTTAATTGCATTTTATACTTCTGATTATTATATAAAGCACCTGAAGAAGATGATTAAACATCAGCGAAACATCGTGAAATCTTTGATACAACTAATGAACCACCTACTTTATCACTTGGTTTCAATTATACCACCCTACCAACAAACTTACTGTCTGTTTTTTTGTGATTTCTACTGTCTGATTGTTTACTATATAAATTGTTATCTTGTATTATTAAGTAACTCAATAAATTCTATATCCATACCATGCTACTGTGCTAGTCATCAGGGCTAACTGGAAGAGTTGGTGGTAGTGCAGAGCAGAAGACAGTTACTTATGGATGCAGACTCACATGGTTCCTGTCAAGTAACCGCCCCACGCCACACCCCGTCAGCATCCACTTCAACACTGGGAAGCCAACCGAAAGGAACTACCCACCCTCCCTACAAAAACTCTTCACTTTCTTCTCCTGAATCTCCCCTACTTTGTAGGGCTTCTTAATAGCTCGTGACGTTTCTGTTATATTTTAATTACATTTTATACTTCTAATTACTATATGAAATATTATCTCGCATTATTAAGTAACTCAATGAATTATATATCCATACCATGCTTCTTTGTTAGTCATCACGAACCTATGGTTTTACGTATGAATGGCCTCCGTATAGGTGAGACACCGTGGAAGTAGACACTCCTAGAATATTGCTTCTCTACATCGAGACTGTAAATGTTCAATTTATTTACCCTTATGTAATGTTCATCAGATCAGCTCAGTGCTGCCCCCTGTTAATATTCTACAACAGTATACTATATGTCATGTATGTGCTGTCACCTAGGGTTAGGAAAACAAAACCACCACAGCAGCAACCAAACCATGTGCCTCACTGTCTCTGAAGTAATCATCAAATAACTACCAATCCATCAAACATCAAAACTCTACACCTTATGTACGTAGCTGTCCGATTATTCTGATCTCTGCACATAGGAGTCACCACCTTTTTTTGTCATTTGCCATTAGTCAATCCATGGCTAATTCAATCATATGTTATCAGTTTTGAATATAAAATCTTTTTAAAACCATATTGGTCTCATTTCTATTTCAAAATTCATAGACACTGTACTAGCAACGGACTCGTCCAGAGCTATCTAAATATTAATATAACCAGATGTGCATCCTGTGCTACAGGCAGGACTCAGACACAGGCACCATGCGTGAAAGGGTTAACTTTTATGTTCTGTCTGATAAATCTGCCTTTCTTGAGAAGACTCATCAAATTTTAATGAGGTTATATTTGATAGACTATGATTTCACACCCATAGAATTTATATGCCCCAGTCACACTGGCGTAGATTTTGGCATTTCTTCTACGTATTTGAATTGGTGGGGACCACGTATTAGCTACGGATTTGGAATGTATTTGTTTGCTTTGCTTTAACATTTTAGTACGCTTCTCAACGTTCATCAATGCTTATTTACGCTTCTCAACATATTATGGTGTTTTTTGTGCACATTCCGAGTTTCCTTTATGTATCTCCGCATTTTGCGGAGTTTTGCGGCATATTTGTAAGTTTCAAAATGCGTAAAAGAATGTAGACATGCATACACGGAAAAACGCCGTTTTTTTACATCAGTGTGACTGGGGCATCACTTGAATTTAAGAAATTGAGGCAAAATGGTAAGATTATTTACCGTTGAAACATATGTGATAATAGGCAAAATTCAATCCCGATTCTTGATTTCCATCGTCACTGGTAAACTTAAATTTTACAGGGCCTGCAAATTTATAGATTTGGCCAGGATTCTTTAACCCCGAAAACCTGAAACAATGACTTGAATTTTAATGGTTCCTATGGATAGCAGTTTCAGTATAATGTATACAAATAAAAATCAACCTAGTCCTAGAGAGTGTAAACGTTATGTAATCTATATTGGCAACAGAAGCATATTAACTTCCATAACCAAAATAAAAATAGTGTTCACACTTAAATGGCATAAGACTCCACCAAGTGAGTTGGTACATTGTGTGAAATTTCTTTCTCTCTATATATGTTGGCAAAAGCTGAGAAATCATACCATATTGTCCCCTGACTGTGGTCAATGGTTAGCATATTATGTTGATACTCTGTGTGGAATGCCTTCAACTCTATATGGAGAAAGCAATAGGCTGGTGAAGATATTTTCCACCGACAGTCTGAGAAGGTTTCGTAATTCTCTGGATAGTTTGGCGATGTGACATGACCAGCAAGGGCATGTTATCATTTCCACATGTAGACGAAATTTGAAGAACTAAAAACAGAAAATTATGCTTTTAACCCATTCGGGGCAGATAATGCCTAAGGTATTCCCCAGCACAGGTTGCATTGAAGCATTTCCCGGTATAGATCGGATAATGTCTTGGGGCATTCCCCAGCATAGACTAGACAATGTTCAGAGGTATTCCCAGTGTAGACCAAATAATGCCTTGATCTATTTCCCAACATAGAATGGATAATGCCTTGAAGCATTCCCCAGTATAGACTGAATAATACCATGAGGTATTATTTTAGATATTTATACATATTTGCGATATCTTCGCTTTTATCAAGAAATAATAAAACAATAAACATAAAACTTGCAGCTAATATACTGATAACATACTAAAATCATTAGGCAAAACAAATATTACTATACACCTATGGGCGAACGTCCATGATATACTACCCGCTGCTAGGCATATTGTATAAATAACGTTCGGGCCTGCCGTGTAGAAGGACGTATTGATTCCCATAGGCTTTATAATGTAAAAATGTACTGCCCACTGCTACAAACACTACGTCGCACTAACGTAAAATATCCAGACAGAGCGAGAGCAGTGACTGTGTCAAAAACAAACAAACAAAATGGCGGTTCTCTCCCATTCATACCTTGAGATACATGCTAAGCCTTACCTGTAACAAATGGAAATGCGTATTGTCCAAATATCGAGGCACCTTAGGTCATATGTATACCGTACTCGTGTTAAAATTTCATTGCTTAATTCCTACGGGAAGTGAAGTTCCAGCATCATCTGTTGCTACACATTTCAGAGACCGCTCCACGTCGACAGTTGCCGAGTTTTTCCACTAGCAGGCTGTAGTGAAAAGCAGTGGTTTTGTACGGGAATGGGTGGGTGAATCACAGCCCAGGAAAGTTAATAGAATGGCATTTTAAACGCGTAGGAGGTGTATAGTAATAAGGAAACGTAGTGACTGAGCCCTTACGGGTGCCGTTCTCGGTCATTTGATGAAAAAATACGGCCCTCCAACCTGCGGTGTCGGGCCGTATTTCTATCATCAAATGACCTCCAACGGCCACCCGTACAGGCTCAGTAAACCCGTTTTCTCATAGTATAAGTAAGGATGTCATATGAGTTGATAAAATAATCAAATATGTGTTCAGATAAAAATCAGCCCATCCATCATCATTTCACCTCATCAGACCCCCGCCTGTAAAGGGTTAATAACTGACAGGATGATACCATTACACAAACAAATTGACAAAATCGGATGAAC
Source organism: Alentia gelatinosa (assembly GCA_950022655.1). Taxonomy (NCBI): domain Eukaryota; kingdom Metazoa; phylum Annelida; class Polychaeta; order Phyllodocida; family Polynoidae; genus Alentia; species Alentia gelatinosa. The sequence goes on along the minus strand of OX465589.1, from coordinate 22,214,175 downwards.
TATATCTTTTGATTAGTTCCCATTTGAATATATTGTTAACCCTCCAAGTTATGGTATGAAATAGACTCTGTATGTGAAACCTTAAAGGCCCTTATCCCAGGTCTTACCTTTAAAGCTGAACACCAAGGTAATGAGGAGTTTCATGTTGTGAGGGACCAGTGATCCTCCTCCTTCCACAGATAGTGTTGTTTGAGTGATATCTAAAATGTTGTGTACTTTATCTAGACCACAAATCATACTGTTCTAAAAGCCCAATTGTTCAAACTGACTTATTATATTGCTATATTTATCTATTCTATAGATACTAATTGCCCTGAAAAAGGCATAGATTTCTCAAATTTTTCATTCCACTTTAAACAATAAAGGACCTACATTAGTGGATAAAGTGCCCATAAATATTGCATTCCTACTTGCAAGTAATAGTTTACAAAAGTTTGGTAAGAGAGGCTTTGACAGAAGTAATGTATACCTACCACTGTTTGCCACCAACCACCAATCAATTGTGGATAAGTCAGTCTCATTGTGCTAATAATATGGAGAAAGTCCCCTATCTCAAAGTATATATTATTTATCATCCTACGTAGTAGGGGGTCATTTCTTCAGCCCCATAATCATTTTGGGGGTGCCATTTTAGAGAATCATTTCTAAGTCATTGTAGTAACTTATAGTAGTGCAGCCAACTTCCGCCAGTCAGCATTGTGGTTCATGCTATCACTCTTCATTATGCATTGGCACATTGCCCATACACCTAACCTTATAATAACGAGTATCAGATTTGAGAGTTGAATGACATCTCACTCCAGCCTTGCTCTGAACGTGGAGGTGGGGAATCCCAAAAGTGGCGGCAGGAAAGGCTTTATGCTGGAGTTTGAAACTAGACAGTGAAACTCATGTAAGCATTGTGTGCCCAAAATGGATTTCAAATGGCTCCTACAGCTTAAAAGGTTAATAGAGTAGACTTTCACCTAATGACCACCTTGCTGATATGACCACCCTGTTATTACAGACATTTTGAGTTAGTCCGAAACTTTTTCCCTCAATTTCATGTTTAGCAAACGGTCATTAACACCCACCTCGCTATTTCGACCACCTCGCCAGGTGACCAATTATGTGAAATGTCAAATTTACCTCAGAGAAATAGAAATGTCAAATTTACCTCACTGATACAGAAATTTCGCTAGATAGCAGAGTGAAATTTTGGTTTGTTAGTGTTTTGTGGAGATTTTGTATCATATGTATACATTTTTGGACAGCTTAGAACCACTAGATTTCAAAAACTGATATTGACAAATTTTCACACCATTTTCTTGCAAACATCTTGGATTTTTTCACGATGGATGACATTTTATACCTGTTTAAAGTAAATAAACCTGCTTCCTTACCTTACATATTTATTAAAACCACCTAAAACAAACAAATATGACCGAAAACTACCAGCACTACTCAGCCATTAGCATTATGTGTCAGTCATTTTGGATTCCAAGATGACTGCCAAAATGCCACAGGAGAGCTAAATATCCAAAATCTCCACAATCATTGCCAGATTTGTAATACCCCAGCTTTAGGGTTCCTGTAGCTATGGAATTAAATTAATCTCTCAGAAATATGATTTAACCCTCTGATGTTCAATTATATTGATCATTTCCTACAATGGCCACCAGAGCAAACCTTTGCTATACTACGTTAGTTCTGATTCAAGCCCCTTGACCCATAAAATGTAAGTGTTTGTAACTTTCCTTCAGATCTTCTGATTTCTGCATAGAGAATATGCCATTCCTGACTCTCGAAGCCACTTTTCCATGCTGTTATTTTCTTCTGTGTGTACTTTGAATAAAATGACCATGAAGCTAGACTTCATTATCATTATCAAGCTATGCATATTTCCTGGTAACTATTTTTGCTTTGAGAACCTACATAGAACGAAATGATTTGATTCAATATTGATGTTCATGGACAAGTCATAGACTGAACCACACCAGCCTCTCTGTTAAAACAGTGATGTCAGAGGTGGTGGCCAATCTATATCATTGCCATGCTGATAAGTGTCTAATTGGCCATAGCTCTCCTTGAATATGACTTGAGTTGAGTTGAGTGAGCCATTGTTCCTGTCAGTTTTAACTGTTGTTCACGTGAGGAGCTCACAAGTATGAAACATCTTAAGTAGAGTGAGACATAAAGACAAGTAGCAGATGAAAATCTGTCGTTGAATGCTGTGAATCTGTTCTGGGACTGTTGTTTTGAGAGTGTTGTGTAACAGTTTTCCCGCATTTTGAGCCATAAGGAAGGTTTTGCACGGAGGGCTTGACCATAGGTTTATATCATGTATAGATCTATGTAATCACAATCATAATTAACTTACACCACGTTTCGACACTGTACCGAAACTGCTGTGTACAAGGGGTTTCTCCACGATTTCTGGTACAGTAAAACCCCGGTTCTGGGACACCCTGTTTTACAAATACATACGTCATGCGTATATCTATCATTTGGCGTGAATGAGTATGTCCTATTTGTCATTGTATATACGCTTCATTTAATGACATATAGATAAGTGTCCATATTGCAGTCATATATATCTCATATATATTCCCGCACATTCTATGCACAGCATGAACATTTCAGTTTACATATATTTAATTTTCAAGTATATATATTTTTCCTCGGGTGTAAATAAGGTTGTCCTATCTCGGTGTCATATAAACGCCTGATTCTGTTATATTTACACCACCGCTCAATAATTCTGATCTCTGCATCTAGGGGACAGTCAGCCAGGGCTCCGAGCCACTGGCCAGCTGAGAATTCTTTTCGTTTTTGTTGATCTTCCACTACCAAGGGCACCATGGCCGGCCTCAAGCCACCTCAAATATTTGTATATCCTTGCAAGCCCTCCATTGTGTCTCCCAGCTGCCCAAACTTTTTTTTTTTGCCAGACATGAGCCATGGCCGGACGGTAGGTTTAATGTGAGTGCAGTTCCCAATTTTATCAGACTGTGGCCATATAGCCGCTGCCGGTGAGCATGTGGCCTACTCCACCGCCCTTATTTTGGTATAGCTGTCTACAATTATTAACATGGTGGCTGTGAGGTAGCCATCAGTATGTCTGGTGGAACACACCCTTAAGCAGGGCTGTGGCCACACTCTTCGAGCCTACTACGTTCATATTTAGACATTTCATGTTTAGGAAATGTCAGGCAACTTGCAAAGTGATATACGTTTACCATCCACGACAAAGAAGAGTTACCCTAACACTAGGCCTAGCACGAAGTCTCATTAGGTCAAGCCTACTTGAGATGCCAACGAATGTGACCAGAACTGCGCCAAGAGCTACTCGCTCCTCGGTAAAACTGAACTTTCCTATCCCCAAACCAAGAACCGAAAAATTCAAAAGATCTCCCATATATCAAATGATAAAGTTCTGGAACATGCTAGAACTAAGCACGCAACAAGCGAACTCGAAACAAATCTTTTAAAATGAGGTGAAAAAAACTCTTATCAAAGAGAATATCTAAACTGTATTAGTGCTAATGATTGGTCATAATTGGTCTGGAGAAGTTATAGTCTGACATGGAATATGTATCCGATGTAATTGGCCAGCTATGCATTTCTATTGTTATTTTTTTCACAACCATATCATTATTTCTCTGTACATATGTTGAACCAACATACCAATGATCGACATTTGATAGGAAGAACAGTGTATTTTACATTGATACAAATAAAGATCTTTAAAAAAAAAAAAAAGTGGTGTGTTTTCATAGACAGTCCGTGCACAGATATATGATAATTATATAATATGAGACAAAATGGGTAAAATGTACTTACCATTAAAACATATCGGATAGTAGACAAAATCAAATCCTGATTTCCATAGTCACTTGTAAAATTAAATACAACTTTGCCTGCAACTTTAAAGATGTATCCTGGATTTCTTGCACCTGACCACCTGAATGATTAACTATGAATCATATATGTATAGTCAGCAAAGTATGAAAACATGTTTAATTATCTGATATCACATATTCCTGGAGTGAAGCATGGCATTGAATGTTTCCTATGAATAGCAGTTTAGACATGAGGTATAAAAATTGGAAATTAGCCTAGCCCTAGAAAATAAAAATAAACTAATTCATTTGTATTTTTATCATAAATAGAAAATGACAAGTTCAAATTCTAAATTACATTTCTTGCAAATGTAGGCCAGGGAGGTATTTTTCAGACAGTGACATCTTTAGTTGTTGTGATCGAGATATATTGATTGTTTGGGCGACCAATGTAGCAATTATAGCAGCAAAGCGTTCCACAGACCCAATCATTATTGGGATATTATGATCACTGTTGGTCCAAGACCCTTTCAAAAACAAAAACATGTCTCACATGTATATTGCTCAACAGAAAATTATGAAATTTAGGGATTAGATATGATAGACATGGATGATTCAGTGGATATGTATACAATTGAATATACCAATTGGAAGTATGATGTTATCACACCAACTTAGGGTCAAGTACAGTAGGTTATAAACAAGGCAGTCAAGCAGAGCAGTGTCAGCAGTTGTCACTGGCTTTGGTGAAACAATTCTTATGAATGAAATAATCATTACAGAATTATATAATTTGGGATAAAGGTATGGCATCCATATAGAATCCTCCACTGCAAAAATCTTTTAATTTTGATAAGTTTTAGTATTAATATCATACTTTTATGTCAATTCTGATCTTGTAACTGTTTTGGATATCATTTACTCTGGAATGTGATGCACTCTAAAAGGTCGCTAACTGGTCACTATTAATAAGTATCACGACTCAAAAACAGCTTCCTGAGGTACAATCAATGATTTAGAAAGAATACATTAGAGAAGCTATATATATATATGTGCTATAAATTTTGTATATAAAGTAAACTCATTGGCTCCATATGTTAGGAAAAGTTAAGAAATACAATATATATATACACTTTCTTTCCCCGTCTGTGTCGTATGATTAGAGTATCATATTGCGCTTCAGTGTGGAAAGACTTCCTTTCTATGTGTAGAAAGCAATGGGCTGGACACCGGATTGTCCATTGACAGTCTGAATTGGTTTCATAATTCTCTGGATAGTTTGATGATGTGAGATGACCAGACAATGGCATGCTATCATTTCCGCATGTCGCCCAAATATGAAGCACTACAAAAAAGAGAGAAATTATAATGTTGAAAACTGACACTAAATTACCATTAAAACAGACTAAAAAGGGAATCAACTAAAATACATTTGAATAGATCCCAATTGATACAGTTGACCCACCTAGAATTTGTCCAGGTGTAAGGACTGCAGGGATAATCAAAACATTCTTTTTGTATCGAAATCAGAAGGTACGAGTCGAACATGATGGAACCTTTATGAAGGTATTGTGAAGTTCTTCATGAATAACCTCTTTCATATCTTACACATAACATACTATTGCATAGAACAGGCTTATCCTCATTCTATCCATCACCCATTGGGGGAAATGATAAAGATCTTCGATATGTTTGCTTCTCGGCATTATCTATGACGTAGACTGTGTACATAATAGATGAAATATGAAAGCCCTTATAATAGGACTTACCTTTGAGGTTCAACACGAAGACAATGAGAGATATCATGTTATCATGATCTGACTGCTCCCTCAGATGTTGTTTCATGAGTAACATTGTTGGTGTTATGTCTTTTATGTAAAACATAGATCAATCTATTATAATATATATCTTTTATTGTTATATTGATCGTTGATACAGATATGAAAAACATTGATTTCTACCACCATCTATTTCACTGTCAAAACAACAGGCAACATCAGTGGGTAAAGTGTAATCTATAATTCAAGTCCATGTCAATAAGGCATCCCAAAACAATACTTTGTATGATTGAATGTTCAATGCGGGAGACAAAAAGATAAGATATTTCTGATTTTGGAACCAACTTTTAAATAATACATGTAGTTGAAAATCTGATCAGGTAGCAAACTGTCTTGGATTGATCACTTCTTAATAGATGGAGATACTTTCCTGTTATATAAAGAAGAAAGAACAAAGAGGGGGAAAGCTCAGTTTCAAGAGCCTATTACGACTGTTAGAGGTTCCCTATAGGGATATTTTTTGTTACCTCTTACTGACAAATTTGTCGCTGATGAATTAGGCATGTTTTGATTTTGTTGGTGATGAATAGAGTCAGAGGCATTGCAGAAAATCGGTTGACAATTATAAACAGAGCAACTATATTCAGAATGGCCAATATATTGTGCAGATTTGAGTGCATGAATCACCTTCCCTTTATTTGCATATTAGAATGAGTGCTGCCTTACAATCTGCGATCATTTTGTCTGCAGTTAGAAATAGGCCATTAGGAGTGATGGGTGAGCGCCCATCAATGTTTATCAATATTCTATAGGGTAAATTCTTTTATATTGATCCCAAGGTGGGACTTATCATACTCCATCTCTCTCCTGCTTTATATATTCAGTCTGGTTTACCAGTGGGTCTACTTACTGAACATACAACTATTCATTTGGTATGTGCAGAGGTTCTATTTTGTTCCTTGTATCTATACACCCACTAAGGTAAAGTTTTCCTTGGGAGGCCATTGTAAATTTCTCTGTGGGTTCCAGTGTATTGTTGGTCTTGAGGATAACTCTCATTTTGATTATCATTTCGAATTTACATAGCGATATAATTATTGTTAAATCAATAGAAAAAGATTTTGATGTGGCCTTGAGGGTCTTATCCAACAAACCATACTTATTGTCCAGAGTGTTCAGTCTCCATGGACTTTGTAATTGTGTATTGAGTTTAGGAATTCCATTCCTAAGTGTATGAATAATTCTACCTGTTCTCGTTACTTCCTGTAATGCAGTTGCTGTTAGATTGTTGCATTTAGAATTGAACCGTATAAATTTCATTTCTCTAATGTTAGCTCTTGCAGTGTTTATGATAGGTGAACTGAATGAGAATTATTTTTTTTTTAATCTATAAAAGCATACACAAACAGAGATATCAGATATACTTAATGAAATGACCTAATTTGCATTCCTTCATTAGCTGTAGCTGAAAGGATGACTAATGCAGTCAATATACAACGCCTCACTGTTACCTTTACTATGCCTTCCTCCATTATCTTTACTATGCCTTCCACTGCTACACAATGCCTTTAATATTGTCTGTACTGTGCCCTCCAACATATCTTCACTATGCCTTCCACTGTTATTTTCACTATGCCTTCCACTGTTATCTTCACTATGCCTTCCACTGTTATAGTAGGCCCTATATCTCCGCTGTGCATGCCTCCTATATCAAAACCGGTAGTATTGTAAAACTGGATGAGGTTTAATCTTGGCCACCGTATTCCACAACTGGAGGTTGGCAAAGTGACTTCATGAGGCGAAGCCAAGTGAAGTCCGGAGCCAAAACTTCAGGAGTGGAATGCGGTGGCCAAGATTAAAACGAATCAGGTTTTGATTTTATCCTACCCCATCTCCTCGATTTTGGAATATTACTTGATAATAATGCTGTATGCCACTAGTGGCATATAAAACTCTGTATGCCAGTCAGCGTGGCATACGGAAACCCAATGTTAAGCCTATGGGATTTTATATTAGGGGTAGGATAATCTGTCGTCACCAACCCCTATCTGCGCTGAGATGCGACTTACGCGCGTACCAAACGTTTGCTCTGGGGGCCAGGGTACACTTAGATTGGCCGCCACCTCTGTTTACACTGTTTTCCAACTTAGTGTGGTTCTGGCGTTGGCTGGTGCCCGCTGTGATGCGAAATATGGTTACCTTGCGAAATTCCGCTTTTATCGCCCACTCTACTCGCGCATGCGTGTGGAGATCTTCTTCCGCTCAGATTTCACGGACTATTCTGGGTTCTGGAATGTCGTAAACTGACGTTAAGACGTCATAATTATGTACAATTTTCCCGCTTGATTAGGAAAACTATTAGCAACGGTAATGTGTACGCAAATATGACGTCATAATGTTACTCTTAAAATTTGAATCATTCTTGCCGACGGCGCGAAGATACACTGCGTTGCTCGATTTCCTCGCACCCGAAAGCGGTGCAGTGCACTCGTACGCACGAAGGGTTAAACAACTCTTCACGCCATTGAAACACTATTTATAGATTGTGGATATTTTTTCATTATATATATTAATCATGTAGAGTAAGTTCAAACATCGATTTACGTCTCGTCGATCGAGCGATAATAACAGAAAGCTAGGGTCTCCGAAAATGGCAAAGAAATCTCCGAACAGATATCATGCTAAATTTGATAAGTGCGCATGTATAAACGAGGATGAGAGCGCCCGATAATTTATGCACTCTCCAATCGTGCACCGCCTGTGGCACCGCTCGCTACCTAATAGCCTGGAAGCCTGGCCTAGTTAGACTATAGGGCAGGTAACGGGTTCCATTTTTATGGTGCATTATTGGTAAGGCTGTTGCATTGTGGGATTGCGCCACCTTAGCCTGTAGTGCGGCCACCACTCACCAGATGGCGTGTGTACACGGCACTGACAAATGTAAACAATGGTAGGAGCAACGCTGCATTTCGAGTTCTTAAACAATAGAAAATGCGTCTAATTTGATATTATAAGGTAAAATAATCTGAATATGTCATTGCTGGAATTAAATGTCTAGTTTGAATGGATAGAAAAAACGAAAAACGTTAAAAACTAGTCTGTACTCGCTCGAGTGAAATTGGCCAAGACAGAACTGTCAATAAGTTCTGAATAACTCTCTACATTATAAAGTGAGCAATATATTCAAGAGAGCAAATGACAATTAGACCTACCAAGATATAGCCATTAATCACTTTTGTTCATGCATATTACCAATCTAGTATTTACAATATATTTTTTCTATTTGATGAATGACGACCTACGACCCCATAGCCCTAATGATATCTGTAAACCAAGTCGACTTACAGTCAAGCGGGAGACGTACACTGCACCACTCAAGCGCTGCAGTGTGAGTGTTAGTTGAAGGTCGTGCTAGCGTGACGTCAGAACCCGTTACCTGCCCCTTATTCATATGGGCAGGGAACCAGTCTAGCTACCTAATAGACTCTAGTACAGCCCGTTGTCGCCAGGGCCAGGGCGCACAGGCTCTCATACTGGGACTGTTTTGCACTGCCATTTTAAGGTAGAAATTCCTACCTCCGCTGGTACTAAGATGCCCTGATTGATTTGCCAGTAACCAGTATGCTACTCTTCAAGCAGAGGTCCTAGAGTAGCTTTTACTGGGCATGTACCAAATAAATCAGCTTGGAGAGTTATAATGATTCCCAGAATAGTGCCAGAATCGTGGTATTCTCAGGCTTGGGTTTGCATTAAAAATAGAACAGCCAACCAAGAAATCCTTTTCTCCAATCAGTGCCTAAGGAACTGGCAAATCAGAGCTGTGCTCTGTTAGACCCTTACAGACTTTAAGCAGACTAAGCGCCTGTTGGTATTCCCCCTTGTCAAACTGATACTATAAATAGAACAGCCAACCACGATATTCCTCTCACTGAAGGTGGCTGGCCAGTCAGAGTCATACTCTGTTAGACCTTCACGTACCGTAACCCGAAGGTGGCACGATGCGTGAACGGACTAGCTACCTAACAGCTCCGCCGAGACCTCTAGCGGATACCCCGGGAACCAGCGTAGTTCTGGCGGCCCCTGGCGACACTGCACCGCTAGAGCAACCTTCGGAAACTCGTTTTGCGGCACAATAAACCGGAGCGGCGCAGTGTGGCCCCTGGCGACAACGGGGTGTACTAGTGTCTCGTATTTGGGTAAAACGTCACCAGTTCATGCGTCCGACGTTTAGCACATACACTGCTGCACAGATTGTTTATCAAAATTGTAAGTTTTGATTTTTCTAATCTTCTACAGCATCTCGTTAATGATTGGACGTTGGGCATGTTACTAGAATAATGTTATACTCAGCAAAGTCATATGAGAGTAAATATAATGTAACTAGTTATGAATTACTTGGTAAGACGAGTGTTGATGCCCGTAATATCGCCCATGATTTCTATCTGGCAAAGGCTGGTCATCACTGTATCAGACGGAGTTAAATAAAGGTAGTACGTCCCGTTGTCGCCATGGCCAGAGCCCTCAGGTTCGAAGCTGGGAACGAAATAGTTATCTCAATATTTGGGCGAGATGGATAAAATGTCTACCGGAGAACTCGTCCCTAAGATAGTAAGATGCCTCCATAATTGATTTGATGACAATATCTCCACTTTGGAGTACCGGGGTATAGATTTTCGAAAATTAAGTAGATAGAAATCAAGAAAACTTCATTAAGAATACATAAAAGAACTTTTCAGGCCTAAGATTCTAAAATTGTAGTGCCACCTGACATTTTATCAAAGAACTTTGGCATGAGGTCATATTTCTACTTGAATTACTGAATGTCTCGGGAGCGGAACCTACGTCACTAAGATACACTGCGTTGCTCGATTGTCTCACTCTGCAGTTTATTTTCCCGAAAGCGGTGCAGTGCACTCCCACACTCACGAAGGGTTAAACAACTTTTCACTCCATAACAACCAATGTTAAATCCACTGTAAATCTCTGGTAATATCTCAGTAAATATCCAACTTAGGAACACCACACAAAAAATGGTATAGAGGTGGAGAATAGGAGAAGATGTTTGATGGGTTTTTTTTTATCAATTCGTTTTGCAAAGATTGTTTTATTTGGTGTTTTCCCCAGCAAACTGCCGAAATTGCCGATGCCAGGCTGCTACAAATGTCAAAATAAAAACTTGCTCAAAAGTACAAAAATGTGCAGATTCAAACATTCAAACTTGTATCCCACAATGTTTATTGATATATCTTGTTAGAAACACATCAAAATACCTTTAATTGTGTATATTAATCATGTACAGTGAGTTCAAACATCGATTTACGTTTTGTCGATCGAGCGATAATAACAGAAAGCTAGGGTGATCAAAACTGGCAATACCCTTTGCCCCTAGCGGCCGTGAAACAAACTAAACGTTCCGCTCCCGAGAATTATAAGTAACTTAGTAAGCCAGTATTCTTGGGAGCGGTGCTGACGTCACGAAGGTACACTGCGTTGCTCGATTTTCTCGCTCTGTAGTTTATTTTCCCGAAAGCGGTACAGTGCACTCTCGTACCCACGAAGGGTTAAACAACTTTTCACCCCATTGAAACCAATGTTAAATTCACTGTATATCTCTGGTGATATCTCAGTAAATATACAACATAGAGATATCAAACAAAAAATGTCATATGGCTGAAGAGCTGGGGAAGATGTTTGGTGTGTGTTTTTCTATCACTTCGTTTTGCAAAGATGGTTATATTTGGTCTTATTTCCAGCAATCTGCCGAAATTGCAATGAAAGGCTGCTACAACTGTCAAAATAAAAACTTGCTCAAAAGTGAATAAATCTTTAAATTTAAGCATTCATACTTCTATCCTGTAAGTTTTTTGATATATCTTGTTAGAAACACATCAAACTACCTTTAATTACACATATTTATCATGTACAGAGGGTTCAAACATCGATTTTCGTAACGCTGGTCGAGCGATAATAACAGAAAGCTAGGGTGATCGAAACTGGCAATACCCTTTGCCCCTAGCGGTTGTGAAAGAAACTAAATGTTCCGCTCCCGAGAATGACTTGATTTTCCTTCAGTCCTATCTCAGTCAATATTTGGCATAGAAACTTCTAATTCTCGGGAGCGGCGATGACGTCACGCAACGTAGTAGCGGGTAGGTCCGGCCGCAAAAACGAACACTGCGTTACTCAGGTTTATAGCTGTCCAGTTTATTTTCGGTAAAGCGGTGCAGTGCACTCTCGTACGCGCGAAGGGTTAAACAACTTTTCACTCCATAGCAACCAATATTAAATGCACTGTACATCTCCGGTAATATCTCCGTAAATATCCAACATAGAGAAACCAAACAAAAAATAGCATGCAGCTGGGGAAGAGGGTATATGGATTTTATTTTATCCCTTTGTTATGCAAAGATTGTTTTATTTGGTGTGTTCTCAAGCAAACTGCCGAAATTGCAGATGACAGGCTGCTGCAACTGTCAAAACAAAAACTTATTAAAAAGTGCATAAATATTCAAATTCAAACACTCACACTTCTCTGCCACAAAGTGTATTCATATCACTTGATAGAAGAACATCAAACAACCTCTAACTACGCATATTAATTATGTGCAGTGAGTTCAAATATCGATTTACGTTCTGCCGGTCGAGCGATAATACAAGAAAGCTAGGGTGGTCGAAAATTGCAATACCCTTTGCCTCGCTTTGGTTTGAACGTTCCGCTCCCGAGAATAAAGAATGATTTGTAGATGAAGCCCCACAGAATACAACCAGTAGGTTATCTTATTGATTAAATATTATTTAGAGGTAATTATTGCCCGTTTAATATAAGAAAATCACGTTTTAGGGCATGTTTGGAGTGTTTGTCATCTGTCATAATGCTCCTGTATCTCAGGAAATATCTATCACAGCCTGGCAATATAAGTATGTCTTGAAATAGCTAAGAAGATAAGTGTTTATTTCTATGGGTCATTGTGATAGATTTGAGCCTTGGACGCCTTGAGCCTTTCTGTGGACGCCTTGAGCCCACCCTGTGGATGCCCTGAGCACACCCTATGGAGGCCTTGAGCCTACCCGCTATTACTAGAGTAGGCCTATAGGGTCGGAATAGTCGGACCAACAAGAAGGGGGTAGCGGCGGCAATAGTGGCGGAAGGGGGGGGGGGGGGGCACAACACGATAGGGGCGTATACTGAGGCGACGGGCACACCTTGAAAGATGAAGGGGGGGGGGGGGGGCACACACCTAGTAACTACCGCCCACCCGGCCCAGATCATCCGCAACTGTCTAGGTTTATGTGTTGGACGCTAAAACCACTTAGTTAAGTGGACCCCCTCCTCCCTTAAGGGAAACTTTCGGTCAGAACGGAAGGTGTACCTTTAGGCGGGGCGCTAGCCTACTTTATATGATATATGATAAAAAAAAATTCTTAGAGTAAATTTCCCATTTACGGGTTACCCCCCCCCCCCCCCCCCCCCACATGTTAATCACACATTTCAAATGGTGATTAATCGCATATCTCCTACACAAGTACAACATGTTATATAATCACATCCAACATATATGTGCTCTCATGAACAACTGTATATTGAAATCATAGATCTTTTTCCGGTCACCCACAACTGGTTTTTTTTCAAATTTCTGTCAACCAGCATCTTCCTGTATTTATAAATCACAAACACTTTCTCCTGCCCCGACGTTGTTGATGATTATGTGAGTAGAGGGAAACTATGTTCCGGTGAAAGAATGTCAAAGTTACGAAGTAAGGGTCAGAAAAATTACTGCCCTGCCCACCGATCAAATGTGAAGCAATGTCCACCCTTATCAAGTAACTACAACTGCTATGTTTCCGTCCCGCCGATTTCCCGCTTGTTCCATAGCAACTATGCATGTTGCTATGTAGGTTGCTATGCAACACCGTCATAGCGACGTCATAGCCGTTTTGATGTACTATGTTTACATTTTGCAGGCTTCAAAACCACGCCGATTGTGCCCTCGCCGATTATTCCTATTATTTTAATCATTTGCATTGGTGTTCAATTTGAAATGCCTCCATACTTAGTTGTTACATACACACTGCTATTACGGGGAGTTTTTAAACCACTTTGAAAGGCCTGAATTGGTAATATCCGCCATTTTTAAATTCACCGATTGTAGCTTTTGGTCACGTATCAAACTAGGGCAGTAAACGTCAACCTAGGGCAGTATACCAAAGTTGTTCAACCCCCAGCAGCGTTATGTAATCATAGAGTATTCGTCCATAGGTACAAATGTATATAGGAATGTGTGTTCTCAGTATCTTTACATGGATTACAAAACATTATTTATCTTACTATACATTTATTGTATCTGCTTCATCGTGTCTCCTTCAAATTACCCCTTCAGAAGTTGGCTACAGACGTTCACCATGGATAAGTTATTAAAGAAACTGGAGAGCATGGATCAGGGCGAGCGCGACCTGCTCCGGCAAGTTCTGCGGGAGAGGAAGAAAGAGTAAGTGTCAACTATGTATATTGTGAGGATGGTGTTCAAATATTACTTAATCAAACGGTACCCCCAAAACAAACTAAATTAGGACATAGAACGTGACCCCAATGCGATCTCTTAAGCCAAAGAATGACATGAATAGCTTTTTAAAAGAGACCCCTCTCTTTGATAGTATATAAATATTATTGACAGAATTAAAAATAATATGTTGAAATAGGTCTCCATATGTGAAAAGCTTAAATCTTTGACGGTCCCTATCTACCCTCAGGGTCCCCAGGGGCATGTAGAATAAGCTAGGCTCGTACGTGAAGACCTAGACTTATTCAAGTCTTTGATTATGAACGTGAATTAAATGATAAAAATATACTAAAATGTGCAAGGTTCCTCTCACTGGTTGAGGAATCAGTCAGTGAGAGGGGAGGGTAGGTGCCAGTCTAGTGAAGACCCTATTCTGAACGCCAACAATACCCAGGGACACTTGGGGTCAACTTTATTAAACACTTATTCAGGGATGCCAGTTTTTAATGTTTCCATTGAAACTCAAGTTTTCATTTTCAGAATGGAATTATAATTCTTCGTGTAATATTTATACACTAATATATAACTACTAAATTACGCAGCTCAACCACAGGCCATGATCCCCAACTGAACCTCTTCACTGACCCATGTAAAAACTTGAACTTTCCCTTGATTCCCCACTGTAATGTGTAAACCCTATATTGAAATAAAAAAAAGTTCAAATTTTTTTTCTGGCCCCAACTGACAACCCTGCTTATTTAAGACCTTCCCTTGTCTAGGACTGCCTTCGCGAACAAGCTTGAATATTATCAAACGACAGCCCTCTCACAATGTCTCCTTGTACACTGTACTCTCGTAGACATAATTTAATCAATGGACCCTTGGAACATTAAACCACAGACCTATCTGCCTGCCTCCCACCTACCCACTCCCTTACCCTCCTAGCTACATTGATACACTTTGACTTACAGAGAGGAGGATGGGAAGATGGAGTGGATGTACAAGCAGGGTCAGCCCGACACTGAGGACTACCTCACCGGGCGCCGCATCGACAAGTACGTGGACGATGCCAAGGAGAAGCAGGAGGCTGCTGTCAAAGGTAAGTACCAGCAACTTCCAAGAAAAATCAAGTTAATAAGATATCAAAGTAGTGTTTACTTTACGAGGCTGAAATGTCTGCCTCCAGGAAGAAGAGAAGAAAAAAAGAAGAAGAAAAAAAGATATCAAAGTAGATTCGGTATAACTTTATCGCAGTGAATTGTTTAGCAGAAAAGGAATGGCAATATATACAGAACCCTGGTAACAAGATATCCACTTTGGAGAAGACTCTGCGATTCTTCAGTATCATAATCAATATAATGATTATTCCATGTAAGGTAATTGCAATAAAGTTTTTAACTGATAAGAAGACAAGGCTATGCCTGTTCCCTGTGCTGATGCTATTTTTTGTAGAGGAAACCTATGTAAGTTTAGGGTCGGAGCTCGCATCCCATCGAGTTTGAATCACATACTTAATTCACAAGGCGAATTATCTAGCGATTCAAATGAGATTGGATCGAGCTTTGACCCTAAACTTGAATAGATTTCTGAATTTATCTCATCCTTCACATTAACCAATGGGCTAACATTTGTGACATAATCCCTCATGGATATGTTTCCTAAATATCCCATGGCCGTTGGATATGAGTTCCCAATGTTAAGTCTATGGAGAAAAAAGTGGGTGAGATAAAGTTCCGTAACCATGTCGCACTGCTAGGGGGGACAAATAAAATGAAGTTGTTGAGCACCAAAAGGTGATTGTAGCTTGGCCATCTTCAAATCAATGATGAAAGGACTGTTATTCACAATCCTGTAAATATTGTCAATATTCTTTTCACAGACGCACCTGGTGCGACTTTCTCTGACGCCATCGCCAGGAGATCAGATCTGGACATGCAGACAAAGATGAGGGAAGATCCCCTCTATGCTATCAGGTAAACACTTCCACAGTTCTTAGTGAATATATGGTTTACATGCAGTTAATTTGATCCATTATTTGTTATAAGATAAAGATAACTAACAAATAATTCAATATAAGAAAAAGATAAATAACAAATGATTCAATATAAGAAGAAGATGAATAACAAATAATTAAAAAAATGCAGAATCCTTACAGAATGACAGTTATTTGTACATTATGGGACAGAAAGGCAGTTCTAAACCATTGTGATATCATATTTCTTGAAAATAGTTTCTCAATATTTCATTGAGTTTTCAATGGAATTTATCTGAAATGTTTTTTGGGGTTTGCCTTGTGAAAGGGTTTTAGCCTCGTCTCACAACTATCTATAGGTTATGACAGCAGAAAATATGAGTTGTGCCCCAACTACAGTGGCGCTATATTACAATTTCATGGCGGATGATGGTGGAACTAGGAATCCCTCTGTGTCCTATAAAGTGATATAGTGATTTGAGATGCAATTAACATACAGGAAATATAGTAAAGTAGTAATTTATTTTTCAGCACAAAGTTATGGTAACTGGATGTGTATTTGCAATAAATGTCTTTCCTTTATTATTTCAGGAAAAAAGAAGAAGAAGCAAGAAGGCGCTTGTTGGAAAACCCGATCAAAATGAAACAGCTGCAGAAAGTAGTAAGTTTCCAATAATATTTAGTGGACTCATGATGACCAACTCCCTAATGTGACCAACCCTTAATTACAGACATAGTGAGCAAGTTCCCTTCTGTTTTATATTTAGTAAAGGTTCAGTACTGCCACGACCTCACTATTACGACCACCTCGCCTCAGACCTTTTTTCGAGACCCAAATGTTAAATTTCCTCTCACTATTTCGACCACCCATACATCCAGTCAGGATTTCTTATAATTCTCTTTTTTAATTTCACTCATATGGAGCAGACAACTGGACCTCAGTTGACATTTTGTTTCTTTGATTCTTCGTTCATTAACGGGTAACTGGTCGCCGTTTAAACCGTGCCTTGGCGTGGCTCTTCACCCATGGCCCTCTTCAAAGCAGCACCTTTGAACAGGGATGCAAGTTTGCCGACAATTGACGGAAATCAGAAATTTCTGCATCTTGAAATATGATCATTAACAAAGTATGAAAATCATAAAATAAAACTAAATTCCAAGAAATTGTGGCAGCAGGCTCTCACCAACGGCGAATAAACCTCCAGTCAGTACTTTGGCGGCAGTTAAACGCGCCAAGGGCCGTTGACACTGCCATCAGAGTTCCGTCAAGTGCCGAAATTTTGTTTGACGGCACCGGGGGGGGGGGGGGGGGGGGCGCCCCAGTTTTTTTGGTGTTTTCGTTTCCGACTTTTTCATCAGTCCCGACTTTCAACCCTGTTTGAAAAGGGCCAAACCCCTGTTAATGTGATCACCTCGCCAGTACGGCCATTTTGGCCCAGTCCAGAAGGTGGTCTTAATTCCGGAAGTCTACTGTATTTATATATCACTTTATCAAGTTGATGTGTTATCATATATTGTAGATGATTTCCTTATTTATCTGTTTTAGATTAATCATAGCCAACTTATGACATTGAACAGAGAACCCAATATGAGTAATGTTCACCAAAACAACCAACGTAACCCAATTCAACCTAATTTTATTTGTTTGAATATTTCCTTGTTTAATTTGAAAGTTGCAATGCTTAGTAGTTGATCTTAATAGTATCTAAATTGCAGTCGTATCATACACACTACATTACAAAACATTTATTTTCAGCTCCAACGGAAGGCAGACAGCAAAAAGAAGAAAAAGAAAAAGAAGGACAAGAAACACAAGAAGAGACAGAGCTCCGATGATTCAGACTCTTCCAGTGATGACGATGACCTCGTGAACAAATACCTGGCCATTTTACACCAGAAGAAACAGACAAAGTCAACCGCCCCAAAAGACTCGCGCAAATCACGTAAATCTGAGTCAGACTCGGACTCGGAACGAAGGAGAAAACCGAGGCGGAGAGAGAGCGACTCGGACAGCTCAGACGGTGAGGCGGAAAAGACCAGGGGCGCAGGTTCCAAATCACTGAGAACCTCTGACGTGGACCTGCTGGAGGAGATGAAGAAGCATATAAAGGCGAGGATCGGCGACGAGGACGACGAGACGAGCGAGGCACCGCGTCACTACGGTCTGCTGGTCAGTGTCCTGTCTGAGAGTGGTTCTCAGGGCGTGTGGCATTGGTCGAACCACTATTGTTTTTTTGTGGGTTTTTTTTCAAAATTGTGAAATATTGCCAGTCGAAGGTACTATGAAATGAGAAAAAAAGAGAAGAAAGCTACAATTACTTAAATCTGAAAGTAGCCCTACTTTAAGAGATCACTGAAATACAGAGGAACATGTTTTTTTAAAGCTGGCATTTCAGTGCTAGATTTATGTCGAGCTACTATTGTTTTTTTTTTTTTTTCAAAATTGTGAAATATTCCCACTCCAGTGTACTACAAAAGAAAAAAAGCTACAATTACTTAATTCTGAAAGTAGCCCTACTTTAAGAGATCACTGAAATACTGAGGAACTTGGTTTGTTTATTTTAAGCTGGTATTTCATGGCTAGATGTATGTGAAATTCCACTTTTGTAATGTTTAGGCAATTAGTTTTACCACCTGCGATATGTATTGAGTGTATAGAGAAATCCATGTATTTAGATATTTACTAATATTAAGCGACTGTCCAGTTTAAGTCTAAAGATACATGCATAGCCTTGAGTTTGTAGACTTAAAATGATAAGTTGGGTCCATTTATCCAGATTAAGGATAGTTTTATGTATTTGTAATTCAATATTTAACGTACAATTTATTCTAAGCTAAAATTAGATTTTAATGAATTGAGGTTCATTGACTTGATATCTCGGATGGATAATTAATTTTGGATCTTTTCAGGTGAAAGATGGACAACAAAGACTGCCAGTAGACAAAAGGAAGTCACCCTCAAGATCAAAGTCACCGAAAAGATCGAAAAAGTCAAGATCACGTTCTAAATCACCGCAGAGGAGCCACAGAAGGTCAAGGTCACATCGTTCCAGGTCAAGGTCGCCGAGAAGAAACCGTCACAGGTCACCGACAAGAAGACACTCTAGATCCCCCAGCAGATCGAGGTCACCAGCTCGAAGGTCAAGGTCGCCCACAAGGAAAAGGTCACCGAAGAGATCTCCTGTGAGGAAGTCACAGCCGAAGAAGTAAGTGTCTCATCTGGTTATCTATCCTAAGCTAGGATACAAACAAATTACTAACCTGTTATCTTTTATAAAGAAACGCCAAGAGCTAAATGGGTCTCTTTCATTAGGCCCCTTTTTATATTATCAGAAGAATTTATTTTCACAAAGTGTGCAAATTTGTTGGAAAGTATTCTCCCACCTTATAGTTGTGTACACTGAGTTTTAAGCGCAGAACAAAACAGTCATTCAAATCCAAATGAAATTATGATAAACATAGGATTGATCCTACTGTCAGGAGGCTATAATTTCTGTGATATATATTCCACTTTCAACCTATAAAAACCTGGACCACAACCCCTCTCATGGCTCCGACCCTGAGATTCAGAATGACATCGATAGTATGTTCAGCCATCAGATACTCAGATTAGATTTTAATCGATTTATACCCATTTTTTTTTTTTTTTTTTCAAATTGTCTTAATTGCGTTCGGTCCATACAACCGGTCTTCCAGGCAATATACAACAGGTGGAATGCATAACATAGGTGTTAAAATATGAACACATATATTTTCTGGGAAGGACATCGTTACTCGATGGTATCTCGATGGTGTGACAGAAATCTGAATGAATGAGTTCTAAAGTCCACATTCCCGTCACAAGTTTTACCATTAATTTTACTGCAATGATAGCTATCTGTGGACTAGTTGTTAATACATGGAGTTACCACGCTATATATTTACCTTTGTTGGTTGCTGAGGTCCGCCCCTTTGATAGTATTAGTACTGAGCGAGTTGACCGGTTAGGCCAAGGGAATGCGCAGGTTCGTTTCTCAACAGAAATTGGAACGTAACAACACATAATATGTGCAGCTGAATTGCTTTAGACCTGATTTTAGTTGTTGACCCGGAATGCTGTTTTTTTTTCTAGGAAGCTGAGTGCGGAGGAGATGGAGAAGAGGAGAAAGGAGATGATGGAGGATGCCAAGTGGCGGGACGATCAGAGGTCCTCCAACATAGAGCGCTACCGCAAAGAGGCCGCCTCCGAGAAGGAGCAGGTCAACAAACACATGGGCAAGGAGGGCGACTTCCTCAGGTGGGTTCATGACACGGGAATTATCTTACTTAGACAGAACTGGTCCAAATTAACAAAAACAAAACTATCCACCTAATATGGAATCTCCATACTAAAAATATATAGAGGTTTGTAATTCATGGGGCGGAGATTACGGGTGGACGTAATCTCCGGCTACACAGAGCGGAGATTACGGGAAAGAAGTCCTTTGTGTACAAAATAGTGCGGGAGAAAATCGCCCGTCATTTTGTCTTTTCTTTGTAACTGCTGAATAATGAATACAATATTTACTGGTTCCGGATACTTGTGGTTGTATGTAAGGACACCTGCTATCTGATGGAAACCCACCTCACCAAAGACATCATCCTTATGCACTGTGACATGAGGATGTGTCATGTCAACTATACTAATCTTACCGGTTAATGTCTTATATTACTATACACCTATGGCCGAACATGTATGAAATACTGCCCGCTGCTAGGGGTGTAGTATAAATAATGTTCGCGCCCGCTGTGACAATGGGCCGTAGTGAATTGCAGTAGTCTTTATGCTCTTTGTAAAGTTAATAAAAGGGTGTTTGAAATGATTGGGAGGTATATAGTTATAAGAAAACGTAGTGACTGAGCCTGTACGGTGTCCGTTCTCGGTTATTTGATGAAAAAATACGGCCCTCCCACCTGCGGTGTCGGACCGTATTTCTATCATCAAATGACCTCGAACGGCCATCCGTACGGGCTCAGTAACCACGTTTTCTCATATTACTGTGTAACACGAATATTTATCTCGTGAGGGCCTGTGAGAAGCACTAAAAAGCAGGCTGCCCTCTGTCAGCTACCATTAGCAGGCCATCTAAACATTTTTTAACATGAATAAAGCTTTATCAACAGCTAAAATTTCAATCTGGCTATATCATATTTTCTACCTATCTTGGAATGTTTCATGAATTTAAGTTGGAATTCCCTGCATATTTGTTTCCTTAAAAATACTTTAAATTTAGTCTGTGGGATAAAAAAGCAAGTCATAAACTCATTTATACATTTTACTCTTCAATATAAAATTTACATTTCTTGTTGGAATGATTCAATTCTTTCCCAATTCTGTAATGCAGACAAAACAATAAATGGTAGGCTATCCTGTGATTTTATCAATGTTTCTAACCTTTATTTTCCTCCTCACTTTTTCAGTCCTATTCTGTCAAAACATGCAGACCAAAGCTCAGTAGAAGACCGACTCAAACGGAATCGTTACAGCCTCCAGAAGACATCAAAGCATTAATTTACCCGATCTTCATTTCTTCATCGTCATTCAAGTCACAGTTCCCATTAACAACTCCTTGGATTTTGTTGTTCTTACAGTACCCTATTGTCTTATATCAACACAATTTGAAGTATTATTTTGAACTATCATGTCTTATATAAGTTATACATAGCATCTTTGCTGGTCACTTTTCTATGTGTAATATCCACTGAATCCATGGGAAATAAATGAATCTAAATGAAACTGGTGTAATATTGTATCCATTTATTCGGTAATACGTCTTACATTTTATTTATGAAGCCACACAATTTTCCCACATCCTTTCTCATGTAAACAAATGTAGTGAAGGTTTTGCTACGCTAATGTTCAATTTTTCACGTTCCGTGACAAACCCATCCCCTATACATTATTAAATCATGTCTCTATGACAATAAAATAGCTCTGAGGTTGCAAAGCCTGGCTTCTATACAGGACAGTTGTATGTGTCCCGTGATATAAACCTCCAATATCCTGTTCATCGTGACCTAAGAAAGCCGATGCCCTTAGAGTTTTGCAACCAACTTTTGACGCACCTTTGATACTCTTAATTACAGGGTTCGTACAGAGCCTGGGAAACATGGAATTATGCTTTTGGGGTTTCCAGGCCTGGAAAAAGCCTGTAATTCTCACAGAGAGCCTGGATAAACCTGAAAGAACCTAGAAAATTTAGTTTTTCATAAAACATTATTTTACTCTATGAAATTCTGGTCATTATTAGCTTCCCTTAACTACGGGACCTGATTACCTATGAAATTCCAGTGACTTGGATTAAATAGTTCCAAAACTCCTTTATTTTACCATGTATAGCAAATTGCTAATAATGTAGCATGGATTTGATTATTTGTGTTCATATTTAAAAGTGGCAAAAAAAATTGCTATCCCAAGCCACTAAAATTCCACACGTAGTAAGGAAGATGAAGAACATTTTAATTAAATTTGGTGATGAATAAGACATAGGCTGTCTATGTAAGGACCCTGTAATCAGCAAAGACTGGAATCTACATCTTTCAATTTGAAACATGCTCACATATAATTCACACCTGATGTATGGCTACAGGAAATACTGTTTTTAAATATTTATAAGTGGTATCATTCTAAATGAAGGTAGAGTACAGAGATGCCGGTGAAGTCTAGAATGAATTTTTTTTCGAGGATAATCGGTGAAATCAGGGGCCCGATTTTCCAGCAGAAGGATTTTTTTCAAAATGAAGTCTAGTATGAAACCGGAAAATATCTGAATCCTGATAATATCCGATATCTATCTGTAACATCATCAAAACTTAGTACGCTAGGAAACCCCGGAAATGACCAGAAAACTGACATCCCTGATACAATTTCAGATATTCAAATTGTCTTAACTGAATTATCGGATGCATGTGGAAGGCTATAGCCACATCCTCAAAAAATTAGATATTTTTCATAAAATCGGTTTAGCTCTCAGCAATCCTATGATCTACAGGAATCACCCTCGTTTAGGAGAGTAAACATTGCATTTTAGTTCATTATTTTGTTTTTCTCAAAAAAACACAGCTGGCAGCAGGTAACTTGATAACGTAATCATATATTTACATAAACAAAATACAAATGAGCATGTCTCTAATCTGGATATCACAATTTATGTCACGTTTTCTTCGTGGCCAATCTGGCATGGGAGGTTGCAAAATAAACTGCCAGCTGGCTTGACCTACAGCTTATTTAAGTGGTAGGCATTGCAGCAAGTTAAAAAAAAGAATATAGTAATATATATATTTTTTTAATATTTACTATGGTATGGTACTATACTATGAGACAAGGGATATATTGATTTAAACTGGTGATTTGTATCAAATAAAAAGGCCATACTTGAATAACTCACATTAATGGAAAAGTAATCAATCTAATGCTACTTATTGAGCATCATGACAGTACCAAAGATAATGCACTTTAGAAAGGAACACAATTACTCAGGGATTTCATTTTCCAACATACCGGTACTGACAGGGAATTGAAGATTAGATATTTTCACCTATACATAAAGGTGGTGAGATAACATGAGAGGCCAGATGTTTCAGAAGGTAATCTGGCATAACAAAGCCCTGTACACATTTATCACAGCTGGAATAGTTTCGACCTGTATGGATGTCCATATGTTCTTTTAAGGCTGCACAGTATTGAAACACTTTCAGACAGATTGAACATTTGTGAGGTTTTTCTCCTGTATGCATCAACATGTGTGTCCTCACGGAAGATGCCCGACTGAATCTTTTACCGCAAACAGAACACGCATGAGGTTTTTCACCAGTGTGGGTCAACATGTGGTTATGCAGAGTGGATGAATGGCTAAAGCCTATACAACAGACAGGACATTTGTATGGCTTTTCTCCTGTGTGGATTTTCCTGTGTCTATACAGACCAGATAAATCAGAAAACTGTTTATTACACTCAGTACATTTGTGAGGTTTCTCTCCTGTATGGATTGACATGTGTCTCCTCACATGCGGTTCCCGACCGAATCTCTTACCACAAACAGAACATGCATGAGGTTTTTCTTCTGTATGAGTCAACATGTGGTTTTGTAGAGAGGATAACTGGCTGAATCCTTTATCACAAACAGAACATTTGTGTGGTTTTTCTCCTGTATGAATCAATATATGCGTGTTTAAATTGTATAACTGGCTGAATCCCTTGTCACAAATAGAACATTTGTGAGGTTTTTGAGAATTTTCTGTTGAATGGGTAGACATGTGTGTACGTAGATTGTCTAACCGGCTGAATCCTCTGCCACAAATAGAACATTTGTGAGGTTTCTGAGGTTTTCGTGCTGTATGGATAGACGTATGTGTCTTTAGATCTTCTAACTGGTTGAATCTCTTGTCACAAACAGAACATCTGTGAGGTTTTTCTGCTGTATTAGTAGACATGTTGGAAGATCTCAGATAGAACATTTGTGAGGTTTTTCATCAGTATGGTCCATATGCATGGGCTCAGATGAGATGACTGACTGAATCTCTTACCACAGTTACATTAGGGCTTTTCTTCCGCATAGATTCTCATGATTTGTTCTACTATACCAGGCGTCTATAGATTGAAGAACTAGGAGTTCTTGGGTGCCATCAATGGACCTCAAAAGACGTTTGAGAGTCTGAAGAAATGGACTTTTTTCAGCAGGCAGGAGATGCACTTTTCAGTCTCTGGGTTGCTGATACCATCTAGAGATTTCATCTGCTTGTTCCACAGCCTCTGACCGAACTAGGAAACCCTCCAATCTGGTATGAAATATGAAAACAGAATTACTTCACTGCAATGTAGCTCATAGTTGAGAAAAATGAAAGCTCTTCAAATTGCTGTGTACTAGCATAATCAAAATTACCTAGGGTATAAATTATTCTATAATTCATAGAAGACTGAACTTTGGGGAAGTAAATTTATTTAACTTCAAACAGATTATAGTATAATATAGTATGTACAGTATACTCGGGTAATTGATGGTGGTTCAGTAATCCGGACTACGGAGTAGTCGTTTTTAGGTATTGGCTGGGCATTCAGTGAGAAATTAGTGCCCGGATGTCGGGTAGTTCAGTCAGTTCAGTAATGGTGGCATAGTCCACAGATTAAAATGGGTGGCATTATGGTTGTTCAAAGCTCAGAAAACTGAAGTTTGGAGAAGTAAATTAACTTAACCTGGAACATATTACACATATAGTACAGTATGAACAGTGTACTGAGGTAATTGATGGTAGTTCAGTATTCCAGCCTATGTCGTCTGCAGATTGCAATGGGTAGCATTTTAGCCTGTTCAAAGTTCAGTTGAATTAAGGCCCTGTTCCATATAGCCGAGATTAAGCCAGATAGCTCGCCGGGCCTATACCCAGCCTCGCATCGGGCTATTAAACGGTGCTCGCCAGTATGATGGAGCATTAGTCAAGCATCTATACCCCTATCGGTCCTAACATCTTGTCCCATCCCGGTCAACATCTGTACCTGGTCCTGACCACTTGGGAATGTAAAGGGGCCCATTTCCGGTGCAGGCCGATGGCCAGTCCAGCAAAAATTATATAACATGTGTAAAAATTGCACTCCGCCAATGTGAACCCAGCGCAAACTCTCAAACTTTTAATGGACTTGTAAAGAAATACTGGAAGAAACCAGATCAATAACATTTTTTGCTATAATTTTGGTAGAAGGACATCCTTAACATCTCTAAACTCATAAATTAGAAGGATATCACTCAATTATCTGAGATATCCTTTGTTCAATTAGAATAATATTGTACAAGCAGATTATAGCTCCCCCAGCACTCTCATCTGGCCGCATGTGAGAGTTTGTGTTAGATAGTAAGATCGTGCGAGGGTTTGGGCCTTAGCGGTTAAAAATGCGATATTAATCATTATATGAGAATCCTTATCACTCGCCCACAGCCCGCTCCGGTTGCTCGCTGTACTGCTCAGGGGCGATAGGCTCGAACGTATCGTAATGGTCCATTCCATTCAAATTTGATAGTATTTTCAGCGAAGAATTCTATACATATGGTTAACGTATTTACTAAATTGTTTCCATTAATAATGATTAACTCGTTTCTGAAAAACATTTTACCATCCAAAATGGCAAATCTGCACTGCACCCTAGGCTTGCCTGTGACAGGCACACACTGTGCATAGCTTGATATATTTTGTCAGTAATTCTCCCGGTCCTTAATGGATTTATTGCTAGGAGCTACACTCTCCAAGCATAGAGCATGCACCCTGGTAAACCTAAGCACATAAAAGGATCTGCTTAGAGAGTGAACCTGCTGGTACCTGGCATGAAGCGAGTGATGAGCGATGAGGGGTAGTAGGAGCGATATGCCTTATACAACACTGACGATATTAGGCGCGATATTTTATCGTCTGTTGGCTCACTTGCTCAGCCATGATAACTCGCCCAGAACTTACTCCTTATACAAGGCCCAACATGGGTGACCTAGGGGCTGGGGGTGGGAAGCTGCCGGGGGACTCACTGATGGTATATGGCAGTACCTTCTGGGTCGCATTCGATTGGGTGTATGAGGGCTGTCTAGTGCGTATTCGTTGGAACCAATTAGATCTTGTCAAACTGATGCTGTAAATAGAACAACGAACCACGTTATCCCTTTCACCACCCAGCTAGGAAATCCAGGTCATCAATATCTGACGAGATCCCTTTGACCATCACGGACCTATTTCTTTACTGTGTGCCGTACGAACCAGACTATTGTAAGCTGCACTGTGATTGGTTCTGACGAATACGCACTAGACAGTGGCGGAGGGCGCACCCACGACACTAGCCTGGAGGCCTAGCCTATGTGTTCCCTCGCATATTAGGCCAGGTAATGCCCACCATTTTTCTGGTGCATCATGGGTTACAGCCGTTCACAGACCGTACGCAAGAGTCTGGTCCTGGCGATAATGGGATGTAGGACAGTCTACCTTGCTCTCGCTGGGCGTTACCTGTCCCATTGTTCAATGGGGCAGGGAACCAGTATACCATGGAACAAGGGATCCATATTCAATCTGACCCAGGTCCAATATAAAGTAACAAATGAAGGAGTAATGGAAGAGATCTCCTGGCAATGTTCGGATATGTATCGGCCTGAAAATCGGCCGGATAGCTCTAGACCAACTACAGGCAAGCTTTGGATATATGGAAACAGGCCTTTAACAGCAATTCACCGATTGCTTCCCAAATCAAAGAAGACTGAAGTTCGAGAACTCAATTTATTCAACCTCGAACATAATATGGTAGTGTAATAACAGTGAACTGAGGTAATTGATGGTTGGTTAAGGAATATACCAATACTAGGTTGACAGACAGTTGGGTTGGGGATGACGACCCTCCCAGGTGGGGTAGATAGTAGGACGTGCCTGATGGAGAAGTCAAAGTTCTGTCCCCATGCCTCATGCTCTGGATCCTGACTATGTTTGTTGCTGGGCCATGGCTTCCTTCATACACATGAAGACCAGGAAGAGTGTCAGGGAACACGATCCAGTATCTCGGACCGTATCAATGAGCAGTGTAGTGGCACGGGGGTCGAGTTGGTAGTGTATCTGTTCTTCATGAGATTATGTGGTATGGTTGAACCGGTGCACGAAGTGCTAGGGGTTTGCACCATATTACATACCCGCCTTGTATATAAGGTGGGTACCTCAGCGAAGACGGCGGCCTCTGCATTGAGCCTCAATAACAATATGGCGCGGCTTGCGTCCTTGTATACAGACTTCCGTATTGTTGGGATAGTTGAGATGGCCCACTAACTTTGGTTAGAGTGATAACTTTGCTTGTTCAATATCTTCAAGATTTCAACACATATAGTTTTTGCCTTTTAACCCATTTTCCCAAATTGTAAATTCAAGTATACCATACATCTCGTAGAATCCCATTAAGAAGTGCAACCTCCTTTACAACCCAAAATGTTTGTTTTGGACTGCCTCACATTACAAAGTAGAATAAATGTGATAGAGGGGTTGCTTGCTTGCTGTAACGATTTGTACATACTATTTGGATGTAACACAGCACTTCTTTGCTACGTGGCCTTGTTCCTAACCGACGACGCGCCATACCCTCATATTATCAAAGAGATAAAAAAGACTACATATGATTACTACAAGGGTTCTTGGCATTTAGGCATCTTGATAGAGCAACACCAGAACTATTTTCTTAATATAGAATCAGGCATCTTAAGAAACATTGAATATTATAATAATTCTAACTTGTATACAACATAATTTCCAACCTATAATGTTTAATTGGATTTGTCTGTATTCAGAACCTGGTAACTTTAGCAGGACCTTGCAAGCCCAATTTAAGATTGATAGTCTCAAAATCATGATATCTTGCCTTTGATATGTATCAAAATAAATCCAATTGTAAATTCTTTACAACTCAAATGTGGCTTTCCTAATATTTGGATCTTGCAAGTTCTAAATCTGTGAGAAATAGTGAAATTTCAATATAAAAACATTAAAAACCAGATCAATTTCGGGAGTTTTATCTGTGTGAAAAGGCTGACAACTTTAGTATGAGCTTAAAAATCCAATATAGACGCTCATTTTCCAAATCATGATAGCCGTCACTGTATATTTCTTTTGATATGCATAAAAAACAGAAAATGTATTTGTGAATCATTTTAAAATGAAACATTGCTATCCTAGTAACGTAATCTTTCGAAGGTAACCTGGTAATACAACAGAACAGTTCAATGTTACTGATAAACTGCACAGGAACAATAAATTAAATCAATTTGTACAACAATTATGCATTTCAAATGTAACTTTATTCAACACCTTTACAAGGACCCAGAATCTGTTAAATTCAACACCTTCTCATATTATTAAGTTATGAGACATCGTTTATTCATGGAATGACCCATCACGATAATTCTATTTAGTCAACATTCAAAAATACATAGAACTTTATCCCAGGAGCTCTTTCCAATAGCTAAAGTGTTGTGATCAGGAGAGTGACACACTAACAAGTGGTTCTGTACAAAGTCACAACCTGATACCAAGTATTTCTTTGGTATTTACTTCTATTGTACTGAGAGTACATCAACTTTAAAGTCTGGTCAGACACTCTCACCTATACATGAAGGCGGTGAGATAATATGAGTGGCCAGATGTTCGACAAGGCAATCTATCACAATGAAGCCCCGTACACATTCATCACAGCTGGAATAGTTTCGACCTGTATGGATGTCCATATGTTCTTTTAAGGCTCTACAGTATTGAAACACTTTCAGACGGTCTGAACAGACAGATTTTCCTCCTGAATGGATGCTCATGTGCTTCTTTAGACTGTGCAGAGCATGAAACTCCTTACCACAATGAGAACATTTGTGAGTTTTCTTTTCTGTGTGGGTTTTCTTGTGCTTGGATAAATTGGACACATCACAAAACTCTCTAGGACACTCAGGACATTTGTGAGGTTTTTCTCCTGTATGAATAATAATATGTCTCCTTAGACTGTGGGACCAACGGAATTGCTTACCGCAAACAGAACATTGGTGAGGTTTTTCTCCTGTATGGATCAACATATGTCTCCTTAGACTGGATAACAAAGTAAACCTCTGACTACAAACAGAACATTGGCAAAACTTGTCTACTGTATGGACCAATACATGCATATCTAATTTGGACAACTGGGTATATCCCTTACCACAAACAGAACATATGTGAGGTTTTTCTCCAGTATGGGTAAACATGTGTTTATTTAGGCTTGATATACTTTTGAATACCTTCTCACATACAGAACATTT
Organism: Alentia gelatinosa; assembly: GCA_950022655.1. NCBI lineage: Eukaryota > Metazoa > Annelida > Polychaeta > Phyllodocida > Polynoidae > Alentia > Alentia gelatinosa. Next base: position 22,184,307 of record OX465589.1, on the reverse strand, counting down.
ATGAGAAGGATTTCTAGTATGGATCAAGCTGTGTTTCCTCATATCGGATGCCTGAGAGAATCCCTTACCACAAACAGAACATTTGTGAGGCTTTTCTCCTGTATGGGTCAATATATGTGGCCTCAAATAGGATGACTGGCGGAATCTCTTACCACAGACAACACACATGTGAGGTTTTTCCCCTGTATGGGTCAACATGTGCGTATTTAGAGTGGATGGCTGCCTGAATCTTACACCACACACAGAACATTTGTATGGTTTTTCTCCTGTGTGGATGAACATGTGTGTTGTTAGACTGGATGTCTGTCTGAACCCCTTACCACATATAGAACAAGTGTAAGGTCTTTCTCCAGTATGGGTCAACATGTGTATCTTTAGATTAAAGACATGACGGAATCCTTTTCCGCAAACAGAACAATGTTCAGAATTTTTTTTTGTATGAATCAACATGTGTTTCTTTACAGCGCTAGGAATACGGAATCCCTTACTGCAAAAAGAACATCTGTAAGGTTTTTCGTCTGGATGGGTTGACACATGTTCATTTAGTTCGGAGGCCTCATTGAATCCCTTTCCACAAATAGAACATATGTGAGGCTTTTCTCCTGGATGGATCAACATATGCCTCTTTAGATTGGATGAACTATTAAACCTGTCACCACATTTAGAACATGTGTGGGGGTTCTCTTCAGTATGGATTCTCATTATTCTATCTATTCTTTCTGGACTTTGTACGTTTTCTCCGGTTCAATAAATGTGTTAACGACGAACAGTTAGCGACCAGAGTAAGGACACCTGAATTCAGGGGATCAGCATAGGTTAGATTTGCCCGATGGCAGTATGCTCTTTGATATAACAGTGATTATCCCCTTACAGTGTTTGTTCACTTTTTCAGTAAATAATTTGCAATGCCCGACTATATCCTCTTGGCAGTCTTTTTTCTCATTTCTGAGGATATAAAGTTTCAGCTATCTACAGCACTGGAATAACCTTTTGAAGGTCCTGAAAATCCTTAGGATCTTGGGGGTTTTCAGTTGAGAATGAATTGCACAAGGGCAACTTCAGAGTCTGGTGAACTAATTTCTTTTCAGCAGGCAGGAGATTAGGAAAGCATTACATGTTTTTTGAGGCCCAACTGTTCGTTCCAATGGTGTACTTGAAACTTGATGTGTTGCTGGTGCCATCTATAGGTTTCATCTGCTTGTTTCATCGGTTCCATAAGATACTGGCCCTTGACCGAACATAGGAAGCCTCAAATCTGGTACAAAATATGGAAAGACAGAAAAACTTTAGTACATTGAAATTCTTATTGATAGAGATAAAAAACAATTAAATTATAGAGACCTATATTTCAAGGCGTAGCAATTGTAGATTCATCTGCAGCTACCACAAGAATGAATCATCACTTGCATGTCAGCTGACTTCATCTCAACTTTGAACAGTAACCATGTAAATCAGTGCGTATCTTGCCAATTCGCTGTGGGATCCTTTTCTTTTAACAGCAATAGCGCTAGGGAACGGATGCGTTTTTAGGAAAAAGCCCTAACAACTGTGATTGTAGAGAACTGTACTACGGAAATAATTCGTTGAAACTGAACGAGAGTTAGTAGTGTTAGTGTTTATTGCACTAAGGGCAGGCCGTGTGTTACTGCATGAGGCGATAGCAGAGCGCAGTGAGAAGCCGACCTGACCGGAGTGTGATAAACACTAACACTACTAACTCAAGTTTAGCATGTATCCTACCCTGTCTCCAATAATTCATTCGTTACCCTTGTGCAGTAATTAAATTTTACTGCATGCTCGCCCGAATACAGTTAGCCTATGTTAAGACTATGGTGGTTTTTTTTATTAGAGGTAGGGTAAGGCTAGGGTCTGAATTATCTTATAATCAATGTTCCCTGTATCTTTATTAAGAAAATTTAGTGATGGTTAATCTTGAAAATGCTGCAGCCTTTTTTCCGTCAGCTAGGTCTTTATCCTACCCCTAATAAAAACGGTCCATAGGCATAACATAGGCAAATTGTATGCGGCATGCCATGACATAAAGTGCGATTTATGCCTCTAGGGACATACAAAAAATAGACCAATCAGCGACCAGATTGTGAGCTGCTCCGAAGAAAGTTCCGGTTGGACTCAAAAGTTCTGGTTGGACTTTGACTCCTCAATCAGCCATCCACCATTTTGAGTTCTCTCCCATACTTGTGCAGATTGAGCTGGTTGCCCAGTCTGTGGGTCACCAGCAAGACTATGGGAGATTCTGTCAGTCTCAAAATTTGTTTTAGTCAGACTGGTCCGATCCCCATACCCTTATATAGGGAAACGATGCAGTTTGGGTCGTGCCATGACTAAATTTGCCTATGACCTGATGTCAGACTCTAGAGATAGTATTGTTACAATCCGCTAGGGGCACTGCAATCGTTTTGTCCATAGTCTTTGCTCACTCTGTGTGACCAAGTTCTGCACAGGGAGCAGGGCAGTGTTTTTTTCTCTATGTGTTATATGTACGGTATTGAGAATGGTTTAACTTGACATATGACCGATAAATCAATCAAGTAGAACCCAGTTTACATTCGGGAACTGTTGGTAAGAGTTCTGGGTAGAATGGGTCACATAGCTCACTTGGGACCACAATCTAATTGTAATTAGGTTGTATGATGCATCTCATAGAATGAAATATTTAATGGGAATACATTAGATCTTGATGTTATTTGATTATAATATTGGTATCTTGAGAGATTCAAGGCACTATGTACAATTCCTATTAAATCTTAATAAGGTCAATTACATTAACAAATCTAGGTCAATTAATTAAATAAATAATGTTTGGGTCGCCACGACTACGGTAGCGGGACAGTTTGACAAACAGATCCATAGTCAGACCAAGTTACTTTCATCGAGTGGGTTTCTGATTTTATCTCACCCCGAATAACACGATTTATTGATGAAATGAATCACCAAATTAACCATTGAGTATTGAGTACACGAACCTCACAGCCGTGGAGTACGAGTTCCTAATGTTAAGCCTATGGGGAAAAATACCGGGGTGAGATAATGTTTGGGTCGCCACGACTACGGTAGCGGGACAGTTTGACAAACAGATCCATAGTCAGATGTGGTGCAACTCGTTCCTCTGTAGTAGGTAGATGACATGAAAAATTTAAAATGTACTTATTACAAAATTATGGTATCAAAATGATGCAGATCACTGATCAGTGACATAATTCCATGCTTCTTATGACTATAGGCATAGCTGAATTAAAAGTTATTCAGGATTTTAGCCTTGAGAAATGGTGGTGAGAAATGGTCTTTTCTTCACATTTAGAGGATTTGCTGTGACCACCTTCACTCATCCCAGTATTGACTGGAATCTTTGATTTGGAATAACTTTGGAATAAAAACAAATTATTAAAACGAGATAAAAAGGTATGTGTAGCCCCTGCGATAGTCCATTATCCTACCCCTAATATAAAATCCCATAGGCTTAACATTGGGTTTTCGTATGCCACGCTGACTGGCATACAGAGTTTTATATGCCACTAGTGGCATACAGCATTGTTTTCACGTAATATTCCAAAATCGAGGAGATAGGCAATAGGGTAGGATAAAATCAAAACCTGATTCGTTTTAATATTGTCCATCGCATTCCACTCCTGGAGTTTTGGCTCCGGAATTCACTCGGCTTTGCCTCATGAAGTCACTTTGCCAAACTCCAGTCGTGGAATACGGAGGACAAGATTAAACCTCATCCAGTTTTACGATATTATCCTACCCCTAATATAAAATCCCATAGGCTTAACATTGAGATTCCGTATGCCACGCTGACTGGCATACGGACGTTTGTATGCTATTAGGGGCATACAGAATTTTGATGACTTTCATTGATGATTTTGATATTAAAATATTGTAGAGAGGGGTAGGATAAAATCAAAACCTGATTCTTTTTAATCTTGGCTCCCGTATGCCACGACTGTCGTTTGGTTCCGGATACCACTCGGCTCTGCCTCGTGATATCACTACGCCAAACGCCAGTCATGGCATACGGGAGCCAAGATTAAAACTCATCCGGTTTTACGATAGTACGTTCCCTAATACTAGAGTAGGGTCGTATGCGTCAGACTATATGGGTCTACGCTACTTGGTATCCTTTTGACAAGTTTGTCCACAACATACATACGTGTTAATATGGGCCTCTGACACAAAACTACATTTCATTAAAACTGTCTCACGGTGCTCTCTCGAATACACACATCACAGGCCACAAATATACTAAGACAACAAGGACATTAACAACTACCAAAAAGAACAACGCCTTCTTGATAAAAAGTCGGGGAAAGTATAGTACATCTCCTATTATCGCCCGTTATGACAAAATGTGTTACCTTGTGTAGGCCTCAAATCATGTTGTGTCAACCTTCTCTGTGGGAATGATATAGGCCAAAATTATAATCATTACACACCTAGTCCTATTTACCTTCTTTTTGTTATCGTCTTTAGTGCTGCACCCCTGACTTCTTCAGTGAGTCTGTATCAAATGCCACAAATCAGCGAAGTGTTGTGTGCTTACACTGGTTTCCCAGCTGGTTCGGTGTCCAATCTTCACTCTTCTCCCAGATCTTTTGTGGGTCTTGGCCGCTCACATCCTCCAAGGTCTATGTTTGGAGTGTGGAGAATCTCTTCTCCTCCGCTCCCGCTACACAAGCTAAATAACAACTCGCGCCGCAAGACTTGGAGGCAGATGCCTTGTCTTGTATTACATTGAGGAATGAAACTTAGTGAAGAGTAATGTCCCGCCTAGTTCGCCTTCTAAACAAAAGTTGGCAGTTCGAATCTCATACTCACGGTATATACATGGGTCATTCCACCAGAAAATGTACTTTTGGTGAAAATCACACTTTTTTTGGGGTTGATGGGCTATCATTTCAATATAAATGATTTTTTTTGAATTTTTTTTTTCATGTAGACAGAAAACACCCTGCCCTTTCAGAAAATCATTACATTTATTGGTCTATCTACATTTTTTTTTAATCTGTGGCCTTTCAAAGTCAGAAATTAGTAAAAAAGTGCATGTCCTTTTGATATTTTTTAAGTTTAGCACTATTTCTTGGGTGGAAACTATAAAGATATATTCCCTAATTGATTTAATTCCTGAACTTATGTATATTGGCTCTTGTTTAGTAGTATTTTCCCTTATTTCTCAGGCTCCACAAAATTTTTAGGTGAATTTCAATAAAAAGTGTGCTTTTTCAGCAAATGCAATAGGTTATATTTGGCATAGCCTGATGACAATATATTTTAATGGTATACTTCCCAAACATGCACTTAAAACTCTGGACATACATCAATTTTTGACATATGTATATGATTTTAGTCCAACTGCAACAGGATTTTTTTTCCAGCCGAATTACGAAAAAAAAAATCAATTTTACACAATTGATATCATGGACGTGATGAGTTGCATTTAGCACTCTCCACTTCTCCATATTGGTGCTAACTTGGTACAAAACTTACTGAATAATGTGCCCATAGGGTCTGAAGTGTAGGAGTAATAAAATGCTTCCTAAGTGCCTTCACTATGCGAGAACAGGGAAAGTAATTTTGGAGGAATCATGTCCGCGATATTTATCATGTCCAAGAGATCAATCGAAGGCGGGAAAGCCGATCACAAGAACCGGATGTTATCCCTCTTAACTGCGCATGCGCCCTCACTCCGGCACTTCAGCGGGAAGAGGAGACATCCAGCTAGTGTGAGTACTCCACATTTCTTCTCTGCTAGCATTATTTTTCCATTCCGGACATGATTTTCTGTGTTAACAGTGATAAATTGGACTTCGCGATTCTGTAGAATCCATTTTCTTGAAAAGTTGACAAGTATTTACCGAAATTTTGTGTTTTGAAAAAAAGAGCAGATTGATGCCTTCCCAAGATGGCTGCTTCTGGAAGCGTTTGGTGTATTTTCAATGTGTTAGTGAATTTTTCGAAAAAATTTGTTTGGCCACATCACGTCCGACATGGAAATTCTTCTTTCGATTGATCTATGAGAAAATGTGCAAAGAGGTTGAGAATTTATATATATTCCGATGTATTCCCAATGACAAAATGTATGTTTAAAAGACTGCATATTTTTTGTGCACCGGTGGTACGCCTATCACGTGGTAATAGCCATCGAGGACGTGATATGGGCAAAATATTTTGACAGAATTGACTATGAACTATGTTAGAATGAGTTTAAATTACAATAATACAGTTATGAAAGTTGTTCATTATGTGCACCAAGTATCATTTCATAAGTCTAGGGAGAAAAATTGATGGAAGTCTACGTGTAAATATATTTTTTTAATACATTTGTGTAGCCGCCGTCACGTCCCATATATGTATGTCGGATGTGACGCCCAGTTAGATTTTGTCTCATAAGAAGTATGAAAATGAGTGGAAGCATTATTTCTTTTGTTTTTCTCAATATTTGCCTATTGTACTCCATATGTAATGAAAAATTGAAATGATTATCAGATTCTTTTACGATCTATAGTGGTTCATTTTCATGTCGGATGTGATGCATGATTTTTCAAAACCATATTTGAAGTATAAGACTTGAACAAACCTTGGAAAAAATTACCTGGAATACTGAACAGAGTTATATTCTGTGGTATGATGAAAAAAAAAAATGGTTTTGAGGAAAAAAAAATTTCACATTTTTGGCAAAAATCTGATTTTGGTAATATTTTTGTTCTGACAGCCATCATATTAAGTTCATGGGCAAATTATCTATTCTAAATATAAGTATGAACAATAGTGATACAAAGAAGACAATTTTTCAAAAGAAATGTACCTTTTTAATATTATTTTATAGGTAGTTTGCTAATTTTTGTATTTTCTCTTTTTTTCAGTTTTTAGGGCCATCCATGAAGTATGTAGGCACAATTTCCAAAATTTTCGACCCCACCAGCCCCCCCCCCCCCCATACCTTATTTTTTTCACAATGATATACAGAAGTAGCATATGCACAAAATTTTAACCCCCCTCCCCCCCAACCAACCCCCCTCAGTGCGTACATACTTCATGGATGGCCCCCCACATATCACCCTAAGTTGAAAGTATGGGGCGTAAACCCTTACCTCCCGAAGAGAGGAAATCTCATAAGGACTCATCTAAGGACTGGAGGAAAAAGGAGATGAGAAAAGCCAGTTTCCGCAAGCGGGAGGCGAAACGCAAGCGTCTAGAGAGGAAGAAAAATAAAACCAACTTGACGGACAAGGAAAAGGTTCGCCGCCGAAAATTAGATGCTGCACGTGCATTACGCTACAGAAAAAGGAAAGCTGCTGCTGCACTGGAGGACACTGACACCAGTGATTCCGACAATGGCGTACCTGAGCCTGCTGGTCCTGCGCCGCCTCAAGTACCTGCTGATCCTGCACCGCCTCAAGTACCTGCTGATCCTGCACTGCCTCAACTACCTGCTGATCCTGCCCCGCCTCAACTACCTGCTGTTCCTGCACCACCTCTTGTACCTGCTGTTCCTGTACGGCCTCAAGTACCTTCTATTCCTGTACCTTCATTTCGGCTTGTAACACCACTTCCCAAGCTGCCTTCTTCATCCGATGAGAGTGAGGATGGTGGTTTTTTTCTACGCAGTCGTGTGTCCCAAGCACAACAGGCGGGCACATCCGGGAGTAGGCCTAAGAGCCTCCGGAGGGCTACGTCTGAAGAGACACGATGCAGTGGAGTTTCTCTGGCCTCACAGTCATCTCTGTCTCTGGCCTCACAGTCATCTCTCACTTCACAGCCGTGTCAGTCATCTCTTGCTTCACAGCCGTGTCAGTCATCTCTTTCTTCACAGCCGTGTCAGTCATCTCCGACTTCACAGCCGTCTCAGTCATCTCCGACTTCACAGCCGTCTCAGTCATCTCTTGCTTCACAGCCGTCTCAAAGTTCGCAGTCATCTCTGACTTCAGTGCCAGTAGCATCGACTCCAACCCCAGACCAGTGTCAGCGACTTCTTCACGACATAAGGTAAATAATATGCATTATTTTTTATTGTTGTTGTTGTCGTCGTCGTCGTCATTCTTGCCGTCGTTGTTGTTGTTGTTGTTTACATTGTTTGAAGTTATTTAATTCCATTGTTTCTTCTCTTTTAACTATTCTTCAGAAGTGTTTTTCTACGTGAAATGGAGAAGTGCTCCGCGGGAGAAAAGACTGGCTGAAGGTTATAATATAGCATGGTCATGCTAGGTAAATTTCTCTTTCACTACTGAACTACTACTAACAGGAAAGTAAAAGTCAAACTACTATATTGGAAATTCATAATTGTGCTATGCCTTTTTATAGTGACCTTTTAAAATGGCTCTTTTATTAAAATAATGAATACTCTTTTTTCTCAAATCCAAACCATCCAAATAAATTTTTACCAATACTTGCAGAGTAAATGGCAGTAACTACTCTATTTTTAATATTCACCCTAACTAAATTTCACTTACTTTATCCCCCTGAACTTTACAAGAGTTCTGCAAGATTTCTTGAACAATATTTCCCTCATTTGCACACTTCAGGACGCCATCCTCTGTTGAAGGGTCGAGCAGCCAGCGTACTCCCCGGAAGAACCACCTCTACTACAAACTACGGCTGGAGAGGGAGGCCCGTCATGTAGCAGAACGGGAGGTTGAGGCCCTACGTAAGCGGCTTCGACGACTGGAGTCGCAGAAAGAACCTGTTGAGGTGTCATATGAGGACTTCCTTGCTGGTCTGGGTAAGTACTTCTTTTCTTTACCACACGTGAAAATATGCAATACAAATTGTCAGTGAATATTCTTTTTGGTTATTGCATTTTTCTCTTTTCCAGGGACATCTCCTGACTTGGAAATCCTCACATTGAATCTTGTATTGGCTATTGCATTCTTCCTTTTTTCCAGGCACATCTCCGCACATGGAAATACTGCACTTTAAACAGACATAGAATTTTTCCTTAGCTATTGCATTTTTCCCTTTTTCCAGGCACTACTCCTGAGGCTGTAGAGGCACAAGATGGCGATAGTGATGTCTCCAGTTTGGATGCGGCCGAGGACATCTCTACAGATGTGTGTTTTCACGGGGCCTAGCGTCGAACCTCTTCCCCACCACGTAGCGACCACGGAATAGAGAGAAGCGGGAAACGGGCCGCGGACGACGCCGCGGCCTCATTAACATACCCGTTGCGGCGTTTTCATTGGTCGGCGCGTCACGTGAGTATCATGTGACCCGTGTTGTCGTTTGTACGGCCGGCTGCGTTCGATGTGTGCACATCGCCCGATCGTGTCGGCTTCGCTTGGGCGTTACTACGTGTATTTGCACGCATTTCCTATGGAGTTTTTCGGTCAGAACAACTCTAAACATGGGGTTTGTGCAAACCCCACTGCCAAGTTCGATCAGAACATGGAGGAAACCCAAGGTGAGTGTGGTTCTTCTTACCTTCCTGGGAGTCACCAGGCCGGTGTTGTGTTAGACTTGACAGTCCCACTGTCACGTACTGTCACTATGCACATTATCTTGTTGAAACTTCGTCAAACCGATATGTGGACACCGCGTGTTCGCACGGTGTGGTGGTGGCGTTGCTATCTCTTGTTGAACCAGTCAACCCGAGTAGCTCGTCTGATGTTTTCGCATCAGAAATCCACCGTAGCGAGTGTGATTACACTCAATATTCTCTCGTGGTTTCGACTTTTATCTAGTCTCATCAGGCTAAGTGTGGTAGGTACTCTTCTGTGGTCTTTCCCCCCGGAACCAGTCCGGGGAGTGGATATGTGTCCCCACCTTGAACAGGTTAGTTCGCGGTGTCGAGTTCTCTCTATTATTTGTAGTCCTAACTTATTCGGTCCTTCCGTGTCCCCCACCTGATGACTTTATGTGTATAATTTCTTCGTTCCGTTGGAAATCCATACGGATTTCGTGGTTGGAAAAAAATTTTTTCAACCACGAAATCCGTATGGATTTCCAACGGAACGAAGAAATTATACACATCTCTACAGATGCACACAACGAGGTAGCTCCAGGCAATTTTCCTGAAGAGGATGCAGAGAACGAGGTAGCTCCAGTCAATGTTCCTCAAGAGGATGTGGTTCTTTTAGCTCCAGGCAATGTCCCTGAAAATGATGTGGTTGTTTTAGCTCCAGGCAATGTCCCTCAAGAGGGTGTGGTTGTTTTAGCTCCAGGCAATGTTCATGAAAATGATGTGGTTGTTTTAGCTCCAGGTAATGTCCCTCAAGAGGATGTGGTTGTTTCAGCTCCAGGCAATGTTCCTGAAAATGATGTGGTTGTTTTAGCTCCAGGCAATGTCCCTCAAGAGGGTGTGGTTGTTTTAGCTCCAGGCAATGTTCATGAAAATGATGTGGTTGTTTTAGCTCCAGGCAATGTTCCTGAAAATGATGTGGTTGAGATACACCCAGGTATTGTAGATTTACAAGAGGTAAATGCCACAGGTGATAATGTCGCAGTCCCTGAGGCAACAATTTTTGATGCGGCCGAGATTGCAAGTAGGGAACTTAGAAAGGAGGGGATCTCCCCAAGTAAAGCTCCCTGTGTTTGGCGCAAGGTTGGACTTTATGAAACTTTTTGTTCCAACATGAAAAAACAATCCAGTGTCGGTAAAAAAAAATCATTGCTTTCTTCTTTGTCCTCCCCTGAGGAAGTGAAGTCTCTTCGTGCCCAGAAGCAGCTTGCAGCAGATATTGATATTGACCGACGAACAGTTTTATCTGGTCCTCGTGCACCTACTCTTAAACATAGAAAGTATAGTGGTGTAAAGAAAAATGTCATTGACTTCCTCACTAGATGTGAGCACTCCATTACTCTTCCAGGCAAAAAAGATGTTGTGAAAGTAAACAAGAGAAAGGTACAAAAAGTACAACTAACTGAGTTCATGTACATTCTTCATAAACAGTACAACACTGAATTTCCTAATGCAAAAGTCAGCAGATCTTACTTTTATAGTATCCGCAGGTCTGCCAAGTACATCCTTCCTGTGTCATGCCGCAATTGCAATGTGTGCTTGTGTGTTAAACACCAAAACTGTGCTCTCAAACTTTATTCTGTTAGAACACTTGGACTGCCAACACTTCCTGATACATTTGTGAAGCAGTCAGAAAATGTCATCCGTGAAAAACTCCTTGCTGCCCCAGAAGTCATTAAGTACCAGCAGTGGAAGCATGTTGAGGTCACCTACGGTGATCAGCAGGTGTGCAAAAAGTTGAAACTTGTTGACGAGGAGTCCGACAGGGACAATTTCACCACACAGCTTCTTAGCGACCATACTGTTATGTCACAGCATGTAGAGAAAGTGTATGCCCAACATGGGGCCGCACGCTTTGTACGGTTTGAGCTTCCACATACCCACTGTTCCATACACATGGACTTTGCAGAAAATTGGAAAATAAGTTATCCCTATGAGCCAAAGCCAGCTTATTATTCTAAAGATCCTGTTACTGTTCATCCCGTAGTGATTCACTACAAGGATGACAATGTCACAAAGCTCCTCACTCTTGCTTTGGTTACTGACGACCGATGTCATGATGCCGGTGCTGTATTTGCCTTTCTTAAGGTGATAAATCAGGTTATTACCAACCAGCTTCCTTTCGTATCTTGGGTCCATTACCTGACCGACAGTCCCTCTTCTCAATACCGTAATAGAAAGATGTTCAGTGTCATTTGCAAGCACAAGAAACTCTTTGAGAGAGAAGCCACCTGGTGCTATTTTGAGTCCGGTCACGGCAAGGGTGCCTGCGACGGCATTGGTGCAGCAGCAAAGAGAATGGCCGACAATGAGGTCAAGAAAGACAACAACATTGAAAATGCAAACCAGTTTGCCGAGGCAGGGAATAAGCAAGAGGGGACATCTGTTCAGTACATATGCGTACTGCCAGCGACACTGAATTCTGCTCGTGAAGAACTGTCTTCTCTTACATGCGTTGCTCCTATCCCACGCACTATGCAAACACATGCTGTTGTTTGTCCAGAGGAAGGTGTTCTTTGTATTAGAGACATTTCGTGCTACAAAGCATGCTGCTTTGATGTGGAATCTGGCGTGTGGAAATTCACATGTCCTGGTTGGCAGAGGAGGGTTCCCCGTTTTTCTTCGCCAACGCCAAGTCTTCCTGATGGTGATGCATCTGACGATGTGTCTTTGGAGGATGAGGATGTCTCGCATGCTGAGTCAAATGAGGCAACTGTTTCTCCTACAGTTAGCGACACCGAAATCACTTACGAAAAAGAAAGCTGGTTGGCTGTCGTTTACGACAATGAATGGTACCTAGGCCAGGTTGAACAAAGCCGTATGCTAGATGGAGTCCTACAGTATGAGGTGAACTGTATGGAACAAACAACCTCTTCTCCACCAAAGTTTAAGTGGCCAGCCAGGAAAGACCTTGAATGGTATGACGGTGAGAGTGTCCTTGTTCAGATATCTCCACCAACATCTCCATACAGTGAGCCATGTATTTAGAAGTTTCAGTATGTCTTTTCTCCTTGCCCCATAGCAGTGGTAGATTTACTGCTTCATCAAACTCCAATCCTTCTCATACCATGTCTATGAATGGGGTGAAAACCGTTACCTCTGGATGAGAGGAAATCTCCTAAGGACTCATCTAAGGACTGGAGGAACAAGGAGATGAGAAAAGCCAGTTTCTGCAAGCGTGAGGCAAAACGCAAGCGTGTTGAGGGCACTCAAGTTTCCATTTTTTTGTTTTAAACTATTCTTCAGAACTGTTTTTTTTGGTGTTCCCTAGCCCCTAACATATCACCCTATGTTGAAAGTATGGGGCGTAAACCCTTACCTCCCAAAGAAAGGAAATCATGAACTATTCTTCAGAACTTTTTTTTTGGGGCTTCCCTAGCCCACTTGAAAGGGTCTATTATCTCCTCTTTCCTATCCACTCAGATATGAACTCTTTTTCTATGTGAAATGGAGAAGTGCATGCATTTTAATTTAAATATTTCCCTGTTTTGCACACTTCAGGAAGTTTTGGGATATGGTTTTCCAAAGTGCATTGACCTCAGCTTATTTTTAATTTCGCTTGGTGTGCGCGGTCTCAGCAACCCATGCGTCGACTCATCATAGTCGGAACACAAAAAACACTGCCATCTGTCAACGTCACTGGCAGCCTTTAGTTCTTCCAGAGCGGCAAGTATATCCAAAGAGGCGTGTATCTTCATAGCACGCCGCACACAACGAAGCATCAAACAAAGGGGCTTCCCTAGCCCACTTAAAAGGGTCTATTATCTCCTCTTAACTATCGTTTTTTCTGCTACTTAGACAAGTTGTATTCGATCACTGCATTCGCTAATTTTGTCCAGTCAAAAGATGATCATAGCTCTTTCTTGGTATTACTTTAGTTCTTCCAGAAATTTGTTGCTCACGACCTCTTGCATCGAACAAAGGATGGGGCATCCGAGCATGCTCATCATCACAGGCAATACATATTTCGCACAGCCATGCTTCACTTTTCCGAACTTTCACTAAAGTTTGCTGGTCATTATCATCTAGTTCTATACGAAGGTGATAGAACTATTCTTCAGAACTTTTTTTTGGGGCTTCCCTAGCCCACTTAAAAGGGTCTATTATCTCCTCTTAACTATCGTTTTTTCTGCTACTTAGACAAGCTCTTTTTTGGCCAGCAGTGGTAGATTGACTGCTTTATCAAATCCCAATCCTTCTCACACCATGTCTATGTGGTGTGGGAAGTAAAACATACTCTCTCTGCATAGCTCTTTCTTGGTACGCAGTGGTAGTTTGACTGCCTAATCAAATCCCAATCCTTCTCACACCATGTCTATGTGGTGTGGGAAGTAAAACATACTCTCTCTGCATAGCTCTTTTTTGGCTGGTCGGCAGTGGTAGATTGACTGCCTAATCAAATCCTAATCCTTCTCACACCATGTCTATGTGGTGTGGGAAGTAAAATATACTCTCTCTGCATAGCTCTTTCTTGGTACGCAGTGGTAGATTGACTGCCTAATCAAATCCCAATCCTTCTCACACCATGTCTATGTGGTGTGGGAAGTAAAACATACTCTCTCTGCATAGCTCTTTCTTGGTACGCAGTGGTAGATTGACTGCCTAATCAAATCCCAATCCTTCTCACACCATGTCTATGTGGTGTGGGAAGTAAAACATACTCTCTCTGCATAGCTCTTTTTTGGCTGGTCGGCAGTGGTAGATTGAATGCCTAATCAAATCCTAATCCTTCTCACACCATGTCTATGTGGTGTGGGAAGTAAAACATACTCTCTCTGCATAGCTCTTTTTTGGCCAGCCAGCAGTGGTAGATTGACTGCTTAATCAAATCCCAATCCTTCTCACACCATGTCTATGTGGTGTGGGAAGTAAAACATACTCTCTCTGCATAGCTCTTTTTTAGCCAGCAGTGGTAGTTTGACTGCTTTATCAAATCCCATAACTCATAAGTAGTTTATTATAAAATAAATAGAGGCAGTGCAGGATTATTATATTTTAAGTGCAGGATCAGCAGGTATATACATAGTATTAGAAGGTACTTGAGGTGCAGTATTTACTCGCATTAGTAAAATGTAAAAATTGTATTTTTAAAGTGTCAGAATTTGAATAAGTATTAAGCAGTGAGCTTCCACTTTTTAGCACAATGTGTAAGAAAACCATATTCTTTGCCGTGTTCTGAGTGGCATAAGAAACAATAGTTGTACATTTTTGGTAGTTTTTCTTGGAAAAAAGAAGGTCATTGGCATTTAAGGTAGTGTCATATGTGCTTAAATTGAAGCTAAGGTATGTATATTGAAAAAGAAACAACAACTTTCAACAGGTTTGTACCGATTTGGGATTTGTGATGAAGAAAGTGGAAGTCACTCTTCTATCACGTCCATTATAAAAAAAATCACGTCCAACAGATCTATGATGTGCACACTAAATGTGGTATTTCGAGGAATATTAAACCCTTTAAGGACGGCCGCCTATGGCAGAACTACACACATGGGGACGGCACCTAGTGACTATGTACAGTTCTAGGGGACGGGGGCATTTTTCTCTGAACTCAAAATTCGAAGGTTTATCACATGATAAATTTGTTATCCTTAATATTTCTATTTCCATTATTTGGAATTCTAAAATATGAAGTTATACCTGCATTCAGTGCAAATTTCAAGTTAATTGATAAAATATTTCCCTTTCAAAAGCAAAAATACATAATTTCATAGATACCCAGCAAATGATGCCTTAAGGCATCATCCGCCCCCGGCCGGGTGATGCCTTAAGGCATCATCCGCCCCCGGCCGGGTGATGCCTTAAGGCATCATCCGCCCTCGGCCGGGTGATGCTTTAAGGCATCATCCGCCCTTAAAGGGTTAAGGTTCAAGTTAATGTTTTTTTCATTTCAAAGCATAGAGAAAAGGTTTGCAGAAGGTTTTCAGAAGAAAATGTGAGAATATTATTTTCTTTCCTATATGCTGTTATAGATGAGAGGCAAGAGTTTCAAATTGTTGACAGTTTTTTCAGTTTTAAAGAAGCTCATTGGCATTTAAGGTAGTGTCATATGTGCTTAAATTGAAGCTAAGGTATGTATATTGAAAAAGAAACAACAACTTTCAACAAGTTTGTACCGATTTGGGATTTGTGATGAAGAAAGTGGAAGTCACTCTTCTATCACGTCCATTATTAAAAAAATCACGTCCAACAGATCTATGATGTGCACACGAAATGTGGTATTTCGAGGAATATTAAGGTTCAAGTTAATGTTTTTTACATTTAAAAGCATAGAGAAAAGGTGTGCAGACACTTTTTAGCACAATGTGTAAGAAAACCATATTCTTTGCCGTGATCTGATTGGCATAAGAAACAATAGTAGTACATTTTTGGTAGTTTTTCTTGGAAAAAAGAAGGTCATTGGCATTTAAGGTAGTGTCATATGTGCTTAAATTGAAGCTAAGGTATGTATATTGAAAAAGAAACAACAACTTTCAACAGGTTTGTACCGATTTGGGATTTGTGATGAAGAAAGTGGAAGTCACTCTTCTATCACGTCCATTATAAAAAAAATTACGTCCAACAGATCTATGATGTGCACACTAAATGTGGTATTTCGAGGAATATTAACCCTTTAAGGACGGCCGCCTATGGCAGAACTACACACATGGGGACGGCACCTAGTGACTATGTACAGTTCTAGGGGACGGGGGCATTTTTCTCTGAACTCAAAATTCAAAGGTTTATCACATGATAAAATTTGTCATCCTTAATATTTCTATTTCCATTATTTGGAATTCTAAAATATGAAGTTATACCTACATTCAGTGCAAATTTCAAGTTAATTGATAAAATATTTCCCTTTCAAAAGCAAAAATACATAATTTCATAGATACCCAGCAAATGATGCCTTAAGGCATCATCCGCCCCCGGCCGGGTGATGCCTTAAGGCATCAACCGCCCTCAGCCGGGTGATGCTTTAAGGCATCATCCGCCCTTAAAGGGTTAAGGTTCAAGTTAATGTTTTTTTCATTTCAAAGCATAGAGAAAAGGTTTGCAGAAGGTTTTCAGAAGAAAATGTGAGAATATTATTTTCTTTCCTATATGCTGTTATAGATGAGAGGCAAGAGTTTCAAATTGTTGACAGTTTTTTCAGTTTTAAAGAAGCTCATTGGCATTTAAGGTAGTGTCATATGTGCTTAAATTGAAGCTAAGGTATGTATATTGAAAAAGAAACAACAACTTTCAACAAGTTTGTACTGATTTGGGATTTGTGATGAAGAAAGTGGAAGTCACTCTTCTATCACGTCCATTATTAAAAAAATCACGTCCAACAGATCTATGATGTGCACACGAAATGTGGTATTTCGAGGAATATTAAGGTTCAAGTTAATGTTTTTTACATTTAAAAGCATAGAGAAAAGGTGTGCAGACACTTTTTAGCACAATGTGTAAGAAAACCATATTCTTTGCCGTAATCTGATTGGCATAAGAAACAATAGTTGTACATTTTTGGTAGTTTTTCTTGGAAAAAAGAAGGTCATTGGCATTTAAGGTAGTGTCATATGTGCTTAAATTGAAGCTAAGGTATGTATATTGAAAAAGAAACAACAACTTTCAACAAGTTTGTACCGATTTGGGATTTGTGATGAAGAAAGTGGAAGTCACTCTTCTATCACGTCCATTATTAAAAAAATCACGTCCAACAGATCTATGATGTGCACACGAAATGTGGTATTTCGAGGAATATTAAGGTTCAAGTTAATGTTTTTTACATTTCAAAGCATAGAGAAAAGGTGTGCAGACACTTTTTAGCACAATGTGTAAGAAAACCATATTCTTTGCCGTGTTCTGAGTGGCATAAGAAACAATAGTTGTACATTTTTGGTAGTTTTTCTTGGAAAAAAGAAGGTCATTGGCATTTAAGGTAGTGTCATATGTGCTTAAATTGAAGCTAAGGTATGTATATTGAAAAAGAAACAACAACTTTCAACAAGTTTGTACAGATTTGTGATTTGTGAGGAAGAAAGTGGAAGTCACTCTTCTATCACGTCCATTATGAAAAAAATCACGTCCAAGAGATTTTTAAACCTTTTTCCTAGAAGCTATTAGGTGAAGAAATAATGCATGGTACATGTTGTAATTAGACATAAATAAGGTATATAACCTATAAAAGTATTTCTGTTATTTAAAAACGTGACACTTTTGTATTCAGATAGTGAGAGGGAAAAAAAAATCATTTTGTAATGCCTTGGAGAACACCTTCTGTATGTGCATCTTTGAGGCAGCACAGAAAAAGATTGCATAAGTAGTTCATTATTTCCACTTGTCTATGATATCAGACCATGCTTGACATACTGGGTACAAACTTGATGTCTTACAAAAAATAAAATATATTTCTCTATCATCAACTTTTGTATGAGTGTTTTTTCATATGTCGGACGTGACGGCAATAATATTTACAATTTTTGCAGCCTCACAAAAACTGACCCCCCACTAATATCCCAGTTGAATCATGTTTTCCTAAAACTTGAAAGTGTATATTTTGCACAAAAGTAAAAGAAAATTTGGTTTGGGGCAAATTCTTTTTTTTTACCCCTTTTTTACCAAAAGTACATTTTCTGGTGGAATGACCCATATCCTCACACCCCCTCCCCCCACCCTTCAGTGGACATACTAAAAATAGATCTATATTTACTTTCAGTGTTTCACAAGCGAACATTACTTGTGGGGTATTAGTCACGGGTGAATGGAGCGGGTTTGATAGACACTGAGGTAATGACCACTGAACGCCCACGGGAGCCAATTAAGGTATCCCACATGTCACAGTGAGCTCTATCCACCAGAACAGTGGTGTACTATTATTAGCACAACAGGTACCACCTGGGCGCTACACATGATTGTTTGTGCTTCTACTAACCAGACAAGAACTGCAGTGGAAGAACTGCGTATTTGCAGAATCTCTGTGTGCGCTGAAAATCGTTAATGGTTTTCAGTGCTTATCCTATATTTTCTCTATGAACGGGGGGAAAACTGCGAGGCCAAGTATTCATCTCCAACAGGGAAGAAATGCGCTCTCATGGAGAAAGTGGTGACTAAAACCTATCGGCGTGCCTTTCCCTCGGACACGGTTGAACAAACTCTACACCACTGCCTGCCGGCATGTCCGCTTCTCTGACCACGCCACCATGAGCTTGTCGTAAGGTGGACGTGTATCTTTACTAGCAGAGAAAGCATGGAGTCCTAATATTAAATCAAATATCAATGTTGTTTATTAACGACACATTGATAGATGAATGTCACTACGTGTTTTGGCTGGGACTTGTGAATCTGTATCTGGAACACCACAGCAGAGCAGAGCAGTCAAAATGGAACCCACAACGCTGATTACCAGCAAGGTCGGATGGCGCGATGAAACAAGGTAGGACCAGAGTTTCTTTCATTATTACATTTAAGATTTTCAGAGTCCAAAACCCAGTGGAATTTAGAATGATTAAGCCTATGCATTGTTAGATTTTATAGAATACTAGCCCCCCCCCCCTACACACACACAAAAGAGGTTGGGACCTCACTTTAAAAAAAAACACCACTTTATTAAATAAGTTATTTATCCTGGAAAATTCATTTCGGCGGTTAGCCGTTTTGAGCATGCATCCAGCAGTACAAGTCTTGTTTAGCATAACACTTTTTCTTGAAACATAATGCCTCTTATTTGACATTATTTGTCATGTCAATAATATAAACTTGGCTCTCTTCATAGAGCCAAGGCTGCCACTGGCCCCATATTTCCCATATTTCCCCATATTTTTGAGCTTGCCCTATATTTACCTATATTTTTGCAATTTTGCCCTATATGCCCTATATTTTGAAATTATCATTAAAAAAAAATTATCATGTGGGGCAGAAATCTTGCATTAATTTTTTATGATGCACTCCTATGCATGGCTTCAGGGCAATTAATCCTCATACTAAGTTAAATTTTTCTGACTGACATTGCATACTATCATACCTATGTAAAAATGTATAAACATTGACAAAATCTCTAGTTAATTGTCAGGGGCATACCCAGGATTTTTTCGGGGGGAAGGGGGCACATCTCTGAAGATTTGTAGGGGTCCAGCTAAAAAATACCCTCCAGTGGGGTACCAGGGCTAAGTCCCTGACACACTTGGATTTCATAGATTATATATAACCTGTATCCAGGACTCACTTTCAGGGGGGATGTTACCATGGATCCAGCAGCAAAGATCCTCCTGGGGTTCTAGGGGGCAAAGCCCCTGAAAGAATTAGAATTGTATAGAATATACAAGCTGTAACCAGGTTTTGTTTTAATGCCAGTGGTTAGGCCTACACATCTTAGGCTATCTGGGAATATGGACGGGTCTGGCAGCAAAGCCCCCTCTGGGTGTCCAGGGGGCAAAGTCTGTGGAAACATTTGGATTTTATAGATCATACAAGCAGTTACTAAGATTTTCTTTGGAGGGGGGTTACACATCTTAAATTGTCTGTGAATATTTGCAGTAGTCTAGCTGCAAAGCCCCTTCTAGGGGGTCCAAGGGGCAAAGCCCCCAGAAGAACTTGAATAATATGCCTTATACTTATCCAGGGACAGGGGCTACACATCTTAAGTTATCTGGGGATATTGCCAGGGGTCTATCAGCAAAGCCCCTCCTGGGTGTGTAGGAGATGAAGCCCCTGGAAACATTTGTATTTTATAGATTATACAAGCTGTCCCCAGGATTTAGTTTCAGGGACGGGTGTTACTCATCTCAGACTATCTGTGAATATTGCCAGATGTCTAGTAGCAAAACCACTCCTTGGGGTACAGGGGGCAAAGCCCTCAGAAGAACTTACATTATGTACAATCTGTGTCGAATATTTTGTTTCAGGGATTGGGTTACACATCTTAGGCTACCTGGAAAAATTGCTAGGGATTTTGTTTCGGGAGGGGGGGGGGGGGGTACATACCTAAGACTACCTAGCAGGATCAGTAGGGGTCTAGTGGCAAAGCCCCTGCTGGGGGTTCTTGAGGCAAACCCCTTAGAAGGACTTGGCTTTTACACATCTGTATCCGGTCCGAAGGCAAAGCAGAGAGCTTGGCATTTAGAGTCATTTTAAGTGACATACAGTAAAACCCTGCTTCTGGGACACCTCACTTAAGGTCACACTCTGCTTAAAGTGACACTTTGCTTGGAACAGAAGTTTTTATTTTGTTTACTTTAACCCCAATTAAGGGGTGAGGACCCCCTGTGCCCCCCCCCCCCCTGGCTGCTGGGTATGCCCCTGATTGTTACAATACTCTTGTTTAAAAGAACTATATTTTCAGCATCAGCCCCATATTTGTCCTATATTAGCCCGATATTTTCACTTTCACTGCCCTATATGGAACCCTATATTCCATTAAAAGGGCAGTGGCAGGCCTGAGAGCATTATAGTTTTGTTCAGTCTATTCATAGTTGCTATTATGTTTATCGTGAAAGTTTGTTATATCACTGTAGAAAAGTAATTACTCATTCAAATATTTTACTTCGATATTGCAGTAGCGCATTTGTTTTTTCAACGACAAGAAGTTTTTGGTTTGTCTCTAACGCATCCATGTTTTAAACCAATATAACCAGCCTTTCCCTAAAAGACGGTTGAATATGTTAACTAATTTCTTTTTTCTCTTTATTAGCAGAGCAGAGCAGTCAAAATGGATACCACAATGCTGAATACGTGCAAGGTCGGCTGGCACGGTGAGACGAGGTAGGACCTGAGTTTCTTTTATTACTACATTAAGATTTTGAGAGTCCAAAACCCAGTGAAATTTAGAATGATTAGGCTTATGCATTGTTAGATTTTATATGAATACTAGCCCCCCCCCCCCCCCCCCCACACACACACAAGAGGTTGGGACCCCACTTTGTTTTTTTAAAAACACTTTATCTATCCTGGAAAATACATTCCGGTGGTTAGCCATTTTGAGCATGCATCCAGCAGTACAAGTCTTGTTTAGCATAACACTTTTTCTATAAACATATAATGCCTCTTATTTGACAACATTATTTGTTATGTCAATAATATAAACTTGGCTCTCTTCATAGAGCATTATAGTCTTGTTCAGTCTATTCATAGCTGCTATTATGTGTATCGTATAACTGGACTCATGTCCTCCTTTATATACGTTGGATGTTAAAATTCAAAGTTTGTTATATAACTTTAGAAAAGTAATTACTCATTCAAATATTTTACTTCGATATTGCAGTAGTTTTTGGTTTGTCTTTAACGCATCCATGTTTTAAATCAATATAACCAGCCTTTCCCTAAGAGACGGTTGAATACGTTACCTAATTTCTTTTTCCTCTTTATTACAGTTGTTGCCGTCCAGCGCCACCTAAGGGTGAGTTCCATAGTTAATAGGCCGCCGCTCGGACAAACACAGCCGAGTCCGGCCACATGTGTACAGGGAAATTACAGCAATCACACCTGAAGTGTGAATGGTGGGTGTGATTGCAGGAGTTGTTTTTTTTGATAGATTAGATTGCTAGAACATACTAGGGTATTGTATCAACGAGTCTGGACTATCTGAACTCTATAGTTGATAATTATCTTGGTTTTAACTTGGAAAAGGTATATTATAGCTAGGCCTCCCAATGAATTACTGTGTATCCAGCTTCGGTGTCCTTGTGTTATCTATAGCATATCTTAAGTATCATTGAGGTGATATGCATGATATGCATGAATGACACATCAAATTGGAGCTGGAATACCATAGAATACAATTCAATCGTTGTTATTCCTATGAAATAAATACATGGGTATTATGAATGTATTACGCTCATACAACTCAGTCATCCAATGCTAAAGAATACGTTGCTAGGCGCAGATAAGGTGCGACATAGGCCTGCGGAAAAAGGCCTATTCCCTAACCTACCCTGGTCGTAAACTTTACCCCATAAAGGATCGGTTGAAAAATTACCTTATCTACCTGATTAGGGCAACATGCTAATATCCTGAAATAGAAACATAAACATAGCTGTATCCTACACAATTTACTTAATTGAACTCCCACTAACAAAACAACTACCGAAAAATAGAGAGTTGGCCGCATTAACTAGTCTTAATGCGACAACCACCTTGTCTACTAACCGAGTATGTAACTCAGAAATTGAACGGTAAACACCTGTAAGCCTGCTGGTCAGGCACGGACTTGATCAACTGGAGTGGGTGGAGGATAAGCAAAACGTTGCTATACCCTGACTCCAGTATAAATAAAAAACGTACAAAAAAACAACCCCAAAACAACTGTTTATTAGTGTAAAAAAACTCTTTCGAGTGCAATAACCAGCGTACACAGATATAAATATAAATATTAAAACCGTCCAAACTTTAAAACAGCCCCGAATACTCCTGATGGGTCTAATACAGACGAAATCCTTGAATCTCTGCCTCCCCCCCCCCCCAATATCTGTATTGGGCGGGGGGAGGGGGGGGGGGGGACAAAAAAACATCTGTGAAAACTCGCCCCCTCCTAAAAATGTGCTAAATGGATATGGATCCAGACGTGTTTCCGTTTCCAAGACAGTACCAACATTGCTGTCTCTATTTACAAGGTTGCTAGGATATTTCATAGTAACATATTAAATTGAATTCTGGTAAGGAAATTCAAGGTAAACGTCGGTCACAGACGAGGTATTCTTACCTCATTACACCATACTTTGGTATCCTCAACACAAATTATGCAGCATTAATATACATCAACGCCATCGTTCGTAAATAACACTTACGGAATTTAACGGACGGATAATTGATTGTTCTGCAGCTACAGTTGCAGATTCAACAGATAAATGTAATACTGTTTTTGCCGATCACATCCGCTGCGTATCAACCTTCTGGTCGTGCACTGCAGCCTGATTGGGAATTTGATTTTACCATACCATAATGTTTAACTATTACCTAAATTAAGAATATATTTTAAGTATTGCCACTCTTGCCGAATCAGGACAATAATAATGATAATCGTCGGCCCTTTTATTAAGAATTTTTAAACAAAAATTACACAATAAATTAGAAATATTTAAGCAATAAATTGGAAAAACTTAACAATAAAGAATTTTGTTGTAAGAGTGTGTAGGAGACCAGCGTTCACAATGGCGGACGCGGAGCATGTAAAAGCTCGCGAATACAACATGTAAGGGCCATGTGACCTTAATGAATATTCATGAATTCATGATCCTATGTCTCCAAAATACATATCTATATGATAACAACAATTATAATTATACACGCCATAAATTTTGAAATATTTGAGAATATCCCTTTACATTTAAATATACCCACGTGTTCGATCAACGTATGGTTCTAATGTTGTGTACTAGATTGCACTATTGAAGAAGATCACGCTCCGCATATGTACAGTGCTTTGTGCATTTGTAAGGATGTGTGAGAATCGGTGTATCAGGTATAGTGCAATGGTACCAGGTATATTTTTCTAGCCAGTTACCTGCACTGTACCTGCCCTAATCGCAGGGCTTCCATGAGTTCCGCTAAACTCAGTGGCCATCAAAACGAGTATCTGTCTGCGTTTAATGTGCCTGCGTTCTAAGGCTGAATAACTTATCATCATTCGAAGAACTCGACCGCAGTTTTATAGTTGTTAATCTTGTCCTGTGCCGCTGTTTGGTTCTGCTGACTCAGTGGCACCACTCTCTCAGCGTGTGCGCATCAGGTACGACCACCTGGTGGACAATATACAAACTAACTCCACTGATAACCCGCGCGCCCTCTGCAGGAGAATTTGTTTGTGAACTAATGTTCTGCATCTGCATTAGTTTAGCAACCAACCCCTTCTACGATATAGAGGTTGGTGGGGTTAAACTGTGAAGTGAGGGCTCCACTGTCACACAGTAGAACTAAAATCACACACGGGATCACTCGGGGTGGTCCTCAAACCAAATACTTTTGTTCTATGGAACCTCTAAAAGCAGAAATACTTTCTTAAACTCCATTAAGTTTTAAAGTATTTGCACTCAACTCAGTTGACTGCCAAAGTCACTACAACAAAATAAACAGATAATAAATAACTTAAGTGAACCTGTGTCAGCTACACATAGACTTAACCTATGTACAGTCTATCAAACTTGAAAACAAATACTCACCTTGACACTGATGTTTTGGGCCTTACTAAGACATTGAGTTTATTCTTCCTTTCAATCATAATTAGGCGTACCACTTTGTGAAGTTAAGGCTCCACTGTCACACAGTAGAGCGTCTGCCTCAACGTACCAAATTATTCGTCAACCTGAAAGTAGGTGGTACTCTGAACAGCCTACTAGACATGAAGGCGGCCATCTTGACGATGCACCTATGGAATACTAAGCTTATAGGGGCCATCTACAAAGTATGTACGGACTGAAGGGGGTGTGGGTGGGGGATTGGGGTGAAAAAAATTCTTACATGTTAGTGCATAGATATATAATAATAAATTTTCCATGAACTTTAACAGATGTGGGGCGGGTGGTGGTCAAAAAGAGATGAAAGTCTTTGAAAGCGCCGCCCGAGTGAAGGGCGAGCAGTGACGTCATCACGAGAAGTGAGTCTATAATCCGTGACAGTGAATTATTCACCAATTTACAATTAGTGGACAATCATGAAATTGTCTCAGTTAAGACTATAAACGCGGCAGCCAGCACCACAAAACCAAAAATCACACTGAAGATACTTTACTTTCCACTGTTAGAAATAACTTTATCATTTACCATTAACAAAGCAAAAATTCACCATGGATGGTCAGAAAAAATGTATTTTCTGATTGCCGTTGCTGGTCTCTATGAAGTTATCAGATTCTCTCAGTGCTGTAAAGGGATGTTTTATTCTGATATTTTGTATATGTTATTCGGAGCTAACAGAAAACAGCAACTGGAAAACAAAAACAGAAGAACTACTTAAAGGCCTAAATATTAACTCAGAAGTATCAACTAAAATGACAAAACAACAATGGACGAACCTAACAAAGCAGGCAACACACCGAAAATGGATAGAAACCATAAAATCAAATAAAAATATCCCTGTAAAAACCAAATACCTCACGCACAGAACTGACTGGATGTAAGAAACCCACAGACCAGATTACCTAATCAAATTAACCAAAAAAACAGGCGAGCCAAATATTCACAGAACCCATCAAACCCAAGTAGCACAGCTCGCAAATGAAAACATAGTTTGCTTGAGCGACCCGGAAAACCGGGAAGGTGCACGAGTGAGCGATTAGTATCACTCTCAAGTAAGCAAGTAATCAAAGCAAGGCAAACGCTGCGGAAGTGAAGCCACTAACATCACGTGGGTAATAGACCCATATACCTCTAGGCCTAGACCTATGCATATCTCTCTAAATATTTGATATAAAGACACACAACAAAAACCAGCAAGTAACTGAATATATGATGAAAATGATAAACATGGTTGCTGTTTAA
This sequence comes from Alentia gelatinosa, assembly GCA_950022655.1. Lineage (NCBI taxonomy): Eukaryota > Metazoa > Annelida > Polychaeta > Phyllodocida > Polynoidae > Alentia > Alentia gelatinosa. The sequence goes on along the minus strand of OX465589.1, from coordinate 22,158,408 downwards.
TTATTTGTTGATAACACAGTTATGTTTATGGTTACACCACTGCAATGCAGTGCAGTCACGGATCATGTGCTGCTGCATATGACATTATCCAAAATTGCAAAACCTCTCGCTTTTGGTATCATAAATCCCTTAATAATGAATGCATAAACTCCAAATAAAAATCAGTAGGTAGCTAAATACATGTAGAAAACACATATCAAGGTTATATTTCGATTCCTGATAGGGAATATAGTTTTATTTGCCGTTTTCCGTTGCGCGTTTTGCTGCAAATGCCAGTCGAACTCCGATTATTGTTTAGTCTTGCGCGTCTATAAACCTAATCAAATGACTTTCTAAGTCCAGGAAAACTTAGGAAAATATATGTATCATCTTTACAGAACACATCCGTTTGCAAAAAGCTTTTTATAAACCTTTACAAAAATTGCGGGCATGAGGGCTGGGACATCGGGCCGTGATTACGGCCGGGAGGGCCGTTATTACGGCCGGGCGGCCGTGATTACTCGCAGGCCGCTCCAAAGATACTGGGCCGTTTTCACTCTGGACCGATTCTACCTGCTACCGTGTAATACAAGCATATCGGTCTGGCTCGGCGGTTGGCCTGAGGTAATATCGGCCCGCCAAAGTAGTAATATCGGCCCAGCCGCACTGGAACATCACGGTGTGGCATGGCTATCCGCCTACAATAGTTTGAGACCGTTTCTGAAGGGTACAAAATCATACTTGAAAGATACTGGGGGTCTTTTAAACAAACTTGCCAATATGGGCCCAGTACCAGAGGGCTCCATATTAGGCACTTTAGATGTCACGTCGTTATATACCAATATACCGAACCAAGAAGGTTCCTATTCCATATATCGACTACTAACAAATGTAAGGGTCACCAACCCTGGTAACCTGAGTAACACCAGTCTCTGTCGTCTGTTGTGGTTGGTCCTCACCAAAAACAACTTCGACTTCAATGGCCACCACTACCTACAGGTAGGAGGTACAGCCATGGGGACCAGGGTCGCCCCCACTTATGCCAACCTGTGTATGGCAGACTTGGAAGAGCGACACGTCTACTCTTACCCGTACCAATCCTTGCTATGGCTAAGATTCATAGACGACATTTTCTTATCTGGCCCCACGGCCAAGATAAACTCAATGACTTCATCAACCATCTCAACCAGATACACCCAAGTATCAAATTCACTGATGAAACCTCAACTGATAGTGTCAACTTCCTTGACACAACCATCAAACTCTGTGATGGCCAACTCAGTACAGACCTGTATGTCAAACCAACTGACAGCAGCAATTACTTCTTATACAGCTCGGCACATCCCCGGCACTGTGTTAGAGGTATACTGTTGGGTCAGTTCCTCCGACTTAGGAGAATCTGCACCAACGAAGCTGACTTCATCAGACACTGCATCACAAAGGGCCGACACTGAAAACTGAAAAAGGAGACACCACCGCAGGTGATCCCTAGCCAAAACTCTTGTTTGCGACCAAAGAGTTGCAGATATTGCCCTAAGCTCAACACCGATGGCAGGATCCTGTGTTCAGCCAACGGTCGGATGTCCATGAGTAGATACAATGTGAGCTGCTGCAGCTCAAACCTTATCTATTGTATCACATGCAAACGCTGCGGCATACAATATGTTGGGCAGACAAAACTGAATTGAAGACACGCTTTGTGGCACACTTCGGAAACATTGCGAAAAATAATGTGAAAGAAAGTGAAGTGGCCCGACACTTCAACCTACCTTATTACATGGGTCTCGATGACGTCACCATTCATGTTGTAGACTTCGTCTATGCGGTATCCGATACCGCTAAGGCAAAATATCTGCGAGACCTGTTGGAATTCAACTGGATCCAATGCCCTTGGAACCGTGATGTCATTCAGTCAACAACAGGCGTCACGTCACGCCGTGTTCTGTTGTCAACGTCGCTATGGTAGCGAGTGGTCTGACTATAAATAACGCGAGCAGATGACTGCTCCGTCAGTTTGATGCGGTAGCTCGAACAAGTGACACCTTAGCCACGTCCTAAAGATCTACAATAGTTTAATGCTTCATAAAAACTCATATTTATTCTGGTTATTCATTCATCTCATGTTTCTCGATAACACGGACTGGGTTCAGCTGATCTGAAGAATCCAAGGACGTGGTTAATGTACCCCTCTCAAAACTTCTCTCTGAATCTTAATCTTTTTCCTTTAACGGTATCACGTATCAATAAGCCGGGATATCTCTCCATCCATCTTAGGGCATGTGAGAATTAAAAAAATTGGTAAAATGCATTCCAGCACTTCTATTATAAAAATTTGTTTTCTTTTATCTAATTATTTACATGCAAGTAATAGTATTGAAAAAAAAATAGAATTCGGTTGCACATCATCGTCCAGCCTTTCCAGTACATTCTGGCACTTCACTAAAGTGCTTTTCTCGATGCTTAAAGCCGGGTGAGAACTCTAAACTTAGTGAGAAGTTACAAGAGGGGGGCATGATCAAAGAAAAGACAAACATCGGTTTATGTAGACAAGTGTTTACTGACCACGGTGACGTACGAACAGCTTCATGATGACAACAGGAATAACGTGTACCGAACTAACATATCGTGCACCAATGAGGTATTACCCAAAATCCTCTACCACTATACACAGACCACGTGACTAGAAGTCACATGACCTACTCACCTAAATCTACCTAAGATATACGCATAAAATAGAAATTTATATCAAATGTCCACCGAAAATAGCAATTGAAACTCACTGTTTGGATTTTACACAGACAATATTTGCATGTATGTATACATATACATCATATATATATATTTATGTCTATATTAATATAATATGTAGGCTGACCAAATGCGAGTACATGGGCAGGTACACATATACATCAATTCAAATATATAAATACATATGTATATATTTACTACCAGTTATAATGTTAGTCAGACATACATCCAGTTTTGACACAGAATAAGTTTGGTGCAAAATGCTGAAGGCTATAATCATTGGTGTGGAAGTTTAAATCGGAGAAGAAAAAAAAACTGCATCGACTTTGTCTTCGGATTGGCTTGTACCTCTGTGGAGAACACGCTATTTCTTTGATAGCTAGTCACAGCAAACACATGCCTAGTCACGCTCTGCTAGGCACAATGATAAACAACTAGTCACCCTCTCAACCTCCGTCACGGCTGACTTGCCACGAGAGGATGGCTGATACCAGCATGGATGCAACCATGCGTACAGTGTACAGAAACACGGAGCTAGTCATGTCAGCTAGTGCTGCCAGCTAGCCATGTCCCCTAGTCATGTCAATTAGTCGTGACAACGAGCGTTGTCAGCTAGTCAAGACAACTAGTCTTGTCAGCTGTCAGTTTCTCATGACAGTTCGTCACATCAGTTAGTGCTGTCAGTTTGTCATGACAGTCATGACAACTAGTGCTATCTGCTAACCATACCAATAATGTTGCCAGCTAGATGTGACACCAGTGCTGTCAGTTAGTCATGAATGCTTGTACTGTCAACTAGTGCTGTGAGTCATCAGAGATTCTGTTGACAGCCAGTGTTGTCAGTAAGTCATGTGAACTAGCCTGTCGGCTAGTTACATCATCCAGGCTTTAGGAAATCCCAACCCATCATTAATCCATGCTTTGTCTGACAGTTTTAAATACAGCTTAGCCTTAATGAGAGTTTCTATATCTAGTCTGTGATGGCATGCTCATGGAACATCTTCAAATGTCTCCTGCCTTTAGGTAGAGAGTGTGGAAATCTGCTGTTTTTGGCTAAGTATGTAAGCTTGAAGACTTCTACTGGAATGTACCTAGCCTCTCTTGCCTAATGGTGATATCAATTTTGCCACATTTGTTACAAGACACTTTTCCAAAGATTCTGTCTTTAGGTAAACCCATAGTGGACTGATTCTACATCTCGAATGCTTCATAATCACACAGTCACCTGAAGTATGTGCCATCGTTTGAATTTACGCTCCAACGAACAGACGTCACGGTTAAATGAACTCGTTGTGATGATAGCGGTGCAAGAACTTCACAGAAATGTATCTTCCCAGCGACATGAATTTACGATACACATATATCAAGCAACCCCAGAGATTTTAACCATTTAAGTGATTGTATGGACACTATTAAGTTTCTTTCACCGTGTTTATGTAATCCCAATGCAAGCTTGCCCTAAAATGTCTTCAAAGTTGACTGCAAGAAAGCATGTGGACTAGAAGCTTGACAGAAGCATTCAGTATTCGTATTTTTATCCTCAATCCTTATGCTCTCATGGTTTGAGCGACACCAAGGGATCAAAAGTCAACTGAAACCATGAGAGGAACTTTCAACAATTCTGATGCTCCATAGTTAAATATGGCCTCCAAACTAGTCTCACTCTTAAAATAACCCACGCCAAAGAGTCACTATCTGGCACTAAGATGAGCTATCTTGAATCTGCTCTTTCCATGCACCACATTTACAAACAGTGTGTGCCCACATGATTGCATTAAGTATTTATCTAGCTGCAATCTTGTCGGATCCATAGAAGAGAAAGACAACAGATATTTCTGTTGAGGAATCTTCTAGAGAGTGCAACAGGGAGAAGATGGATCAACAAGGTGTCCAGGATGTCTTCCATTCTTCTGATATGACTGCTACAGAGCAAGATCAAGATGGATATAGAGATGGCTGAGAAAAATACACGGAATCTTTTGTAAGGAACAGACAACAATGAGAGATATGTTTTACAGAGTATAGAGCCCTCTCGGGCACAATTTTACCTTGAGATACCATTGAGAAAAGAACGACAGAGTTAAAACAATTCCTTACACCTGCGAGTCCAATATGCATTCCTGAGGGAATGCTTACAAATGCGAGTTTATGTATTGCTTTTAATAACTGCACATTGAGAAATGATCCCTCAGAAGGAGGCTGGGATTATATGTTGTCCTGTTACACAATACTAACCCGTCCCTGGTTTCTATTGATTGCTTACTTCTTGGTTTAACTTTTATTAGACACATCCCGTCCCATTTTCTCCCACCGGATCTCTGACATTACAAAATGGGCCCCAGGTCGGCCAGGAGCGCAGCCAAGATGGTGGCCGCCATTGCGGCGAGAACGAGGCCACGGACCGGAAGTAGCGTGCTGGTTCCCGGCGCGGGGGAGACGTTGCAGCGGTCCTCCGTGCAGCAGATGCCGCAGTTCCACTCGGGCTTGTTGCGCTTACAGTCGAGCCCGATGGCGAGCGCGTCGTTCTGCTCGCCCTCCAGGCCGCACGGGCCGAGCACGCACTTCTTCATGATGCGGATCCCAGTCTCAGCTGTAAACGAGAAACAAACCGAAATGTTATATCGGTAGAAATTGCTACGCCGTGGCTAGAACACCTCTACTGCAAGCCGATGCTACCTTGATAAAAGAAAAATTGTTTTTGTTACATCGGGCATGTGTGGAATCCCCTCCAGACAACATCTCTGCTTCCCCGGAGGAGATGGAGATACTCATTTAGAGAAAAATCCAGGGAACACCTGCAGTGCCAAAGGCAACATGGTGGAGTCATTCTGATTGATCAATTTCCCCCAATGGGGATTTGACCAACGGGAATGGGAGAAACACTCCCAATGACAAGGAAATTCACTGGGCTTTGAGCTTACAGACTGGTTCCTACCCCCTCACCAAGGGCACACTGAGGGGCAAGGCTCTAGTCACATCTCAACTCAAACTATGCGAATGTAATCAATTATATTGAAATCTTGCTTTTATTCTCAAGATTGATATTGGCCTTGTCCTGGACAGGGGATCAAACTCTCCAGGAAATCGGTTATGGGTTAACATAAGGAGCAGGAATAATGCTGCATATCCATACCTACCATGTTTATCTTCCTGACCTACATTAATGCACATAGTCGTCTCTATTGCAAATTACCTGGTACAGAATACCCCTTAAGATGGTAATTCATGTAGACGGTAATGTATGTAAGCATTTGTGAAACTCCCAACATAGAAATGCTTCACCTTAGAAATTATATATATACAAATAATACCTCTAATGGGGTTGATGAGAAGTATTCATCGCTCATTAAAAGGCTTTGAAAGTCTTGTGGAGGAACCTAGCGACAAATAATACAAACTGATTCCCCTTAAAACTTGCGTTTAACTTTGGAAAAAATTTTGAACATTCGCTCGCACGACCGTGAAACGCACATGCTCCTGAATTCATCACCATCTATTATTTAATGTCAATTCAAATATCAACTCGAAAATTTCGATATTGGGCTTAGTAGAACGCCGGAATCTGCCAAGAATTGTATTTGTCTTTTTAATTGTTGTAATGGCTACGTGATAAAAACTCAATGCTGCTTTCGGTGACGTTGTTTTATGACGAAGACCGGAAATTGGCGTGGCGGCTCAGATCCGAAATTATTTATGTAACCTGTGGCGAGACAAATAATTCAATTGTTGCTTGCCACTTCCGGTGTCACAGATTTTGTGTCGTCTCACGGAAATGTCTTTCTCAAATGTGAAATAAATTCTAATAGTAATGAGATAAAACAATGGCCATGTAAAAGATTCAGTGATGATTTCTTTCGTCAACATGTTAGGCACTTGTGATGGTAGTTTACCATGTGCAAACCCTTTACGTACGTCTGTGTGATGGTCTGGCATGCGTTATCCTGTTACTCACATGTGGGAGGCAGTGGTCTTTCATGCATTAACCTTTTAACTGAAGCATGATGCCTCCAGGCATTTCCCTGGCTACCGCAGCATGATGCCTCCAGGCATAATAGAGGCATCATTGATACTTATATACAAAATTCAATAGATAAAATGATTATTTGAATTCAAAGAAATTTGGCATATTAAAAATGCCATATTGCCATTTGATTTGGTATAACAAAATATCATTAGCTACCAAGGTAAATTACTCAAATCACATGCACATCATGTGACATTGCTATTTTCAAAAAAGGTGGCTGCTGTAGCAGGGTTGTTTATGCAGGCAATGCCTGCTGTGTAATGCTAAGTAGGGGAACTGGGTGCTGCAGGGAAAGGATTAACTCTTTACTTACGTGTGTGAGAGATGGTGGTCTGGCACGTGTCGAGCTTGGTGGCGGGGCTGCTGAAGTCTTTGCAGTCATGTACATGCTCCTCTTTGTTACAGTCCTCATTGGTGTCTGAGTCACACACGTAACACTTCAGTCCACAACCTGTAAAGATAAAAATGAGAACCCATCTTGTAATTCCTGAATGAGACGACACAAGATTGAATACACTTTATAAAGGTATTCAACCAAAATGTTAAAACTTGTATCCCTTAAGCATTATGGGCAATGCATTTTACACATATATGTTATCACATATTCGATTTCTATATTGTGTAATAACCAACTGGTTTTACACTAATTACTTCTGTTAGTATATGCCGCAGTGACTTGCAGATATCGAGTGAAGACAAATGATCCTTTGTTGCCCAGTCACTCATATGCAACGTCCATCATTACATAACTTTAATATCATACAAATTCACAACTCAAACTATTTCAGAAACCTGCCTCGATTATTCATGAGATTGAATAATTCTAAACTAGTTTAAACCAGTTTAATAAGCATAAACATTTTATAACCTCGGATGTTGTCTGAGTTGATACAAACGGAAGGGCTTCCTGGTAATACTAAATGTATGGGTTAGTTTAGTCCCCCTTAGTCATACGAGTTAGTTTAGTTATCCATATGCTCTCCCAGTCCAAAAAAGGCACTGAACTTTAGGCATGTGGAAACAAAACTTACATGTGTGCCGTTGCTAGGCAACCGCGATATCAATCACACACTCCCGATCTCAGCGGCCCCAAAACACAATGAAAATATGTATTCTGCTCGCTTCTGCCGCCGAAGCCTGTTTGATTTCCTGTTTGGCTTTGGGACTTGGGGAACAGAAATGAGCTGAGATATTTCCCTGTGGTATACAATGTATTTCCCCAACGTGCACAATAAGTGGATACTATTCATGGGCGGCCCGGGGCGCCCGGCCCCCGCTCCCCCCTTCCCTTTTTTAAATTAGCTCTTTTCTCATCGTCCTCATCCGTTACGTCGCTGATTTCCAACTAATCGCGACTCTCCGGAGTCCACAATGGAGGCGACTCGGGGGCCCACCTTGCCTGTGGACAAAGGCGTTGTGGACCACATGGTTCAAGTCGCACCTGGCTCCCGACTCAATCAGTCACGTGACACAAGGCCCGCTGTGACCTGAGGTCACAACGAAGGGTGCAGTATCACTATTTATTGCACCCTGTATAAAGTGTGCTTCTATTGGCTTACGGAAACCTCGTTATATAAAAAGTCGGTCTGTGGTGGCCACAGACTGAGTCGGTACCCACTGATCAGTGTATGTAGTGTATGTATATGCCTTGTTTCCACTGCACATCATGGGTGCATACCGATGACGTCTTCCTCTTGTCACCCTATGGCACACCAATGAAATCAAACATATCATAGGTCAGTGAAGATGTCGGTTGATAATGCTATATTGCGCAATTATCACCAAATAAATCATTTACCGTTTCACTGCATTGCTTGTTTACATCGACAGATCAGTCCTTTATCGAAGTGACTCAGTAGGTTTCCGACAGTAGGTTGGTGACCAATAATCGGTCACTGGATAAACGCTATACAAGCTTTGCAAGAAAATCATATTCTGAGGTGTGAGTACAGTGTGGTACAGAACCTTGTAAGAAGTTTAAATCTCAAATGACCATTAACATGTTCCAAAATTCGACAGTAATTCCTGAAGCCAACATGCTTCAATAGCCAAAAGAATGTCTGGAGGTATCAGCTTGGCGCAAAAGTTTATATCGTAACAAAACCGGAATGTCTTGAGGCAATGCAGGAGTGTCTGTAGGTATCATGTTGTTGTACCCGTGAGAATGCATGCAGGCTTCGTCCTGTGGTACCCATAGGAATGTATAGAGGCATCATGCCACAGCGATGCCTGGTGGCATCATGCTGCAGCGACAGGGTTACTTTGAACACCTCTTTCGTCAAACACTTTACCGTCGAGTTTGGAGCTGACTATCCCAGGGTACAGACTCATTTTTTCCCTGGGAGACAAATTCCAGCAGCACTCAGCTGGTTGAATGATGACCAGCAGGAGCAGCGAGGGAGGCGAGATGCATGAGGGACATAAGCGAACGAGAGAGATGGATTATGACGGATTAATGAGAGATGTATTAACGAGCGGAATAACTCTCCAACCATAAACGCCGCCTCTCTATTAAAACACAGGAGAAAAAGGCCTGAGGAGAATATCACCTTGCTAAATACGATATCCGGATACAACATCTCCGACTAGTGAAGTATTTCATCATTTTACTGATATTTTTCACTAGGTTCTATGCAGCTATATCTGGTGACAGCTTTGCATAAGTTCAACAAGCTTGATGTTTTATGATTTATATGAAGTTTGGCTCGGATCTTGTTACATGCAATGCTTATTTATCCTCGTGGAGACTTCTTTGTTTTGTCAGGTCATCTTCACATACGAATCATGATTGTATCATGATTCTCCCAGTGCAACGGTGACTGAAAATATGAACTGGATTGTTGAACCTTTACACTGGGTACCTGGCACAGTGTATGTTGTAAGAGTGATACTAAAAGTGGGTGTTCCACCAACCAGGCGCTAGCCCCGGCTGGAGGCCGTACGTGGATCGCCGGCAGATTTGGCATGTTGCAGGCATTACAAAAATGCATGCCTATAAGCATACACCTCACACATCCCTACACAAATTTACTTGGGATAGACATAAATACACTGGCACATATATATACATATAAACCACCCATACAGATCCATACGCACATTCATATATGCATTCTTAAATCTAAACACAAGTGGTAGTTCCACATTCAATCATTCCTAAAGTCCCAGTAAATTGACATCAGTCAAAAAGAACATTCGCGGCTACCAACAGCGAATTCCCTGAGATGATTTCTAAGAAGAATTAAATCCGGTTTTGTGACAACCTCCATCGTCCTGTCAGTGCGTTCTGACACCCATTAATCCAAATCCCTAATCCGCGTTTACATAAGGGAGTGGGTGGAGTGAAACGCGAGAGGCTCCATGCTGATTACGAAAGGAATTTCAAATCAGTTTGCCTTGTTTACCGACTCGCTGGTGGGCCCGTGTAAATTGCATTCCGTTTCGAGTGTCAATGGCTGGGTTTTTAGCATTGCGCCTCGCTCATTGTGTACATATGGAGATCAGAGTGACTCTACACCCCTCTAGAGGTTAGCCCGCTGTGACATTCAGATATAAAGTAGCCTTATTTGCATGGCACTTCCCTGGTTTGGCGTGTGTTAATATAGGCCTGATTGGAGAAATGGAGAGATGGTGGGTATTGATATTACCCAGACTGCATACATTTGACAGAGTCTCAGTTTTAATGACTCAAACGCTCAGTGCTAGTGGTTTGTTAATGCGGGGAACCAGGAGCAGTGGTTCATGGAGACAGCAATGCTCGGTACCCTGCATCCATGGTCCACAAACAAAACACAACAGAAATGACATTTGCAACAGACCTCAATTCTCATACAAGTGGGATTGAAGATTATTTCTTAGATATGCATATTTGCTGAACACAAAATTCCAGGGAATGCCATATGGTAAATTCTCTCAATTCGAATGTCTCTGATGTCCCCGTTAATATGGAATTCAATAGATATAGCAGTGGCTGCTACTTGTCCCGGGGGAACACATTAAGTATATCTAGATAGTGTTAATATTAATTGTAAACACATTTAGATATATATGAAAGCTTTTTGTACTCTGCCGAAACAGGGTCACAGTATAATGTCACTTCCGGTTTGTAAATAAAATCAATTCAGATATTATATATGGTCCATCATTGGAAACAAAATCGACCACTAGAATGACAGATAACTTAACCAAAACTGCATTTCCGGAGACAGGTCGTTAGGCATTTGACTGTGTGCTTTGAGAATATAAGCTTCATTGATGAAAGGCATATTGTTAAAAGCCCATCAGCTTTCCATATTTACTTATGGACAACCATAGTATGATGCAAAGCTCTCAAGCCTCATTTTGAGTGCCTCTGAAAAAACTGTTTTGTACCGATGTCTGGTCTCAAAAATGTTACCCAAGATTTGGGAGCTATTATTGTCAAATCGATCAGAGATTTAACAATATTGAAGTATACTTCGTCATCTCCTCTATGATCTTCCGTCTGTTAGTAGAGTCGCCTGCTGTGATTTAGTAAGAGATGCACAGTGACCTCACACATCTTATAACCAAAGGTACAGATAATTAACTAATTAACCTTCACTACATATCTTAATAAGATCCCAACACACCCAGTGACAAAAAACATCTTACAGTTTGAGAGCCCAACTCTACACTTCCCTACAATGGTTTTCTAGCTCCTTGCATCCATAATAGGATCCTGTAGCTTAAGTTCCAAAAGGTAACGACAAAAGAAACCAACCAAGACACAACAGTACAAACAGAATCAGCAACTAAGTGGATATAGACGCACCGAATGCCGATGATACACTGAACCTACGTGACGTGGATATGCCCTAAGAAAGCCGATCTAATCCAATTCCTTTGGAAGCAGTTCCACATTTTAAATAATTAAGAAATTGAAGCTTAGTCTAAATCGCGCAGAACACCGTGCTCTGTATCTACTCTTATGTCAACAAGTAACTCTCTATCTTTTAAGTTTTAAAAACTATACACACAAGTATTAGACCGAGAAGACAAGCAGAAGACTCAAGCAGAAGCTCACGTTGCCAAAGCAACATCACTCAAAATTTGCTCAATTTTAGTACTGCAGAACAGATGTATTAGTCTTAGGTACACCTGATGAAGGCCACAAACCTACAGGCTGAAACGTCGTGTCGTTTTAAACTTACAATTTAATGTAAACCAAAAGTATAATAAAACAAATCTACAAACTTGAAGCTTCAAGCTGCTGTATGTTGGTTATGTGAAAATCTTTATTGAAATTAGCTAATAAATTCTTATTAACTTGCTTTAATAAGCAAAATCAATCCACATGATGCATTGAATATTCAACAATGAAGCAATTGCAATCTAAAACGGTACCAACCACTTCCTGCGTTAAACCTTTTCCAGTGTACTATAATTCAGATTTCTCCTCTGTGATCCACATAGAGAGTCACATAGTACCAATGGTTAAACATCATTTAATACGATTCAAAATCGGTTTATCGTTTCATCGTTTCTTATGTCCAATAGCACAATAACACAATCCAGATGGTTATCACCATAGTCCTCCTTTTTGATGGTTTAACCAGAAATCCTTTACGGTTCTCGGTGGTAGGAGTCCTGATTCTACCGCTCTGTGTGCTCTCCCATGGAGAGCGAGGTTTCAGAATGTTGGTTTTCTAGGAATGTATGGAGTAGATCTGTTTCCATGTATACGCCAACTAGTGGGGCTTACTCACTCCATGTAGACTGGGCCCTCCAGTGCCTGCTGAACGTTCTAATTGCATCTAAGCAGCAAGCAACGCTCGTCGTGTTATAGTCTAGGTGGATCCTTCTTACTCTGCTGCCCAGAGCGGGGTAGAACTCTAATGTACTCAAACAAACAACCTCTCTTGCAATCGTCTGAACATGACCAATCACTTTCCTTATAGGGAACACCCATGCTTCCCTATGTTATAACACACACTTGATCATTGCAAATCCTTTAGTAATTTTCGTACCAGCACAGAGTGCAGTTTGTCAACAAATATTCATATATGAAGGTATAATGGTTAAGACTTGGCATGTAGATCCTTCCCCTACCGCATTCACGACCACAATGTAGAGAGTGTACGGATCGGCGAGTTCGATTTCGCCTGCTGTTCCGTGTCACCCCCCGAGGCCAACCGTTATACAAACGAAAAAAATGTACACCAAATATATATATTTATATGTTTTATATAGTATAGGTATCATCTATAAAATCTTTGAAGAATCTCTATAAACTACCAACCTCTGCCTTCCTCTAAGTTAAGCGGGATTCATACGAAGACACTTATAAAGTACCTCCCAGGAGGTAAATCTCAGGCAAATCAGCCTGAGACTTGGTATCAGTACATAATCTCCATGTTCTCCATGCTCATTTTCGTAACAAAAATTGTCGCCCTTCCATGCAGGTAAGGCCACCCACGGAGAATTGTCTGAGACTAGGGACAAGATGCAAAGTACACCAGTCTCAGTTATATGAGTCTCTCTGTGGGAATCACGCTTTATTATACATTCCTACATGCTCATTTTCGTAACAAAAATTGTCGCCCTTCCATGCAGGTAAGACCACCCACGGAGAATTGTCTGAGACTAGGGACAAGATGCAAAGTACACCAGTCTCAGTTATATGAGTCTCTCTGTGGGAATCACGCTTTATTATACATTCCTAGGTTTACTTTGAAAAAGCACTCCCACTTTGTGTTGCTCAACACTAGTATACCCTGTCAAGATATCCTCTTAAATAGCAAACCCATAGCGGGATCTATACAGTGACTAAAAACCACTGCCCTTCTCTTAGTATGCACCCTTAGAATCCCCAGTCTAGGCATCTTCTTTGATAACGGAATAATCGCAGGTTCTCACAGAGACTAAAGATCATTGCCTCTCTTATGTTACGCATCCCTGGTACCCCGCTGCCTCTTTCTTGCTACCACTCTGACCTAGATAATCTATCAGGCCCGTTACGGGGGAGCACTACATCACCGAGCGGCGCAGTCTCCAGTTACCCTCAGGCCGGAGTCAAGCGGCGTCTTGTGAAATATTCCCCGGGCCTCCCGTCCGCCATGCGCGGAGCTCGCACCAGCGTGTTTGTCCTCCAGGGAAAATATTTACTGATAAACATTCCTGATAATGATAGAGTGTGTTAGGTATGAGCCATCCCTGTGTTAGTAAAGTAAGGCATTTTATTATCCATCGTATTCATAGAAAATGCATGGGGACTCAGTAAACCAATGCACATTGTTTAGACACTGTCAAATACCTGAACCATTGTATACGGATTCAAATCCATTGTATACGGCCTCAAAGCCATTACATAGGGAAAATGGTCCCTCTGAGCGATAATGCAAATACTAGTCCCAATTTTATATATCCTTTAATAAGGCAATTCCTGAGGGTAAGTTGCTCAAAAAGATGGATACTAAATACAACAAATAGGCAGCTCTGTAAACAACTCTAGGTTGACCTCGTAATACACTCACTAACGCTCGTGTGTTACTACGCGTCAACCTCTCGTGGTTTACGACCACCTATCTACAAAACCATCGATTATTATCCATTTAAATATTGATGACAAGGAACTATTTTACCTATCCATTTAATCTGGCATTGATTGATTTACTTGTAAAAGTAAGTTCGCATGAAGAACTGTCCTCTGTATTGTATAGTAGATGTGGATAAAACTTTTGTTAAAGGCTCCTTCTGGTTAAATACAAGTAATCTCAAAGTTGATGTACATAGATCCATACAGAAATCAACCAGTCGGCGGTACCGATCTGGTTTGGCGCAGTAATCTAGTAATGGGCGTGATGATACATGTCCAGAATATGAAAACCAGCAAAGATCTTTAAACCATTTTTCGGTAGCCGTAATAGATCGAGCTGCGTATCATTCTCTGTAGAGAATTATCCTCGTTGAGAGGTATCCCACCCAATAGTTGGCCGATGTTAGCGCCTTATAGTGGTGTATTAACGAACGACTGGGTGAGAAGCCCAGATAACATCACGAAGTGAGGACCTCTGAATGCCATCCTCAAAGTGAAAATCATATACTACTAGTCTGGATGAGAATTTAACCATTGTGAGCATACACGGTACCGACTTAAGGTGTCTGATGGATACAATGGTCCGTTATGGGGTCTATCCCTAATCATATTACATATTCCTATTGAATATCACCTAGTTATGTATTACATCATTATTAGTTGATTAGTTGGTTCTCTTTATCATCCGCCTTTATCCAACTGATAAGGCGTGCCGATTTTAGTTCATTTTAGTTAAACAATAGTTTTTCTTACGCACAATTCTTTCCGTATGTTTTTGCGACCCAGAGCATACAACATACCCGTATCCCATAGATTTACTATGGACACTTGGTATTGCATGGACCCGTAATGATAAGATTCACTGGTCCTAGATTACGTTACTGCGTGAAATAATTTCCAGTAATCGTTGAATGTTACTTGACTTCCTGCCAGCTGGGTATCACAGTTATCATGTCCCACGATTAGGCTGCTCGTCTATATTCAGTCTACTTTTTCCCACGGTGATAACAGATTGCACCGTGGGGGAGATCACTCACACTCATTATCTGATGCAGGCTGACGCTGACGCTGACGCCTCTGACACGGGGCGGGCAACTAAGTAGGGTCAGCGTGCAGGGGAGGAGTTTTATAGCCTCCAACATTCATTAACGTGACGTAATACTCACCCAGGGGAAGTATACTGAAATAATTAGGTTCATTCATAGATATGACATTTGATCATTTATCAAAGAATTGCGTAGTGATTCAAATAAAAACACTCGCTTGATAAGACTAATTGACCAAATTGGACGTCAAACTACCCAAGCATAAAAAAAACTCGCTTGGTAAAAAACTTGCTTCAACCAATACTTAGTAACAATAGAGATAAAATCCAATGTTTATCATGAATCTGTGGAAATCTGAAAAGGATATTTTATCACTAGGATTTAAATCCCATCTTCATGTGTCTTTACTTTAATCACATCATAAGGATGCATTATGCTTCATCAAAATATCAGTCTTATCAGAAAAACAGCTGCATTTCATGAAGATTAAACACCCTACGATGAACTCCAGCTATACCACCTCTGCCTCCCTTGAGATATATTCCATTAATTAGAGGCAAGTGGCTTTTTATGAGAAGCGCTTCGTAATTTGTTAAAGTAAATCACATTTTAAGAGAGCCGACCAATTAGCACCTGCAGGGGGTGCCCACCTATAATACCCCAGAGGGGAATTCATCTTCTACAAGCAAAAACCGACACGTAGAGGCTTCGAGTGTCTGGACGAGAGTTCATTTCTTTGGTTTCAAGTTCTTCACAGATAAGACCAGCTTTTCACATTGATTTAAAAAAGCCGAACGAGGAAAATTACCGACTTAAGGAATTCTCTGAAATGGAGAAGTATGCTAGTACGATACTGTTAGCCTGTTCGTCCCGGTCTCTCTCCAAATATCAGTTTCTATGCAAAAGTTAGAAAGCCTTGATTATCTGTTTTGCACGGATTTTGTATACGTCATCAAGTCTGTGGTGTAAGGGAGAAATGAAATTCAATATATATATATATATATATATAAGTAAACCACACAGTTCCGTTAGTCCTTGCAGAATGACAGTTACAAGGTAGATACATTGCCATATAAACAAACTGCTGTAAACAACATGGCGTCATTGCTGCATAGTTACAAGCATGTTTATCACACTGACCTTTTCCAGGGACAGGGAAAGTGCTGATGCGCAGTTATTATTATTTGTGATCCTAGTAGCTATGAATTTATGTACATATAACTGCGTTATGTTTATATATGTATATATGTATATACAATGACATATTAGTAAGCTGTTCTATAGGATTCGTATACAGAAAATGGGCTAAGAAGATTGAGAAGCGCCGTGAAAGGTGAGACCACTGTAGGGAGCATAGATCGCGAGGTCACCGCACTCCCTGGTGTGCAGCGTAAGAGACGCCTGGTCCTCCAGGGCAGGAATAAATAGCTGGTGTAGGCCTGGCGGTAAGTAGGACTAGATAACGTTATCTGATAGGACGGCGGCCTTGGCCTCATCTCACCCAGTCATCCCCTGCAGGGACCTGCTCTTACTGCCCCCTGGTGAGCGACTCAGTAAACACTCATTCTGAGCCTGGTCACGTGATGTATGGTCATCGAAATGGCGCCGAGAGGGCATCACGGAAACTGGAATCAGTGTCTGAGACAAATGGTGGACAGAGAGACAGTGGCACGAAAAGTGACCTCAGCATGTCTGAGTCGAACTTGTGGACCGAGACTGAGGATAACACAGAAACTGGACTCAACAAGTCTTGAGACAAGTAATGCGCAGGCTGAGGGTGGCACAGAAAGTAGACTCAGTATGTCCGAGAGAAGCAGTAGATAAAGTAAGGACAGCACAGAATCTTGGTTCAGTACGCAATCACTTCATACTGAATACCAGTTCTTATCTACGTTGCAGGTCCTCCACCAAGTTTCGGCGGTCGAGTCACTATTTGGTAACCGTCAATGTCTACATACGCGCTGGGTATCTTGAGATTAAGCCAACTTTCTGAAATAAAATACAATGTCAAAGGATGTACAGGATATTTTCTGGCCTGTATTGCATCTATGCGGGGCTCAAAACTCCAAATGTTGGAACTCACTAGTTTGAGGCCCTTTTAGGACCTGATACCTTCTCTATTATACATATGGCAACAATAGAATAACGAGCGTGGTGTGAACAATATCGTACATTTCCTTCGGTTGTAATTTATGAGTTGTAATTGAGTCTGAATTACGTAGCGATTCAGATGAGATTGGATCGAGTTCTGACCCTAAACTTGAATAGGTTTCAGAATTTATCACCCTGAACAATTGTGACATAATGCCCCATTGGATATTTTTTTCCTAAATACTATTGGATATAAGTTCCCAATTTTAAGTCCATGGGGAAAAATACCAAGGTTAAGATAAGAGGGTGAGATGTTCACCCGACTCAGCCGGACATTATTCTTTAGTGAGTCTTACTTTAAGCCAGAGTCTGCGATGTAGAGTGTTAAACGTAGGTAGTTGACATGAATATGGCGGATATTACAAGCCAGCTACATCGCTGCTCCCATATCAGAAATTCCATATCAAACTAATTTCTCGCATTGACGGCGTCTCTGAATACAGGAAATGTAGAGAGGACGTCAGTGGAAACGATTTAAATGTAGCCTTAAAGGCAGACGACATTTCTCCGTCACACCGGAATTCAATGCCGGAATTCGTTCATTACGACACTGTCATGGCGCTCTCCTAACGATCTAATTGTCATGGGCGATAATAGCAGCAGCTTCACGCTATCACTCCAGCCTTCCCATGATGCAATTAACTCTACGAGGCGCATGCGCATGGTGGTTTATCTTTTGTAGTCGCAGTGTCTTTTGCTGCGGGGCTGCGTTCAGGGGACGCCCACGCGTCACTTCTCATTTTTAGACCATTTTTCTCAGACGCTGGGTATTGGTCGATTAGTCCCCCATTTTGCACGGCTGAGTGGAGGGAGGAAAGGAGTGGGAAATAACCTGAGCGTAGTATGCTGCGTATAGTCGTAAATTTGAGAACTACAGGGGTCCATGATTGGAACATATTACCCACTCATTTAAGGTCGTTACACAGCCTGGAAGAATAATAACTATAGAAATAAAGGCTACAATCTCTCATATTCATGGTATTTCAATTTTCAAAACTCTGAAACATGATTCCGTTCAGTAGTGAGTTTGTCTATTATATATGTATTACTTAAAGTTAGCAACTATCGTCAACCTAGAGACTAGGACTACGTGTGGGCACCGTGGTGTGGGTCGAGAATATCAGCCTCACTCAAATCCCACATAAAAAGATGATTCCAACTAAGAGAGTATTTCAACGTTGATGCGGTATGGAAGAAGGGAAACTTTAATGTTTTCGTACAAATCAAATTTGCTCTCAATGTTGGAACAAATATCTTAATTTTCCCAACAGCCCACACCTAGAGTTCTAAAAAAGATGTGTCAGTTCAGGAGAAAGGTTTTCCCGCCTGTTGTTGTGTAGCCTTATTTTATCATTGACGAACTTCACCATTGCATGGTGGTTCTACAGTTTTGAGCCGTGCGTACCGTAAAGTTTTATATCAACGTGTCTTCTTGTGTCATGTTTCTTATTAGATTTCCAAAACCTGCAGCTGGTCGTGACGTGACTATTGTAATGGTTTCTAACTGGTAACACGAACTTGATATAAGTCCGTGCTGATAACCACGGTACACTCGTAAAGTCGAGATATAACGGCGAAAGAGCAACACATGCATTTGAATTCTTCTGTCATCTCTATAACAACGCACACAGATATAACGCACGGTTTTCTGACAACAGCTCATAATTATGAGCCACTTCTCGCGTGATCTCGCGCGTTCTGCCGCCGGAAATTGCATGAGAAGTCTGCCGTAAAATGGCGATCACTTCCGGGAGGAGGGAGTTAAGCGGACGCATGCGTGCGAGTCTCACTTTAACTGTCACTCTGTTGGGCGAAAGGACTTCACCTTTGATCTACCAGCGCAGTACACTGCATTCCACCCTCAGCACCCTGCATGGCTTTTAGAAACCTTCCCTGGAGTGTCTGAGGCTCTTCCATTGAACATTTCCGATTCCATAAAGTGTGAATTTTGTAAAGGTTACCTGAGTGGGGGAAAAAAGGTCGATATAGAGTGCACTGGTCTTCCTTCAGTGAGGTGACAGTCTAATGGAAATATTGAGCGTTAAATTACCCAAACAAACAAAGACACATAAGTCAGATGAGGGGTGTGAGTTGATTCCGGCCAGGATTGACAACAGAGCAGCTTCCAGTGTATAGAGATGCACATCCATCGGAGCATGGTGTTACCAGACCGACGGTAACTTTATTGAGCTGTCAACACGTTCGTTGTGCACAAGCAATGTCGTGAAGTCGAATGCAAACGTGAAAGTGACTCATTTCACCACATAAATCCATATGTAGATGTTGCCTCCAAGTAACAGACTACCTCAGCATATCTACGCCTAAACCCCTCACACTTAGCTATCTAGACCACTCTATTCACTGTCTAACCTCTGGCAATGGTTTCTTAAACTAGGCCTGGGAAACCGTCCCTGTTTAGACTCTGGCAGGACGTCCAGTTCTAATTTTTACTCTTAAAGTTATTCCTCTTGTCAGATTTCTATGAAATCTGTGCTAGTATTAAAGAGTCCTTACTTCAACACCAGTTAGAAACATTTTAAACTGTATAGATACAGTATATACGTCTGACATCGCTGCTTTAATCTAAGAATTCCTTAAGTTTATTGTGCTTTAGGAACCGGGCCCTGGTCACGTGCACACTCTCAGACCACGCCCCTGGGGAGGGTCAGCGATACCTGTCTGACCCCTGTGACCTCAGCCTGAGGCGCCATCTAGCGGGCGGGGTGAAAAAGCTTATCAGGAGGGCGGGCAGTTTTGTCTCACTGCTTGAGGCCCTGTAGAGGGCTGTGAAATGACCCTAGAGTGAAGACTGGTGCTTTTTGTGTCTGGCGGTCAAAGCTTGTAATCATATCTCCACCCGGGAGACTGATACTATATCTGATATGAAACTCCGTCCCATTTATAAACATCATCTTTGCTATATCACACAATACAGATTATGTGCTGTAACATTCACAAAAGAACTACACTGAGATGGTACGAGTGTAGAATATTGTATCAGAAATTTATACTCAATACATGCTGATTCAGTATCTATATTGATACAAGGTATCATTTAGCAGCACCCGGCATCAACACGAGAAGCGGTAATTCAGTTTTGGGCCAATGTAATCCCTAGTTTAGAGGTGGTGAGTCTAACGGGGTACCATAAACAGGCAAAATGGGATTCCAGTCCAAAGGTCCTCAAGTTGCAGGGTGCCCCCACTTAACAGGGTACCCGTCAACTGGGGTTCTACTGAAGATCTAATTCTATTATCCATCGTATACAAAGTTCCCATGTATGAGGACCATTAACCTGGCTGAGAACGCGTTGAGACCAGTTCTTTGAACTGAGCGTATCTCAGGGTAAATAAAATTCTTTAAAAAAAACACCATGGTATACGGTAAAAGAGTCTCTTGGAGTTATAGAGCAAAGAAGGCCCTATTGGTATACCCTTTATCATGGCAATATCTAGGATCAATTTACAGTAGAATATGGATAATAAAAACACTCATGTCGATTGGGTAACTTATAGTAAAGTTATGTATGGAATGGCAACGTTGTCCTAATCTGCCATGGCCTTCGGACAAGCCTGGCCTGTGGAACGTTGAATAAACTACGAACAACAAAAACAGTATCATATAATTGTCTTTTGGGCCATAGTCTGGTAAAGAATAATGTGTCGTAAGCAAAATATGCTTTGATGACAAGAGTAACGTAAGGTCTTATAAGCTGTTATGTACAAATACGTTCATTTATGAAATATGAATGGAAAACATCGGCCAGGATGTCGTTTATCTTTGGAATTATTGTATCGTCCAGCACTAGCACCAGGGACGAACATATTTTATTCAACAGTCTCCTGGCTCGTGGTGGCACCCTTTGATCACAGTTGGGCTGCTGTACGAGGGTATCATACATAGACACTGCCTGTTACTGATTCATGTTGACCATCAGTATAGTGGGAATCGGTATTTATGTCATATAGGCTTACAGTGTGACACACCATGAAACAAAATGACGGAACATGCCATCTTGTTGTCACTACATAATTCCAAAGCGGAAGTGAATTGTTGAGGTTGCATTAACCATGAGCCTCCCCGTAAAACACCGCAGGTGTGGGCTTCTTAATTTCCAAGCAAAAAATGCTGAGATTTTTAGGCAGGAAACTAAAGTCATGTTTTCTTAATCGCTTCCAGCAGGATTATGCAATTTGGAACTCGATCATGATTCTCCTTGTTTTGAGTGGCGTTGTGGATGTGTAATCCTATCTCTGCGTCCCCCCGGCGTCCTTCCAGCGTCTCGTTTTCTGAGCTGATCCCCCGAGCATGACAAATAAAGAGGACTCTAAAACTCACCAGGAGCTGAAACCAGAACGCACTGAGTTGTTCAGGTTAGATAGCTCTTCCCGTTGAAACGGGTAATTCAAGGTTAATGGCGACGTGGACGACCATTTTCCTGTAGATCGAGACGCTATCATTTCCGGTTGTGTTCTTGCTACGCATGATGTTGTAATTAATGAAGTTGTTTCCTTTTCATTATCTACTATTTCATTTCCTACTCCAATTCCACACCGTATTCTGAATTGATGGTTTTGATTCTTAGCTCTATTTCCATCATATCTTACTTAATGTATTTTGATTCATTATATCATGTAGTTTGTGAAAAGGTTAGCTTTTGTAATGAATTGGAAAGAAATTTTCCAATCACTAACTCAATGGACAATTCTGCTGTGCTCATTCATGGCTTGAATCTAGCTGTACATCTCACTGAACATGTGCTTCCTCAGTTTGCAAAACTGAATGAAGTCAATATTTGTTCACTTACAGCGTTGTTTGTGGACAGTATTCACAGGGCGGTGTAATACTGCAATTGAAACTGATGTGAGCACGTAAATTGCTGTTCACGCTTCATTGGTTGAGCGCTGCAGGCAGATTGACGTTCCTATCCCAAATCACGGATGAGCAGATATAGTGTCCACGAGTAATCAGCAGCCAATCAGAGACGGCCTTACAAAGCAGATATCACATTGCTGCTGGTACCTATCAAATAACATAGCCTTTCGTCTTGCTCAGGCAGGAACTAGCAGGAGACCGAGATGGGTGTATGTTATACAGGTTGATGTATGTCATGCCTGAGTGATGGGAGATGTGTATAGATTCATACACAAGCCTTTCAAACACATTTAATTCTAATGGAAATATACATATCTATCATCTATGAAGAAATACAGCTATTATAGAAGGCTATTAAGAGATTATAGAAGACCCTAATCGTACAGTTATCATCACGAGGTAAAACCAAGGGAAATTAGTATTGTGATAAAACAAATAGCATATCAATCAACCCTAACCACTAAAAATGGTTTCAGATTTTGTCGCACCCCTGAATTCTATCAACGAACATTATCAAAATATATGATGAATATGTGATACTATATATCGCCACCTGCAGTGCTTAAAAATCTCATTCTAGATTCCCCCAAAGTGTCTTTCAGGCAAATCTTGTCCCTGGGTTCCCTCGAACGAGACTATGCACGAGCATTTCTCTCCCTATAGACGATAGGGGTAATATAACGCGATTGACGAGACCAATACGACATACAGTAGAACCCGGTTATGCAGCACTCCGTTAACTTGGACAACTCGCAACTTGGACCATTTAGTCCTGGAGCAGTGAGTATCGGCGCATCACTGTTCTCTGGGCTTTAAGCCTGCGGGCTACGGGCGTGCGCAGATTAATAAACACGGCCCACACAGGAGCCTCACGCTTAAAGCCAGCCTTTCTCTCACTCACAGCGCCCCTAGTGGCAGTGAGGGCTTTATCTATCTCCGCCAATCGACGGACTTGGCCACAGCGTGCGATCACAGGGAACTGTGGGGGCTGGTGATGCGTGGGGCTCAGTGTGTGTGTGTGTCTGTGTGGGGGCTTTTCGTCTGGCTAACGTGTGCGGAATATTCTCCGGCTTTACACAACTCTGCCCCGCATTGTGTATGGTAAGCTGTTTTACCATTATTGGCGAATGTGTGTGTTTATGCCGTTATAATAAGCAGGTTCAAATGCTGAGGTGACGACGAAAGTGTGGTGAATTTATAATGAAGCTAGGATGCATACCACATCTAGTAGTGCGCCATATTTCATGGTTACATCAGACAACTTGACCCTTTTAACATCTAATGGTAGATACGGACTAATCTACCTGTATTTTACATGTATTTCACACCTCAGCTACTTTATGAAAGTAATATGATTTATCTAAATATAAATCTATATTATATTAAATCTAATATAGCTTTTACGTAATTGTTCGGATTGTCACTGACGATACCACTCAATAACAAAAAGGTGGTTAGATGAAAGGCGCATGCTTAGTCCGTTGTATGCTAGCTTAATTAAATAGATTTAAAAGAAAAAACACGCTAGGTATTTGCATACATAGGATATATTCTAATGACACAATATGTGAGATTTTGTTCGTGTATGATTAATAAATTATTGATATCAGAAAATGAATTTAAGCTCTAACAAATTCAAGCTATGTTTGTGAGAGCAGTATTTAATTGAAAGTGGATGGCATTCAGTTTGGAGTCGTTCGGGTGTCCTGAATATTGAAAGTCACATGACTTTCAACATGATTTCATAGCAGGGCCGAATGTACTTCAGAAATCACAAAGAAAACCCATATTATCCTCCAACTTCTGCTAACAACACTAGAATTAGTCAGTGTGTTTTCTAGTTTCTATTTGTCAAAAGTGAATCAAATTCAGTCGGTGAAACTGAAAAAAATATCTGTGCCAGAAGTCGGCCATTGGAAACCCAAACGTAGAGAACTGTGGATTGTTAGATACAGAAAGGCTTTCCATAGCTCTGCGTGCAACACAGCCTTCTAGTGAAACGAAGCAGCAAAGCCATTGTCACTGGCCTGCCCTGAAGGCATACAACAGCCACTTAGAGACACATCAGGACCGGAAGCAGATTAGGATCGGTTCACACATCTAACGACGATACTGCCCCCTAGTGGGAATGGTATCCATCGCAAGCCTTATAGCTTAGGGTGCTTGCTGTTGGTTCCGACCATTGTAGAAGTGTTCAATTAAATCTGATTAGATTGAGCTTCTCCTCTACGATCATGTATACAAGGATTGTCTGGTTTTTTTTAACCAGGCTCAGTCGAAGTAGTCTCATTTGGAACTACTTGAATTAACATTTGACAACCTAGAACCATATATTATATATCAATTTCCACAACTGAAGCTACGAAGAGTATATGAATAATTGTTTGTATATGATGACTTTGTTATGTCTCTATACGGTAAAGATTGTGCGTATTAAGTCAGATAGCTATTGTGTTATGGAAGTGGCCGTCTTGCCCCTGACGCCAGACAGAATACAAGGTGTAGGGTGCAGTCTCCGATGTACTTTAAGATAACAATTCCGTTTCCCATAGAGGGGTGTTAGCTTCCTCTCACTGTTATCATCGGACTATAACAACTGACAACAACGGTTGTACCCCAAATACAGTGCCGCTATCAAACAATTTCTGGATGGATGATGGTGAAACTAGCGATCACTCTGTGCCTTATACTTGGATTCTTCGTATAAGAGTTTACAGGTTCTGCAGCTTGGACTTTATATGGTATCAACAAAGGTTTTCACCACTCAAAAATATGGTGACATCTGCAGGCAGACTGATCAGTCAACAGTTTAAGATCTTAATGTCATTACATAACTGTATATAATTGTATATATAAGATCAAATCTACTTCATAACAGAAACAATACAACTGCAATTGCATCCCTTTAAGGGGGGTCATCCTGCAGCACTGGGCACTTTGGACAGTGATGGAGGTTGCCCCTCTAAATGGGATTCTATTGTATTTATCTGTAAAAAGAATTCCTGAATCAGCAACAAAATCGAAAACAGGATGAGAAACAGGAGCGCGCATATAGCACCGCTCTCGCTTGGCAGGTCGGATATATATACTTCCTCCAGGAAGCGTCTAACTGGCGAGTTTGCATCCTGAGATGTAAGAATCTGGTGAGGAAACGTCTTTATAATCACTTCCACTTCTGCATCACTTGTAGGTTGCCTTTGATAGGATTACATAGACAGCGAAGAGCTTTCTCTTCTGTAATCTCCACTCCCAGGAGCTAGGCCCGAGCTCTTTTTAAGAAACAGCAGCAATGCCGCCACCCACTCATATACCTCCCTCCACTCTCCCAACATAGGTAGCATCAAACAGCTCCGCCTCCAGGCGCATCTTTTGTTACTTGCATAAGACATTCTTAGCATACCTCTCACCTACAAGGTAAAGACTATTAGGTAGGAATGTTAGAGAAAGGTCGCCCCATCAGTTCTTGCCTATCAATAGCAGCATTTTACAGAGAATGTTGAAGATATCATAAGGGAATGTTAATCAATCCCAGAAATTCAATAGCAAAATCTATATGTTTAAAAAAATACAGGCCCAATTGGGTTGAGAGCTTCGACAATGACTAATAATAATAACCTTGTAAACATTTAAATCTTGAAAAAAAAGTTGAAATTGAATAATTTCACCATTCACAGAAATAGAATGGAAGAGAGACAAAGGGACAGTAGAGGACGGAAGGGGTGAAAGAATACAGGGATCGAACCTCAGAAATGAAAATATAGGCAGAAACAGGGAATCTGGTTGAAATAGAAATAAAATTAAGTGAGAATTCCTTGTAATGAATCAGAAACACAAGCTGAATCTCGTTTCCACTAATCAAACAAATCCTAACACAGAGTTTTGGAGATTGTTTTGTAAAAAGTCAGAATGTTGCGAGTAATTAGCCACGTTAATGGGTCTGATTGGCCTGCAGTGTCAAATGCCTCAGATAATCCTCTACTCAGGGATCTGTTTTAGTTTCAAATGACGCAGACGACACTGAAATATTAACTGGACACTCTCAGGCAGACAGTAACAATGAATACGGGATTAGCTGGAGGCTATTAATCACAGCCTGCCTTCAGAGAAACTCAAGGTGTTTATTAATGTCGCCTTCTCCGACTGTTTGAGCTGCTCAAAGACTGGTCTCCAAACTTATGAGAGATATCGATACTTTAACCCCAATTCTCACCGACCCGATGTTAGGTTATAATTGGTAAGAATCTCTTCGATTCCCGCGTACAGGGTTCCACGACGACGCTGCAGCGTCTTGGAGAGTCATATTCTGCATGTGAATATTGACCGATGGCTGTCCGTGGTCCACTAGAACCTGGAAGGTGAACTGCAGACTTGATATAGAAAGTCAGCGATTGACACCTATTGTCACCAATTGTCAATGATTGTCAGCAACACGATGAATTCATCAGATCTGAGCACATTGGCATGTTGGTGTTGTATGCGCAAATTGGCTGTCTGTCTTCTTTACTACATTTGATGACCAAGTATGCTAAGCTATACTTTATCTTGTACTTATAACTTTTTCTGACCAATTGTACTATTGCCATTCCAAATACATAGTTGCTGTAGTGCTGCGCATGCGCAAATTGACCAAATGCAGCAACTGAAATTCCAAAATGTGACAGAATTACAAGGGGTCAATGACCTCCAGAGCTGTGGTTCATCAACAACACACATTTACCATATCCCTTTATATTTATATTGTGATATCTGGACTTGAATCTGCCTATCCTTTTGTAATTCCGTCACAATTGAATCCATAAAAAGAGATTTCTTTATTATGTACACAATTCATTATAAAAGATGGTCTTCCATTACTGCGAAACACTCGCTCATCGAATGTGATACATTGCCAGAAATCATGCATATGATATCCTCATTGAGATTTACAGAAGAGGTAACAAAAATCTGTTGCAATTTAATAGTATGAGATCCACCAATAAATAGGGAAAGTAGAAAGCAAATTGGTGATGTTGAAGTAATGGGCCTCAGTCTGACAACTAGCTATGTGGTGAAGCTATAAATAAATGAACAGCAGGCAGAATCCTGTCGAATGTAAGAATTCACGGATCGCTCACATGTCAGGAACGCTCAAGGTCGCAGATCGCGGTTTGTAGCTTGGTCGTGTCACTGTGGTTTCTGCTTGCCTGTCATCCTGTGTATTTTCACTGAGGCCGCTGCTACAGCTTAAAGCAGCATCAACCTTCCAAATAGCCTTTACAGACTCACACACCAAAGATCAAACAACTAAAGGGGCAGCTGGTGCAGTCAGTGGAACTGCAAATATGAATCACGATTCTCCAGCTTTCAGATCTTTTCAGTATGTCAAATTGATTCGCCAGCCTTGACGTTTCAACCTTGCAATATCAAATTGACCAATGACATGCCTTTTAAAATAGATCTTTCCTATAGAAATTCCACAATCATTGTGGTTAAGATAAGCAGATTTAGAAAAAATCACATGCCTTTAAACTCCCCTGAGACCTAACTGTTAGGGAGACCTATCATTACCTGACCACATTTGCAGGTGCTTGCTCCCTTAGCCCCATTTCTTGCTGCACCTTTCACTCTCTCAAATTGAACGCTTCTCCAGGTGTTTGACCTCACAGTCGGAGCTGCCCCAGGACGGCAGCTTAATTCCAGGTGAAACAAACTCATTTAACTTGAGATGATAAATGGTTTGCGAGAAAAAAGATAAGCCTGGCATTTTAAACTGAGACGCCCGAAACTTTGTTCAAAGTCAGATAATGAAAAAGTGGGCAGACTTTTAAAACGTTGTTTGTGTTTAAGTCTTTTCTAATGACAAAATCCCATGAAATGCATCAGAGGGAGCCACTTCAGGGAGAGAAGCCCTGATACCTGCAGTCACTCTATCGAGAAATTCTGAATGGGTGATTCCTTTCAAATATGATTTGAAACACAGAACCTGTCACAGGGCAGTGACAAAGTCGCTAGCCTTTATTTCATTTCTAAATTATCCTTAGATCTAAGATATGAATATGGTATGAAATTTAAATCATATTCAGTACTAAGTTTTAGTATTTTCTAAAATATCAATACAAATTCCGAAGAATTAGACCTGGTTATCTTTAAAACCTACCAGATGATGTATAGCCATCGGAAAGGCATTCATCATCATGATGTGACCTTGTAGGAAAACATCTATGGTGTGTATGGGACTTTATTGTCTGATATCTCTATCATGGCGACCTCGTATACTTGAACTCACTTTGGGTGTGTCCCAAGGATGACCATGATAGAGAGATTTTACTCTGCAGTCACAGTCCAAAATGGGCTGATCATCTATACATGTGCCAACTGTGGGCAAGCCACTATGTTGCAAAGAAAGCTTTACATTAGCTGTTTTCTTCTCTAAATTCTGTATAGACTATCCCTTTCAAATATGCTTGGATGCACAGAGCCTGTCACAGGGAAGTGAAGAATTCGCCAGTCATTATATGGTATTGTTGAGCTAAGGATTTAGGTAACATACCAATGTATAATTCCCTGCTGCAAATATCTTTTGATATATAACAGTAGGCATATGTTGCAAAGAATGTGGTTCATTAGCTGTTTTTCCTGTCTAAATTCTGAATGGATTATTCCTTTGAAATATGATTTGAAGCACAGAACCTGTCACAGGGCAGTGACAAAGTAGCTAGCCTTTATTTCATTTCTAAATTATCCTTAGATCTAAGATATGAATATGGTGTGAAATTTTAATCATATTCAGTACTAAGTTTCAGTATTTTCTTAGATATCAATACAAATTTCCAAGAGTAAGACCTGGTTATCTTTAAAACCTACTCGAGGATGAATAGCCATCGGAAAGGCATTCATCATCATGATGTGACCTTGTATGAAAACATCTATGGTGTGTATGGGACTTTATTGTCTGATATCTCTATCATGGCGACCTCGTATACTTGAACTCACTTTGGGCGTGTCCCAAGGGTGACCATGATAGAGAGATTTTACTCTGCAGTCACAGTCCAAAATGGGCTGATCATCTATACATGTGCCAACTGTGGGCAAGCCACTATGTTGCAAAGAAAGCTTTACATTAGCTGTTTTCTTCTCTAAATTCTGTATAGACTATCCCTTTCAAATATGCTTGGATGCACAGAGCCTGTCAAAGGGAAGTGAAGAATTCGCCAGTCATTATATGGTATTGTTGAGCTAAGGATTTAGGTAACATACCAATGGATAATTCCCTGCTGCAAATATCTTTTGATATATAACAGTAGGCATATGTTGCAAAGAATGTGGTTCATTAGCTGTTTTTCCCGTCTAAATTCTGAATGGATTATTCCTTTGAAATATGATTTGAGGCACAGAACCTGTCACAGGGCAGTGACAAAGTCGCTAGCCTTTATTTCATTTCTAAATTATCCTTAGATCTAAGATATGAATATGGTGTGAAATTTAAATCATATTCAGTACTAAGTTTCAGCCTTTCTTAGATATCAATACAAATTCCCAAGAGTAAGACCTGGTTATCTTTAAAACCTACCCGAGGATGAATAGCCATCGGAAAGGCATTCATCATCATGATGTGACCTTGTATGAAAACATCTATGGTGTGTATGGGACTTTATTGTCTGATATCTCTATCATGGCGACCTCGTATACTTGAACTCACTTTGGGCGTGTCCCAAGGGTGACCATGATAGAGATTTTACTCTGCAGTCACAGTCCAAAATGGGCTGATCATCTATACATGTGCCAACTGTGGGCAAGCCACTATGTTGCAAAGAAAGCTTTACATTAGCTGTTTTCTTCTCTAAATTCTGTATAGACTATCCCTTCAAATATGCTTGGATGCACAGAGCCTGTCAAAGGGAAGTGAAGAATTCGCCAGTCATTATATGGTATTGTTGAGCTAAGGATTTAGGTAACATACCAATGTATAATTCCCTGCTGAAAATATCTTTTGATATATAACAGTAGGCATATGTTGCAAAGAATGTGGTTCATTAGCTGTTTTTCCTGTCTAAATTCTGAATGGATTATTCCTTTGAAATATGATTTGAAGCACAGAACCTGTCACAGGGCAGTGACAAAGTCGCTAGCCTTTATTTCATTTCTAAATTATCCTTAGATCTAAGATATGAATATGGTGTGAAATTTAAATCATATTCAGTACTAAGTTTCAGTATTTTCTTAGATATCAATACAAATTTCCAAGAGTAAGACCTGGTTATCTTTAAAACCTACCCGAGGATGAATGGCCATCGGAAAGGCATTCATCATCATGATGTGATCTTGCATGAAAACATCTATGGTGTGTATGGGACTTTATTGTCTGATATCTCTATCATGGCGACCTTGTATACTTGAACTCACTTTAGGCATGTCCCAAGGGTGACCATGATAGAGAGATTTTACTCTGGCATCAGAGTCCTCATTTTGTTAAGTCATTTTAATGAAAGAATTTTACTTTCTTGGACGCAACAATAATTTTATCACTTGGATGGTTGCGACTGCCTGTGGCGAGGTTGGGGCCACAGGCAATAATGGTTTTAACAATTCATTTATTGTCGACCAGTCGGCATGGAGACGCTGGTATGAGATGTAGGATGGCAATGAGAGACTTTCACATGCATTATGCTTGAAATGGTTGACTGGATGTTAAAACAAACCCAACAAACAGACTATTTAAACCAGCACTCCATGATGCTAGATCTCACAGGTTCACAGTGAGAGAGCATCAAACATGGATGTATGGAACCAGGTCCTTGATGCTCTTTTGCTGTGAACCTGTGATTTCCAACATAGCGCCTCCTCTTCATTTCCTGTTTACAAACTTTAGATAATTGAAATTTGATAGTAATTTTGGGAACTGACAAAAGGCTATGCTCAGACACCACTTAATCATTTATATGACCTGCCACACTCTGCTATTGCAGCCTACTCTCCTGAAATACTCCGACGGGTCTACCTTTATCTCATGGACTGTGATTGTCATACATCAGAGACATGTCATCTTGTCTGAGACTTTATTGTCTAATCTCTCTATCATGGTCACCTCGTATACTTGAACTCACTTTGGGCTTGTCCCAAGGGTGACCATGATAGAGAGATTTCACTGTGGCATCAGAGTCGTCATTTTGTTAAGTCATTTTAATGAAAGAATTTTAATTTCTTGGACGCAACAAGAATTTTATCACCTGGATGGTTGTGACTGCCTGTGGCGAGGTTGGGGCCACAGGCAATAATGGTTTTAACAATTCATTTATTGTCGACCAGTCGGCATGGAGACACTGGTATGAGATGTAGGATGGGCAATGAGAAACTTTCACATGCATTATGCTTGAAATGGTTGACTGGATGTTAAAACAAATCCAACAAACAGACTATTTGAACCAGCACTCCATGATGCTAGATCTCACAGGTTCACAGTGAGAGAGCATCAAACATGGATGTATGGAACCAGGTCCTTGATGCTCTGTTGCTGTGAACCTGTGATTTCCAACATAGCGCCTCCTCTTCATTTCCTGTTTACAAACTTTAGATAATTGAAATTTGATAGTAATTTTGGGAACTGACAAAAGGCTATGCTCAGACACCACTTAATCATTTATATGACCTGCCACACTCTGCTATTGCAGCCTACTCTCCTGAAATACTCCGACGGGTCTACCTTTATCTCATGGACTGTGATTGTCATACATCAGAGACATGTCATCTTGTCTGAGACTTTATTGTCTAATCTCTCTATCATGGTCACCTCGTATACTTGAACTCACTTTGGGCTTGTCCCAAGGGTGACCATGATAGAGAGATTTCACTCTGGCATCAGAGTCGTCATTTTGTTAAGTCATTTTAATGAAAGAATTTTAATTTCTTGGACGCAACAAGAATTTTATCACCTGGATGGTTGCGACTGCCTGTGGCGAGGTTGGGGCCACAGGCAATAATGGTTTTAACAATTCATTTATTGTCGACCAGTCGGCATGGAGACACTGGTATGAGATGTAGGATGGGCAATGAGAGACTTTCACATGCATTATGCTTGAAATGGTTGACTGGATGTTAAAACAAACCCAACAAACAGACTATTTAAACCAGCACTCCATGATGCTAGATCTCACAGGTTCACAGTGAGAGAGCATCAAACATGGATGTATGGAACCAGGTCCTTGATGCTCTTTTGCTGTGAACCTGTGATTTCCAACATAGCGCCTCCTCTTCATTTCCTGTTTACAAACTTTAGATAATTGAAATTTGATAGTAATTTTGGGAACTGACAAAAGGCTATGCTCAGACACCACTTAATCATTTATATGACCTGCCACACTCCGCTATTGCAGCCTACTCTCCTGAAATACTCCGACGGGTCTACCTTTATCTCATGGACTGTGATTGTCATACATCAGAGACATGTCATCTTGTCTGAGACTTTATTGTCTAATCTCTCTATCATGGTCACCTCGTATACTTGAACTCACTTTGGGCTTGTCCCAAGGGTGACCATGATAGAGAGATTTCACTCTGGCATCAGAGTCGTCATTTTGTTAAGTCATTTTAATGAAAGAATTTTAATTTCTTGGACGCAACAAGAATTTTATCACCTGGATGGTTGCGACTGCCTGTGGCGAGGTTGGGGCCACAGGCAATAATGGTTTTAACAATTCATTTATTGTCGACCAGTCGGCATGGAGACACTGGTATGAGATGTAGGATGGGCAATGAGAAACTTTCACATGCATTATGCTTGAAATGGTTGACTGGATGTTAAAACAAATCCAACAAACAGACTATTTAAACCAGCACTCCATGATGCTAGATCTCACAGGTTCACAGTGAGAGAGCATCAAACATGGATGTGTGGAACCAGGTCCTTGATGCTCTTTTGCTGTGAACCTGTGATTTCCAACATAGCGCCTCCTCTTCATTTCCTGTTTACAAACTTTAGATAATTGAAATTTGATAGTAATTTTGGGAACTGACAAAAGGCTATGCTCAGACACCACTTAATCATTTATATGACCTGCCACACTCCGCTATTGCAGCCTACTCTCCTGAAATACTCCGACGGGTCTACCTTTATCTCATGGACTGTGATTGTCATACATCAGAGACATGTCATCTTGTCTGAGACTTTATTGTCTAATCTCTCTATCATGGTCACCTCGTATACTTGAACTCACTTTGGGCTTGTCCCAAGGGTGACCATGATAGAGAGATTTCACTCTGGCATCAGAGTCGTCATTTTGTTTAGTCATTTTAATGAAAGAATTTTAATTTCTTGGACGCAACAAGAATTTTATCACCTGGATGGTTGCGACTGCCTGTGGCGAGGTTGGGGCCACAGGCAATAATGGTTTTAACAATTCATTTATTGTCGACCAGTCGGCATGGAGACACTGGTATGAGATGTAGGATGGGCAATGAGAAACTTTCACATGCATTATGCTTGAAATGGTTGACTGGATGTTAAAACAAATCCAACAAACAGACTATTTAAACCAGCACTCCATGATGCTAGATCTCACAGGTTCACAGTGAGAGAGCATCAAACATGGATGTATGGAACCAGGTCCTTGATGCTCTTTTGCTGTGAACCTGTGATTTCCAACATAGCGCCTCCTCTTCATTTCCTGTTTACAAACTTTAGATAATTGAAATTTGATAGTAATTTTGGGAACTGACAAAAGGCTATGCTCAGACACCACTTAATCATTTATATGACCTGCCACACTCTGCTATTGCAGCCTACTCTCCTGAAATACTCCGACGGGTCTACCTTTATCTCATGGACTGTGATTGTCATACATCAGAGACATGTCATCTTGTCTGAGACTTTATTGTCTAATCTCTCTATCATGGTCACCTCGTATACTTGAACTCACTTTGGGCTTGTCCCAAGGGTGACCATGATAGAGAGATTTCACTGTGGCATCAGAGTCGTCATTTTGTTAAGTCATTTTAATGAAAGAGTTTTAATTTCTTGGACGCAACAAGAATTTTATCACCTGGATGGTTGCGACTGCCTGTGGCGAGGTTGGGGCCACAGGCAATAATGGTTTTAACAATTCATTTATTGTCGACCAGTCGGCATGGAGACACTGGTATGAGATGTAGGATGGGCAATGAGAAACTTTCACATGCATTATGCTTGAAATGGTTGACTGGATGTTAAAACAAATCCAACAAACAGACTATTTAAACCAGCACTCCATGATGCTAGATCTCACAGGTTCACAGTGAGAGAGCATCAAACATGGATGTGTGGA
This sequence comes from Alentia gelatinosa, assembly GCA_950022655.1. Classification (NCBI taxonomy): domain Eukaryota; kingdom Metazoa; phylum Annelida; class Polychaeta; order Phyllodocida; family Polynoidae; genus Alentia; species Alentia gelatinosa. Next base: position 22,123,755 of record OX465589.1, on the reverse strand, counting down.
ACCAGGTCCTTGATGCTCTTTTGCTGTGAACCTGTGATTTCCAACATAGCGCCTCCTCTTCATTTCCTGTTTACAAACTTTAGATAATTGAAATTTGATAGTAATTTTGGGAACTGACAAAAGGCTATGCTCAGACACCACTTAATCATTTATATGACCTGCCACACTCTGCTATTGCAGCCTACTCTCCTGAAATACTCCGACGGGTCTACCTTTATCTCATGGACTGTGATTGTCATACATCAGAGACATGTCATCTTGTCTGAGACTTTATTGTCTAATCTCTCTATCATGGTCACCTCGTATACTTGAACTCACTTTGGGCTTGTCCCAAGGGTGACCATGATAGAGAGATTTCACTGTGGCATCAGAGTCGTCATTTTGTTAAGTCATTTTAATGAAAGAATTTTAATTTCTTGGACGCAACAAGAATTTTATCACCTGGATGGTTGCGACTGCCTGTGGCGAGGTTGGGGCCACAGGCAATAATGGTTTTAACAATTCATTTATTGTCGACCAGTCGGCATGGAGACACTGGTATGAGATGTAGGATGGGCAATGAGAAATTTTCACATGCATTATGCTTGAAATGGTTGACTGGATGTTAAAACAAATCCAACAAACAGACTATTTAAACCAGCACTCCATGATGCTAGATCTCACAGGTTCACAGTGAGAGAGCATCAAACATGGATGTGTGGAACCAGGTCCTTGATGCTCTTTTGCTGTGAACCTGTGATTTCCAACATAGCGCCTCCTCTTCATTTCCTGTTTACAAACTTTAGATAATTGAAATTTGATAGTAATTTTGGGAACTGACAAAAGGCTATGCTCAGACACCACTTAATCATTTATATGACCTGCCACACTCTGCTATTGCAGCCTACTCTCCTGAAATACTCCGACGGGTCTACCTTTATCTCATGGACTGTGATTGTCATACATCAGAGACATGTCATCTTGTCTGAGACTTTATTGTCTAATCTCTCTATCATGGTCACCTCGTATACTTGAACTCACTTTTGGCTTGTCCCAAGGGTGACCATGATAGAGAGATTTCACTGTGGCATCAGAGTCGTCATTTTGTTAAGTCATTTTAATGAAAGAATTTTAATTTCTTGGACGCAACAAGAATTTTATCACCTGGATGGTTGCGACTGCCTGTGGCGAGGTTGGGGCCACAGGCAATAATGGTTTTAACAATTCATTTATTGTCGACCAGTCGGCATGGAGACACTGGTATGAGATGTAGGATGGGCAATGAGAGACTTTCACATGCATTATGCTTGAAATGGTTGACTGGATGTTAAAACAAACCCAACAAACAGACTATTTGAACCAGCACTCCATGATGCTAGATCTCACAGGTTCACAGTGAGAGAGCATCAAACATGGATGTCTGGAACCAGGTCCTTGATGCTCTTTTGCTGTGAACCTGTGATTTCCAACATAGCGCCTCCTCTTCATTTCCTGTTTACAAACTTTAGATAATTGAAATTTGATAGTAATTTTGGGAACTGACAAAAGGCTATGCTCAGACACCACTTAATCATTTATATGACCTGCCACACTCCGCTATTGCAGCCTACTCTCCTGAAATACTCCGACGGGTCTACCTTTATCTCATGGACTGTGATTGTCATACATCAGAGACATGTCATCTTGTCTGAGACTTTATTGTCTAATCTCTCTATCATGGTCACCTCGTATACTTGAACTCACTTTGGGCTTGTCCCAAGGGTGACCATGATAGAGAGATTTCACTCTGGCATCAGAGTCGTCATTTTGTTAAGTCATTTTAATGAAAGAATTTTAATTTCTTGGACGCAACAAGAATTTTATCACCTGGATGGTTGCGACTGCCTGTGGCGAGGTTGGGGCCACAGGCAATAATGGTTTTAACAATTCATTTATTGTCGACCAGTCGGCATGGAGACACTGTTATGAGATGTAGGATGGGCAATGAGAAACTTTCACATGCATTATGCTTGAAATGGTTGACTGGATGTTAAAACAAATCCAACAAACAGACTATTTAAACCAGCACTCCATGATGCTAGATCTCACAGGTTCACAGTGAGAGAGCATCAAACATGGATGTGTGGAACCAGGTCCTTGATGCTCTTTTGCTGTGAACCTGTGATTTCCAACATAGCGCCTCCTCTTCATTTCCTGTTTACAAACTTTAGATAATTGAAATTTGATAGTAATTTTGGGAACTGACAAAAGGCTATGCTCAGACACCACTTAATCATTTATATGACCTGCCACACTCTGCTATTGCAGCCTACTCTCCTGAAATACTCCGACGGGTCTACCTTTATCTCATGGACTGTGATTGTCATACATCAGAGACATGTCATCTTGTCTGAGACTTTATTGTCTAATCTCTCTATCATGGTCACCTCGTATACTTGAACTCACTTTGGGCTTGTCCCAAGGGTGACCATGATAGAGAGATTTCACTCTGGCATCAGAGTCGTCATTTTGTTAAGTCATTTTAATGAAAGAATTTTAATTTCTTGGACGCAACAAGAATTTTATCACCTGGATGGTTGCGACTGCCTGTGGCGAGGTTGGGGCCACAGGCAATAATGGTTTTAACAATTCATTTATTGTCGACCAGTCGGCATGGAGACACTGGTATGAGATGTAGGATGGGCAATGAGAAACTTTCACATGCATTATGCTTGAAATGGTTGACTGGATGTTAAAACAAATCCAACAAACAGACTATTTAAACCAGCACTCCATGATGCTAGATCTCACAGGTTCACAGTGAGAGAGCATCAAACATGGATGTGTGGAACCAGGTCCTTGATGCTCTTTTGCTGTGAACCTGTGATTTCCAACATAGCGCCTCCTCTTCATTTCCTGTTTACAAACTTTAGATAATTGAAATTTGATAGTAATTTTGGGAACTGACAAAAGGCTATGCTCAGACACCACTTAATCATTTATATGACCTGCCACACTCTGCTATTGCAGCCTACTCTCCTGAAATACTCCGACGGGTCTACCTTTATCTCATGGACTGTGATTGTCATACATCAGAGACATGTCATCTTGTCTGAGACTTTATTGTCTAATCTCTCTATCATGGTCACCTCGTATACTTGAACTCACTTTGGGCTTGTCCCAAGGGTGACCATGATAGAGAGATTTCACTCTGGCATCAGAGTCGTCATTTTGTTAAGTCATTTTAATGAAAGAATTTTAATTTCTTGGACGCAACAAGAATTTTATCACCTGGATGGTTGCGACTGCCTGTGGCGAGGTTGGGGCCACAGGCAATAATGGTTTTAACAATTCATTTATTGTCGACCAGTCGGCATGGAGACACTGGTATGAGATGTAGGATGGGCAATGAGAAACTTTCACATGCATTATGCTTGAAATGGTTGACTGGATGTTAAAACAAACCCAACAAACAGACTATTTAAACCAGCACTCCATGATGCTAGATCTCACAGGTTCACAGTGAGAGAGCATCAAACATGGATGTGTGGAACCAGGTCCTTGATGCTCTTTTGCTGTGAACCTGTGATTTCCAACATAGCGCCTCCTCTTCATTTCCTGTTTACAAACTTTAGATAATTGAAATTTGATAGTAATTTTGGGAACTGACAAAAGGCTATGCTCAGACACCACTTAATCATTTATATGACCTGCCACACTCTGCTATTGCAGCCTACTCTCCTGAAATACTCCGACGGGTCTACCTTTATCTCATGGACTGTGATTGTCATACATCAGAGACATGTCATCTTGTCTGAGACTTTATTGTCTAATCTCTCTATCATGGTCACCTCGTATACTTGAACTCACTTTGGGCTTGTCCCAAGGGTGACCATGATAGAGAGATTTCACTCTGGCATCAGAGTCGTCATTTTGTTAAGTCATTTTAATGAAAGAATTTTAATTTCTTGGACGCAACAAGAATTTTATTACCTGGATGGTTGCGACTGCCTGTGGCGAGGTTGGGGCCACAGGCAATAATGGTTTTAACAATTCATTTATTGTCGACCAGTCGGCATGGAGACACTGGTATGAGATGTAGGATGGGCAATGAGAGACTTTCACATGCATTATGCTTGAAATGGTTGTTTGTTGGGTTTGTTTTAACATCCAATTTAAACCAGCACTCCATGATGTCCTTGATGCTCTTTTGCTGTGAACCTGCAATTTCCAACATAACGCCTGTTCTTCATTTCCTAATTGAACAAATTGGACATTAAACTACCCAAACAAACTTTGTAGGACCGAAACGAATGGAGACCACCAGTATATTAATGACATTAACTTAATTACAATAAGGACTGCCCACTTCTGATTCTGTTAATAGCTCATCTACCAATGTAGTCTACTGCATGTCAGCATAGGTCAGTTCATTCTTGTTGTAATGATGTGAATGACGTCAGACCTGGACATCCCCCTGCACGGGGGATTTTCCGCACGCCCAGGTCTGGCAGGAATCATGTGAAATGCCTCACTCCACCATTGCGGCCTGCTCTCCTCAAAGTCTAAGACATGTCAACCTTTATCTCGTATTATTTTACCAAGCCACCCACATCCTCTCCTTAAATTTATCCCATCAATGGGCTACAAAGGACAAAAAAATGGACTTGCCTGTTCTTCATATCCGGTTTACCAAATTGTAGATTAATTGAAAACAATATAATAAATTGGGGCACTGCAACAAGACTATGCTCAAGGTCTGTCACTCCACCGCCACTGAATCATGTGAAATGCCTCACTCCGCCATTGCGGCCTGCTTTCCTCAAAGTCTCTGGCATGTATACATTTATCTCGGATTATTTTACCCAGCCACCCACATCCTCTTCTTAAATTTATGCCATCAATGGGCAACCAAAGACTGAAAAACTTGGCAGAAAAGAGACGACAAACTACAAGAAAATGTAGTGGCTACTAGCCAAAACTTAAAGAAAGGCAACCTGACACAAACTCAACGGGTTCACCTTACAGGTTCACTGCACTTTCTAGGGCGCAACATGACAGCTTTTTATCACTTGGATGGTTGCGACTGCCTGTGGCGAGGTTGGAGCCACAGGCAATTTTGTTTTTAATTGCACCGAGATCTCGTTTTAAACCTAAAAGAATACAAAAAGTCTCAGTAAGCACCAAGGAGTAGGAAAGAAGGGGACTGGAGGTCACACCCCCACCTTGAAAATGGTGGAGATAGGCTATGTTATGCATCCTCACTTTGGGTGTTTAAGTTCCTGGCCCTAAATTGAGTGTGAATACTAGTAAACCGAAAATGATATTTTCTGGGCCCCAAAACATTGTAAAGAAATGGGGAGTGTGACTGTAACAATGATTGGTGTGCTGATTTACAGGTTCTCTTCATATGAATAACCTGGCACGTTTCTGGATTCATCATCAAACTGCACAGGAAACAATGAAGAACATACCTGTAGTCAATAGAATACAACTTACTAGATAAGCTGCAATTGCCATATTAACTGTTTATACACCAAATACCTTTAACTACATGCAAAGTGTTGAATATATTGGAAGAACAGTAGAACCCTCCTTCCAGGACACCCAGATTTAGGACACAACCCCACTTCAGGGGTCAATTTGCTCAGAACGGAATTTTCTCCCTTTATTTAGTGTTTATCTTAACCCCGCATTAGGGGACACCCCGCTAAAGGGGGCACCCCACGTAAGGAATCAGTTTTAAGGTACGGAAATGCTTCGTAACCCGCTGAAGGGGACGCTTTCGGGGGACACCTTATCAAATACATTCCAGATTATGCTGATTACTTGTTTATTGTGTTTGTGTGTAGTGGCCAGAAAGTTGTCGCAACAATGGGACACTGAACACACAGGATTAACCAAACAGACAATAAAACAATAAAGACAGTGTTGTTGCATGGGTCGAGGCACGGGTCAAGGCGCGTTGCAGGGGTTTGTTGATTGTGCGCTAATAAATGGGTTTTACAGTCGGTATAAGCTTGACTGAATGTCACCCAGCGTGAAGGTGTTGGGTATGAGGACCTGTGAAACTATTTAATAGAACTGTGTGTGACAATTTTTTCCTTAATTGACTTGTATTTATATCTTTATTTATCTATTTTGTATTTATTTTCCATGTGTTTGCATAGCATTGGTTATTTGATAAACCATTTATGTGATAATTCATAGAGGTATAATTTACTATAAAACCATCGGCAGACTGAAAACCCTGCTTAAGGGGACAACCGCTCAAGGGGAAACTTTGCTCAGAATAGAGAGTGTTCCCTTAGAATATGTTACCAATATTTATGCAAATTACGCCTACTTGTAGAGTTTAAATCTATAAGAAAATACTAGAAGAATCTTTACCTATGATGTAATTCTTGGAATTAAAACCATAGAAAAAGTTCCAGTAAGCACAGAGGAGAGGGAAGAAGGGGACTGGGTGTTATACCCAACCGTTTGAAAATGATGGAGCTAGGCTATGTTATGTGTCCTGATTTGGGCGTTCATGTTCCTGCTCCTAAATTGAGTATGAATACTAGTAAACCTAAAATGACTGTCTGGCATCCCACAACATTTTGAAGAAATGGCTACTATTACTGTAATAATGAATGGTGAGCCGATTTGCATGGTCTCTTCATATGAGTACCTGGGTATTTTTCTGGACTCATTGTTAAACTATGTACAATCATTTATCAATTTAAAAAAAAAATCAAAGATCAAACAACGAAGAACATACCTGTAGACAATGGAATATGGCTTACTAGATAAGCTGCAATGGCCATATTAACTGTTTATAAGCCAAATACCTTTACCTACATGCAAAGTGTTAAAAACATTGGAAGTATTTACTGGAATTTGATATCAGTATTACTACAAAAATCGCCTATTTTTTTATAGTTTAAATCTATAAGAAAAAACTAGAAGATCTCTCCCTGTGATGTAATTCCTGAAATTTTGTAATTCTTTCTGAAATTAAAGAAACAAATACATGGATTTTGGTACCAAGCGTTCTGGTATGTCATATCATACATACCAGTTAGCAACCTACATACCTCTGATTGGCATAGGTTCAACATTTGATAAGGATAACCAAAATCTTATATCATAATCTACTCAATAAAGAAGAAAGGGATTATACACCCCACACATATAAGTCAGAATAATATAAGGATGGCAGGCTATAAAAACCAGCCATTGGTAGATGATACAGCAATGTCATAGGTTATAAATTATGTAAAAATAAGGCACGATGTTGATTCTTACACATCATTGTGGCAATGAAGAATAAAAAAATTAACAAAGTTTTTGTAAGCACAGAGGAGTAGGGAAGAAATTGAGTGTGAATACTAGTACACCTAAAATGATGCTTTCGGGCTTCCCACAGTATTTGAAGAAATGGCTAGTATTACTGTAACAATGAATGTTGAGCTGATTTACATGTTCTCTTCATATGAATACCTTGCCATTTTTCTGGGCTCATCGTTAAACTATAATCATATATCAGATTTTGTGTATAAAAGATCAAACAATAAAGATCATACCTGCAGACAATAGACCATAACTGACTAGATAAGCTTAAATGCCCTTGTTAACTCTACATACCCCAAATACCTTTATCTACATGTAAAGTGTTGATTACATTGAAAGTATTTACTGGAATATGTTACCAATATCAACGCAAAATATGCCTACTTTTAGAGTTCAAATCAATAAGAAAATACTTGAAGAATCTTTACCTGTGATGTAATTACCAACATTCAGTGACTCTTACTGGAATTGGAGGAACAAATACATGGATATTTGTGCCAAGAGTTCTTATATGTCATATTTGACATACCAGCTATCAACCTTCATTACTCTGATTGGTGTAAATTCAACATCTGATGAGGATAATGAAAATTTTATATCATAATCTTCTCAGTACAGATGTTAGAGATTATATGCCCCACACATAAAAGTAACAACAATATGAGGATGGCAGCCATTGAAAACCAGCCATCGGCTTAACACACAGTCATGTCATAGGTTACAAATTCTGTATTAACCACTATGTTGATTTTAAAACAACATTGGGGTAAAGAAGAATTAAAAACTATAGAAAAAGTTTCAATAAGAACAGAGGTGTAGGGAAGAAGGGGACTGGGGGTTATACGCCAGCGTTTGAGAAGGATGGAGCTAGGCTATGTTATGTGTCTTGACATTTAGTGTACATGTTCCTGTCCCTAAATTGAGTGTCAATACTAGTAAACGTAAAATGATACTATCTGGTATCCAACAGCGTTTTGAAGAAATGGTTACTATTACTGTAGCAATGAATGGTGAGCTGATTTGCATGGTCTCTTCATATGAGTACCTGTGTATTTTTCTGGACTTATTGTTAAACTATGTACAATCATTTATCAAATTTTGTATATTAGAGATCAAACAACAAAGACCATACCTGTAGACAATAGAATATGGCTTACTAGATAAGCTGCAATGGCCATATTAACTGTTTATACACCAAATACCTTTACCTACATGCAAAGTGTTGAGTACATTGAAAGTATTAACTGGAATTTGATACCGATATTAATACAAAATTCGCCTATTTTTAGAAATTAAATCTATAAGAAAATACTAGAAGAATCTCATACCATGTCTATGTGGTGTGGAATGTAAAGGGACTCTCATCTTGGTTAATGTGTAGGGGTAAGATTTCTACCTACATTTATCTCATTGATTTGGTCATACCCAAAGTAAAGCTAATTGAACGAACTAGATGTTAAACTACCCAAACAAATTAACAGTTTCTCCCTGTGATATAAAACCTGAAATTTGGTTAATCTTATTGAAATTAGAGAAACAAATGTACATGATTTTGGCATGCTGTGTTCTTGTATGTCATATCAAACTATCATTAGCAACCTTCATACCTCTGGTATAAGTTCAACATCTGATGAGGATAACCAAAATCTTATATCACAATCTACTCAGTAAAGATGTAAGGGATTATACAGTCCACACATATTTGTCACATTAATATAAGGATGTTAGCCGATGAAAACCAGCCATGGGCTGATCACATGGTCATGTCACAGGTTACTAATTCTGTATTAAACCACCATGTTGATTTTAATACAACATTGGGGTAAAGAAGAATTAACAACGATAGAAAAAGTTTCAATAAAGACAGAGGTGTAGGGAAGAAGGTGACTTGGGGTTATAACCCACGTTTAAAAATGATGGAGCTAGGCTATACTAGTAAACCTAAAATGATACTGTCTGGTATCCAACAGCATTTTGAAGAAATGGCTACTATTACTGTAACAATGAATGGTGAGCTGATTTGCATGGTCTCTTCATTTGAGTACCTGTGTATTTTTCTGGACTCATTGTTAAACTATGTACAATCATTCATAAAACTTTGTATATTAAAGATCAAACAACGAAGAACATACCTGTAGATAAGCGGAATATGGCTTACTAGATAAACTGCAATGGCTATATTAACTGTTTACATGCGAAATACCTTTACCTACATGTAAAGTGTTGAGTACATTGGAAGTATTTACTTGAATCTGAAATCAATATTAATACAAAATTCGCCTATATTTATAATTTAAATCTATAAGAAAATACTAGAATAATCTCATACTATGTCTATGTGGTATGGAAAGTAAAAAAACTCTTTATCTTGGTTAATGTGTAGGGGTAAGATTTCTACCTACATTCATCTTATAGAGTCAGTCATACCCAAAGTAAAGCTGATTGAACGAACTAGACGTTAAATTACCCAAACAAACAAACAGTTTCTCCCTGGGATACATTTCCTAAAATTCTGTTAATCTTACTGAAAGTAGAGAAACAAATGTACATGATTTTGGTATGCTGCATTCTGGTATGTCATATCGTACATACCAGTTAGCAACCTTCATATCTCTGGTATAAGTTCAACATCTGATAAGGATAACCAAAATCTTATATCATAATCTACTCAGTAAAGATGTAAGGGATTATACACCCCAAACATATTAGTCACAATAATATATGGATGGCAGCCGATGAAAACCAGCCATGGGCTGATCACATGGTCATGTCACAGGTTATGAATTCTGTATTAAACCACCATGTTGATTTTAAAACAACATTGGGGTAAAGAAGAATTTAAAAAGATAGAAAAAGTTCCAATAAGCACAGAGGAGTAGAGAGGAAGCGGACTGGGTGTTATACCCCACCGTTTGAAAATGATGGAGCTAGGCTATGTTATGCATCTTGACTTTTAGTGTACATGTTTCTGTCCCTAAATTGAGTGTCAATACTAGGAAACGTAAAATGATACTGTATGGTATCCCACAGCGTTTTGAAGAAATGGCTACTATTACTGTAACAATGAATGGTGAGCTGATTTGCATGGTCTCTTCATATGAGTACCTGGGTATTTTTCTTGACTCATCGTTAAACTATGTACAATCATTTATCAAATTTTGTATATGAGAGATCAAACAATGAAGAACATAACTGTAGAAAATGGAATATGGCTTACTAGATAAGCTGCTTTGCATATATATAAACTGTTTATACATCAAATACCTTTACCTACATGCAAAGTGTTGAGTACATTGGAAGATTTACTGGAATTTGATGCCAATATTATTAAAAATTTCGCCTATTTTTAGAGTTTAAATCTATAAGAATGAATACTAGAAGAATCTTTCCCTGCAATATGATTCTTGGAATTTGGTAATTCTAACTGAAATTAGAGAAAAATATATGGATTATGGTACCAAGCATTCTGTTATGTCATATCATACATACCAGTTAGCAACCTCCTTACCTCTGATTGGTATAAGTTTAATATCTGATGAGGATAACCAAAATCTTATATCACAATCTACTCAGTAAAGATGTAAGGGATTAAACACCCCAAACATATTAGTCACAATAATATATGGATGGCAGCCGATGAAAACCAGCCATGGGCTGATCACATGGTCATGTCACAGGTTATGAATTCTGTATTAAACCACCATGTTGATTTTAAAACAACATTGCGGTAAAGAAGAATTTAAAAAGATAGAAAAAGTTTCAATAAGCACAGAGGAGTAGAGATGAAGCGGACTGGGTGTTATACCCCACCGTTTGAAAATGATGGAGCTAGGCTATGTTATGCCTCTTGACCTTTAGCGTACATGTTTCTGTCCCTAAATTGAGTGTCAATACTAGGAAACGTAAAATGATATTGTATGGTATCCCACAGCGTTTTGAAGAAATGGCTACTATTACTGTAACAATGAATGGTGAGCTGATTTGCATGGTCATTTCATATGAGTACCTGTGTATTTTTCTGGACTCATCGTTAAACTATGTACAATCATTTATCAAATTTTGTATATTAAAGATCAAACAACGAAGAACATACCTGTAGATAATGGAATATGGCTTACTAGATAAGCTACAATGGCCATGTAAACTGTTTATACACCAAATACCTTTACCTACATGCAAAGTGTTGAGTACATTGGAAGTATCTACTGGAATCTGAAATCAATATTAATACAAAATTCGCCTATATTTAGAATTTAAATCTATAAGAAAATATATGAAGAATCTCATACTATGTCTATGTGGTGTGGAAAGTGAAAAATCTTTCATCTTGGTTAATGTGTAGGGGTAAGATTTCTACCTACATTCATCTCATAGATTCGGTCATACCCAAAGTAAAGCTGATTGAACGAACTAGATGTTAAATTATCCAAACAAACAGTTTCTCCCTGTGATGTAATTCCTGAAATTCTGTTAATCTTACTGAAAGTAGAGAAACAAATATACATGATTTAGGTATGCTGCATTCTGGTATGTCATATCATACATGCCTGTTAGCAACCTTCATACCCCTGGTATAAGTTCAACATCTGATGAGAATAACCAAAATCTTTTATCACAATCTACTCAGTGATGTAAGGGATTATACAGTCCACACATATTAGTCACAATAATATAAGGATGGCAGCCGATGAAAACCAGCCATGGGCTGATCACACGGTCATGTCAAAGGTTACTAATTCTGTATTAACCACTATGTTGATTTTAAAACAACATTTGGGTAAAGAAGAATTAAAAACTATAGAAAAAGTTTCAATAAGCACAGAGGTGTAGGGAAGAAGGGGACTGGGGGTTATACCCTACCATTTGAAAATGATGGAGCTAGGCTATGTTATGTGTCCTGACTTTGCATTCATGTTCCTGTCCATAAATTGAGTGTCAATGCTATTAAACGTAAAATGATACTGTACGGTATCCCACAGCGTTTTGAAGAAATGGCTACTATTACTGTAACAATGAATGGTGAGCTGATTTGCATGGTCTCTTCATATGAGTACCTGGGTATTTTTCTGGATTCATTGTTAAACTATGTACAATCATTTATCAAATTTTGTATATAAGAGATCAAACAACAAAGAACATAACTGTAGACAATGGAATATGGCTTAATAGATAAGCTGCAATGGCCATATCAATTGTTTATATACCAAATACCTTTACCTACATGCAAAGTGTTGAGTACATTGGAGGTATTTACTGGAATTTGATACCAATATTAATACAAAATTCACCTATTTTTAGACTTTAAATCTATCAGAAAATACTAGAAGAATCTTTCCCTGCAATATGATTCTGGAATTTGGTAATTCTAACTGAAATTAGAGAAAAAATACATGGATTATAGTACCGAGCTTTCTGTTATGTCATATCACATACCAGTTAGCAACCTTCTTACCTCTGATTGGTATAAGTTCAACATCTGATAAGGATAACCAAAATTTTATATCATAATCTACTCAGTAAAGATGTAAGGGATTATACACCCCACACATATTAGTCACAATAATATAAGGATGGCAGCCGATGAAAACCAGCCATGGCCTGATCACACGGTTATGTTACAGGTTACTAATTCTGTATCAACCACTATGTTGATTTTAAAACAACATTTGGGTAAAGAAGAATTAAAAACTATAGAAAAAGTTTCAATAAGCACAGAGGTGTAGGGAAGAAGGGGACTGGGGGTTATACCCTACCGTTTGAAAATGATGGAGCTAGGCTATGTTATGTGTCCTGACTTTGGGCGTTCATGTTCCTGTCCCTAAATTGAGTGTCAATACTAGGAAACGTAAAATGATACTGTATGGTATCCCACAGCGTTTTGAAGAAATGGTTACTATTACTGTAACAATGAATGGTGAGCTGATTTGCATGGTCTCTTCATATGAGTACCTGGGTATTTTTCTGGACTCATTGTTAAACTATGTACAATCATTTATCAAATTTTGTATATTTGAGATCAAACAACGAAGAACATAACTGTAGACAATGGAATATGGCTTAATAGATAAGCTGCAATGGCCATATTAAGTGTTTATATACCAAATACCTTTACCTACATGCAAAGTGTTGAGTACATTGGAAGTATATACTGGAATTTGATACCAATATTAATACAAAATTCACCTATTTTTAGACTTTCAATTTATTAGAAAATACTAGAAGAATCTTTCCCTGCAATATGATTCTTGGAATTTGGTAATTCTAACTGAAATTAGAGAATAAATACATGGATTATAGTACCGAGCTTTCTGTTATGTCATATCACATACCAGTTAGCAACCTTCTTACCTCTGATTGGTATAAGTTCAACATCTGATAAGGATAACCAAAATCTTATATCATAATCTACTCAGTAAAGATGTAAGGGATTATACACCCCACACATATTAGTCACAATAATATAAGGATGGCAGCCGATGAAAACCAGACATGGGCTGATCACATGGTCATGTCACAGGTTACAAATTCTGTATTAAACCACCATGTTGATTTTAAAACAACATTAGGATAAAGAAGAATTTAAAACAATAGAAAAAGTTTCAATAAGCACAGAGGTGTAGAGATGAAGGGGACTGGGGGTTATACCCCACCATCTGAAAATGATGGAGCTAGGCTATGTTATGTGTCCTGACTTTGGGCGTTCACGTTCCTGTCCCTAAAATAAGTGTCAATACTAGTAAACGTAAAATGATACTGTATGGTATCCCGCAGCGTTTTGAAGAAATGGCTACTATTACTGTAACAATGAATGGTGAGCTGATTTGCATGGTCTCTTCATATGAGTACATAACTGTAGACAATGGACTATGGCTTGCTAGATAAGCTGCAATGGCCATATTAACTGTTTATATACCAAATACCTTTACCTACATGCAAAGTGTTGAGTACATTGGAAGTATTTACTGGAATTTGATACCAATATTAATACAAAATTCGCCTATTTTTAGACTTTAAATCTATAAGAAAATACTAGAAGAATCTTTCCCTGTGATATAATTCTTGTAATTTGGTAGTTCTAACTTAAATTAGAGAAAAAATACATGGATTATAGTACCTAGCTTTCTGATATGTCATATCATACATACCAGTTAGCAACCTTCTTACCTCTGATTGGTATAAGTTCAACATCTGATAAGGATAACCAAAATCTTATATCACAATCTACTCAGTAAAGATGTAAGGGATTATACATCCCACACATATTAGTCACAATAATATATGGATGGCAGCCAATGAAAACCAGCCATGGGCTGATCACACGGTCATGTCACAGGTTACAAATTCTGTATTAAACCACCATGTTGATTTTTAAACAACATTGGGGTAAAGAAGAATTTAAAACAATAGAAAAAGTTTCAATAAGCACAGAGGTGTAGAGATGAAGGGGACTGGGGGTTATACCCCACCATCTGAAAATGATGGAGCTAGGCTATGTTATGTGTCCTGACTTTGGGCGTTCATGTTCCTGTCCCTAAATTTAGTGTCAATGCCTGTAAACGTAAAATGATACTGTACGGTATCCCACAGCGTTTTGAAGAAATGGCTACTATTACTGTAACAATGAATGGTGAGCTGATTTGCATGGTCTCTTCATATGAGTACCTTGGGTATTTTTCTGGACTTATTGTTAAACTTTGTACAATCATTTATCAAATTTTGTATATTAGAGATCAAACAACGAAGAACATAACTGTAGACAATGGAATATGGCTAAATAGATAAGCTGCAATGGTCATACTTACTGTTTATACACCAAATGCCTTTACCTACTTGAAAAGTGTTGAGTACATTGGAAGTATTTACTGGAATCTGAAACCAATTTTAATACAAAATTCGCCTATTTTTAGAATTTAAATCTATAAGAAAGTACTAGAAGAATCTTTCCCTGTGATATAATTTTTGGAATTTGGTAATTCTAACTGAAATTAGATTAAAAATATATGGATTATAGTACCAAGCGTTCTGTTATGTCATATCATACATACCAGTTAGCAACCTTCATACCTCTGATTGGTGTGAGTTCGACATCTGATAATGATAATCAAATTTTCATATCATAATCTACTCAGTAAAGATGTAAGGGATTATAATAAACCCTACACATATAAGTCATAATAATATCAAGATGGCAGGCGATAAAAGCTAGCCATGGGCTGATCACATGGTCATGTCATAGGTTAGGAATTCTGTATTAAACTCACCAACAATGCATGGTGAGCTGATTTGCATGTACTCTTTATATGAGTGCCTTGCCATTTCTCTGGACTAATTGTTAAAAGTACAATTATTTATGAAATTTTGTATATAAGAGAGGGAACGTATTAGAACCTGTAGACAATAAAATATGACTGACTAGATAAGCTTCAATGGCCATGTTAAATATTTATAGTCCAAATAACTTAACCTACTTGCAAACTTTTAGAGCTTAAATCTATAACTGAGAACATACTAGAAGAATCTCTACCTGTGATGTAATTCCCAACCTTCAGACATCTGATTTTTTAATTTTATGTACACAACTAGTTTCACATCTGATAAGTATTGCTTAAATCAAGATCTACCTAGTAAAGATGTAAGGAATTGCATTGCCCCGCACATATATTAGTCACACCAATGTGATGATGGCTATCTTTGAAATTGAGCCATTGGCTGAGGATACAGCCATTTTTATGGTTACACATTCTGTAATGAACCATATTTTCAATATATATGATGGTTGCAAACCTTTTTCTGTCATGAGTATTTAGATTGTTTTTGTTAGGGAACTCTTAGATTACAGATATCATACTCTACACAACTGATGGAAGTTTGACAAGTGATCCAGCTTTAGATATTCTTGATGAAAATCATGAAGATTCTCTTTTTCATAGTTTAATTATTTGTTTAATGATATTCTGTTGAACATCATGAAGATGTTATTGGGAAATAGTCATCATGTTTTTTGTTACAATATTTTCATAGATTATGGTTATTCTGTTGAAAATCATGGCGATGCTGTTGGAGTATTTCTTTTTGACATTTCTAGTCATTTGTTTCATGGTATTCTGATTAAAATCACATGGATGCTGTTGTTCTATATCTTTGTTGTAGTTTTATATTTTGCTTCATGATATTCTCATGTAGATGCCATTGGAGTATTTTTGCTTCATTTTTTTTAATATTTGTTCCATGATATTCTAATGAAGATAATTTTCATTCTATTATGATTTTTATTTGGCATATTTCTAGTCATTTGTTTAATGTTTTTTAAACAAGGATTATGAAGATGTTTTGCAAGTTTCAACGGTGATAAATTCATGATGTAGATTTTATTGTAGTATACCTTTATCATATTTAGAATTTAAATTTAAAACTAAGAAAATACTAGAAGAAGACTAGAGGAATCTCTACCTGTGATGTAATTCTTAATCTTCATACATCTGGTTTTTGAATTCTATGTATACAAGTAATTTAACATTTGATCAGTATTACTGAAATCGACATATATTTACTAAAGATGTAAGGGATTATATACCCCACACATATATTGGTCACACTAATGTAATGATGGCTATCTTTGAAAACCAGCCATTGGCTCTGGACACAGCCACGTTATTGGTTAGACATTCTGCAATGAACACTCTATGGTTACAACACGCTACGGGGGAGAAATTACTTATGTATCCTACCTAAGGTTGCCGTATACTACCCAAGATTGCCTTATATGACCCAACGTTGACACACAACCAAAAGCTACGATCAGTGAATTTAAAAATGGCAGACAGGACGGCTTCAGGCCTTACAAGGTGGTTTAAAAACTCCCAGTAATAGCAAAGTGTATGTAACAACTAAGTATTGGGGTACATCATGTTGGACATTATTGCAAAAACGTTTGAATAATAGGAATAATCATCGAGGTCGTGATCACCGCGATCTCGGAACCTGCAAAATCAAAACATCGATGCATAGCAACCTGGATCGTTGCTATGAAATGGGCGGAAAATGGGCGGGACAAAAACATAGCAGTTGGGGTTACTCCATAAGGTTGGGCATGGGTTTTGGGTTTATGGTAGTTCAGGCTAAATAAATTATCATTTCTATCGATATTTGAAGATAAATAGGAATAGGGAAACCAAGTACCGGTGACAGAAAGTCAAAGTTACTCGGTAAGGCTTGGAAAAATTACTGCCCATGCCCAAGGCCGTGGACAGTAATTTTTCCGAGGCTTACCTCGTAACTCTGACATTCCCTTTGACATTCTTGATGAGAATCATGTAGATTCTCTTTTTCATAATTTTTGTTATTTGTTTCATGATATTCTGTTGAACATCATGTAGATGTTACTGGGAAATATTTCATCATGTTTTTTGTTATAATATGTTCATAGTTTTTGGTCCTTTATTTCCCTATATTCTGATGAAGATTATTGAGATGCTGTTGGAGTATCTATTTGTGACATTTCTAGTCATTTGTTTTATGATATTCTGATGAAAATCATACGAATGCTGTTGTTCTTCATCTTTGTTGTAGTTTTTTTTGTTTGCTTCATGATATTCTGATGAAGATCATGTAGATGCTATTTGAGTATTTTTGCTTCATTTTCTTTTGTTATTTGTTCTATGATATTCTAATTAAGATAATTTCCATTCTATTATGGGATTTATTTGTCATATTGCTAGTCATTTGTTTTATAATTTCTTAAAATAAGGATCATAAAGATGTTTCAACGGTGGTCAATTTATCATGTAGATTTTATTGTAGTGTATCTTTGTTATATTTTTTTGTGATTAATTTCATAATAGTTTGAAATACAGTAAAACTCCGCTTCCGGGACACCTCGCTTAAAGGGACACCCTGCTTAAGGGAACAGTTTGCTCGGAACAGAAATTATTGTTTAGTTTATTTTAACACCGCTTAAGGGGTCACTTTGCTTGGAATGGAGGGTTGGCCCCTGAAGCGGGGTTTTACTGTGCTAATATACACTCTGCATCATTTTCAAAACGGGCATATGGTCCCACTGCTACAAGTAGACCAAAGTTAAGTTAGTATACAAACAAACAAACTTGAAAATCATTGGAGGAATCCATGATTGTAAACAATGAGGAAGTCTGGAAAGGACCTGTAATGGTTGGCCGGACGTAAAATCACCCAAACAAACCAAACAAACAAACAAATCATGTTTGGTCAAGTTTTTTTATGTGTTTCAAGATACTCTCATGAAGAACAATGAGATTCCATTATAATATATCTTTGTAATAGTTCTGGTTATTTGTATTATGATATTCTGTTTTAGTTTCATGAGGAGAAATTATTTAAAACATTCTATCACTTCAAATAGTAAAAACCACTAAATCAGTGGATTAGGATATCTAGCTAAGAGTTAAGTAGGTGGGAAAGTCCCATGTGGAGATCATGCTGAATCATCTCATCTCATTTCTAACAGACTATCCAACCATGTATTCATTTGCATTGAAAGACCTGGCTCACAAGCCAGAAGTGGATTGATTGAACTTAAAGAATATATATGTATAGTGTGGTCTGACTCAAATGATACAGACTAAAGTAGCAAGCTGTGATAATTCATCAGCTATCATCATATCAAAGAGAGTTGTGCTACTGAACCATTCATCCAATTAGAAGATACTCAAACATGGTGCGGTCTGATTAAGTTGGTAAATACTGCAGTAGAAAACTGTGGTTACTTGCCATCTGTCATCCTCAAAGTGGTCCCTGGCGTGCCTTGATTGGCTGTAAACCATTCATCCTATCGTAAATCATCCATCTCACCACAGCATGATCAAAGAAGCATGGTAATTATAAACCTTAGTTATAGTATGAAGTATATTCCATTTGGCAAGCTGAGATTGTTTACTGTTTCAGTTGTACTGTATCAGTTGTATTTCTTCTTTGTTTCATGATATTCTCATGAAGATTTTAACGTTATCTGTTCCCTGATACAGGTTGTATCAGAAAAACTTGTACTACAAGATATACAATAAACAAAAAAAAACAAAAAAAGATTATGATGAAGATAATGCAGATTGTATATTAGTATTTTTGGTCATGTTTTTTTGTTGTATTTCATGATATTCTAATGAGAATAATGTAGATGCTATTATGGTATTTTTTTAATGTTCTTTTGCTATTTCTTTTATGCAATTCTGATGAAGAACAATTGGATTCCAGTCCTTTTTGTATACTGCTTCATGATATTCAGATGATCATACAAATGCTTTTATGTCATATTTTTGGTTATTCGTTTTATGATATTCTAAGGAAGATTATGTGGATGCTATTCAAGTAATCATTTGGCATATCTCTTATAAGTTGTTTCATGATATTCAGACAACTATGCAGATGAAACTACAGTATTCCCTTGTGACTTCATTTGTGACATAATATTGTGACAAAGATGATGTATATTCTACTGTAATATATTTTGGTCATATTTTGTGGTTATTTTGTCATTATATTCTGATGAAGATCATGTAGATTCTATTCTATATCTTGGTGTGAGTTTTTGTTTTTCTTTCATGATATTCTGGGTATGATCATGTAAATGCTATTGGAGTATTTTTTTCTTCATAAAATTTGGTTATCAAGTTAGCAAGTGATCAATTTTTAGATACTTTTGTATGAGTGGGTTAAATGTTTCTAGCGAGGGAGTATATTTTCTCAAGTTTTTAGTCATATTTTTGTAGGAGTGGGTTATTTGTTTCTAGTGAGGGTCATGTAGTTTTTTGGGTTTTTTAAAACACTTTATTTAATCCCATTAACAACCGGCAGTTAGCCGTTTTGAGCTTGCATCCAGCTCGGAAATACATTTTTCTTTTTGTCAATCAAAAATACAATTTCTTCTCTTGATCATCATATTTTCTATATCTCTGGCTAAAATTGTCCACTCCTTCTGTTTTATTTCTGCTTTGTTTTATGATATTCTGATAAAGAGCATGTAGATTATATTGTGGTCTTTTTGGGTCATGTTTTTTGTTCTAACTTTTCACATTTTCTGGTTGAAGATCATGTAGATGCTATTGGAGTGTTTTTTTTATGTCATTTCTAGTCATTTGTTTCATGATATTCTGATGAAGATATTCTGATGAAGATATCACTTGTAATTTATTTCCCAATATTCTGATGAAAATCGTTTAGATTCCATTATAGTATATCTTTAGTATATTTTTTAAAATTTGCTCCATGATATTCTGATGAAGATAATTTTGATGCTATTGGAGTATGTTTTCTCACGTTTTTTAGTCATGTCTTCCATGATGTTCTAACAAATATAATAATGATGCTTTTGCAAGTATAGCAAGTAATCAATTCTTAGATACTTTTGTATGAGTGGGTTATATGTTTCTAGTGAGGGAGTATGTTTTTTCATATTTTTAGTCATGTGTTTCATGATATTCTAATGAAGATCATACAAATGCCTTTATGGTATTTACTCGGCATGTTTCTAGTCATTTGTTTGATGATTTCTAAAAAATAGTACAATTATGCTGCGAATTTCTTCTTTAGGAAGTATATTGTTAAAGCTCGTCTGCACCTGTTGTGTCAGAATGCACCTTGTTTTGTTTTGGATTGATTCATGGAAGAACGTCCACATGAGGATGAATGCACTGTATCCACCTTTTCAACTGAATAAAAAAAAAAAAAAAAAAGTATGCTTTTGCAATTATAGCAAGTCATCAATTTTTAAATATTTTTGTATGAGTGGGTTATTTGTTTCTTGTGACAGTCATGTAGTTGATGTTGCAATACCTGCCCATCATATTTTCTATATTTCTGGCTAAAATTGTCCACTCGTTCTGTTTTATTTCTGCTTGGTTTTATGATATTCTGATGAAGAGCATGTAGATTATATTGTTGGTTATTTGTCATGTTTATTGTTCTAACTTTTCACAGTTTCTGATTGAAGATCATGTAGATGCTATGGAGTATATTTTCAGGTTATTTCTAGTCATTTTTTTCATGATGTTCTTATGAAGATTATGTACAAGTTTTCATGGTATTTACTTCGCATGTTTCTGGTCATGTGTTGCATGATTTCTCCAAAAAAATAGAATTATGCTTTGCAAGTATAGTAAACGATCAATGGGTAACCCATGGCCTCTGGTCAGGGGTGGTCATTGTTCCCACCTGGTGTCCCCCTCTAACATGCCTCACGGGCACCCCTCCTGCCAACCCACGGCTTTCACACTCACTAAGCACTCACATGTGTCCACTTGGCCCTCGCTGGGGTCAGAATCCATGCTGCAAGGCATGACGGAGCAAGGGGACCATGTAGACTCGGTCTCAGACCACGGGTCCAGCGTGAAGACCTTGAGGATTGTGGCCCTGGAGTCCAGGCTGAGGAATGTAAGAGACAACATGGACCGAATCGACAAGAAAATGGATTGCATCCTCAACCATTCTACGGATCTCCGCCAACCGTCACCGGACCGGGCATCGAGGCCAGCCATGGCCCGCTCTGCAGCCGAGGACCAGACACGTGACTGGGCTCAGGAGCAGGCAACATGGCTACTACCACCCCCACGACAGCTACGGGATCAATATGTCTCCAACGAAACACCCTCACCCAGAGGTCGAGGTCAGGGGGTAGATAGGCCCCCTCAAGTATATCAGTGCATTCCTGGGACTTATGCAGGATGACCGGGCCGTGGCCCCTGAGGACTGAAGACTGGGAATGTACCGCCACTTACATCAGGAGTAGGTGGATGCGCAATCCAGGCCATGGGCTGGAGTTCGCCGTTCACCAAAGCACGTCTTTGACCAGGTTGAGGCCGGGTGCCTCTTTTGGTCGGACCATATGCGAATTCAGGACAAGCGGGTACGGCTCGCCATGATGGCCTTGTTTGCGGCAAACAACCAACAAGATGGCGGCTGCAACTCCGAGAGAGGGTGCCGCCAGCGCAACGGCCATCAGGATTGGGGGGTGAAATGGTTGTATGTGTGCTCCTTTTGTGACTCGGTCGGCAGGATGTGTCTGCACTCGTTGCCAGCGTGCAACCGAAAACTGTCCAACGGTGTTGGCTATGACAGTGGGCAGCCTACACCAACTCCTGCACCCCGCTGGACACCACAGGCCAGCACTTGGTGTGCCCCATGGACCTCCACCAACAGAGTTAAAAAAACAGACTGGATGCACCTCGCGAGTGAGCGAGGTGCATGTAAACCCCCCACCACCCGGTACATGTGCACCCACAGATGCGGCGGGGGGACGGGTCATGGGGTACAGTGGATGTGATGTAACACCCCATGTGACCACCACTCTACATAGCGAACACGTGGAGAAAGTAAACAATAACAATGGTAGGCGACCCTTGCCTCCATGCAACAAACTCATACCAGGGAGTGTTAGTGTTAGTGCACCTGGATCTCTCTCCACTATCCAGCCAGAAAGTAACACTCATAAATTCGACGCGGTTAAGGAAGTATGCGAGACCAGAATCCCTGCCCCCGGAGTCTGGATGGACCTGGCGGCCTTCACAGTACAACAGGCAGGCTCATGGGCCTACCTAACACCCTTGGGCCTTGATCGAGCTCCCCACGGATCTCATCATTCCGGCCTGGATCCGGTACCTCTCCGGAATCCCAGGGAAGGAGGAGCTCCTGGACTTGGTCAGACATAGTTTCCCCCTGGGATACCTCGGTCCTGTAAGCGATACCCGCGGGATACCCAACCACCCCAGTGCATCCGGGTATCCAGACTATATTGAAAATTTCATCGAAAAGGAGCGGAACCATTCAAACCTCCTGGGACTGTTCGACCAAGCCCGCTTCTCTCCATGGTGTCACATGTCACCCCTCATGTTGCATAAAAAGAGAGGGTCCACCGACCATCAGGCTATCACTGACATGACCTAGGTATGGGAGAAAAGTATCAATGCATATATCATCAAAAACTCTGTGGACGGCCAGGAGAGGGAACACAGACTCCTTACCGTCGACGGCTTCGTTGGTCGTCTTGTGGCTTCAGGACCGGGGAGCTACATGTACAGCATCGATATCTCCAGGGCATACAAGAACTTCCGCTGCGACCTGTTGGACTGGCCTTTGCTTTGTTGATGCTATTGGAGTATTTTTTCATGTTTTTAGTCATGTTTTCATGTTGTTCTTATGAAGATCATGTACAAGTTTTCATATTATTTACTTGGCATGTTTCTATTCATGTGTTCCATGATTTCTCAAAAATAATAGAATTATGCTTTGCAAGTATAGTAAACGATCAATGGTTAGATATTTTTGTATGAGTGGGTT
The DNA here is from genome assembly GCA_950022655.1 of Alentia gelatinosa. Taxonomy (NCBI): domain Eukaryota; kingdom Metazoa; phylum Annelida; class Polychaeta; order Phyllodocida; family Polynoidae; genus Alentia; species Alentia gelatinosa. Next base: position 22,100,160 of record OX465589.1, on the reverse strand, counting down.
ATTTGTTTCCATTGAGGATCATGTAGTTGATGTTTCAGTACTTGGTCATCATATTTTTTATATGGCTGACTAAGATTATTCATATTTTCTGGGTTTTTTCTGCTTTCTTTTATGATTTTCTGATGAAGATCATGTAGATTATATTGTGGTTTTTTTTCTGTCATGCTTTTAGTTCTAACTTTCACAGTTTCTGGTTGAAGATCAAATAGGTGCTATTGGAGTTTTTTTGTGTGTCTTTTATAATCATTTGTTTCATGATATTCTGAAGAAGATATTCTGATTGTATATTAGTATTTTTGGTCATGTTTTTTTGTTGTATTTCATGATATTCTAATGAGAATAATGTAGATGCTATTATGGTATTTTTTTAATGTTCTTTTGCTATTTCTTTTATGCAATTCTGATGAAGAACAATTGGATTCCAGTCCTTTTTGTATACTGTTTCATGATATTCAGATGATCATACAAATGCTTTTGTGTTATATTTTTGGCTATTCGTTTTATGATATCTTTTTTTTTATGTCATTTCTAGTCATTTGTTTCATGATATTCTGATGAAGATATTCTGATGAAGATATCACTTGTCATTTATTTCCCAATATTCTGATGAAAATCGTTTAGATTCCATTATAATATATCTCTAGTATAACTTTTTAAATTTGCTCCATGATTTTTCTGATGAAGATAATTTTGATGCTATTGGAGTATGTTTTCTCAGGTTTTTTAGTCATGTCTTCCATCATGTTCTAACAAATATAATAATGATGCTTTGCAATTATAGCAAGTCATCAATTTTTTAATATTTTTGTACGAGTGGGTTATTTGTTTTTAGTGACGGTCATGTAGTTGATGTTGCAATACCTGTCCATTTCTGGCTAAAATTGTCCACTCCTTCTGTTTTATTTCTGCTTTGTTTTATGATATTCTGATGAAGAGCATGTAGATTATATTGTGGGTTTTTTGTCATGTTTATAGTTCTAACTTTTAACAGTTTCTGATTGAAAATCATGTAGATGCAATGGAGTATTTTTTCAGGTTATTTCTAGACATTTGTTTCATGATGTTCTTATGAAGATCATGAACAAGTTTTCATGGTATTTACTTGGCATGTTTCTGGTCATGTGTTGCATGATTTCTCAAAAATAATAGAATCATGCTTTGCAAGTATAGTAAACAATCAAGGGGTAACCCATGGCCTCTGGTCAGGGGTGGCCATTGCTCCCACCTGGTGTCCCCCTCTAACATGCCTCATGGGGCAAGGGGACCATGTGGACTCGGTCTCAGACCACGGGTCCAGCGTGAAGACCTTGAGGATTGTTGCCCTGGAGTCCGGGCTGGGGAACTTAAGAGACAATGTGGAATAAATCGATAAGAAAATGGATGGCGTCCTCAACCATTCTACGGATCTCTGTCAACTGTCGCCGGACCGGGCATCGAGGCCAGCCACGGCCCGCTCTACAGCCGAGGACCAGACACGTGACTGGGCTCAGGAGCAGGCAACATGGCTACTACCACCCCCACGATAGCTACGGGATCAATAAATCTCTGACAAAACACCCTCATCCAGAAGCTTGAGGTCAGGGGGTCGATGGGCCCCCTCAAATATATCAGTGCATTCCTGGGACTTATGCAGGATGACCGGGCCATGGCCCCTGAGGACTGGGACAATATGTACCGCCACTTACATCAGGAGTAGGTGGATGCGCAATCCAGGCCATGGGCTGGAGTTCGCCGTTCACCAAAGCACGTCTTTGACCAGGTCGAGGCCGGGTGCCTCTTTTGGTCGGACCATGTGTGAATTCAGGACGAGCGGGTACAGCTCGCCATGATGGCCTTGTTTGCGGCAAACAACCAACAAGATGGCGGCTGCAACTCCAGTAGGGGGTGCCGCCAGCGCAACGGCCATCAGGATTGGGGGGTGAAATGGTTGCATGTGTGCTCCTTTTGTGACTCGGTTGGCAGGATGTGTCTGCACTCGTTGCCGGCGTGCAACCGAAAACTGTCCAACGGTGTTGGTTATGACAGTGGGCAGCCTACACCAACTCCTGCACCCCGCTGGACACCACAGGCCGGCACTTGGTACGCCCCATGGACCTCCACCAACAGAGTTAAAAAAACAGACTGGATGCACCTCGCGAGTGAGCGAGGTGCATGTAAACCCCCCACCACCCGGTACATGTGCACCCACAGATGCGGCGGGGGGATGGGTCATGGGGTACAGTGGATGTGATGTAACACCCCACGTGACCACCATTCTACATAGCGAACACGTGGAGAAAGTAAACAATGACAATGGTAGGCGACCCTTGCCTCCACGCAACAAACTCATACCAGGGAGTGTTAGTGTTAGTGCGCCTGGATCTCTCTCCACTATCCAGCCAGAAAGTAACACTCATAAATTCGACGCGGTTAAGGAAGTATGCGAGACCAGAATCCCTGCCCCCGGAGTCCGGATGGACCTGGCGGCCTTCACAGACCGCAGGCAGGCTCATGGGCCTACCTAACACCCTTGGGCCTTGATCGAGCTCCCCACGGATCTCATCATTCCAGCCTGGATTCGGTACCTCTCCGGAATCCCAGGGAAGGAGGAGCTCCTGGACTTGGTCAGACATAGTTTCCCCCTGGGATACCTCGGTCCTGTAAGCGATACCCGCGGGATACCCAACCACCCCAGTGCATCCGGGTATCCAGACTATATTGAAAATTTCATCGAAAAGGAGCGGAACCATTCAAACCTCCTGGGACTGTTCGACCAAGCCCGCTTCTCTCCATGGTGTCACATGTCACCCCTCATGTTGCATAAAAAGAGAGGGTCCACCGACCATCAGGCTATCACTGACATGACCTAGCCATGGGAGAAAAGTATCAATGCATATATCATCAAAAACTCTGTGGACGGCCAGGAGAGGGAACACAGACTCCTTACCGTAGACGGCTTCGTTGGTCGTCTTGTGGCTTCAGGACCGGGGAGCTACATGTACAGCATTGATATCTCCAGGGCATACAAGAACTTCCGCTGCGACCTGTTGGACTGGCCGTTGCTTTGTTGATGCTATTGGAGTATTTTTTTCATGTTTTTAGACATGTGTTCCATGTTGTTCTTATCATATTTTCTATATGGCTGACTAAGATTATTCACATTTTCTGTTTTATTTGTGCTTTCTTTTAATATACTTTAATGAAGATCATGTAGATTATATTGTGGTTTTTTTTCTGTCATGCTTTTAGTTCTAACTTTCACAGTTTCTGGTTGAAGATCAAATAGGTGCTATTGGAGTTTTTTTGTGTGTCTTTTATAATCATTTGTTTCATGATATTCTGAAGAAGATATTCTGATGAAGATATTACTAGTCATTCTATTGTTTTATATCTTTAGTATAATTTTCTAATTTGCTGCATGATATTCTGATGAAGATAATGTTGATGCTATGGGAGTATGTTTTCTCATGTTTTTAGTCATGTGTTCATGATATTCTAATGAAGATCATATACATGCATTTATGGTATTTACTTGGCATGTTTCTATTTATGTGTTCCATGATTTCTCAAAAATCACATAATTATGCTTTTGCAAGTATAGAATGTGATCAATTTTTATATATTTTTGTATGGGTGGGTTATTTGTTTCTAGTGAGGATCATGTAGTTGATGTTTCAGTACTTCTTCATGATATTTTCTATATGGCTGGCTAAAAGTATACTCTGCTTCTGTTTTATTTCTGCTTCGTTTTATAATATTCTGATGAAGATCATGTAGATTATATTGTGGGTTTTTATGGTCATGTTTTCTGTTTTAACTTTTCAAAGTTTCTGGTTGAAGATCAAGGAGATGCTATTGGAGTTTTTTGTATGTCATTTATAATCATTTGTTTCATGCTATTCTGAAGAAGATATTCTGATGAAGATATTACTAGTCATTCTATTGTTTTATATCTTTAGTATAATTCTTTCATTTGCTGCATGATATTCTGATGAAGATAATTTTGATGCTATAGGAGTATGTTTTCTCATGTTTTAGTCATGTGTTCATGATATTCTAATGAAGATCATATACATGCATTTATGGTATTTACTTGGCATGTTTCTATTTATGTGTTCCATGATTTCTCAAAAATGATATAATTATGCTTTTGCAAGTATAGAATGTGATCAATTTTTATATATTTTTGTATGGGTGGGTTATTTGTTTCTAGTGAGGATCATGTAGTTGATGTTTCATTACTTCTTCATATTTTCTATATGGTTGACTAAAAGTATACTCTGCTTCTGTTTTATTTCTGCTTCGTTTTATAATACTCTGATGAAGATCATGTAGATTATATTGTGGGTTTTTATGGTCATGTTGTCTGCTTTAACTTTTCAAATTTTCTGGTTGAAGGTCATGTAGATGCTATGGAGTATTTTTTCAGGTTATTTCTAGTCATTTCACACTCACTAAGCACTCACATGTGTCCACTTGGCCCTCACTGGGGTCGGAATCCATGCTGCAAGGCATGACAGAGCAAGGGGACCATGTGGAGTCGGTCTCGGACCACGGGTCCAGCGTGAAGACCTTGAGGATCGTTGCCCTGGAGTCCGGGCTGGGGAACTTAAGAGACAATGTGGAATAAATTGACAAGAAAATGGATGGCGTCTTCAACCATTCTACGGATCTCCGTCAACTGTTGCCGGACCAGGCATCGAGGCCAGTCACGGCCCGCTCCGCAGCCGGGGACTAGACACCTGACTGGGCTCAGGAGCAGGCGACATGGCTACTACCACCCCCACAACAGCTACAGGATCAATATGTCTCCAACAAGTACGTGCAGAGGGAAATGGACTGTGAGGCCATCCGTCACGACCATACGGCCGATAAGCTTGCTTCTGATCTACATGCTTCGCAGTTAATATCAAAGCCATACATGTTTGTGGAGAGGGAACAGGTCTTCACCCTCACCCAGAAGCTCAAGTTCAGGGGTTCAATGGGCCCCCTTGAGTATATCAGTGCGTTCCTGGGACTTATGCAGGATGACCGGGCCATGGCCCCTGAGGACTGGGACAATATGTACCGCCACTTACATCAGGTGTCGGTGGATGCGCAATCCAGGCCGTGGGCTGGAGTTCGCCGTTCGCCAAACCATGTCTTTGACCAGGTCGAGGCCGGGTGCCTCTTTTGGTCGGACCATGTGCAAATTCAGGACGAGCGGGTACGGCTTGCCATGATGGCCTTGTTTGCGGAAAACAACAGACAAGATAGTGGCTACAACTCCGAGAGGGGGTGCCGCCAGCGCAACGGCCATCAGGATTGGGGGGTTAAATGGTTGCATCTATGCTTCTTTTGTGACTCGGTCGGCAGGATGTGTCGGCACTTGTTGCACGCATGCAACCAAAAACTGTCCTACGGTGTTGGTTATGATAGTGGGCAGCCTACACCGACTCTTGCAACCCACTGGACACCACAGGCCGGACACTTGGTGCGCCCCATGGACCTCCACCAACAGAGTTAAAAAAACAGACTGGACGCACCCCTCGAGTGAGCAAGGTGCATGTAAACCCCCCACCACACCGTACATGTGCACCCACAGATGCGGCGGGGGGATGGGTCATGAGGTGCAGTGCACGTGATGTAACACCCCATGTGACCACCACTCCACATGGCGAACACGTGGAGAAAGTAAACAATAACAATGGTAGGCGACCCTTGCCTCCACACAACAAACTCATACCTGGGAGTGTTAGTGTTAGTGCGCGTGGATCTCTCTCCACTATCCAGCCAGAAAGTAACACTCTTAAATTCGATGCGGTTAAGGAAGTATGCAAGACCAGAATCCCTGCCCCCAGAGTTCGGATGGACCTGGTGGCCTTCACAGACCACAGGCAGGCTCATGGGCCTACCTAACACCCTTGGGCCTGGATCGAGCTCCCCACGGATCTCATCATTTCGGCCTGGATCCGGTACCGCTCCAGAATCCCAGGGAAGGAGGAGCTCCTGGACTTCGTCAGACATGGTTTCCCCCTGGGATACATCGGTCCTGTAAACGATATCCGCAGGATACCCAACCACCCCAGTGCATCCGGGTATCCGGACTATATTGAAAATTTCATCGCAAAGGAGCAGAACCATTCAAACCTCCTGGGACTGTTCGACCACTCCCGCTTCTCTCCATTGTGTCACATGTCGCCCCTCATGTTGCATAAAAAAAGAGAGGGTCCATCCACCGTCAGGTTATCGTCGACATGACCTAGCCATGGGAGAAAAGTATCAATGCATATATCATCAAAAACTCTGTGTACGGCCAGGAGAAGGAACACAGACTCCTTACCGTCGACAACTTCATTGGTTGCCTCGTGGCCTCAGGACCGGGGAGCTACATGTACAGCATCGAAATCTCCAGGGCATATAAGAACTTCCGCTGCGACCCGTTGGACTGGCCGTTGCTTTGTTGATGCTTTTGGAGTATTTTTTCATGTTTTTAGTCATGTTCCATGTTGTTCTTATGAAGATCATATACATGCATTTATGGTATTTACTTGGCATGTTTCTATTCATGTGTTCCATTATTTCTCAAAAATAATATAATTATGCTTTTGCAAGTATAGAATGTGATCAATTTTAATATATTTTTGTATGAGTGGGTTATTTGTTTCTAGTGAGGATCATGTAGTTGATGTTTCAGTACTTCTTCATGATATTTTCTATATGGCTGGCTAAAAGTATACTCTGCTTCTGTTTTATTTCTGCTTCGTTTTATAATATTCTGATGAAGATCATGTAGATTATATTGTGGGTTTTTATGGTCATGTTTTCTGTTTTAACTTTTCAAATTTTCTGGTTGAAGACCATGTAGATGCTATTGGAATACCTTTGATGTCATTTATAGTCGTTTGTTTAATGATATATATTTTTTTATTTACTATTCAAAAGGAGTTTTAACACAGGGTTAGATCTGCGATGGTTACAACATGTTTACATTGCCAGGTTCCACATAATGTACAGTATATCATTCAGATATTCTGATGAACATGTTACTAGTCATTTGTTTCCTGATATTCTGATGAAGATCGTGTAGATTATATTATAGTATATTTTTGGTGTAGTTTTTATTTGCCCCAATGATATTCTGATGATGTAGGTGCTATGTTTTCTCATGTTTTTGGTCATGTGATCTTCTAATGACGATCATGTACAAGCTTTTACAGTTTTTATTTGATATGTTTCTAGTTATTTGTTCCATGATTTCTAACAAACATAATAATGAAGCCTTTGCAAGTATAGAAAAATATAAATCTTTAGATATTTTTGTATGAGTGGGTTATTTTTTTCTAGTGAGGGTCATTTAATCGATGATGCAGTATATATATGTTCATTATATTTCCTATATGGCAGGCTAATATTGTTCACTGCTTCACTTTTATTCCTCTTTATTTCATGATATTCGGATGAAGTATGTCTTTAGTATAGTTTTTATTGGTTTGCTCCATGGTATTCTATTGAAGACTGTAGAATCGTCCCAAGGCGCTATACATAACATATAAGGAGGTCACGGTGAAGGTTGTGGTTTGCTCCAAATGCAGTCATTGGCTACTGGGTCTACTCTATTCCTTATATGATAGTTAATGCAGGGGGCAACTTCATGCAGCTATTGGCCTTTATTAGAATATATAATCTCTAGTAATATATCATGGTGCAGTGCTAATCTGTGAAATCGCTAAGTTATCAGCTCATTGAGCTGGTTAATATTGACTGTCATCTGTCTTTCATTCATGACATGTGTGGGTGATATCAATTAAATCAGAATGAAAAAAATGCTTATTTCTATAATCACAATCAAATTTCCACCTATAAGTTCTTCAACATCTTACTAGTATCAATATACTATAGAATGTTAAGCTAGAGGCACTTCATAATCTAATATGCGGTTATTTTCTGACATTTCCGCCTGTCCAAAAACATAGAAATTGTAATAGTTACAATAATAATAAATAGCAATATGACTCAATTACTATGTATGATTATGTCTGGAAAGATATTATCATGTCTCAGCTCGGTTTGGCTGGCATATAAAAAGATAAGAATTTGATTATATTTGAGAATCATTAAGGGATTGATTCTTGAAAAATTGTCTTTGTGATTAATAAAAACTTTGCATTGGTCGATGGTAAAGAGACCTTATGAGGTAAATTGTTCCAGAAAACACTTCCATGACATTCATCAGTTCTTCTGTAGGTTCATGTTATAGGTATTATTGATGTTACATGATTGTAACTCCCTGCAACTTCTAGAGTGTGCAGACATTTAAAAGTTAATTCACCAAGGGTGAATTAAAAAAAAATTTGAGTTTTCTGTTATTGCTCAGTGTATCCAGATAACCAATGATGATAGAATTGTTATACACTGAATCATCATCTTCCTCATTGAAATTCATCTTCCCTAAAAACAGCAAGACAGAAGTTTAAAATGAGAGTACAAAATCCTCCGTCAGGGTTCAAGATGATGTTGGCATAACTTACAACAGAGACTGTTTCACCATGCAGACAGCAGCACTGTCTGTACAGTCATAGTAGCCAAAAACTAAATTAGGTATTGCCCATATATTCTGCTTTTTATTACAAAGAGGGGGACATGACATTAGCATTGCTTTCCTCACAAACAGCAGTAGCTTTACAATCCATGTTATTTTTTATAGTTTACTTTATTGGCCTTTATGAGAATATATCAGCTCCAGTAATACATCAAGTTTCTTCACTCATAAACATCTGTAGTAATACAATTAATCTTTTTGTTATGGTTTTCTATATTGGCCTTCATTAGAGAACAAAAGCTCTAGTAATATATCAAGTTGGAGTGTCATGGCACAAGGTGAGGATGGCATGACTTACCACAAAGACTTTCACCATGCAGGCAGCAGCTAGTTCTGTGATGTTATAGTAGCCACAAAGTAAATTAGGTAAAGTCTTAGTATTCCGCTTCCATTATTGGAGAGCAGGACATGACACTAATGTTGCTTTCCTCATGAACAGCTATCAATGTGATTTTCTCCTAGTTCACTCTATTGGCATTTATTAGAATAAAACATCTCTAGTAATATATCACGGTGCAGTGCTAATCTGTGAAATCGCTAAGTTATCAGCTCATTGAGCTGGTTAATATTGACTGTCATCTGTCTTTCATTCATGACATGTGTGGGTGTATATCAATTAAATCAGAATGAAAAAAATGCTTATTTCTATAATCACAATCAAATTTCCACCTATAAGTTCTTCAACATCTTACTAGTATCTATATAGTATAGAATGTTAAGCTAGAGGCACTTCATAATCTAATATGCGGTTATTTTCTGACATTTCCGCCTGTCCAAAAACATAGAAATTGTAATAGTTACAATAATAATAAATAGCAATATGACTCAATTACTATGTATGATTATGTCTGGAAAGATATTATCATGTCTCAGCTCGGTTTGGCTGGCATATAAAAAGATAAGAATTTGATTATATTTGAGAATCATTAAGGGATTGATTCTTGAAAAATTGTCTTTGTGATTGATCAAAACTTTGCATTGGTCGATGGTAAAGAGACCTTATGAGGTAAATTGTTCCAGAAAACACTTCCATGACATTCATCACTTCTTCAGTAGGTTCATGTAATGGGTATTGTTGATGGTTACATGATTGTAACTCCCTGCAACTTCTAGAGTGTGCAGACATTTAAAAGTTAAATCACCAAGGGTGAATTAAAAAAAATTTGAGTTTTCTGTTATTGCTCAGTGTATCCAGATAACCAATGATGATAGAATTGTTATACACTGAATCATCATCTTCCTCATTGAAATTCATCTTCCCTAAAAACGGCAAGACAGAAGTTTAAAATGAGAGTACAAAATCCTCCGTCAGGGTTCAAGATGATGTTGGCATAACTTACAACAGAGACTGTTTCACCATGCAGACAGCAGCACTGTCTGTACAGTCATAGTAGCCAAAAACTAAATTAGGTATTGCCCATATATTCTGCTTTTTATTACAAAGAGGGGGACATGACATTAGCATTGCTTTCCTCTCAAACAGCAGTAGCTTTACAATCCATGTTATTTTTTATAGTTTACTTTATTGGCCTTTATGAGAATATATCAGCTCCAGTAATACATCAAGTTTCTTCACTCATAAACATCTGTAGTAATACAATTAATCTTTTTGTTATGGTTTTCTATATTGGCCTTCATTAGAGAACAAAAGCTCTAGTAATATATCAAGTTGGAGTGTCATGGCACAAGGTGAGGATGGCATGACTTACCACAAAGACTTTCACCATGCAGGCAGCAGCTAGTTCTGTGATGTTATAGTAGCCACAAAGTAAATTAGGTAAAGTCTTAGTATTCCGCTTACATTATTGGAGAGCAGGACATGACACTAATGTTGCTTTCCTCATGAACAGCTATCAATGTTATTTTCTCCTAGTTCACTCTATTGGCATTTATTAGAATAAAACATCTCTAGTAATATATCACGGTGCAGTGCTAATCTGTGAAATCGCTAAGTTATCAGCTCATTGAGCTGATTAATATTGACTGTCATCTGTCTTTCATTCCTGACATGTGTGGGTGTATATCAATTAAATCAGAATGAAAAAAATGCTTATTTCTATAATCACAATCAAATTTCCACCTATAAGTTCTTCAACATCTTACTAGTATCTATATACTATAGAATGTTAAGCTAGAGGCACTTCATAATCTAATATGCGGTTATTTTCTGACATTTCCGCCTGTCCAAAAACATAGAAATTGTAATAGTTACAATAATAATAAATAGCAATATGACTCAATTACTATGTATGATTATGTCTGGAAAGATATTATCATGTCTCAGCTCGGTTTGGCTGGCATATAAAAAGATAAGAATTTGATTATATTTGAGAATCATTAAGGGATTGATTCTTGAAAAATTGTCTTTGTGATTAATCAAAACTTTGCATTGGTCGATGGTAAAGAGACCTTATGAGGTAAATTGTTCCAGAAAACACTTCCATGACATTCATCACTTCTTCAGTAGGTTCATGTAATGGGTATTGTTGATGGTTACATGATTGTAACTCCCTGCAACTTCTAGAGTGTGCAGACATTTAAAAGTTAAATCACCAAGGGTGAATTAAAAAAAAATTTGTGTTTTCTGTTATTGCTCAGTGTATCCAGATAACCAATGATGATAGAATTGTTATACACTGAATCATCATCTTCCTCATTGAAATTCATCTTCCCTAAAAACGGCAAGACAGAAGTTTAAAATGAGAGTACAAAATCCTCCGTCAGGGTTCAAGATGATGTTGGCATAACTTACAACAGAGACTGTTTCACCATGCAGACAGCAGCACTGTCTGTACAGTCATAGTAGCCAAAAACTAAATTAGGTATTGCCCATATATTCTGCTTTTTATTACAAAGAGGGGGACATGACATTAGCATTGCTTTCCTCACAAACAGCAGTAGCTTTACAATCCATGTTATTTTTTATAGTTTACTTTATTGGCCTTTATGAGAATATATCAGCTCCAGTAATACATCAAGTTTCTTCACTCATAAACATCTGTAGCAATACAATTAATCTTTTTGTTATGGTTTTCTATATTGGCCTTCATTAGAGAACATAAGCTCTATTAATATATCAAGTTGGAGTGTCATGGCACAAGGTGAGGTTGACATGACTTACCACAAAGACTTTCACCATGCAGGCAGCAGCTAGTTCTGTGCTGTTATAGTAGCCACAAAGTAAATTAGGTAAAGTCTTAGTATTCCGCTTCCATTATTGGAGAGCAGGACATGACACTAATGTTGCTTTCCTCATGAACAGCTATCAATGTGATTTTCTCCTAGTTCACTCTATTGGCATTTATTAGAATAAAACATCTCTAGTAATATATCACGGTGCAGTGCTAATCTGTGAAATTGCTAAGTTATCAGCTCATTGAGCTGGTTAATATTGACTGTCATCTGTCTTTCATTCATGACATGTGTGGGTGTATATCAATTAAATCAGAATGAAAAAAATGCTTATTTCTATAATCACAATCAAGTTTCCACCTATAAGTTCTTCAACATCTTACTAGTATCTATATACTATAGAATGTTAAGCTAGAGGCACTTCATAATCTAATATGCGGTTATTTTCTGACATTTCCGCCTGTCCAAAAACATAGAAATTGTAATAGTTACAATAATAATAAATAGCAATATGACTCAATTGCTATGTATGATTATGTCTGGAAAGATATTATCATGTCTCAGCTCGGTTTGGCTGGCATATAAAAAGATAAGAATTTGATTATATTTGAGAATCATTAAGGGATTGATTCTTAAAAAATTGTCTTTGTGATTAATCAAAACTTTGCATTGGTCGATGGTAAAGAGACCTTATGAGGTAAATTGTTCCAGAAAACACTTCTATGACATTCATCACTTCTTCAGTAGGTTCATGTAATGGGTATTGTTGATGGTTACATGATTGTAACTCCCTGCAACTTCTAGAGTGTGCAGACATTTAAAAGTTAAATCACCAAGGGTGAATTAAAAAAAAATTTGAGTTTTCTGTTATTGCTCAGTGTATCCAGATAACCAATGATGATAGAATTGTTATACACTGAATCATCATCTTCCTCATTGAAATTCATCTTCCCTAAAAACGGCAAGACAGAAGTTTAAAATGAGAGTACAAAATCCTCCGTCAGGGTTCAAGATGATGTTGGCATAACTTACAACAGAGACTGTTTCACCATGCAGACAGTAACACTGTTTGTATAGTCATAGTAGCCAAAAACTAAAATAGGTATTGCCTATATATTTTGCTTCTTATAGCATAGAGTGGAACATCACACTAGCATCGCTTTCCTCACAAACAGCAGTAGCTTTACAATCAATGTTATTTTTTTATAGTTTACTCTATTGGCCTTTATTAGAATATATCAGCTCCAGTAATACATCAAGTTTCTCCACTCATAAACAGCTGTAGCAATACAATTAATCTTTTTGTCATGGTTTTCTATATTGGCCTTTATTAGAGAATATTAGCTCTATAAATATTCAAAGTTATAGTAGCCACGAAGTAAATTAGGTAAAGTCTTAGTATTCCGCTTCCATTATTGGAGAGCAGGACATGACACTAATGTTGCTTTCCTCATGAACAGCTATCAATGTTATTTTCTCCTAGTTCACTCTATTGGCATTTGTAAGAATAAAACATCTCTAGTAATATATCACGGTGCAGTGCTAATCTGTGAAATCGCTAAGTTATCAGCTCATTGAGCTGGTTAATATTGACTGTCACTTGTCTTTCATTCCTGACATGTGTGGGTGTATATCAATTAAATCAGAATGAAAAAAATGCTTATTTCTATAATCACAATCAAAATATCCACATATATGTTCTTCAATATCTTATTAGTATGTATATACTACAGAATGTTTAGTTAGAGGCACTTCATAATCTAATATGCGGTTATTTTCTGACATTTCCGCCTGTCCAAAAACATAAGAATTGTAATAGTTACAATAATAATAAATAGCAATATGACTCAATTACTATGTATGATTATGTCTGGAAAGATATTATCATGTCTCAGCTCGGTTTGGCTGGCATATGAAAAGATAAGAATTTGATTATATTTGAGAATCATTATGGGATTGATTCTTAAAAAATTGTCTTTGTGATTAATCAAAACTTTGCATTGGTCGATGGTAAAGAGACCTTATGAGGTAAATTGTTCCAGAAAACACTTCCATGACATTCATCACTTCTTTTGTAGGTTCATATAATGGGTATTGTTGATGGTTACATGATTGTAGCTCCCTGCAACTCCTAGAGTGTGCAGACATTTGAAAGTTAAATCACCAAGGGTGAATTTGAAAAAATTTGAGTTTTCTGTTATTGCTCAGTGTATCCAGATAACCAATGATGATAGAATAGTTATTCACTGAATCATCATCTTCCTCATTGAAATTCACCTTCCCTAAAAACGGCAAGACAGAAGTTTAAAATGAGAGTACAAAATCCTCTGTCAGGGTTCAAGATGAGGTTGGCATAACTTGCAACGGAGACTGTTTCACCATGCAGACAGCAGCACTGTCTGTACAGTCATAGTAGCCACAAACTGAATTAGCTATTGCCCATCATTCTTATTTCAAAGAGGGAGACATGACATTAGCATTGCTTTACTCACAAACAGCTGTAGCTTTACAATCGATGGTTTTTTTACTATAGTTTTCTTCATCAGCCTTTTTTAAAATATATCAGCTGTAGTAATACATCAAGTTTCTCCACTCATAAACAGCTGTAGCTATATAATCAATCTTATTGTTATGGTTTTCTATAATGGCCTTTATTTGAGTACATAAGCTCTAGTAATATATTAAGTTGGAGGGTCATGGCACAAGGTGAGGTTGGTGTGACTTACCACAATGACTGTTTCACCATGCAGGCAACAGCATCTTTTGTGCTGTTATAGTAGCCACAAGGTAAATTAGGTAAAGTCTTAGTATTCTGCTTCCAAATTTGGAGAGCAGGACATGACACTAATATTGCTTTCTTCACCAACCGTTGCCGTGCTAGACAATCAATGTTATTTTCTCCTAGTTCACTCTATTGGCCTTTATTAGAATAAATCATCTCTAGTAATACATCATGGTGCAGCGCTAACCTGTGAAATCGCTAAGTTATCAGCTCATTGATCTGGTTAATATTGACTGTCATCTGTCTTTCATTCATAACATGTGTGGGTGTATATCAATTAAATCAGAATGAAAAAAATGCTTATTTCTATAATCACAATCAAATTTCCACCTATAAGTTCTTCAACATCTTACTAGTATATATATACTATAGAATGTTAAGCTAGAGGCACTTCATAATCTAATATTCGGTTATTATCTGACATTTCTGCCTGTCAAAAAAACATAAGAATTGTAATAGTTACAAGAATAATAAATAGCAATATGACGCAATTACTATGTATGATTATGTCTGGAAAGATATTATCATGTCTCAGCTCGGTTTGGCTGGCATATAAAAAGATAAGAATTTGATTATATTTGAGAATCATTATGGAATTGATTCTTAAAAAATTGTCTTTGTGAATAATCAAAACTTTGCATTGGTCGATGGTAAAGAGACCTTATGAGGTAAATTGTTCCAGAAAACACTTCCATGGCATATATCACTTCTTTTGTATGTTCATGTAATGGGTATTATTGATGTTACATGATTGTAACTCCCTGCAACTTCTAGAGTGTGCAGACATTTAAAAGTTAATTCACCAAGGGTGAATTAAAAAAAATTTGAGTTTTCTGTTATTGCTCAGTGTATCCAGATAGCCAATGATGATAGAATTGTTATACACTGAATTATCATCTTCCTCATTGAAATTCATCTTCCCTAAAAACGGCAAGACAGAAGTTTAAAATGAGAGTACAAAATCCTCCGTCAGGGTTCAAGATGATGTTGGCATAACTTACAACAGAGACTGTTTCACCATGCAGACAGCAGCACTGTCTGTACAGTCATAGTAGCCAAAAACTAAATTAGGTATTGCCCATATATTCTGCTTTTTATTACAAAGAGGGGGACATGACATTAGCATTGCTTTCCTCACAAACAGCAGTAGCTTTACAATCCATGTTATTTTTTATAGTTTACTTTATTGGCCTTTATTAGAATATATCAGCTCCAGTAATACATCAAGTTTCTTCACTCATAAACACCTGTAGTAATACAATTAATCTTTTTGTTATGGTTTTCTATATTGGCCTTCATTAGAGAACATAAGCTCTAGTAATATATCAAGTTGGAGTGTCATGGCACAAGGTGAGGTTGGCATGACTTACCACAAAGACTTTCACCATGCAGGCAGCAGCTAGTTCTGTGCTGTTATAGTAGCCACAAAGTAAATTAGGTAAAGTCTTAGTATTCCGCTTCCATTATTGGAGAGTAGGACATGACACTAATGTTGCTTTCCTCATGAACAGCTATCAATGTTATTTTCTCCTAGTTCACTCTATTGGCATTTATTAGAATAAAACATCTCTAGTAATATATCACGGTGCAGTGCTAATCTGTGAAATCGCTAAGTTATCAGCTCATTGAGCTGGTTAATATTGACTGTCATCTGTCTTTCATTCATGACATGTGTGGGTGTATATCAATTAAATCAGAATGAAAAAAATGCTTATTTCTATAATCACAATCAAAATATCCACATATATGTTCTTCAATATCTTATTAGTATCTATATACTACAGAATGTTTAGTTAGAGGCACTTCATAATCTAATATGCAGTTATTTTCTGACATTTCCGCCTGTCCAAAAACATAGAAATTGTAATAGTTACAATAATAATAAATATCAATATGACTTAATTACTATGAAAGATTATGTTTCTCAGTTTGACTGGAGCTATGCAGATTTAAACTCTGCATAGGTCAGCATTGATGAGACCGTATGATGTAGATTGTTCCATTTAAAAGTTAAATTATCAATGGAGAATTAAAACAAAAATTGAGTTTTCTGTTATTGCTCAGTGTATCAAAATAACTGCTTGGTTTATTCCGAATCATAATCTTCCCCCATTGAAATTTCTCTTCCCATAAACGGAAAGACAGAGGATGAAAATGAGAGTACAAAATCCTCTGTCAGTGTACAAGATGATGTTGGCATAACTTGCAACAGAGACTGTTTCACCATGCAGACAGCAACACTGTCTGTACAGTCATAGTAGCCACAAACTAAATTAAGTATTGCCTATATATTCTGCTTCTTATAACATAGAGGGGAGACATGACAGTCATGACACTTATTGAAATTTACAACCAATGTTATTTTAATTATAGCTTTCTTCATTGGCCTTTATTAGAATACATCAGCTCTAGTAATATATCAAGTTGGAGTGTTTGCCAGTAAAATGTAAGTCGTCAGCTGATCAAGTTGGTTTTCATTGACTGATATCTGTCTTTCATTCACAACATGTCTGGGTATATGTATCTAAGATCAGAATGAAAGAAAATGTGCATGTTTTTACAGTCACAATCGAAATGTCAGCATAGTTGTATATCAATATCCTATCAGCATCTATAAACGTGGAATCCTCAGCTGGAATAACTTCATAATCTAATATACAGTCAATTTTAGCGGTTTGTGTCTGTGAAACTGATAACAGAATTTTAATAGTAAATTATACCTATATCAATTAAGGAAACCCCGGTTATTATATAAAAGGTTTATCAAATAACCAATTCTAGGCAAATAAATGAAAAAGAAGTACAAAGGAGAAAAATAAATATACAAATACAAATCAATGATAATGGGAAAAATCACAGTGTCACACACAGTTCTATGAAGAGTCTCACAGTCCCAGCTCCTCAGACTCGAAACCTTCACGCTGGGCGACATTAAGTCTCGCTTATACCGACTGCAGACTCGTTGATTAGTGTACTATCAACACAGCCTCGACCGACGCCTTAACCTGTGCAACAGCACTCTCTCCATTGTTTTATTGTCTATTTGGTTAATCCTGTGTATGGTGTTGCATTGTTGCTACAACTATCAGGCCACCACACACAAACACAATATATACGGAATAAAAATAATCTGGAGTGTGTTTGATAAAGTGTCCTCCAAAGTGTCCCCACAAGCGGGATTAAGAAGCATATCCACACCGAAAAACTGTTCCTTGAAGTTGGGTATCCCCTTAAGCGGATACTTGGGCATCATTATGGGATCAATTCTTCTAAAATTGTTTATGTAATTGACTTAAACTCGTATAGGTTTGTATTGATGAATCACCTTCATTATATTCATCACTTTGTCGGTTGATGTATGTGGTAATTATGGTGGTTATATGTTTGCCACTCACTGCAACTTCTAGAGTGTGCAGACTTTTTTTCTTTTTTTTAAAGATAATGTTTATTCTGGAGGTTCTGTAGGCTCAAAAGAGTGCCTATTTCCACAGTGCTCCAGGCTGGAAATTTACATGCATTACTTTTGAGCCTACGCCCTTATTCAGCCAACAAGGCAGTAGGATATAATTATATAACAATCTGGCGCAGAAAAACAATACACTACTTAAACAGTCTTATTGTGGTCGGTTGTATCACCGAGACACAGCGGTTTTCAATGCCAGTTTTGATAGGTACATTATTGGCAAATATAATTTCGGTTGTATCACCGATGAGACTTTAAAGAAAGTTAAATCACCAACAAAGAATTAAAATAAGAAATGAGTTTTCTCTCATTGCTCAGTCTATGCAGATGGTGATAACATTGTTGTATATGAATCATTATCTTCCCTCATCAAAATGTATCTTCCCTGAAAATGGCAAGCCAGAGGATGAAACAGAGTACAGAATCCTCTGATCATGGTACAAGATGAGGTTAACATAGCTTGCCGCTAAGTTATGTTTCGGCGGGAAAGTTTAAAATTTAAACTTTGTTTGAAAGCCAACAGCATCCCCCACGATTTATCAAGCTGTTTCACGATATATTTCGTAATGTTTCGTAAAGTTTCGGGAGCCTTTTCATTGGGTGGAAGAAGTGTTTTGAGTGGTACGAAATTTCCCGAAATTTCCCGAAATTAATCGGCAACGTGAACGGGCCTCCACGAAAATGGCATGAGCGCCCGATAATCGCCGAAATATTTATGTGCCTCTTTCACCAAGAAAGTCCACTTGTACGATTATGCCAGAAACTTTACGATAGTCTCCGATATGAATTTCGGAGATTTTCTGGTTAGATCGATTGCTCGGTGGTTGCTCGGTGGAATTGGCGCTTATGATTCCAATTAACACTCACCCTGGGATTCGAGTACCCTTGAGGTAAATGGTGTATAAAACATGTGACCCTGCTTGCTAGCCATCTATTGGATAGGTTATGTACTTAATCAGTGATTCAGCAGTGGATCCATTTGTCTCACCAAACTGCCCCAGTAAATTTTAAATGTGTTTAAAATTATAATTAAACGAGCTTATGTACCTTGTTAGGGGTAGTTGTCAACGACAATTCCATGGGATAAATCTCAATTCAATTCAAAGTAAGAGATAGTTTTAGTCTTAGACAAACAATCTGTGATGTACATGAATACCACCGTGTGAATTCTTCCAGCATAAAAAGAGAAGGAAACGATGTTCCATGTAGAATTCTGTTTCTGATTCTGTGCCTGATTCTGTTTTTGATTCAAAACTGATTTAACCAGAAATACATCAATAATCCCATACTTATATGCTCATTAGACTGATCAGATCGTGAGGATTGTAAATAATCATTTCAATTAAAGGTGGCATGGTTCTAGTGGCAAAAACTATTAGTCTTAGACAATTAACTCATCCTATATGGCGCATGTGTTAGACTTGCGGATCATATTTGTTACTTCAAGTGGTATTCTATCGGTCCTATTTCTTCAATATGAGTAAATCATGAATCTAGAGAGATTCATTCTCATACCATGTCTATGTGGTGTGGGAACTTAAAGAAATATCACCTCAGTAAATGTGTAGGGTTGAGATTTCTACCTAAATTCATCTCATAGATTTGATCATCACCAAACCCTAAGTAAGTCACATAGAACATGGTGGACGTTAAACTACCGAAACAAACTTGAAAAGAAAGTAGAGAGATACAGATAAAATGCTTTCGTGACAACTGAATTATATGTACTGCAGACTGAAGGTTCTTGAGACAGCTGTCTATGAACATGCCCCTGCTCTAAGTAATTCCCCGAAAACATCCAAGTATTGTTCTATTGTTTACTGAATAATTAGAATATAAAAAAGGCTTGTGCATCGGGAGATTGTCCTGCTCCGTGCGGACACTGCTGACAGGAATTTCTGGCAGGCAGATGGTGGACCTGACCAGAAGAACTGGCAGTGGAAGCCGGAAAGGTTTTATCCGCTAAGATTGATGGAGGAGGAA
The DNA here is from genome assembly GCA_950022655.1 of Alentia gelatinosa. Taxonomy (NCBI): domain Eukaryota; kingdom Metazoa; phylum Annelida; class Polychaeta; order Phyllodocida; family Polynoidae; genus Alentia; species Alentia gelatinosa. The sequence continues at coordinate 22,080,240 of OX465589.1, read as the reverse complement.
CAAGCTGTTGTCAGATCAATAATGGTTTCATCCCGATTAGAGCCAGCGATCAGAAAACACAAGAAGCAATTCCTTGGAAGACGAGGCAAGATGTCTGCACCTAGAAAAACTGTAGTCATCATTGTGGGGTTTTGGTCACTTTTATTGGCCCCCAGCAATGAAAACACACGTAGAAATATTGTTTTCTGTGGTTATTCACTTCATGGAGAGTCACGAAAGTGGAACTGAAGAATGAGACCCAACCACTGAGGTACACGTAGATAAAACAGCTTATTAATAATGGCAACACAGTCACATCAAGCACAATTCCATGTGTGGGGCTTTGGATAGGTATATGGCATCTAATCGGGATCTAAATATCTCTATTCACTATTGTTTGTGGATCATATATCATCATTCATGTTTTAACGTGGGTTAGTAAAGTGGCGACATTGACGGGCATTTAATCTGAGAATTGTTGAGGATCATCAACTATTTTCCCAAACACCGTTTGAGCATGCAGAAGCGGGCCTTACCACAATGTGCGGCAGAGTGTGCCTTGCGCCATTTTTACAATTAGAAAGCAGAGGTCAATAAGTATAAGAACAGCGTGCACAGCTGTATGATAAATGATATGATGTCCCCTTCTTTATATATATCAGCCTGTACAGTATCCATTTTAAAAGATTGTATTTATGTCTGCCTTGTGTTTTTTTCGCAACTGAAGATAAATAAAACCATAAAACGCCTTACAAGCAAAGGCATCAGGCACGCCACATCAATATTTCAGACAATGCTGAATTGTTAAAGTTCCTCGACCTCCATTCTTACCAACACGTTCAAGAAAACGTCGTAGTTTGAAAGATAGATGAAATCCTAATTGGAGCGACATTTGTGGAGGCGGGTTGTTTGCCCTGTGACAGATTGTAGTGTCTCAATGGTTACATATGTAGGGACTGCTCAATATGTACCCTGTTATTTGAGTTAAAAAAGTAAGAAAAATGGAACCAAAGGTTTTTCCCTTCAGTTCTGCCTTAGATTTGAATTCAAATATGCAGTGTGTTGAACACTTCATCGTTTATCAATGATATAGACTGATTTAAAGAATAGATCTTTTGTTTCTAGGGAGATTTTGTGGCTCACCAGAAGTCCTCTTTGGAATGGGTCTTCTCCAACCCAGGGTCATGTTTGCAGGCCTATTGTCAACATGACTCATGGGCCCTTTGAACCAACAAAAGGGACAAAGAGGTCTTGTCCTGAGACATGGTGGCATTGGCTAGGCGCAGAACGGCCCTCCGCCAGACATTGCCAATGCCCGGAAAATCTTCCTAGTTATATATTTAGAAACAACTCCATTTCCTCCATAGATTCGAACCAAAAATTATATATATTAACTATTTCATTGTTTATCAATGATATGGAATCAGATTCTTAAAGGATAGATCTTATCTCCTATATCATCTACTGTGCTAAAAAAAACACACAGAAAAACAGAACCACAGTTTTTTCCCTGCATGTCTTGTCACAATCTGAAATGTAGATGAAATTCTGATAGAGTTGACGATAATATGGTTTCCCTATCTGAAAGGAGAGATCTTTTGTCTCCTCTATCCTTATATCAACTTATTATATATGTCGTAGTTTGAAAGATAGATGAAATCCTGATGGGAGCAACATATGTAGAGGCGGGTTGTTTGCCCTGTGATACATTGTAGTGTCTCATTGGTTTTATATGTAGGGACTGCTCAACATGTACCCTGTCATTTGAGTTATAAAAGTAAGAAAAACTGAATTGCAGGTTTTTCCCTGCATTGCTGCCTTAGATTGGAATCCAAGTACTCAGTGTGTTAACCACTTCTTAATTTACCAATAATATGGCGTCTCTATTTTAAAGAATTGATCTTATGTCTTCTTTATCATTTTGTGGCCTTATCTTGTCAACATCTGAAATCTAGATGAATTTCTGATGGAAGTGACAATAACAAGGTTTCCCTATCTGAAAGGAGAGATCTTTTGTCTCCTCTATCCTTATATCAACTTATTATTTATGTCGTAGTTTGAAAGATAGATGAAATCTTAATTGGAGCGACATTTGTGGAGGCGGGTTGTTTGCCCTGTGACAGATTGTAGTGTCTCAATGGTTACATATGTAGGGACTGCTCAACATGTACCCTGTGATTTGATGAAAAACTGAATCGCAGGTTTTTCCCTGCATTGCTGCCTTAGATTGGAATCCAAGTACTCAAGTGTGTTAACCACTTCTTGGTTTACCAATAATATGGCGTCTCTATTTTAAGGAATTGATTTTATGTCTTCTTTATCATTTTGTGGCCTTATCTTGTCAACATCTGAAATCTAGATGAAATTCTGATGGGAGTGACAATAATATGGTTTCCCTATCTGAAAGGAGAGATCTTTTGTGTCCTCTATCATTATATCAACTTATTATATATGTCGTAGTTTGAAAGATAGATGAAATCCTAATTGGAGCGACATTTGTGGAGGCGGGTTGTTTGCCCTGTGACAGATTGTAGTGTCTCAATGGTTACATATGTAGGGACTGCTCAATATGTACCCTGTTATTTGAGTTAAAAAAGTAAGAAAAATGGAACCAAAGGTTTTTCCCTTCATTTCTGCCTTAGATTTGAATTCAAATATGCAGTGTGTTGAACACTTCATCGTTTATCAATGATATAGACTGATTTAAAGAATAGATCTTTTGTTTCTAGGGAGATTTTGTGGCTCACCAGAAGTCCTCTTTGGAATGGGTCTTCTCCAACCCAGGGTCATGTTTGCAGGCCTATTGTCAACATGACTCATGGGCCCTTTGAACCAACAAAAGGGACAAAGAGGTCTTGTCCTGAGACATGGTGGCATTGGCTAGGCGCAGAACGGCCCTCCGCCAGACATTGCCAATGCCCGGAAAATCTTCCTAGTTATATATTTAGAAACAACTCCATTTCCTCCATAGATTCGAACCAAAAATTATATATATTAACTATTTCATTGTTTATCAATGATATGGAATCAGATTCTTAAAGGATAGATCTTATCTCCTATATCATCTACTGTGCTAAAAAAAACACACAGAAAAACGGAACCACAGTTTTTTCCCTGCATGTCTGCCTTAGATTAAAATCCAAGTACTCAGTGTGTTAACCACTTCTCGGTTTACAAATAATATGGCGTCTCTATCCTAAAGAATCGATCTTATGTCTTCTTTATCATTTTGTGGACTTATCTTGTCACAATCTGAAATGTAGATGAAATTCTGATAGAATTGACGATAATATAGTTTCCCTATCTGAAAGGAGAGATCTTTTGTCTCCTCTATCCTTATATCAACTTATTATATATGTCGTAGTTTGAAAGATAGATGAAATCCTGATGGGAGCGACATATGTAGAGGCGGGTTGTTTGCCCTGTGACAGATTGTAGTGTCTAATTGGTTTTATATGTAGGGACTGCTCAACATGTACCCTGTGATTTGAGTTATAAAAGTAAGAAAAACTGAATCGCAGGTTTTTCCCTGCATTGCTGCCTTAGATTGGAATCCAAGTACTCAGTGTGTTAACCACTTCTTGGTTTACCAATAATATGGCGTCTCTATTTTAAAGAATTGATCTTATGTCTTCTTTATCATTTTGTGGCCTTATCTTGTCAACATCTGAAATCTAGGTGAAATTCTGATGGAAGCGACAATAATATGGTTTCCCTATCTGAAAGGAGAGATCTTTTGTGTCCTCTATCATTATGTCAATTTATTATATATGTCGTAGTTTGAAAGATAGATGAGATCCTGATGGGAGCGACATTTGTGGAGACGGATTGTTTGCCCTGTGACAGATTGTAGTGTCTCATTAGTTACATATGTAGGGACTGCTCAACATGTACCCTGTCATTTGAGTTAAAAAAGTAAGAAAAACGGAATCGCAGGTCTTATCTTGTCACAATCTGATATCTAGATGAAATTCTGAGGGAAGCGACAATAATATGGTTTCCCTATCTGAAAGGAGAGATCTTTTGTCTTCTCTATCATTATGTCAACTTATTATATATGTCGTAGTTTGAAAGATAGATGAAATCCTGATGGGAGCGAAATATGTAGAGGCGGGTTGTTTGCCCTGTGACAGATTGTAGTGTCTCATTGGTTTTAAATGTAGGGACTACTCAACATGTACCCTGTGATTTGAGTTATAAAAGTAAGAAAAACTGAATCGCAGGTTTTTCCCTGCATTGCTGCCTTAGATTGGAATCCAAGTACTCAGTGTGTAAACCACTTCTTAATTTACCAATAATATGGCGTCTCTATTTTAAAGAATTGATCTTATGTCTTCTTTATCATTTTGTGGCCTTATCTTGTCAACATCTGAAATCTAGATGAATTTCTGATGGAAGTGATAATAACAAGGTTTTCCTATCTGAAAGGAGAGATTTTTTGTCTCCTCTATCCTTATATCAACTTATTTTTTATGTCGTAGTTTGAAAGATAGATGAAATCCTAATTGGAGCGACATTTGTGGAGGCGGGTTGTTTGCCCTGTGACAGATTGTAGTGTCTCAATGGTTACATATGTAGGGTCTGCTCAACATGTACCCTGTGATTTGAGTTATAAAAGTAAGAAAAACTGAATCGCAGGTTTTTCCCTGCATTGCTGCCTTAGATTGGAATCCAAGTACTCAGTGTGTTAACCACTTCTTGGTTTACCAATAATATGGCGTCTCTATTTTAAAGAATTGATTTTATGTCTTCTTTATCATTTTGTGGCCTTATCTTGTCAACATCTGAAATCTAGATGAAATTCTGATGGGAGTGACAATAATATGGTTTCCCTATCTGAAAGGAGAGATCTTTTGTGTCCTCTATCATTATGTCAATTTATTATATATGTCGTAGTTTGAAAGATAGATGAGATCCTGATGGGAGCGACATTTGTGGAGACGGATTGTTTGCCCTGTGACAGATTGTAGTGTCTCAATGGTTACATATGTAGGGACTGCTCAACATGTACCCTGTGATTTGAGTTAAAAAAGTAAGAAAAACGGAATCGCAGGTCTTATCTTGTCACAATCTGATATCTAGATGAAATTCTGACGGATGCGACAATAATATGGTTTCCCTATCTGAAAGGAGAGATCTTTTGTCTTCTCTATCATTATGTCAACTTATTATATATGTCGTAGTTTGAAAGATAGATGAAATCCTGATGGGAGCGACATATGTAGAGGTGGGTTGTTTGCCCTGTGACAGATTGTAGTGTCTCATTGGTTTTAAATGTAGGGACTGCTCAACATGTACCCTGTGATTTGAGTTATAAAAGTAAGAAAAACTGAATCGCAGGTTTTTCCCTGCATTGCTGCCTTAGATTGGAATCCAAGTACTCAGTGTGTTAACCACTTCTTGGTTTACCAATAATATGGCGTCTCTATTTAAAAAAGAATTGATTTTATGTCTTCTTTATCATTTTGTGGCCTTATCTTGTCAACATCTGAAATCTAGATGAAATTCTGATGGTAGTGACAATAATATGGTTTCCCTATCTGAAAGGAGAGATCTTTTGTGTCCTCTATCATTATATCAACTTATTATATATGTCGTAGTTTGAAAGATAGATGAAATCCTAATTGGAGCGACATTTGTGGAGGCGGGTTGTTTGCCCTGTGACAGATTGTAGTGTCTCAATGGTTACATATGTAGGGACTGCTCAATATGTACCCTGTTATTTGAGTTAAAAAAGTAAGAAAAATGGAACCAAAGGTTTTTCCCTTCATTTCTGCCTTAGATTTGAATTCAAATATGCAGTGTGTTGAACACTTCATCGTTTATCAATGATATAGACTGATTTAAAGAATAGATCTTTTGTTTCTAGGGAGATTTTGTGGCTCACCAGAAGTCCTCTTTGGAATGGGTCTTCTCCAACCCAGGGTCATGTTTGCAGGCCTATTGTCAACATGACTCATGGGCCCTTTGAACCAACAAAAGGGACAAAGAGGTCTTGTCCTGAGACATGGTGGCATTGGCTAGGCGCAGAACGGCCCTCCGCCAGACATTGCCAATGCCTGGAAAATCTTCCTAGTTATATATTTAGAAACAACTCCATTTCCTCCATAGATTCGAACCAAAAATTATATATATTAACTATTTCATTGTTTATCAATGATATGGAATCAGATTCTTAAAGGATAGATCTTATCTCCTATATCATCTACTGTGCTAAAAAAAACACACAGAAAAACGGAACCACAGTTTTTTCCCTGCATGTCTTGTCACAATCTGAAATGTAGATGAAATTCTGATAGAATTGACGATAATATGGTTTCCCTATCTGAAAGGAGAGATCTTTTGTCTCCTCTATCCTTATATCAACTTATTATATATGTCGTAGTTTGAAAGATAGATAAAATCCTGATGGGAGCGACATATGTAGAGGCGGGTTGTTTGCCCTGTGACAGATTGTAGTGTCTCATTGGTTTTATATGTAGGGACTGCTCAACATGTACCCTGTCATTTGAGTTATAAAAGTAAGAAAAACTGAATCGCAGGTTTTTCCCTGCATTGCTGCCTTAGATTGGAATCCAAGTACTCAGTGTGTTAACCACTTCTTAATTTACCAATAATATGGCGTCTCTATTTTAAAGAATTGATCTTATGTCTTCTTTATCATTTTGTGGCCTTATCTTGTCAACATCTGAAATCTAGATGAATTTCTGATGGAAGTGACAATAACAAGGTTTTCCTATCTGAAAGGAGAGATTTTTTGTCTCCTCTATCCTTATATCAACTTATTATTTATGTCGTAGTTTGAAAGATAGATGAAATCCTAATTGGAGCGACATTTTAGGAGGCGGGTTGTTTGCCCTGTGACAGATTGTAGTGTCTCAATGGTTACATATGTAGGGACTGCTCAACATGTACCCTGTGATTTGAGTTATAAAAGTAAGAAAAACTGAATCGCAGGTTTTTCCCTGCATTGCTGCCTTAGATTGGAATCCAAGTACTCAGTGTGTTAACCACTTCTTGGTTTACCAATAATATGGCGTCTCTATTTTAAAGAATTGATTTTATGTCTTCTTTATCATTTTGTGGCCTTATCTTGTCAACATCTGAAATCTAGATGAAATTCTGATGGGAGTGACAATAATATGGTTTCCCTATCTGAAAGGAGAGATCTTTTGTGTCCTCTATCATTATGTCAATTTATTATATATGTCGTAGTTTGAAAGATAGATGAGATCCTGATGGGAGCGACATTTGTGGAGACGGATTGTTTGCCCTCTGACAGATTGTAGTGTCTCATTAGTTACATATCTAGGGACTGCTCAACATGTACCCTGTCATTTAAGTTAAAAAAGTAAGAAAAACGGAATCGCAGGTCTTATCTTGTCACAATCTGATATCTAGATGAAATTCTGACGGAAGCGACAATAATATGGTTTCCCTATCTGAAAGGAGAGATCTTTTGTCTTCTCTATCATTATGTCAACTTATTATATATGTCGTAGTTTGAAAGATAGATGAAATCCTGATGGGAGCGACATATGTAGAGGCGGGTTGTTTGCCCTGTGACAGATTGTAGTGTCTCATTGGTTTTATATGTAGGGACTGCTCAACATGTACCCTGTCATTTGAGTTAAAAAAGTAAGAAAAACTGAATCGCAGGTTTTTCCCTGCATTGCTGCCTTAGATTGGAATCCAAGTACTCAGTGTGTTAACCATGTAGGGACTGCTCAATATGTACCCTGTTATTTGAGTTAAGAAAGTAAGAAAAATGGAACCAAAGGTTTTTCCCTTCATTTCTGCCTTAGATTTGAATTCAAATATGCAGTGTGTTGAACACTTCATCGTTTATCAATGATATAGACTGATTTAAAGAATAGATCTTTTGTTTCTAGGGAGATTTTGTGGCTCACCAGAAGTCCTCTTTGGAATGGGTCTTCTCCAACCCAGGGTCATGTTTGCAGGCCTATTGTCAACATGACTCATGGGCCCTTTGAACCAACAAAAGGGACAAAGAGGTCTTGTCCTGAGACATGGTGGCATTGGCTAGGCGCAGAACGGCCCTCCGCCAGACATTGCCAATGCCCGGAAAATCTTCCTAGTTATATATTTAGAAACAACTCCATTTCCTCCATAGATTCGAACCAAAAATTATATATATTAACTATTTCATTGTTTATCAATGATATGGAATCAGATTCTTAAAGGATAGATCTTATCTCCTATATCATCTACTGTGCTAAAAAAAACACACAGAAAAACGGAACCACAGTTTTTTCCCTGCATGTCTTGTCACAATCTGAAATGTAGATGAAATTCTGATAGAATTGACGATAATATGGTTTCCCTATCTGAAAGGAGAGATCTTTTGTCTCCTCTATCCTTATATCAACTTATTATATATGTCGTAGTTTGAAAGATAGATAAAATCCTGATGGGAGCGACATATGTAGAGGCGGGTTGTTTGCCCTGTGACAGATTGTAGTGTCTCATTGGTTTTATATGTAGGGACTGCTCAACATGTACCCTGTCATTTGAGTTATAAAAGTAAGAAAAACTGAATCGCAGGTTTTTCCCTGCATTGCTGCCTTAGATTGGAATACAAGTACTCAGTGTGTTAACCACTTCTTAATTTACCAATAATATGGCGTCTCTATTTTAAAGAATTGATCTTATGTCTTCTTTATCATTTTGTGGCCTTATCTTGTCAACATCTGAAATCTAGATGAATTTCTGATGGAAGTGATAATAACAAGGTTTTCCTATCTGAAAGGAGAGATTTTTTGTCTCCTCTATCCTTATATCAACTTATTTTTTATGTCGTAGTTTGAAAGATAGATGAAATCCTAATTGGAGCGACATTTGTGGAGGCGGGTTGTTTGCCCTGTGACAGATTGTAGTGTCTCAATGGTTACATATGTAGGGTCTGCTCAACATGTACCCTGTGATTTGAGTTATAAAAGTAAGAAAAACTGAATCGCAGGTTTTTCCCTGCATTGCTGCCTTAGATTGGAATCCAAGTACTCAGTGTGTTAACCACTTCTTGGTTTACCAATAATATGGCGTCTCTATTTTAAAGAATTGATTTTATGTCTTCTTTATCATTTTGTGGCCTTATCTTGTCAACATCTGAAATCTAGATGAAATTCTGATGGGAGTGACAATAATATGGTTTCCCTATCTGAAAGGAGAGATCTTTTGTGTCCTCTATCATTATGTCAATTTATTATATATGTCGTAGTTTGAAAGATAGATGAGATCCTGATGGGAGCGACATTTGTGGAGAAGGATTGTTTGCCCTGTGACAGATTGTAGTGTCTCAATGGTTACATATGTAGGGACTGCTCAACATGTACCCTGTGATTTGAGTTAAAAAAGTAAGAAAAACGGAATCGCAGGTCTTATCTTGTCACAATCTGATATCTAGATGAAATTCTGACGGATGCGACAATAATATGGTTTCCCTATCTGAAAGGAGAGATCTTTTGTCTTCTCTATCATTATGTCAACTTATTATATATGTCGTAGTTTGAAAGATAGATGAAATCCTGATGGGAGCGACATATGTAGAGGTGGGTTGTTTGCCCTGTGACAGATTGTAGTGTCTCATTGGTTTTAAATGTAGGGACTGCTCAACATGTACCCTGTGATTTGAGTTATAAAAGTAAGAAAAACTGAATCGCAGGTTTTTCCCTGCATTGCTGCCTTAGATTGGAATCCAAGTACTCAGTGTGTTAACCACTTCTTGGTTTACCAATAATATGGCGTCTCTATTTAAAAAAGAATTGATTTTATGTCTTCTTTATCATTTTGTGGCCTTATCTTGTCAACATCTGAAATCTAGATGAAATTCTGATGGTAGTGACAATAATATGGTTTCCCTATCTGAAAGGAGAGATCTTTTGTGTCCTCTATCATTATATCAACTTATTATATATGTCGTAGTTTGAAAGATAGATGAAATCCTAATTGGAGCGACATTTGTGGAGGCGGGTTGTTTGCCCTGTGACAGATTGTAGTGTCTCAATGGTTACATATGTAGGGACTGCTCAATATGTACCCTGTTATTTGAGTTAAAAAAGTAAGAAAAATGGAACCAAAGGTTTTTCCCTTCATTTCTGCCTTAGATTTGAATTCAAATATGCAGTGTGTTGAACACTTCATCGTTTATCAATGATATAGACTGATTTAAAGAATAGATCTTTTGTTTCTAGGGAGATTTTGTGGCTCACCAGAAGTCCTCTTTGGAATGGGTCTTCTCCAACCCAGGGTCATGTTTGCAGGCCTATTGTCAACATGACTCATGGGCCCTTTGAACCAACAAAAGGGACAAAGAGGTCTTGTCCTGAGACATGGTGGCATTGGCTAGGCGCAGAACGGCCCTCCGCCAGACATTGCCAATGCCTGGAAAATCTTCCTAGTTATATATTTAGAAACAACTCCATTTCCTCCATAGATTCGAACCAAAAATTATATATATTAACTATTTCATTGTTTATCAATGATATGGAATCAGATTCTTAAAGGATAGATCTTATCTCCTATATCATCTACTGTGCTAAAAAAAACACACAGAAAAACGGAACCACAGTTTTTTCCCTGCATGTCTTGTCACAATCTGAAATGTAGATGAAATTCTGATAGAATTGACGATAATATGGTTTCCCTATCTGAAAGGAGAGATCTTTTGTCTCCTCTATCCTTATATCAACTTATTATATATGTCGTAGTTTGAAAGATAGATAAAATCCTGATGGGAGCGACATATGTAGAGGCGGGTTGTTTGCCCTGTGACAGATTGTAGTGTCTCATTGGTTTTATATGTAGGGACTGCTCAACATGTACCCTGTCATTTGAGTTATAAAAGTAAGAAAAACTGAATCGCAGGTTTTTCCCTGCATTGCTGCCTTAGATTGGAATCCAAGTACTCAGTGTGTTAACCACTTCTTAATTTACCAATAATATGGCGTCTCTATTTTAAAGAATTGATCTTATGTCTTCTTTATCATTTTGTGGCCTTATCTTGTCAACATCTGAAATCTAGATGAATTTCTGATGGAAGTGACAATAACAAGGTTTTCCTATCTGAAAGGAGAGATTTTTTGTCTCCTCTATCCTTATATCAACTTATTATTTATGTCGTAGTTTGAAAGATAGATGAAATCCTAATTGGAGCGACATTTTAGGAGGCGGGTTGTTTGCCCTGTGACAGATTGTAGTGTCTCAATGGTTACATATGTAGGGACTGCTCAACATGTACCCTGTGATTTGAGTTATAAAAGTAAGAAAAACTGAATCGCAGGTTTTTCCCTGCATTGCTGCCTTAGATTGGAATCCAAGTACTCAGTGTGTTAACCACTTCTTGGTTTACCAATAATATGGCGTCTCTATTTTAAAGAATTGATTTTATGTCTTCTTTATCATTTTGTGGCCTTATCTTGTCAACATCTGAAATCTAGATGAAATTCTGATGGGAGTGACAATAATATGGTTTCCCTATCTGAAAGGAGAGATCTTTTGTGTCCTCTATCATTATGTCAATTTATTATATATGTCGTAGTTTGAAAGATAGATGAGATCCTGATGGGAGCGACATTTGTGGAGACGGATTGTTTGCCCTCTGACAGATTGTAGTGTCTCATTAGTTACATATCTAGGGACTGCTCAACATGTACCCTGTCATTTAAGTTAAAAAAGTAAGAAAAACGGAATCGCAGGTCTTATCTTGTCACAATCTGATATCTAGATGAAATTCTGACGGAAGCGACAATAATATGGTTTCCCTATCTGAAAGGAGAGATCTTTTGTCTTCTCTATCATTATGTCAACTTATTATATATGTCGTAGTTTGAAAGATAGATGAAATCCTGATGGGAGCGACATATGTAGAGGCGGGTTGTTTGCCCTGTGACAGATTGTAGTGTCTCATTGGTTTTATATGTAGGGACTGCTCAACATGTACCCTGTCATTTGAGTTAAAAAAGTAAGAAAAACTGAATCGCAGGTTTTTCCCTGCATTGCTGCCTTAGATTGGAATCCAAGTACTCAGTGTGTTAACCATGTAGGGACTGCTCAATATGTACCCTGTTATTTGAGTTAAGAAAGTAAGAAAAATGGAACCAAAGGTTTTTCCCTTCATTTCTGCCTTAGATTTGAATTCAAATATGCAGTGTGTTGAACACTTCATCGTTTATCAATGATATAGACTGATTTAAAGAATAGATCTTTTGTTTCTAGGGAGATTTTGTGGCTCACCAGAAGTCCTCTTTGGAATGGGTCTTCTCCAACCCAGGGTCATGTTTGCAGGCCTATTGTCAACATGACTCATGGGCCCTTTGAACCAACAAAAGGGACAAAGAGGTCTTGTCCTGAGACATGGTGGCATTGGCTAGGCGCAGAACGGCCCTCCGCCAGACATTGCCAATGCCCGGAAAATCTTCCTAGTTATATATTTAGAAACAACTCCATTTCCTCCATAGATTCGAACCAAAAATTATATATATTAACTATTTCATTGTTTATCAATGATATGGAATCAGATTCTTAAAGGATAGATCTTATCTCCTATATCATCTACTGTGCTAAAAAAAACACACAGAAAAACGGAACCACAGTTTTTTCCCTGCATGTCTTGTCACAATCTGAAATGTAGATGAAATTCTGATAGAATTGACGATAATATGGTTTCCCTATCTGAAAGGAGAGATCTTTTGTCTCCTCTATCCTTATATCAACTTATTATATATGTCGTAGTTTGAAAGATAGATAAAATCCTGATGGGAGCGACATATGTAGAGGCGGGTTGTTTGCCCTGTGACAGATTGTAGTGTCTCATTGGTTTTATATGTAGGGACTGCTCAACATGTACCCTGTCATTTGAGTTATAAAAGTAAGAAAAACTGAATCGCAGGTTTTTCCCTGCATTGCTGCCTTAGATTGGAATACAAGTACTCAGTGTGTTAACCACTTCTTAATTTACCAATAATATGGCGTCTCTATTTTAAAGAATTGATCTTATGTCTTCTTTATCATTTTGTGGCCTTATCTTGTCAACATCTGAAATCTAGATGAATTTCTGATGGAAGTGACAATAACAAGGTTTTCCTATCTGAAAGGAGAGATTTTTTGTCTCCTCTATCCTTATATCAACTTATTATTTATGTCGTAGTTTGAAAGATAGATGAAATCCTAATTGGAGCGACATTTTAGGAGGCGGGTTGTTTGCCCTGTGACAGATTGTAGTGTCTCAATGGTTACATATGTAGGGACTGCTCAACATGTACCCTGTGATTTGAGTTATAAAAGTAAGAAAAACTGAATCGCAGGTTTTTCCCTGCATTGCTGCCTTAGATTGGAATCCAAGTACTCAGTGTGTTAACCACTTCTTGGTTTACCAATAATATGGCGTCTCTATTTTAAAGAATTGATTTTATGTCTTCTTTATCATTTTGTGGCCTTATCTTGTCAACATCTGAAATCTAGATGAAATTCTGATGGGAGTGACAATAATATGGTTTCCCTATCTGAAAGGAGAGATCTTTTGTGTCCTCTATCATTATGTCAATTTATTATATATGTCGTAGTTTGAAAGATAGATGAGATCCTGATGGGAGCGACATTTGTGGAGACGGATTGTTTGCCCTCTGACAGATTGTAGTGTCTCATTAGTTACATATGTAGGGACTGCTCAACATGTACCCTGTCATTTGAGTTAAAAAAGTAAGAAAAACGGAATCGCAGGTCTTATCTTGTCACAATCTGATATCTAGATGAAATTCTGACGGAAGCGACAATAATATGGTTTCCCTATCTGAAAGGAGAGATCTTTTGTCTTCTCTATCATTATGTCAACTTATTATATATGTCGTAGTTTGAAAGATAGATGAAATCCTGATGGGAGCGACATATGTAGAGGCGGGTTGTTTGCCCTGTGACAGATTGTAGTGTCTCATTGGTTTTATATGTAGGGACTGCTCAACATGTACCCTGTCATTTGAGTTAAAAAAGTAAGAAAAACTGAATCGCAGGTTTTTCCCTGCATTGCTGCCTTAGATTGGAATCCAAGTACTCAGTGTGTTAACCATGTAGGGACTGCTCAATATGTACCCTGTTATTTGAGTTAAAAAAGTAAGAAAAATGGAACCAAAGGTTTTTCCCTTCATTTCTGCCTTAGATTTGAATTCAAATATGCAGTGTGTTGAACACTTCATCGTTTATCAATGATATAGACTGATTTAAAGAATAGATCTTTTGTTTCTAGGGAGATTTTGTGGCTCACCAGAAGTCCTCTTTGGAATGGGTCTTCTCCAACCCAGGGTCATGTTTGCAGGCCTATTGTCAACATGACTCATGGGCCCTTTGAACCAACAAAAGGGACAAAGAGGTCTTGTCCTGAGACATGGTGGCATTGGCTAGGCGCAGAACGGCCCTCCGCCAGACATTGCCAATGCCTGGAAAATCTTCCTAGTTATATATTTAGAAACAACTCCATTTCCTCCATAGATTCGAACCAAAAATTATATATATTAACTATTTCATTGTTTATCAATGATATGGAATCAGATTCTTAAAGGATAGATCTTATCTCCTATATCATCTACTGTGCTAAAAAAAACACACAGAAAAACGGAACCACAGTTTTTTCCCTGCATGTCTTGTCACAATCTGAAATGTAGATGAAATTCTGATAGAATTGACGATAATATGGTTTCCCTATCTGAAAGGAGAGATCTTTTGTCTCCTCTATCCTTATATCAACTTATTATATATGTCGTAGTTTGAAAGATAGATAAAATCCTGATGGGAGCGACATATGTAGAGGCGGGTTGTTTGCCCTGTGACAGATTGTAGTGTCTCATTGGTTTTATATGTAGGGACTGCTCAACATGTACCCTGTCATTTGAGTTATAAAAGTAAGAAAAACTGAATCGCAGGTTTTTCCCTGCATTGCTGCCTTAGATTGGAATCCAAGTACTCAGTGTGTTAACCACTTCTTAATTTACCAATAATATGGCGTCTCTATTTTAAAGAATTGATCTTATGTCTTCTTTATCATTTTGTGGCCTTATCTTGTCAACATCTGAAATCTAGATGAATTTCTGATGGAAGTGACAATAACAAGGTTTTCCTATCTGAAAGGAGAGATTTTTTGTCTCCTCTATCCTTATATCAACTTATTATTTATGTCGTAGTTTGAAAGATAGATGAAATCCTAATTGGAGTGACATTTTAGGAGGCGGGTTGTTTGCCCTGTGACAGATTGTAGTGTCTAATTGGTTACATATGTAGGGACTGCTCAACATGTACCCTGTGATTTGAGTTATAAAAGTAAGAAAAACTGAATCGCAGGTTTTTCCCTGCATTGCTGCCTTAGATTGGAATCCAAGTACTCAGTGTGTTAACCACTTCTTGGTTTACCAATAATATGGCGTCTCTATTTTAAAGAATTGATTTTATGTCTTCTTTATCATTTTGTGGCCTTATCTTGTCAACATCTGAAATCTAGATGAAATTCTGATGGGAGTGACAATAATATGGTTTCCCTATCTGAAAGGAGAGATCTTTTGTGTCCTCTATCATTATGTCAATTTATTATATATGTCGTAGTTTGAAAGATAGATGAGATCCTGATGGGAGCGACATTTGTGGAGACGGATTGTTTGCCCTCTGACAGATTGTAGTGTCTCATTAGTTACATATCTAGGGACTGCTCAACATGTACCCTGTCATTTAAGTTAAAAAAGTAAGAAAAACGGAATCGCAGGTCTTATCTTGTCACAATCTGATATCTAGATGAAATTCTGACGGAAGCGACAATAATATGGTTTCCCTATCTGAAAGGAGAGATCTTTTGTCTTCTCTATCATTATGTCAACTTATTATATATGTCGTAGTTTGAAAGATAGATGAAATCCTGATGGGAGCGACATATGTAGAGGCGGGTTGTTTGCCCTGTGACAGATTGTAGTGTCTCATTGGTTTTATATGTAGGGACTGCTCAACATGTACCCTGTCATTTGAGTTAAAAAAGTAAGAAAAACTGAATCGCAGGTTTTTCCCTGCATTGCTGCCTTAGATTGGAATCCAAGTACTCAGTGTGTTAACCATGTAGGGACTGCTCAATATGTACCCTGTTATTTGAGTTAAGAAAGTAAGAAAAATGGAACCAAAGGTTTTTCCCTTCATTTCTGCCTTAGATTTGAATTCAAATATGCAGTGTGTTGAACACTTCATCGTTTATCAATGATATAGACTGATTTAAAGAATAGATCTTTTGTTTCTAGGGAGATTTTGTGGCTCACCAGAAGTCCTCTTTGGAATGGGTCTTCTCCAACCCAGGGTCATGTTTGCAGGCCTATTGTCAACATGACTCATGGGCCCTTTGAACCAACAAAAGGGACAAAGAGGTCTTGTCCTGAGACATGGTGGCATTGGCTAGGCGCAGAACGGCCCTCCGCCAGACATTGCCAATGCCCGGAAAATCTTCCTAGTTATATATTTAGAAACAACTCCATTTCCTCCATAGATTCGAACCAAAAATTATATATATTAACTATTTCATTGTTTATCAATGATATGGAATCAGATTCTTAAAGGATAGATCTTATCTCCTATATCATCTACTGTGCTAAAAAAAACACACAGAAAAACGGAACCACAGTTTTTTCCCTGCATGTCTTGTCACAATCTGAAATGTAGATGAAATTCTGATAGAATTGACGATAATATGGTTTCCCTATCTGAAAGGAGAGATCTTTTGTCTCCTCTATCCTTATATCAACTTATTATATATGTCGTAGTTTGAAAGATAGATAAAATCCTGATGGGAGCGACATATGTAGAGGCGGGTTGTTTGCCCTGTGACAGATTGTAGTGTCTCATTGGTTTTATATGTAGGGACTGCTCAACATGTACCCTGTCATTTGAGTTATAAAAGTAAGAAAAACTGAATCGCAGGTTTTTCCCTGCATTGCTGCCTTAGATTGGAATACAAGTACTCAGTGTGTTAACCACTTCTTAATTTACCAATAATATGGCGTCTCTATTTTAAAGAATTGATCTTATGTCTTCTTTATCATTTTGTGGCCTTATCTTGTCAACATCTGAAATCTAGATGAATTTCTGATGGAAGTGACAATAACAAGGTTTTCCTATCTGAAAGGAGAGATTTTTTGTCTCCTCTATCCTTATATCAACTTATTATTTATGTCGTAGTTTGAAAGATAGATGAAATCCTAATTGGAGCGACATTTTAGGAGGCGGGTTGTTTGCCCTGTGACAGATTGTAGTGTCTCAATGGTTACATATGTAGGGACTGCTCAACATGTACCCTGTGATTTGAGTTATAAAAGTAAGAAAAACTGAATCGCAGGTTTTTCCCTGCATTGCTGCCTTAGATTGGAATCCAAGTACTCAGTGTGTTAACCACTTCTTGGTTTACCAATAATATGGCGTCTCTATTTTAAAGAATTGATTTTATGTCTTCTTTATCATTTTGTGGCCTTATCTTGTCAACATCTGAAATCTAGATGAAATTCTGATGGGAGTGACAATAATATGGTTTCCCTATCTGAAAGGAGAGATCTTTTGTGTCCTCTATCATTATGTCAATTTATTATATATGTCGTAGTTTGAAAGATAGATGAGATCCTGATGGGAGCGACATTTGTGGAGACGGATTGTTTGCCCTCTGACAGATTGTAGTGTCTCATTAGTTACATATGTAGGGACTGCTCAACATGTACCCTGTCATTTGAGTTAAAAAAGTAAGAAAAACGGAATCGCAGGTCTTATCTTGTCACAATCTGATATCTAGATGAAATTCTGACGGAAGCGACAATAATATGGTTTCCCTATCTGAAAGGAGAGATCTTTTGTCTTCTCTATCATTATGTCAACTTATTATATATGTCGTAGTTTGAAAGATAGATGAAATCCTGATGGGAGCGACATATGTAGAGGCGGGTTGTTTGCCCTGTGACAGATTGTAGTGTCTCATTGGTTTTATATGTAGGGACTGCTCAACATGTACCCTGTCATTTGAGTTAAAAAAGTAAGAAAAACTGAATCGCAGGTTTTTCCCTGCATTGCTGCCTTAGATTGGAATCCAAGTACTCAGTGTGTTAACCATGTAGGGACTGCTCAATATGTACCCTGTTATTTGAGTTAAAAAAGTAAGAAAAATGGAACCAAAGGTTTTTCCCTTCATTTCTGCCTTAGATTTGAATTCAAATATGCAGTGTGTTGAACACTTCATCGTTTATCAATGATATAGACTGATTTAAAGAATAGATCTTTTGTTTCTAGGGAGATTTTGTGGCTCAACAGAAGTCCTCTTTGGAATGGGTCTTCTCCAACCCAGGGTCATGTTTGCAGGCCTATTGTCAACATGACTCATGGGCCCTTTGAACCAACAAAAGGGACAAAGAGGTCTTGTCCTGAGACATGGTGGCATTGGCTAGGCGCAGAACGGCCCTCTGCCAGACATTGCCAATGCCCGGAAAATCTTCCTAGTTATATATTTAGAAACAACTCCATTTCCTCCATAGATTCGAACCAAAAATTATATATATTAACTATTTCATTGTTTATCAATGATATGGAATCAGATTCTTAAAGGATAGATCTTATCTCCTATATCATCTACTGTGCTAAAAAAAACACACAGAAAAACGGAACCACAGTTTTTTCCCTGCATGTCTTGTCACAATCTGAAATGTAGATGAAATTCTGATAGAATTGACGATAATATGGTTTCCCTATCTGAAAGGAGAGATCTTTTGTCTCCTCTATCCTTATATCAACTTATTATATATGTCGTAGTTTGAAAGATAGATAAAATCCTGATGGGAGCGACATATGTAGAGGCGGGTTGTTTGCCCTGTGACAGATTGTAGTGTCTCATTGGTTTTATATGTAGGGACTGCTCAACATGTACCCTGTCATTTGAGTTATAAAAGTAAGAAAAACTGAATCGCAGGTTTTTCCCTGCATTGCTGCCTTAGATTGGAATCCAAGTACTCAGTGTGTTAACCACTTCTTAATTTACCAATAATATGGCGTCTCTATTTTAAAGAATTGATCTTATGTCTTCTTTATCATTTTGTGGCCTTATCTTGTCAACATCTGAAATCTAGATGAATTTCTGATGGAAGTGACAATAACAAGGTTTTCCTATCTGAAAGGAGAGATTTTTTGTCTCCTCTATCCTTATATCAACTTATTATTTATGTCGTAGTTTGAAAGATAGATGAAATCCTAATTGGAGCGACATTTTAGGAGGCGGGTTGTTTGCCCTGTGACAGATTGTAGTGTCTCAATGGTTACATATGTAGGGACTGCTCAACATGTACCCTGTGATTTGAGTTATAAAAGTAAGAAAAACTGAATCGCAGGTTTTTCCCTGCATTGCTGCCTTAGATTGGAATCCAAGTACTCAGTGTGTTAACCACTTCTTGGTTTACCAATAATATGGCGTCTCTATTTTAAAGAATTGATTTTATGTCTTCTTTATCATTTTGTGGCCTTATCTTGTCAACATCTGAAATCTAGATGAAATTCTGATGGGAGTGACAATAATATGGTTTCCCTATCTGAAAGGAGAGATCTTTTGTGTCCTCTATCATTATGTCAATTTATTATATATGTCGTAGTTTGAAAGATAGATGAGATCCTGATGGGAGCGACATTTGTGGAGACGGATTGTTTGCCCTCTGACAGATTGTAGTGTCTCATTAGTTACATATGTAGGGACTGCTCAACATGTACCCTGTCATTTAAGTTAAAAAAGTAAGAAAAACGGAATCGCAGGTCTTATCTTGTCACAATCTGATATCTAGATGAAATTCTGACGGAAGCGACAATAATATGGTTTCCCTATCTGAAAGGAGAGATCTTTTGTCTTCTCTATCATTATGTCAACTTATTATATATGTCGTAGTTTGAAAGATAGATGAAATCCTGATGGAAGCGACATATGTAGAGGCGGGTTGTTTGCCCTGTGACAGATTGTAGTGTCTCATTGGTTTTATATGTAGGGACTGCTCAACATGTACCCTGTCATTTGAGTTAAAAAAGTAAGAAAAACTGAATCGCAGGTTTTTCCTTGCATTGCTGCCTTAGATTGGAATCCAAGTACTCAGTGTGTTAACCATGTAGGGACTGCTCAATATGTACCCTGTTATTTGAGTTAAAAAAGTAAGAAAAATGGAACCAAAGGTTTTTCCCTTCATTTCTGCCTTAGATTTGAATTCAAATATGCAGTGTGTTGAACACTTCATCGTTTATCAATGATATAGACTGATTTAAAGAATAGATCTTTTGTTTCTAGGGAGATTTTGTGGCTCACCAGAAGTCCTCTTTGGAATGGGTCTTCTCCAACCCAGGGTCATGTTTGCAGGCCTATTGTCAACATGACTCATGGGCCCTTTGAACCAACAAAAGGGACAAAGAGGTCTTGTCCTGAGACATGGTGGCATTGGCTAGGCGCAGAACGGCCCTCCGCCAGACATTGCCAATGCCCGGAAAATCTTCCTAGTTATATATTTAGAAACAACTCCATTTCCTCCATAGATTCGAACCAAAAATTATATATATTAACTATTTCATTGTTTATCAATGATATGGAATCAGATTCTTAAAGGATAGATCTTATCTCCTATATCATCTACTGTGCTAAAAAAAACACACAGAAAAACGGAACCACAGTTTTTTCCCTGCATGTCTTGTCACAATCTGAAATGTAGATGAAATTCTGATAGAATTGACGATAATATGGTTTCCCTATCTGAAAGGAGAGATCTTTTGTCTCCTCTATCCTTATATCAACTTATTATATATGTCGTAGTTTGAAAGATAGATAAAATCCTGATGGGAGCGACATATGTAGAGGCGGGTTGTTTGCCCTGTGACAGATTGTAGTGTCTCATTGGTTTTATATGTAGGGACTGCTCAACATGTACCCTGTCATTTGAGTTATAAAAGTAAGAAAAACTGAATCGCAGGTTTTTCCCTGCATTGCTGCCTTAGATTGGAATCCAAGTACTCAGTGTGTTAACCACTTCTTAATTTACCAATAATATGGCGTCTCTATTTTAAAGAATTGATCTTATGTCTTCTTTATCATTTTGTGGCCTTATCTTGTCAACATCTGAAATCTAGATGAATTTCTGATGGAAGTGACAATAACAAGGTTTTCCTATCTGAAAGGAGAGATTTTTTGTCTCCTCTATCCTTATATCAACTTATTATTTATGTCGTAGTTTGAAAGATAGATGAAATCCTAATTGGAGCGACATTTTAGGAGGCGGGTTGTTTGCCCTGTGACAGATTGTAGTGTCTCAATGGTTACATATGTAGGGACTGCTCAACATGTACCCTGTGATTTGAGTTATAAAAGTAAGAAAAACTGAATCGCAGGTTTTTCCCTGCATTGCTGCCTTAGATTGGAATCCAAGTACTCAGTGTGTTAACCACTTCTTGGTTTACCAATAATATGGCGTCTCTATTTTAAAGAATTGATTTTATGTCTTCTTTATCATTTTGTGGCCTTATCTTGTCAACATCTGAAATCTAGATGAAATTCTGATGGGAGTGACAATAATATGGTTTCCCTATCTGAAAGGAGAGATCTTTTGTGTCCTCTATCATTATGTCAATTTATTATATATGTCGTAGTTTGAAAGATAGATGAGATCCTGATGGGAGCGACATTTGTGGAGACGGATTGTTTGCCCTCTGACAGATTGTAGTGTCTCATTAGTTACATATCTAGGGACTGCTCAACATGTACCCTGTCATTTAAGTTAAAAAAGTAAGAAAAACGGAATCGCAGGTCTTATCTTGTCACAATCTGATATCTAGATGAAATTCTGACGGAAGCGACAATAATATGGTTTCCCTATCTGAAAGGAGAGATCTTTTGTCTTCTCTATCATTATGTCAACTTATTATATATGTCGTAGTTTGAAAGATAGATGAAATCCTGATGGAAGCGACATATGTAGAGGCGGGTTGTTTGCCCTGTGACAGATTGTAGTGTCTCATTGGTTTTATATGTAGGGACTGCTCAACATGTACCCTGTCATTTGAGTTAAAAAAGTAAGAAAAACTGAATCGCAGGTTTTTCCTTGCATTGCTGCCTTAGATTGGAATCCAAGTACTCAGTGTGTTAACCATGTAGGGACTGCTCAATATGTACCCTGTTATTTGAGTTAAAAAAGTAAGAAAAATGGAACCAAAGGTTTTTCCCTTCATTTCTGCCTTAGATTTGAATTCAAATATGCAGTGTGTTGAACACTTCATCGTTTTTAATGATATAGACTGATTTAAAGAATAGATCTTTTGTTTCTAGGGAGATTTTGTGGCTCACCAGAAGTCCTCTTTGGAATGGGTCTTCTCCAACCCAGGGTCATGTTTGCAGGCCTATTGTCAACATGACTCATGGGCCCTTTGAACCAACAAAAGGGACAAAGAGGTCTTGTCCTGAGACATGGTGGCATTGGCTAGGCGCAGAACGGCCCTCCGCCAGACATTGCCAATGCCCAGAAAATCTTCCTAGTTATATATTTAGAAACAACTCCATTTCCTCCATAGATTCGAACCAAAAATTATATATATTAACTATTTCATTGTTTATCAATGATATGGAATCAGATTCTTAAAGGATAGATCTTATCTCCTATATCATCTACTGTGCTAAAAAAAACACACAGAAAAACGGAACCACAGTTTTTTCCATGCATGTCTTGTCACAATCTGAAATGTAGATGAAATTCTGATAGAATTGACGATAATATGGTTTCCCTATCTGAAAGGAGAGATCTTTTGTCTCCTCTATCCTTATATCAACTTATTATATATGTCGTAGTTTGAAAGATAGATGAAATCTTAATTGGAGCGACATTTGTGGAGGCGATGATAATATGGTTTCCCTATCTGAAAGGAGAGATCTTTTGTCTCCTCTATCCTTATATCAACTTATTATATATGTCGTAGTTTGAAAGATAGATGAAATCCTGATGGGAGCGACATATGTCGAGGCGGGTTGTTTGCCCTGTGACAGATTGTAGTGTCTCATTGGTTTTATATGTAGGGACTGCTCAACATGTACCCTGTCATTTGAGTTATAAAAGTAAGAAAAACTGAATCTCAGGTTTTTCCCTGCATTGCTGCCTTAGATTGGAATCCAAGTACTCAGTGTGTTAACCACTTCTTAATTTACCAATAATATGGCGTCTCTATTTTAAAGAATTGATTTTATGTCTTCTTTATCATTTTGTGGCCTTATCTTGTCAACATCTGAAATCTAGATGAAATTCTGATGGGAGTGACAATAATATGGTTTCCCTATCTGAAAGGAGAGATCTTTTGTGTCCTCTATCATTATGTCAATTTATTATATATGTCGTAGTTTGAAAGATAGATGAGATCCTGATGGGAGCGACATTTGTGGAGACGGATTGTTTGCCCTCTGACAGATTGTAGTGTCTCATTAGTTACATATGTAGGGACTGCTCAACATGTACCCTGTCATTTGAGTTAAAAAAGTAAGAAAAACGGAATCGCAGGTCTTATCTTGTCACAATCTGATATCTAGATGAAATTCTGACGGAAGCGACAATAATATGGTTTCCCTATCTACAAGGAGAGATCTTTTGTCTTCTCTATCATTATGTCAACTTATTATATATGTCGTAGTTTGAAAGATAGATGAAATCCTGATGGGAGCGACATATGTAGAGGCGGGTTGTTTGCCCTGTGACAGATTGTAGTGTCTCATTGGTTTTATATGTAGGGACTGCTCAACATGTACCCTGTCATTTGAGTTATAAAAGTAAGAAAAACTGAATCGCAGGCTTTTCCCTGCATTGCTGCCTTAGATTGGAATCCAAGTACTCAGTGTGTTAACAACTTCTTGGTTTACTAATAATATGGCGTCTCTATTTTAAAGAATTGATCCTATGTCTTCTTTAATATTTCATGCCCAACATGTACCCTGTCATTTGAAAACCAGCCATTTGTTAGGGACACAGCCACTTCATTGGTTACACATCCTGTAATGAAACAAATATTCAATGCATTTTTTTTTCTATCATGAGTCTTTTTTAGTTTTTTTGTCAGGGAACTGTTAGATTACTATTATCATAGTTTATGTAACTGGTGGTAGTTTGACAAGTGTTCCAGTGTTAGATATTCTTGATGAAGATCATGTAGATTCTCTTTTTCATCATTTCTGTTATTTGTTTCATGATATTCTGTGGAACATCATGTAGATGTTATCGCAAAATGTTTTGTCCTTTTTTGGTTATAATATTTTCATAGTTTTTGGTTATTCATTTCTCTATATTCTGATGAAGATCATGGAGATGCTGTTAGAGAACAGTATTATTTGTGACATTTCTAATCATTCGTTTCATGATATTCTGATGGATGCTGTTGTTCTCTATCTTTGTTGTAGTTTTTCATTTGCTTCATGATTTTCTGATGAAGATAATACAGATGGTATTGGAGTAATTTCTACTTATTTTTTGTTATTTGTTCCATGATATTCTCATGAAGATAATAGATTTATCATGTAGATCTTATTGTGGTATATCTTTATTATATTCTTTTGTTATTTGTTATCATTTCAATCTATAATTGAGAAAATACTAGAATAATCTCTACCTAAGATATAAATATGTTGTTAAGAGTTTAAATCTATAACTGAGAAAACACTAGAAGAATCTATACCTGTGGTGTAATTCCCAACATTCATACATCTGATTTTCGAATTTTATGAACCCAACTAGTTTAACATGTAAGGGATTATATACCCATGATATTCTAATGAAGATAGTTTTCATTCTATTACGGTATTTATTTGGCACATTCTAGTCATTTGTTTTATGTTTATTTAACGAAGGATCATGAAGATGTTTTGCAAGTTTCAATTGTGATCAATTTATCATGTAGATTTCATTTTAGTATGTCTTAATCATATTTTTGGATATCTGTTTCATGATATTTTGAAATATTAATATACACTCTGCATCATTTTCATGTTTGGTCATGTATTTATGGTATTTTTTTCAAGATACTCTCATGAAGAACAATGAGATTCCATTATAGTACATTTTTGTCATAGCTTTGGTTAATGTTTTAATTTCATGAAGAGAAAGTATTTAGAACATTCTATCAGGTGAAACTTCAAATAGTAAAATCTACTAAATCAGTGGATTAGGATATCTAGCTAGGAGTTAAGTGAGTTGAAAAGTCCCATGTTTTTTGGGTTTTGAAAAAAAGCTTTTTACTGACGCATAGAGGTTCACATACACATACATGATTTTGAACCTATGACAATAAAGACAATAAAATACATTTCTCGATAGTTGCACTAGACAACAATACAGCTACTTATAGAGGCTATAGTGTTATAGACATTGGCAATTGACAATGTAGAGATCATGCTGAATCATCTCATCTCATTTTTAAGAGACTATCCCACCATGTATTCATTTGCATCAGCATTAAAAGACCTGGCTCACAAGCCAGGAGTCGGTCGATTGAATTTAAGGAATATATATCTAATGTGGCCCGACTCAATACATACTGAAGTAGTAAGCTGTGATAATTCATCAACTATCATCATATCAAAGAGAGTCATGCTATTGAACCATTCATCCAATTGGAAGATCCTCAAACATGGTGTGGTCTGATTAAGTTGGTAAATACTGCAGTAGAAAGCTGTGGTTACTTGCTATCTGTCATCCTCAAAGTGGTCCCTGGCGTGCCTTGATTGGCTGTAAACCATTCATCCTATCGTAAATCATCCATCTCACCACAGCATGATCAAAGAAGCATGGTAATCATAAACCTTAGTTATAGTATGAAGTATATTCCATTTGGCAAGCTGAGATTGTTAAATGTTTCAGTTGTACTGTATCAGTTGTATTTCTTCTTTGTTTCATGATATTCTCATGAAGATTTTAACGTTATCTGTTCCCCGATACAGGTTGTATCTGAAAAACTTGTACTACAAGAGATACAATAATGTTGTATTTCATGATATTCTAATAAGAATAATGTTGATGCTATTATGGTATTTTTTTAATGTTCTTTTGCTATTTCTTTCATGAAATTCTGATGAAGAACAATTGGATTCCAGTCCTTTTTGTATACTGTTTCATGATATTCAGATGATCATACAAATGCTTTTGTGTTATATTTTTGGCTATTCGTTTTATGATATCTTTTTTTTTATGTCATTTCTAGTCATTTGTTTCATGATATTCTGAGGAAGATATTCTGATGAAGATATCACTTGTCATTTATTTCCCAATATTCTGATGAAAATCGTTTAGATTCCATTATAATATATCTCTAGTATAATTTTTTAAAATTTGCTCCATGATTTTCTGATGAAGATAATTTTGATGCTATTGGAGTATGTTTTCTCAGGTTTTTTAGTCATGTCTTCCATCATGTTCTAACAAATATAATAATGATGCTTTTGCAATTATAGCAAGTCATCAATTTTTTAATATTTTTGTACGAGTGGGTTATTTGTTTCTAGTGACGGTCATGTAGTTGATGTTGCAATACCTGTCCATTTCTGGCTAAAATTGTCCACTCCTTCTGTTTTATTTCTGCTTTGTTTTATGATATTCTGATGAAGAGCATGTAGATTATATTGTGGGTTTTTTGTCATGTTTATAGTTCTAACTTTTAACAGTTTCTGATTGAAAATCATGTAGATGCAATGGAGTATTTTTTCAGGTTATTTCTAGACATTTGTTTCATGATGTTCTTATGAAGATCATGAACAAGTTTTCATGGTATTTACTTGGCATGTTTCTGGTCATGTGTTGCATGATTTCTCAAAAATAATAGAATCATGCTTTGCAAGTATAGTAAACAATCAAGGGGTAACCCATGGCCTCTGGTCAGGGGTGGTCATTGCTCCCACCTGGTGTCCCCCTCTAACATGCCTCATGGGGCAAGGGGACCATGTGGACTCGGTCTCAGACCACGGGTCCAGCGTGAAGACCTTGAGGATTGTTGCCCTGGAGTCCGGGCTGGGGAACTTAAGAGACAATGTGGAATAAATCGATAAGAAAATGGATGGCGTCCTCAACCATTCTACGGATCTCTGTCAACTGTCGCCGGACCGGGCATCGAGGCCAGCCACGGCCCGCTCTACAGCCTAGGACCAGACACGTGACTGGGCTCAGGAGCAGGCAACATGGCTACTACCACCCCCACGATAGCTACGGGATCAATAAATCTCTGACAAAACACCCTCATCCAGAAGCTTGAGGTCAGGGGGTCGATGGGCCCCCTCAAATATATCAGTGCATTCCTGGGACTTATGCAGGATGACCGGGCCATGGCCCCTGAGGACTGGGACAATATGTACCGCCACTTACATCAGGAGTAGGTGGATGCGCAATCCAGGCCATGGGCTGGAGTTCGCCGTTCACCAAAGCACGTCTTTGACCAGGTCGAGGCCGGGTGCCTCTTTTGGTCGGACCATGTGTGAATTCAGGACGAGCGGGTACGGCTAGCCATGATGGCCTTGTTTGCGGCAAACAACCAACAAGATGGCGGCGGCAACTCCAGTAGGGGGTGCCGCCAGTGCAACGGCCATCAGGATTGGGGGGTGAAATGGTTGCATGTGTGCTCCTTTTGTGACTCGGTTGGCAGGATGTGTCTGCACTCGTTGCCGGCGTGCAACCGAAAACTGTCCAACGGTGTTGGTTATGACAGTGGGCAGCCTACACCAACTCCTGCACCCCGCTGGACACCACAGGCCGGCACTTGGTGCGCCCCATGGACCTCCACCAACAGAGTTAAAAAAACAGACTAGATGCACCTCGCGAGTGAGCGAGGTGCATGTAAACCCCCCACCACCCGGTACATGTGCACCCACAGATGCGGCGGGGGGACGGGTCATGGGGTACAGTGGATGTGATGTAACACCCCACGTGACCACCACTCTACATAGCGAACACGTGGAGAAAGTAAACAATGACAATGGTAGGTGACCCTTGCCTCCACGCAACAAACTCATACCAGGGAGTGTTAGTTTTAGTGCGCCTGGATCTCTCTCCACTATCCAGCCAGAAAGTAACACTCATAAATTCGACGTGGTTAAGGAAGTATGCGAGACCAGAATCCCTGCCCCCGGAGTCCGGATGGACCTGGCGGCCTTCACAGACCGCAGGCAGGCTCATGGGCCTACCTAACACCCTTGGGCCTTGATCGAGCTCCCCACGGATCTCATCATTCCGGCCTGGATTCTGTACCTCTCCGGAATCCCAGGGAAGGAGGAGCTCCTGGACTTCGTCAGACATAGTTTCCCCCTGGGATACCTCAGTCCTGTAAGCGATACCCGCGGGATACCCAACCACCCCAGTGCATCCGGGTATCCAGACTATATTGAAAATTTCATCGAAAAGGAGTGGAACCATTCAAACCTCCTGGGACTGTTCGACCAAGCCCGCTTCTCTCCATGGTGTCACATGTCACCCCTCATGTTGCATAAAAAGAGAGGGTCCACCGACCATCAGGCTATCACTGACATGACCTAGCCATGGGAGAAAAGTATCAATGCATATATCATCAAAAACTCTGTGGACGGCCAGGAGAGGGAACACAGACTCCTTACCGTAGACGGCTTCGTTGGTCGTCTTGTGGCTTCAGGACCGGGGAGCTACATGTACAGCATTGATATCTCCAGGGCATACAAGAACTTCCGCTGCGACCTGTTGGACTGGCCGTTGCTTTGTTGATGCTATTGGAGTATTTTTTTCATGTTTTTAGACATGTGTTCCATGTTGTTCTTATAAAGAATATGTTTCAGTACTTGGTTATCATATTTTCTATATGGCTGACTAAGATTATTCACATTTTCTGTTTTATTTGTGCTTTCTTTTAATATACTTTAATGACGATCATGTAGATTATATTGTGGTTTTTTTTCTGTCATGCTTTTAGTTCTAACTTTCACAGTTTCTGGTTGAAGATCAAATAGGTGCTATTGGAGTTTTTTTGTGTGTCTTTTATAATCATTTGTTTCATGATATTCTGAAGAAGATATTCTGATGAAGATATTACTAGTCATTCTATTGTTTTATATCTTTAGTATAATTTTCTAATTTGCTGCATGATATTCTGATGAAGATAATGTTGATGCTATAGGAGTATGTTTTCTCATGTTTTTAGTCATGTGTTCATGTTGTTCTTATGAAGATCATATACATGCATTTATGGTATTTACTTGGCATGTTTCTATTCATGTGTTCCATTATTTCTCAAAAATCACATAATTATGCTTTTGCAAGTATAGAATGTGATCAATTTTTATATATTTTTGTATGGGTGGGTTATTTGTTTCTAGTGAGGATCATGTAGTTGATGTTTCAGTACTTCTTCATGATATTTTCTATATGGCTGGCTAAAAGTATACTCTGCTTCTGTTTTATTTCTGCTCCGTTTTATAATATTCTGATGAAGATCATGTAGATTATATTGTGGGTTTTTATGGTCATGTTTTCTGTTTTAACTTTTCAAAGTTTCTGGTTGAAGATCAAGGAGATGCTATTGGAGTTTTTTTGTGTGTCATTTATAATCATTTGTTTCATGCTATTCTGAAGAAGATATTCTGATGAAGATATTACTAGTCATTCTATTGTTTTATATCTTTAGTATAATTCTTTCATTTGCTGCATGATATTCTGATGAAGATAATTTTGATGCTATAACTGCTTTAACTTTTCAAATTTTCTGGTTGAAGGTCATGTAGATGCTATGGAGTATTTTTTCAGGTTATTTCTAGTCATTTCACACTCACTAAGCACTCACATGTGTCCACTTGGCCCTCACTGGGGTCGGAATCCATGCTGCAAGGCATGACAGAGCAAGGGGACCATGTGGAGTCGGTCTCGGACCACGGGTCCAGCGTGAAGACCTTGAGGCTCGTTGCCCTGGAGTCCGGGCTGGGGAACTTAAGAGACAATGTGGAATAAATTGACAAGAAAATGGATGGCGTCTTCAACCATTCTACGGATCTCCGTCAACTGTTGCCGGACCAGGCATCGAGGCCAGTCACGGCCCGCTCCGCAGCCGGGGACTAGACACCTGACTGGGCTCAGGAGCAGGCGACATGGCTACTACCACCCCCACAACAGCTACAGGATCAATATGTCTCCAACAAGTACGTGCAGAGGGAAATGGACTGTGAGGCCATCCGTCACGACCGTACGGCCGATAAGCTTGCTTCTGATCTACATGCTTCGCAGTTAATATCAAAGCCATACATGTTTGTGGAGAGGGAACAGGTCTTCACCCTCACCCAGAAGCTCAAGTTCAGGGGTTCAATGGGCCCCCTTGAGTATATCAGTGCGTTCCTGGGACTTATGCAGGATGACCGGGCCGTGGCCCCTGAGGACTGGGACAATATGTACCGCCACTTACATCAGGTGTCGGTGGATGCGCAATCCAGGCCGTGGGCTGGAGTTCGCCGTTCGCCAAACCACGTCTTTGACCAGGTCGAGGCCAGGTGCCTCTTTTGGTCGGACCATGTGCAAATTCAGGACGAGCGGGTACGGCTTGCCATGATGGCCTTGTTTGCGGAAAACAACAGACAAGATAGTGGCTACAACTCCGAGAGGGGGTGCCGCCAGCGCAACGGCCATCAGGATTGGGGGGTTAAATGGTTGCATCTATGCTTCTTTTGTGACTCGGTCGGCAGGATGTGTCGGCACTTGTTGCACGCATGCAACCAAAAACTGTCCTACGGTGTTGGTTATGATAGTGGGCAGCCTACACCGACTCTTGCAACCCACTGGACACCACAGGCCGGACACTTGGTGCGCCCCATGGACCTCCACCAACAGAGTTAAAAAAACAGACTGGATGCACCCCTCGAGTGAGCAAGGTGCATGTAAACCCCCCACCACACCGTACATGTGCACCCACAGATGCGGCGGGGGGATGGGTCATGAGGTGCAGTGCACGTGATGTAACACCCCATGTGACCACCACTCCACATGGCGAACACGTGGAGAAAGTAAACAATAACAATGGTAGGCGACCCTTGCCTCCACACAACAAACTCATACCTGGGAGTGTTAGTGTTAGTGCACGTGGATCTCTCTCCACTATCCAGCCAGAAAGTAACACTCTTAAATTCGATGCGGTTAAGGAAGTATGCAAGACCAGAATCCCTGCCCCCAGAGTTCGGATGGACCTGGTGGCCTTCACAGACCACAGGCAGGCTCATGGGCCTACCTAACACCCTTGGGCCTGGATCGAGCTCCCCACAGATCTCATCATTTCGGCCTAGATTCGGTACCTCTCCGGAATCCCAGGGAAGGAGGAGCTCCTGGACTTCGTCAGACATAGTTTCCCCCTGGGATACCTCGGTCCTGTAAGAGATACCCGCGGGATACCCAACCACCCCAGTGCATCCGGGAATCCAGACTATATTGAAAATTTCATCGAAAAGGAGCGGAACCATTCAAACCTCCTGGGACTGTTCGACCAAGCCCGCTTCTCTCCATGGTGTCACATGTCACCCCTCATGTTGCATAAAAAGAGAGGGTCCACCGACCATCAGGCTATCACTGACATGACCTAGCCATGGGAGAAAAGTATCAATGCATATATCATCAAAAACTCTGTGGACGGCCAGGAGAGGGAACACAGACTCCTTACCGTAGACGGCTTCGTTGGTCGTCTTGTGGCTTCAGGACCGGGGAGCTACATGTACAGCATTGATATCTCCAGGGCATACAAGAACTTCCGCTGCGACCTGTTGGACTGGCCGTTGCTTTGTTGATGCTATTGGAGTATTTTTTTCATGTTTTTAGACATGTGTTCCATGTTGTTCTTATAAAGAATATGTTTCAGTACTTGGTTATCATATTTTCTATATGGCTGACTAAGATTATTCACATTTTCTGTTTTATTTGTGCTTTCTTTTAATATACTTTAATGAAGATCATGTAGATTATATTGTGGTTTTTTTTCTGTCATGCTTTTAGTTCTAACTTTCACAGTTTCTGGTTGAAGATCAAATAGGTGCTATTGGAGTTTTTTTGTGTGTCTTTTATAATCATTTGTTTCATGATATTCTTAAGAAGATATTCTGATGAAGATATTACTAGTCATTCTATTGTTTTATATCTTTAGTATAATTTTCTAATTTGCTGCATGATATTCTGATGAAGATAATGTTGATGCTATAGGAGTATGTTTTCTCATGTTTTTAGTCATGTGTTCATGATATTCTAATGAAGATCATATACATGCATTTATGGTATTTACTTGGCATGTTTCTATTTATGTGTTCCATGATTTCTCAAAAATCACATAATTATGCTTTTGCAAGTATAGAATGTGATCAATTTTTATATATATTTTTGTATGGGTGGGTTATTTGTTTCTAGTGAGGATCATGTAGTTGATGTTTCAGTACTTCTTCATGATATTTTCTATATGGCTGGCTAAAAGTATACTCTGCTTCTGTTTTATTTCTGCTTCGTTTTATAATATTCTGATGAAGATCATGTAGATTATATTGTGGGTTTTTATGGTCATGTTTTCTGTTTTAACTTTTCAAAGTTTCTGGTTGAAGATCAAGGAGATGCTATTGGAGTTTTTTTGTGTGTCATTTATAATCATTTGTTTCATGCTATTCTGAAGAAGATATTCTGATGAAGATATTACTAGTCATTCTATTGTTTTATATCTTTAGTATAATTCTTTCATTAGCTGCATGATATTCTGATGAAGATAATTTTGATGCTATAGGAGTATGTTTTCTCATGTTTTAGTCATGTGTTCATGATATTCTAATGAAGATCATATACATGCATTTATGGTATTTACTTGGCATGTTTCTATTTATGTGTTCCATGATTTCTCAAAAATGATATAATTATGCTTTTGCAAGTATATAATGTGATCAATTTTTATATATATTTTTGTATGGGTGGGTTATTTGTTTCTAGTGAGGATCATGTAGTTGATGTTTCAGTACTTCTTCATGATATTTTCTATATGGTTGGCTAAAAGTATACTCTGCTTCTGTTTTATTTCTGCTTCGTTTTATAATACTCTGATGAAGATCATGTAGATTATATTGTGGGTTTTTATGGTCATGTTTTCTGCTTTAACTTTTCAAATTTTCTGGTTGAAGGTCATGTAGATGCTATGGAGTATTTTTTCAGGTTATTTCTAGTCATTTCACACTCACTAAGCACTCACATGTGTCCACTTGGCCCTCACTGGGGTCGGAATCCATGCTGCAAGGCATGACAGAGCAAGGGGACCATGTGGAGTCGGTGTCGGACCACGGGTCCAGCGTGAAGACCTTGAGGATCGTTGCCCTGGAGTCCGGGCTGGGGAACTTAAGAGACAATGTGGAATAAATTGACAAGAAAATGGATGGCGTCTTCAACCATTCTACGGATCTCCGTCAACTGTTGCCGGACCAGGCATCGAGGCCAGTCACGGCCCGCTCCGCAGCCAGGGACTAGACACCTGACTGGGCTCAGGAGCAGGCGACATGGCTACTACCACCCCCACAACAGCTACAGGATCAATATGTCTCCAACAAGTACGTGCAGAGGGAAATGGACTGTGAGGCCATCCGTCACGACCGTACGGCCGATAAGCTTGCTTCTGATCTACATGCTTCGCAGTTAATATCAAAGCCATACATGTGTGTGGAGAGGGAACAGGTCTTCACCCTCACCCAGAAGCTCAAGTTCAGGGTTTCAATGGGCCCCCTTGAGTATATTAGTGCGTTCCTGGGACTTATGCAGGATGACCGGGCCGTGGCCCCTGAGGACTGGGACAATATGTACCGCCACTTACATCAGGTGTCGGTGGATGCGCAATCCAGGCCGTGGGCTGGAGTTCGCCGTTCGCCAAACCACATCTTTGACCAGGTCGAGGCCGGGTGCCTCTTTTGGTCGGACCATGTGCAAATTCAGGACGAGCGGGTACGGCTTGCCATGATGGCCTTGTTTGCAGAAAACAACAGACAAGATAGTGGCTACAACTCCGAGAGGGGGTGCCGCCAGCGCAACGGCCATCAGGATTGGGGGGTTAAATGGTTGCATCTATGCTTCTTTTGTGACTCGGTCGGCAGGATGTGTCGGCACTTGTTGCACGCATGCAACCAAAAACTGTCCTACGGTGTTGGTTATGATAGTGGGCAGCCTACACCGACTCTTGCAACCCACTGGACACCACAGGCCGGACACTTGGTGCACCCCATGGACCTCCACCAACAGAGTTAAAAAAACAGACTGGACGCACCCCTCGAGTGAGCAAGGTGCATGTAAACCCCCCACCACACCGTACATGTGCACCCACAGATGCGGCGGGGGGATGGGTCATGAGGTGCAGTGCACGTGATGTAACACCCCATGTGACCACCACTCCACATGGCGAACACGTGGAGAAAGTAAACAATAACAATGGTAGGCGACCCTTGCCTCCACACAACAAACTCATACCTGGGAGTGTTAGTGTTAGTGCGCGTGGATCTCTCTCCACTATCCAGCCAGAAAGTAACACTCTTAAATTCGATGCGGTTAAGGAAGTATGCAAGACCAGAATCCCTGCCCCCAGAGTTCGGATGGACCTGGTGGCCTTCACAGGCCACAGGCAGGCTCATGGGCCTACCTAACACCCTTGGGCCTGGATCGAGCTCCCCACGGATCTCATCATTTCGGCCTGGATCCGGTACCTCTCCAGAATCCCAGGGAAGGAGGAGCTCCTGGACTTCGTCAGACATGGTTTCCCCCTGGGATACATCGGTCCTGTAAGCGATATCCGCAGGATACCCAACCACCCCAGTGCATCCGGGTATCCGGACTATATTGAAAATTTCATCGAAAAGGAACAGAACCATTCAAACCTCCTGGGACTGTTCGACCACTCCCGCTTCTCTCCATGGTGTCACATGTCGCCCCTCATGTTGCATAAAAAAAGAGAGGGTCCATCCACCGTCAGGTTATCGTCGACATGACCTAGCCATGGGAGAAAAGTATCAATGCATATATCATCAAAACTCTGTGTACGGCCAGGAGAGGGAACACAGACTCCTTACCATCGACAACTTCATTGGTTGCCTCGTGGCCTCAGGACCGGGGAGCTACATGTACAGCATCGAAATCTCCAGGGCATATAAGAACTTCCGCTGAGACCCGTTGGACTGGCCGTTGCTTTGTTGATGCTTTTGGAGTATTTTTTCATGTTTTTAGTCATGTTCCATGTTGTTCTTATGAAGATCATATACATGCATTTATGGTATTTACTTGGCATGTTTCTATTCATGTGTTCCATTATTTCTCAAAAATAATATAATTATGCTTTTGCAAGTATAGAATGTGATCAATTTTAATATATTTTTGGATGAGTGGGTTATTTGTTTCTAGTGAGGATCATGTAGTTGATGTTTCAGTACTTCTTCATGATATTTTCTATATGGCTGGCTAAAAGTATACTCTGCTTCTGTTTTATTTCTGCTTCGTTTTATAATATTCTGATGAAGATCATGTAGATTATATTGTGGGTTTTTATGGTCATGTTTTCTGTTTTAACTTTTCAAAGTTTCTGGTTGAAGATCAAGGAGATGCTATTGGAGTTTTTTTGTGTGTCATTTATAATCATTTGTTTCATGCTATTCTGAAGAAGATATTCTGATGAAGATATTACTAGTCATTCTATTGTTTTATATCTTTAGTATAATTCTTTCATTTGCTGCATGATATTCTGATGAAGATAATTTTGATGCTATAGGAGTATGTTTTCTCATGTTTTAGTCATGTGTTCATGATATTCTAATGAAGATCATATACATGCATTTATGGTATTTACTTGGCATGTTTCTATTTATGTGTTCCATGATTTCTCAAAAATGATATAATTATGCTTTTGCAAGTATAGAATGTGATCAATTTTTATATATTTTTGTATGGGTGGGTTATTTGTTTCTAGTGAGGATCATGTAGTTGATGTTTCAGTACTTCTTCATGATATTTTCTATATGGTTGGCTAAAAGTATACTCGCTTCTGTTTTATTTCTGCTTCGTTTTAAAATATTCTGATGAAGATCATGTAGATTATATTGTGGGTTTTTTAGTCATGTTTTCTGCTTTAACTTTTCAAGGTTTCTGGTTGAAGACCATGTAGATGCTATTGGAATATCTTTTGATGTCATTTATAGTCATTTTTTTAATGATATATATTTTATTATTTACTATTCAAAAGCAGTTCTAACACAGGGTTAGATCTTCCACTGCGATGGTTACAACATGTTTCCATTGCCAGGTTCCACATAATGTACAGTATATCATTCAGATATTCTGATGAAGATGTTACTAGTCATTTGTTTCCTGATATTCTGATGAAAATCGTGTAGATTATTTGCCCCCATGATATTCTGATGATGTAGGTGCTATTGGAGTATGTTTTCTCATGTTTTTAGTCATGTGCTCCATGATCTTCTAATGAAGATCATAAACCTTAGTTATAGTAGGAAGTATTTTCTATATGGCAGGCAAAGAGGGTTTACTCTTTCAGTTGTATTTATTCTTTGTTTCATGATATTCTCATGAAGATCATATAGATTCTATTGTGGTATATTTTAGGTTATCTGTTTCATGATATTATAATGAACATCATGCAGATTGTATATTAGTATTTTTAGTCATGGTTTTGTTGTGTGTCTTATGATATTCTAATGAGGATCACATTGATGCTATTGTAGTATCTTTTGAATGTTCTTATGCTTTTTGTTTCATGAAATTCTGATGAAAAACAATTTAGTACAATTATTCTGATCAATATATTTTGATGAAGATATTACTAGACATTTGTTTCCTGATATTCTGATGAAAATTGTGTAGAATTTATTGTCATATATCTTTAGTATATTTTCTTTTGCACCATAACATTCTCATGACGATAATGTTGATGCTATTGAAGTATTTCTATACATGGTTTTTGTCAGTGTTCTATGATATTCCAATGAAGATCATGTACAAACCTTTATTTATTTGGCATATTTCTAGTCACATGTTCCATTGTCTTCTAACATACACAAGATGGCTTTGCAAGTATAACAAGTGATCAATTTAGAGATATTTTATTATGAGTGGGTTTTTTTTTCTAGTGAGGGTCATGCTTGAGACACACCAAGCGAGGAACATTGGCGATAATTTCACCCGCCAACAAAGGCTGGGTGAGTAAGTGAGCAAAAAGATTAATCGCTTGGTGTGTCCCTCACTCGCCTGGACATAAGGGCGAATTTGAACTGAGCGAGCTCAAAACTCGGCAGCACAGACGTGAGCGATCATGTGAGCGATAATATCAAACATGTTTGATATTCTCGCCAAAAGTACACAAAAATCGCCCACATGATTGCCAAAGTGAAATCGCTATAGTATTGCTAAAAACCGGGACACACCGAGTTTTCCTTCCATTGGCAGCGATATCTGGGCAAGTCGTACTAGTGACAACCAGTGAACCAATCAGATTAAGTCTTAAAGCCACATGATCAGCTTACCATACCCAAACTTGCATTGACTTACTTGTCAATGCAGTGATCGCCAACTATCAAACATCGGTCATACTTGACAAGGTTTCCAGTAATCGCCCAGTGCAGTTTATCTCTTGTGTTTTCTTGTGGCCTCGCCTCGCTCGGTGTGTCCCTAAATCGTCAGCAAGTCGGCAAAATCCTCTCCCACCTAATAGGCGAGAAATTGGGAGCGATTCCGTTTCTCGCTGGTCCAGAATCACCTCGTGTTCCGCTCCCTTGGTGTGTCCCCAGTATCATGCAGTTGATGTTGCAGTACTCAAATAGCATCTCCACGATCTTCATCAGAATATCATGAAACAAAGAAGATATATAACAGAAGCAGTGAACAATTTAAGTCTTCCATTTAGAAAATATGATGGAGATTTTATTGGAGTATTTTTTAGTTAATTGTTTCATGATATGCTGATGAAGATATTCTAATGAAGATATTACTTGTCATTCGTGTTCCGATATTCTGATGAAAATCGTGTAGATTCTATTGTAGTATATCTTTTGTATATATTTTTTTGCTCCATAATATTCTGATAACGATAATATTGATGCTAATGGAGATATTACTAGTCATTTGTGTTCCGATATTCCGATGAAAATCGTGTAGATTCTATTGTAGTATATCTTTTAATTTTTTTGGCTCCATAATATTCTGATAACGATAATGTTGATGCTATTGGAGTATTTCTTTACATGTTTTTTTGTCAGTTTTCCATGATATTCCGATGAAGATCATGTACAAGCTTTTATGGTATTTGTTTGGCATATTTCTAGTAACATGTTTCATTATATTCTAACATAATTAATAAGGATGGTTTTGCAAGTATAGCAAGTGTCATTTTTCTGAATATTTTTGTATTAGTGGGTTATTTTTTTTCTAGTATGGGTCATGTAATTTAGGTTGCAGTACTTATTTATCATATATTCTAAATGGAAGGCTAAAATTGTTCGCTACTTCTGTTTTGTTTCTTCTTTGTTTCATGATATGCCGATAAAACTATTCTTACGAAGATATTACTAGTCATCATGCATATGACAGCATCATGCATATGACATCCTCCACATTTATCACCAATGAGACGCTACAACTTGTCATAAGTTAATAATCTACGACATTTCTGAGAAAATGTCTTTTTTTGTTTTTGTTAAAGCCAGAACGCCTTCAGCTTCTGCATTGTTGCAGCCTGTGGTTGTGGCAGATACTGGACTCACTTTACAGCCGGTCAATTTTGTTTTTAAAACCATCCATCAGACATAAATACAAGGATAAGTAATTTGACTGAAGGAATTTTGCTTTCTAGGGCGCAATATGACAGCCTTTTATCCCTTGGATGGTTGCGACTGCCTGTGGTGAGGTTGGGGCCACAGGCAATTATCATTTCAATTATACTCAGAACTTGTCTTAAAACACCAAACCTTTTCTACCAATCCGTTAACTTGCAATTTCTAGCATCATGCATATGAGACACTACAACTTGTCATAGGTTAATAGACTATGAGACTGCTAAGACAATAAGTCCTTTTGTGTTGATATTTACAATTCATTCCTTCATCTGTTTTTGAATTCCCCATAAACATCCTTACCTCCTTCTTGAAAATCTTTTTTGTATCTGATCTTTGTATGGTCGCTGGTAACGCATTCCATGCATTTATACCCTTAAACATAGTTGGTCTCTTATACGATTACATTTGAAGTGCTTTTTAATGAACTTTACCTTTTTATCTCTCCTTATTCCTATCACCCTTTGATCAAGAAGTGTATGATCTGGGGACGATTTATACATAATCCATAGAAGTAACATGTCTCGATTGTTTTCCTACTTATCTACTTTTGTTGGCAAGTGAAGCTGTGCTACCGACTGGCCGTAACCATTCTGCTGTGTCACTACACGCAGTTGCCTATTCTGTAGCTTTTGAAGTTTATCAGTGTCTTTCAGATGTGCGCTCACTATAAGACGCTACAATTTGTCATAGGTTAATAAGTCTAATTGAACAAATTGGACGTTAAACTACCCAAACAAACAAACATAGGTTGATAATCTACGAGATTGCCAAGACAATAGGTCGTTTTGTGTTGATAAAAGCCAGAAAGTCTTCAGCTTCAGCATCGTAGCAGCCTCTGGCTGCGGCAGGTTCTGTTTGTAAATTCCGTTAGTAAAACCATATATCAAGCCTTTTATCCCTTGGATGGTTGCGACTGCCGGTGGCGAGGTCGGGGCCATAGGCAATTTCTTATTCTAGTTTCTAAGTTATTCTTAGAACTAAGACATGAATATGGTCTAAAGTCTAAATGATACATTTTTAATATCAATACAAATCATTCATCAGCAGTCTATTGTGGCTCCCTCCAGTACTACAGCAGAGATGTCAGTACAGGAGAGCATGGCAGAGTTTCCTACCTGTTAGCAGCAGCACAACTTCTTCCCTCTCAGTTGGTGACAGGAGACACCAAAGTCTTCAGCTTCTGGCTGTGACAGGTACTGGACTTGCTTGAAAGTCAGTCAATCCTGGTTTTTATATGAAACTGAATTTTATTTGCACACCAACTAAGATTATCCAATAATGGCATGTTAGCCCCATCAATAGAATCAGCAATTATATTTAACCATCATATCTATAAAATTTCAATTTCGCCCCTTGGGGAAATTCAGATAACAAGGCTATAACTGTGGACATTTCTTCAATGTTCCCTAATGATAACCAAAAGTAAAAAAGTGGGCAAAAATAAAACTGCGAAAAGTCCAGATAACATAAGATATGTAGCCTCCGTGGGCGATTCGTGCGAAAGAATGTGGGTAAGGGTTTGTTTTCTGTCGGAGAAGGGACCTCAGACCTTAGACCTCAATGACCTCAGTGACTTCTATGACCTCAGTGGCTTCATAGAGGAAGTGGGGTTGACCTTGGAGGTGGGGGCAGTGCGTGACTAGGACTGGGAGACATAGTTGCTGGTGATAAGGGCACTCCTCTACCAGGGCCCTTCTTCTAGTCCAATTTTCCCCAATCGCGTGTCATGATGTCAATAAAGGGAGGCGTCATGAATGGCTTGGGGCTTGTAGCGAGCCGCTACCGGCATTAGTCGACTGCTCATAGATATGGAGAGGGAGCTGAGGCTTCTCCACAACTGCTCATATTTACTCAGAACTGCTCAAAGCTTCTCGGAAATCCCCAGAACTTTCCGAAACTCATCGGAACGCCCATGGATTGCTCACTGAGAATTTATACATTGCTGAGGTTACCCCCGGTAGAGTGTGGTTTTGGACCAATCTGTAAATCTATCTATCTATTATATATACCGACTCTTACATCAACACTACTATGTACTGTCAAGATACTAGGTGTCTAATGAAGAATTGTCTCATAGGCAGAGGCAAGGTTAGAGCAGACACACAATTAGTCGTCTACCTGTAATGAGCTAGAACCACTTCATTCTTTAAGGACGGCTGCCTCCGGCTAACTTTCGTATATATAGATGGGTGTGTTGTATCTATGTCGTATTACCAGAGTTTGACGTTATCTCTCTCTGGTCTTTCGGAAAGATTTTTTCGACCAATCAGAGACCGGCTAACACGAACGTTGTCGGTCGTCCAATCAGATACAAGGTATCATGACTAGATGGAGACGCTATGACAGCGCCTGTACCCCGATTCTCCCTATGTGGCCATAGCAGTGGTATGAGAAGGAAGATACAGACGCCTCGTAACCCGATCTATTTCTTATAGATGGGGTTAGCTGCGCTAGCTGTGTGCCACTAGGGGGCGACGCGATTGTACTAAGTGTTATGAATCGCAGCTTATATTGTATATCTAAATGCATTATGCTGACTGATGAAGTAAGACCAAAGTGTGCTGGTACCTACAATAAAATAAGAAAAAGAGTGTTGTCAATTTTTTTCTCTATGCAAACCAGTCAAAACTAGCCACTGTTTGCGCATATTCCTATCTTGGGATTGGGATTGATGGAGCATCTAAACAAAATCTTGCTAAGATGCAAAGTCTCCAAATTAGGGTTTTTCTAAAAGATAGTTGTAAAATACCTTCTACTGAACATCTTCACCTCAATGCTAGGACAAAACCCCTTGAGCGCAGAAGAGCTCAACTAATCTTGATGTACATGCGCAAGGAGTATATAAAAAAATACGGACCCATTGGAAATAATGAGTGTGAGACTGTAAATGAACTTGTGACTGATACGGGAATCAACAATGCTAATCCCAGTAGTCGAACTCTCCGCTCACAGTCTATGTTGCAGGTTTTTTTTGTGTTTTTGTTAGTTTATTAGAACCAGTTCTGTCTAGCTAGAGAGATCTTCCACTGGTTCAAATCGATGAGACCACGAAATGACCTTTTTCAGAAGTTGCCCAGATATAAGGGTGAGGAATTATGGAATTCCCCTTATGAGGAAACTCAAAAACTCCCCTGTAAAGTGAGCTTCAAGGATTGGATTGCTGGTATGTTAGAAGTAAACTAAAAATGGCAAACATCTGATTTTAACTACCTTGACATTTGAAACCAGCCCGGATTCTGTATTCTTATAGAGGAAGACCACCTACCTCGTAGGTGAATTATATGTAACGTTAAACAAAATATATACCGTAGTACGTTTACCATAGTACATTTAGATCGGTGAGATATCTTTAAGGCTTCTCATACACTCCCTGACAGTAACACCATAAAATATTCAGCACAAGCAACTAAGGAGCCTATTTCTTGCCATCACCATGAACGCTTAGGCTGATTTGTAAAGCCTAATTCTTGCCATCGTATTGAATACTTAGACTGATTTGTAAACATCAGAACGTCAGTCAGTTGGAGAGGGAGTGAATGAGTGCATCTGTGACTGAATGATTCCGTTACTGAATGAATACGTCAATAAATGGATGCTTGTGTCAATGACGCAATGTGCCAATCAGTAAGTAAGCGAGTCAGTGAGTGAGTCACTGCGTTACTCAGAGTTCCAACAAACCAGCTGCCCCGGCTGTACCTTAAAGTCTTTTGCCACGTAATCAGTTATTTGGAAATGTGGCCAGAAAGGTAAATAAATGAATGAGTTAATGAATCAGTCAGCTAATGATACAGTAAGTCCCTGAGCCTGTAAGTCTTAGACTTAATGAGTCAGAGAATAAGTGGCTTGGCGACTGCGTGATCCATCCGGAGATTGATCAAGACGTCACTGTATAAACACAACTTCCTTAGACACGTCTCAACCTGATGGTTACAGATTGACTTCTAGTCTCTAGGCATTAATACCTCTAAGTCACTGTCACCGCACGACCACAAATTGGTCGCCAAGTGAATCATGGAAAATACAGTGGAAATAGGTCACCTGTAGATGGCGCTCCGCTGGAGGCATTTTGCCTCTATGGAGGATGAGGAGGGTCAGGACCATGGAGTAATGGAGTAAGCAGAAGCATTAAGCTGAATCCATGAGGTGCCCCCAGCAACAAGAAAACAAGTAAACTAGCTGCAAGATGGAAGGCTGCAACCAACACCAGCAGAGCTGAATTAGATTTCCTGCTGAGAGATATTTGCTCGCTGGGTAAATGGTGCGTCGAGGAGTGGCGGGGATTTGGGCCGACCCTGCTACAATTTACGCCATGTGGAATGGAGGAGGAATTAGAGTAATCCTGTGAGAGCTGGTGATGGGAGGAGGTGAGGCCGCCGTTTGAGCTGCTCATCATTCCTCTCTCTCTAATAGCAACAGCTCCTTAACCCTTTACACTCAAGCGTGTATCGCTATCCAGGGACTGTGTATGGGCGTATAAGGGGCATGTGCCTCCTCCCCGGATATTTTCCCATGGTTGCTAGTTCCACTTACAAATTCTCAAAAATCACTTCCAGAAGTTCTTCTACCATTCGCAGAAGAAGAAAATTAAGTGAATAAGTAAAAAGAGTTATGATTTTCAGGAGGAAAAAGCGTATTGCTCCCCTTAAAGCCTATTTAGGAAAGGGGCAAACTTGGCACATAATTCTTAACCTCCAGGAACCTCAGTGATACTCAGGTAGTTCGAAAATAAACCAAATATTGAATGCTCTTGTTATCCGAATATCACGGCGATAGGGAATCCGTGAGATACAATGATAGGAGACCAG
Organism: Alentia gelatinosa; assembly: GCA_950022655.1. Taxonomy (NCBI): domain Eukaryota; kingdom Metazoa; phylum Annelida; class Polychaeta; order Phyllodocida; family Polynoidae; genus Alentia; species Alentia gelatinosa. The sequence continues at coordinate 22,036,584 of OX465589.1, read as the reverse complement.
TTTAGCCGTGAAACAAACGGGAATCAAACCCATGACCCCTTGAATTGTCCGTCAGAATCATCTGACCTAGACTCCTTTATTTGCACATATTGAGATGAAAGAGTCCTATTTAAACATGCATTTTATTTGTATTATACCTGAAGGTACAAATAACCAGAAAATATTTGCTATTTACCTACCCTAAGATCATCATTGTCTCATGGTTGCGTCGCTAACTAAGAATATAAGCCATATCATTACAAACATGTAATTAGGATTTTGTGTCTGCACCTGAGATTCCTTCAAACACTTATTTTCAAATTTACTTTTCCCCATTTATGGTTTTCTAAACAATTACGGTGATATTCAATAATGTCACCCTTCAAGCCTATATAAGAGGGGGCAAAATCGGCACACCCTTTGTGGACTTCTGGAGCACCAGCTTTCCGAGGCAGTGTCAGATGTGCCCCCCGAAATATAACCCAACAATAATAGACAATAACACCTGAAGGTAAAAATATCCAGAAAATATTAGGTATTTACCTTCAGGTCATCACTGTCTTATGGTTACGTCGTTGATACGAATATGAGCCGCCTAGTGAAAAGGATGTTCTATGCCAGATAGGTTCAGTTCCGTTAAGAGTAGGTGTCGTCACTCGTATAAGGCGTGACACTTCTTTTCCGAAGTCTTTTTTATTTATCCTGGAGGACAGGTTCTTGTCATTACAAAGATGTTATTAGGGTAGTAAGTTTAAATATGGTTAAACTTACTGTGAATCCGAGTAAAATAACATCTATATGTACACAGAATCAGGAAATTAGATTTATGTGGAGCATATTTAATGTGTATTTTGAATTTATTCACATGATATCCCTTTGGATATCGGTTAAACAGGGAGGATTTTCCTCAGAATGTATTAGTCCTATGGTAGAGAAAGGTAGCAAGTGCATGGTAGCGAAAGAGGTACTGCTAGGCTTGTGACAGAGAAAGGTGTCAGTCCTGTGGTTTGAAATATTATGAAGAAAGGGTTAAGGGAGCCCACATTGAGGAGTGCTTTTTAAATGGTGTTCGTTAATGCAAACCATAAGTGGTTATATCAAAAAGAGTTGAATTTGATTTGGCAGGGCGCATTTAAGAATAACTGGATTTAGTCGTGAATGTATTAATGGAGCTGGAGCGTTATGGCTGAGAACAAGTTAAAAAGAGAAGGGCTTGTTGCAGTAGAAGTGGATTCGGTGTCATTATGTGATCCTCCACTTTTTTATGTCAGCTCTGAAATCTAGCTTACAGGGCTCAATCACAGTAGACTTATTCCCAATGGGGAGAACGTAGGAGTGCTCAGTATTAATGCAGAGGTGGAATAAACCAGGCATATAAGGTATGAATATTTGATGTAAATGGGGACGTTTAATAAATCGAAGACGCAAAAACATATAAATGTTTATCATAAGAGGTAGATAAATGTAGGGCCGTAAGAACGAATGGATCTTTTATCGATGGAGGGGTGATAAGGACGCAGGGCCTCATACGGAATCTCTCCATTAATGGAATGGTAGAACAAATCTAGAATGACCTCGTGTTGATCTTGTCCCATATTGAAATATTTATATGGCGTAATTTCGTTCCTGTGGAGGTATAATGGCGCTCCGAGGTTGGACGAATTCCCTTGAACTCTCTCTATTCGTGGTCGCAACGCGGTGGGTGTAACGTCTATCAAATCCAAGCCCCATCTACCAGAATAATCATATTGAAATATTTGTTTTGCATCCTTAGATTTCTACATTTAGAACTTCATCAATATATATTACATGTTATCCATTGTGTTCGTCTGCGGTAATCAAATGACCAGTTTTAAGACCTTCATATTGTGTCTCTCTCATATCTGACAATGCCATGATTCACCTTCCTTTCATCATTGCCCTGTATTTACCCTCAAATTGTAATCTACACCCCTTCCATAAAGTCATGTGGTGTTTAACTATACACAGGGTCTACTATTATCTGTATCCTTGTTCACTGTATCTAGATAATGCAGTGTGTGCTTATATGAAAATTACTGACGATTTGCAATGATTAAGAGTGTGTGTGAAGTTGAGACATGATAATACAATATTGAGTTTGATTTAAGGTATATAAACTACAGGTGTTCCCTATAAGGAAGTGGTTGGTCATGTGATGTTCAGACGACTGGAAGAGAGGTTGTTGGTTTGAGTACATTATACTGCTGCTCCACTCTGTGCGGCAGAGTAAGAGGGAAACATCTAGACGATAACAAGGCGAGCGTTGCTCACCGCTTTTAAGCGATTAGAACATTCGGCAGGTACTGGAGGCCTCAGCCTACCTGGGGTGAGGTCACCCTGCTGGCTGGTGTGTGCATGAAGGCAGGTTTACTCTGTGTATTCCTAGGAAACTGATATTCATGAGACAAGCTCTCAAGGAGATGACACATGGGGTGAATGATTTCAGGACTCTATGTCACTTTGAACTGTAAAGGAGTTCATCTGGTTGAATGGACTTTAAGGAGGACATTGAATGGACAATGGCGGTAATTATCTGGATTGTGTTATTGTGATATTGGACATACGTTGATAATGTCTAAAGACCCGACAACGGTAAAACAGTAGTACAAGGTTTACAAGAATACCATATATGTATAATACATTCTGTGAGCAAATCAATAACAGGGATATCCTTCCCTAATTAAGATAAAGACAGTTTTAAATGCATTTGATCTCTGGGCACTAATATAAATCTTTATGGTTTTCTGCATTTGACTCTCCTTTTAGGGTAAAACCCTGCTCGGGAGATAATTATTGGGTTCAAGTCGCCATGACACTGACCATTGGAAATGTGAAGTTTGGAATTATTTGAATGACTAAGCTCACAAATAGTCTTTCAAAGTTGAATTCAGGAGCCGGTGTCATGTACTATTATAACAGAAATTCATAATTATTCTGTCACAGCTCTTCATAAAGTTAAGGAAGCTGCATCATTTTTCTGGAACTTAATCAAATATGAAGGTAAAAGACGCAGCGATTTATAAATATATCCATCCCATGAATGAGTGGGTCTGGTCGTAAAGATTGGCCCAACAGGTACTGACATAAGGAGCGATTTAGTAAATTACCTTACCTTACGATCCACAGACATATCGATCAGACAAAACGCTTACCTGAAAAGAGAACAAAAGACTAGTTTAAAACAGGAAAAAACACTTTTAATGCATTGGGAATATAAATGACAAATTTGAGCAGAAATGAGGATCGGGTTGTGATACATGATTGTCATTAGGTGTGTGTCTTCTGGGATAACCCTATGACGCATGGATTTTGAGGAGGATAAGAAATGACCAATTAATGAGAAAGGGACACCGAAATAGACAGAATCCAGGGACAGGGAAATGGACAGAGGATATGGCCTGGGACAGGGAAATGGATAAAGACAGGGACGGCGATGTGGAAGGGGACAGAGACAGGGAAAATGGTTATTTTTATTGTTTAAAAAAAATTTAATCTTATCAGGGTCGAGCATTACAAACATATCCAGGTTCGGCAATGGCCGATCTTCCACCTGGTCCCTCTATAAGACAGGAATACGCTGAAGTGTTGGGGATGTGAACCTCAAAGGTAGAAAAAAACTAACATAAGACCTCATCGAAGTAATCTTATGAAAACTTTTAATCTGTATTGGGATTTTATCCCATCTTAGAATAATCGTGTTAAAATTTACTGGTCAAGACATGTATGGACTTTCAAGCTATGGACCGTGAAATGCATGGCATGTTCTCGTGCAGATTTTAAATTGAGAAACTTTTCGATATAAAAAAACGAAGTGACTGATCTCGTGATGAATTTCTAAAAAAAAAATTGATTTACTCTCTATGAATTTAAAGACAAATAAACGCTTGTCGAAGGTCTGAAAAATGAAACAAAATGTGGTGTCGTTTTTGAAAACCAGTCTCTAAATTCTCTTCTATGACTGTGGTGTCTCAGAGATCAGCAAAATAAATACTACATTGGATTTTTCGGTAATACAATTTGTTGATATCTAAAAACACCGAGTTCCCCACTAATGCCCCAGTAAAATGCCTGGCGTAAAAAAAGTGGCGTCTTTCCGTGTACACGTCTACGTTATTCTATGTGTTTTGAAATCTACAAATACGTTGTAAAACACCGCAAAACGCGGAGATACGTAAAGGAAAGTCGGAATGCGCCGAAAAACGCCACAATGCATACAGAAGCGTAAATAAGCGTTGATGAACGTTGAGAAGCGTACTAAAACGTTAGAGCAAACCAAACAGATACGTTCCAAATCTGTAGCTAATACGTACTCCCCACCAATTTAAATACGTAGAAGAAACGCCAAAATTTACGCCAGTGTGACTGGGGCATAACTAAGCAAAGCAAACAAATACGTTCCAAATCCGTAGCTAATACGTGGTCCCCAACAATTTCCAATACGTAGAATAAACCCCAAATTTTACGCCATTACGATAATACTCTGTATATTCTGGCAGTGATGTCATCGGACACTAGGACATTAGTGTTTTTTCGCTTCCTGCAGGCTTCTGTAGGCTGGATATATTAGAGTATCAAATTCTACTCCCCTGGGTATATTCTCTTTATCTGGCCTTATTCCAATATTGCGGTGTTTCACTGTTTGTCTCTAATTCTCATCTTACACAACTATCTTTGCCGTGACACACTCCGTAATATTTCTTTAACTTAAGACACTAATGAGCTGGGTCATTTGGTCAAAACCTGTCAGGAACATCCATACGATATGACATGCACAAATAATTCCCAGGTCACGAGAGCACATCGAAATAGGCATATCAAGAGCCGACTCTAGCCTCCAGTCAAAATAGAAATTATATACAAAGGGAGGGAAATATAATCCTGGTACCATAGACCCTATTGAGGTATCCTCAATTCAGTCTGTTCACAAGTTCCGGTTTTCGCTGGTTACCGACGTGGTATGCAGAAAGACCCTTTACCCGTAACCCAGAATTAATGCAGTTTAACGGTTTTCAGAAATATTCATATTGAAATTCTGATGCCAGAAATGGAAATTTCAGCTATTTCTACATGATGATCAGAAATTACATTCAGTTTCTCCAATTATAAATCAGAAAACTGTGGTTCATGTTGTCGTAGTGTGCCAAGTCAATCGGGAGCGGAACTTTGCTTTACCCGGGGCAATAATCGGGAGTTTAGTAACCTCTGGAGGCTCTATTCTCGGGAGCGGAACGTTCAAACCAAAACGAGGCTGCAGCTGGCAAAGGGTTATGTCATTTTTGGGCACCCTAGCTTTCTGGTATCATCGCTCAACTTGCGTAATGTAAACCGATGTTTGAACTCACTGTATATGATTAATATGTGTAATTAAAGGTACTTTGATGTGTTTCTAACAAGATGTATACATAAACTTTGTGGCATAGAAGTTTTAATGTTTGGATCTGCATATTTATGTACTTTTGAGCAAGTTTTTATTTTGACAGTTGAAGCAGCCTGGCATCTGCAATTTCGGCAGTTTGCTGGAGAAAACACCAAATAAAACAATCTTTGCAAAAGGAATTGATCCAAAAAAAACACACCAATCATCTTCTCCTATTCTTCATCTCCATACCATTTTTTGTTTGATGCCTCTATGTTGGCTATTTACTGAGATATTACCAGAGACAAACAGTGAATTTAACATTGGTTGCTATGGAGTGAAAAGTTGTTTAACCCTTCGCGCGTACGAGAGTGCACTGCACCGCTTTACCGAAAATAAACTGGACAGCTATAAACCTGAGTAGCGCAGTGTTCGTTTTTGCGGCCGGACCTACCCGTTACTACGTTGCGTGACGTCATCGCCGCTCCCGAGAATTATAATTTCTTTGACCTAACATAGAGTTTACTTAGGTCTCTGACTTTAACCACCGATTGGGTCAAAATCAAGTTTCTTCACGGGATACATCTACAAACGGTTACATTTATAGCCCAAAACATCACCAAACCCAAAACATGCCAACTTATGACTGATTTATCCGCAACCAGTATTTCTGTACCGTTGAAATGCCCGTATCGCTCCCTCAAAGGCATTTCGTACATGATGAGAACATGAGAAGCCGGCCTTTGTTGGGCCTCCTCTAGCACCCCGTATTTTGCAGCAGGGTTTTGACGATGAATCACAGTCGCGCACCATCCAACATCCAACCCGCCTCGCCTTCCCATGATTCTCAGTGGAGCTCGATTGTCGTCTGCCACACATATTTCTCATCTCCCAACAGTCACGTGACATCCTCACTTACCAACCCACAATGCACTTCTCTTTTTCTCAATGAACACACGGGGGCGCTGCTGCTCGTCACGCCATCTGGCGGTTAGTGTTGGGACTATTGTCCTGCCGCCATTAGAAACGTACCACCAGTGGGGGGAGGGGAGGGGGACATGGTGTCCAGATTGTTTTCCTGCAGCATTTTGTATGGTACCCTTAATACTCCCCCCGAACACACTCCCCATTTGCTAATTGTTTGCATGAGATTTCATAAAGGTATCGCTTCTTGTTTTTCCACAATGTTCTCGGGATTATTTAGCATGGCGCTGCGCTCATGATACATTACAAAGGTAGTTCTGGGAATAGGATAGAGTTTCACAGCTTCCTTCACACACATTTGTAGCATTAACCCAGCATGCAGCTTTCTCGCAGATCCACAATATCATTACCTCGTTGCCATTGGCCGACGAAAATGCCACCGACTTTTTAAATTACCTTAAATGTGTGTCGGTGGTGCCACCGACTGTCGGCCGAAAACAATTTATCGGTGAGGGTGCAACTCATGCATTCTTTCTACTGTATTTTCCGAATACGCACAGGTTTAAGTGGCATTGTTATATAATCTTTGCCAAATTAATCTGTGAGCATTCTGTATTCAGAGTTGGTCCCATCACATTTACCAACAATATGTGAGACATTGTAACAAGATGATAACTAGTAATTTTATTATAAGCAACTATATTGCAAAACATGAGTTTCAGCAACCAGACCAACTACAACTGTAAAACTGACAGGAAAATATTGAACTCATGAATAATAAAATACGAATGTAAATGTAAACAAAAGAAATTCCGACACTATTCCAATAGTGAAGGAATAGGTTTTTGGATATCTGTGAGCTTTCTCTGTTCTATCTTTTCCATTAACCAATCTCACATCGATATTAGAAAAAACCTATCGGTGGTTCCCGACTGCAGATAGCTGCCAAAAACGGGCTTTATTGCAGCATCCTAGCGATGTTTTTCATGGCGTCTGGGCTTACTCAATTACATACTTATTAACTGGTATAGTATCTCCTCTCGGAAAATGAGAGTTGAATCATCTAATGTTTCCAGGTGATGAACTAGAAAGCGAACCCTGCTCTACTTCTGAAGTTTTTTGCTCTGCAGAACGGTTTTATGGCATCCTCTTACTTATAAAACAACGTACGTTTCAACCTTAGTTCTGTAGTAGTGCGCACATGGATTGTGTTTTAAGGGGGTGTTTCACTGGACCAATGGTCGCCGATTTGGTAGTCAGACACTCGCCGATCCTTATCGGATGCCCTAGAGTTTCTCATGTCTTTAAGAATGGTAATTTTTTAAAACATTACTATCAGAATTGAAAACATTACAATATGTGACCTTCCTCTTAAAGGCCCAGGAACAATTGATCGGGTGAGAATCCTGTAGCAACACCCAGTGTCATACAATAGAACCTCGCCTAACGGACTTTCCGCGTAAGCAGGCAACCCGTATTAACGAACACTTTTGCTTGGGATGGACATTTGTCCCTCTATTAGATGTTTATTTTCCATCCGGTGTAAGCCAACACTTCTCATGTATATGCTGACGCCCCGCGAAAACAGTTAATTCGATATGAATAATCATTCAACTTCTTGTAAACAGACACTTCGGAAGGGCACCTTCCGACAATACTTGGAGCCGAACGCATCACTAATTCTAACTTTGTTCATGCCGTATGCAATGTACCGAAATAAGAAAAAAAGAGGCACATATTTTAAATTTTGCGGCCAAGAAGACCAAAGATAATAGAAATTCAGATAATAGAGAATTATCTACTAGATTGCACTAAACTCCGAGTATTTGTGTGCAACTAGATGGAATAATCTATCAACATTAGAGAGAATGACTGACAACCTAGGTGAATTTAAGAGTCTCACAAAAAGGCTGATGTTGAAGTCAATTTACCAATACTAACTGTAATCATTGAATTGTATTATTCACCTGGTCTCAAATATATAAATCAATAATTGATACAGGACACATAAAGACACAGATTTTGATGGTAAATTTAGTCACCAGCGTCGGAAATAGTCTAAATACAAAGCTGCTGTAAATTGGAGTCATATAGACCGTTATTTTAATGAGCTCAACAACAAAGTTGCATCTTTTCTAATGAATCCCCTATCAAATCCCAAGAGAAAGTAAGTCGTAAAGGAAGCCGATTGAAACCAGTGAGCATTGTCACTGACTGTGTTACTCTTCTGAGTTGTTACCCGAATCATTGTATTCAAGAAAGCAAGTGAACTATAAAAACTGTACGAATTTGTGTGACATTAAAGAAAAGTTATTAATAAAACCCACCAAAAAACCTTATCCAATATGTCAGGGCGGCTGCTTTGTCTGTTGTAGGCATCAGCTAGGCATGTTGTCGGAACATTTTAATTGCAGAACCAGAACTCTGCGAAGATCATGTCACAGTATGGTCACTTTACGTGGGTTGTGCTTGCGTATAATTTTTCAATGTTATTCCTATGGCTAAACTTGTACCAGGGGTTAAGAAATACAGTATATCCAATACAAAAGAGATATGAAGTATAAGATAAGTACTCTAAAAATATTGGTAATAGGATTACATTTAATGTATTAAGTCCAGGTACCAGATATATGTATAAAATGTGGATTGACATCAAGCAATCAGAAATATTACTGTAATCAAAATGAACCTCAAGGCGCAACCACTGCAAGTCAGACAAACACTGTCATCCATTTGTCATATATCTTTCTCCTTTATAAAAGATACCGAAAAATCAAAAAACAAAATTCATTCAGTCACAGTAACTGCGTTTCATTAATCATGAAAAACGCCATTTTAGTAACTTGCCGTGTTCTTGATTTGATTAGCGGACAGTATTTCTTTAGCGGGCCACATGTCTCTTTTTTTGGAGCAGCGGGTAGCATCGGATAGAAATCCGATCGTTGGTTTCTAATGATATTGTATGTATGTATATATATATATATATATATATATATATATATATATATATATATATATATATATATATATATATATATATATATATATATTATATATATCTTATCACAGAGTTGGTCCCATCTCATTTACCAACAATATGTGAGACAATGTAACAAGATAATAACAAGAAGCTATATTATAAGTAACAATATTGCAAAACATGAGTTTGAGCAAGCAGACTAACTAAAACTGAAAAATTGACAGGAATTTATTGATCCTTGATTGATCAAATACGAATGTATGTGTAAAATGTAAATTCCGACACTATTCCAATAGTGAAGGAATATATTTTTTAGAAATATAAGCAAATGTGAAATGTCGGCAGTTATATACAATAAAGATCGGCGTAATATAATTTATCAAATTCAAGGTGATATTGTTTAGACAATCCAAAGTGACCACAATCACAACTATGAATTCATCACCTCTCTCAAAACCTGGCTGAAAAGAACCAATAAAAGCAGAAAAGTATTTTTTAAACTTCAACAAACTCTGAGGGGGTCTGGAGTTAGCTCAGTGGCTAGTGCACTGGACTTGTAACCCCAAGGTTGTAGGACTTTGTGGGTTCGAGTCCCATTGAATTCCCGGATGTCTCGGCCCTCAACCTCGCCCCCCCTACGGCACCTCAGCCCCATCGGCACCTCGCCCCCCCCCCTTCCACAGCTTTCACGCCTTCATGCGCGAAAACGGGAAATGCCTTCCAATGTGATTACTTAAAAGAAAACAAACAGAAAAACATTACCCTAACCCTGACCCTTTCCCTACCCTAACCAAAAACCTTAACCCTAAACCTAAACCTTAACCCTAAACCTTAACCCTAACCCTAAACCCTAACCCTAACCCTAACCCTAAACCTTAACCCTAACCTAAACCTTAACCCTAAACCTTAACCCTAACCCTAACCCTAAACCTTAACCCTAACCATAACCCTATCTTGGCTTAAGATTTGTTTTTCTCTGGGTAAGAAAACAAACAGATAAACATTCCCCTAACCCTAGCCCTAGCCCTAGCCCTAGCCCTAGCCCTAGCCCTAGCCCTAGCCCTAGCCCTAGCCCTTTCCTGGACGAAGGGCAACTCCCCCCCCCCCCCTCAAACGTTATTAAAGGGGGCGCAAAGCGCGGTCGCGAGGGGGCCGAGATGACTCCGTGAAAAGGGCTCCGAGATACCGAAGGGGCCGAGACATCCGTGTACCTCCCATTACAGTCACTCTTCTCCTTCCCCCCCAGCAATGGTAGATTTACTGCGATATCATAGGCCAATGTTTCTCATACCATGTCTATGTGGTGTGGGAAGTAAAATAACTCTCACCTCGGTAAATGTGTAGGGGTGAGATTTCTACCTGAATTCATCACATAGATTCGACCACCACCCTCGTGGTGTAAAAGAACCTTAAGAAAGTCTGTTAAGGACCTGTAATGGTTGACTGGACATTAAGTCAATCCAAACAAACAAACACCAAACTCTGACAACGATAACTTTTGTAAAAAAGAAAAAGGTCTTTAAGTTAATGAGGCAAACTACTCCTATTCCCAATCCAGGAGGAACATTTGTCTCTCTCGTATAAAATTCGCACTTGATTCCCATCCAACCATCCGTGCCAATTCACTTGATCATCCCTACTTACCTAAAATAGGGCCTGCCAATGATACCACTATTGTTGCCACAATACTCCCACAACATAGGCTACAGGGTTAGCTTATAATTCTATGTACCCGTTCTAGAAGGACACATTTTCCATTTGTTTAAAGTAGGCATCCCCAGTAGTTGCCTATCATTCAGAGGTGAATACAGATAAATTGCTCAAGTGATCTGTGCCGCGAATAGCACTGTGGAGAGGGAGTTAGGTGTGAAGGCGTGTGTGGAATGCCAACACATTCCTCTTCTGTTGTCTGTGGTCACCGCAGGACGGCACCACCGTAACTCATGACCACAACAAACAAAAGAGGTTGAATGTGGACACTTAATCACTTGTAACCTCCTTTAAGTGCAAGAGGATTTATTTCACTTGGACAAGTGGTTGAACGAAAACAAATTAATGGTAAATTATAAAAAGTCTAAAGTGATGTGGCTAAGTAAGAAACAAAACAACAATTATATGAGGAAAAGTATACTTTAGATAGTGGTGACATATGAATATCTTGGAATTATGTTTGATCGCAACCTAGATTTAAAAGCACAATTTGAAAAACATTACCAAAAAATTTAAATTTAAATTGTTCAAGCTGAAGAAATTAATGCTATTTTACCCGAAATGTCACGATTAAAACTCGTGAAACAGATGTTACTACCGGCGCTGGAATATGCCGATTTAACCTATTATTGAATGTGTTTCACAAGATAGAACAAATGACAGATATATCTTAAAAAGGTCTTTACAGTTGTGTTGGGTAAATTTAAAGCAAGTGAGTTTGATACATTGGAATTACACGAATACTTAAAATAAGGCCACTTGAAGTTAGAAGAAATTGTCATTTGTTGTCATCATAATATGGTGGAGTACCTTTGAAGAAAATTGTGAAGACAACAGATCAATAATAACGAGAAATTCTGAAAAGATTTGTATCAAAGATAAAAAGCCAAATACTCTAAATCGTCGATTTATGAGAGAAATAGACCCTTGGTTTATTTAAGTATGAAACGGAGGAGACCGTTTCTGTCCATGGACACCAGAGGGACTAAGTTTCGAGTATACATGTTGGGGGCGCTCCCAGTTGCCTCCCAAAAAATTTCTCACCTCGCTGGGTGGTTAAGTTGGTCTTTTGTTTGTGAACTGGACTTTTTGTTACTAATGGTATTAGTTGACAATGAGGCGGTGTGCAGGATCATATAAAGATGGTTGGCATTTCTGTAAACAGGAAAGTTTAGATAAAATACCCAAGGAGGGAGAGGTTGAAGATGGAGTGTTGTTCAAGAAAACGCAGATTTGAAGAACAGAAGTTAGGGAACTTCGGAAAAAGTTGGACTATAAACTTGGTTATAAAGCGTTTTGAGAACAACTTCTTTAGATACAAAAACGAAGATAAGGATGGCTGCCCGGACGAGTTCCGGTCAAGTCGCACTGACACAAGATACAAGCATTATGGCGTTCCGCAAGCTACCTCACTTCCTCAGAGTGGATTTCGGCCGGTGTATCCGGTCAACTGGGGTAGTTTTTGCGCACCTGACATTCAAGGAGATAGCGCACATGCAGAGATAACACACTCCTGCTATGAAGGTTAAGCATAAGTACTGTTATTTCAGTTTGTCTCTTTTTCTTCCCCCAAATGGTAAAAAACCCACATTTGACCAGATGTTCCGGATACTCGGAACATGTAGCTTACCTTGTGGACCGGAGGGCGTCCCACACGGATAGGGCCCCAGTAGATTACGACGAAAGTGTGGGGCAGAAATGTGATAAACTCGGCTTAGAACATTTAACATATGGCGATAGTTTCCTCACCAAAAAGTATTTAAATTTTGAGACTGCTATGAGTTTTTTGTTCATGTTCACAAAGGACAAAGAGTTAGAAGGTAAAAAACGAAAGGGAAAGAATTTCCAGACAGGGAATAGTTGAAATGATTTCACCCACGCCAATACAAACATAGGTGTTCGACTTATGCGAGTAATTACTCTGTTCTGTTACGTAAACTGACTGCCAAACCAGACTCAGAAAAAACAAAGTGAGTTAGAGCGGACCGGAATAGACTCGATGGTCAACCGGGTTCAATGAATCTCGATGTATACAGGAATAGGCAGGCAATTTGTAATTCTCTTAACCTTTCTGTGGGCAAAACTCCGGTTTTGTGTGGACCACAAAATGATTCCAGCGCAGAGGTTGTCCCAAACTCCGGTTTGGGTTCTTTATGTCTCTTTAATATTTCTGATACTAATGAATTTAGAGAAGATATAGGTAAGAAAGAAAATCTGGCATCGCCAGGTTCAGAGAAGGTTATCTGGGCTGGTTTGGCAGGTAATGTGTATGGTATAGGGGAAACATCTGTTGGGAGAGTGATGTTTATACCCTTGCAGAATCTGTTGGGAGAGTGGAAGGAATCCAAGATGGCGGTCACCACCCTTCGCAGAAGCCGGTCCATTCCAGTGTCATCGAGCTAAAGAACAATTCTGTTCAAGTTGATTGTGAATCTTTATTTTACGCCATATTCTAATTGATAATCATAAACTGCTAGCCATGCTCTAAATGACAATCATATAGAACTAGGGCAAGTAATGCCATGCTCAAATTTACAATCATATACTACTTAGATAATCAATGTCACGCTCAATGTAAATTGTTGCGAATGAGGCCGGGAAAGGCATGTGATTGACCAAGAGAAAATTGGCAGGGAGAGGCCTATGATATGACAAGGAAAGTATGTGATTTACTATTGTAAAACTGGATGGGTTTTAATCTGGGCTTCCGTATGCGACGGTTGGAGTTTGGCGTAGTGATTTCACGACACGAAGCCGAGTGAAATCTGGTGTCATTATTGTTATTTTTTATTTTTATAACATTTTAACATAATTACCTCATGTAGAGTTGAACTGATTTCTGTGTAACATCAAAAATTTCTTTCATCTGTTCCACTACCAACCGACCTCAGCCACATGATTATAATTGCATTTATTCTCATTGTCCAATGGCCTTGGCTCTTTCAACGACTCATAAAAGAAAGGCGACTATAAGAACTATAAAAAGATGGGAAAACGAGGAAGGTCTCTCAACTCGTCTTCGTTTCGGAGGACATAAACAGAAAACTAAACGTGCTGAGAGAAAGAAACGAGACCACGAATTGCTGGCCGCCCACTCTGTCTGAGAATATGTGCATTTATATTCTCCTTTTAGCCACAGGCTGATGTCACTGTTAGACTAGACCAAGGTCTGTCACTTTGCTATCTCTCTAAAACATAAAGCGATGCTTTGTGAATATAAAGTAGGATGCATCATGTATTTACATTTATAATGCTTGAATTGACGTCAGGAGTTGGTTCTTGATAGGCGGTAGGTTTTCTTTTATAGTTGTAGTAAAACTGTATCTTTGGATGCCATAGTTTAAGGGAAAACGCATTAAGGTAGCTCGGAATCATATTATAAGTCCCCGGTGTGGCTTCTTTCTAATCCCACCAGATGTTGTTTGTGCTGATAGAGCCTGAGGCTTTTAACAACTCACAGTGTATCTAATGAACTTCATTTTCCGAGACTTTATGGTAATATCATATGTATATCGAATCTATTTAATGAAATTGCGGATTATTGAAAGACTTACTTCTGAAAAGCATATTGGCAGCTCATATTATCCAAAATTATAAATCGACCAGAATATAAATAGGATACAAGATATACAGATGACGAGGGCCGAGTATCTTTGATATTCGAGTATCATTTTACTTCAGTAAAACCCCGTTTAAGGGGTCAACCCGCGTAAAGGGACAATTTGCTTAGATTGGAAATTCTTCCTTCTTTTTAGAGTTTTCTATTAACCCCGATTAAGGGTTCACCCCGCGTCTGGAATAACCCTGCGTAAAGGGGGGCGTCCACCAACCACGACAAGGCTACGACAATGCCTTCCCAACAAGGCCCACGATTGGCCTACGATTGGAGGCCTTGGTGGACTCGACAAGAGTCTACGACAAGGCCACAACAAGGCCACGATTGGAAGCTTGTCGGGAGCCTTCTGACAAGGCTACGACAATATCGAACATGTTCGATTTTCCCCACGACTGGACCCTTGTAGTGGAGTGTCATGGCGTGTCGGGAGCGTGTCGCAGAGGTATACGATAGGAAATTTTGGGGGAGCGTGCACTTCCTGACAACCTCCGACAACGCTGTAGCTATGCCCCCATCTTACGACAAGGCTGCGACAAGCGCCGATTGGAACTTTCTTGTTACCGACTGTCGTAGCCTTATCGTGGTTCGTGGACCCCCCCCCCCCTGTAAGGGACAGTTATTTCGGTACGGAATGCAATGTAACCCCGGTAAGGGGTACTGTTTGATAGGGTGGAGTGGATTATTTGAACCACATGTCTGTGGTGTGTGTTGGTGGCGCACAGGCTTCTTTTTATTCTGATTTGAAGTGTTTATTGACGTTATAGTTCCACAAGTGATTTTCAGAACGTCCACATACATTACACAGACAGATACAGATAATACACTTTCACAGATACGCACGTCCATCCTATGCGATAATCCAGCCTGAGCAGATTATCCTACACAGTCTTTTAATCGGGTGGACTATAACAGAAGCGTTTACTTCATACAATTCATATATATCGTACAACACATCGGGGAAAAATACAACAAGGACACATACTATTATTGATTATACTGGCAGATGAGCTGACCAGAAAAAGTGTACTTCAGTTTTACACCTATCCGGTTATCATATTTCATTTCATGTTCCATGTGCTATAAGTTTTTTTTTATTCATATTGGAGTACCTCACTCAGACCATCACACCCAGAAGAGAGAAATAAAAAGTCCAAATAGAATGAAAAGAAGGAGAAATTTCTTTAATTTGAATAGGAAATGTTTATTGACGCAAAACATTCGTCAAACAATATGACGATCTTCCATGCTTCCAAAATAAAAATATACCAGTGTCTAAACAATCAGACACCAGACAATGGCCTCCATCTGCCCCATGAAGGCATCCGGTAGGCGTCTATGGGCACATTGATAGCATACTGTTAAAAGACCGAAAATCTCGCTTAAGGGATCACCCTGCGGTAGGAGCTATTCTGCTCTGAACGGAGGGTCAACCTTAAAGTGTGGGTCTACTGTATATTGTTAATATGGATCGTCTTTCATAGGCATTCCTGACCACAGCTAAAAGATATGATCGTGTTCAGTTCTTGTAATATCACTTATTAAGAAATCGATGTACAAGATCCTGTGATGCAGTGTGTTTCAAGCAAAGTATACCAAGAAGTACTTTTTATGCTAACTCACTGAATTATTACGGGAATTCATTGTGGAACAGTCTCACCTCACAAGTCAGAAATCTTCCAACATATGAGGAATTTAAAATGCAAATGAAGACTAATCTGGCTGGGAAAGTTCCATAATCAATGAACTTTACAGGTCTCTTTATTTGTAATCGCCTGATATGCATTGAGATTGAGGCGGTTTGTAAGATATGAGCTCATTTATACTGTACATAAGTTATTCATACCCCCAAAAACATGTCCATTCATGTGTCCATTCCTGGATTGATCAATAACTACATATCGGTGTTCGTCTCAAAATCCGAAAGAAGAACTATTCATAAATGAATATCAATTTGCGTTCTGACATAAAATAACACCCATGAAATACTATGAAATAATAAGACGGCAGGTATCTTACAAAAAGCTCTGGAGGCAGTAGCTCCAGGGCGTACAAAGCTGTAAATGGGATGTTTTTCTGGGCCTTTCACCAAGGGTACTTGTTTACTTGAGGAAGTGGCAAGATCATCCAGGCAAAAGCGCTGGTAATCTGCACAAAGAGTGTATTTTTCTGAATACAGTAGGTTTGCTTCTCTTATTCCATAGCAGTGTTCCACTCTCCTCGTGAATCACACGTGGTACTTTACCCGCACGTTTTCAATGGGATCATTGTAACAGGTAAATATTAATCCGGAGACACTATCAAAGCCCATATCCCTCTGGAGAGTGCCATCTATGAGCGAATTTAGGACGTCATTAAATGAAGAGAGAATACCATAGATAAGCTATCATACAGGTGTGTTTCCCGTATATCAAAGGTGTATTTTCTTTACACCATAGATTTCTCGTATACTATAGCTGTATTTCTGGTTCATTATAGCTGTGGTTTATTACCTACTATATCTAAAACGTTAGAATTTCGTCGAATCCGCTTGAAGTTGCTCCCGCACATAGAGACAGAGTGAACTAGACATAGGCGTGGAGACTGAAGCACCACGAGAGTGAGATTCTCGTTTAGTGAAGAACTCGAACCTGTACTCAGACAAACTTCTTCTCTTACGATTCATTTCAAGCCATGCCGAAATCAAAATTTAGTATTGTAGTTTTCTGATCTACTTTTCTCGTGAGAATCCAATGAGATCTCAACCTTCGCTAGTAGCCCTTTCCAAACTCCGCTGATGACCCTCCTCCCCCTCCCCCACCAACAGCCTAAGTATTTGACCTCATTAGAGCATCTGCCTTTGTGGAGTAGTCGGCAGGGTGATTCCCTGGGAATGCCAGTGTAGGCAGTTCGGACCCAGCTATAGTCCTACTAATAAACCGTACGCAGCAGTTTACCGAGGAAAATCCCCACTAAATACAAACGGGAACACCATAGCTAGTTTCCTCATTTCCCTACCTACCTTTTTTTAACCATGTGAAAACGATACGCAGACCGGAGAACTTAAATAACATCCCATACTGTGATGCCCCCGTACCGGGTAGATTATGGGAATTGCAAACTTTAGTGTATTTTTTACGAGAACAGGATCGGATTTCTCAGCAGAATGTATCAATAGATCATCTGTGGTACAGTGTAGAGTGACTGGAAGCGCCATCTCGCGGACATTAATTCATTATGGCCGCCGGGCTGACGCAGGGCTCTCTATCACTGACTGTGTGTGGGTTAAGATGAGCGATTAAGTGGCTGTCTGGGGGAGACAGCTGGCAACGGGTGTGAGGGAAATACAGCATTAGAATTATGACAAAGCCATGCAATACACTATGTGTATCAATTTTTATGATAATGTATCATAATTTGTTATGATATTATAGTAGATGATGTCTCTATTTGGCATGTTTTTATGAAGCTTGACTAAATGACCTTATTGCAGCGACATGATTGGACAATACGCGTAAGAAAAACATCAATATGTGTGGCCGCAAGGACGTAACATGACTTAGATATCTTCTTTTATGCTACCAGAATCCCGTAATTATTGAAAACTATTTTCCCTATATTGTGTGGACAAGACGCTCTCTGTTTCGTCTATCGGTGGCCTTACCCCGAAGCGCCAAATCCACTAAGGCAACTAAATTCGCATAGAATTCTCATAGAAACAATGCGACCATGCTCGAATACATGCGACCGTGCGATCACATGCGGAAATGTCAAAAGGTTTTGATAATGTCGCATGCCGGTCGCATGACCATGAGATTTCGCATGAAACATGGGACATCCAAGCGACCACCATGCGAACGCCAGATCCACTAAAGCGAATTATTCACGCGACCGTGCGAACTCTAGATGAACGTGTGCGACCGCTAAATTCGCGTCGGTAGATTTGACGCTTTACTAACACACATAGTAAGCGAGTACCCATATTGTCCACTTTTCTACTAATAGCAGAATCTACCTCCTGAAGTAGAATGAAAGGACCAAATCGAACAATTTACAATAACTTTTCTGACATCAGGACTAGAACACTATGTAAGATTACTTTGCAAAGCCATGTTGGAAGACAAAGCTGTAGCTACAGTGCTGCCTTGTATAGTCGTGTGTTCTGTTCACTGTACTAAATGTTTTTTTCATTTTTATTTTGCTAATATCCTTCGTATACAAGTGTAACACAGCTCCGTGTAGAAAGGCGATAGTATGTGACTATAAATGCTCAAGTTTCAATCAAAATGATCCAGGATGTGTTAGTTAGTGTGCGCCTATCAATAATGACTAACGGTACATTGTGGGATATTCAACCCCCCATTATCCAGCTGATGATAACTAATGACAATATACTTGAAAAACGAAGCAGGGAATGGTGTCAGGCAGATTACATCGCAAAGGCGCACATGTCTTTAACAAATTAGGTCTTCCATTAATATATGATTGAAAAAACGCTCACAGGCTCCGACAGACACCATTTATTTAGATCTCCTGTTCATGTTTTTTCGGTACCAACGCAAGCTTACTTGTATTTCATATGAAGCAATTTGTGCACCACTGTATTGTGGCATCAATTGATGCATTGTCTTTGTAACTGACCTGGTGATCAAACCTCCAACAGCCTATGGGGAGAGGAAATTACAATATGAATATTTGATAATCTAACCTAGGTTTAGAAATAAATCATACAAGGCCAGTGCGTGTTTTCCTCTGGAGTCTTTCAGCGGGCTGCTATTGTTCATATTCGGTTTTAGCGGCTATAAATTCATAGTTCCTGTTCCATATTTAGAAAGATACGGCCTCGATAGTTGTGTAACAGAATCATGTGAAATGCCTCACACCGCCATTGCGGCCTGCTTTCCTCAAAGTCTCCGGCATGTATACATTTATCTCGAAATTATTTTACCAAGCCACCCACATCCTCTTCTTAAATTTATGCCATCAATGGGCAACCAAAGACTGAAAAACTTGGCAGAAAAGAGACGACAAACTACAAGAAAATGTAGTGGCTGCTAGCCAAAACTTAAAGAAAGGCAACCTGACACAAACTCAACGGGTTCACCTTACAGGTTCACTGCACTTTCTAGGGCGCAACATGACAGCTTTTTATAACTTGGATGGTTGCGACTGCCTGTGGCGAGGTTGGAGCCACAGGCAATTTTTTTTAAATTGCACCGAGATCTCATTTTTAACCTTTTAAAGGCAACATTTTGTTGGAAGAATAAGTTTTATTGACTTTTTTTATGATATCTTGGCGATATCAGTGGTGTTAAAGAACCTTGAGAAAGTCTGGTAAGGACCCATAAAAGTTGACTGGACGTTAAATCATACCAAACCAACAAACAAACTTTTTAAACCAGCACTGCATGATGCTAGATATCGCAGGTTCACAGTGAGAGAGCATCAAACATGGAAGTGTGAAACCATGTCCTTGATGCTCTTTTGCTGTGAACCTGCAATTTCCAACATAACGCCTGTTCTTCATTTCCTAATTGAACAAATTGGACATTAAACTACCCAAACAAACTTTGTAGGACCGAAACGAATGGAGACCACCAGTATATTAATGACATTAACTTAATTACAATAAGGACTGCCCACTTCTGATTCTGTTAATAGCTCATCTACCAATGTAGTCTACTGCATGTCAGCATAGGTCAGTTCATTCTTGTTGTAATTATGTGAATGACGTCAGACCTGGACATCCCCCTGCACGGGGGATTTTCCGTACGCCCAGGTCTGGCAGGAATCATGTGAAATGCCTCACTCCACCATTGCGGCCTGCTCTCCTCAAAGTCTAAGACATGTCAACCTTAATCTCGTATTATTTTACTAAGCCACCCACATCCTCTCCTTAAATATATCCCATCAATGGGCTACAAAAGACAAAAAAATGGACTTGCCTGTTCTTCATATCCAGTTTAACAAATTGTAGATTAATTGAAAACAATATAATGAATTGGGGCACTGCAACAAGACTATGCTCAAGGTCTGTCACTCCACCGCCACTGAATCATGTGAAATGCCTCACACCGCCATTGCGGCCTGCTTTCCTCAAAGTCTCCGGCATGTATACATTTATCTCGAAATTATTTACCCAGCCACCCACATCCTGACACAAACTCAACGGGTTCACCTTACAGGTTCACTGCACTTTCTAGGGCGCAACATGACAGCTTTTTATAACTTGGATGGTTGCGACTGCCTGTGGCGAGGTTGGAGCCACAGGCAATTTTTTTTAAATTGCACCGAGATCTCATTTTTAACCTTTTAAAGGCAACATTTTGTTGGAAGAATAAGTTTTATTGACTTTTTTTATGATATCTTGGCGATATCAGTGGTGTTAAAGAACCTTGAGAAAGTCTGGTAAGGACCCATAAAAGTTGACTGGACGTTAAATCATACCAAACCAACAAACAAACTTTTTAAACCAGCACTGCATGATGCTAGATATCGCAGGTTCACAGTGAGAGAGCATCAAACATGGAAGTGTGAAACCATGTCCTTGATGCTCTTTTGCTGTGAACCTGCAATTTCCAACATAACGCCTGTTCTTCATTTCCTAATTGAACAAATTGGACATTAAACTACCCAAACAAACTTTGTAGGACCGAAACGAATGGAGACCACCAGTATATTAATGACATTAACTTAATTACAATAAGGACTGCCCACTTCTGATTCTGTTAATAGCTCATCTACCAATGTAGTCTACTGCATGTCAGCATAGGTCAGTTCATTCTTGTTGTAATTATGTGAATGACGTCAGACCTGGACATCCCCCTGCACGGGGGATTTTCCGTACGCCCAGGTCTGGCAGGAATCATGTGAAATGCCTCACTCCACCATTGCGGCCTGCTCTCCTCAAAGTCTAAGACATGTCAACCTTAATCTCGTATTATTTTACTAAGCCACCCACATCCTCTCCTTAAATATATCCCATCAATGGGCTACAAAAGACAAAAAAATGGACTTGCCTGTTCTTCATATCCAGTTTAACAAATTGTAGATTAATTGAAAACAATATAATGAATTGGGGCACTGCAACAAGACTATGCTCAAGGTCTGTCACTCCACCGCCACTGAATCATGTGAAATGCCTCACACCGCCATTGCGGCCTGCTTTCCTCAAAGTCTCCGGCATGTATACATTTATCTCGAAATTATTTACCCAGCCACCCACATCCTGACACAAACTCAACGGGTTCACCTTACAGGTTCACTGCACTTTCTAGGGCGCAACATGACAGCTTTTTATAACTTGGATGGTTGCGACTGCCTGTGGCGAGGTTGGAGCCACAGGCAATTTTTTTTAAATTGCACCGAGATCTCATTTTTAACCTTTTAAAGGCAACATTTTGTTGGAAGAATAAGTTTTATTGACTTTTTTTATGATATCTTGGCGATATCAGTGGTGTTAAAGAACCTTGAGAAAGTCTGGTAAGGACCCATAAAAGTTGACTGGACGTTAAATCATACCAAACCAACAAACAAACTTTTTAAACCAGCACTGCATGATGCTAGATATCGCAGGTTCACAGTGAGAGAGCATCAAACATGGAAGTGTGAAACCATGTCCTTGATGCTCTTTTGCTGTGAACCTGCAATTTCCAACATAACGCCTGTTCTTCATTTCCTAATTGAACAAATTGGACATTAAACTACCCAAACAAACTTTGTAGGACCGAAACGAATGGAGACCACCAGTATATTAATGACATTAACTTAATTACAATAAGGACTGCCCACTTCTGATTCTGTTAATAGCTCATCTACCAATGTAGTCTACTGCATGTCAGCATAGGTCAGTTCATTCTTGTTGTAATTATGTGAATGACGTCAGACCTGGACATCCCCCTGCACGGGGGATTTTCCGTACGCCCAGGTCTGGCAGGAATCATGTGAAATGCCTCACTCCACCATTGCGGCCTGCTCTCCTCAAAGTCTAAGACATGTCAACCTTAATCTCGTATTATTTTACCAAGCCACCCACATCCTCTCCTTAAATATATCCCATCAATGGGCTACAAAAGACAAAAAAATGGACTTGCCTGTTCTTCATATCCAGTTTAACAAATTGTAGATTAATTGAAAACAATATAATGAATTGGGGCACTGCAACAAGACTATGCTCAAGGTCTGTCACTCCACCGCCACTGAATCATGTGAAATGCCTCACACCGCCATTGCGGCCTGCTTTCCTCAAAGTCTCCGGCATGTATACATTTATCTCGAAATTATTTACCCAGCCACCCACATCCTGACACAAACTCAACGGGTTCACCTTACAGGTTCACTGCACTTTCTAGGGCGCAACATGACAGCTTTTTATAACTTGGATGGTTGCGACTGCCTGTGGCGAGGTTGGAGCCACAGGCAATTTTTTTTAAATTGCACCGAGATCTCATTTTTAACCTTTTAAAGGCAACATTTTGTTGGAAGAATAAGTTTTATTGACTTTTTTTATGATATCTTGGCGATATCAGTGGTGTTAAAGAACCTTGAGAAAGTCTGGTAAGGACCCATAAAAGTTGACTGGACGTTAAATCATACCAAACCAACAAACAAACTTTTTAAACCAGCACTGCATGATGCTAGATATCGCAGGTTCACAGTGAGAGAGCATCAAACATGGAAGTGTGAAACCATTTCCTTGATGCTCTTTTGCTGTGAACCTGCAATTTCCAACATAACGCCTGTTCTTCATTTCCTAATTGAACAAATTGGACATTAAACTACCCAAACAAACTTTGTAGGACCGAAACGAATGGAGACCACCAGTATATTAATGACATTAACTTAATTACAATAAGGACTGCCCACTTCTGATTCTGTTAATAGCTCATCTACCAATGTAGTCTACTGCATGTCAGCATAGGTCAGTTCATTCTTGTTGTAATTATGTGAATGACGTCAGACCTGGACATCCCCCTGCACGGGGGATTTTCCGTACGCCCAGGTCTGGCAGGAATCATGTGAAATGCCTCACTCCACCATTGCGGCCTGCTCTCCTCAAAGTCTAAGACATGTCAACCTTAATCTCGTATTATTTTACCAAGCCACCCACATCCTCTCCTTAAATATATCCCATCAATGGGCTACAAAAGACAAAAAAATGGACTTGCCTGTTCTTCATATCCAGTTTAACAA
This sequence comes from Alentia gelatinosa, assembly GCA_950022655.1. Classification (NCBI taxonomy): domain Eukaryota; kingdom Metazoa; phylum Annelida; class Polychaeta; order Phyllodocida; family Polynoidae; genus Alentia; species Alentia gelatinosa. The sequence continues at coordinate 22,012,830 of OX465589.1, read as the reverse complement.
ATTGTAGATTAATTGAAAACAATATAATGAATTGGGGCACTGCAACAAGACTATGCTCAAGGTCTGTCACTCCACCGCCACTGAATCATGTGAAATGCCTCACACCGCCATTGCGGCCTGCTTTCCTCAAAGTCTCCGGCATGTATACATTTATCTCGAAATTATTTACCCAGCCACCCACATCCTGACACAAACTCAACGGGTTCACCTTACAGGTTCACTGCACTTTCTAGGGCGCAACATGACAGCTTTTTATAACTTGGATGGTTGCGACTGCCTGTGGCGAGGTTGGAGCCACAGGCAATTTTTTTTAAATTGCACCGAGATCTCATTTTTAACCTTTTAAAGGCAACATTTTGTTGGAAGAATAAGTTTTATTGACTTTTTTTATGATATCTTGGCGATATCAGTGGTGTTAAAGAACCTTGAGAAAGTCTGGTAAGGACCCATAAAAGTTGACTGGACGTTAAATCATACCAAACCAACAAACAAACTTTTTAAACCAGCACTGCATGATGCTAGATATCGCAGGTTCACAGTGAGAGAGCATCAAACATGGAAGTGTGAAACCATGTCCTTGATGCTCTTTTGCTGTGAACCTGCAATTTCCAACATAACGCCTGTTCTTCATTTCCTAATTGAACAAATTGGACATTAAACTACCCAAACAAACTTTGTAGGACCGAAACGAATGGAGACCACCAGTATATTAATGACATTAACTTAATTACAATAAGGACTGCCCACTTCTGATTCTGTTAATAGCTCATCTACCAATGTAGTCTACTGCATGTCAGCATAGGTCAGTTCATTCTTGTTGTAATTATGTGAATGACGTCAGACCTGGACATCCCCCTGCACGGGGGATTTTCCGTACGCCCAGGTCTGGCAGGAATCATGTGAAATGCCTCACTCCACCATTGCGGCCTGCTCTCCTCAAAGTCTAAGACATGTCAACCTTAATCTCGTATTATTTTACCAAGCCACCCACATCCTCTCCTTAAATATATCCCATCAATGGGCTACAAAAGACAAAAAAATGGACTTGCCTGTTCTTCATATCCAGTTTAACAAATTGTAGATTAATTGAAAACAATATAATGAATTGGGGCACTGCAACAAGACTATGCTCAAGGTCTGTCACTCCACCGCCACTGAATCATGTGAAATGCCTGACACCGCCATTGCGGCCTGCTTTCCTCAAAGTCTCCGGCATGTATACATTTATCTCGAAATTATTTACCCAGCCACCCACATCCTGACACAAACTCAACGGGTTCACCTTACAGGTTCACTGCACTTTCTAGGGCGCAACATGACAGCTTTTTATAACTTGGATGGTTGCGACTGCCTGTGGCGAGGTTGGAGCCACAGGCAATTTTTTTTAAATTGCACCGAGATCTCATTTTTAACCTTTTAAAGGCAACATTTTGTTGGAAGAATAAGTTTTATTGACTTTTTTTATGATATCTTGGCGATATCAGTGGTGTTAAAGAACCTTGAGAAAGTCTGGTAAGGACCCATAAAAGTTGACTGGACGTTAAATCATACCAAACCAACAAACAAACTTTTTAAACCAGCACTGCATGATGCTAGATATCGCAGGTTCACAGTGAGAGAGCATCAAACATGGAAGTGTGAAACCATGTCCTTGATGCTCTTTTGCTGTGAACCTGCAATTTCCAACATAACGCCTGTTCTTCATTTCCTAATTGAACAAATTGGACATTAAACTACCCAAACAAACTTTGTAGGACCGAAACGAATGGAGACCACCAGTATATTAATGACATTAACTTAATTACAATAAGGACTGCCCACTTCTGATTCTGTTAATAGCTCATCTACCAATGTAGTCTACTGCATGTCAGCATAGGTCAGTTCATTCTTGTTGTAATTATGTGAATGACGTCAGACCTGGACATCCCCCTGCACGGGGGATTTTCCGTACGCCCAGGTCTGGCAGGAATCATGTGAAATGCCTCACTCCACCATTGCGGCCTGCTCTCCTCAAAGTCTAAGACATGTCAACCTTAATCTCGTATTATTTTACTAAGCCACCCACATCCTCTCCTTAAATATATCCCATCAATGGGCTACAAAAGACAAAAAAATGGACTTGCCTGTTCTTCATATCCAGTTTAACAAATTGTAGATTAATTGAAAACAATATAATGAATTGGGGCACTGCAACAAGACTATGCTCAAGGTCTGTCACTCCACCGCCACTGAATCATGTGAAATGCCTCACACCGCCATTGCGGCCTGCTTTCCTCAAAGTCTCCGGCATGTATACATTTATCTCGAAATTATTTACCCAGCCACCCACATCCTGACACAAACTCAACGGGTTCACCTTACAGGTTCACTGCACTTTCTAGGGCGCAACATGACAGCTTTTTATAACTTGGATGGTTGCGACTGCCTGTGGCGAGGTTGGAGCCACAGGCAATTTTTTTTAAATTGCACCGAGATCTCATTTTTAACCTTTTAAAGGCAACATTTTGTTGGAAGAATAAGTTTTATTGACTTTTTTTATGATATCTTGGCGATATCAGTGGTGTTAAAGAACCTTGAGAAAGTCTGGTAAGGACCCATAAAAGTTGACTGGACGTTAAATCATACCAAACCAACAAACAAACTTTTTAAACCAGCACTGCATGATGCTAGATATCGCAGGTTCACAGTGAGAGAGCATCAAACATGGAAGTGTGAAACCATGTCCTTGATGCTCTTTTGCTGTGAACCTGCAATTTCCAACATAACGCCTGTTCTTCATTTCCTAATTGAACAAATTGGACATTAAACTACCCAAACAAACTTTGTAGGACCGAAACGAATGGAGACCACCAGTATATTAATGACATTAACTTAATTACAATAAGGACTGCCCACTTCTGATTCTGTTAATAGCTCATCTACCAATGTAGTCTACTGCATGTCAGCATAGGTCAGTTCATTCTTGTTGTAATTATGTGAATGACGTCAGACCTGGACATCCCCCTGCACGGGGGATTTTCCGTACGCCCAGGTCTGGCAGGAATCATGTGAAATGCCTCACTCCACCATTGCGGCCTGCTCTCCTCAAAGTCTAAGACATGTCAACCTTAATCTCGTATTATTTTACTAAGCCACCCACATCCTCTCCTTAAATATATCCCATCAATGGGCTACAAAAGACAAAAAAATGGACTTGCCTGTTCTTCATATCCAGTTTAACAAATTGTAGATTAATTGAAAACAATATAATGAATTGGGGCACTGCAACAAGACTATGCTCAAGGTCTGTCACTCCACCGCCACTGAATCATGTGAAATGCCTCACACCGCCATTGCGGCCTGCTTTCCTCAAAGTCTCCGGCATGTATACATTTATCTCGAAATTATTTACCCAGCCACCCACATCCTGACACAAACTCAACGGGTTCACCTTACAGGTTCACTGCACTTTCTAGGGCGCAACATGACAGCTTTTTATAACTTGGATGGTTGCGACTGCCTGTGGCGAGGTTGGAGCCACAGGCAATTTTTTTTAAATTGCACCGAGATCTCATTTTTAACCTTTTAAAGGCAACATTTTGTTGGAAGAATAAGTTTTATTGACTTTTTTTATGATATCTTGGCGATATCAGTGGTGTTAAAGAACCTTGAGAAAGTCTGGTAAGGACCCATAAAAGTTGACTGGACGTTAAATCATACCAAACCAACAAACAAACTTTTTAAACCAGCACTGCATGATGCTAGATATCGCAGGTTCACAGTGAGAGAGCATCAAACATGGAAGTGTGAAACCATGTCCTTGATGCTCTTTTGCTGTGAACCTGCAATTTCCAACATAACGCCTGTTCTTCATTTCCTAATTGAACAAATTGGACATTAAACTACCCAAACAAACTTTGTAGGACCGAAACGAATGGAGACCACCAGTATATTAATGACATTAACTTAATTACAATAAGGACTGCCCACTTCTGATTCTGTTAATAGCTCATCTACCAATGTAGTCTACTGCATGTCAGCATAGGTCAGTTCATTCTTGTTGTAATTATGTGAATGACGTCAGACCTGGACATCCCCCTGCACGGGGGATTTTCCGTACGCCCAGGTCTGGCAGGAATCATGTGAAATGCCTCACTCCACCATTGCGGCCTGCTCTCCTCAAAGTCTAAGACATGTCAACCTTAATCTCGTATTATTTTACCAAGCCACCCACATCCTCTCCTTAAATATATCCCATCAATGGGCTACAAAAGACAAAAAAATGGACTTGCCTGTTCTTCATATCCAGTTTAACAAATTGTAGATTAATTGAAAACAATATAATGAATTGGGGCACTGCAACAAGACTATGCTCAAGGTCTGTCACTCCACCGCCACTGAATCATGTGAAATGCCTCACACCGCCATTGCGGCCTGCTTTCCTCAAAGTCTCCGGCATGTATACATTTATCTCGAAATTATTTACCCAGCCACCCACATCCTGACACAAACTCAACGGGTTCACCTTACAGGTTCACTGCACTTTCTAGGGCGCAACATGACAGCTTTTTATAACTTGGATGGTTGCGACTGCCTGTGGCGAGGTTGGAGCCACAGGCAATTTTTTTTAAATTGCACCGAGATCTCATTTTTAACCTTTTAAAGGCAACATTTTGTTGGAAGAATAAGTTTTATTGACTTTTTTTATGATATCTTGGCGATATCAGTGGTGTTAAAGAACCTTGAGAAAGTCTGGTAAGGACCCATAAAAGTTGACTGGACGTTAAATCATACCAAACCAACAAACAAACTTTTTAAACCAGCACTGCATGATGCTAGATATCGCAGGTTCACAGTGAGAGAGCATCAAACATGGAAGTGTGAAACCATTTCCTTGATGCTCTTTTGCTGTGAACCTGCAATTTCCAACATAACGCCTGTTCTTCATTTCCTAATTGAACAAATTGGACATTAAACTACCCAAACAAACTTTGTAGGACCGAAACGAATGGAGACCACCAGTATATTAATGACATTAACTTAATTACAATAAGGACTGCCCACTTCTGATTCTGTTAATAGCTCATCTACCAATGTAGTCTACTGCATGTCAGCATAGGTCAGTTCATTCTTGTTGTAATTATGTGAATGACGTCAGACCTGGACATCCCCCTGCACGGGGGATTTTCCGTACGCCCAGGTCTGGCAGGAATCATGTGAAATGCCTCACTCCACCATTGCGGCCTGCTCTCCTCAAAGTCTAAGACATGTCAACCTTAATCTCGTATTATTTTACCAAGCCACCCACATCCTCTCCTTAAATATATCCCATCAATGGGCTACAAAAGACAAAAAAATGGACTTGCCTGTTCTTCATATCCAGTTTAACAAATTGTAGATTAATTGAAAACAATATAATGAATTGGGGCACTGCAACAAGACTATGCTCAAGGTCTGTCACTCCACCGCCACTGAATCATGTGAAATGCCTCACACCGCCATTGCGGCCTGCTTTCCTCAAAGTCTCCGGCATGTATACATTTATCTCGAAATTATTTACCCAGCCACCCACATCCTGACACAAACTCAACGGGTTCACCTTACAGGTTCACTGCACTTTCTAGGGCGCAACATGACAGCTTTTTATAACTTGGATGGTTGCGACTGCCTGTGGCGAGGTTGGAGCCACAGGCAATTTTTTTTAAATTGCACCGAGATCTCATTTTTAACCTTTTAAAGGCAACATTTTGTTGGAAGAATAAGTTTTATTGACTTTTTTTATGATATCTTGGCGATATCAGTGGTGTTAAAGAACCTTGAGAAAGTCTGGTAAGGACCCATAAAAGTTGACTGGACGTTAAATCATACCAAACCAACAAACAAACTTTTTAAACCAGCACTGCATGATGCTAGATATCGCAGGTTCACAGTGAGAGAGCATCAAACATGGAAGTGTGAAACCATGTCCTTGATGCTCTTTTGCTGTGAACCTGCAATTTCCAACATAACGCCTGTTCTTCATTTCCTAATTGAACAAATTGGACATTAAACTACCCAAACAAACTTTGTAGGACCGAAACGAATGGAGACCACCAGTATATTAATGACATTAACTTAATTACAATAAGGACTGCCCACTTCTGATTCTGTTAATAGCTCATCTACCAATGTAGTCTACTGCATGTCAGCATAGGTCAGTTCATTCTTGTTGTAATTATGTGAATGACGTCAGACCTGGACATCCCCCTGCACGGGGGATTTTCCGTACGCCCAGGTCTGGCAGGAATCATGTGAAATGCCTCACTCCACCATTGCGGCCTGCTCTCCTCAAAGTCTAAGACATGTCAACCTTAATCTCGTATTATTTTACCAAGCCACCCACATCCTCTCCTTAAATATATCCCATCAATGGGCTACAAAAGACAAAAAAATGGACTTGCCTGTTCTTCATATCCAGTTTAACAAATTGTAGATTAATTGAAAACAATATAATGAATTGGGGCACTGCAACAAGACTATGCTCAAGGTCTGTCACTCCACCGCCACTGAATCATGTGAAATGCCTGACACCGCCATTGCGGCCTGCTTTCCTCAAAGTCTCCGGCATGTATACATTTATCTCGAAATTATTTACCCAGCCACCCACATCCTGACACAAACTCAACGGGTTCACCTTACAGGTTCACTGCACTTTCTAGGGCGCAACATGACAGCTTTTTATAACTTGGATGGTTGCGACTGCCTGTGGCGAGGTTGGAGCCACAGGCAATTTTTTTTAAATTGCACCGAGATCTCATTTTTAACCTTTTAAAGGCAACATTTTGTTGGAAGAATAAGTTTTATTGACTTTTTTTATGATATCTTGGCGATATCAGTGGTGTTAAAGAACCTTGAGAAAGTCTGGTAAGGACCCATAAAAGTTGACTGGACGTTAAATCATACCAAACCAACAAACAAACTTTTTAAACCAGCACTGCATGATGCTAGATATCGCAGGTTCACAGTGAGAGAGCATCAAACATGGAAGTGTGAAACCATGTCCTTGATGCTCTTTTGCTGTGAACCTGCAATTTCCAACATAACGCCTGTTCTTCATTTCCTAATTGAACAAATTGGACATTAAACTACCCAAACAAACTTTGTAGGACCGAAACGAATGGAGACCACCAGTATATTAATGACATTAACTTAATTACAATAAGGACTGCCCACTTCTGATTCTGTTAATAGCTCATCTACCAATGTAGTCTACTGCATGTCAGCATAGGTCAGTTCATTCTTGTTGTAATTATGTGAATGACGTCAGACCTGGACATCCCCCTGCACGGGGGATTTTCCGTACGCCCAGGTCTGGCAGGAATCATGTGAAATGCCTCACTCCACCATTGCGGCCTGCTCTCCTCAAAGTCTAAGACATGTCAACCTTAATCTCGTATTATTTTACCAAGCCACCCACATCCTCTCCTTAAATATATCCCATCAATGGGCTACAAAAGACAAAAAAATGGACTTGCCTGTTCTTCATATCCAGTTTAACAAATTGTAGATTAATTGAAAACAATATAATGAATTGGGGCACTGCAACAAGACTATGCTCAAGGTCTGTCACTCCACCGCCACTGAATCATGTGAAATGCCTGACACCGCCATTGCGGCCTGCTTTCCTCAAAGTCTCCGGCATGTATACATTTATCTCGAAATTATTTACCCAGCCACCCACATCCTGACACAAACTCAACGGGTTCACCTTACAGGTTCACTGCACTTTCTAGGGCGCAACATGACAGCTTTTTATAACTTGGATGGTTGCGACTGCCTGTGGCGAGGTTGGAGCCACAGGCAATTTTTTTTAAATTGCACCGAGATCTCATTTTTAACCTTTTAAAGGCAACATTTTGTTGGAAGAATAAGTTTTATTGACTTTTTTTATGATATCTTGGCGATATCAGTGGTGTTAAAGAACCTTGAGAAAGTCTGGTAAGGACCCATAAAAGTTGACTGGACGTTAAATCATACCAAACCAACAAACAAACTTTTTAAACCAGCACTGCATGATGCTAGATATCGCAGGTTCACAGTGAGAGAGCATCAAACATGGAAGTGTGAAACCATGTCCTTGATGCTCTTTTGCTGTGAACCTGCAATTTCCAACATAACGCCTGTTCTTCATTTCCTAATTGAACAAATTGGACATTAAACTACCCAAACAAACTTTGTAGGACCGAAACGAATGGAGACCACCAGTATATTAATGACATTAACTTAATTACAATAAGGACTGCCCACTTCTGATTCTGTTAATAGCTCATCTACCAATGTAGTCTACTGCATGTCAGCATAGGTCAGTTCATTCTTGTTGTAATTATGTGAATGACGTCAGACCTGGACATCCCCCTGCACGGGGGATTTTCCGTACGCCCAGGTCTGGCAGGAATCATGTGAAATGCCTCACTCCACCATTGCGGCCTGCTCTCCTCAAAGTCTAAGACATGTCAACCTTAATCTCGTATTATTTTACCAAGCCACCCACATCCTCTCCTTAAATATATCCCATCAATGGGCTACAAAAGACAAAAAAATGGACTTGCCTGTTCTTCATATCCAGTTTAACAAATTGTAGATTAATTGAAAACAATATAATGAATTGGGGCACTGCAACAAGACTATGCTCAAGGTCTGTCACTCCACCGCCACTGAATCATGTGAAATGCCTGACACCGCCATTGCGGCCTGCTTTCCTCAAAGTCTCCGGCATGTATACATTTATCTCGAAATTATTTACCCAGCCACCCACATCCTGACACAAACTCAACGGGTTCACCTTACAGGTTCACTGCACTTTCTAGGGCGCAACATGACAGCTTTTTATAACTTGGATGGTTGCGACTGCCTGTGGCGAGGTTGGAGCCACAGGCAATTTTTTTTAAATTGCACCGAGATCTCATTTTTAACCTTTTAAAGGCAACATTTTGTTGGAAGAATAAGTTTTATTGACTTTTTTTATGATATCTTGGCGATATCAGTGGTGTTAAAGAACCTTGAGAAAGTCTGGTAAGGACCCATAAAAGTTGACTGGACGTTGAATCATACCAAACCAACAAACAAACTTTTTAAACCAGCAATGCATGATGCTAGATATCGCAGGTTCACAGTGAGAGAGCATCAAACATGGAAGTGTGAAACCATTTCCTTGATGCTCTTTTGCTGTGAACCTGCAATTTCCAACATAACGCCTGTTCTTCATTTCCTAATTGAACAAATTGGACATTAAACTACCCAAACAAACTTTGTAGGACCGAAACGAATGGAGACCACCAGTATATTAATGACATTAACTTAATTACAATAAGGACTGCCCACTTCTGATTCTGTTAATAGCTCATCTACCAATGTAGTCTACTGCATGTCAGCATAGGTCAGTTCATTCTTGTTGTAATTATGTGAATGACGTCAGACCTGGACATCCCCCTGCACGGGGGATTTTCCGTACGCCCAGGTCTGGCAGGAATCATGTGAAATGCCTCACTCCACCATTGTGGCCTGCTCTCCTCAAAGTCTAAGACATGTCAACCTTAATCTCGTATTATTTTACCAAGCCACCCACATCCTCTCCTTAAATATATCCCATCAATGGGCTACAAAAGACAAAAAAATGGACTTGCCTGTTCTTCATATCCAGTTTAACAAATTGTAGATTAATTGAAAACAATATAATGAATTGGGGCACTGCAACAAGACTATGCTCAAGGTCTGTCACTCCACCGCCACTGAATCATGTGAAATGCCTCACACCGCCATTGCGGCCTGCTTTCCTCAAAGTCTCCGGCATGTATACATTTATCTCGAAATTATTTACCCAGCCACCCACATCCTGACACAAACTCAACGGGTTCACCTTACAGGTTCACTGCACTTTCTAGGGCGCAACATGACAGCTTTTTATAACTTGGATGGTTGCGACTGCCTGTGGCGAGGTTGGAGCCACAGGCAATTTTTTTTAAATTGCACCGAGATCTCATTTTTAACCTTTTAAAGGCAACATTTTGTTGGAAGAATAAGTTTTATTGACTTTTTTTATGATATCATGGCGATATCAGTGGTGTTAAAGAACCTTGAGAAAGTCTGGTAAGGACTCATAAAAGTTGACTGGACGTTAAATCATACCAAACCAACAAACAAACTTTTTAAACCAGCACTGCATGATGCTAGATATCGCAGGTTCACAGTGAGAGAGCATCAAACATGGAAGTGTGAAACCATGTCCTTGATGCTCTTTTGCTGTGAACCTGCAATTTCCAACATAACGCCTGTTCTTCATTTCCTAATTGAACAAATTGGACATTAAACTACCCAAACAAACTTTGTAGGACCGAAACGAATGGAGACCACCAGTATATTAATGACATTAACTTAATTACAATAAGGACTGCCCACTTCTGATTCTGTTAATAGCTCATCTACCAATGTAGTCTACTGCATGTCAGCATAGGTCAGTTCATTCTTGTTGTAATTATGTGAATGACGTCAGACCTGGACATCCCCCTGCACGGGGGATTTTCCGTACGCCCAGGTCTGGCAGGAATCATGTGAAATGCCTCACTCCACCATTGCGGCCTGCTCTCCTCAAAGTCTAAGACATGTCAACCTTAATCTCGTATTATTTTACCAAGCCACCCACATCCTCTCCTTAAATATATCCCATCAATGGGCTACAAAAGACAAAAAAATGGACTTGCCTGTTCTTCATATCCAGTTTAACAAATTGTAGATTAATTGAAAACAATATAATGAATTGGGGCACTGCAACAAGACTATTCTCAAGGTCTGTCACTCCACCGCCACTGAATCATGTGAAATGCCTCACACCGCCATTGCGGCCTGCTTTCCTCAAAGTCTCCGGCATGTATACATTTATCTCGAAATTATTTACCCAGCCACCCACATCCTGACACAAACTCAACGGGTTCACCTTACAGGTTCACTGCACTTTCTAGGGCGCAACATGACAGCTTTTTATAACTTGGATGGTTGCGACTGCCTGTGGCGAGGTTGGAGCCACAGGCAATTTTTTTTAAATTGCACCGAGATCTCATTTTTAACCTTTTAAAGGCAACATTTTGTTGGAAGAATAAGTTTTATTGACTTTTTTTATGATATCTTGGCGATATCAGTGGTGTTAAAGAACCTTGAGAAAGTCTGGTAAGGACCCATAAAAGTTGACTGGACGTTAAATCATACCAAACCAACAAACAAACTTTTTAAACCAGCACTGCATGATGCTAGATATCGCAGGTTCACAGTGAGAGAGCATCAAACATGGAAGTGTGAAACCATTTCCTTGATGCTCTTTTGCTGTGAACCTGCAATTTCCAACATAACGCCTGTTCTTCATTTCCTAATTGAACAAATTGGACATTAAACTACCCAAACAAACTTTGTAGGACCGAAACGAATGGAGACCACCAGTATATTAATGACATTAACTTAATTACAATAAGGACTGCCCACTTCTGATTCTGTTAATAGCTCATCTACCAATGTAGTCTACTGCATGTCAGCATAGGTCAGTTCATTCTTGTTGTAATTATGTGAATGACGTCAGACCTGGACATCCCCCTGCACGGGGGATTTTCCGTACGCCCAGGTCTGGCAGGAATCATGTGAAATGCCTCACTCCACCATTGCGGCCTGCTCTCCTCAAAGTCTAAGACATGTCAACCTTAATCTCGTATTATTTTACCAAGCCACCCACATCCTCTCCTTAAATATATCCCATCAATGGGCTACAAAAGACAAAAAAATGGACTTGCCTGTTCTTCATATCCAGTTTAACAAATTGTAGATTAATTGAAAACAATATAATGAATTGGGGCACTGCAACAAGACTATGCTCAAGGTCTGTCACTCCACCGCCACTGAATCATGTGAAATGCCTGACACCGCCATTGCGGCCTGCTTTCCTCAAAGTCTCCGGCATGTATACATTTATCTCGAAATTATTTACCCAGCCACCCACATCCTGACACAAACTCAACGGGTTCACCTTACAGGTTCACTGCACTTTCTAGGGCGCAACATGACAGCTTTTTATAACTTGGATGGTTGCGACTGCCTGTGGCGAGGTTGGAGCCACAGGCAATTTTTTTTAAATTGCACCGAGATCTCATTTTTAACCTTTTAAAGGCAACATTTTGTTGGAAGAATAAGTTTTATTGACTTTTTTTATGATATCTTGGCGATATCAGTGGTGTTAAAGAACCTTGAGAAAGTCTGGTAAGGACCCATAAAAGTTGACTGGACGTTAAATCATACCAAACCAACAAACAAACTTTTTAAACCAGCACTGCATGATGCTAGATATCGCAGGTTCACAGTGAGAGAGCATCAAACATGGAAGTGTGAAACCATGTCCTTGATGCTCTTTTGCTGTGAACCTGCAATTTCCAACATAACGCCTGTTCTTCATTTCCTAATTGAACAAATTGGACATTAAACTACCCAAACAAACTTTGTAGGACCGAAACGAATGGAGACCACCAGTATATTAATGACATTAACTTAATTACAATAAGGACTGCCCACTTCTGATTCTGTTAATAGCTCATCTACCAATGTAGTCTACTGCATGTCAGCATAGGTCAGTTCATTCTTGTTGTAATTATGTGAATGACGTCAGACCTGGACATCCCCCTGCACGGGGGATTTTCCGTACGCCCAGGTCTGGCAGGAATCATGTGAAATGCCTCACTCCACCATTGCGGCCTGCTCTCCTCAAAGTCTAAGACATGTCAACCTTAATCTCGTATTATTTTACCAAGCCACCCACATCCTCTCCTTAAATATATCCCATCAATGGGCTACAAAAGACAAAAAAATGGACTTGCCTGTTCTTCATATCCAGTTTAACAAATTGTAGATTAATTGAAAACAATATAATGAATTGGGGCACTGCAACAAGACTATGCTCAAGGTCTGTCACTCCACCGCCACTGAATCATGTGAAATGCCTCACACCGCCATTGCGGCCTGCTTTCCTCAAAGTCTCCGGCATGTATACATTTATCTCGAAATTATTTACCCAGCCACCCACATCCTGACACAAACTCAACGGGTTCACCTTACAGGTTCACTGCACTTTCTAGGGCGCAACATGACAGCTTTTTATAACTTGGATGGTTGCGACTGCCTGTGGCGAGGTTGGAGCCACAGGCAATTTTTTTTAAATTGCACCGAGATCTCATTTTTAACCTTTTAAAGGCAACATTTTGTTGGAAGAATAAGTTTTATTGACTTTTTTTATGATATCTTGGCGATATCAGTGGTGTTAAAGAACCTTGAGAAAGTCTGGTAAGGACCCATAAAAGTTGACTGGACGTTAAATCATACCAAACCAACAAACAAACTTTTTAAACCAGCACTGCATGATGCTAGATATCGCAGGTTCACAGTGAGAGAGCATCAAACATGGAAGTGTGAAACCATGTCCTTGATGCTCTTTTGCTGTGAACCTGCAATTTCCAACATAACGCCTGTTCTTCATTTCCTAATTGAACAAATTGGACATTAAACTACCCAAACAAACTTTGTAGGACCGAAACGAATGGAGACCACCAGTATATTAATGACATTAACTTAATTACAATAAGGACTGCCCACTTCTGATTCTGTTAATAGCTCATCTACCAATGTAGTCTACTGCATGTCAGCATAGGTCAGTTCATTCTTGTTGTAATTATGTGAATGACGTCAGACCTGGACATCCCCCTGCACGGGGGATTTTCCGTACGCCCAGGTCTGGCAGGAATCATGTGAAATGCCTCACTCCACCATTGCGGCCTGCTCTCCTCAAAGTCTAAGACATGTCAACCTTAATCTCGTATTATTTTACCAAGCCACCCACATCCTCTCCTTAAATATATCCCATCAATGGGCTACAAAAGACAAAAAAATGGACTTGCCTGTTCTTCATATCCAGTTTAACAAATTGTAGATTAATTGAAAACAATATAATGAATTGGGGCACTGCAACAAGACTATGCTCAAGGTCTGTCACTCCACCGCCACTGAATCATGTGAAATGCCTCACACCGCCATTGCGGCCTGCTTTCCTCAAAGTCTCCGGCATGTATACATTTATCTCGAAATTATTTACCCAGCCACCCACATCCTGACACAAACTCAACGGGTTCACCTTACAGGTTCACTGCACTTTCTAGGGCGCAACATGACAGCTTTTTATAACTTGGATGGTTGCGACTGCCTGTGGCGAGGTTGGAGCCACAGGCAATTTTTTTTAAATTGCACCAAGATCTCATTTTTAACCTTTTAAAGGCAACATTTTGTTGGAAGAATAAGTTTTATTGACTTTTTTTATGATATCATGGCGATATCAGTGGTGTTAAAGAACCTTGAGAAAGTCTGGTAAGGACTCATAAAAGTTGACTGGACGTTAAATCATACCAAACCAACAAACAAACTTTTTAAACCAGCACTGCATGATGCTAGATATCGCAGGTTCACAGTGAGAGAGCATCAAACATGGAAGTGTGAAACCATGTCCTTGATGCTCTTTTGCTGTGAACCTGCAATTTCCAACATAACGCCTGTTCTTCATTTCCTAATTGAACAAATTGGACATTAAACTACCCAAACAAACTTTGTAGGACCGAAACGAATGGAGACCACCAGTATATTAATGACATTAACTTAATTACAATAAGGACTGCCCACTTCTGATTCTGTTAATAGCTCATCTACCAATGTAGTCTACTGCATGTCAGCATAGGTCAGTTCATTCTTGTTGTAATTATGTGAATGACGTCAGACCTGGACATCCCCCTGCACGGGGGATTTTCCGTACGCCCAGGTCTGGCAGGAATCATGTGAAATGCCTCACTCCACCATTGCGGCCTGCTCTCCTCAAAGTCTAAGACATGTCAACCTTAATCTCGTATTATTTTACCAAGCCACCCACATCCTCTCCTTAAATATATCCCATCAATGGGCTACAAAAGACAAAAAAATGGACTTGCCTGTTCTTCATATCCAGTTTAACAAATTGTAGATTAATTGAAAACAATATAATGAATTGGGGCACTGCAACAAGACTATGCTCAAGGTCTGTCACTCCACCGCCACTGAATCATGTGAAATGCCTCACACCGCCATTGCGGCCTGCTTTCCTCAAAGTCTCCGGCATGTATACATTTATCTCGAAATTATTTACCCAGCCACCCACATCCTGACACAAACTCAACGGGTTCACCTTACAGGTTCACTGCACTTTCTAGGGCGCAACATGACAGCTTTTTATAACTTGGATGGTTGCGACTGCCTGTGGCGAGGTTGGAGCCACAGGCAATTTTTTTTAAATTGCACCGAGATCTCATTTTTAACCTTTTAAAGGCAACATTTTGTTGGAAGAATAAGTTTTATTGACTTTTTTTATGATATCTTGGCGATATCAGTGGTGTTAAAGAACCTTGAGAAAGTCTGGTAAGGACCCATAAAAGTTGACTGGACGTTAAATCATACCAAACCAACAAACAAACTTTTTAAACCAGCACTGCATGATGCTAGATATCGCAGGTTCACAGTGAGAGAGCATCAAACATGGAAGTGTGAAACCATGTCCTTGATGCTCTTTTGCTGTGAACCTGCAATTTCCAACATAACGCCTGTTCTTCATTTCCTAATTGAACAAATTGGACATTAAACTACCCAAACAAACTTTGTAGGACCGAAACGAATGGAGACCACCAGTATATTAATGACATTAACTTAATTACAATAAGGACTGCCCACTTCTGATTCTGTTAATAGCTCATCTACCAATGTAGTCTACTGCATGTCAGCATAGGTCAGTTCATTCTTGTTGTAATTATGTGAATGACGTCAGACCTGGACATCCCCCTGCACGGGGGATTTTCCGTACGCCCAGGTCTGGCAGGAATCATGTGAAATGCCTCACTCCACCATTGCGGCCTGCTCTCCTCAAAGTCTAAGACATGTCAACCTTAATCTCGTATTATTTTACCAAGCCACCCACATCCTCTCCTTAAATATATCCCATCAATGGGCTACAAAAGACAAAAAAAAGGACTTGCCTGTTCTTCATATCCAGTTTAACAAATTGTAGATTAATTGAAAACAATATAATGAATTGGGGCACTGCAACAAGACTATGCTCAAGGTCTGTCACTCCACCGCCACTGAATCATGTGAAATGCCTGACACCGCCATTGCGGCCTGCTTTCCTCAAAGTCTCCGGCATGTATACATTTATCTCGAAATTATTTACCCAGCCACCCACATCCTGACACAAACTCAACGGGTTCACCTTACAGGTTCACTGCACTTTCTAGGGCGCAACATGACAGCTTTTTATAACTTGGATGGTTGCGACTGCCTGTGGCGAGGTTGGAGCCACAGGCAATTTTTTTTAAATTGCACCGAGATCTCATTTTTAACCTTTTAAAGGCAACATTTTGTTGGAAGAATAAGTTTTATTGACTTTTTTTATGATATCTTGGCGATATCAGTGGTGTTAAAGAACCTTGAGAAAGTCTGGTAAGGACCCATAAAAGTTGACTGGACGTTAAATCATACCAAACCAACAAACAAACTTTTTAAACCAGCACTGCATGATGCTAGATATCGCAGGTTCACAGTGAGAGAGCATCAAACATGGAAGTGTGAAACCATGTCCTTGATGCTCTTTTGCTGTGAACCTGCAATTTCCAACATAACGCCTGTTCTTCATTTCCTAATTGAACAAATTGGACATTAAACTACCCAAACAAACTTTGTAGGACCGAAACGAATGGAGACCACCAGTATATTAATGACATTAACTTAATTACAATAAGGACTGCCCACTTCTGATTCTGTTAATAGCTCATCTACCAATGTAGTCTACTGCATGTCAGCATAGGTCAGTTCATTCTTGTTGTAATTATGTGAATGACGTCAGACCTGGACATCCCCCTGCACGGGGGATTTTCCGTACGCCCAGGTCTGGCAGGAATCATGTGAAATGCCTCACTCCACCATTGCGGCCTGCTCTCCTCAAAGTCTAAGACATGTCAACCTTAATCTCGTATTATTTTACCAAGCCACCCACATCCTCTCCTTAAATATATCCCATCAATGGGCTACAAAAGACAAAAAAAAGGACTTGCCTGTTCTTCATATCCAGTTTAACAAATTGTAGATTAATTGAAAACAATATAATGAATTGGGGCACTGCAACAAGACTATGCTCAAGGTCTGTCACTCCACCGCCACTGAATCATGTGAAATGCCTGACACCGCCATTGCGGCCTGCTTTCCTCAAAGTCTCCGGCATGTATACATTTATCTCGAAATTATTTACCCAGCCACCCACATCCTGACACAAACTCAACGGGTTCACCTTACAGGTTCACTGCACTTTCTAGGGCGCAACATGACAGCTTTTTATAACTTGGATGGTTGCGACTGCCTGTGGCGAGGTTGGAGCCACAGGCAATTTTTTTTAAATTGCACCAAGATCTCATTTTTAACCTTTTAAAGGCAACATTTTGTTGGAAGAATAAGTTTTATTGACTTTTTTTATGATATCTTGGCGATATCAGTGGTGTTAAAGAACCTTGAGAAAGTCTGGTAAGGACCCATAAAAGTTGACTGGACGTTAAATCATACCAAACCAACAAACAAACTTTTTAAACCAGCACTGCATGATGCTAGATATCGCAGGTTCACAGTGAGAGAGCATCAAACATGGAAGTGTGAAACCATGTCCTTGATGCTCTTTTGCTGTGAACCTGCAATTTCCAACATAACGCCTGTTCTTCATTTCCTAATTGAACAAATTGGACATTAAACTACCCAAACAAACTTTGTAGGACCGAAACGAATGGAGACCACCAGTATATTAATGACATTAACTTAATTACAATAAGGACTGCCCACTTCTGATTCTGTTAATAGCTCATCTACCAATGTAGTCTACTGCATGTCAGCATAGGTCAGTTCATTCTTGTTGTAATTATGTGAATGACGTCAGACCTGGACATCCCCCTGCACGGGGGATTTTCCGTACGCCCAGGTCTGGCAGGAATCATGTGAAATGCCTCACTCCACCATTGCGGCCTGCTCTCCTCAAAGTCTAAGACATGTCAACCTTAATCTCGTATTATTTTACCAAGCCACCCACATCCTCTCCTTAAATATATCCCATCAATGGGCTACAAAAGACAAAAAAATGGACTTGCCTGTTCTTCATATCCAGTTTAACAAATTGTAGATTAATTGAAAACAATATAATGAATTGGGGCACTGCAACAAGACTATGCTCAAGGTCTGTCACTCCACCGCCACTGAATCATGTGAAATGCCTCACACCGCCATTGCGGCCTGCTTTCCTCAAAGTCTCTGGCATGTATACATTTATCTCGAAATTATTTACCCAGCCACCCACATCCTGACACAAACTCAACGGGTTCACCTTACAGGTTCACTGCACTTTCTAGGGCGCAACATGACAGCTTTTTATAACTTGGATGGTTGCGACTGCCTGTGGCGAGGTTGGAGCCACAGGCAATTTTTTTTAAATTGCACCGAGATCTCATTTTTAACCTTTTAAAGGCAACATTTTGTTGGAAGAATAAGTTTTATTGACTTTTTTTATGATATCTTGGCGATATCAGTGGTGTTAAAGAACCTTGAGAAAGTCTGGTAAGGACCCATAAAAGTTGACTGGACGTTAAATCATACCAAACCAACAAACAAACTTTTTAAACCAGCACTGCATGATGCTAGATATCGCAGGTTCACAGTGAGAGAGCATCAAACATGGAAGTGTGAAACCATGTCCTTGATGCTCTTTTGCTGTGAACCTGCAATTTCCAACATAACGCCTGTTCTTCATTTCCTAATTGAACAAATTGGACATTAAACTACCCAAACAAACTTTGTAGGACCGAAACGAATGGAGACCACCAGTATATTAATGACATTAACTTAATTACAATAAGGACTGCCCACTTCTGATTCTGTTAATAGCTCATCTACCAATGTAGTCTACTGCATGTCAGCATAGGTCAGTTCATTCTTGTTGTAATTATGTGAATGACGTCAGACCTGGACATCCCCCTGCACGGGGGATTTTCCGTACGCCCAGGTCTGGCAGGAATCATGTGAAATGCCTCACTCCACCATTGCGGCCTGCTCTCCTCAAAGTCTAAGACATGTCAACCTTAATCTCGTATTATTTTACCAAGCCACCCACATCCTCTCCTTAAATATATCCCATCAATGGGCTACAAAAGACAAAAAAATGGACTTACCTGTTCTTCATATCCAGTTTAACAAATTGTAGATTAATTGAAAACAATATAATGAATTGGGGCACTGCAACAAGACTATGCTCAAGGTCTGTCACTCCACCGCCACTGAATCATGTGAAATGCCTGACACCGCCATTGCGGCCTGCTTTCCTCAAAGTCTCCGGCATGTATACATTTATCTCGAAATTATTTACCCAGCCACCCACATCCTGACACAAACTCAACGGGTTCACCTTACAGGTTCACTGCACTTTCTAGGGCGCAACATGACAGCTTTTTATAACTTGGATGGTTGCGACTGCCTGTGGCGAGGTTGGAGCCACAGGCAATTTTTTTTAAATTGCACCGAGATCTCATTTTTAACCTTTTAAAGGCAACATTTTGTTGGAAGAATAAGTTTTATTGACTTTTTTTATGATATCTTGGCGATATCAGTGGTGTTAAAGAACCTTGAGAAAGTCTGGTAAGGACCCATAAAAGTTGACTGGACGTTAAATCATACCAAACCAACAAACAAACTTTTTAAACCAGCACTGCATGATGCTAGATATCGCAGGTTCACAGTGAGAGAGCATCAAACATGGAAGTGTGAAACCATGTCCTTGATGCTCTTTTGCTGTGAACCTGCAATTTCCAACATAACGCCTGTTCTTCATTTCCTAATTGAACAAATTGGACATTAAACTACCCAAACAAACTTTGTAGGACCGAAACGAATGGAGACCACCAGTATATTAATGACATTAACTTAATTACAATAAGGACTGCCCACTTCTGATTCTGTTAATAGCTCATCTACCAATGTAGTCTACTGCATGTCAGCATAGGTCAGTTCATTCTTGTTGTAATTATGTGAATGACGTCAGACCTGGACATCCCCCTGCACGGGGGATTTTCCGTACGCCCAGGTCTGGCAGGAATCATGTGAAATGCCTCACTCCACCATTGCGGCCTGCTCTCCTCAAAGTCTAAGACATGTCAACCTTAATCTCGTATTATTTTACCAAGCCACCCACATCCTCTCCTTAAATATATCCCATCAATGGGCTACAAAAGACAAAAAAATGGACTTGCCTGTTCTTCATATCCAGTTTAACAAATTGTAGATTAATTGAAAACAATATAATGAATTGGGGCACTGCAACAAGACTATGCTCAAGGTCTGTCACTCCACCGCCACTGAATCATGTGAAATGCCTCACACCGCCATTGCGGCCTGCTTTCCTCAAAGTCTCCGGCATGTATACATTTATCTCGAAATTATTTACCCAGCCACCTACATCCTGACACAAACTCAACGGGTTCACCTTACAGGTTCACTGCACTTTCTAGGGCGCAACATGACAGCTTTTTATAACTTGGATGGTTGCGACTGCCTGTGGCGAGGTTGGAGCCACAGGCAATTTTTTTTAAATTGCACCGAGATCTCATTTTTAACCTTTTAAAGGCAACATTTTGTTGGAAGAATAAGTTTTATTGACTTTTTTTATGATATCTTGGCGATATCAGTGGTGTTAAAGAACCTTGAGAAAGTCTGGTAAGGACCCATAAAAGTTGACTGGACGTTAAATCATACCAAACCAACAAACAAACTTTTTAAACCAGCACTGCATGATGCTAGATATCGCAGGTTCACAGTGAGAGAGCATCAAACATGGAAGTGTGAAACCATGTCCTTGATGCTCTTTTGCTGTGAACCTGCAATTTCCAACATAACGCCTGTTCTTCATTTCCTAATTGAACAAATTGGACATTAAACTACCCAAACAAACTTTGTAGGACCGAAACGAATGGAGACCACCAGTATATTAATGACATTAACTTAATTACAATAAGGACTGCCCACTTCTGATTCTGTTAATAGCTCATCTACCAATGTAGTCTACTGCATGTCAGCATAGGTCAGTTCATTCTTGTTGTAATTATGTGAATGACGTCAGACCTGGACATCCCCCTGCACGGGGGATTTTCCGTACGCCCAGGTCTGGCAGGAATCATGTGAAATGCCTCACTCCACCATTGCGGCCTGCTCTCCTCAAAGTCTAAGACATGTCAACCTTAATCTCGTATTATTTTACCAAGCCACCCACATCCTCTCCTTAAATATATCCCATCAATGGGCTACAAAAGACAAAAAAATGGACTTGCCTGTTCTTCATATCCAGTTTAACAAATTGTAGATTAATTGAAAACAATATAATGAATTGGGGCACTGCAACAAGACTATGCTCAAGGTCTGTCACTCCACCGCCACTGAATCATGTGAAATGCCTCACACCGCCATTGCGGCCTGCTTTCCTCAAAGTCTCCGGCATGTATACATTTATCTCGAAATTATTTACCCAGCCACCTACATCCTGACACAAACTCAACGGGTTCACCTTACAGGTTCACTGCACTTTCTAGGGCGCAACATGACAGCTTTTTATAACTTGGATGGTTGCGACTGCCTGTGGCGAGGTTGGAGCCACAGGCAATTTTTTTTAAATTGCACCGAGATCTCATTTTTAACCTTTTAAAGGCAACATTTTGTTGGAAGAATAAGTTTTATTGACTTTTTTTATGATATCTTGGCGATATCAGTGGTGTTAAAGAACCTTGAGAAAGTCTGGTAAGGACCCATAAAAGTTGACTGGACGTTAAATCATACCAAACCAACAAACAAACTTTTTAAACCAGCACTGCATGATGCTAGATATCGCAGGTTCACAGTGAGAGAGCATCAAACATGGAAGTGTGAAACCATGTCCTTGATGCTCTTTTGCTGTGAACCTGCAATTTCCAACATAACGCCTGTTCTTCATTTCCTAATTGAACAAATTGGACATTAAACTACCCAAACAAACTTTGTAGGACCGAAACGAATGGAGACCACCAGTATATTAATGACATTAACTTAATTACAATAAGGACTGCCCACTTCTGATTCTGTTAATAGCTCATCTACCAATGTAGTCTACTGCATGTCAGCATAGGTCAGTTCATTCTTGTTGTAATTATGTGAATGACGTCAGACCTGGACATCCCCCTGCACGGGGGATTTTCCGTACGCCCAGGTCTGGCAGGAATCATGTGAAATGCCTCACTCCACCATTGCGGCCTGCTCTCCTCAAAGTCTAAGACATGTCAACCTTAATCTCGTATTATTTTACCAAGCCACCCACATCCTCTCCTTAAATATATCCCATCAATGGGCTACAAAAGACAAAAAAATGGACTTGCCTGTTCTTCATATCCAGTTTAACAAATTGTAGATTAATTGAAAACAATATAATGAATTGGGGCACTGCAACAAGACTATGCTCAAGGTCTGTCACTCCACCGCCACTGAATCATGTGAAATGCCTGACACCGCCATTGCGGCCTGCTTTCCTCAAAGTCTCCGGCATGTATACATTTATCTCGAAATTATTTACCCAGCCACCCACATCCTGACACAAACTCAACGGGTTCACCTTACAGGTTCACTGCACTTTCTAGGGCGCAACATGACAGCTTTTTATAACTTGGATGGTTGCGACTGCCTGTGGCGAGGTTGGAGCCACAGGCAATTTTTTTTAAATTGCACCGAGATCTCATTTTTAACCTTTTAAAGGCAACATTTTGTTGGAAGAATAAGTTTTATTGACTTTTTTTATGATATCTTGGCGATATCAGTGGTGTTAAAGAACCTTGAGAAAGTCTGGTAAGGACCCATAAAAGTTGACTGGACGTTAAATCATACCAAACCAACAAACAAACTTTTTAAACCAGCACTGCATGATGCTAGATATCGCAGGTTCACAGTGAGAGAGCATCAAACATGGAAGTGTGAAACCATGTCCTTGATGCTCTTTTGCTGTGAACCTGCAATTTCCAACATAACGCCTGTTCTTCATTTCCTAATTGAACAAATTGGACATTAAACTACCCAAACAAACTTTGTAGGACCGAAACGAATGGAGACCACCAGTATATTAATGACATTAACTTAATTACAATAAGGACTGCCCACTTCTGATTCTGTTAATAGCTCATCTACCAATGTAGTCTACTGCATGTCAGCATAGGTCAGTTCATTCTTGTTGTAATTATGTGAATGACGTCAGACCTGGACATCCCCCTGCACGGGGGATTTTCCGTACGCCCAGGTCTGGCAGGAATCATGTGAAATGCCTCACTCCACCATTGCGGCCTGCTCTCCTCAAAGTCTAAGACATGTCAACCTTAATCTCGTATTATTTTACCAAGCCACCCACATCCTCTCCTTAAATATATCCCATCAATGGGCTACAAAAGACAAAAAAATGGACTTGCCTGTTCTTCATATCCAGTTTAACAAATTGTAGATTAATTGAAAACAATATAATGAATTGGGGCACTGCAACAAGACTATGCTCAAGGTCTGTCACTCCACCGCCACTGAATCATGTGAAATGCCTCACACCGCCATTGCGGCCTGCTTTCCTCAAAGTCTCTGGCATGTATACATTTATCTCGAAATTATTTACCCAGCCACCCACATCCTGACACAAACTCAACGGGTTCACCTTACAGGTTCACTGCACTTTCTAGGGCGCAACATGACAGCTTTTTATAACTTGGATGGTTGCGACTGCCTGTGGCGAGGTTGGAGCCACAGGCAATTTTTTTTAAATTGCACCGAGATCTCATTTTTAACCTTTTAAAGGCAACATTTTGTTGGAAGAATAAGTTTTATTGACTTTTTTTATGATATCTTGGCGATATCAGTGGTGTTAAAGAACCTTGAGAAAGTCTGGTAAGGACCCATAAAAGTTGACTGGACGTTAAATCATACCAAACCAACAAACAAACTTTTTAAACCAGCACTGCATGATGCTAGATATCGCAGGTTCACAGTGAGAGAGCATCAAACATGGAAGTGTGAAACCATGTCCTTGATGCTCTTTTGCTGTGAACCTGCAATTTCCAACATAACGCCTGTTCTTCATTTCCTAATTGAACAAATTGGACATTAAACTACCCAAACAAACTTTGTAGGACCGAAACGAATGGAGACCACCAGTATATTAATGACATTAACTTAATTACAATAAGGACTGCCCACTTCTGATTCTGTTAATAGCTCATCTACCAATGTAGTCTACTGCATGTCAGCATAGGTCAGTTCATTCTTGTTGTAATTATGTGAATGACGTCAGACCTGGACATCCCCCTGCACGGGGGATTTTCCGTACGCCCAGGTCTGGCAGGAATCATGTGAAATGCCTCACTCCACCATTGCGGCCTGCTCTCCTCAAAGTCTAAGACATGTCAACCTTAATCTCGTATTATTTTACCAAGCCACCCACATCCTCTCCTTAAATATATCCCATCAATGGGCTACAAAAGACAAAAAAATGGACTTACCTGTTCTTCATATCCAGTTTAACAAATTGTAGATTAATTGAAAACAATATAATGAATTGGGGCACTGCAACAAGACTATGCTCAAGGTCTGTCACTCCACCGCCACTGAATCATGTGAAATGCCTGACACCGCCATTGCGGCCTGCTTTCCTCAAAGTCTCCGGCATGTATACATTTATCTCGAAATTATTTACCCAGCCACCCACATCCTGACACAAACTCAACGGGTTCACCTTACAGGTTCACTGCACTTTCTAGGGCGCAACATGACAGCTTTTTATAACTTGGATGGTTGCGACTGCCTGTGGCGAGGTTGGAGCCACAGGCAATTTTTTTTAAATTGCACCGAGATCTCATTTTTAACCTTTTAAAGGCAACATTTTGTTGGAAGAATAAGTTTTATTGACTTTTTTTATGATATCTTGGCGATATCAGTGGTGTTAAAGAACCTTGAGAAAGTCTGGTAAGGACCCATAAAAGTTGACTGGACGTTAAATCATACCAAACCAACAAACAAACTTTTTAAACCAGCACTGCATGATGCTAGATATCGCAGGTTCACAGTGAGAGAGCATCAAACATGGAAGTGTGAAACCATGTCCTTGATGCTCTTTTGCTGTGAACCTGCAATTTCCAACATAACGCCTGTTCTTCATTTCCTAATTGAACAAATTGGACATTAAACTACCCAAACAAACTTTGTAGGACCGAAACGAATGGAGACCACCAGTATATTAATGACATTAACTTAATTACAATAAGGACTGCCCACTTCTGATTCTGTTAATAGCTCATCTACCAATGTAGTCTACTGCATGTCAGCATAGGTCAGTTCATTCTTGTTGTAATTATGTGAATGACATCAGACCTGGACATCCCCCTGCACGGGGGATTTTCCGTACGCCCAGGTCTGGCAGGAATCATGTGAAATGCCTCACTCCACCATTGCGGCCTGCTCTCCTCAAAGTCTAAGACATGTCAACCTTAATCTCGTATTATTTTACCAAGCCACCCACATCCTCTCCTTAAATATATCCCATCAATGGGCTACAAAAGACAAAAAAATGGACTTGCCTGTTCTTCATATCCAGTTTAACAAATTGTAGATTAATTGAAAACAATATAATGAATTGGGGCACTGCAACAAGACTATGCTCAAGGTCTGTCACTCCACCGCCACTGAATCATGTGAAATGCCTGACACCGCCATTGCGGCCTGCTTTCCTCAAAGTCTCCGGCATGTATACATTTATCTCGAAATTATTTACCCAGCCACCCACATCCTGACACAAACTCAACGGGTTCACCTTACAGGTTCACTGCACTTTCTAGGGCGCAACATGACAGCTTTTTATAACTTGGATGGTTGCGACTGCCTGTGGCGAGGTTGGAGCCACAGGCAATTTTTTTTAAATTGCACCGAGATCTCATTTTTAACCTTTTAAAGGCAACATTTTGTTGGAAGAATAAGTTTTATTGACTTTTTTTATGATATCTTGGCGATATCAGTGGTGTTAAAGAACCTTGAGAAAGTCTGGTAAGGACCCATAAAAGTTGACTGGACGTTAAATCATACCAAACCAACAAACAAACTTTTTAAACCAGCACTGCATGATGCTAGATATCGCAGGTTCACAGTGAGAGAGCATCAAACATGGAAGTGTGAAACCATGTCCTTGATGCTCTTTTGCTGTGAACCTGCAATTTCCAACATAACGCCTGTTCTTCATTTCCTAATTGAACAAATTGGACATTAAACTACCCAAACAGACTTTGTAGGACCGAAACGAATGGAGACCACCAGTATATTAATGACATTAACTTAATTACAATAAGGACTGCCCACTTCTGATTCTGTTAATAGCTCATCTACCAATGTAGTCTACTGCATGTCAGCATAGGTCAGTTCATTCTTGTTGTAATTATGTGAATGACGTCAGACCTGGACATCCCCCTGCACGGGGGATTTTCCGTACGCCCAGGTCTGGCAGGAATCATGTGAAATGCCTCACTCCACCATTGCGGCCTGCTCTCCTCAAAGTCTAAGACATGTCAACCTTAATCTCGTATTATTTTACCAAGCCACCCACATCCTCTCCTTAAATATATCCCATCAATGGGCTACAAAAGACAAAAAAATGGACTTGCCTGTTCTTCATATCCAGTTTAACAAATTGTAGATTAATTGAAAACAATATAATGAATTGGGGCACTGCAACAAGACTATGCTCAAGGTCTGTCACTCCACCGCCACTGAATCATGTGAAATGCCTCACACCGCCATTGCGGCCTGCTTTCCTCAAAGTCTCTGGCATGTATACATTTATCTCGAAATTATTTACCCAGCCACCCACATCCTGACACAAACTCAACGGGTTCACCTTACAGGTTCACTGCACTTTCTAGGGCGCAACATGACAGCTTTTTATAACTTGGATGGTTGCGACTGCCTGTGGCGAGGTTGGAGCCACAGGCAATTTTTTTTAAATTGCACCGAGATCTCATTTTTAACCTTTTAAAGGCAACATTTTGTTGGAAGAATAAGTTTTATTGACTTTTTTTATGATATCTTGGCGATATCAGTGGTGTTAAAGAACCTTGAGAAAGTCTGGTAAGGACCCATAAAAGTTGACTGGACGTTAAATCATACCAAACCAACAAACAAACTTTTTAAACCAGCACTGCATGATGCTAGATATCGCAGGTTCACAGTGAGAGAGCATCAAACATGGAAGTGTGAAACCATGTCCTTGATGCTCTTTTGCTGTGAACCTGCAATTTCCAACATAACGCCTGTTCTTCATTTCCTAATTGAACAAATTGGACATTAAACTACCCAAACAAACTTTGTAGGACCGAAACGAATGGAGACCACCAGTATATTAATGACATTAACTTAATTACAATAAGGACTGCCCACTTCTGATTCTGTTAATAGCTCATCTACCAATGTAGTCTACTGCATGTCAGCATAGGTCAGTTCATTCTTGTTGTAATTATGTGAATGACATCAGACCTGGACATCCCCCTGCACGGGGGATTTTCCGTACGCCCAGGTCTGGCAGGAATCATGTGAAATGCCTCACTCCACCATTGCGGCCTGCTCTCCTCAAAGTCTAAGACATGTCAACCTTAATCTCGTATTATTTTACCAAGCCACCCACATCCTCTCCTTAAATATATCCCATCAATGGGCTACAAAAGACAAAAAAATGGACTTGCCTGTTCTTCATATCCAGTTTAACAAATTGTAGATTAATTGAAAACAATATAATGAATTGGGGCACTGCAACAAGACTATGCTCAAGGTCTGTCACTCCACCGCCACTGAATCATGTGAAATGCCTCACACCGCCATTGCGGCCTGCTTTCCTCAAAGTCTCCGGCATGTATACATTTATCTCGAAATTATTTACCCAGCCACCCACATCCTGACACAAACTCAACGGGTTCACCTTACAGGTTCACTGCACTTTCTAGGGCGCAACATGACAGCTTTTTATAACTTGGATGGTTGCGACTGCCTGTGGCGAGGTTGGAGCCACAGGCAATTTTTTTTAAATTGCACCGAGATCTCATTTTTAACCTTTTAAAGGCAACATTTTGTTGGAAGAATAAGTTTTATTGACTTTTTTTATGATATCTTGGCGATATCAGTGGTGTTAAAGAACCTTGAGAAAGTCTGGTAAGGACCCATAAAAGTTGACTGGACGTTAAATCATACCAAACCAACAAACAAACTTTTTAAACCAGCACTGCATGATGCTAGATATCGCAGGTTCACAGTGAGAGAGCATCAAACATGGAAGTGTGAAACCATGTCCTTGATGCTCTTTTGCTGTGAACCTGCAATTTCCAACATAACGCCTGTTCTTCATTTCCTAATTGAACAAATTGGACATTAAACTACCCAAACAAACTTTGTAGGACCGAAACGAATGGAGACCACCAGTATATTAATGACATTAACTTAATTACAATAAGGACTGCCCACTTCTGATTCTGTTAATAGCTCATCTACCAATGTAGTCTACTGCATGTCAGCATAGGTCAGTTCATTCTTGTTGTAATTATGTGAATGACGTCAGACCTGGACATCCCCCTGCACGGGGGATTTTCCGTACGCCCAGGTCTGGCAGGAATCATGTGAAATGCCTCACTCCACCATTGCGGCCTGCTCTCCTCAAAGTCTAAGACATGTCAACCTTAATCTCGTATTATTTTACCAAGCCACCCACATCCTCTCCTTAAATATATCCCATCAATGGGCTACAAAAGACAAAAAAATGGACTTGCCTGTTCTTCATATCCAGTTTAACAAATTGTAGATTAATTGAAAACAATATAATGAATTGGGGCACTGCAACAAGACTATGCTCAAGGTCTGTCACTCCACCGCCACTGAATCATGTGAAATGCCTGACACCGCCATTGCGGCCTGCTTTCCTCAAAGTCTCCGGCATGTATACATTTATCTCGAAATTATTTACCCAGCCACCCACATCCTGACACAAACTCAACGGGTTCACCTTACAGGTTCACTGCACTTTCTAGGGCGCAACATGACAGCTTTTTATAACTTGGATGGTTGCGACTGCCTGTGGCGAGGTTGGAGCCACAGGCAATTTTTTTTAAATTGCACCGAGATCTCATTTTTAACCTTTTAAAGGCAACATTTTGTTGGAAGAATAAGTTTTATTGACTTTTTTTATGATATCTTGGCGATATCAGTGGTGTTAAAGAACCTTGAGAAAGTCTGGTAAGGACCCATAAAAGTTGACTGGACGTTAAATCATACCAAACCAACAAACAAACTTTTTAAACCAGCACTGCATGATGCTAGATATCGCAGGTTCACAGTGAGAGAGCATCAAACATGGAAGTGTGAAACCATGTCCTTGATGCTCTTTTGCTGTGAACCTGCAATTTCCAACATAACGCCTGTTCTTCATTTCCTAATTGAACAAATTGGACATTAAACTACCCAAACAAACTTTGTAGGACCGAAACGAATGGAGACCACCAGTATATTAATGACATTAACTTAATTACAATAAGGACTGCCCACTTCTGATTCTGTTAATAGCTCATCTACCAATGTAGTCTACTGCATGTCAGCATAGGTCAGTTCATTCTTGTTGTAATTATGTGAATGACGTCAGACCTGGACATCCCCCTGCACGGGGGATTTTCCGTACGCCCAGGTCTGGCAGGAATCATGTGAAATGCCTCACTCCACCATTGCGGCCTGCTCTCCTCAAAGTCTAAGACATGTCAACCTTAATCTCGTATTATTTTACCAAGCCACCCACATCCTCTCCTTAAATATATCCCATCAATGGGCTACAAAAGACAAAAAAATGGACTTGCCTGTTCTTCATATCCAGTTTAACAAATTGTAGATTAATTGAAAACAATATAATGAATTGGGGCACTGCAACAAGACTATGCTCAAGGTCTGTCACTCCACCGCCACTGAATCATGTGAAATGCCTCACACCGCCATTGCGGCCTGCTTTCCTCAAAGTCTCCGGCATGTATACATTTATCTCGAAATTATTTACCCAGCCACCCACATCCTGACACAAACTCAACGGGTTCACCTTACAGGTTCACTGCACTTTCTAGGGCGCAACATGACAGCTTTTTATAACTTGGATGGTTGCGACTGCCTGTGGCGAGGTTGGAGCCACAGGCAATTTTTTTTAAATTGCACCGAGATCTCATTTTTAACCTTTTAAAGGCAACATTTTGTTGGAAGAATAAGTTTTATTGACTTTTTTTATGATATCTTGGCGATATCAGTGGTGTTAAAGAACCTTGAGAAAGTCTGGTAAGGACCCATAAAAGTTGACTGGACGTTAAATCATACCAAACCAACAAACAAACTTTTTAAACCAGCACTGCATGATGCTAGATATCGCAGGTTCACAGTGAGAGAGCATCAAACATGGAAGTGTGAAACCATGTCCTTGATGCTCTTTTGCTGTGAACCTGCAATTTCCAACATAACGCCTGTTCTTCATTTCCTAATTGAACAAATTGGACATTAAACTACCCAAACAAACTTTGTAGGACCGAAACGAATGGAGACCACCAGTATATTAATGACATTAACTTAATTACAATAAGGACTGCCCACTTCTGATTCTGTTAATAGCTCATCTACCAATGTAGTCTACTGCATGTCAGCATAGGTCAGTTCATTCTTGTTGTAATTATGTGAATGACGTCAGACCTGGACATCCCCCTGCACGGGGGATTTTCCGTACGCCCAGGTCTGGCAGGAATCATGTGAAATGCCTCACTCCACCATTGCGGCCTGCTCTCCTCAAAGTCTAAGACATGTCAACCTTAATCTCGTATTATTTTACTAAGCCACCCACATCCTCTCCTTAAATATATCCCATCAATGGGCTACAAAAGACAAAAAAATGGACTTGCCTGTTCTTCATATCCAGTTTAACAAATTGTAGATTAATTGAAAACAATATAATGAATTGGGGCACTGCAACAAGACTATGCTCAAGGTCTGTCACTCCACCGCCACTGAATCATGTGAAATGCCTCACACCGCCATTGCGGCCTGCTTTCCTCAAAGTCTCCGGCATGTATACATTTATCTCGAAATTATTTACCCAGCCACCCACATCCTGACACAAACTCAACGGGTTCACCTTACAGGTTCACTGCACTTTCTAGGGCGCAACATGACAGCTTTTTATAACTTGGATGGTTGCGACTGCCTGTGGCGAGGTTGGAGCCACAGGCAATTTTTTTTAAATTGCACCGAGATCTCATTTTTAACCTTTTAAAGGCAACATTTTGTTGGAAGAATAAGTTTTATTGACTTTTTTTATGATATCTTGGCGATATCAGTGGTGTTAAAGAACCTTGAGAAAGTCTGGTAAGGACCCATAAAAGTTGACTGGACGTTAAATCATACCAAACCAACAAACAAACTTTTTAAACCAGCACTGCATGATGCTAGATATCGCAGGTTCACAGTGAGAGAGCATCAAACATGGAAGTGTGAAACCATGTCCTTGATGCTCTTTTGCTGTGAACCTGCAATTTCCAACATAACGCCTGTTCTTCATTTCCTAATTGAACAAATTGGACATTAAACTACCCAAACAAACTTTGTAGGACCGAAACGAATGGAGACCACCAGTATATTAATGACATTAACTTAATTACAATAAGGACTGCCCACTTCTGATTCTGTTAATAGCTCATCTACCAATGTAGTCTACTGCATGTCAGCATAGGTCAGTTCATTCTTGTTGTAATTATGTGAATGACGTCAGACCTGGACATCCCCCTGCACGGGGGATTTTCCGTACGCCCAGGTCTGGCAGGAATCATGTGAAATGCCTCACTCCACCATTGCGGCCTGCTCTCCTCAAAGTCTAAGACATGTCAACCTTAATCTCGTATTATTTTACCAAGCCACCCACATCCTCTCCTTAAATATATCCCATCAATGGGCTACAAAAGACAAAAAAATGGACTTGCCTGTTCTTCATATCCAGTTTAACAAATTGTAGATTAATTGAAAACAATATAATGAATTGGGGCACTGCAACAAGACTATGCTCAAGGTCTGTCACTCCACCGCCACTGAATCATGTGAAATGCCTGACACCGCCATTGCGGCCTGCTTTCCTCAAAGTCTCCGGCATGTATACATTTATCTCGAAATTATTTACCCAGCCACCCACATCCTGACACAAACTCAACGGGTTCACCTTACAGGTTCACTGCACTTTCTAGGGCGCAACATGACAGCTTTTTATAACTTGGATGGTTGCGACTGCCTGTGGCGAGGTTGGAGCCACAGGCAATTTTTTTTAAATTGCACCGAGATCTCATTTTTAACCTTTTAAAGGCAACATTTTGTTGGAAGAATAAGTTTTATTGACTTTTTTTATGATATCTTGGCGATATCAGTGGTGTTAAAGAACCTTGAGAAAGTCTGGTAAGGACCCATAAAAGTTGACTGGACGTTAAATCATACCAAACCAACAAACAAACTTTTTAAACCAGCACTGCATGATGCTAGATATCGCAGGTTCACAGTGAGAGAGCATCAAACATGGAAGTGTGAAACCATGTCCTTGATGCTCTTTTGCTGTGAACCTGCAATTTCCAACATAACGCCTGTTCTTCATTTCCTAATTGAACAAATTGGACATTAAACTACCCAAACAAACTTTGTAGGACCGAAACGAATGGAGACCACCAGTATATTAATGACATTAACTTAATTACAATAAGGACTGCCCACTTCTGATTCTGTTAATAGCTCATCTACCAATGTAGTCTACTGCATGTCAGCATAGGTCAGTTCATTCTTGTTGTAATTATGTGAATGACGTCAGACCTGGACATCCCCCTGCACGGGGGATTTTCCGTACGCCCAGGTCTGGCAGGAATCATGTGAAATGCCTCACTCCACCATTGCGGCCTGCTCTCCTCAAAGTCTAAGACATGTCAACCTTAATCTCGTATTATTTTACCAAGCCACCCACATCCTCTCCTTAAATATATCCCATCAATGGGCTACAAAAGACAAAAAAATGGACTTGCCTGTTCTTCATATCCAGTTTAACAAATTGTAGATTAATTGAAAACAATATAATGAATTGGGGCACTGCAACAAGACTATGCTCAAGGTCTGTCACTCCACCGCCACTGAATCATGTGAAATGCCTGACACCGCCATTGCGGCCTGCTTTCCTCAAAGTCTCCGGCATGTATACATTTATCTCGAAATTATTTACCCAGCCACCCACATCCTGACACAAACTCAACGGGTTCACCTTACAGGTTCACTGCACTTTCTAGGGCGCAACATGACAGCTTTTTATAACTTGGATGGTTGCGACTGCCTGTGGCGAGGTTGGAGCCACAGGCAATTTTTTTTAAATTGCACCGAGATCTCATTTTTAACCTTTTAAAGGCAACATTTTGTTGGAAGAATAAGTTTTATTGACTTTTTTTATGATATCTTGGCGATATCAGTGGTGTTAAAGAACCTTGAGAAAGTCTGGTAAGGACCCATAAAAGTTGACTGGACGTTAAATCATACCAAACCAACAAACAAACTTTTTAAACCAGCACTGCATGATGCTAGATATCGCAGGTTCACAGTGAGAGAGCATCAAACATGGAAGTGTGAAACCATGTCCTTGATGCTCTTTTGCTGTGAACCTGCAATTTCCAACATAACGCCTGTTCTTCATTTCCTAATTGAACAAATTGGACATTAAACTACCCAAACAAACTTTGTAGGACCGAAACGAATGGAGACCACCAGTATATTAATGACATTAACTTAATTACAATAAGGACTGCCCACTTCTGATTCTGTTAATAGCTCATCTACCAATGTAGTCTACTGCATGTCAGCATAGGTCAGTTCATTCTTGTTGTAATTATGTGAATGACGTCAGACCTGGACATCCCCCTGCACGGGGGATTTTCCGTACGCCCAGGTCTGGCAGGAATCATGTGAAATGCCTCACTCCACCATTGCGGCCTGCTCTCCTCAAAGTCTAAGACATGTCAACCTTAATCTCGTATTATTTTACCAAGCCACCCACATCCTCTCCTTAAATATATCCCATCAATGGGCTACAAAAGACAAAAAAATGGACTTGCCTGTTCTTCATATCCAGTTTAACAAATTGTAGATTAATTGAAAACAATATAATGAATTGGGGCACTGCAACAAGACTATGCTCAAGGTCTGTCACTCCACCGCCACTGAATCATGTGAAATGCCTCACACCGCCATTGCGGCCTGCTTTCCTCAAAGTCTCCGGCATGTATACATTTATCTCGAAATTATTTACCCAGCCACCCACATCCTGACACAAACTCAACGGGTTCACCTTACAGGTTCACTGCACTTTCTAGGGCGCAACATGACAGCTTTTTATAACTTGGATGGTTGCGACTGCCTGTGGCGAGGTTGGAGCCACAGGCAATTTTTTTTAAATTGCACCGAGATCTCATTTTTAACCTTTTAAAGGCAACATTTTGTTGGAAGAATAAGTTTTATTGACTTTTTTTATGATATCTTGGCGCTATCAGTGGTGTTAAAGAACCTTGAGAAAGTCTGGTAAGGACCCATAAAAGTTGACTGGACGTTAAATCATACCAAACCAACAAACAAACTTTTTAAACCAGCACTGCATGATGCTAGATATCGCAGGTTCACAGTGAGAGAGCATCAAACATGGAAGTGTGAAACCATGTCCTTGATGCTCTTTTGCTGTGAACCTGCAATTTCCAACATAACGCCTGTTCTTCATTTCCTAATTGAACAAATTGGACATTAAACTACCCAAACAAACTTTGTAGGACCGAAACGAATGGAGACCACCAGTATATTAATGACATAAACTTAATTACAATAAGGACTGCCCACTTCTGATTCTGTTAATAGCTCATCTACCAATGTAGTCTACTGCATGTCAGCATAGGTCAGTTCATTCTTGTTGTAATTATGTGAATGACGTCAGACCTGGACATCCCCCTGCACGGGGGATTTTCCGTACGCCCAGGTCTGGCAGGAATCATGTGAAATGCCTCACTCCACCATTGCGGCCTGCTCTCCTCAAAGTCTAAGACATGTCAACCTTAATCTCGTATTATTTTACCAAGCCACCCACATCCTCTCCTTAAATATATCCCATCAATGGGCTACAAAAGACAAAAAAATGGACTTGCCTGTTCTTCATATCCAGTTTAACAAATTGTAGATTAATTGAAAACAATATAATGAATTGGGGCACTGCAACAAGACTATGCTCAAGGTCTGTCACTCCACCGCCACTGAATCATGTGAAATGCCTGACACCGCCATTGCGGCCTGCTTTCCTCAAAGTCTCCGGCATGTATACATTTATCTCGAAATTATTTACCCAGCCACCCACATCCTGACACAAACTCAACGGGTTCACCTTACAGGTTCACTGCACTTTCTAGGGCGCAACATGACAGCTTTTTATAACTTGGATGGTTGCGACTGCCTGTGGCGAGGTTGGAGCCACAGGCAATTTTTTTTAAATTGCACCGAGATCTCATTTTTAACCTTTTAAAGGCAACATTTTGTTGGAAGAATAAGTTTTATTGACTTTTTTTATGATATCTTGGCGCTATCAGTGGTGTTAAAGAACCTTGAGAAAGTCTGGTAAGGACCCATAAAAGTTGACTGGACGTTAAATCATACCAAACCAACAAACAAACTTTTTAAACCAGCACTGCATGATGCTAGATATCGCAGGTTCACAGTGAGAGAGCATCAAACATGGAAGTGTGAAACCATGTCCTTGATGCTCTTTTGCTGTGAACCTGCAATTTCCAACATAACGCCTGTTCTTCATTTCCTAATTGAACAAATTGGACATTAAACTACCCAAACAAACTTTGTAGGACCGAAACGAATGGAGACCACCAGTATATTAATGACATTAACTTAATTACAATAAGGACTGCCCACTTCTGATTCTGTTAATAGCTCATCTACCAATGTAGTCTACTGCATGTCAGCATAGGTCAGTTCATTCTTGTTGTAATTATGTGAATGACGTCAGACCTGGACATCCCCCTGCACGGGGGATTTTCCGTACGCCCAGGTCTGGCAGGAATCATGTGAAATGCCTCACTCCACCATTGCGGCCTGCTCTCCTCAAAGTCTAAGACATGTCAACCTTAATCTCGTATTATTTTACCAAGCCACCCACATCCTCTCCTTAAATATATCCCATCAATGGGCTACAAAAGACAAAAAAATGGACTTGCCTGTTCTTCATATCCAGTTTAACAAATTGTAGATTAATTGAAAACAATATAATGAATTGGGGCACTGCAACAAGACTATGCTCAAGGTCTGTCACTCCACCGCCACTGAATCATGTGAAATGCCTGACACCGCCATTGCGGCCTGCTTTCCTCAAAGTCTCCGGCATGTATACATTTATCTCGAAATTATTTACCCAGCCACCCACATCCTGACACAAACTCAACGGGTTCACCTTACAGGTTCACTGCACTTTCTAGGGCGCAACATGACAGCTTTTTATAACTTGGATGGTTGCGACTGCCTGTGGCGAGGTTGGAGCCACAGGCAATTTTTTTTAAATTGCACCGAGATCTCATTTTTAACCTTTTAAAGGCAACATTTTGTTGGAAGAATAAGTTTTATTGACTTTTTTTATGATATCTTGGCGCTATCAGTGGTGTTAAAGAACCTTGAGAAAGTCTGGTAAGGACCCATAAAAGTTGACTGGACGTTAAATCATACCAAACCAACAAACAAACTTTTTAAACCAGCACTGCATGATGCTAGATATCGCAGGTTCACAGTGAGAGAGCATCAAACATGGAAGTGTGAAACCATGTCCTTGATGCTCTTTTGCTGTGAACCTGCAATTTCCAACATAACGCCTGTTCTTCATTTCCTAATTGAACAAATTGGACATTAAACTACCCAAACAAACTTTGTAGGACCGAAACGAATGGAGACCACCAGTATATTAATGACATTAACTTAATTACAATAAGGACTGCCCACTTCTGATTCTGTTAATAGCTCATCTACCAATGTAGTCTACTGCATGTCAGCATAGGTCAGTTCATTCTTGTTGTAATTATGTGAATGACGTCAGACCTGGACATCCCCCTGCACGGGGGATTTTCCGTACGCCCAGGTCTGGCAGGAATCATGTGAAATGCCTCACTCCACCATTGCGGCCTGCTCTCCTCAAAGTCTAAGACATGTCAACCTTAATCTCGTATTATTTTACCAAGCCACCCACATCCTCTCCTTAAATATATCCCATCAATGGGCTACAAAAGACAAAAAAATGGACTTGCCTGTTCTTCATATCCAGTTTAACAAATTGTAGATTAATTGAAAACAATATAATGAATTGGGGCACTGCAACAAGACTATGCTCAAGGTCTGTCACTCCACCGCCACTGAATCATGTGAAATGCCTGACACCGCCATTGCGGCCTGCTTTCCTCAAAGTCTCCGGCATGTATACATTTATCTCGAAATTATTTACCCAGCCACCCACATCCTGACACAAACTCAACGGGTTCACCTTACAGGTTCACTGCACTTTCTAGGGCGCAACATGACAGCTTTTTATAACTTGGATGGTTGCGACTGCCTGTGGCGAGGTTGGAGCCACAGGCAATTTTTTTTAAATTGCACCAAGATCTCATTTTTAACCTTTTAAAGGCAACATTTTGTTGGAAGAATAAGTTTTATTGACTTTTTTTATGATATCTTGGCGATATCAGTGGTGTTAAAGAACCTTGAGAAAGTCTGGTAAGGACCCATAAAAGTTGACTGGACGTTAAATCATACCAAACCAACAAACAAACTTTTTAAACCAGCACTGCATGATGCTAGATATCGCAGGTTCACAGTGAGAGAGCATCAAACATGGAAGTGTGAAACCATGTCCTTGATGCTCTTTTGCTGTGAACCTGCAATTTCCAA
The DNA here is from genome assembly GCA_950022655.1 of Alentia gelatinosa. Classification (NCBI taxonomy): domain Eukaryota; kingdom Metazoa; phylum Annelida; class Polychaeta; order Phyllodocida; family Polynoidae; genus Alentia; species Alentia gelatinosa. Next base: position 21,974,628 of record OX465589.1, on the reverse strand, counting down.
CATAACGCCTGTTCTTCATTTCCTAATTGAACAAATTGGACATTAAACTACCCAAACAAACTTTGTAGGACCGAAACGAATGGAGACCACCAGTATATTAATGACATTAACTTAATTACAATAAGGACTGCCCACTTCTGATTCTGTTAATAGCTCATCTACCAATGTAGTCTACTGCATGTCAGCATAGGTCAGTTCATTCTTGTTGTAATTATGTGAATGACGTCAGACCTGGACATCCCCCTGCACGGGGGATTTTCCGTACGCCCAGGTCTGGCAGGAATCATGTGAAATGCCTCACTCCACCATTGCGGCCTGCTCTCCTCAAAGTCTAAGACATGTCAACCTTAATCTCGTATTATTTTACCAAGCCACCCACATCCTCTCCTTAAATATATCCCATCAATGGGCTACAAAAGACAAAAAAATGGACTTGCCTGTTCTTCATATCCAGTTTAACAAATTGTAGATTAATTGAAAACAATATAATGAATTGGGGCACTGCAACAAGACTATGCTCAAGGTCTGTCACTCCACCGCCACTGAATCATGTGAAATGCCTCACACCGCCATTGCGGCCTGCTTTCCTCAAAGTCTCTGGCATGTATACATTTATCTCGAAATTATTTACCCAGCCACCCACATCCTGACACAAACTCAACGGGTTCACCTTACAGGTTCACTGCACTTTCTAGGGCGCAACATGACAGCTTTTTATAACTTGGATGGTTGCGACTGCCTGTGGCGAGGTTGGAGCCACAGGCAATTTTTTTTAAATTGCACCGAGATCTCATTTTTAACCTTTTAAAGGCAACATTTTGTTGGAAGAATAAGTTTTATTGACTTTTTTTATGATATCTTGGCGATATCAGTGGTGTTAAAGAACCTTGAGAAAGTCTGGTAAGGACCCATAAAAGTTGACTGGACGTTAAATCATACCAAACCAACAAACAAACTTTTTAAACCAGCACTGCATGATGCTAGATATCGCAGGTTCACAGTGAGAGAGCATCAAACATGGAAGTGTGAAACCATGTCCTTGATGCTCTTTTGCTGTGAACCTGCAATTTCCAACATAACGCCTGTTCTTCATTTCCTAATTGAACAAATTGGACATTAAACTACCCAAACAAACTTTGTAGGACCGAAACGAATGGAGACCACCAGTATATTAATGACATTAACTTAATTACAATAAGGACTGCCCACTTCTGATTCTGTTAATAGCTCATCTACCAATGTAGTCTACTGCATGTCAGCATAGGTCAGTTCATTCTTGTTGTAATTATGTGAATGACGTCAGACCTGGACATCCCCCTGCACGGGGGATTTTCCGTACGCCCAGGTCTGGCAGGAATCATGTGAAATGCCTCACTCCACCATTGCGGCCTGCTCTCCTCAAAGTCTAAGACATGTCAACCTTAATCTCGTATTATTTTACCAAGCCACCCACATCCTCTCCTTAAATATATCCCATCAATGGGCTACAAAAGACAAAAAAATGGACTTACCTGTTCTTCATATCCAGTTTAACAAATTGTAGATTAATTGAAAACAATATAATGAATTGGGGCACTGCAACAAGACTATGCTCAAGGTCTGTCACTCCACCGCCACTGAATCATGTGAAATGCCTCACACCGCCATTGCGGCCTGCTTTCCTCAAAGTCTCCGGCATGTATACATTTATCTCGAAATTATTTACCCAGCCACCCACATCCTGACACAAACTCAACGGGTTCACCTTACAGGTTCACTGCACTTTCTAGGGCGCAACATGACAGCTTTTTATAACTTGGATGGTTGCGACTGCCTGTGGCGAGGTTGGAGCCACAGGCAATTTTTTTTAAATTGCACCGAGATCTCATTTTTAACCTTTTAAAGGCAACATTTTGTTGGAAGAATAAGTTTTATTGACTTTTTTTATGATATCTTGGCGATATCAGTGGTGTTAAAGAACCTTGAGAAAGTCTGGTAAGGACCCATAAAAGTTGACTGGACGTTAAATCATACCAAACCAACAAACAAACTTTTTAAACCAGCACTGCATGATGCTAGATATCGCAGGTTCACAGTGAGAGAGCATCAAACATGGAAGTGTGAAACCATGTCCTTGATGCTCTTTTGCTGTGAACCTGCAATTTCCAACATAACGCCTGTTCTTCATTTCCTAATTGAACAAATTGGACATTAAACTACCCAAACAAACTTTGTAGGACCGAAACGAATGGAGACCACCAGTATATTAATGACATTAACTTAATTACAATAAGGACTGCCCACTTCTGATTCTGTTAATAGCTCATCTACCAATGTAGTCTACTGCATGTCAGCATAGGTCAGTTCATTCTTGTTGTAATTATGTGAATGACGTCAGACCTGGACATCCCCCTGCACGGGGGATTTTCCGTACGCCCAGGTCTGGCAGGAATCATGTGAAATGCCTCACTCCACCATTGCGGCCTGCTCTCCTCAAAGTCTAAGACATGTCAACCTTAATCTCGTATTATTTTACCAAGCCACCCACATCCTCTCCTTAAATATATCCCATCAATGGGCTACAAAAGACAAAAAAATGGACTTACCTGTTCTTCATATCCAGTTTAACAAATTGTAGATTAATTGAAAACAATATAATGAATTGGGGCACTGCAACAAGACTATGCTCAAGGTCTGTCACTCCACCGCCACTGAATCATGTGAAATGCCTCACACCGCCATTGCGGCCTGCTTTCCTCAAAGTCTCCGGCATGTATACATTTATCTCGAAATTATTTACCCAGCCACCCACATCCTGACACAAACTCAACGGGTTCACCTTACAGGTTCACTGCACTTTCTAGGGCGCAACATGACAGCTTTTTATAACTTGGATGGTTGCGACTGCCTGTGGCGAGGTTGGAGCCACAGGCAATTTTTTTTAAATTGCACCGAGATCTCATTTTTAACCTTTTAAAGGCAACATTTTGTTGGAAGAATAAGTTTTATTGACTTTTTTTATGATATCTTGGCGATATCAGTGGTGTTAAAGAACCTTGAGAAAGTCTGGTAAGGACCCATAAAAGTTGACTGGACGTTAAATCATACCAAACCAACAAACAAACTTTTTAAACCAGCACTGCATGATGCTAGATATCGCAGGTTCACAGTGAGAGAGCATCAAACATGGAAGTGTGAAACCATGTCCTTGATGCTCTTTTGCTGTGAACCTGCAATTTCCAACATAACGCCTGTTCTTCATTTCCTAATTGAACAAATTGGACATTAAACTACCCAAACAAACTTTGTAGGACCGAAACGAATGGAGACCACCAGTATATTAATGACATTAACTTAATTACAATAAGGACTGCCCACTTCTGATTCTGTTAATAGCTCATCTACCAATGTAGTCTACTGCATGTCAGCATAGGTCAGTTCATTCTTGTTGTAATTATGTGAATGACGTCAGACCTGGACATCCCCCTGCACGGGGGATTTTCCGTACGCCCAGGTCTGGCAGGAATCATGTGAAATGCCTCACTCCACCATTGCGGCCTGCTCTCCTCAAAGTCTAAGACATGTCAACCTTAATCTCGTATTATTTTACCAAGCCACCCACATCCTCTCCTTAAATATATCCCATCAATGGGCTACAAAAGACAAAAAAATGGACTTGCCTGTTCTTCATATCCAGTTTAACAAATTGTAGATTAATTGAAAACAATATAATGAATTGGGGCACTGCAACAAGACTATGCTCAAGGTCTGTCACTCCACCGCCACTGAATCATGTGAAATGCCTGACACCGCCATTGCGGCCTGCTTTCCTCAAAGTCTCCGGCATGTATACATTTATCTCGAAATTATTTACCCAGCCACCCACATCCTGACACAAACTCAACGGGTTCACCTTACAGGTTCACTGCACTTTCTAGGGCGCAACATGACAGCTTTTTATAACTTGGATGGTTGCGACTGCCTGTGGCGAGGTTGGAGCCACAGGCAATTTTTTTTAAATTGCACCGAGATCTCATTTTTAACCTTTTAAAGGCAACATTTTGTTGGAAGAATAAGTTTTATTGACTTTTTTTATGATATCTTGGCGATATCAGTGGTGTTAAAGAACCTTGAGAAAGTCTGGTAAGGACCCATAAAAGTTGACTGGACGTTAAATCATACCAAACCAACAAACAAACTTTTTAAACCAGCACTGCATGATGCTAGATATCGCAGGTTCACAGTGAGAGAGCATCAAACATGGAAGTGTGAAACCATGTCCTTGATGCTCTTTTGCTGTGAACCTGCAATTTCCAACATAACGCCTGTTCTTCATTTCCTAATTGAACAAATTGGACATTAAACTACCCAAACAAACTTTGTAGGACCGAAACGAATGGAGACCACCAGTATATTAATGACATTAACTTAATTACAATAAGGACTGCCCACTTCTGATTCTGTTAATAGCTCATCTACCAATGTAGTCTACTGCATGTCAGCATAGGTCAGTTCATTCTTGTTGTAATTATGTGAATGACGTCAGACCTGGACATCCCCCTGCACGGGGGATTTTCCGTACGCCCAGGTCTGGCAGGAATCATGTGAAATGCCTCACTCCACCATTGCGGCCTGCTCTCCTCAAAGTCTAAGACATGTCAACCTTAATCTCGTATTATTTTACCAAGCCACCCACATCCTCTCCTTAAATATATCCCATCAATGGGCTACAAAAGACAAAAAAATGGACTTGCCTGTTCTTCATATCCAGTTTAACAAATTGTAGATTAATTGAAAACAATATAATGAATTGGGGCACTGCAACAAGACTATGCTCAAGGTCTGTCACTCCACCGCCACTGAATCATGTGAAATGCCTCACACCGCCATTGCGGCCTGCTTTCCTCAAAGTCTCCGGCATGTATACATTTATCTCGAAATTATTTACCCAGCCACCTACATCCTGACACAAACTCAACGGGTTCACCTTACAGGTTCACTGCACTTTCTAGGGCGCAACATGACAGCTTTTTATAACTTGGATGGTTGCGACTGCCTGTGGCGAGGTTGGAGCCACAGGCAATTTTTTTTAAATTGCACCGAGATCTCATTTTTAACCTTTTAAAGGCAACATTTTGTTGGAAGAATAAGTTTTATTGACTTTTTTTATGATATCTTGGCGATATCAGTGGTGTTAAAGAACCTTGAGAAAGTCTGGTAAGGACCCATAAAAGTTGACTGGACGTTAAATCATACCAAACCAACAAACAAACTTTTTAAACCAGCACTGCATGATGCTAGATATCGCAGGTTCACAGTGAGAGAGCATCAAACATGGAAGTGTGAAACCATGTCCTTGATGCTCTTTTGCTGTGAACCTGCAATTTCCAACATAACGCCTGTTCTTCATTTCCTAATTGAACAAATTGGACATTAAACTACCCAAACAAACTTTGTAGGACCGAAACGAATGGAGACCACCAGTATATTAATGACATTAACTTAATTACAATAAGGACTGCCCACTTCTGATTCTGTTAATAGCTCATCTACCAATGTAGTCTACTGCATGTCAGCATAGGTCAGTTCATTCTTGTTGTAATTATGTGAATGACGTCAGACCTGGACATCCCCCTGCACGGGGGATTTTCCGTACGCCCAGGTCTGGCAGGAATCATGTGAAATGCCTCACTCCACCATTGCGGCCTGCTCTCCTCAAAGTCTAAGACATGTCAACCTTAATCTCGTATTATTTTACCAAGCCACCCACATCCTCTCCTTAAATATATCCCATCAATGGGCTACAAAAGACAAAAAAATGGACTTGCCTGTTCTTCATATCCAGTTTAACAAATTGTAGATTAATTGAAAACAATATAATGAATTGGGGCACTGCAACAAGACTATGCTCAAGGTCTGTCACTCCACCGCCACTGAATCATGTGAAATGCCTCACACCGCCATTGCGGCCTGCTTTCCTCAAAGTCTCCGGCATGTATACATTTATCTCGAAATTATTTACCCAGCCACCTACATCCTGACACAAACTCAACGGGTTCACCTTACAGGTTCACTGCACTTTCTAGGGCGCAACATGACAGCTTTTTATAACTTGGATGGTTGCGACTGCCTGTGGCGAGGTTGGAGCCACAGGCAATTTTTTTTAAATTGCACCGAGATCTCATTTTTAACCTTTTAAAGGCAACATTTTGTTGGAAGAATAAGTTTTATTGACTTTTTTTATGATATCTTGGCGATATCAGTGGTGTTAAAGAACCTTGAGAAAGTCTGGTAAGGACCCATAAAAGTTGACTGGACGTTAAATCATACCAAACCAACAAACAAACTTTTTAAACCAGCACTGCATGATGCTAGATATCGCAGGTTCACAGTGAGAGAGCATCAAACATGGAAGTGTGAAACCATGTCCTTGATGCTCTTTTGCTGTGAACCTGCAATTTCCAACATAACGCCTGTTCTTCATTTCCTAATTGAACAAATTGGACATTAAACTACCCAAACAAACTTTGTAGGACCGAAACGAATGGAGACCACCAGTATATTAATGACATTAACTTAATTACAATAAGGACTGCCCACTTCTGATTCTGTTAATAGCTCATCTACCAATGTAGTCTACTGCATGTCAGCATAGGTCAGTTCATTCTTGTTGTAATTATGTGAATGACGTCAGACCTGGACATCCCCCTGCACGGGGGATTTTCCGTACGCCCAGGTCTGGCAGGAATCATGTGAAATGCCTCACTCCACCATTGCGGCCTGCTCTCCTCAAAGTCTAAGACATGTCAACCTTAATCTCGTATTATTTTACCAAGCCACCCACATCCTCTCCTTAAATATATCCCATCAATGGGCTACAAAAGACAAAAAAATGGACTTGCCTGTTCTTCATATCCAGTTTAACAAATTGTAGATTAATTGAAAACAATATAATGAATTGGGGCACTGCAACAAGACTATGCTCAAGGTCTGTCACTCCACCGCCACTGAATCATGTGAAATGCCTCACACCGCCATTGCGGCCTGCTTTCCTCAAAGTCTCCGGCATGTATACATTTATCTCGAAATTATTTACCCAGCCACCTACATCCTGACACAAACTCAACGGGTTCACCTTACAGGTTCACTGCACTTTCTAGGGCGCAACATGACAGCTTTTTATAACTTGGATGGTTGCGACTGCCTGTGGCGAGGTTGGAGCCACAGGCAATTTTTTTTAAATTGCACCGAGATCTCATTTTTAACCTTTTAAAGGCAACATTTTGTTGGAAGAATAAGTTTTATTGACTTTTTTTATGATATCTTGGCGATATCAGTGGTGTTAAAGAACCTTGAGAAAGTCTGGTAAGGACCCATAAAAGTTGACTGGACGTTAAATCATACCAAACCAACAAACAAACTTTTTAAACCAGCACTGCATGATGCTAGATATCGCAGGTTCACAGTGAGAGAGCATCAAACATGGAAGTGTGAAACCATGTCCTTGATGCTCTTTTGCTGTGAACCTGCAATTTCCAACATAACGCCTGTTCTTCATTTCCTAATTGAACAAATTGGACATTAAACTACCCAAACAAACTTTGTAGGACCGAAACGAATGGAGACCACCAGTATATTAATGACATTAACTTAATTACAATAAGGACTGCCCACTTCTGATTCTGTTAATAGCTCATCTACCAATGTAGTCTACTGCATGTCAGCATAGGTCAGTTCATTCTTGTTGTAATTATGTGAATGACGTCAGACCTGGACATCCCCCTGCACGGGGGATTTTCCGTACGCCCAGGTCTGGCAGGAATCATGTGAAATGCCTCACTCCACCATTGCGGCCTGCTCTCCTCAAAGTCTAAGACATGTCAACCTTAATCTCGTATTATTTTACCAAGCCACCCACATCCTCTCCTTAAATATATCCCATCAATGGGCTACAAAAGACAAAAAAATGGACTTGCCTGTTCTTCATATCCAGTTTAACAAATTGTAGATTAATTGAAAACAATATAATGAATTGGGGCACTGCAACAAGACTATGCTCAAGGTCTGTCACTCCACCGCCACTGAATCATGTGAAATGCCTCACACCGCCATTGCGGCCTGCTTTCCTCAAAGTCTCCGGCATGTATACATTTATCTCGAAATTATTTACCCAGCCACCTACATCCTGACACAAACTCAACGGGTTCACCTTACAGGTTCACTGCACTTTCTAGGGCGCAACATGACAGCTTTTTATAACTTGGATGGTTGCGACTGCCTGTGGCGAGGTTGGAGCCACAGGCAATTTTTTTTAAATTGCACCGAGATCTCATTTTTAACCTTTTAAAGGCAACATTTTGTTGGAAGAATAAGTTTTATTGACTTTTTTTATGATATCTTGGCGATATCAGTGGTGTTAAAGAACCTTGAGAAAGTCTGGTAAGGACCCATAAAAGTTGACTGGACGTTAAATCATACCAAACCAACAAACAAACTTTTTAAACCAGCACTGCATGATGCTAGATATCGCAGGTTCACAGTGAGAGAGCATCAAACATGGAAGTGTGAAACCATGTCCTTGATGCTCTTTTGCTGTGAACCTGCAATTTCCAACATAACGCCTGTTCTTCATTTCCTAATTGAACAAATTGGACATTAAACTACCCAAACAAACTTTGTAGGACCGAAACGAATGGAGACCACCAGTATATTAATGACATTAACTTAATTACAATAAGGACTGCCCACTTCTGATTCTGTTAATAGCTCATCTACCAATGTAGTCTACTGCATGTCAGCATAGGTCAGTTCATTCTTGTTGTAATTATGTGAATGACGTCAGACCTGGACATCCCCCTGCACGGGGGATTTTCCGTACGCCCAGGTCTGGCAGGAATCATGTGAAATGCCTCACTCCACCATTGCGGCCTGCTCTCCTCAAAGTCTAAGACATGTCAACCTTAATCTCGTATTATTTTACCAAGCCACCCACATCCTCTCCTTAAATATATCCCATCAATGGGCTACAAAAGACAAAAAAATGGACTTGCCTGTTCTTCATATCCAGTTTAACAAATTGTAGATTAATTGAAAACAATATAATGAATTGGGGCACTGCAACAAGACTATGCTCAAGGTCTGTCACTCCACCGCCACTGAATCATGTGAAATGCCTCACACCGCCATTGCGGCCTGCTTTCCTCAAAGTCTCCGGCATGTATACATTTATCTCGAAATTATTTACCCAGCCACCCACATCCTGACACAAACTCAACGGGTTCACCTTACAGGTTCACTGCACTTTCTAGGGCGCAACATGACAGCTTTTTATAACTTGGATGGTTGCGACTGCCTGTGGCGAGGTTGGAGCCACAGGCAATTTTTTTTAAATTGCACCGAGATCTCATTTTTAACCTTTTAAAGGCAACATTTTGTTGGAAGAATAAGTTTTATTGACTTTTTTTATGATATCTTGGCGATATCAGTGGTGTTAAAGAACCTTGAGAAAGTCTGGTAAGGACCCATAAAAGTTGACTGGACGTTAAATCATACCAAACCAACAAACAAACTTTTTAAACCAGCACTGCATGATGCTAGATATCGCAGGTTCACAGTGAGAGAGCATCAAACATGGAAGTGTGAAACCATGTCCTTGATGCTCTTTTGCTGTGAACCTGCAATTTCCAACATAACGCCTGTTCTTCATTTCCTAATTGAACAAATTGGACATTAAACTACCCAAACAAACTTTGTAGGACCGAAACGAATGGAGACCACCAGTATATTAATGACATAAACTTAATTACAATAAGGACTGCCCACTTCTGATTCTGTTAATAGCTCATCTACCAATGTAGTCTACTGCATGTCAGCATAGGTCAGTTCATTCTTGTTGTAATTATGTGAATGACGTCAGACCTGGACATCCCCCTGCACGGGGGATTTTCCGTACGCCCAGGTCTGGCAGGAATCATGTGAAATGCCTCACTCCACCATTGCGGCCTGCTCTCCTCAAAGTCTAAGACATGTCAACCTTAATCTCGTATTATTTTACCAAGCCACCCACATCCTCTCCTTAAATATATCCCATCAATGGGCTACAAAAGACAAAAAAATGGACTTGCCTGTTCTTCATATCCAGTTTAACAAATTGTAGATTAATTGAAAACAATATAATGAATTGGGGCACTGCAACAAGACTATGCTCAAGGTCTGTCACTCCACCGCCACTGAATCATGTGAAATGCCTCACACCGCCATTGCGGCCTGCTTTCCTCAAAGTCTCCGGCATGTATACATTTATCTCGAAATTATTTACCCAGCCACCCACATCCTGACACAAACTCAACGGGTTCACCTTACAGGTTCACTGCACTTTCTAGGGCGCAACATGACAGCTTTTTATAACTTGGATGGTTGCGACTGCCTGTGGCGAGGTTGGAGCCACAGGCAATTTTTTTTAAATTGCACCGAGATCTCATTTTTAACCTTTTAAAGGCAACATTTTGTTGGAAGAATAAGTTTTATTGACTTTTTTTATGATATCTTGGCGATATCAGTGGTGTTAAAGAACCTTGAGAAAGTCTGGTAAGGACCCATAAAAGTTGACTGGACGTTAAATCATACCAAACCAACAAACAAACTTTTTAAACCAGCACTGCATGATGCTAGATATCGCAGGTTCACAGTGAGAGAGCATCAAACATGGAAGTGTGAAACCATGTCCTTGATGCTCTTTTGCTGTGAACCTGCAATTTCCAACATAACGCCTGTTCTTCATTTCCTAATTGAACAAATTGGACATTAAACTACCCAAACAAACTTTGTAGGACCGAAACGAATGGAGACCACCAGTATATTAATGACATTAACTTAATTACAATAAGGACTGCCCACTTCTGATTCTGTTAATAGCTCATCTACCAATGTAGTCTACTGCATGTCAGCATAGGTCAGTTCATTCTTGTTGTAATTATGTGAATGACGTCAGACCTGGACATCCCCCTGCACGGGGGATTTTCCGTACGCCCAGGTCTGGCAGGAATCATGTGAAATGCCTCACTCCACCATTGCGGCCTGCTCTCCTCAAAGTCTAAGACATGTCAACCTTAATCTCGTATTATTTTACCAAGCCACCCACATCCTCTCCTTAAATATATCCCATCAATGGGCTACAAAAGACAAAAAAATGGACTTGCCTGTTCTTCATATCCAGTTTAACAAATTGTAGATTAATTGAAAACAATATAATGAATTGGGGCACTGCAACAAGACTATGCTCAAGGTCTGTCACTCCACCGCCACTGAATCATGTGAAATGCCTCACACCGCCATTGCGGCCTGCTTTCCTCAAAGTCTCTGGCATGTATACATTTATCTCGAAATTATTTACCCAGCCACCCACATCCTGACACAAACTCAACGGGTTCACCTTACAGGTTCACTGCACTTTCTAGGGCGCAACATGACAGCTTTTTATAACTTGGATGGTTGCGACTGCCTGTGGCGAGGTTGGAGCCACAGGCAATTTTTTTTAAATTGCACCGAGATCTCATTTTTAACCTTTTAAAGGCAACATTTTGTTGGAAGAATAAGTTTTATTGACTTTTTTTATGATATCTTGGCGATATCAGTGGTGTTAAAGAACCTTGAGAAAGTCTGGTAAGGACCCATAAAAGTTGACTGGACGTTAAATCATACCAAACCAACAAACAAACTTTTTAAACCAGCACTGCATGATGCTAGATATCGCAGGTTCACAGTGAGAGAGCATCAAACATGGAAGTGTGAAACCATGTCCTTGATGCTCTTTTGCTGTGAACCTGCAATTTCCAACATAACGCCTGTTCTTCATTTCCTAATTGAACAAATTGGACATTAAACTACCCAAACAAACTTTGTAGGACCGAAACGAATGGAGACCACCAGTATATTAATGACATTAACTTAATTACAATAAGGACTGCCCACTTCTGATTCTGTTAATAGCTCATCTACCAATGTAGTCTACTGCATGTCAGCATAGGTCAGTTCATTCTTGTTGTAATTATGTGAATGACGTCAGACCTGGACATCCCCCTGCACGGGGGATTTTCCGTACGCCCAGGTCTGGCAGGAATCATGTGAAATGCCTCACTCCACCATTGCGGCCTGCTCTCCTCAAAGTCTAAGACATGTCAACCTTAATCTCGTATTATTTTACCAAGCCACCCACATCCTCTCCTTAAATATATCCCATCAATGGGCTACAAAAGACAAAAAAATGGACTTACCTGTTCTTCATATCCAGTTTAACAAATTGTAGATTAATTGAAAACAATATAATGAATTGGGGCACTGCAACAAGACTATGCTCAAGGTCTGTCACTCCACCGCCACTGAATCATGTGAAATGCCTCACACCGCCATTGCGGCCTGCTTTCCTCAAAGTCTCCGGCATGTATACATTTATCTCGAAATTATTTACCCAGCCACCCACATCCTGACACAAACTCAACGGGTTCACCTTACAGGTTCACTGCACTTTCTAGGGCGCAACATGACAGCTTTTTATAACTTGGATGGTTGCGACTGCCTGTGGCGAGGTTGGAGCCACAGGCAATTTTTTTTAAATTGCACCGAGATCTCATTTTTAACCTTTTAAAGGCAACATTTTGTTGGAAGAATAAGTTTTATTGACTTTTTTTATGATATCTTGGCGATATCAGTGGTGTTAAAGAACCTTGAGAAAGTCTGGTAAGGACCCATAAAAGTTGACTGGACGTTAAATCATACCAAACCAACAAACAAACTTTTTAAACCAGCACTGCATGATGCTAGATATCGCAGGTTCACAGTGAGAGAGCATCAAACATGGAAGTGTGAAACCATGTCCTTGATGCTCTTTTGCTGTGAACCTGCAATTTCCAACATAACGCCTGTTCTTCATTTCCTAATTGAACAAATTGGACATTAAACTACCCAAACAAACTTTGTAGGACCGAAACGAATGGAGACCACCAGTATATTAATGACATTAACTTAATTACAATAAGGACTGCCCACTTCTGATTCTGTTAATAGCTCATCTACCAATGTAGTCTACTGCATGTCAGCATAGGTCAGTTCATTCTTGTTGTAATTATGTGAATGACGTCAGACCTGGACATCCCCCTGCACGGGGGATTTTCCGTACGCCCAGGTCTGGCAGGAATCATGTGAAATGCCTCACTCCACCATTGCGGCCTGCTCTCCTCAAAGTCTAAGACATGTCAACCTTAATCTCGTATTATTTTACCAAGCCACCCACATCCTCTCCTTAAATATATCCCATCAATGGGCTACAAAAGACAAAAAAATGGACTTGCCTGTTCTTCATATCCAGTTTAACAAATTGTAGATTAATTGAAAACAATATAATGAATTGGGGCACTGCAACAAGACTATGCTCAAGGTCTGTCACTCCACCGCCACTGAATCATGTGAAATGCCTCACACCGCCATTGCGGCCTGCTTTCCTCAAAGTCTCTGGCATGTATACATTTATCTCGAAATTATTTACCCAGCCACCCACATCCTGACACAAACTCAACGGGTTCACCTTACAGGTTCACTGCACTTTCTAGGGCGCAACATGACAGCTTTTTATAACTTGGATGGTTGCGACTGCCTGTGGCGAGGTTGGAGCCACAGGCAATTTTTTTTAAATTGCACCGAGATCTCATTTTTAACCTTTTAAAGGCAACATTTTGTTGGAAGAATAAGTTTTATTGACTTTTTTTATGATATCTTGGCGATATCAGTGGTGTTAAAGAACCTTGAGAAAGTCTGGTAAGGACCCATAAAAGTTGACTGGACGTTAAATCATACCAAACCAACAAACAAACTTTTTAAACCAGCACTGCATGATGCTAGATATCGCAGGTTCACAGTGAGAGAGCATCAAACATGGAAGTGTGAAACCATGTCCTTGATGCTCTTTTGCTGTGAACCTGCAATTTCCAACATAACGCCTGTTCTTCATTTCCTAATTGAACAAATTGGACATTAAACTACCCAAACAAACTTTGTAGGACCGAAACGAATGGAGACCACCAGTATATTAATGACATTAACTTAATTACAATAAGGACTGCCCACTTCTGATTCTGTTAATAGCTCATCTACCAATGTAGTCTACTGCATGTCAGCATAGGTCAGTTCATTCTTGTTGTAATTATGTGAATGACATCAGACCTGGACATCCCCCTGCACGGGGGATTTTCCGTACGCCCAGGTCTGGCAGGAATCATGTGAAATGCCTCACTCCACCATTGCGGCCTGCTCTCCTCAAAGTCTAAGACATGTCAACCTTAATCTCGTATTATTTTACCAAGCCACCCACATCCTCTCCTTAAATATATCCCATCAATGGGCTACAAAAGACAAAAAAATGGACTTGCCTGTTCTTCATATCCAGTTTAACAAATTGTAGATTAATTGAAAACAATATAATGAATTGGGGCACTGCAACAAGACTATGCTCAAGGTCTGTCACTCCACCGCCACTGAATCATGTGAAATGCCTCACACCGCCATTGCGGCCTGCTTTCCTCAAAGTCTCCGGCATGTATACATTTATCTCGAAATTATTTACCCAGCCACCCACATCCTGACACAAACTCAACGGGTTCACCTTACAGGTTCACTGCACTTTCTAGGGCGCAACATGACAGCTTTTTATAACTTGGATGGTTGCGACTGCCTGTGGCGAGGTTGGAGCCACAGGCAATTTTTTTTAAATTGCACCGAGATCTCATTTTTAACCTTTTAAAGGCAACATTTTGTTGGAAGAATAAGTTTTATTGACTTTTTTTATGATATCTTGGCGATATCAGTGGTGTTAAAGAACCTTGAGAAAGTCTGGTAAGGACCCATAAAAGTTGACTGGACGTTAAATCATACCAAACCAACAAACAAACTTTTTAAACCAGCACTGCATGATGCTAGATATCGCAGGTTCACAGTGAGAGAGCATCAAACATGGAAGTGTGAAACCATGTCCTTGATGCTCTTTTGCTGTGAACCTGCAATTTCCAACATAACGCCTGTTCTTCATTTCCTAATTGAACAAATTGGACATTAAACTACCCAAACAAACTTTGTAGGACCGAAACGAATGGAGACCACCAGTATATTAATGACATTAACTTAATTACAATAAGGACTGCCCACTTCTGATTCTGTTAATAGCTCATCTACCAATGTAGTCTACTGCATGTCAGCATAGGTCAGTTCATTCTTGTTGTAATTATGTGAATGACGTCAGACCTGGACATCCCCCTGCACGGGGGATTTTCCGTACGCCCAGGTCTGGCAGGAATCATGTGAAATGCCTCACTCCACCATTGCGGCCTGCTCTCCTCAAAGTCTAAGACATGTCAACCTTAATCTCGTATTATTTTACCAAGCCACCCACATCCTCTCCTTAAATATATCCCATCAATGGGCTACAAAAGACAAAAAAATGGACTTGCCTGTTCTTCATATCCAGTTTAACAAATTGTAGATTAATTGAAAACAATATAATGAATTGGGGCACTGCAACAAGACTATGCTCAAGGTCTGTCACTCCACCGCCACTGAATCATGTGAAATGCCTCACACCGCCATTGCGGCCTGCTTTCCTCAAAGTCTCTGGCATGTATACATTTATCTCGAAATTATTTACCCAGCCACCCACATCCTGACACAAACTCAACGGGTTCACCTTACAGGTTCACTGCACTTTCTAGGGCGCAACATGACAGCTTTTTATAACTTGGATGGTTGCGACTGCCTGTGGCGAGGTTGGAGCCACAGGCAATTTTTTTTAAATTGCACCGAGATCTCATTTTTAACCTTTTAAAGGCAACATTTTGTTGGAAGAATAAGTTTTATTGACTTTTTTTATGATATCTTGGCGATATCAGTGGTGTTAAAGAACCTTGAGAAAGTCTGGTAAGGACCCATAAAAGTTGACTGGACGTTAAATCATACCAAACCAACAAACAAACTTTTTAAACCAGCACTGCATGATGCTAGATATCGCAGGTTCACAGTGAGAGAGCATCAAACATGGAAGTGTGAAACCATGTCCTTGATGCTCTTTTGCTGTGAACCTGCAATTTCCAACATAACGCCTGTTCTTCATTTCCTAATTGAACAAATTGGACATTAAACTACCCAAACAAACTTTGTAGGACCGAAACGAATGGAGACCACCAGTATATTAATGACATTAACTTAATTACAATAAGGACTGCCCACTTCTGATTCTGTTAATAGCTCATCTACCAATGTAGTCTACTGCATGTCAGCATAGGTCAGTTCATTCTTGTTGTAATTATGTGAATGACGTCAGACCTGGACATCCCCCTGCACGGGGGATTTTCCGTACGCCCAGGTCTGGCAGGAATCATGTGAAATGCCTCACTCCACCATTGCGGCCTGCTCTCCTCAAAGTCTAAGACATGTCAACCTTAATCTCGTATTATTTTACCAAGCCACCCACATCCTCTCCTTAAATATATCCCATCAATGGGCTACAAAAGACAAAAAAATGGACTTACCTGTTCTTCATATCCAGTTTAACAAATTGTAGATTAATTGAAAACAATATAATGAATTGGGGCACTGCAACAAGACTATGCTCAAGGTCTGTCACTCCACCGCCACTGAATCATGTGAAATGCCTCACACCGCCATTGCGGCCTGCTTTCCTCAAAGTCTCCGGCATGTATACATTTATCTCGAAATTATTTACCCAGCCACCCACATCCTGACACAAACTCAACGGGTTCACCTTACAGGTTCACTGCACTTTCTAGGGCGCAACATGACAGCTTTTTATAACTTGGATGGTTGCGACTGCCTGTGGCGAGGTTGGAGCCACAGGCAATTTTTTTTAAATTGCACCGAGATCTCATTTTTAACCTTTTAAAGGCAACATTTTGTTGGAAGAATAAGTTTTATTGACTTTTTTTATGATATCTTGGCGATATCAGTGGTGTTAAAGAACCTTGAGAAAGTCTGGTAAGGACCCATAAAAGTTGACTGGACGTTAAATCATACCAAACCAACAAACAAACTTTTTAAACCAGCACTGCATGATGCTAGATATCGCAGGTTCACAGTGAGAGAGCATCAAACATGGAAGTGTGAAACCATGTCCTTGATGCTCTTTTGCTGTGAACCTGCAATTTCCAACATAACGCCTGTTCTTCATTTCCTAATTGAACAAATTGGACATTAAACTACCCAAACAAACTTTGTAGGACCGAAACGAATGGAGACCACCAGTATATTAATGACATTAACTTAATTACAATAAGGACTGCCCACTTCTGATTCTGTTAATAGCTCATCTACCAATGTAGTCTACTGCATGTCAGCATAGGTCAGTTCATTCTTGTTGTAATTATGTGAATGACATCAGACCTGGACATCCCCCTGCACGGGGGATTTTCCGTACGCCCAGGTCTGGCAGGAATCATGTGAAATGCCTCACTCCACCATTGCGGCCTGCTCTCCTCAAAGTCTAAGACATGTCAACCTTAATCTCGTATTATTTTACCAAGCCACCCACATCCTCTCCTTAAATATATCCCATCAATGGGCTACAAAAGACAAAAAAATGGACTTGCCTGTTCTTCATATCCAGTTTAACAAATTGTAGATTAATTGAAAACAATATAATGAATTGGGGCACTGCAACAAGACTATGCTCAAGGTCTGTCACTCCACCGCCACTGAATCATGTGAAATGCCTCACACCGCCATTGCGGCCTGCTTTCCTCAAAGTCTCCGGCATGTATACATTTATCTCGAAATTATTTACCCAGCCACCCACATCCTGACACAAACTCAACGGGTTCACCTTACAGGTTCACTGCACTTTCTAGGGCGCAACATGACAGCTTTTTATAACTTGGATGGTTGCGACTGCCTGTGGCGAGGTTGGAGCCACAGGCAATTTTTTTTAAATTGCACCGAGATCTCATTTTTAACCTTTTAAAGGCAACATTTTGTTGGAAGAATAAGTTTTATTGACTTTTTTTATGATATCTTGGCGATATCAGTGGTGTTAAAGAACCTTGAGAAAGTCTGGTAAGGACCCATAAAAGTTGACTGGACGTTAAATCATACCAAACCAACAAACAAACTTTTTAAACCAGCACTGCATGATGCTAGATATCGCAGGTTCACAGTGAGAGAGCATCAAACATGGAAGTGTGAAACCATGTCCTTGATGCTCTTTTGCTGTGAACCTGCAATTTCCAACATAACGCCTGTTCTTCATTTCCTAATTGAACAAATTGGACATTAAACTACCCAAACAAACTTTGTAGGACCGAAACGAATGGAGACCACCAGTATATTAATGACATTAACTTAATTACAATAAGGACTGCCCACTTCTGATTCTGTTAATAGCTCATCTACCAATGTAGTCTACTGCATGTCAGCATAGGTCAGTTCATTCTTGTTGTAATTATGTGAATGACGTCAGACCTGGACATCCCCCTGCACGGGGGATTTTCCGTACACCCAGGTCTGGCAGGAATCATGTGAAATGCCTCACTCCACCATTGCGGCCTGCTCTCCTCAAAGTCTAAGACATGTCAACCTTAATCTCGTATTATTTTACCAAGCCACCCACATCCTCTCCTTAAATATATCCCATCAATGGGCTACAAAAGACAAAAAAATGGACTTGCCTGTTCTTCATATCCAGTTTAACAAATTGTAGATTAATTGAAAACAATATAATGAATTGGGGCACTGCAACAAGACTATGCTCAAGGTCTGTCACTCCACCGCCACTGAATCATGTGAAATGCCTCACACCGCCATTGCGGCCTGCTTTCCTCAAAGTCTCCGGCATGTATACATTTATCTCGAAATTATTTACCCAGCCACCCACATCCTGACACAAACTCAACGGGTTCACCTTACAGGTTCACTGCACTTTCTAGGGCGCAACATGACAGCTTTTTATAACTTGGATGGTTGCGACTGCCTGTGGCGAGGTTGGAGCCACAGGCAATTTTTTTTAAATTGCACCGAGATCTCATTTTTAACCTTTTAAAGGCAACATTTTGTTGGAAGAATAAGTTTTATTGACTTTTTTTATGATATCTTGGCGATATCAGTGGTGTTAAAGAACCTTGAGAAAGTCTGGTAAGGACCCATAAAAGTTGACTGGACGTTAAATCATACCAAACCAACAAACAAACTTTTTAAACCAGCACTGCATGATGCTAGATATCGCAGGTTCACAGTGAGAGAGCATCAAACATGGAAGTGTGAAACCATGTCCTTGATGCTCTTTTGCTGTGAACCTGCAATTTCCAACATAACGCCTGTTCTTCATTTCCTAATTGAACAAATTGGACATTAAACTACCCAAACAAACTTTGTAGGACCGAAACGAATGGAGACCACCAGTATATTAATGACATTAACTTAATTACAATAAGGACTGCCCACTTCTGATTCTGTTAATAGCTCATCTACCAATGTAGTCTACTGCATGTCAGCATAGGTCAGTTCATTCTTGTTGTAATTATGTGAATGACGTCAGACCTGGACATCCCCCTGCACGGGGGATTTTCCGTACGCCCAGGTCTGGCAGGAATCATGTGAAATGCCTCACTCCACCATTGCGGCCTGCTCTCCTCAAAGTCTAAGACATGTCAACCTTAATCTCGTATTATTTTACCAAGCCACCCACATCCTCTCCTTAAATATATCCCATCAATGGGCTACAAAAGACAAAAAAATGGACTTGCCTGTTCTTCATATCCAGTTTAACAAATTGTAGATTAATTGAAAACAATATAATGAATTGGGGCACTGCAACAAGACTATGCTCAAGGTCTGTCACTCCACCGCCACTGAATCATGTGAAATGCCTCACACCGCCATTGCGGCCTGCTTTCCTCAAAGTCTCCGGCATGTATACATTTATCTCGAAATTATTTACCCAGCCACCCACATCCTGACACAAACTCAACGGGTTCACCTTACAGGTTCACTGCACTTTCTAGGGCGCAACATGACAGCTTTTTATAACTTGGATGGTTGCGACTGCCTGTGGCGAGGTTGGAGCCACAGGCAATTTTTTTTAAATTGCACCGAGATCTCATTTTTAACCTTTTAAAGGCAACATTTTGTTGGAAGAATAAGTTTTATTGACTTTTTTTTATGATATCTTGGCGCTATCAGTGGTGTTAAAGAACCTTGAGAAAGTCTGGTAAGGACCCATAAAAGTTGACTGGACGTTAAATCATACCAAACCAACAAACAAACTTTTTAAACCAGCACTGCATGATGCTAGATATCGCAGGTTCACAGTGAGAGAGCATCAAACATGGAAGTGTGAAACCATGTCCTTGATGCTCTTTTGCTGTGAACCTGCAATTTCCAACATAACGCCTGTTCTTCATTTCCTAATTGAACAAATTGGACATTAAACTACCCAAACAAACTTTGTAGGACCGAAACGAATGGAGACCACCAGTATATTAATGACATTAACTTAATTACAATAAGGACTGCCCACTTCTGATTCTGTTAATAGCTCATCTACCAATGTAGTCTACTGCATGTCAGCATAGGTCAGTTCATTCTTGTTGTAATTATGTGAATGACGTCAGACCTGGACATCCCCCTGCACGGGGGATTTTCCGTACGCCCAGGTCTGGCAGGAATCATGTGAAATGCCTCACTCCACCATTGCGGCCTGCTCTCCTCAAAGTCTAAGACATGTCAACCTTAATCTCGTATTATTTTACCAAGCCACCCACATCCTCTCCTTAAATATATCCCATCAATGGGCTACAAAAGACAAAAAAATGGACTTGCCTGTTCTTCATATCCAGTTTAACAAATTGTAGATTAATTGAAAACAATATAATGAATTGGGGCACTGCAACAAGACTATGCTCAAGGTCTGTCACTCCACCGCCACTGAATCATGTGAAATGCCTGACACCGCCATTGCGGCCTGCTTTCCTCAAAGTCTCCGGCATGTATACATTTATCTCGAAATTATTTACCCAGCCACCCACATCCTGACACAAACTCAACGGGTTCACCTTACAGGTTCACTGCACTTTCTAGGGCGCAACATGACAGCTTTTTATAACTTGGATGGTTGCGACTGCCTGTGGCGAGGTTGGAGCCACAGGCAATTTTTTTTAAATTGCACCGAGATCTCATTTTTAACCTTTTAAAGGCAACATTTTGTTGGAAGAATAAGTTTTATTGACTTTTTTTATGATATCTTGGCGCTATCAGTGGTGTTAAAGAACCTTGAGAAAGTCTGGTAAGGACCCATAAAAGTTGACTGGACGTTAAATCATACCAAACCAACAAACAAACTTTTTAAACCAGCACTGCATGATGCTAGATATCGCAGGTTCACAGTGAGAGAGCATCAAACATGGAAGTGTGAAACCATGTCCTTGATGCTCTTTTGCTGTGAACCTGCAATTTCCAACATAACGCCTGTTCTTCATTTCCTAATTGAACAAATTGGACATTAAACTACCCAAACAAACTTTGTAGGACCGAAACGAATGGAGACCACCAGTATATTAATGACATAAACTTAATTACAATAAGGACTGCCCACTTCTGATTCTGTTAATAGCTCATCTACCAATGTAGTCTACTGCATGTCAGCATAGGTCAGTTCATTCTTGTTGTAATTATGTGAATGACGTCAGACCTGGACATCCCCCTGCACGGGGGATTTTCCGTACGCCCAGGTCTGGCAGGAATCATGTGAAATGCCTCACTCCACCATTGCGGCCTGCTCTCCTCAAAGTCTAAGACATGTCAACCTTAATCTCGTATTATTTTACCAAGCCACCCACATCCTCTCCTTAAATATATCCCATCAATGGGCTACAAAAGACAAAAAAATGGACTTGCCTGTTCTTCATATCCAGTTTAACAAATTGTAGATTAATTGAAAACAATATAATGAATTGGGGCACTGCAACAAGACTATGCTCAAGGTCTGTCACTCCACCGCCACTGAATCATGTGAAATGCCTGACACCGCCATTGCGGCCTGCTTTCCTCAAAGTCTCCGGCATGTATACATTTATCTCGAAATTATTTACCCAGCCACCCACATCCTGACACAAACTCAACGGGTTCACCTTACAGGTTCACTGCACTTTCTAGGGCGCAACATGACAGCTTTTTATAACTTGGATGGTTGCGACTGCCTGTGGCGAGGTTGGAGCCACAGGCAATTTTTTTTAAATTGCACCGAGATCTCATTTTTAACCTTTTAAAGGCAACATTTTGTTGGAAGAATAAGTTTTATTGACTTTTTTTATGATATCTTGGCGCTATCAGTGGTGTTAAAGAACCTTGAGAAAGTCTGGTAAGGACCCATAAAAGTTGACTGGACGTTAAATCATACCAAACCAACAAACAAACTTTTTAAACCAGCACTGCATGATGCTAGATATCGCAGGTTCACAGTGAGAGAGCATCAAACATGGAAGTGTGAAACCATGTCCTTGATGCTCTTTTGCTGTGAACCTGCAATTTCCAACATAACGCCTGTTCTTCATTTCCTAATTGAACAAATTGGACATTAAACTACCCAAACAAACTTTGTAGGACCGAAACGAATGGAGACCACCAGTATATTAATGACATTAACTTAATTACAATAAGGACTGCCCACTTCTGATTCTGTTAATAGCTCATCTACCAATGTAGTCTACTGCATGTCAGCATAGGTCAGTTCATTCTTGTTGTAATTATGTGAATGACGTCAGACCTGGACATCCCCCTGCACGGGGGATTTTCCGTACGCCCAGGTCTGGCAGGAATCATGTGAAATGCCTCACTCCACCATTGCGGCCTGCTCTCCTCAAAGTCTAAGACATGTCAACCTTAATCTCGTATTATTTTACCAAGCCACCCACATCCTCTCCTTAAATATATCCCATCAATGGGCTACAAAAGACAAAAAAATGGACTTGCCTGTTCTTCATATCCAGTTTAACAAATTGTAGATTAATTGAAAACAATATAATGAATTGGGGCACTGCAACAAGACTATGCTCAAGGTCTGTCACTCCACCGCCACTGAATCATGTGAAATGCCTGACACCGCCATTGCGGCCTGCTTTCCTCAAAGTCTCCGGCATGTATACATTTATCTCGAAATTATTTACCCAGCCACCCACATCCTGACACAAACTCAACGGGTTTACCTTACAGGTTCACTGCACTTTCTAGGGCGCAACATGACAGCTTTTTATAACTTGGATGGTTGCGACTGCCTGTGGCGAGGTTGGAGCCACAGGCAATTTCTTTTAAATTGCACCGAGATCTCATTTTTAACCTTTTAAAGGCAACATTTTGTTGGAAGAATAAGTTTTATTGACTTTTTTTATGATATCTTGGCGATATCAGTGGTGTTAAAGAACCTTGAGAAAGTCTGGTAAGGACCCATAAAAGTTGACTGGACGTTAAATCATACCAAACCAACAAACAAACTTTTTAAACCAGCACTGCATGATGCTAGATATCGCAGGTTCACAGTGAGAGAGCATCAAACATGGAAGTGTGAAACCATGTCCTTGATGCTCTTTTGCTGTGAACCTGCAATTTCCAACATAACGCCTGTTCTTCATTTCCTAATTGAACAAATTGGACATTAAACTACCCAAACAAACTTTGTAGGACCGAAACGAATGGAGACCACCAGTATATTAATGACATTAACTTAATTACAATAAGGACTGCCCACTTCTGATTCTGTTAATAGCTCATCTACCAATGTAGTCTACTGCATGTCAGCATAGGTCAGTTCATTCTTGTTGTAATTATGTGAATGACGTCAGACCTGGACATCCCCCTGCACGGGGGATTTTCCGTACGCCCAGGTCTGGCAGGAATCATGTGAAATGCCTCACTCCACCATTGCGGCCTGCTCTCCTCAAAGTCTAAGACATGTCAACCTTAATCTCGTATTATTTTACCAAGCCACCCACATCCTCTCCTTAAATATATCCCATCAATGGGCTACAAAAGACAAAAAAATGGACTTGCCTGTTCTTCATATCCAGTTTAACAAATTGTAGATTAATTGAAAACAATATAATGAATTGGGGCACTGCAACAAGACTATGCTCAAGGTCTGTCACTCCACCGCCACTGAATCATGTGAAATGCCTCACACCGCCATTGCGGCCTGCTTTCCTCAAAGTCTCCGGCATGTATACATTTATCTCGAAATTATTTACCCAGCCACCCACATCCTGACACAAACTCAACGGGTTCACCTTACAGGTTCACTGCACTTTCTAGGGCGCAACATGACAGCTTTTTATAACTTGGATGGTTGCGACTGCCTGTGGCGAGGTTGGAGCCACAGGCAATTTTTTTTAAATTGCACCGAGATCTCATTTTTAACCTTTTAAAGGCAACATTTTGTTGGAAGAATAAGTTTTATTGACTTTTTTTATGATATCTTGGCGATATCAGTGGTGTTAAAGAACCTTGAGAAAGTCTGGTAAGGACCCATAAAAGTTGACTGGACGTTAAATCATACCAAACCAACAAACAAACTTTTTAAACCAGCACTGCATGATGCTAGATATCGCAGGTTCACAGTGAGAGAGCATCAAACATGGAAGTGTGAAACCATGTCCTTGATGCTCTTTTGCTGTGAACCTGCAATTTCCAACATAACGCCTGTTCTTCATTTCCTAATTGAACAAATTGGACATTAAACTACCCAAACAAACTTTGTAGGACCGAAACGAATGGAGACCACCAGTATATTAATGACATTAACTTAATTACAATAAGGACTGCCCACTTCTGATTCTGTTAATAGCTCATCTACCAATGTAGTCTACTGCATGTCAGCATAGGTCAGTTCATTCTTGTTGTAATTATGTGAATGACGTCAGACCTGGACATCCCCCTGCACAGGGGATTTTCCGTACGCCCAGGTCTGGCAGGAATCATGTGAAATGCCTCACTCCACCATTGCGGCCTGCTCTCCTCAAAGTCTAAGACATGTCAACCTTAATCTCGTATTATTTTACCAAGCCACCCACATCCTCTCCTTAAATATATCCCATCAATGGGCTACAAAAGACAAAAAAATGGACTTGCCTGTTCTTCATATCCAGTTTAACAAATTGTAGATTAATTGAAAACAATATAATGAATTGGGGCACTGCAACAAGACTATGCTCAAGGTCTGTCACTCCACCGCCACTGAATCATGTGAAATGCCTCACACCGCCATTGCGGCCTGCTTTCCTCAAAGTCTCCGGCATGTATACATTTATCTCGAAATTATTTACCCAGCCACCCACATCCTGACACAAACTCAACGGGTTCACCTTACAGGTTCACTGCACTTTCTAGGGCGCAACATGACAGCTTTTTATAACTTGGATGGTTGCGACTGCCTGTGGCGAGGTTGGAGCCACAGGCAATTTTTTTTAAATTGCACCGAGATCTCATTTTTAACCTTTTAAAGGCAACATTTTGTTGGAAGAATAAGTTTTATTGACTTTTTTTATGATATCTTGGCGATATCAGTGGTGTTAAAGAACCTTGAGAAAGTCTGGTAAGGACCCATAAAAGTTGACTGGACGTTAAATCATACCAAACCAACAAACAAACTTTTTAAACCAGCACTGCATGATGCTAGATATCGCAGGTTCACAGTGAGAGAGCATCAAACATGGAAGTGTGAAACCATGTCCTTGATGCTCTTTTGCTGTGAACCTGCAATTTCCAACATAACGCCTGTTCTTCATTTCCTAATTGAACAAATTGGACATTAAACTACCCAAACAAACTTTGTAGGACCGAAACG
This sequence comes from Alentia gelatinosa, assembly GCA_950022655.1. Taxonomy (NCBI): domain Eukaryota; kingdom Metazoa; phylum Annelida; class Polychaeta; order Phyllodocida; family Polynoidae; genus Alentia; species Alentia gelatinosa. The sequence continues at coordinate 21,948,773 of OX465589.1, read as the reverse complement.
AATGGAGACCACCAGTATATTAATGACATTAACTTAATTACAATAAGGACTGCCCACTTCTGATTCTGTTAATAGCTCATCTACCAATGTAGTCTACTGCATGTCAGCATAGGTCAGTTCATTCTTGTTGTAATTATGTGAATGACGTCAGACCTGGACATCCCCCTGCACGGGGGATTTTCCGTATGCCCAGGTCTGGCAGGAATCATGTGAAATGCCTCACTCCACCATTGCGGCCTGCTCTCCTCAAAGTCTAAGACATGTCAACCTTAATCTCGTATTATTTTACCAAGCCACCCACATCCTCTCCTTAAATATATCCCATCAATGGGCTACAAAAGACAAAAAAATGGACTTGCCTGTTCTTCATATCCAGTTTAACAAATTGTAGATTAATTGAAAACAATATAATGAATTGGGGCACTGCAACAAGACTATGCTCAAGGTCTGTCACTCCACCGCCACTGAATCATGTGAAATGCCTCACACCGCCATTGCGGCCTGCTTTCCTCAAAGTCTCCGGCATGTATACATTTATCTCGAAATTATTTACCCAGCCACCCACATCCTGACACAAACTCAACGGGTTCACCTTACAGGTTCACTGCACTTTCTAGGGCGCAACATGACAGCTTTTTATAACTTGGATGGTTGCGACTGCCTGTGGCGAGGTTGGAGCCACAGGCAATTTTTTTTAAATTGCACCGAGATCTCATTTTTAACCTTTTAAAGGCAACATTTTGTTGGAAGAATAAGTTTTATTGACTTTTTTTATGATATCTTGGCGATATCAGTGGTGTTAAAGAACCTTGAGAAAGTCTGGTAAGGACCCATAAAAGTTGACTGGACGTTAAATCATACCAAACCAACAAACAAACTTTTTAAACCAGCACTGCATGATGCTAGATATCGCAGGTTCACAGTGAGAGAGCATCAAACATGGAAGTGTGAAACCATGTCCTTGATGCTCTTTTGCTGTGAACCTGCAATTTCCAACATAACGCCTGTTCTTCATTTCCTAATTGAACAAATTGGACATTAAACTACCCAAACAAACTTTGTAGGACCGAAACGAATGGAGACCACCAGTATATTAATGACATTAACTTAATTACAATAAGGACTGCCCACTTCTGATTCTGTTAATAGCTCATCTACCAATGTAGTCTACTGCATGTCAGCATAGGTCAGTTCATTCTTGTTGTAATTATGTGAATGACGTCAGACCTGGACATCCCCCTGCACGGGGGATTTTCCGTACGCCCAGGTCTGGCAGGAATCATGTGAAATGCCTCACTCCACCATTGCGGCCTGCTCTCCTCAAAGTCTAAGACATGTCAACCTTAATCTCGTATTATTTTACCAAGCCACCCACATCCTCTCCTTAAATATATCCCATCAATGGGCTACAAAAGACAAAAAAATGGACTTGCCTGTTCTTCATATCCAGTTTAACAAATTGTAGATTAATTGAAAACAATATAATGAATTGGGGCACTGCAACAAGACTATGCTCAAGGTCTGTCACTCCACCGCCACTGAATCATGTGAAATGCCTCACACCGCCATTGCGGCCTGCTTTCCTCAAAGTCTCCGGCATGTATACATTTATCTCGAAATTATTTACCCAGCCACCCACATCCTGACACAAACTCAACGGGTTCACCTTACAGGTTCACTGCACTTTCTAGGGCGCAACATGACAGCTTTTTATAACTTGGATGGTTGCGACTGCCTGTGGCGAGGTTGGAGCCACAGGCAATTTTTTTTAAATTGCACCGAGATCTCATTTTTAACCTTTTAAAGGCAACATTTTGTTGGAAGAATAAGTTTTATTGACTTTTTTTATGATATCTTGGCGATATCAGTGGTGTTAAAGAACCTTGAGAAAGTCTGGTAAGGACCCATAAAAGTTGACTGGACGTTAAATCATACCAAACCAACAAACAAACTTTTTAAACCAGCACTGCATGATGCTAGATATCGCAGGTTCACAGTGAGAGAGCATCAAACATGGAAGTGTGAAACCATGTCCTTGATGCTCTTTTGCTGTGAACCTGCAATTTCCAACATAACGCCTGTTCTTCATTTCCTAATTGAACAAATTGGACATTAAACTACCCAAACAAACTTTGTAGGACCGAAACGAATGGAGACCACCAGTATATTAATGACATTAACTTAATTACAATAAGGACTGCCCACTTCTGATTCTGTTAATAGCTCATCTACCAATGTAGTCTACTGCATGTCAGCATAGGTCAGTTCATTCTTGTTGTAATTATGTGAATGACGTCAGACCTGGACATCCCCCTGCACAGGGGATTTTCCGTACGCCCAGGTCTGGCAGGAATCATGTGAAATGCCTCACTCCACCATTGCGGCCTGCTCTCCTCAAAGTCTAAGACATGTCAACCTTAATCTCGTATTATTTTACCAAGCCACCCACATCCTCTCCTTAAATATATCCCATCAATGGGCTACAAAAGACAAAAAAATGGACTTGCCTGTTCTTCATATCCAGTTTAACAAATTGTAGATTAATTGAAAACAATATAATGAATTGGGGCACTGCAACAAGACTATGCTCAAGGTCTGTCACTCCACCGCCACTGAATCATGTGAAATGCCTGACACCGCCATTGCGGCCTGCTTTCCTCAAAGTCTCCGGCATGTATACATTTATCTCGAAATTATTTACCCAGCCACCCACATCCTGACACAAACTCAACGGGTTCACCTTACAGGTTCACTGCACTTTCTAGGGCGCAACATGACAGCTTTTTATAACTTGGATGGTTGCGACTGCCTGTGGCGAGGTTGGAGCCACAGGCAATTTTTTTTAAATTGCACCGAGATCTCATTTTTAACCTTTTAAAGGCAACATTTTGTTGGAAGAATAAGTTTTATTGACTTTTTTTATGATATCTTGGCGCTATCAGTGGTGTTAAAGAACCTTGAGAAAGTCTGGTAAGGACCCATAAAAGTTGACTGGACGTTAAATCATACCAAACCAACAAACAAACTTTTTAAACCAGCACTGCATGATGCTAGATATCGCAGGTTCACAGTGAGAGAGCATCAAACATGGAAGTGTGAAACCATGTCCTTGATGCTCTTTTGCTGTGAACCTGCAATTTCCAACATAACGCCTGTTCTTCATTTCCTAATTGAACAAATTGGACATTAAACTACCCAAACAAACTTTGTAGGACCGAAACGAATGGAGACCACCAGTATATTAATGACATTAACTTAATTACAATAAGGACTGCCCACTTCTGATTCTGTTAATAGCTCATCTACCAATGTAGTCTACTGCATGTCAGCATAGGTCAGTTCATTCTTGTTGTAATTATGTGAATGACGTCAGACCTGGACATCCCCCTGCACGGGGGATTTTCCGTACGCCCAGGTCTGGCAGGAATCATGTGAAATGCCTCACTCCACCATTGCGGCCTGCTCTCCTCAAAGTCTAAGACATGTCAACCTTAATCTCGTATTATTTTACCAAGCCACCCACATCCTCTCCTTAAATATATCCCATCAATGGGCTACAAAAGACAAAAAAATGGACTTGCCTGTTCTTCATATCCAGTTTAACAAATTGTAGATTAATTGAAAACAATATAATGAATTGGGGCACTGCAACAAGACTATGCTCAAGGTCTGTCACTCCACCGCCACTGAATCATGTGAAATGCCTGACACCGCCATTGCGGCCTGCTTTCCTCAAAGTCTCCGGCATGTATACATTTATCTCGAAATTATTTACCCAGCCACCCACATCCTGACACAAACTCAACGGGTTTACCTTACAGGTTCACTGCACTTTCTAGGGCGCAACATGACAGCTTTTTATAACTTGGATGGTTGCGACTGCCTGTGGCGAGGTTGGAGCCACAGGCAATTTTTTTTAAATTGCACCGAGATCTCATTTTTAACCTTTTAAAGGCAACATTTTGTTGGAAGAATAAGTTTTATTGACTTTTTTTATGATATCTTGGCGATATCAGTGGTGTTAAAGAACCTTGAGAAAGTCTGGTAAGGACCCATAAAAGTTGACTGGACGTTAAATCATACCAAACCAACAAACAAACTTTTTAAACCAGCACTGCATGATGCTAGATATCGCAGGTTCACAGTGAGAGAGCATCAAACATGGAAGTGTGAAACCATGTCCTTGATGCTCTTTTGCTGTGAACCTGCAATTTCCAACATAACGCCTGTTCTTCATTTCCTAATTGAACAAATTGGACATTAAACTACCCAAACAAACTTTGTAGGACCGAAACGAATGGAGACCACCAGTATATTAATGACATTAACTTAATTACAATAAGGACTGCCCACTTCTGATTCTGTTAATAGCTCATCTACCAATGTAGTCTACTGCATGTCAGCATAGGTCAGTTCATTCTTGTTGTAATTATGTGAATGACGTCAGACCTGGACATCCCCCTGCACGGGGGATTTTCCGTACGCCCAGGTCTGGCAGGAATCATGTGAAATGCCTCACTCCACCATTGCGGCCTGCTCTCCTCAAAGTCTAAGACATGTCAACCTTAATCTCGTATTATTTTACCAAGCCACCCACATCCTCTCCTTAAATATATCCCATCAATGGGCTACAAAAGACAAAAAAATGGACTTGCCTGTTCTTCATATCCAGTTTAACAAATTGTAGATTAATTGAAAACAATATAATGAATTGGGGCACTGCAACAAGACTATGCTCAAGGTCTGTCACTCCACCGCCACTGAATCATGTGAAATGCCTCACACCGCCATTGCGGCCTGCTTTCCTCAAAGTCTCCGGCATGTATACATTTATCTCGAAATTATTTACCCAGCCACCCACATCCTGACACAAACTCAACGGGTTCACCTTACAGGTTCACTGCACTTTCTAGGGCGCAACATGACAGCTTTTTATAACTTGGATGGTTGCGACTGCCTGTGGCGAGGTTGGAGCCACAGGCAATTTTTTTTAAATTGCACCGAGATCTCATTTTTAACCTTTTAAAGGCAACATTTTGTTGGAAGAATAAGTTTTATTGACTTTTTTTATGATATCTTGGCGATATCAGTGGTGTTAAAGAACCTTGAGAAAGTCTGGTAAGGACCCATAAAAGTTGACTGGACGTTAAATCATACCAAACCAACAAACAAACTTTTTAAACCAGCACTGCATGATGCTAGATATCGCAGGTTCACAGTGAGAGAGCATCAAACATGGAAGTGTGAAACCATGTCCTTGATGCTCTTTTGCTGTGAACCTGCAATTTCCAACATAACGCCTGTTCTTCATTTCCTAATTGAACAAATTGGACATTAAACTACCCAAACAAACTTTGTAGGACCGAAACGAATGGAGACCACCAGTATATTAATGACATTAACTTAATTACAATAAGGACTGCCCACTTCTGATTCTGTTAATAGCTCATCTACCAATGTAGTCTACTGCATGTCAGCATAGGTCAGTTCATTCTTGTTGTAATTATGTGAATGACGTCAGACCTGGACATCCCCCTGCACAGGGGATTTTCCGTACGCCCAGGTCTGGCAGGAATCATGTGAAATGCCTCACTCCACCATTGCGGCCTGCTCTCCTCAAAGTCTAAGACATGTCAACCTTAATCTCGTATTATTTTACCAAGCCACCCACATCCTCTCCTTAAATATATCCCATCAATGGGCTACAAAAGACAAAAAAATGGACTTGCCTGTTCTTCATATCCAGTTTAACAAATTGTAGATTAATTGAAAACAATATAATGAATTGGGGCACTGCAACAAGACTATGCTCAAGGTCTGTCACTCCACCGCCACTGAATCATGTGAAATGCCTCACACCGCCATTGCGGCCTGCTTTCCTCAAAGTCTCCGGCATGTATACATTTATCTCGAAATTATTTACCCAGCCACCCACATCCTGACACAAACTCAACGGGTTCACCTTACAGGTTCACTGCACTTTCTAGGGCGCAACATGACAGCTTTTTATAACTTGGATGGTTGCGACTGCCTGTGGCGAGGTTGGAGCCACAGGCAATTTTTTTTAAATTGCACCGAGATCTCATTTTTAACCTTTTAAAGGCAACATTTTGTTGGAAGAATAAGTTTTATTGACTTTTTTTATGATATCTTGGCGATATCAGTGGTGTTAAAGAACCTTGAGAAAGTCTGGTAAGGACCCATAAAAGTTGACTGGACGTTAAATCATACCAAACCAACAAACAAACTTTTTAAACCAGCACTGCATGATGCTAGATATCGCAGGTTCACAGTGAGAGAGCATCAAACATGGAAGTGTGAAACCATGTCCTTGATGCTCTTTTGCTGTGAACCTGCAATTTCCAACATAACGCCTGTTCTTCATTTCCTAATTGAACAAATTGGACATTAAACTACCCAAACAAACTTTGTAGGACCGAAACGAATGGAGACCACCAGTATATTAATGACATTAACTTAATTACAATAAGGACTGCCCACTTCTGATTCTGTTAATAGCTCATCTACCAATGTAGTCTACTGCATGTCAGCATAGGTCAGTTCATTCTTGTTGTAATTATGTGAATGACGTCAGACCTGGACATCCCCCTGCACGGGGGATTTTCCGTACGCCCAGGTCTGGCAGGAATCATGTGAAATGCCTCACTCCACCATTGCGGCCTGCTCTCCTCAAAGTCTAAGACATGTCAACCTTAATCTCGTATTATTTTACCAAGCCACCCACATCCTCTCCTTAAATATATCCCATCAATGGGCTACAAAAGACAAAAAAATGGACTTGCCTGTTCTTCATATCCAGTTTAACAAATTGTAGATTAATTGAAAACAATATAATGAATTGGGGCACTGCAACAAGACTATGCTCAAGGTCTGTCACTCCACCGCCACTGAATCATGTGAAATGCCTCACACCGCCATTGCGGCCTGCTTTCCTCAAAGTCTCCGGCATGTATACATTTATCTCGAAATTATTTACCCAGCCACCCACATCCTGACACAAACTCAACGGGTTCACCTTACAGGTTCACTGCACTTTCTAGGGCGCAACATGACAGCTTTTTATAACTTGGATGGTTGCGACTGCCTGTGGCGAGGTTGGAGCCACAGGCAATTTTTTTTAAATTGCACCGAGATCTCATTTTTAACCTTTTAAAGGCAACATTTTGTTGGAAGAATAAGTTTTATTGACTTTTTTTATGATATCTTGGCGATATCAGTGGTGTTAAAGAACCTTGAGAAAGTCTGGTAAGGACCCATAAAAGTTGACTGGACGTTAAATCATACCAAACCAACAAACAAACTTTTTAAACCAGCACTGCATGATGCTAGATATCGCAGGTTCACAGTGAGAGAGCATCAAACATGGAAGTGTGAAACCATGTCCTTGATGCTCTTTTGCTGTGAACCTGCAATTTCCAACATAACGCCTGTTCTTCATTTCCTAATTGAACAAATTGGACATTAAACTACCCAAACAAACTTTGTAGGACCGAAACGAATGGAGACCACCAGTATATTAATGACATTAACTTAATTACAATAAGGACTGCCCACTTCTGATTCTGTTAATAGCTCATCTACCAATGTAGTCTACTGCATGTCAGCATAGGTCAGTTCATTCTTGTTGTAATTATGTGAATGACGTCAGACCTGGACATCCCCCTGCACGGGGGATTTTCCGTACGCCCAGGTCTGGCAGGAATCATGTGAAATGCCTCACTCCACCATTGCGGCCTGCTCTCCTCAAAGTCTAAGACATGTCAACCTTAATCTCGTATTATTTTACCAAGCCACCCACATCCTCTCCTTAAATATATCCCATCAATGGGCTACAAAAGACAAAAAAATGGACTTGCCTGTTCTTCATATCCAGTTTAACAAATTGTAGATTAATTGAAAACAATATAATGAATTGGGGCACTGCAACAAGACTATGCTCAAGGTCTGTCACTCCACCGCCACTGAATCATGTGAAATGCCTCACACCGCCATTGCGGCCTGCTTTCCTCAAAGTCTCCGGCATGTATACATTTATCTCGAAATTATTTACCCAGCCACCCACATCCTGACACAAACTCAACGGGTTCACCTTACAGGTTCACTGCACTTTCTAGGGCGCAACATGACAGCTTTTTATAACTTGGATGGTTGCGACTGCCTGTGGCGAGGTTGGAGCCACAGGCAATTTTTTTTAAATTGCACCGAGATCTCATTTTTAACCTTTTAAAGGCAACATTTTGTTGGAAGAATAAGTTTTATTGACTTTTTTTATGATATCTTGGCGATATCAGTGGTGTTAAAGAACCTTGAGAAAGTCTGGTAAGGACCCATAAAAGTTGACTGGACGTTAAATCATACCAAACCAACAAACAAACTTTTTAAACCAGCACTGCATGATGCTAGATATCGCAGGTTCACAGTGAGAGAGCATCAAACATGGAAGTGTGAAACCATGTCCTTGATGCTCTTTTGCTGTGAACCTGCAATTTCCAACATAACGCCTGTTCTTCATTTCCTAATTGAACAAATTGGACATTAAACTACCCAAACAAACTTTGTAGGACCGAAACGAATGGAGACCACCAGTATATTAATGACATTAACTTAATTACAATAAGGACTGCCCACTTCTGATTCTGTTAATAGCTCATCTACCAATGTAGTCTACTGCATGTCAGCATAGGTCAGTTCATTCTTGTTGTAATTATGTGAATGACGTCAGACCTGGACATCCCCCTGCACAGGGGATTTTCCGTACGCCCAGGTCTGGCAGGAATCATGTGAAATGCCTCACTCCACCATTGCGGCCTGCTCTCCTCAAAGTCTAAGACATGTCAACCTTAATCTCGTATTATTTTACCAAGCCACCCACATCCTCTCCTTAAATATATCCCATCAATGGGCTACAAAAGACAAAAAAATGGACTTGCCTGTTCTTCATATCCAGTTTAACAAATTGTAGATTAATTGAAAACAATATAATGAATTGGGGCACTGCAACAAGACTATGCTCAAGGTCTGTCACTCCACCGCCACTGAATCATGTGAAATGCCTCACACCGCCATTGCGGCCTGCTTTCCTCAAAGTCTCCGGCATGTATACATTTATCTCGAAATTATTTACCCAGCCACCCACATCCTGACACAAACTCAACGGGTTCACCTTACAGGTTCACTGCACTTTCTAGGGCGCAACATGACAGCTTTTTATAACTTGGATGGTTGCGACTGCCTGTGGCGAGGTTGGAGCCACAGGCAATTTTTTTTAAATTGCACCGAGATCTCATTTTTAACCTTTTAAAGGCAACATTTTGTTGGAAGAATAAGTTTTATTGACTTTTTTTATGATATCTTGGCGATATCAGTGGTGTTAAAGAACCTTGAGAAAGTCTGGTAAGGACCCATAAAAGTTGACTGGACGTTAAATCATACCAAACCAACAAACAAACTTTTTAAACCAGCACTGCATGATGCTAGATATCGCAGGTTCACAGTGAGAGAGCATCAAACATGGAAGTGTGAAACCATGTCCTTGATGCTCTTTTGCTGTGAACCTGCAATTTCCAACATAACGCCTGTTCTTCATTTCCTAATTGAACAAATTGGACATTAAACTACCCAAACAAACTTTGTAGGACCGAAACGAATGGAGACCACCAGTATATTAATGACATTAACTTAATTACAATAAGGACTGCCCACTTCTGATTCTGTTAATAGCTCATCTACCAATGTAGTCTACTGCATGTCAGCATAGGTCAGTTCATTCTTGTTGTAATTATGTGAATGACGTCAGACCTGGACATCCCCCTGCACGGGGGATTTTCCGTACGCCCAGGTCTGGCAGGAATCATGTGAAATGCCTCACTCCACCATTGCGGCCTGCTCTCCTCAAAGTCTAAGACATGTCAACCTTAATCTCGTATTATTTTACCAAGCCACCCACATCCTCTCCTTAAATATATCCCATCAATGGGCTACAAAAGACAAAAAAATGGACTTGCCTGTTCTTCATATCCAGTTTAACAAATTGTAGATTAATTGAAAACAATATAATGAATTGGGGCACTGCAACAAGACTATGCTCAAGGTCTGTCACTCCACCGCCACTGAATCATGTGAAATGCCTCACACCGCCATTGCGGCCTGCTTTCCTCAAAGTCTCCGGCATGTATACATTTATCTCGAAATTATTTACCCAGCCACCCACATCCTGACACAAACTCAACGGGTTCACCTTACAGGTTCACTGCACTTTCTAGGGCGCAACATGACAGCTTTTTATAACTTGGATGGTTGCGACTGCCTGTGGCGAGGTTGGAGCCACAGGCAATTTTTTTTAAATTGCACCGAGATCTCATTTTTAACCTTTTAAAGGCAACATTTTGTTGGAAGAATAAGTTTTATTGACTTTTTTTATGATATCTTGGCGATATCAGTGGTGTTAAAGAACCTTGAGAAAGTCTGGTAAGGACCCATAAAAGTTGACTGGACGTTAAATCATACCAAAACAACAAACAAACTTTTTAAACCAGCACTGCATGATGCTAGATATCGCAGGTTCACAGTGAGAGAGCATCAAACATGGAAGTGTGAAACAATGTCCTTGATGCTCTTTTGCTGTGAACCTGCAATTTCCAACATAACGCCTGTTCTTCATTTCCTAATTGAACAAATTGGACATTAAACTACCCAAACAAACTTTGTAGGACCGAAACGAATGGAGACCACCAGTATATTAATGACATTAACTTAATTACAATAAGGACTGCCCACTTCTGATTCTGTTAATAGCTCATCTACCAATGTAGTCTACTGCATGTCAGCATAGGTCAGTTCATTCTTGTTGTAATTATGTGAATGACGTCAGACCTGGACATCCCCCTGCACGGGGGATTTTCCGTACGCCCAGGTCTGGCAGGAATCATGTGAAATGCCTCACTCCACCATTGCGGCCTGCTCTCCTCAAAGTCTAAGACATGTCAACCTTAATCTCGTATTATTTTACCAAGCCACCCACATCCTCTCCTTAAATATATCCCATCAATGGGCTACAAAAGACAAAAAAATGGACTTGCCTGTTCTTCATATCCAGTTTAACAAATTGTAGATTAATTGAAAACAATATAATGAATTGGGGCACTGCAACAAGACTATGCTCAAGGTCTGTCACTCCACCGCCACTGAATCATGTGAAATGCCTCACACCGCCATTGCGGCCTGCTTTCCTCAAAGTCTCTGGCATGTATACATTTATCTCGAAATTATTTACCCAGCCACCCACATCCTGACACAAACTCAACGGGTTCACCTTACAGGTTCACTGCACTTTCTAGGGCGCAACATGACAGCTTTTTATAACTTGGATGGTTGCGACTGCCTGTGGCGAGGTTGGAGCCACAGGCAATTTTTTTTAAATTGCACCGAGATCTCATTTTTAACCTTTTAAAGGCAACATTTTGTTGGAAGAATAAGTTTTATTGACTTTTTTTATGATATCTTGGCGATATCAGTGGTGTTAAAGAACCTTGAGAAAGTCTGGTAAGGACCCATAAAAGTTGACTGGACGTTAAATCATACCAAACCAACAAACAAACTTTTTAAACCAGCACTGCATGATGCTAGATATCGCAGGTTCACAGTGAGAGAGCATCAAACATGGAAGTGTGAAACCATGTCCTTGATGCTCTTTTGCTGTGAACCTGCAATTTCCAACATAACGCCTGTTCTTCATTTCCTAATTGAACAAATTGGACATTAAACTACCCAAACAAACTTTGTAGGACCGAAACGAATGGAGACCACCAGTATATTAATGACATTAACTTAATTACAATAAGGACTGCCCACTTCTGATTCTGTTAATAGCTCATCTACCAATGTAGTCTACTGCATGTCAGCATAGGTCAGTTCATTCTTGTTGTAATTATGTGAATGACGTCAGACCTGGACATCCCCCTGCACGGGGGATTTTCCGTACACCCAGGTCTGGCAGGAATCATGTGAAATGCCTCACTCCACCATTGCGGCCTGCTCTCCTCAAAGTCTAAGACATGTCAACCTTAATCTCGTATTATTTTACCAAGCCACCCACATCCTCTCCTTAAATATATCCCATCAATGGGCTACAAAAGACAAAAAAATGGACTTACCTGTTCTTCATATCCAGTTTAACAAATTGTAGATTAATTGAAAACAATATAATGAATTGGGGCACTGCAACAAGACTATGCTCAAGGTCTGTCACTCCACCGCCACTGAATCATGTGAAATGCCTCACACCGCCATTGCGGCCTGCTTTCCTCAAAGTCTCCGGCATGTATACATTTATCTCGAAATTATTTACCCAGCCACCCACATCCTGACACAAACTCAACGGGTTCACCTTACAGGTTCACTGCACTTTCTAGGGCGCAACATGACAGCTTTTTATAACTTGGATGGTTGCGACTGCCTGTGGCGAGGTTGGAGCCACAGGCAATTTTTTTTAAATTGCACCGAGATCTCATTTTTAACCTTTTAAAGGCAACATTTTGTTGGAAGAATAAGTTTTATTGACTTTTTTTATGATATCTTGGCGATATCAGTGGTGTTAAAGAACCTTGAGAAAGTCTGGTAAGGACCCATAAAAGTTGACTGGACGTTAAATCATACCAAACCAACAAACAAACTTTTTAAACCAGCACTGCATGATGCTAGATATCGCAGGTTCACAGTGAGAGAGCATCAAACATGGAAGTGTGAAACCATGTCCTTGATGCTCTTTTGCTGTGAACCTGCAATTTCCAACATAACGCCTGTTCTTCATTTCCTAATTGAACAAATTGGACATTAAACTACCCAAACAAACTTTGTAGGACCGAAACGAATGGAGACCACCAGTATATTAATGACATTAACTTAATTACAATAAGGACTGCCCACTTCTGATTCTGTTAATAGCTCATCTACCAATGTAGTCTACTGCATGTCAGCATAGGTCAGTTCATTCTTGTTGTAATTATGTGAATGACGTCAGACCTGGACATCCCCCTGCACGGGGGATTTTCCGTACGCCCAGGTCTGGCAGGAATCATGTGAAATGCCTCACTCCACCATTGCGGCCTGCTCTCCTCAAAGTCTAAGACATGTCAACCTTAATCTCGTATTATTTTACCAAGCCACCCACATCCTCTCCTTAAATATATCCCATCAATGGGCTACAAAAGACAAAAAAATGGACTTACCTGTTCTTCATATCCAGTTTAACAAATTGTAGATTAATTGAAAACAATATAATGAATTGGGGCACTGCAACAAGACTATGCTCAAGGTCTGTCACTCCACCGCCACTGAATCATGTGAAATGCCTCACACCGCCATTGCGGCCTGCTTTCCTCAAAGTCTCCGGCATGTATACATTTATCTCGAAATTATTTACCCAGCCACCCACATCCTGACACAAACTCAACGGGTTCACCTTACAGGTTCACTGCACTTTCTAGGGCGCAACATGACAGCTTTTTATAACTTGGATGGTTGCGACTGCCTGTGGCGAGGTTGGAGCCACAGGCAATTTTTTTTAAATTGCACCGAGATCTCATTTTTAACCTTTTAAAGGCAACATTTTGTTGGAAGAATAAGTTTTATTGACTTTTTTTATGATATCTTGGCGATATCAGTGGTGTTAAAGAACCTTGAGAAAGTCTGGTAAGGACCCATAAAAGTTGACTGGACGTTAAATCATACCAAACCAACAAACAAACTTTTTAAACCAGCACTGCATGATGCTAGATATCGCAGGTTCACAGTGAGAGAGCATCAAACATGGAAGTGTGAAACCATGTCCTTGATGCTCTTTTGCTGTGAACCTGCAATTTCCAACATAACGCCTGTTCTTCATTTCCTAATTGAACAAATTGGACATTAAACTACCCAAACAAACTTTGTAGGACCGAAACGAATGGAGACCACCAGTATATTAATGACATTAACTTAATTACAATAAGGACTGCCCACTTCTGATTCTGTTAATAGCTCATCTACCAATGTAGTCTACTGCATGTCAGCATAGGTCAGTTCATTCTTGTTGTAATTATGTGAATGACGTCAGACCTGGACATCCCCCTGCACGGGGGATTTTCCGTACACCCAGGTCTGGCAGGAATCATGTGAAATGCCTCACTCCACCATTGCGGCCTGCTCTCCTCAAAGTCTAAGACATGTCAACCTTAATCTCGTATTATTTTACCAAGCCACCCACATCCTCTCCTTAAATATATCCCATCAATGGGCTACAAAAGACAAAAAAATGGACTTGCCTGTTCTTCATATCCAGTTTAACAAATTGTAGATTAATTGAAAACAATATAATGAATTGGGGCACTGCAACAAGACTATGCTCAAGGTCTGTCACTCCACCGCCACTGAATCATGTGAAATGCCTCACACCGCCATTGCGGCCTGCTTTCCTCAAAGTCTCCGGCATGTATACATTTATCTCGAAATTATTTACCCAGCCACCCACATCCTGACACAAACTCAACGGGTTCACCTTACAGGTTCACTGCACTTTCTAGGGCGCAACATGACAGCTTTTTATAACTTGGATGGTTGCGACTGCCTGTGGCGAGGTTGGAGCCACAGGCAATTTTTTTTAAATTGCACCGAGATCTCATTTTTAACCTTTTAAAGGCAACATTTTGTTGGAAGAATAAGTTTTATTGACTTTTTTTATGATATCTTGGCGATATCAGTGGTGTTAAAGAACCTTGAGAAAGTCTGGTAAGGACCCATAAAAGTTGACTGGACGTTAAATCATACCAAACCAACAAACAAACTTTTTAAACCAGCACTGCATGATGCTAGATATCGCAGGTTCACAGTGAGAGAGCATCAAACATGGAAGTGTGAAACCATGTCCTTGATGCTCTTTTGCTGTGAACCTGCAATTTCCAACATAACGCCTGTTCTTCATTTCCTAATTGAACAAATTGGACATTAAACTACCCAAACAAACTTTGTAGGACCGAAACGAATGGAGACCACCAGTATATTAATGACATTAACTTAATTACAATAAGGACTGCCCACTTCTGATTCTGTTAATAGCTCATCTACCAATGTAGTCTACTGCATGTCAGCATAGGTCAGTTCATTCTTGTTGTAATTATGTGAATGACGTCAGACCTGGACATCCCCCTGCACGGGGGATTTTCCGTACGCCCAGGTCTGGCAGGAATCATGTGAAATGCCTCACTCCACCATTGCGGCCTGCTCTCCTCAAAGTCTAAGACATGTCAACCTTAATCTCGTATTATTTTACCAAGCCACCCACATCCTCTCCTTAAATATATCCCATCAATGGGCTACAAAAGACAAAAAAATGGACTTGCCTGTTCTTCATATCCAGTTTAACAAATTGTAGATTAATTGAAAACAATATAATGAATTGGGGCACTGCAACAAGACTATGCTCAAGGTCTGTCACTCCACCGCCACTGAATCATGTGAAATGCCTGACACCGCCATTGCGGCCTGCTTTCCTCAAAGTCTCCGGCATGTATACATTTATCTCGAAATTATTTACCCAGCCACCCACATCCTGACACAAACTCAACGGGTTCACCTTACAGGTTCACTGCACTTTCTAGGGCGCAACATGACAGCTTTTTATAACTTGGATGGTTGCGACTGCCTGTGGCGAGGTTGGAGCCACAGGCAATTTTTTTTAAATTGCACCGAGATCTCATTTTTAACCTTTTAAAGGCAACATTTTGTTGGAAGAATAAGTTTTATTGACTTTTTTTATGATATCTTGGCGATATCAGTGGTGTTAAAGAACCTTGAGAAAGTCTGGTAAGGACCCATAAAAGTTGACTGGATGTTAAATCATACCAAACCAACAAACAAACTTTTTAAAACAGCACTGCATGATGCTAGATATCGCAGGTTCACAGTGAGAGAGCATCAAACATGGAAGTGTGAAACCATGTCCTTGATGCTCTTTTGCTGTGAACCTGCAATTTCCAACATAACGCCTGTTCTTCATTTCCTAATTGAACAAATTGGACATTAAACTACCCAAACAAACTTTGTAGGACCGAAACGAATGGAGACCACCAGTATATTAATGACATTAACTTAATTACAATAAGGACTGCCCACTTCTGATTCTGTTAATAGCTCATCTACCAATGTAGTCTACTGCATGTCAGCATAGGTCAGTTCATTCTTGTTGTAATTATGTGAATGACGTCAGACCTGGACATCCCCCTGCACGGGGGATTTTCCGTACGCCCAGGTCTGGCAGGAATCATGTGAAATGCCTCACTCCACCATTGCGGCCTGCTCTCCTCAAAGTCTAAGACATGTCAACCTTAATCTCGTATTATTTTACCAAGCCACCCACATCCTCTCCTTAAATATATCCCATCAATGGGCTACAAAAGACAAAAAAATGGACTTGCCTGTTCTTCATATCCAGTTTAACAAATTGTAGATTAATTGAAAACAATATAATGAATTGGGGCACTGCAACAAGACTATGCTCAAGGTCTGTCACTCCACCGCCACTGAATCATGTGAAATGCCTCACACCGCCATTGCGGCCTGCTTTCCTCAAAGTCTCTGGCATGTATACATTTATCTCGAAATTATTTACCCAGCCACCCACATCCTGACACAAACTCAACGGGTTCACCTTACAGGTTCACTGCACTTTCTAGGGCGCAACATGACAGCTTTTTATAACTTGGATGGTTGCGACTGCCTGTGGCGAGGTTGGAGCCACAGGCAATTTTTTTTAAATTGCACCGAGATCTCATTTTTAACCTTTTAAAGGCAACATTTTGTTGGAAGAATAAGTTTTATTGACTTTTTTTATGATATCTTGGCGATATCAGTGGTGTTAAAGAACCTTGAGAAAGTCTGGTAAGGACCCATAAAAGTTGACTGGACGTTAAATCATACCAAACCAACAAACAAACTTTTTAAACCAGCACTGCATGATGCTAGATATCGCAGGTTCACAGTGAGAGAGCATCAAACATGGAAGTGTGAAACCATGTCCTTGATGCTCTTTTGCTGTGAACCTGCAATTTCCAACATAACGCCTGTTCTTCATTTCCTAATTGAACAAATTGGACATTAAACTACCCAAACAAACTTTGTAGGACCGAAACGAATGGAGACCACCAGTATATTAATGACATTAACTTAATTACAATAAGGACTGCCCACTTCTGATTCTGTTAATAGCTCATCTACCAATGTAGTCTACTGCATGTCAGCATAGGTCAGTTCATTCTTGTTGTAATTATGTGAATGACGTCAGACCTGGACATCCCCCTGCACGGGGGATTTTCCGTACGCCCAGGTCTGGCAGGAATCATGTGAAATGCCTCACTCCACCATTGCGGCCTGCTCTCCTCAAAGTCTAAGACATGTCAACCTTAATCTCGTATTATTTTACCAAGCCACCCACATCCTCTCCTTAAATATATCCCATCAATGGGCTACAAAAGACAAAAAAATGGACTTACCTGTTCTTCATATCCAGTTTAACAAATTGTAGATTAATTGAAAACAATATAATGAATTGGGGCACTGCAACAAGACTATGCTCAAGGTCTGTCACTCCACCGCCACTGAATCATGTGAAATGCCTCACACCGCCATTGCGGCCTGCTTTCCTCAAAGTCTCCGGCATGTATACATTTATCTCGAAATTATTTACCCAGCCACCCACATCCTGACACAAACTCAACGGGTTCACCTTACAGGTTCACTGCACTTTCTAGGGCGCAACATGACAGCTTTTTATAACTTGGATGGTTGCGACTGCCTGTGGCGAGGTTGGAGCCACAGGCAATTTTTTTTAAATTGCACCGAGATCTCATTTTTAACCTTTTAAAGGCAACATTTTGTTGGAAGAATAAGTTTTATTGACTTTTTTTATGATATCTTGGCGATATCAGTGGTGTTAAAGAACCTTGAGAAAGTCTGGTAAGGACCCATAAAAGTTGACTGGACGTTAAATCATACCAAACCAACAAACAAACTTTTTAAACCAGCACTGCATGATGCTAGATATCGCAGGTTCACAGTGAGAGAGCATCAAACATGGAAGTGTGAAACCATGTCCTTGATGCTCTTTTGCTGTGAACCTGCAATTTCCAACATAACGCCTGTTCTTCATTTCCTAATTGAACAAATTGGACATTAAACTACCCAAACAAACTTTGTAGGACCGAAACGAATGGAGACCACCAGTATATTAATGACATTAACTTAATTACAATAAGGACTGCCCACTTCTGATTCTGTTAATAGCTCATCTACCAATGTAGTCTACTGCATGTCAGCATAGGTCAGTTCATTCTTGTTGTAATTATGTGAATGACGTCAGACCTGGACATCCCCCTGCACGGGGGATTTTCCGTACGCCCAGGTCTGGCAGGAATCATGTGAAATGCCTCACTCCACCATTGCGGCCTGCTCTCCTCAAAGTCTAAGACATGTCAACCTTAATCTCGTATTATTTTACCAAGCCACCCACATCCTCTCCTTAAATATATCCCATCAATGGGCTACAAAAGACAAAAAAATGGACTTGCCTGTTCTTCATATCCAGTTTAACAAATTGTAGATTAATTGAAAACAATATAATGAATTGGGGCACTGCAACAAGACTATGCTCAAGGTCTGTCACTCCACCGCCACTGAATCATGTGAAATGCCTCACACCGCCATTGCGGCCTGCTTTCCTCAAAGTCTCCGGCATGTATACATTTATCTCGAAATTATTTACCCAGCCACCCACATCCTGACACAAACTCAACGGGTTCACCTTACAGGTTCACTGCACTTTCTAGGGCGCAACATGACAGCTTTTTATAACTTGGATGGTTGCGACTGCCTGTGGCGAGGTTGGAGCCACAGGCAATTTTTTTTAAATTGCACCGAGATCTCATTTTTAACCTTTTAAAGGCAACATTTTGTTGGAAGAATAAGTTTTATTGACTTTTTTTATGATATCTTGGCGATATCAGTGGTGTTAAAGAACCTTGAGAAAGTCTGGTAAGGACCCATAAAAGTTGACTGGACGTTAAATCATACCAAACCAACAAACAAACTTTTTAAACCAGCACTGCATGATGCTAGATATCGCAGGTTCACAGTGAGAGAGCATCAAACATGGAAGTGTGAAACCATGTCCTTGATGCTCTTTTGCTGTGAACCTGCAATTTCCAACATAACGCCTGTTCTTCATTTCCTAATTGAACAAATTGGACATTAAACTACCCAAACAAACTTTGTAGGACCGAAACGAATGGAGACCACCAGTATATTAATGACATTAACTTAATTACAATAAGGACTGCCCACTTCTGATTCTGTTAATAGCTCATCTACCAATGTAGTCTACTGCATGTCAGCATAGGTCAGTTCATTCTTGTTGTAATTATGTGAATGACGTCAGACCTGGACATCCCCCTGCACGGGGGATTTTCCGTACGCCCAGGTCTGGCAGGAATCATGTGAAATGCCTCACTCCACCATTGCGGCCTGCTCTCCTCAAAGTCTAAGACATGTCAACCTTAATCTCGTATTATTTTACCAAGCCACCCACATCCTCTCCTTAAATATATCCCATCAATGGGCTACAAAAGACAAAAAAATGGACTTGCCTGTTCTTCATATCCAGTTTAACAAATTGTAGATTAATTGAAAACAATATAATGAATTGGGGCACTGCAACAAGACTATGCTCAAGGTCTGTCACTCCACCGCCACTGAATCATGTGAAATGCCTCACACCGCCATTGCGGCCTGCTTTCCTCAAAGTCTCCGGCATGTATACATTTATCTCGAAATTATTTACCCAGCCACCCACATCCTGACACAAACTCAACGGGTTCACCTTACAGGTTCACTGCACTTTCTAGGGCGCAACATGACAGCTTTTTATAACTTGGATGGTTGCGACTGCCTGTGGCGAGGTTGGAGCCACAGGCAATTTTTTTTAAATTGCACCGAGATCTCATTTTTAACCTTTTAAAGGCAACATTTTGTTGGAAGAATAAGTTTTATTGACTTTTTTTATGATATCTTGGCGATATCAGTGGTGTTAAAGAACCTTGAGAAAGTCTGGTAAGGACCCATAAAAGTTGACTGGACGTTAAATCATACCAAACCAACAAACAAACTTTTTAAACCAGCACTGCATGATGCTAGATATCGCAGGTTCACAGTGAGAGAGCATCAAACATGGAAGTGTGAAACCATGTCCTTGATGCTCTTTTGCTGTGAACCTGCAATTTCCAACATAACGCCTGTTCTTCATTTCCTAATTGAACAAATTGGACATTAAACTACCCAAACAAACTTTGTAGGACCGAAACGAATGGAGACCACCAGTATATTAATGACATTAACTTAATTACAATAAGGACTGCCCACTTCTGATTCTGTTAATAGCTCATCTACCAATGTAGTCTACTGCATGTCAGCATAGGTCAGTTCATTCTTGTTGTAATTATGTGAATGACGTCAGACCTGGACATCCCCCTGCACGGGGGATTTTCCGTACGCCCAGGTCTGGCAGGAATCATGTGAAATGCCTCACTCCACCATTGCGGCCTGCTCTCCTCAAAGTCTAAGACATGTCAACCTTAATCTCGTATTATTTTACCAAGCCACCCACATCCTCTCCTTAAATATATCCCATCAATGGGCTACAAAAGACAAAAAAATGGACTTGCCTGTTCTTCATATCCAGTTTAACAAATTGTAGATTAATTGAAAACAATATAATGAATTGGGGCACTGCAACAAGACTATGCTCAAGGTCTGTCACTCCACCGCCACTGAATCATGTGAAATGCCTCACACCGCCATTGCGGCCTGCTTTCCTCAAAGTCTCCGGCATGTATACATTTATCTCGAAATTATTTACCCAGCCACCCACATCCTGACACAAACTCAACGGGTTCACCTTACAGGTTCACTGCACTTTCTAGGGCGCAACATGACAGCTTTTTATAACTTGGATGGTTGCGACTGCCTGTGGCGAGGTTGGAGCCACAGGCAATTTTTTTTAAATTGCACCGAGATCTCATTTTTAACCTTTTAAAGGCAACATTTTGTTGGAAGAATAAGTTTTATTGACTTTTTTTATGATATCTTGGCGATATCAGTGGTGTTAAAGAACCTTGAGAAAGTCTGGTAAGGACCCATAAAAGTTGACTGGACGTTAAATCATACCAAACCAACAAACAAACTTTTTAAACCAGCACTGCATGATGCTAGATATCGCAGGTTCACAGTGAGAGAGCATCAAACATGGAAGTGTGAAACCATGTCCTTGATGCTCTTTTGCTGTGAACCTGCAATTTCCAACATAACGCCTGTTCTTCATTTCCTAATTGAACAAATTGGACATTAAACTACCCAAACAAACTTTGTAGGACCGAAACGAATGGAGACCACCAGTATATTAATGACATTAACTTAATTACAATAAGGACTGCCCACTTCTGATTCTGTTAATAGCTCATCTACCAATGTAGTCTACTGCATGTCAGCATAGGTCAGTTCATTCTTGTTGTAATTATGTGAATGACGTCAGACCTGGACATCCCCCTGCACGGGGGATTTTCCGTACGCCCAGGTCTGGCAGGAATCATGTGAAATGCCTCACTCCACCATTGCGGCCTGCTCTCCTCAAAGTCTAAGACATGTCAACCTTAATCTCGTATTATTTTACCAAGCCACCCACATCCTCTCCTTAAATATATCCCATCAATGGGCTACAAAAGACAAAAAAATGGACTTGCCTGTTCTTCATATCCAGTTTAACAAATTGTAGATTAATTGAAAACAATATAATGAATTGGGGCACTGCAACAAGACTATGCTCAAGGTCTGTCACTCCACCGCCACTGAATCATGTGAAATGCCTCACACCGCCATTGCGGCCTGCTTTCCTCAAAGTCTCCGGCATGTATACATTTATCTCGAAATTATTTACCCAGCCACCCACATCCTGACACAAACTCAACGGGTTCACCTTACAGGTTCACTGCACTTTCTAGGGCGCAACATGACAGCTTTTTATAACTTGGATGGTTGCGACTGCCTGTGGCGAGGTTGGAGCCACAGGCAATTTTTTTTAAATTGCACCGAGATCTCATTTTTAACCTTTTAAAGGCAACATTTTGTTGGAAGAATAAGTTTTATTGACTTTTTTTATGATATCTTGGCGATATCAGTGGTGTTAAAGAACCTTGAGAAAGTCTGGTAAGGACCCATAAAAGTTGACTGGACGTTAAATCATACCAAACCAACAAACAAACTTTTTAAACCAGCACTGCATGATGCTAGATATCGCAGGTTCACAGTGAGAGAGCATCAAACATGGAAGTGTGAAACCATGTCCTTGATGCTCTTTTGCTGTGAACCTGCAATTTCCAACATAACGCCTGTTCTTCATTTCCTAATTGAACAAATTGGACATTAAACTACCCAAACAAACTTTGTAGGACCGAAACGAATGGAGACCACCAGTATATTAATGACATTAACTTAATTACAATAAGGACTGCCCACTTCTGATTCTGTTAATAGCTCATCTACCAATGTAGTCTACTGCATGTCAGCATAGGTCAGTTCATTCTTGTTGTAATTATGTGAATGACGTCAGACCTGGACATCCCCCTGCACGGGGGATTTTCCGTACGCCCAGGTCTGGCAGGAATCATGTGAAATGCCTCACTCCACCATTGCGGCCTGCTCTCCTCAAAGTCTAAGACATGTCAACCTTAATCTCGTATTATTTTACCAAGCCACCCACATCCTCTCCTTAAATATATCCCATCAATGGGCTACAAAAGACAAAAAAATGGACTTGCCTGTTCTTCATATCCAGTTTAACAAATTGTAGATTAATTGAAAACAATATAATGAATTGGGGCACTGCAACAAGACTATGCTCAAGGTCTGTCACTCCACCGCCACTGAATCATGTGAAATGCCTCACACCGCCATTGCGGCCTGCTTTCCTCAAAGTCTCCGGCATGTATACATTTATCTCGAAATTATTTACCCAGCCACCCACATCCTGACACAAACTCAACGGGTTCACCTTACAGGTTCACTGCACTTTCTAGGGCGCAACATGACAGCTTTTTATAACTTGGATGGTTGCGACTGCCTGTGGCGAGGTTGGAGCCACAGGCAATTTTTTTTAAATTGCACCGAGATCTCATTTTTAACCTTTTAAAGGCAACATTTTGTTGGAAGAATAAGTTTTATTGACTTTTTTTATGATATCTTGGCGATATCAGTGGTGTTAAAGAACCTTGAGAAAGTCTGGTAAGGACCCATAAAAGTTGACTGGACGTTAAATCATACCAAACCAACAAACAAACTTTTTAAACCAGCACTGCATGATGCTAGATATCGCAGGTTCACAGTGAGAGAGCATCAAACATGGAAGTGTGAAACCATGTCCTTGATGCTCTTTTGCTGTGAACCTGCAATTTCCAACATAACGCCTGTTCTTCATTTCCTAATTGAACAAATTGGACATTAAACTACCCAAACAAACTTTGTAGGACCGAAACGAATGGAGACCACCAGTATATTAATGACATTAACTTAATTACAATAAGGACTGCCCACTTCTGATTCTGTTAATAGCTCATCTACCAATGTAGTCTACTGCATGTCAGCATAGGTCAGTTCATTCTTGTTGTAATTATGTGAATGACGTCAGACCTGGACATCCCCCTGCACGGGGGATTTTCCGTACGCCCAGGTCTGGCAGGAATCATGTGAAATGCCTCACTCCACCATTGCGGCCTGCTCTCCTCAAAGTCTAAGACATGTCAACCTTAATCTCGTATTATTTTACCAAGCCACCCACATCCTCTCCTTAAATATATCCCATCAATGGGCTACAAAAGACAAAAAAATGGACTTGCCTGTTCTTCATATCCAGTTTAACAAATTGTAGATTAATTGAAAACAATATAATGAATTGGGGCACTGCAACAAGACTATGCTCAAGGTCTGTCACTCCACCGCCACTGAATCATGTGAAATGCCTCACACCGCCATTGCGGCCTGCTTTCCTCAAAGTCTCCGGCATGTATACATTTATCTCGAAATTATTTACCCAGCCACCCACATCCTGACACAAACTCAACGGGTTCACCTTACAGGTTCACTGCACTTTCTAGGGCGCAACATGACAGCTTTTTATAACTTGGATGGTTGCGACTGCCTGTGGCGAGGTTGGAGCCACAGGCAATTTTTTTTAAATTGCACCGAGATCTCATTTTTAACCTTTTAAAGGCAACATTTTGTTGGAAGAATAAGTTTTATTGACTTTTTTTATGATATCTTGGCGATATCAGTGGTGTTAAAGAACCTTGAGAAAGTCTGGTAAGGACCCATAAAAGTTGACTGGACGTTAAATCATACCAAACCAACAAACAAACTTTTTAAACCAGCACTGCATGATGCTAGATATCGCAGGTTCACAGTGAGAGAGCATCAAACATGGAAGTGTGAAACCATGTCCTTGATGCTCTTTTGCTGTGAACCTGCAATTTCCAACATAACGCCTGTTCTTCATTTCCTAATTGAACAAATTGGACATTAAACTACCCAAACAAACTTTGTAGGACCGAAACGAATGGAGACCACCAGTATATTAATGACATTAACTTAATTACAATAAGGACTGCCCACTTCTGATTCTGTTAATAGCTCATCTACCAATGTAGTCTACTGCATGTCAGCATAGGTCAGTTCATTCTTGTTGTAATTATGTGAATGACGTCAGACCTGGACATCCCCCTGCACGGGGGATTTTCCGTACGCCCAGGTCTGGCAGGAATCATGTGAAATGCCTCACTCCACCATTGCGGCCTGCTCTCCTCAAAGTCTAAGACATGTCAACCTTAATCTCGTATTATTTTACCAAGCCACCCACATCCTCTCCTTAAATATATCCCATCAATGGGCTACAAAAGACAAAAAAATGGACTTACCTGTTCTTCATATCCAGTTTAACAAATTGTAGATTAATTGAAAACAATATAATGAATTGGGGCACTGCAACAAGACTATGCTCAAGGTCTGTCACTCCACCGCCACTGAATCATGTGAAATGCCTCACACCGCCATTGCGGCCTGCTTTCCTCAAAGTCTCCGGCATGTATACATTTATCTCGAAATTATTTACCCAGCCACCCACATCCTGACACAAACTCAACGGGTTCACCTTACAGGTTCACTGCACTTTCTAGGGCGCAACATGACAGCTTTTTATAACTTGGATGGTTGCGACTGCCTGTGGCGAGGTTGGAGCCACAGGCAATTTTTTTTAAATTGCACCGAGATCTCATTTTTAACCTTTTAAAGGCAACATTTTGTTGGAAGAATAAGTTTTATTGACTTTTTTTATGATATCTTGGCGATATCAGTGGTGTTAAAGAACCTTGAGAAAGTCTGGTAAGGACCCATAAAAGTTGACTGGACGTTAAATCATACCAAACCAACAAACAAACTTTTTAAACCAGCACTGCATGATGCTAGATATCGCAGGTTCACAGTGAGAGAGCATCAAACATGGAAGTGTGAAACCATGTCCTTGATGCTCTTTTGCTGTGAACCTGCAATTTCCAACATAACGCCTGTTCTTCATTTCCTAATTGAACAAATTGGACATTAAACTACCCAAACAAACTTTGTAGGACCGAAACGAATGGAGACCACCAGTATATTAATGACATTAACTTAATTACAATAAGGACTGCCCACTTCTGATTCTGTTAATAGCTCATCTACCAATGTAGTCTACTGCATGTCAGCATAGGTCAGTTCATTCTTGTTGTAATTATGTGAATGACGTCAGACCTGGACATCCCCCTGCACGGGGGATTTTCCGTACGCCCAGGTCTGGCAGGAATCATGTGAAATGCCTCACTCCACCATTGCGGCCTGCTCTCCTCAAAGTCTAAGACATGTCAACCTTAATCTCGTATTATTTTACCAAGCCACCCACATCCTCTCCTTAAATATATCCCATCAATGGGCTACAAAAGACAAAAAAATGGACTTTCCTGTTCTTCATATCCAGTTTAACAAATTGTAGATTAATTGAAAACAATATAATGAATTGGGGCACTGCAACAAGACTATGCTCAAGGTCTGTCACTCCACCGCCACTGAATCATGTGAAATGCCTCACACCGCCATTGCGGCCTGCTTTCCTCAAAGTCTCCGGCATGTATACATTTATCTCGAAATTATTTACCCAGCCACCCACATCCTGACACAAACTCAACGGGTTCACCTTACAGGTTCACTGCACTTTCTAGGGCGCAACATGACAGCTTTTTATAACTTGGATGGTTGCGACTGCCTGTGGCGAGGTTGGAGCCACAGGCAATTTTTTTTAAATTGCACCGAGATCTCATTTTTAACCTTTTAAAGGCAACATTTTGTTGGAAGAATAAGTTTTATTGACTTTTTTTATGATATCTTGGCGATATCAGTGGTGTTAAAGAACCTTGAGAAAGTCTGGTAAGGACCCATAAAAGTTGACTGGACGTTAAATCATACCAAACCAACAAACAAACTTTTTAAACCAGCACTGCATGATGCTAGATATCGCAGGTTCACAGTGAGAGAGCATCAAACATGGAAGTGTGAAACCATGTCCTTGATGCTCTTTTGCTGTGAACCTGCAATTTCCAACATAACGCCTGTTCTTCATTTCCTAATTGAACAAATTGGACATTAAACTACCCAAACAAACTTTGTAGGACCGAAACGAATGGAGACCACCAGTATATTAATGACATTAACTTAATTACAATAAGGACTGCCCACTTCTGATTCTGTTAATAGCTCATCTACCAATGTAGTCTACTGCATGTCAGCATAGGTCAGTTCATTCTTGTTGTAATTATGTGAATGACGTCAGACCTGGACATCCCCCTGCACGGGGGATTTTCCGTACACCCAGGTCTGGCAGGAATCATGTGAAATGCCTCACTCCACCATTGCGGCCTGCTCTCCTCAAAGTCTAAGACATGTCAACCTTAATCTCGTATTATTTTACCAAGCCACCCACATCCTCTCCTTAAATATATCCCATCAATGGGCTACAAAAGACAAAAAAATGGACTTGCCTGTTCTTCATATCCAGTTTAACAAATTGTAGATTAATTGAAAACAATATAATGAATTGGGGCACTGCAACAAGACTATGCTCAAGGTCTGTCACTCCACCGCCACTGAATCATGTGAAATGCCTCACACCGCCATTGCGGCCTGCTTTCCTCAAAGTCTCCGGCATGTATACATTTATCTCGAAATTATTTACCCAGCCACCCACATCCTGACACAAACTCAACGGGTTCACCTTACAGGTTCACTGCACTTTCTAGGGCGCAACATGACAGCTTTTTATAACTTGGATGGTTGCGACTGCCTGTGGCGAGGTTGGAGCCACAGGCAATTTTTTTTAAATTGCACCGAGATCTCATTTTTAACCTTTTAAAGGCAACATTTTGTTGGAAGAATAAGTTTTATTGACTTTTTTTATGATATCTTGGCGATATCAGTGGTGTTAAAGAACCTTGAGAAAGTCTGGTAAGGACCCATAAAAGTTGACTGGACGTTAAATCATACCAAACCAACAAACAAACTTTTTAAACCAGCACTGCATGATGCTAGATATCGCAGGTTCACAGTGAGAGAGCATCAAACATGGAAGTGTGAAACCATGTCCTTGATGCTCTTTTGCTGTGAACCTGCAATTTCCAACATAACGCCTGTTCTTCATTTCCTAATTGAACAAATTGGACATTAAACTACCCAAACAAACTTTGTAGGACCGAAACGAATGGAGACCACCAGTATATTAATGACATTAACTTAATTACAATAAGGACTGCCCACTTCTGATTCTGTTAATAGCTCATCTACCAATGTAGTCTACTGCATGTCAGCATAGGTCAGTTCATTCTTGTTGTAATTATGTGAATGACGTCAGACCTGGACATCCCCCTGCACGGGGGATTTTCCGTACGCCCAGGTCTGGCAGGAATCATGTGAAATGCCTCACTCCACCATTGCGGCCTGCTCTCCTCAAAGTCTAAGACATGTCAACCTTAATCTCGTATTATTTTACCAAGCCACCCACATCCTCTCCTTAAATATATCCCATCAATGGGCTACAAAAGACAAAAAAATGGACTTGCCTGTTCTTCATATCCAGTTTAACAAATTGTAGATTAATTGAAAACAATATAATGAATTGGGGCACTGCAACAAGACTATGCTCAAGGTCTGTCACTCCACCGCCACTGAATCATGTGAAATGCCTCACACCGCCATTGCGGCCTGCTTTCCTCAAAGTCTCCGGCATGTATACATTTATCTCGAAATTATTTACCCAGCCACCCACATCCTGACACAAACTCAACGGGTTCACCTTACAGGTTCACTGCACTTTCTAGGGCGCAACATGACAGCTTTTTATAACTTGGATGGTTGCGACTGCCTGTGGCGAGGTTGGAGCCACAGGCAATTTTTTTTAAATTGCACCGAGATCTCATTTTTAACCTTTTAAAGGCAACATTTTGTTGGAAGAATAAGTTTTATTGACTTTTTTTATGATATCTTGGCGATATCAGTGGTGTTAAAGAACCTTGAGAAAGTCTGGTAAGGACCCATAAAAGTTGACTGGACGTTAAATCATACCAAACCAACAAACAAACTTTTTAAACCAGCACTGCATGATGCTAGATATCGCAGGTTCACAGTGAGAGAGCATCAAACATGGAAGTGTGAAACCATGTCCTTGATGCTCTTTTGCTGTGAACCTGCAATTTCCAACATAACGCCTGTTCTTCATTTCCTAATTGAACAAATTGGACATTAAACTACCCAAACAAACTTTGTAGGACCGAAACGAATGGAGACCACCAGTATATTAATGACATTAACTTAATTACAATAAGGACTGCCCACTTCTGATTCTGTTAATAGCTCATCTACCAATGTAGTCTACTGCATGTCAGCATAGGTCAGTTCATTCTTGTTGTAATTATGTGAATGACGTCAGACCTGGACATCCCCCTGCACGGGGGATTTTCCGTACGCCCAGGTCTGGCAGGAATCATGTGAAATGCCTCACTCCACCATTGCGGCCTGCTCTCCTCAAAGTCTAAGACATGTCAACCTTAATCTCGTATTATTTTACCAAGCCACCCACATCCTCTCCTTAAATATATCCCATCAATGGGCTACAAAAGACAAAAAAATGGACTTGCCTGTTCTTCATATCCAGTTTAACAAATTGTAGATTAATTGAAAACAATATAATGAATTGGGGCACTGCAACAAGACTATGCTCAAGGTCTGTCACTCCACCGCCACTGAATCATGTGAAATGCCTCACACCGCCATTGCGGCCTGCTTTCCTCAAAGTCTCCGGCATGTATACATTTATCTCGAAATTATTTACCCAGCCACCCACATCCTGACACAAACTCAACGGGTTCACCTTACAGGTTCACTGCACTTTCTAGGGCGCAACATGACAGCTTTTTATAACTTGGATGGTTGCGACTGCCTGTGGCGAGGTTGGAGCCACAGGCAATTTTTTTTAAATTGCACCGAGATCTCATTTTTAACCTTTTAAAGGCAACATTTTGTTGGAAGAATAAGTTTTATTGACTTTTTTTATGATATCTTGGCGATATCAGTGGTGTTAAAGAACCTTGAGAAAGTCTGGTAAGGACCCATAAAAGTTGACTGGACGTTAAATCATACCAAACCAACAAACAAACTTTTTAAACCAGCACTGCATGATGCTAGATATCGCAGGTTCACAGTGAGAGAGCATCAAACATGGAAGTGTGAAACCATGTCCTTGATGCTCTTTTGCTGTGAACCTGCAATTTCCAACATAACGCCTGTTCTTCATTTCCTAATTGAACAAATTGGACATTAAACTACCCAAACAAACTTTGTAGGACCGAAACGAATGGAGACCACCAGTATATTAATGACATTAACTTAATTACAATAAGGACTGCCCACTTCTGATTCTGTTAATAGCTCATCTACCAATGTAGTCTACTGCATGTCAGCATAGGTCAGTTCATTCTTGTTGTAATTATGTGAATGACGTCAGACCTGGACATCCCCCTGCACGGGGGATTTTCCGTACGCCCAGGTCTGGCAGGAATCATGTGAAATGCCTCACTCCACCATTGCGGCCTGCTCTCCTCAAAGTCTAAGACATGTCAACCTTAATCTCGTATTATTTTACCAAGCCACCCACATCCTCTCCTTAAATATATCCCATCAATGGGCTACAAAAGACAAAAAAATGGACTTGCCTGTTCTTCATATCCAGTTTAACAAATTGTAGATTAATTGAAAACAATATAATGAATTGGGGCACTGCAACAAGACTATGCTCAAGGTCTGTCACTCCACCGCCACTGAATCATGTGAAATGCCTCACACCGCCATTGCGGCCTGCTTTCCTCAAAGTCTCCGGCATGTATACATTTATCTCGAAATTATTTACCCAGCCACCCACATCCTGACACAAACTCAACGGGTTCACCTTACAGGTTCACTGCACTTTCTAGGGCGCAACATGACAGCTTTTTATAACTTGGATGGTTGCGACTGCCTGTGGCGAGGTTGGAGCCACAGGCAATTTTTTTTAAATTGCACCGAGATCTCATTTTTAACCTTTTAAAGGCAACATTTTGTTGGAAGAATAAGTTTTATTGACTTTTTTTATGATATCTTGGCGATATCAGTGGTGTTAAAGAACCTTGAGAAAGTCTGGTAAGGACCCATAAAAGTTGACTGGACGTTAAATCATACCAAACCAACAAACAAACTTTTTAAACCAGCACTGCATGATGCTAGATATCGCAGGTTCACAGTGAGAGAGCATCAAACATGGAAGTGTGAAACCATGTCCTTGATGCTCTTTTGCTGTGAACCTGCAATTTCCAACATAACGCCTGTTCTTCATTTCCTAATTGAACAAATTGGACATTAAACTACCCAAACAAACTTTGTAGGACCGAAACGAATGGAGACCACCAGTATATTAATGACATTAACTTAATTACAATAAGGACTGCCCACTTCTGATTCTGTTAATAGCTCATCTACCAATGTAGTCTACTGCATGTCAGCATAGGTCAGTTCATTCTTGTTGTAATTATGTGAATGACGTCAGACCTGGACATCCCCCTGCACGGGGGATTTTCCGTACGCCCAGGTCTGGCAGGAATCATGTGAAATGCCTCACTCCACCATTGCGGCCTGCTCTCCTCAAAGTCTAAGACATGTCAACCTTAATCTCGTATTATTTTACCAAGCCACCCACATCCTCTCCTTAAATATATCCCATCAATGGGCTACAAAAGACAAAAAAATGGACTTGCCTGTTCTTCATATCCAGTTTAACAAATTGTAGATTAATTGAAAACAATATAATGAATTGGGGCACTGCAACAAGACTATGCTCAAGGTCTGTCACTCCACCGCCACTGAATCATGTGAAATGCCTCACACCGCCATTGCGGCCTGCTTTCCTCAAAGTCTCCGGCATGTATACATTTATCTCGAAATTATTTACCCAGCCACCCACATCCTGACACAAACTCAACGGGTTCACCTTACAGGTTCACTGCACTTTCTAGGGCGCAACATGACAGCTTTTTATAACTTGGATGGTTGCGACTGCCTGTGGCGAGGTTGGAGCCACAGGCAATTTTTTTTAAATTGCACCGAGATCTCATTTTTAACCTTTTAAAGGCAACATTTTGTTGGAAGAATAAGTTTTATTGACTTTTTTTATGATATCTTGGCGATATCAGTGGTGTTAAAGAACCTTGAGAAAGTCTGGTAAGGACCCATAAAAGTTGACTGGACGTTAAATCATACCAAACCAACAAACAAACTTTTTAAACCAGCACTGCATGATGCTAGATATCGCAGGTTCACAGTGAGAGAGCATCAAACATGGAAGTGTGAAACCATGTCCTTGATGCTCTTTTGCTGTGAACCTGCAATTTCCAACATAACGCCTGTTCTTCATTTCCTAATTGAACAAATTGGACATTAAACTACCCAAACAAACTTTGTAGGACCGAAACGAATGGAGACCACCAGTATATTAATGACATTAACTTAATTACAATAAGGACTGCCCACTTCTGATTCTGTTAATAGCTCATCTACCAATGTAGTCTACTGCATGTCAGCATAGGTCAGTTCATTCTTGTTGTAATTATGTGAATGACGTCAGACCTGGACATCCCCCTGCACGGGGGATTTTCCGTACGCCCAGGTCTGGCAGGAATCATGTGAAATGCCTCACTCCACCATTGCGGCCTGCTCTCCTCAAAGTCTAAGACATGTCAACCTTAATCTCGTATTATTTTACCAAGCCACCCACATCCTCTCCTTAAATATATCCCATCAATGGGCTACAAAAGACAAAAAAATGGACTTGCCTGTTCTTCATATCCAGTTTAACAAATTGTAGATTAATTGAAAACAATATAATGAATTGGGGCACTGCAACAAGACTATGCTCAAGGTCTGTCACTCCACCGCCACTGAATCATGTGAAATGCCTCACACCGCCATTGCGGCCTGCTTTCCTCAAAGTCTCCGGCATGTATACATTTATCTCGAAATTATTTACCCAGCCACCCACATCCTGACACAAACTCAACGGGTTCACCTTACAGGTTCACTGCACTTTCTAGGGCGCAACATGACAGCTTTTTATAACTTGGATGGTTGCGACTGCCTGTGGCGAGGTTGGAGCCACAGGCAATTTTTTTTAAATTGCACCGAGATCTCATTTTTAACCTTTTAAAGGCAACATTTTGTTGGAAGAATAAGTTTTATTGACTTTTTTTATGATATCTTGGCGATATCAGTGGTGTTAAAGAACCTTGAGAAAGTCTGGTAAGGACCCATAAAAGTTGACTGGACGTTAAATCATACCAAACCAACAAACAAACTTTTTAAACCAGCACTGCATGATGCTAGATATCGCAGGTTCACAGTGAGAGAGCATCAAACATGGAAGTGTGAAACCATGTCCTTGATGCTCTTTTGCTGTGAACCTGCAATTTCCAACATAACGCCTGTTCTTCATTTCCTAATTGAACAAATTGGACATTAAACTACCCAAACAAACTTTGTAGGACCGAAACGAATGGAGACCACCAGTATATTAATGACATTAACTTAATTACAATAAGGACTGCCCACTTCTGATTCTGTTAATAGCTCATCTACCAATGTAGTCTACTGCATGTCAGCATAGGTCAGTTCATTCTTGTTGTAATTATGTGAATGACGTCAGACCTGGACATCCCCCTGCACGGGGGATTTTCCGTACGCCCAGGTCTGGCAGGAATCATGTGAAATGCCTCACTCCACCATTGCGGCCTGCTCTCCTCAAAGTCTAAGACATGTCAACCTTAATCTCGTATTATTTTACCAAGCCACCCACATCCTCTCCTTAAATATATCCCATCAATGGGCTACAAAAGACAAAAAAATGGACTTGCCTGTTCTTCATATCCAGTTTAACAAATTGTAGATTAATTGAAAACAATATAATGAATTGGGGCACTGCAACAAGACTATGCTCAAGGTCTGTCACTCCACCGCCACTGAATCATGTGAAATGCCTCACACCGCCATTGCGGCCTGCTTTCCTCAAAGTCTCCGGCATGTATACATTTATCTCGAAATTATTTACCCAGCCACCCACATCCTGACACAAACTCAACGGGTTCACCTTACAGGTTCACTGCACTTTCTAGGGCGCAACATGACAGCTTTTTATAACTTGGATGGTTGCGACTGCCTGTGGCGAGGTTGGAGCCACAGGCAATTTTTTTTAAATTGCACCGAGATCTCATTTTTAACCTTTTAAAGGCAACATTTTGTTGGAAGAATAAGTTTTATTGACTTTTTTTATGATATCTTGGCGATATCAGTGGTGTTAAAGAACCTTGAGAAAGTCTGGTAAGGACCCATAAAAGTTGACTGGACGTTAAATCATACCAAACCAACAAACAAACTTTTTAAACCAGCACTGCATGATGCTAGATATCGCAGGTTCACAGTGAGAGAGCATCAAACATGGAAGTGTGAAACCATGTCCTTGATGCTCTTTTGCTGTGAACCTGCAATTTCCAACATAACGCCTGTTCTTCATTTCCTAATTGAACAAATTGGACATTAAACTACCCAAACAAACTTTGTAGGACCGAAACGAATGGAGACCACCAGTATATTAATGACATTAACTTAATTACAATAAGGACTGCCCACTTCTGATTCTGTTAATAGCTCATCTACCAATGTAGTCTACTGCATGTCAGCATAGGTCAGTTCATTCTTGTTGTAATTATGTGAATGACGTCAGACCTGGACATCCCCCTGCACGGGGGATTTTCCGTACGCCCAGGTCTGGCAGGAATCATGTGAAATGCCTCACTCCACCATTGCGGCCTGCTCTCCTCAAAGTCTAAGACATGTCAACCTTAATCTCGTATTATTTTACCAAGCCACCCACATCCTCTCCTTAAATATATCCCATCAATGGGCTACAAAAGACAAAAAAATGGACTTGCCTGTTCTTCATATCCAGTTTAACAAATTGTAGATTAATTGAAAACAATATAATGAATTGGGGCACTGCAACAAGACTATGCTCAAGGTCTGTCACTCCACCGCCACTGAATCATGTGAAATGCCTCACACCGCCATTGCGGCCTGCTTTCCTCAAAGTCTCCGGCATGTATACATTTATCTCGAAATTATTTACCCAGCCACCCACATCCTGACACAAACTCAACGGGTTCACCTTACAGGTTCACTGCACTTTCTAGGGCGCAACATGACAGCTTTTTATAACTTGGATGGTTGCGACTGCCTGTGGCGAGGTTGGAGCCACAGGCAATTTTTTTTAAATTGCACCGAGATCTCATTTTTAACCTTTTAAAGGCAACATTTTGTTGGAAGAATAAGTTTTATTGACTTTTTTTATGATATCTTGGCGATATCAGTGGTGTTAAAGAACCTTGAGAAAGTCTGGTAAGGACCCATAAAAGTTGACTGGACGTTAAATCATACCAAACCAACAAACAAACTTTTTAAACCAGCACTGCATGATGCTAGATATCGCAGGTTCACAGTGAGAGAGCATCAAACATGGAAGTGTGAAACCATGTCCTTGATGCTCTTTTGCTGTGAACCTGCAATTTCCAACATAACGCCTGTTCTTCATTTCCTAATTGAACAAATTGGACATTAAACTACCCAAACAAACTTTGTAGGACCGAAACGAATGGAGACCACCAGTATATTAATGACATTAACTTAATTACAATAAGGACTGCCCACTTCTGATTCTGTTAATAGCTCATCTACCAATGTAGTCTACTGCATGTCAGCATAGGTCAGTTCATTCTTGTTGTAATTATGTGAATGACGTCAGACCTGGACATCCCCCTGCACGGGGGATTTTCCGTACGCCCAGGTCTGGCAGGAATCATGTGAAATGCCTCACTCCACCATTGCGGCCTGCTCTCCTCAAAGTCTAAGACATGTCAACCTTAATCTCGTATTATTTTACCAAGCCACCCACATCCTCTCCTTAAATATATCCCATCAATGGGCTACAAAAGACAAAAAAATGGACTTGCCTGTTCTTCATATCCAGTTTAACAAATTGTAGATTAATTGAAAACAATATAATGAATTGGGGCACTGCAACAAGACTATGCTCAAGGTCTGTCACTCCACCGCCACTGAATCATGTGAAATGCCTCACACCGCCATTGCGGCCTGCTTTCCTCAAAGTCTCCGGCATGTATACATTTATCTCGAAATTATTTACCCAGCCACCCACATCCTGACACAAACTCAACGGGTTCACCTTACAGGTTCACTGCACTTTCTAGGGCGCAACATGACAGCTTTTTATAACTTGGATGGTTGCGACTGCCTGTGGCGAGGTTGGAGCCACAGGCAATTTTTTTTAAATTGCACCGAGATCTCATTTTTAACCTTTTAAAGGCAACATTTTGTTGGAAGAATAAGTTTTATTGACTTTTTTTATGATATCTTGGCGATATCAGTGGTGTTAAAGAACCTTGAGAAAGTCTGGTAAGGACCCATAAAAGTTGACTGGACGTTAAATCATACCAAACCAACAAACAAACTTTTTAAACCAGCACTGCATGATGCTAGATATCGCAGGTTCACAGTGAGAGAGCATCAAACATGGAAGTGTGAAACCATGTCCTTGATGCTCTTTTGCTGTGAACCTGCAATTTCCAACATAACGCCTGTTCTTCATTTCCTAATTGAACAAATTGGACATTAAACTACCCAAACAAACTTTGTAGGACCGAAACGAATGGAGACCACCAGTATATTAATGACATTAACTTAATTACAATAAGGACTGCCCACTTCTGATTCTGTTAATAGCTCATCTACCAATGTAGTCTACTGCATGTCAGCATAGGTCAGTTCATTCTTGTTGTAATTATGTGATTGACGTCAGACCTGGACATCCCCCTGCACGGGGGATTTTCCGTACGCCCAGGTCTGGCAGGAATCATGTGAAATGCCTCACTCCACCATTGCGGCCTGCTCTCCTCAAAGTCTAAGACATGTCAACCTTAATCTCGTATTATTTTACCAAGCCACCCACATCCTCTCCTTAAATATATCCCATCAATGGGCTACAAAAGACAAAAAAATGGACTTGCCTGTTCTTCATATCCAGTTTAACAAATTGTAGATTAATT
Source organism: Alentia gelatinosa (assembly GCA_950022655.1). Classification (NCBI taxonomy): domain Eukaryota; kingdom Metazoa; phylum Annelida; class Polychaeta; order Phyllodocida; family Polynoidae; genus Alentia; species Alentia gelatinosa. Next base: position 21,911,859 of record OX465589.1, on the reverse strand, counting down.
GAAAACAATATAATGAATTGGGGCACTGCAACAAGACTATGCTCAAGGTCTGTCACTCCACCGCCACTGAATCATGTGAAATGCCTCACACCCGCCATTGCGGCCTGCTTTCCTCAAAGTCTCCGGCATGTATACATTTATCTCGAAATTATTTACCCAGCCACCCACATCCTGACACAAACTCAACGGGTTCACCTTACAGGTTCACTGCACTTTCTAGGGCGCAACATGACAGCTTTTTATAACTTGGATGGTTGCGACTGCCTTGGCGAGGTTGGAGCCACAGGCAATTTTTTTTAAATTGCACCGAGATCTCATTTTTAACCTTTTAAAGGCAACATTTTGTTGGAAGAATAAGTTTTATTGACTTTTTTTATGATATCTTGGCGATATCAGTGGTGTTAAAGAACCTTGAGAAAGTCTGGTAAGGACCCATAAAAGTTGACTGGACGTTAAATCATACCAAACCAACAAACAAACTTTTTAAACCAGCACTGCATGATGCTAGATATCGCAGGTTCACAGTGAGAGAGCATCAAACATGGAAGTGTGAAACCATGTCCTTGATGCTCTTTTGCTGTGAACCTGCAATTTCCAACATAACGCCTGTTCTTCATTTCCTAATTGAACAAATTGGACATTAAACTACCCAAACAAACTTTGTAGGACCGAAACGAATGGAGACCACCAGTATATTAATGACATTAACTTAATTACAATAAGGACTGCCCACTTCTGATTCTGTTAATAGCTCATCTACCAATGTAGTCTACTGCATGTCAGCATAGGTCAGTTCATTCTTGTTGTAATTATGTGAATGACGTCAGACCTGGACATCCCCCTGCACGGGGGATTTTCCGTACGCCCAGGTCTGGCAGGAATCATGTGAAATGCCTCACTCCACCATTGCGGCCTGCTCTCCTCAAAGTCTAAGACATGTCAACCTTAATCTCGTATTATTTTACCAAGCCACCCACATCCTCTCCTTAAATATATCCCATCAATGGGCTACAAAAGACAAAAAAATGGACTTGCCTGTTCTTCATATCCAGTTTAACAAATTGTAGATTAATTGAAAACAATATAATGAATTGGGGCACTGCAACAAGACTATGCTCAAGGTCTGTCACTCCACCGCCACTGAATCATGTGAAATGCCTCACACCGCCATTGCGGCCTGCTTTCCTCAAAGTCTCCGGCATGTATACATTTATCTCGAAATTATTTACCCAGCCACCCACATCCTGACACAAACTCAACGGGTTCACCTTACAGGTTCACTGCACTTTCTAGGGCGCAACATGACAGCTTTTTATAACTTGGATGGTTGCGACTGCCTGTGGCGAGGTTGGAGCCACAGGCAATTTTTTTTAAATTGCACCGAGATCTCATTTTTAACCTTTTAAAGGCAACATTTTGTTGGAAGAATAAGTTTTATTGACTTTTTTTATGATATCTTGGCGATATCAGTGGTGTTAAAGAACCTTGAGAAAGTCTGGTAAGGACCCATAAAAGTTGACTGGACGTTAAATCATACCAAACCAACAAACAAACTTTTTAAACCAGCACTGCATGATGCTAGATATCGCAGGTTCACAGTGAGAGAGCATCAAACATGGAAGTGTGAAACCATGTCCTTGATGCTCTTTTGCTGTGAACCTGCAATTTCCAACATAACGCCTGTTCTTCATTTCCTAATTGAACAAATTGGACATTAAACTACCCAAACAAACTGTGTGGGACCTAAAAGGACTAGAGGCCAACCGTATATTAACTACATTCACATAATTACAGTGAGGACTTTCAAATGCTATACACATAGTGGAAAGCTAAGTGTGCATGGAAGTGTTACCCAAATGATATGAGGGTAGTCTATGCCAAGTAGAGACCTGCTAATATGTTGCTGCATATGCAGTGATGGGTGATAGATGGAGAAAATGTTTTAATATGTCGCAGTTTTAAATATGTATGAAATCCTTTTGGAGCGACATTTTAATTGAAGAATTTGTCTTACCACTTCTTTTAATATTTCTCATGGTGAATTGGTTTAAACTTTTCCCAGGTGCCCTGTTGACCCTCCTATAAAGTTATGGGTGAAAGATGCAGTGAGTGTCACATACCTTATTTTAAAAGAGTATGTCAGAAGAAACAAGAATGTCAGACCTGGACGTCCCCCTGCATGAGGGATTTTCCGCACCTCCAGGTCTGGCATGTCCCCTGCAACTATTTTGCTTTGTAAGACCAAGTCTAATTAAACAAATTGGACATTAAGCTACCCAAACAAACTGTGTGGGACCTAAAAGGACTAGAGGCCAACCGTATATTAACTACATTCACATAATTACAATGAGGACTTTCAAATGCTATACACATAGTGGAAAGCTAAGTGTGCATGGAAGTGTTACCCAAATGATATGAGGGTAGTCTATGCCAAGTAGAGACCTGCTAATATGTTGCTGCATAAGCAGTGATGGGTGATAGATGGAGAAAATGTTTTAATATGTCGCAGTTTGAAATATGTATGAAATCCTTTTGGAGCGATATTTTAATTGAAGAATTTGTCTTACCACTTCTTTTAATATTTCTCATGGTGAATTGGTTTAAACTTTTCCCAGGTGCCCTGTTGACCCTCCTATAAAGTTATGGGTGAAAGATGCAGTGAGTGTCACATACCTTATTTTAAAAGAGTATGTCAGAAGAAACAAGAATGTCAGACCTGGACGTCCCCCTGCATGGGGGATTTTCCACACCTCCAGGTCTGGCATGTCCCCTGCAACTATTTTTCTTTGTAAGACCAAGTCTAATTAAACAAATTGAAAGGACTAGAGGCCAACCGTATATTAACTACATTCACATAATTACAATGAGGACCTTCAAATGCTATACACACAGTGGAAAGCTAAGTGTGCATGGAAGTGTCACCCAAATGATATGAGGGTAGTCTATGCCAAGTACAGACCTGCTAATATGTTGCTGCATATGCAGTAATGGGTGATAGATGGAGAAAATGTTTTAATATGTCGCAGTTTGAAATATGTATGAAATCCTTTTGGAGCGACATTTTAATTGAAGAATTTGTCTTACCACTTCTTTTAATATTTCTCATGGTGAATTGGTTTAAACTTTTCCCAGGTGCCCTGTTGACCCTCCTATAAAGTTATGGGTGAAAGATGCAGTGAGTGTCACATACCTTATTTTAAAAGAGTATGTCAGAAGAAACAAGAATGTCAGACCTGGACGTCCCCCTGCATGGGGGATTTTCCGCACCTCCAGGTCTGGCATGTCCCCTGCAACTATTTTGCTTTGTAAGACCAAGTCTAATTAAACAAATTGGACATTAAGCTACCCAAACAAACTGTGTGGGACCTAAAAGGACTAGAGGCCAACCGTATATTAACTACATTCACATAATTACAATGAGGACTTTCAAATGCTATACACATAGTGGAAAGCTAAGTGTGCATGGAAGTGTTACCCAAATGATATGAGGGTAGTCTATGCCAAGTAGAGACCTGCTAATATGTTGCTGCATATGCAGTGATGGGTGATAGATGGAGAAAATGTTTTAATATGTCGCAGTTTGAAATATGTATGAAATCCTTTTGGAGCGATATTTTAATTGAAGAATTTGTCTTACCACTTCTTTTAATATTTCTCATGGTGAATTGGTTTAAACTTTTCCCAGGTGCCCTGTTGACCCTCCTATAAAGTTATGGGTGAAAGATGCAGTGAGAGTCACATACCTTATTTTAAAAGAGTATGTCAGAAGAAACAAGAATGTCAGACCTGGACGTCCCCCTGCATGGGGGATTTTCCGCACCTCCAGGTCTGGCATGTCCCCTGCAACTATTTTTCTTTGTAAGACCAAGTCTAATTAAACAAATTGAAAGGACTAGAGGCCAACCGTATATTAACTACATTCACATAATTACAATGAGGACCTTCAAATGCTATACACCAGTGGAAAGCTAAGTGTGCATGGAAGTGTTACCCAAATGATATGAGGGTAGTCTATGCCAAGTAGAGACCTGCTAATATGTTGCTGCATATGCAGTAATGGGTGATAGATGGAGAAAATGTTTTAATATGTCGCAGTTTGAAATATGTATGAAATCCTTTTGGAGCGACATTTTAATTGAAGAATTTGTCTTACCACTTCTTTTAATATTTCTCATGGTGAATTGGTTTAAACTTTTCCCAGGTGCCCTGTTGACCCTCCTATAAAGTTATGGGTGAAAGATGCAGTGAGTGTCATACCTTATTTTAAAAGAGTATGTCAGAAGAAACAAGAATGTCAGACCTGGACGTCCCCCTGCATGGGGGATTTTCCACACCTCCAGGTCTGGCATGTCCCCTGCAACTATTTTTCTTTGTAAGACCAAGTCTAATTAAACAAATTGAAAGGACTAGAGGCCAACCGTATATTAACTACATTCACATAATTACAATGAGGACCTTCAAATGCTATACACACAGTGGAAAGCTAAGCGTGCATGGAAGTGTTACCCAAATGATATGAGGGTAGTCTATGCCAAGTAAAGACCTGCTTATATGTTGCTGAATATGCAGTAATGGGTGATAGTTGGAGAAAATGTTTTAATATGTCGCAGTTTGAAATATGTATGAAATCCTTTTGGAGCGACATTTTAATTGAAGAATTTGTCTTACCACTTCTTTTAATATTTCTCATGGTGAATTGGTTTAAACTTTTCCCAGGTGCCCTGTTGACCCTCCTATAAAGTTATGGGTGAAAGATGCAGTGAGTGTCACATACCTTATTTTAAAAGAGTATGTCAGAAGAAACAAGAATGTCAGACCTGGACGTCCCCCTGCATGGGGGATTTTCCGCACCTCCAGGTCTGGCATGTCCCCTGCAACTATTTTGCTTTGTAAGACCAAGTCTAATTAAACAAATTGGACATTAAGCTACCCAAACAAACTGTGTGGGACCTAAAAGGACTAGAGGCCAACCGTATATTAACTACATTCACATAATTACAATGAGGACTTTCAAATGCTATACACATAGTGGAAAGCTAAGTGTGCATGGAAGTGTTACCCAAATGATATGAGGGTAGTCTATGCCAAGTAGAGACCTGCTAATATGTTGCTGCATAAGCAGTGATGGGTGATAGATGGAGAAAATGTTTTAATATGTCGCAGTTTGAAATATGTATGAAATCCTTTTGGAGCGATATTTTAATTGAAGAATTTGTCTTACCACTTCTTTTAATATTTCTCATGGTGAATTGGTTTAAACTTTTCCCAGGTGCCCTGTTGACCCTCCTATAAAGTTATGGATGAAAGATGCAGTGAGTGTCACATACCTTATTTTAAAAGAGTATGTCAGAAGAAACAAGAATGTCAGACCTGGACGTCCCCCTGCATGGGGGATTTTCCGCACCTCCAGGTCTGGCATGTCCCCTGCAACTATTTTTCTTTGTAAGACCAAGTCTAATTAAACAAATTGAAAGGACTAGAGGCCAACCGTATATTAACTACATTCACATAATTACTATGAGGACCTTCAAATGCTATACACACAGTGGAAAGCTAAGTGTGCATGGAAGTGTTACCCAAATGATATGAGGGTAGTCTACGCCAAGTAGAGACCTGCTAATATGTTGCTGCATATGCAGTAATGGGTGATAGATGGAGAAAATGTTTTAATATGTCGCAGTTTGAAATATGTATGAAATCCTTTTGGAGCGACATTTTAATTGAAGAATTTGTCTTACCACTTCTTTTAATATTTCTCATGGTGAATTGGTTTAAACTTTTCCCAGGTGCCCTGTTGACCCTCCTATAAAGTTATGGGTGATAGATGCAGTGAGTGTCACATACCTTATTTTAAAAGAGTATGTCAGAAGAAACAAGAATGTCAGACCTGGACGTCCCCCTGCATTGGGGATTTTCCGCACCTCCAGGTCTGGCATGTCCCCTGCAACTATTTTGCTTTGTAAGACCAAGTCTAATTAAACAAATTGGACATTAAGCTACCCAAACAAACTGTGTGGGACCTAAAAGGACTAGAGGCCAACCGTATATTAACTACATTCACATAATTACAATGAGGACCTTCAAATGCTATACACACAGTGGAAAGCTAAGTGTGCATGGAAGTGTTACCCAAATGATATGAGGGTAGTCTATGCCAAGTAGAGACCTGCTAATATGTTGCTGCATATGCAGTAATGGGTGATAGATGGAGAAAATGTTTTAATATGTCGCAGTTTGAAATATGTATGAAATCCTTTTGGAGCGACATTTTAATTGAAGAATTTGTCTTACCACTTCTTTTAATATTTCTCATGGTGAATTGGTTTAAACTTTTCCCAGGTGCCCTGTTGACCCTCCTATAAAGTTATGGGTGAAAGATGCAGTGAGTGTCACATACCTTATTTTAAAAGAGTATGTCAGAAGAAACAAGAATGTCAGACCTGGACGTCCCCCTGCATGGGGGATTTTCCACACCTCCAGGTCTGGCATGTCCCCTGCAACTATTTTTCTTTGTAAGACCAAGTCTAATTAAACAAATTGAAAGGACTAGAGGCCAACCGTATATTAACTACATTCACATAATTACAATGAGGACCTTCAAATGCTATACACACAGTGGAAAGCTAAGTGTGCATGGAAGTGTTACCCAAATGATATGAGGGTAGTCTATGCCAAGTACAGACCTGCTAATATGTTGCTGCATATGCAGTAATGGGTGATAGATGGAGAAAATGTTTTAATATGTCGCAGTTTGAAATATGTATGAAATCCTTTTGGAGCGACATTTTAATTGAAGAATTTGTCTTACCACTTCTTTTAATATTTCTCATGGTGAATTGGTTTAAACTTTTCCCAGGTGCCCTGTTGACCCTCCTATAAAGTTATGGGTGATAGATGCAGTGAGTGTCACATCCCTTATTTTAAAAGAGTATGTCGGAAGAAACAAGAATGTCAGACCTGGACGTCCCCCTGCATTGGGGATTTTCCGCACCTCCAGGTCTGGCATGTCCCCTGCAACTATTTTTCTTTGTAAGACCAAGTCTAATTAAACAAATTGGACATTAAGCTACCCAAACAAACTGTGTGGGACCTAAAAGGACTAGAGGCCAACCGTATATTAACTACATTCACATAATTACAGTGAGGACTTTCAAATGCTATACACATAGTGGAAAGCTAAGTGTGCATGGAAGTGTTACCCAAATGATATGAGGGTAGTCTATGCCAAGTAGAGACCTGCTAATATGTTGCTGCATATGCAGTGATGGGTGATAGATGGAGAAAATGTTTTGATATGTCGCAGTTTTAAATATGTATGAAATCCTTTTGGAGCGATATTTTAATTGAAGAATTTGTCTTACCACTTCTTTTAATATTTCTCATGGTGAATTGGTTTAAACTTTTCCCAGGTGCCCTGTTGACCCTCCTATAAAGTTATGGGTGAAAGATGCAGTGAGTGTCACATACCTTATTTTAAAAGAGTATGTCAGAAGAAACAAGAATGTCAGACCTGGACGTCCCCCTGCATGGGCGATTTTCCGCACCTCCAGGTCTGGCATGTCCCCTGCAACTATTTTTCTTTGTAAGACCAAGTCTAATTAAACAAATTGAAAGGACTGGAGGCCAACCGTATATTAACTACATTCACATAATTACAATGAGGACCTTCAAATGCTATACACACAGTGGAAAGCTAAGTGTGCATAGAAGTGTTACCCAAATGATATGAGGGTAGTCTATGCCAAGTAGAGACCTGCTAATATGTTGCTGCATATGCAGTAATGGGTGATAGATGGAGAAAATGTTTTAATATGTCGCAGTTTGAAATATGTATGAAATCCTTTTGGAGCGACATTTTAATTGAAGAATTTGTCTTACCACTTCTTTTAATATTTCTCATGTGAATTGGTTTAAACTTTTCCCAGGTGCCCTGTTGACCCTCCTATAAAGTTATGGGTGATAGATGCAGTGAGTGTCACATCCCTTATTTTAAAAGAGTATGTCGGAAGAAACAAGAATGTCAGACCTGGACGTCCCCCTGCATTGGGGATTTTCCGCACCTCCAGGTCTGGCATGTCCCCTGCAACTATTTTTCTTTGTAAGACCAAGTCTAATTAAACAAATTGGACATTAAGCTACCCAAACAAACTGTGTGGGACCTAAAAGGACTAGAGGCCAACCGTATATTAACTACATTCACAATGATATGAGGGTAGTCTATGCCAAGTAGAGACCTGCTAATATGTTGCTGCATATGCAGTGATGGGTGATAGATGGATAAAATGTTTTAATATGTCGCAGTTTTAAATATGTATGAAATCCTTTTGGAGCGATATTTTAATTGAAGAATTTGTCTTACCACTTCTTTTAATATTTCTCATGGTGAATTGGTTTAAACTTTTCCCAGGTGCCCTGTTGACCCTCCTATAAAGTTATGGGTGAAAGATGCAGTGAGTGTCACATACCTTATTTTAAAAGAGTATGTCAGAAGAAACAAGAATGTCAGACCTGGACGTCCCCCTGCATGGGGGATTTTCCGCACCTCCAGGTCTGGCATGTCCCCTGCAACTATTTTTCTTTGTAAGACCAAGTCTAATTAAACAAATTGAAAGGACTAGAGGCCAACCGTATATTAACTACATTCACATAATTACAATGAGGACCTTCAAATGCTATACACACAGTGGAAAGCTAAGTGTGCATGGAAGTGTTACCCAAATGATATGAGGGTAGTCTATGCCAAGTAGAGACCTGCTAATATGTTGCTGCATATGCAGTAATGGGTGATAGATGGAGAAAATGTTTTAATATGTCGCAGTTTGAAATATGTATGAAATCCTTTTGGAGCAACATTTTAATTGAAGAATTTGTCTTACCACTTCTTTTAATATTTCTCATGGTGAATTGGTTTAAACTTTTCCCAGGTGCCCTGTTGACCCTCCTATAAAGTTATGGGTGAAAGATGCAGTGAGTGTCACATACCTTATTTTAAAAGAGTATGTCAGAAGAAACAAGAATGTCAGACCTGGACGTCCCCCTGCATGGGGGATTTTCCGCACCTCCAGGTCTGGCATGTCCCCTGCAACTATTTTGCTTTGTAAGACCAAGTCTAATTAAACAAATTGGACATTAAGCTACCCAAACAAACTGTGTGGGACCTAAAAGGACTAGAGGCCAACCGTATATTAACTACATTCACATAATTACAATGAGGACTTTCAAATGCTATACACATAGTGGAAAGCTAAGTGTGCATGGAAGTGTTACCCAAATGATATGAGGGTAGTCTATGCCAAGTACAGACCTGCTAATATGTTGCTGCATATGCAGTGATGGGTGATAGATGGAGAAAATGTTTTAATATGTCGCAGTTTTAAATATGTATGAAATCCTTTTGGAGCGATATTTTAATTGAAGAATTTGTCTTACCACTTCTTTTAATATTTCTCATGGTGAATTGGTTTAAACTTTTCCCAGGTGCCCTGTTGACCCTCCTATAAAGTTATGGGTGAAAGATGCAGTGAGTGTCACATACCTTATTTTAAAAGAGTATGTCAGAAGAAACAAGAATGTCAGACCTGGACGTCCCCCTGCATGGGGGATTTTCCGCACCTCCAGGTCTGGCATGTCCCCTGCAACTATTTTTCTTTGTAAGACCAAGTCTAATTAAACAAATTGAAAGGACTAGAGGCCAACCGTATATTAACTACATTCACATAATTACAATGAGGACCTTCAAATGCTATACACACAGTGGAAAGCTAAGTGTGCATGGAAGTGTTACCCAAATGATATGAGGGTAGTCTATGCCAAGTACAGACCTGCTAATATGTTGCTGCATATGCAGTAATGGGTGATAGATGGAGAAAATGTTTTAATATGTCGCAGTTTGAAATATGTATGAAATCCTTTTGGAGCGACATTTTAATTGAAGAATTTGTCTTACCACTTCTTTTAATATTTCTCATGGTGAATTGGTTTAAACTTTTCCCAGGTGCCCTGTTGACCCTCCTATAAAGTTATGGGTGAAAGATGCAGTGAGTGTCACATACCTTATTTTAAAAGAGTATGTCAGAAGAAACAAGAATGTCAGACCTGGACGTCCCCCTGCATGGGGGATTTTCCGCACCTCCAGGTCTGGCATGTCCCCTGCAACTATTTTGCTTTGTAAGACCAAGTCTAATTAAACAAATTGGACATTAAGCTACCCAAACAAACTGTGTGGGACCTAAAAGGACTAGAGGCCAACCGTATATTAACTACATTCACATAATTACAGTGAGGACTTTCAAATGCTATACACATAGTGGAAAGCTAAGTGTGCATGGAAGTGTAACCCAAATGATATGAGGGTAGTCTATGCCAAGTAGAGACCTGCTAATATGTTGCTGCATAAGCAGTGATGGGTGATAGATGGAGAAAATGTTTTAATATGTCGCAGTTTGAAATATGTATGAAATCCTTTTGGAGCGATATTTTAATTGAAGATTTTGTCTTACCACTTCTTTTAATATTTCTCATGGTGAATTGGTTTAAACTTTTCCCAGGTGCCCTGTTGACCCTCCTATAAAGTTATGGGTGAAAGATGCAGTGAGTGTCACATACCTTATTTTAAAAGAGTATGTCAGAAGAAACAAGAATGTCAGACCTGGACGTCCCCCTGCATGGGGGATTTTCCGCACCTCCAGGTCTGGCATGTCCCCTGCAACTATTTTTCTTTGTAAGACCAAGTCTAATTAAACAAATTGAAAGGACTAGAGGCCAACCGTATATTAACTACATTCACATAATTACAATGAGGACCTTCAAATGCTATACACACAGTGGAAAGCTAAGTGTGCATGGAAGTGTTACCCAAATGATATGAGGGTAGTCTATGCCAAGTAGAGACCTGCTAATATGTTGCTGCATATGCAGTAATGGGTGATAGATGGAGAAAATGTTTTAATATGTCGCAGTTTGAAATATGTATGAAATCCTTTTGGAGCGACATTTTAATTGAAGAATTTGTCTTACCACTTCTTTTAATATTTCTCATGGTGAATTGGTTTAAACTTTTCCCAGGTGCCCTGTTGACCCTCCTATAAAGTTATGGGTGAAAGATGCAGTGAGTGTCACATACCTTATTTTAAAAGAGTATGTCAGAAGAAACAAGAATGTCAGACCTGGACGTCCCCCTGCATGGGGGATTTTCCGCACCTCCAGGTCTGGCATGTCCCCTGCAACTATTTTTCTTTGTAAGACCAAGTCTAATTAAACAAATTGGACATTAAGCTACCCAAACAAACTGTGTGGGACCTAAAAGGACTAGAGGCCAACCGTATATTAACTACATTCACATAATTACAATGAGGACTTTCAAATGCTATACACATAGTGGAAAGCTAAGTGTGCATGGAAGTGTTACCCAAATGATATGAGGGTAGTCTATGCCAAGTAGAGACCTGCTAATATGTTGCTGCATATGCAGTAATGGGTGATAGTTGGAGAAAATGTTTTAATATGTCGCAGTTTGAAATATGTATGAAATCCTTTTGGAGCGACATTTTAATTGAAGAATTTGTCTTGCCACTTCTTTTAATATTTCTCATGGTGAATTGGTTTAAACTTTTCCCAGGTGCCCTGTTGACCCTCCTATAAAGTTATGGGTGAAAGATGCAGTGAGTGTCACATACCTTATTTTAAAAGAGTATGTCAGAAGAAACAAGAATGTCAGACCTGGACGTCCCCCTGCATGGGGGATTTTCCGCACCTCCAGGTCTGGCATGTCCCCTGCAACTATTTTTCTTTGTAAGACCAAGTCTAATTAAACAAATTGGACATTAAGCTACCCAAACAAACTGTGTGGGACCTAAAAGGACTAGAGGCCAACCGTATATTAACTACATTCACATAATTACAATGAGGACTTTCAAATGCTATACACATAGTGGAAAGCTAAGTGTGCATGGAAGTGTTACCCAAATGATATGAGGGTAGTCTATGCCAAGTAGAGACCTGCTAATATGTTGCTGCATAAGCAGTGATGGGTGATAGATGGAGAAAATGTTTTAATATGTCGCAGTTTGAAATATGTATGAAATCCTTTTGGAGCGATATTTTAATTGAAGAATTTGTCTTACCACTTCTTTTAATATTTCTCATGGTGAATTGGTTTAAACTTTTCCCAGGTGCCCTGTTGACCCTCCTATAAAGTTATGGGTGAAAGATGCAGTGAGTGTCACATACCTTATTTTAAAAGAGTATGTCAGAAGAAACAAGAATGTCAGACCTGGACGTCCCCCTGCATGGAGGATTTTCCGCACCTCCAGGTCTGGCATGTCCCCTGCAACTATTTTTCTTTGTAAGACCAAGTCTAATTAAACAAATTGAAAGGACTAGAGGCCAACCGTATATTAACTACATTCACATAATTACAATGAGGACCTTCAAATGCTATACACACAGTGGAAAGCTAAGTGTGCATGGAAGTGTTACCCAAATGATATGAGGGTAGTCTATGCCAAGTAGAGACCTGCTAATATGTTGCTGCATATGCAGTAATGGGTGATAGATGGAGAAAATGTTTTAATATGTCGCAGTTTGAAATATGTATGAAATCCTTTTGGAGCGATATTTTAATTGAAGAATTTGTCTTACCACTTCTTTTAATATTTCTCATGGTGAATTGGTTTAAACTTTTCCCAGGTGCCCTGTTCACCCTCCTATAAAGTTATGGGTGAAAGATGCAGTGAGAGTCACATACCTTATTTTAAAAAAGTATGTCAGAAGAAACAAGAATGTCAGACCTGGACGTCCCCCTGCATGGGGGATTTTCCGCACCTCCAGGTCTGGCATGTCCCCTGCAACTATTTTTCTTTGTAAGACCAAGTCTAATTAAACAAATTGAAAGGACTAGAGGCCAACCGTATATTAACTACATTCACATAATTACAATGAGGACCTTCAAATGCTATACACACAGTGGAAAGCTAAGTGTGCATGGAAGTGTTACCCAAATGATATGAGGGTAGTCTATGCCAAGTAGAGACCTGCTAATATGTTGCTGCATATGCAGTAATGGGTGATAGATGGAGAAAATGTTTTAATATGTCGCAGTTTGAAATATGTATGAAATCCTTTTGGAGCGACATTTTAATTGAAGAATTTGTCTTACCACTTCTTTTAATATTTCTCATGGTGAATTGGTTTAAACTTTTCCCAGGTGCCCTGTTGACCCTCCTATAAAGTTATGGGTGAAAGATGCAGTGAGTGTCACATACCTTATTTTAAAAGAGTATGTCAGAAGAAACAAGAATGTCAGACCTGGACGTCCCCCTGCATGGGGGATTTTCCGCACCTCCAGGTCTGGCATGTCCCCTGCAACTATTTTGCTTTGTAAGACCAAGTCTAATTAAACAAATTGGACATTAAGCTACCCAAACAAACTGTGTGGGACCTAAAAGGACTAGAGGCCAACCGTATATTAACTACATTCACATAATTACAATGAGGACTTTCAAATGCTATACACATAGTGGAAAGCTAAGTGTGCATGGAAGTGTTACCCAAATGATATGAGGGTAGTCTATGCCAAGTAGAGACCTGCTAATATGTTGCTGCATATGCAGTGATGGGTGATAGATGGAGAAAATGTTTTAATATGTCGCAGTTTGAAATATGTATGAAATCCTTTTGGAGCGATATTTTAATTGAAGAATTTGTCTTACCACTTCTTTTAATATTTCTCATGGTGAATTGGTTTAAACTTTTCCCAGGTGCCCTGTTGACCCTCCTATAAAGTTATGGGTGAAAGATGCAGTGAGTGTCACATACCTTATTTTAAAAGAGTATGTCAGAAGAAACAAGAATGTCAGACCTGGACGTCCCCCTGCATGGGGGATTTTCCGCACCTCCAGGTCTGGCATGTCCCCTGCAACTATTTTTCTTTGTAAGACCAAGTCTAATTAAACAAATTGAAAGGACTAGAGGCCAACCGTATATTAACTACATTCACATAATTACAATGAGGACCTTCAAATGCTATACACACAGTGGAAAGCTAAGTGTGCATGGAAGTGTTACCCAAATGATATGAGGGTAGTCTATGCCAAGTAGAGACCTGCTAATATGTTGCTGCATATGCAGTAATGGGTGATAGATGGAGAAAATGTTTTAATATGTCGCAGTTTGAAATATGTATGAAATCCTTTTGGAGCGACATTTTAATTGAAGAATTTGTCTTACCACTTCTTTTAATATTTCTCATGGTGAATTGGTTTAAACTTTTCCCAGGTGCCCTGTTGACCCTCCTATAAAGTTATGGGTGAAAGATGCAGTGAGTGTCACATACCTTATTTTAAAAGAGTATGTCAGAAGAAACAAGAATGTCAGACCTGGACGTCCCCCTGCATGGGGGATTTTCCACACCTCCAGGTCTGGCATGTCCCCTGCAACTATTTTTCTTTGTAAGACCAAGTCTAATTAAACAAATTGAAAGGACTAGAGGCCAACCGTATATTAACTACATTCACATAATTACAATGAGGACCTTCAAATGCTATACACACAGTGGAAAGCTAAGTGTGCATGGAAGTGTTACCAAAATGATATGAGGGTAGTCTATGCCAAGTAGAGACCTGCTAATATGTTGCTGCATATGCAGTAATGGGTGATAGATGGAGAAAATGTTTTAATATGTCGCAGTTTGAAATATGTATGAAATCCTTTTGGAGCGACATTTTAATTGAAGAATTTGTCTTACCACTTCTTTTAATATTTCTCATGGTGAATTGGTTTAAACTTTTCCCAGGTGCCCTGTTGACCCTCCTATAAAGTTATGGGTGAAAGATGCAGTGAGTGTCACATACCTTATTTTAAAAGAGTATGTCAGAAGAAACAAGAATATCAGACCTGGACGTCCCCCTGCATGGGGGATTTTCCGCACCTCCAGGTCTGGCATGTCCCCTGCAACTATTTTTCTTTGTAAGACCAAGTCTAATTAAACAAATTGGACATTAAGCTACCCAAACAAACTGTGTGGGACCTAAAAGGACTAGAGGCCAACCGTATATTAACTACATTCACATAATTACAATGAGGACTTTCAAATGCTATACACATAGTGGAAAGCTAAGTGTGCATGGAAGTGTTACCCAAATGATATGAGGGTAGTCTATGCCAAGTAGAGACCTGCTAATATGTTGCTGCATATGCAGTGATGGGTGATAGATGGAGAAAATGTTTTAATATGTCGCAGTTTGAAATATGTATGAAATCCTTTTGGAGCGATATTTTAATTGAAGAATTTGTCTTACCACTTCTTTTAATATTTCTCATGGTGAATTGGTTTAAACTTTTCCCAGGTGCCCTGTTGACCCTCCTATAAAGTTATGGGTGAAAGATGCAGTGAGTGTCACATACCTTATTTTAAAAGAGTATGTCAGAAGAAACAAGAATGTCAGACCTGGACGTCCCCCTGCATGGGGGATTTTCCGCACCTCCAGGTCTGGCATGTCCCCTGCAACTATTTTTCTTTGTAAGACCAAGTCTAATTAAACAAATTGAAAGGACTAGAGGCCAACCGTATATTAACTACATTCACATAATTACAATGAGGACCTTCAAATGCTATACACACAGTGGAAAGCTAAGTGTGCATGGAAGTGTTACCCAAATGATATGAGGGTAGTCTATGCCAAGTAGAGACCTGCTAATATGTTGCTGCATATGCAGTAATGGGTGATAGATGGAGAAAATGTTTTAATATGTCGCAGTTTGAAATATGTATGAAATCCTTTTGGAGCGACATTTTAATTGAAGAATTTGTCTTACCACTTCTTTTAATATTTCTCATGGTGAATTGGTTTAAACTTTTCCCAGGTGCCCTGTTGACCCTCCTATAAAGTTATGGGTGAAAGATGCAGTGAGTGTCACATACCTTATTTTAAAAGAGTATGTCAGAAGAAACAAGAATGTCAGACCTGGACGTCCCCCTGCATGGGGGATTTTCCGCACCTCCAGGTCTGGCATGTCCCCTGCAACTATTTTGCTTTGTAAGACCAAGTCTAATTAAACAAATTGGACATTAAGCTACCCAAACAAACTGTGTGGGACCTAAAAGGACTAGAGGCCAACCGTATATTAACTACATTCACATAATTACAGTGAGGACTTTCAAATGCTATACACATAGTGGAAAGCTAAGTGTGCATGGAAGTGTTACCCAAATGATATGAGGGTAGTCTATGCCAAGTAGAGACCTGCTAATATGTTGCTGCATAAGCAGTGATGGGTGATAGATGGAGAAAATGTTTTAATATGTCGCAGTTTGAAATATGTATGAAATCCTTTTGGAGCGATATTTTAATTGAAGAATTTGTCTTACCACTTCTTTTAATATTTCTCATGGTGAATTGGTTTAAACTTTTCCCAGGTGCCCTGTTGACCCTCCTATAAAGTTATGGGTGAAAGATGCAGTGAGTGTCACATACCTTATTTTAAAAGAGTATGTCAGAAGAAACAAGAATGTCAGACCTGGACGTCCCCCTGCATGGGGGATTTTCCGCACCTCCAGGTCTGGCATGTCCCCTGCAACTATTTTTCTTTGTAAGACCAAGTCTAATTAAACAAATTGAAAGGACTAGAGGCCAACCGTATATTAACTACATTCACATAATTACAATGAGGACCTTCAAATGCTATACACACAGTGGAAAGCTAAGTGTGCATGGAAGTGTTACCCAAATGATATGAGGGTAGTCTATGCCAAGTAGAGACCTGCTAATATGTTGCTGCATATGCAGTAATGGGTGATAGATGGAGAAAATGTTTTAATATGTCGCAGTTTGAAATATGTATGAAATCCTTTTGGAGCGACATTTTAATTGAAGAATTTGTCTTACCACTTCTTTTAATATTTCTCATGGTGAATTGGTTTAAACTTTTCCCAGGTGCCCTGTTGACCCTCCTATAAAGTTATGGGTGAAAGATGCAGTGAGTGTCACATACCTTATTTTAAAAGAGTATGTCAGAAGAAACAAGAATATCAGACCTGGACGTCCCCCTGCATGGGGGATTTTCCGCACCTCCAGGTCTGGCATGTCCCCTGCAACTATTTTTCTTTGTAAGACCAAGTCTAATTAAACAAATTGGACATTAAGCTACCCAAACAAACTGTGTGGGACCTAAAAGGACTAGAGGCCAACCGTATATTAACTACATTCACATAATTACAATGAGGACTTTCAAATGCTATACACATAGTGGAAAGCTAAGTGTGCATGGAAGTGTTACCCAAATGATATGAGGGTAGTCTATGCCAAGTAGAGACCTGCTAATATGTTGCTGCATATGCAGTAATGGGTGATAGATGGAGAAAATGTTTTAATATGTCGCAGTTTGAAATATGTATGAAATCCTTTTGGAGCGACATTTTAATTGAAGAATTTGTCTTACCACTTCTTTTAATATTTCTCATGGTGAATTGGTTTAAACTTTTCCCAGGTGCCCTGTTGACCCTCCTATAAAGTTATGGGTGAAAGATGCAGTGAGTGTCACATACCTTATTTTAAAAGAGTATGTCAGAAGAAACAAGAATGTCAGACCTGGACGTCCCCCTGCATGGGGGATTTTCCACACCTCCAGGTCTGGCATGTCCCCTGCAACTATTTTTCTTTGTAAGACCAAGTCTAATTAAACAAATTGAAAGGACTAGAGGCCAACCGTATATTAACTACATTCACATAATTACAATGAGGACCTTCAAATGCTATACACACAGTGGAAAGCTAAGTGTGCATGGAAGTGTTACCAAAATGATATGAGGGTAGTCTATGCCAAGTACAGACCTGCTAATATGTTGCTGAATATGCAGTAATGGGTGATAGTTGGAGAAAATGTTTTAATATGTCGCAGTTTGAAATATGTATGAAATCCTTTTGGAGCGACATTTTAATTGAAGAATTTGTCTTACCACTTCTTTTAATATTTCTCATGGTGAATTGGTTTAAACTTTTCCCAGGTGCCCTGTTGACCCTCCTATAAAGTTATGGGTGAAAGATGCAGTGAGTGTCACATACCTTATTTTAAAAGAGTATGTCAGAAGAAACAAGAATGTCAGACCTGGACGTCCCCCTGCATGGGGGATTTTCCGCACCTCCAGGTCTGGCATGTCCCCTGCAACTATTTTTCTTTGTAAGACCAAGTCTAATTAAACAAATTGGACATTAAGCTACCCAAACAAACTGTGTGGGACCTAAAAGGACTAGAGGCCAACCGTATATTAACTACATTCACATAATTACAATGAGGACTTTCAAATGCTATACACATAGTGGAAAGCTAAGTGTGCATGGAAGTGTTACCCAAATGATATCAGGGTAGTCTATGCCAAGTAGAGACCTGCTAATATGTTGCTGCATAAGCAGTGATGGGTGATAGATGGAGAAAATGTTTTAATATGTCGCAGTTTGAAATATGTATGAAATCCTTTTGGAGCGACATTTTAATTGAAGAATTTGTCTTACCACTTCTTTTAATATTTCTCATGGTGAATTGGTTTAAACTTTTCCCAGGTGCCCTGTTGACCCTCCTATAAAGTTATGGGTGAAAGATGCAGTGAGTGTCACATACCTTATTTTAAAAGAGTATGTCAGAAGAAACAAGAATGTCAGACCTGGACGTCCCCCTGCATGGGGGATTTTCCGCACCTCCAGGTCTGGCATGTCCCCTGCAACTATTTTTCTTTGTAAGACCAAGTCTAATTAAACAAATTGAAAGGACTAGAGGCCAACCGTATATTAACTACATTCACATAATTACAATGAGGACCTTCAAATGCTATACACACAGTGGAAAGCTAAGTGTGCATGGAAGTGTTACCCAAATGATATGAGGGTAGTCTATGCCAAGTAGAGACCTGCTAATATGTTGCTGCATATGCAGTAATGGGTGATAGATGAAGAAAATGTTTTAATATGTCGCAGTTTGAAATATGTATGAAATCCTTTTGGAGCGATATTTTAATTGAAGAATTTGTCTTACCACTTCTTTTAATATTTCTCATGGTGAATTGGTTTAAACTTTTCCCAGGTGCCCTGTTCACCCTCCTATAAAGTTATGGGTGAAAGATGCAGTGAGAGTCACATACCTTATTTTAAAAAAGTATGTCAGAAGAAACAAGAATGTCAGACCTGGACGTCCCCCTGCATGGGGGATTTTCCGCACCTCCAGGTCTGGCATGTCCCCTGCAACTATTTTGCTTTGTAAGACCAAGTCTAATTAAACAAATTGGACATTAAGCTACCCAAACAAACTGTGTGGGACCTAAAAGGACTAGAGGCCAACCGTATATTAACTACATTCACATAATTACAATGAGGACTTTCAAATGCTATACACATAGTGGAAAGCTAAGTGTGCATGGAAGTGTTACCCAAATGATATGAGGGTAGTCTATGCCAAGTAGAGACCTGCTAATATGTTGCTGCATATGCAGTGATGGGTGATAGATGGAGAAAATGTTTTAATATGTCGCAGTTTGAAATATGTATGAAATCCTTTTGGAGCGATATTTTAATTGAAGAATTTGTCTTACCACTTCTTTTAATATTTCTCATGGTGAATTGGTTTAAACTTTTCCCAGGTGCCCTGTTGACCCTCCTATAAAGTTATGGGTGAAAGATGCAGTGAGTGTCATACCTTATTTTAAAAGAGTATGTCAGAAGAAACAAGAATGTCAGACCTGGACGTCCCCCTGCATGGGGGATTTTCCACACCTCCAGGTCTGGCATGTCCCCTGCAACTATTTTTCTTTGTAAGACCAAGTCTAATTAAACAAATTGAAAGGACTAGAGGCCAACCGTATATTAACTACATTCACATAATTACAATGAGGACCTTCAAATGCTATACACACAGTGGAAAGCTAAGTGTGCATGGAAGTGTTACCCAAATGATATGAGGGTAGTCTATGCCAAGTACAGACCTGCTAATATGTTGCTGCATATGCAGTAATGGGTGATAGATGGAGAAAATGTTTTAATATGTCGCAGTTTGAAATATGTATGAAATCCTTTTGGAGCGACATTTTAATTGAAGAATTTGTCTTACCACTTCTTTTAATATTTCTCATGGTGAATTGGTTTAAACTTTTCCCAGGTGCCCTGTTGACCCTCCTATAAAGTTATGGGTGAAAGATGCAGTGAGTGTCATACCTTATTTTAAAAGAGTATGTCAGAAGAAACAAGAATGTCAGACCTGGACGTCCCCCTGCATGGGGGATTTTCCGCACCTCCAGGTCTGGCATGTCCCCTGCAACTATTTTTCTTTGTAAGACCAAGTCTAATTAAACAAATTGAAAGGACTAGAGGCCAACCGTATATTAACTACATTCACATAATTACAATGAGGACCTTCAAATGCTATACACACAGTGGAAAGCTAAGTGTGCATGGAAGTGTTACCCAAATGATATGAGGGTAGTCTATGCCAAGTAGAGACCTGCTAATATGTTGCTGCATATGCAGTAATGGGTGATAGATGGAGAAAATGTTTTAATATGTCGCAGTTTGAAATATGTATGAAATCCTTTTGGAGCGACATTTTAATTGAAGAATTTGTCTTACCACTTCTTTTAATATTTCTCATGGTGAATTGGTTTAAACTTTTCCCAGGTGCCCTGTTGACCCTCCTATAAAGTTATGGGTGAAAGATGCAGTGAGTGTCACATACCTTATTTTAAAAGAGTATGTCAGAAGAAACAAGAATGTCAGACCTGGACGTCCCCCTGCATGGGGGATTTTCCACACCTCCAGGTCTGGCATGTCCCCTGCAACTATTTTTCTTTGTAAGACCAAGTCTAATTAAACAAATTGAAAGGACTATAGGCCAACCGTATATTAACTACATTCACATAATTACAATGAGGACCTTCAAATGCTATACACACAGTGGAAAGCTAAGTGTGCATGGAAGTGTTACCCAAATGATATGAGGGTAGTCTATGCCAAGTACAGACCTGCTAATATGTTGCTGAATATGCAGTAATGGGTGATAGTTGGAGAAAATGTTTTAATATGTCGCAGTTTGAAATATGTATGAAATCCTTTTGGAGCGACATTTTAATTGAAGAATTTGTCTTACCACTTCTTTTAATATTTCTCATGGTGAATTGGTTTAAACTTTTCCCAGGTGCCCTGTTGACCCTCCTATAAAGTTATGGGTGAAAGATGCAGTGAGTGTCACATACCTTATTTTAAAAGAGTATGTCAGAAGAAACAAGAATGTCAGACCTGGACGTCCCCCTGCATGGGGGATTTTCCGCACCTCCAGGTCTGGCATGTCCCCTGCAACTATTTTTCTTTGTAAGACCAAGTCTAATTAAACAAATTGGACATTAAGCTACCCAAACAAACTGTGTGGGACCTAAAAGGACTAGAGGCCAACCGTATATTAACTACATTCACATAATTACAATGAGGACTTTCAAATGCTATACACATAGTGGAAAGCTAAGTGTGCATGGAAGTGTTACCCAAATGATATGAGGGTAGTCTATGCCAAGTAGAGACCTGCTAATATGTTGCTGCATAAGCAGTGATGGGTGATAGATGGAGAAAATGTTTTAATATGTCGCAGTTTGAAATATGTATGAAATCCTTTTGGAGCGATATTTTAATTGAAGAATTTGTCTTACCACTTCTTTTAATATTTCTCATGGTGAATTGGTTTAAACTTTTCCCAGGTGCCCTGTTGACCCTCCTATAAAGTTATGGGTGAAAGATGCAGTGAGTGTCACATACCTTATTTTAAAAGAGTATGTCAGAAGAAACAAGAATGTCAGACCTGGACGTCCCCCTGCATGGGGGATTTTCCGCACCTCCAGGTCTGGCATGTCCCCTGCAACTATTTTTCTTTGTAAGACCAAGTCTAATTAAACAAATTGAAAGGACTAGAGGCCAACCGTATATTAACTACATTCACATAATTACAATGAGGACCTTCAAATGCTATACACACAGTGGAAAGCTAAGTGTGCATGGAAGTGTTACCCAAATGATATGAGGGTAGTCTATGCCAAGTAGAGACCTGCTAATATGTTGCTGCATATGCAGTAATGGGTGATAGATGAAGAAAATGTTTTAATATGTCGCAGTTTGAAATATGTATGAAATCCTTTTGGAGCGATATTTTAATTGAAGAATTTGTCTTACCACTTCTTTTAATATTTCTCATGGTGAATTGGTTTAAACTTTTCCCAGGTGCCCTGTTCACCCTCCTATAAAGTTATGGGTGAAAGATGCAGTGAGAGTCACATACCTTATTTTAAAAAAGTATGTCAGAAGAAACAAGAATGTCAGACCTGGACGTCCCCCTGCATGGGGGATTTTCCGCACCTCCAGGTCTGGCATGTCCCCTGCAACTATTTTTCTTTGTAAGACCAAGTCTAATTAAACAAATTGAAAGGACTATAGGCCAACCGTATATTAACTACATTCACATAATTACAATGAGGACTTTCAAATGCTATACACATAGTGGAAAGCTAAGTGTGCATGGAAGTGTTACCCAAATGATATGAGGGTAGTCTATGCCAAGTAGAGACCTGCTAATATGTTGCTGCATAAGCAGTGATGGGTGATAGATGGAGAAAATGTTTTAATATGTCGCAGTTTGAAATATGTATGAAATCCTTTTGGAGCGATATTTTAATTGAAGAATTTGTCTTACCACTTCTTTTAATATTTCTCATGGTGAATTGGTTTAAACTTTTCCCAGGTGCCCTGTTGACCCTCCTATAAAGTTATGGGTGAAAGATGCAGTGAGTGTCACATACCTTATTTTAAAAGAGTATGTCAGAAGAAACAAGAATGTCAGACCTGGACGTCCCCCTGCATGGGGGATTTTCCGCACCTCCAGGTCTGGCATGTCCCCTGCAACTATTTTGCTTTGTAAGACCAAGTCTAATTAAACAAATTAAAAGGACTAGAGGCCAACCGTATATTAACTACATTCACATAATTACAATGAGGACCTTCAAATGCTATACACACAGTGGAAAGCTAAGTGTGCATGGAAGTGTTACCCAAATGATATGAGGGTAGTCTATGCCAAGTAGAGACCTGCTAATATGTTGCTGCATATGCAGTAATGGGTGATAGATGGAGAAAATGTTTTAATATGTCGCAGTTTGAAATATGTATGAAATCCTTTTGGAGCGACATTTTAATTGAAGAATTTGTCTTACCACTTCTTTTAATATTTCTCATGGTGAATTGGTTTAAACTTTTCCCAGGTGCCCTGTTGACCCTCCTATAAAGTTATGGGTGAAAGATGCAGTGAGTGTCACATACCTTATTTTAAAAGAGTATGTCAGAAGAAACAAGAATGTCAGACCTGGACGTCCCCCTGCATGGGGGATTTTCCGCACCTCCAGGTCTGGCATGTCCCCTGCAACTATTTTTCTTTGTAAGACCAAGTCTAATTAAACAAATTGGACATTAAGCTACCCAAACAAACTGTGTGGGACCTAAAAGGACTAGAGGCCAACCGTATATTAACTACATTCACATAATTACAATGAGGACTTTCAAATGCTATACACATAGTGGAAAGCTAAGTGTGCATGGAAGTGTTACCCAAATGATATGAGGGTAGTCTATGCCAAGTAGAGACCTGCTAATATGTTGCTGCATATGCAGTAATGGGTGATAGATGGAGAAAATGTTTTAATATGTCGCAGTTTGAAATATGTATGAAATCCTTTTGGAGCGACATTTTAATTGAAGAATTTGTCTTACCACTTCTTTTAATATTTCTCATGGTGAATTGGTTTAAACTTTTCCCAGGTGCCCTGTTGACCCTCCTATAAAGTTATGGGTGAAAGATGCAGTGAGTGTCACATACCTTATTTTAAAAGAGTATGTCAGAAGAAACAAGAATGTCAGACCTGGACGTCCCCCTGCATGGGGGATTTTCCACACCTCCAGGTCTGGCATGTCCCCTGCAACTATTTTTCTTTGTAAGACCAAGTCTAATTAAACAAATTGAAAGGACTAGAGGCCAACCGTATATTAACTACATTCACATAATTACAATGAGGACCTTCAAATGCTATACACACAGTGGAAAGCTAAGTGTGCATGGAAGTGTCACCCAAATGATATGAGGGTAGTCTATGCCAAGTAGAGACCTGCTAATATGTTGCTGCATATGCAGTAATGGGTGATAGATGGAGAAAATGTTTTAATATGTCGCAGTTTGAAATATGTATGAAATCCTTTTGGAGCGACATTTTAATTGAAGAATTTGTCTTACCACTTCTTTTAATATTTCTCATGGTGAATTGGTTTAAACTTTTCCCAGGTGCCCTGTTGACCCTCCTATAAAGTTATGGGTGAAAGATGCAGTGAGTGTCACATACCTTATTTTAAAAGAGTATGTCAGAAGAAACAAGAATGTCAGACCTGGACGTCCCCCTGCATGGGGGATTTTCCGCACCTCCAGGTCTGGCATGTCCCCTGCAACTATTTTGCTTTGTAAGACCAAGTCTAATTAAACAAATTGGACATTAAGCTACCCAAACAAACTGTGTGGGACCTAAAAGGACTAGAGGCCAACCGTATATTAACTACATTCACATAATTACAATGAGGACTTTCAAATGCTATACACATAGTGGAAAGCTAAGTGTGCATGGAAGTGTTACCCAAATGATATGAGGGTAGTCTATGCCAAGTAGAGACCTGCTAATATGTTGCTGCATATGCAGTGATGGGTGATAGATGGAGAAAATGTTTTAATATGTCGCAGTTTGAAATATGTATGAAATCCTTTTGGAGCGATATTTTAATTGAAGAATTTGTCTTACCACTTCTTTTAATATTTCTCATGGTGAATTGGTTTAAACTTTTCCCAGGTGCCCTGTTGACCCTCCTATAAAGTTATGGGTGAAAGATGCAGTGAGTGTCATACCTTATTTTAAAAGAGTATGTCAGAAGAAACAAGAATGTCAGACCTGGACGTCCCCCTGCATGGGGGATTTTCCACACCTCCAGGTCTGGCATGTCCCCTGCAACTATTTTTCTTTGTAAGACCAAGTCTAATTAAACAAATTGAAAGGACTAGAGGCCAACCGTATATTAACTACATTCACATAATTACAATGAGGACCTTCAAATGCTATACACACAGTGGAAAGCTAAGTGTGCATGGAAGTGTTACCCAAATGATATGAGGGTAGTCTATGCCAAGTAGAGACCTGCTAATATGTTGCTGCATATGCAGTAATGGGTGATAGATGGAGAAAATGTTTTAATATGTCGCAGTTTGAAATATGTATGAAATCCTTTTGGAGCGACATTTTAATTGAAGAATTTGTCTTACCACTTCTTTTAATATTTCTCATGGTGAATTGGTTTAAACTTTTCCCAGGTGCCCTGTTGACCCTCCTATAAAGTTATGGGTGAAAGATGCAGTGAGTGTCACATACCTTATTTTAAAAGAGTATGTCAGAAGAAACAAGAATGTCAGACCTGGACGTCCCCCTGCATGGGGGATTTTCCACACCTCCAGGTCTGGCATGTCCCCTGCAACTATTTTTCTTTGTAAGACCAAGTCTAATTAAACAAATTGAAAGGACTAGAGGCCAACCGTATATTAACTACATTCACATAATTACAATGAGGACCTTCAAATGCTATACACACAGTGGAAAGCTAAGTGTGCATGGAAGTGTTACCCAAATGATATGAGGGTAGTCTATGCCAAGTACAGACCTGCTAATATGTTGCTGCATATGCAGTAATGGGTGATAGATGGAGAAAATGTTTTAATATGTCGCAGTTTGAAATATGTATGAAATCCTTTTGGAGCGACATTTTAATTGAAGAATTTGTCTTACCACTTCTTTTAATATTTCTCATGGTGAATTGGTTTAAACTTTTCCCAGGTGCCCTGTTGACCCTCCTATAAAGTTATGGGTGAAAGATGCAGTGAGTGTCATACCTTATTTTAAAAGAGTATGTCAGAAGAAACAAGAATGTCAGACCTGGACGTCCCCCTGCATGGGGGATTTTCCGCACCTCCAGGTCTGGCATGTCCCCTGCAACTATTTTTCTTTGTAAGACCAAGTCTAATTAAACAAATTGAAAGGACTAGAGGCCAACCGTATATTAACTACATTCACATAATTACAATGAGGACCTTCAAATGCTATACACACAGTGGAAAGCTAAGTGTGCATGGAAGTGTTACCCAAATGATATGAGGGTAGTCTATGCCAAGTACAGACCTGCTTATATGTTGCTGAATATGCAGTAATGGGTGATAGTTGGAGAAAATGTTTTAATATGTCGCAGTTTGAAATATGTATGAAATCCTTTTGGAGCGACATTTTAATTGAAGAATTTGTCTTACCACTTCTTTTAATATTTCTCATGGTGAATTGGTTTAAACTTTTCCCAGGTGCCCTGTTGACCCTCCTATAAAGTTATGGGTGAAAGATGCAGTGAGTGTCACATACCTTATTTTAAAAGAGTATGTCAGAAGAAACAAGAATGTCAGACCTGGACGTCCCCCTGCATGGGGGATTTTCCGCACCTCCAGGTCTGGCATGTCCCCTGCAACTATTTTGCTTTGTAAGACCAAGTCTAATTAAACAAATTGGACATTAAGCTACCCAAACAAACTGTGTGGGACCTAAAAGGACTAGAGGCCAACCGTATATTAACTACATTCACATAATTACAATGAGGACCTTCAAATGCTATACACACAGTGGAAAGCTAAGTGTGCATGGAAGTGTTACCCAAATGATATGAGGGTAGTCTATGCCAAGTAGAGACCTGCTAATATGTTGCTGCATATGCAGTAATGGGTGATAGATGGAGAAAATGTTTTAATATGTCGCAGTTTGAAATATGTATGAAATCCTTTTGGAGCGACATTTTAATTGAAGAATTTGTCTTACCACTTCTTTTAATATTTCTCATGGTGAATTGGTTTAAACTTTTCCCAGGTGCCCTGTTGACCCTCCTATAAAGTTATGGGTGAAAGATGCAGTGAGTGTCACATACCTTATTTTAAAAGAGTATGTCAGAAGAAACAAGAATGTCAGACCTGGACGTCCCCCTGCATGGGGGATTTTCCGCACCTCCAGGTCTGGCATGTCCCCTGCAACTATTTTGCTTTGTAAGACCAAGTCTAATTAAACAAATTGGACATTAAGCTACCCAAACAAACTGTGTGGGACCTAAAAGGACTAGAGGCCAACCGTATATTAACTACATTCACATAATTACAATGAGGACTTTCAAATGCTATACACATAGTGGAAAGCTAAGTGTGCATGGAAGTGTTACCCAAATGATATGAGGGTAGTCTATGCCAAGTAGAGACCTGCTAATATGTTGCTGCATATGCAGTGATGGGTGATATATGGAGAAAATGTTTTAATATGTCGCAGTTTGAAATATGTATGAAATCCTTTTGGAGCGATATTTTAATTGAAGAATTTGTCTTACCACTTCTTTTAATATTTCTCATGGTGAATTGGTTTAAACTTTTCCCAGGTGCCCTGTTGACCCTCCTATAAAGTTATGGGTGAAAGATGCAGTGAGTGTCACATACCTTATTTTAAAAGAGTATGTCAGAAGAAACAAGAATGTCAGACCTGGACGTCCCCCTGCATGGGCGATTTTCCGCACCTCCAGGTCTGGCATGTCCCCTGCAACTATTTTTCTTTGTAAGACCAAGTCTAATTAAACAAATTGAAAGGACTAGAGGCCAACCGTATATTAACTACATTCACATAATTACAATGAGGACCTTCAAATGCTATACACACAGTGGAAAGCTATGTGTGCATGGAAGTGTTACCCAAATGATATGAGGGTAGTCTATGCCAAGTAGAGACCTGCTAATATGTTGCTGCATATGCAGTAATGGGTGATAGATGGAGAAAATGTTTTAATATGTCGCAGTTTGAAATATGTATGAAATCCTTTTGGAGCGACATTTTAATTGAAGAATTTGTCTTACCACTTCTTTTAATATTTCTCATGGTGAATTGGTTTAAACTTTTCCCAGGTGCCCTGTTGACCCTCCTATAAAGTTATGGGTGATAGATGCAGTGAGTGTCACATACCTTATTTTAAAAGAGTATGTCAGAAGAAACAAGAATGTCAGACCTGGACGTCCCCCTGCATTGGGGATTTTCCGCACCTCCAGGTCTGGCATGTCCCCTGCAACTATTTTGCTTTGTAAGACCAAGTCTAATTAAACAAATTGGACATTAAGCTACCCAAACAAACTGTGTGGGACCTAAAAGGACTAGAGGCCAACCGTATATTAACTACATTCACATAATTACAATGAGGACCTTCAAATGCCATACACACAGTGGAAAGCTAAGTGTGCATGGAAGTGTCACCCAAATGATATGAGGGTAGTCTATGCCAAGTACAGACCTGCTAATATGTTGCTGCATATGCAGTAATGGGTGATAGATGGAGAAAATGTTTTAATATGTCGCAGTTTGAAATATGTATGAAATCCTTTTGGAGCGACATTTTAATTGAAGAATTTGTCTTACCACTTCTTTTAATATTTCTCATGGTGAATTGGTTTAAACTTTTCCCAGGTGCCCTGTTCACCCTCCTATAAAGTTATGGGTGATAGATGCAGTGAGTGTCACATCCCTTATTTTAAAAGAGTATGTCGGAAGAAACAAGAATGTCAGACCTGGACGTCCCCCTGCATGGGGGATTTTCCGCACCTCCAGGTCTGGCATGTCCCCTGCAACTATTTTTCTTTGTAAGACCAAGTCTAATTAAACAAATTGAAAGGACTAGAGGCCAACCGTATATTAACTACATTCACATAATTACAATGAGGACCTTCAAATGCTATACACACAGTGGAAAGCTAAGTGTGCATGGAAGTGTCACCCAAATGATATGAGGGTAGTCTATGCCAAGTACAGACCTGCTAATATGTTGCTGCATATGCAGTAATGGGTGATAGATGGAGAAAATGTTTTAATATGTCGCAGTTTGAAATATGTATGAAATCCTTTTGGAGCGACATTTTAATTGAAGAATTTGTCTTACCACTTCTTTTAATATTTCTCATGGTGAATTGGTTTAAACTTTTCCCAGGTGCCCTGTTGACCCTCCTATAAAGTTATGGGTGAAAGATGCAGTGAGTGTCACATACCTTATTTTAAAAGAGTATGTCAGAAGAAACAAGAATGTCAGACCTGGACGTCCCCCTGCATGGGGGATTTTCCGCACCTCCAGGTCTGGCATGTCCCCTGCAACTATTTTGCTTTGTAAGACCAAGTCTAATTAAACAAATTGGACATTAAGCTACCCAAACAAACTGTGTGGGACCTAAAAGGACTAGAGGCCAACCGTATATTAACTACATTCACATAATTACAATGAGGACTTTCAAATGCTATACACATAGTGGAAAGCTAAGTGTGCATGGAAGTGTTACCCAAATGATATGAGGGTAGTCTATGCCAAGTAGAGACCTGCTAATATGTTGCTGCATATGCAGTAATGGGTGATAGATGGAGAAAATGTTTTAATATGTCGCAGTTTGAAATATGTATGAAATCCTTTTGGAGCGACATTTTAATTGAAGAATTTGTCTTACCACTTCTTTTAATATTTCTCATGGTGAATTGGTTTAAACTTTTCCCAGGTGCCCTGTTGACCCTCCTATAAAGTTATGGGTGAAAGATGCAGTGAGTGTCACATACCTTATTTTAAAAGAGTATGTCAGAAGAAACAAGAATGTCAGACCTGGACGTCCCCCTGCATGGGGGATTTTCCACACCTCCAGGTCTGGCATGTCCCCTGCAACTATTTTTCTTTGTAAGACCAAGTCTAATTAAACAAATTGAAAGGACTAGAGGCCAACCGTATATTAACTACATTCACATAATTACAATGAGGACCTTCAAATGCTATACACACAGTGGAAAGCTAAGTGTGCATGGAAGTGTTACCCAAATGATATGAGGGTAGTCTATGCCAAGTACAGACCTGCTAATATGTTGCTGAATATGCAGTAATGGGTGATAGTTGGAGAAAATGTTTTAATATGTCGCAGTTTGAAATATGTATGAAATCCTTTTGGAGCGACATTTTAATTGAAGAATTTGTCTTACCACTTCTTTTAATATTTCTCATGGTGAATTGGTTTAAACTTTTCCCAGGTGCCCTGTTGACCCTCCTATAAAGTTATGGGTGAAAGATGCAGTGAGTGTCACATACCTTATTTTAAAAGAGTATGTCAGAAGAAACAAGAATGTCAGACCTGGACGTCCCCCTGCATGGGGGATTTTCCGCACCTCCAGGTCTGGCATGTCCCCTGCAACTATTTTGCTTTGTAAGACCAAGTCTAATTAAACAAATTGGACATTAAGCTACCCAAACAAACTGTGTGGGACCTAAAAGGACTAGAGGCCAACCGTATATTAACTACATTCACATAATTACAATGAGGACTTTCAAATGCTATACACATAGTGGAAAGCTAAGTGTGCATGGAAGTGTTACCCAAATGATATGAGGGTAGTCTATGCCAAGTAGAGACCTGCTAATATGTTGCTGCATAAGCAGTGATGGGTGATAGATGGAGAAAATGTTTTAATATGTCGCAGTTTGAAATATGTATGAAATCCTTTTGGAGCGATATTTTAATTGAAGAATTTGTCTTACCACTTCTTTTAATATTTCTCATGGTGAATTGGTTTAAACTTTTCCCAGGTGCCCTGTTGACCCTCCTATAAAGTTATGGGTGAAAGATGCAGTGAGTGTCACATACCTTATTTTAAAAGAGTATGTCAGAAGAAACAAGAATGTCAGACCTGGACGTCCCCCTGCATGGGGGATTTTCCGCACCTCCAGGTCTGGCATGTCCCCTGCAACTATTTTTCTTTGTAAGACCAAGTCTAATTAAACAAATTGGACATTAAGCTACCCAAACAAACTGTGTGGGACCTAAAAGGACTAGAGGCCAACCGTATATTAACTACATTCACATAATTACAATGAGGACTTTCAAATGCTATACACATAGTGGAAAGCTAAGTGTGCATGGAAGTGTTACCCAAATGATATGAGGGTAGTCTATGCCAAGTAGAGACCTGCTAATATGTTGCTGCATATGCAGTAATGGGTGATAGATGGAGAAAATGTTTTAATATGTCGCAGTTTGAAATATGTATGAAATCCTTTTGGAGCGACATTTTAATTGAAGAATTTGTCTTACCACTTCTTTTAATATTTCTCATGGTGAATTGGTTTAAACTTTTCCCAGGTGCCCTGTTGACCCTCCTATAAAGTTATGGGTGAAAGATGCAGTGAGTGTCACATACCTTATTTTAAAAGAGTATGTCAGAAGAAACAAGAATGTCAGACCTGGACGTCCCCCTGCATGGGGGATTTTCCACACCTCCAGGTCTGGCATGTCCCCTGCAACTATTTTTCTTTGTAAGACCAAGTCTAATTAAACAAATTGAAAGGACTAGAGGCCAACCGTATATTAACTACATTCACATAATTACAATGAGGACCTTCAAATGCTATACACACAGTGGAAAGCTAAGTGTGCATGGAAGTGTTACCCAAATGATATGAGGGTAGTCTATGCCAAGTACAGACCTGCTAATATGTTGCTGAATATGCAGTAATGGGTGATAGTTGGAGAAAATGTTTTAATATGTCGCAGTTTGAAATATGTATGAAATCTTTTTGGAGCGACATTTTAATTGAAGAATTTGTCTTACCACTTCTTTTAATATTTCTCATGGTGATTTGGTTTAAACTTTTCCCAGGTGCCCTGTTGACCCTCCTTTAAAGTTATGGGTGAAAGATGCAGTGAGTGTCACATACCTTATTTTAAAAGAGTATGTCAGAAGAAACAAGAATGTCAGACCTGGACGTCCCCCTGCATGGGGGATTTTCCGCACCTCCAGGTCTGGCATGTCCCCTGCAACTATTTTTCTTTGTAAGACCAAGTCTAATTAAACAAATTGGACATTAAGCTACCCAAACAA
The DNA here is from genome assembly GCA_950022655.1 of Alentia gelatinosa. Classification (NCBI taxonomy): domain Eukaryota; kingdom Metazoa; phylum Annelida; class Polychaeta; order Phyllodocida; family Polynoidae; genus Alentia; species Alentia gelatinosa. The sequence continues at coordinate 21,879,806 of OX465589.1, read as the reverse complement.
ACTGTGTGGGACCTAAAAGGACTAGAGGCCAACCGTATATTAACTACATTCACATAATTACAATGAGGACTTTCAAATGCTATACACATAGTGGAAAGCTAAGTGTGCATGGAAGTGTTACCCAAATGATATGAGGGTAGTCTATGCCAAGTAGAGACCTGCTAATATGTTGCTGCATAAGCAGTGATGGGTGATAGATGGAGAAAATGTTTTAATATGTCGCAGTTTTAAATATGTATGAAATCCTTTTGGAGCGATATTTTAATTGAAGAATTTGTCTTACCACTTCTTTTAATATTTCTCATGGTGAATTGGTTTAAACTTTTCCCAGGTGCCCTGTTGACCCTCCTATAAAGTTATGGGTGAAAGATGCAGTGAGTGTCACATACCTTATTTTAAAAGAGTATGTCAGAAGAAACAAGAATGTCAGACCTGGACGTCCCCCTGCATGGGGGATTTTCCGCACCTCCAGGTCTGGCATGTCCCCTGCAACTATTTTTCTTTGTAAGACCAAGTCTAATTAAACAAATTGAAAGGACTAGAGGCCAACCGTATATTAACTACATTCACATAATTACAATGAGGACCTTCAAATGCTATACACACAGTGGAAAGCTAAGTGTGCATGGAAGTGTTACCCAAATGATATGAGGGTAGTCTATGCCAAGTAGAGACCTGCTAATATGTTGCTGCATATGCAGTAATGGGTGATAGATGGAGAAAATGTTTTAATATGTCGCAGTTTGAAATATGTATGAAATCCTTTTGGAGCGACATTTTAATTGAAGAATTTGTCTTACCACTTCTTTTAATATTTCTCATGGTGAATTGGTTTAAACTTTTCCCAGGTGCCCTGTTGACCCTCCTATAAAGTTATGGGTGAAAGATGCAGTGAGTGTCACATACCTTATTTTAAAAGAGTATGTCAGAAGAAACAAGAATGTCAGACCTGGACGTCCCCCTGCATGGGGGATTTTCCGCACCTCCAGGTCTGGCATGTCCCCTGCAACTATTTTGCTTTGTAAGACCAAGTCTAATTAAACAAATTGGACATTAAGCTACCCAAACAAACTGTGTGGGACCTAAAAGGACTAGAGGCCAACCGTATATTAACTACATTCACATAATTACAGTGAGGACTTTCAAATGCTATACACATAGTGGAAAGCTAAGTGTGCATGGAAGTGTTACCCAAATGATATGAGGGTAGTCTATGCCAAGTACAGACCTGCTAATATGTTGCTGCATATGCAATGATGGGTGATAGATGGAGAAAATGTTTTAATATGTCGCAGTTTTAAATATGTATGAAATCCTTTTGGAGCGATATTTTAATTGAAGAATTTGTCTTACCACTTCTTTTAATATTTCTCATGGTGAATTGGTTTAAACTTTTCCCAGGTGCCCTGTTGACCCTCCTATAAAGTTATGGGTGAAAGATGCAGTGAGTGTCACATACCTTATTTTAAAAGAGTATGTCAGAAGAAACAAGAATGTCAGACCTGGACGTCCCCCTGCATGGGGGATTTTCCGCACCTCCAGGTCTGGCATGTCCCCTGCAACTATTTTTCTTTGTAAGACCAAGTCTAATTAAACAAATTGAAAGGACTAGAGGCCAACCGTATATTAACTACATTCACATAATTACAATGAGGACCTTCAAATGCTATACACACAGTGGAAAGCTAAGTGTGCATGGAAGTGTTACCCAAATGATATGAGGGTAGTCTATGCCAAGTAGAGACCTGCTAATATGTTGCTGCATATGCAGTAATGGGTGATAGATGGAGAAAATGTTTTAATATGTCGCAGTTTGAAATATGTATGAAATCCTTTTGGAGCGACATTTTAATTGAAGAATTTGTCTTACCACTTCTTTTAATATTTCTCATGGTGAATTGGTTTAAACTTTTCCCAGGTGCCCTGTTGACCCTCCTATAAAGTTATGGGTGATAGATGCAGTGAGTGTCACATCCCTTATTTTAAAAGAGTATGTCGGAAGAAACAAGAATGTCAGACCTGGACGTCCCCCTGCATTGGGGATTTTCCGCACCTCCAGGTCTGGCATGTCCCCTGCAACTATTTTTCTTTGTAAGACCAAGTCTAATTAAACAAATTGGACATTAAGCTACCCAAACAAACTGTGTGGGACCTAAAAGGACTAGAGGCCAACCGTATATTAACTACATTCACATAATTACAATGAGGACTTTCAAATGCTATACACATAGTGGAAAGCTAAGTGTGCATGGAAGTGTTACCCAAATGATATGAGGGTAGTCTATGCCAAGTAGAGACCTGCTAATATGTTGCTGCATATGCAGTGATGGGTGATAGATGGAGAAAATGTTTTAATATGTCGCAGTTTGAAATATGTATGAAATCCTTTTGGAGCGATATTTTAATTGAAGAATTTGTCTTACCACTTCTTTTAATATTTCTCATGGTGAATTGGTTTAAACTTTTCCCAGGTGCCCTGTTGACCCTCCTATAAAGTTATGGGTGAAAGATGCAGTGAGTGTCACATACCTTATTTTAAAAGAGTATGTCAGAAGAAACAAGAATGTCAGACCTGGACGTCCCCCTGCATGGGGGATTTTCCGCACCTCCAGGTCTGGCATGTCCCCTGCAACTATTTTTCTTTGTAAGACCAAGTCTAATTAAACAAATTGAAAGGACTAGAGGCCAACCGTATATTAACTACATTCACATAATTACAATGAGGACCTTCAAATGCTATACACACAGTGGAAAGCTAAGTGTGCATGGAAGTGTTACCCAAATGATATGAGGGTAGTCTATGCCAAGTACAGACCTGCTAATATGTTGCTGCATATGCAGTAATGGGTGATAGATGGAGAAAATGTTTTAATATGTCGCAGTTTGAAATATGTATGAAATCCTTTTGGAGCGACATTTTAATTGAAGAATTTGTCTTACCACTTCTTTTAATATTTCTCATGGTGAATTGGTTTAAACTTTTCCCAGGTGCCCTGTTGACCCTCCTATAAAGTTATGGGTGATAGATGCAGTGAGTGTCACATCCCTTATTTTAAAAGAGTATGTCGGAAGAAACAAGAATGTCAGACCTGGACGTCCCCCTGCATTGGGGATTTTCCGCACCTCCAGGTCTGGCATGTCCCCTGCAACTATTTTTCTTTGTAAGACCAAGTCTAATTAAACAAATTGGACATTAAGCTACCCAAACAAACTGTGTGGGACCTAAAAGGACTAGAGGCCAACCGTATATTAACTACATTCACATAATTACAATGAGGACTTTCAAATGCTATACACATAGTGGAAAGCTAAGTGTGCATGGAAGTGTTACCCAAATGATATGAGGGTAGTCTATGCCAAGTAGAGACCTGCTAATATGTTGCTGCATATGCAGTGATTGGTGATAGATGGAGAAAATGTTTTAATATGTCGCAGTTTTAAATATGTATGAAATCCTTTTGGAGCGATATTTTAATTGAAGAATTTGTCCTACCACTTCTTTTAATATTTCTCATGGTGAATTGGTTTAAACTTTTCCCAGGTGCCCTGTTGACCCTCCTATAAAGTTATGGGTGAAAGATGCAGTGAGTGTCACATACCTTATTTTAAAAGAGTATGTCAGAAGAAACAAGAATGTCAGACCTGGACGTCCCCCTGCATGGGCGATTTTCCGCACCTCCAGGTCTGGCATGTCCCCTGCAACTATTTTTCTTTGTAAGACCAAGTCTAATTAAACAAATTGAAAGGACTAGAGGCCAACCGTATATTAACTACATTCACATAATTACAATGAGGACCTTCAAATGCTATACACACAGTGGAAAGCTAAGTGTGCATGGAAGTGTTACCCAAATGATATGAGGGTAGTCTATGCCAAGTAGAGACCTGCTAATATGTTGCTGCATATGCAGTAATGGGTGATAGATGGAGAAAATGTTTTAATATGTCGCAGTTTGAAATATGTATGAAATCCTTTTGGAGCGACATTTTAATTGAAGAATTTGTCTTACCACTTCTTTTAATATTTCTCATGGTGAATTGGTTTAAACTTTTCCCAGGTGCCCTGTTGACCCTCCTATAAAGTTATGGGTGATAGATGCAGTGAGTGTCACATACCTTATTTTAAAAGAGTATGTCAGAAGAAACAAGAATGTCAGACCTGGACGTCCCCCTGCATTGGGGATTTTCCGCACCTCCAGGTCTGGCATGTCCCCTGCAACTATTTTGCTTTGTAAGACCAAGTCTAATTAAACAAATTGGACATTAAGCTACCCAAACAAACTGTGTGGGACCTAAAAGGACTAGAGGCCAACCGTATATTAACTACATTCACATAATTACAATGAGGACCTTCAAATGCTATACACACAGTGGAAAGCTAAGTGTGCATGGAAGTGTTACCCAAATGATATGAGGGTAGTCTATGCCAAGTACAGACCTGCTAATATGTTGCTGCATATGCAGTAATGGGTGATAGATGGAGAAAATGTTTTAATATGTCGCAGTTTGAAATATGTATGAAATCCTTTTGGAGCGACATTTTAATTGAAGAATTTGTCTTACCACTTCTTTTAATATTTCTCATGGTGAATTGGTTTAAACTTTTCCCAGGTGCCCTGTTCACCCTCCTATAAAGTTATAGGTGATAGATGCAGTGAGTGTCACATCCCTTATTTTAAAAGAGTATGTCGGAAGAAACAAGAATGTCAGACCTGGACGTCCCCCTGCATTGGGGATTTTCCGCACCTCCAGGTCTGGCATGTCCCCTGCAACTATTTTTCTTTGTAAGACCAAGTCTAATTAAACAAATTGGACATTAAGCTACCCAAACAAACTGTGTGGGACCTAAAAGGACTAGAGGCCAACCGTATATTAACTACATTCACATAATTACAGTGAGGACTTTCAAATGCTATACACATAGTGGAAAGCTAAGTGTGCATGGAAGTGTTACCCAAATGATATGAGGGTAGTCTATGCCAAGTAGAGACCTGCTAATATGTTGCTGCATATGCAGTGATGGGTGATAGATGGAGAAAATGTTTTAATATGTCGCAGTTTTAAATATGTATGAAATCCTTTTGGAGCGATATTTTAATTGAAGAATTTGTCTTACCACTTCTTTTAATATTTCTCATGGTGAATTGGTTTAAACTTTTCCCAGGTGCCCTGTTGACCCTCCTATAAAGTTATGGGTGAAAGATGCAGTGAGTGTCACATACCTTATTTTAAAAGAGTATGTCAGAAGAAACAAGAATGTCAGACCTGGACGTCCCCCTGCATGGGGGATTTTCCGCACCTCCAGGTCTGGCTTGTCCCCTGCAACTATTTTTCTTTGTAAGACCAAGTCTAATTAAACAAATTGAAAGGACTAGAGGCCAACCGTATATTAACTACATTCACATAATTACAATGAGGACCTTCAAATGCTATACACACAGTGGAAAGCTAAGTGTGCATGGAAGTGTTACCCAAATGATATGAGGGTAGTCTATGCCAAGTACAGACCTGCTAATATGTTGCTGCATATGCAGTAATGGGTGATAGATGGAGAAAATGTTTTAATATGTCGCAGTTTGAAATATGTATGAAATCCTTTTGGAGCGACATTTTAATTGAAGAATTTGTCTTACCACTTCTTTTAATATTTCTCATGGTGAATTGGTTTAAACTTTTCCCAGGTGCCCTGTTGACCCTCCTATAAAGTTATGGGTGATAGATGCAGTGAGTGTCACATCCCTTATTTTAAAAGAGTATGTCGGAAGAAACAAGAATGTCAGACCTGGACGTCCCCCTGCATTGGGGATTTTCCGCACCTCCAGGTCTGGCATGTCCCCTGCAACTATTTTTCTTTGTAAGACCAAGTCTAATTAAACAAATTGGACATTAAGCTACCCAAACAAACTGTGTGGGACCTAAAAGGACTAGAGGCCAACCGTATATTAACTACATTCACATAATTACAATGAGGACTTTCAAATGCTATACACATAGTGGAAAGCTAAGTGTGCATGGAAGTGTTACCCAAATGATATGAGGGTAGTCTATGCCAAGTAGAGACCTGCTAATATGTTGCTGCATATGCAGTGATTGGTGATAGATGGAGAAAATGTTTTAATATGTCGCAGTTTTAAATATGTATGAAATCCTTTTGGAGCGATATTTTAATTGAAGAATTTGTCTTACCACTTCTTTTAATATTTCTCATGGTGAATTGGTTTAAACTTTTCCCAGGTGCCCTGTTGACCCTCCTATAAAGTTATGGGTGAAAGATGCAGTGAGTGTCACATACCTTATTTTAAAAGAGTATGTCAGAAGAAACAAGAATGTCAGACCTGGACGTCCCCCTGCATGGGGGATTTTCCGCACCTCCAGGTCTGGCATGTCCCCTGCAACTATTTTTCTTTGTAAGACCAAGTCTAATTAAACAAATTGAAAGGACTAGAGGCCAACCGTATATTAACTACATTCACATAATTACAATGAGGACCTTCAAATGCTATACACACAGTGGAAAGCTAAGTGTGCATGGAAGTGTTACCCAAATGATATGAGGGTAGTCTATGCCAAGTAGAGACCTGCTAATATGTTGCTGCATATGCAGTAATGGGTGATAGATGGAGAAAATGTTTTAATATGTCGCAGTTTGAAATATGTATGAAATCCTTTTGGAGCGACATTTTAATTGAAGAATTTGTCTTACCACTTCTTTTAATATTTCTCATGGTGAATTGGTTTAAACTTTTCCCAGGTGCCCTGTTGACCCTCCTATAAAGTTATGGGTGAAAGATGCAGTGAGTGTCACATACCTTATTTTAAAAGAGTATGTCAGAAGAAACAAGAATGTCAGACCTGGACGTCCCCCTGCATGGGGGATTTTCCGCACCTCCAGGTCTGGCATGTCCCCTGCAACTATTTTGCTTTGTAAGACCAAGTCTAATTAAACAAATTGGACATTAAGCTACCCAAACAAACTGTGTGGGACCTAAAAGGACTAGAGGCCAACCGTATATTAACTACATTCACATAATTACAATGAGGACTTTCAAATGCTATACACATAGTGGAAAGCTAAGTGTGCATGGAAGTGTTACCCAAATGATATGAGGGTAGTCTATGCCAAGTAGAGACCTGCTAATATGTTGCTGCATATGCAGTGATGGGTGATAGATGGAGAAAATGTTTTAATATGTCGCAGTTTTAAATATGTATGAAATCCTTTTGGAGCGATATTTTAATTGAAGAATTTGTCTTACCACTTCTTTTAATATTTCTCATGGTGAATTGGTTTAAACTTTTCCCAGGTGCCCTGTTGACCCTCCTATAAAGTTATGGGTGAAAGATGCAGTGAGTGTCACATACCTTATTTTAAAAGAGTATGTCAGAAGAAACAAGAATGTCAGACCTGGACGTCCCCCTGCATGGGGGATTTTCCGCACCTCCAGGTCTGGCTTGTCCCCTGCAACTATTTTTCTTTGTAAGACCAAGTCTAATTAAACAAATTGAAAGGACTAGAGGCCAACCGTATATTAACTACATTCACATAATTACAATGAGGACCTTCAAATGCTATACACACAGTGGAAAGCTAAGTGTGCATGGAAGTGTTACCCAAATGATATGAGGGTAGTCTATGCCAAGTAGAGACCTGCTAATATGTTGCTGCATATGCAGTAATGGGTGATAGATGGAGAAAATGTTTTAATATGTCGCAGTTTGAAATATGTATGAAATCCTTTTGGAGCGACATTTTAATTGAAGAATTTGTCTTACCACTTCTTTTAATATTTCTCATGGTGAATTGGTTTAAACTTTTCCCAGGTGCCCTGTTGACCCTCCTATAAAGTTATGGGTGATAGATGCAGTGAGTGTCACATCCCTTATTTTAAAAGAGTATGTCGGAAGAAACAAGAATGTCAGACCTGGACGTCCCCCTGCATTGGGGATTTTCCGCACCTCCAGGTCTGGCATGTCCCCTGCAACTATTTTTCTTTGTAAGACCAAGTCTAATTAAACAAATTGGACATTAAGCTACCCAAACAAACTGTGTGGGACCTAAAAGGACTAGAGGCCAACCGTATATTAACTACATTCACATAATTACAATGAGGACTTTCAAATGCTATACACATAGTGGAAAGCTAAGTGTGCATGGAAGTGTTACCCAAATGATATGAGGGTAGTCTATGCCAAGTACAGACCTGCTAATATGTTGCTGCATATGCAGTGATTGGTGATAGATGGAGAAAATGTTTTAATATGTCGCAGTTTTAAATATGTATGAAATCCTTTTGGAGCGATATTTTAATTGAAGAATTTGTCTTACCACTTCTTTTAATATTTCTCATGGTGAATTGGTTTAAACTTTTCCCAGGTGCCCTGTTGACCCTCCTATAAAGTTATGGGTGAAAGATGCAGTGAGTGTCACATACCTTATTTTAAAAGAGTATGTCAGAAGAAACAAGAATGTCAGACCTGGACGTCCCCCTGCATGGGGGATTTTCCGCACCTCCAGGTCTGGCATGTCCCCTGCAACTATTTTTCTTTGTAAGACCAAGTCTAATTAAACAAATTGAAAGGACTAGAGGCCAACCGTATATTAACTACATTCACATAATTACAATGAGGACCTTCAAATGCTATACACACAGTGGAAAGCTAAGTGTGCATGGAAGTGTTACCCAAATGATATGAGGGTAGTCTATGCCAAGTAGAGACCTGCTAATATGTTGCTGCATATGCAGTAATGGGTGATAGATGGAGAAAATGTTTTAATATGTCGCAGTTTGAAATATGTATGAAATCCTTTTGGAGCGACATTTTAATTGAAGAATTTGTCTTACCACTTCTTTTAATATTTCTCATGGTGAATTGGTTTAAACTTTTCCCAGGTGCCCTGTTGACCCTCCTATAAAGTTATGGGTGAAAGATGCAGTGAGTGTCACATACCTTATTTTAAAAGAGTATGTCAGAAGAAACAAGAATGTCAGACCTGGACGTCCCCCTGCATGGGGGATTTTCCGCACCTCCAGGTCTGGCATGTCCCCTGCAACTATTTTGCTTTGTAAGACCAAGTCTAATTAAACAAATTGGACATTAAGCTACCCAAACAAACTGTGTGGGACCTAAAAGGACTAGAGGCCAACCGTATATTAACTACATTCACATAATTACAATGAGGACTTTCAAATGCTATACACATAGTGGAAAGCTAAGTGTGCATGGAAGTGTTACCCAAATGATATGAGGGTAGTCTATGCCAAGTAGAGACCTGCTAATATGTTGCTGCATATGCAGTGATGGGTGATAGATGGAGAAAATGTTTTAATATGTCGCAGTTTTAAATATGTATGAAATCCTTTTGGAGCGATATTTTAATTGAAGAATTTGTCTTACCACTTCTTTTAATATTTCTCATGGTGAATTGGTTTAAACTTTTCCCAGGTGCCCTGTTGACCCTCATATATAGCTATGGGTGAAAGATGCAGTGAGTGTCACATACCTTATTTTAAAAGAGTATGTCAGAAGAAACAAGAATGTCAGACCTGGACGTCCCCCTGCATGGGGGATTTTCCGCACCTCCAGGTCTGGCATGTCCCCTGCAACTATTTTTCTTTGTAAGACCAAGTCTAATTAAACAAATTGAAAGGACTAGAGGCCAACCGTATATTAACTACATTCACATAATTACAATGAGGACCTTCAAATGCTATACACACAGTGGAAAGCTAAGTGTGCATGGAAGTGTTACCCAAATGATATGAGGGTAGTCTATGCCAAGTAGAGACCTGCTAATATGTTGCTGCATATGCAGTAATGGGTGATAGATGGAGAAAATGTTTTAATATGTCGCAGTTTGAAATATGTATGAAATCCTTTTGGAGCGACATTTTAATTGAAGAATTTGTCTTACCACTTCTTTTAATATTTCTCATGGTGAATTGGTTTAAACTTTTCCCAGGTGCCCTGTTGACCCTCCTATAAAGTTATGGGTGAAAGATGCAGTGAGTGTCACATACCTTATTTTAAAAGAGTATGTCAGAAGAAACAAGAATGTCAGACCTGGACGTCCCCCTGCATGGGGGATTTTCCGCACCTCCAGGTCTGGCATGTCCCCTGCAACTATTTTGCTTTGTAAGACCAAGTCTAATTAAACAAATTGGACATTAAGCTACCCAAACAAACTGTGTGGGACCTAAAAGGACTAGAGGCCAACCGTATATTAACTACATTCACATAATTACAATGAGGACTTTCAAATGCTATACACATAGTGGAAAGCTAAGTGTGCATGGAAGTGTTACCCAAATGATATGAGGGTAGTCTATGCCAAGTACAGACCTGCTAATATGTTGCTGCATATGCAGTAATGGGTGATAGATGGAGAAAATGTTTTAATATGTCGCAGTTTGAAATATGTATGAAATCCTTTTGGAGCGACATTTTAATTGAAGAATTTGTCTTACCACTTCTTTTAATATTTCTCATGGTGAATTGGTTTAAACTTTTCCCAGGTGCCCTGTTGACCCTCCTATAAAGTTATGGGTGAAAGATGCAGTGAGTGTCACATACCTTATTTTAAAAGAGTATGTCAGAAGAAACAAGAATGTCAGACCTGGACGTCCCCCTGCATGGGGGATTTTCCGCACCTCCAGGTCTGGCATGTCCCCTGCAACTATTTTGCTTTGTAAGACCAAGTCTAATTAAACAAATTGGACATTAAGCTACCCAAACAAACTGTGTGGGACCTAAAAGGACTAGAGGCCAACCGTATATTAACTACATTCACATAATTACAATGAGGACTTTCAAATGCTATACACATAGTGGAAAGCTAAATGTGCATGGAAGTGTTACCCAAATGATATGAGGGTAGTCTATGCCAAGTAGAGACCTGCTAATATGTTGCTGCATATGCAGTGATGGGTGATAGATGGAGAAAATGTTTTAATATGTCACAGTTTTAAATATGTATGAAATCCTTTTGGAGCGATATTTTAATTGAAGAATTTGTCTTACCACTTCTTTTAATATTTCTCATGGTGAATTGGTTTAAACTTTTCCCAGGTGCCCTGTTGACCCTCCTATAAAGTTATGGGTGAAAGATGCAGTGAGTGTCACATACCTTATTTTAAAAGAGTATGTCAGAAGAAACAAGAATGTCAGACCTGGACGTCCCCCTGCATGGGGGATTTTCCGCACCTCCAGGTCTGGCATGTCCCCTGCAACTATTTTTCTTTGTAAGACCAAGTCTAATTAAACAAATTGAAAGGACTAGAGGCCAACCGTATATTAACTACATTCACATAATTACAATGAGGACCTTCAAATGCTATACACACAGTGGAAAGCTAAGTGTGCATGGAAGTGTTACCCAAATGATATGAGGGTAGTCTATGCCAAGTAGAGACCTGCTAATATGTTGCTGCATATGCAGTAATGGGTGATAGATGGAGAAAATGTTTTAATATGTCGCAGTTTGAAATATGTATGAAATCCTTTTGGAGCGACATTTTAATTGAAGAATTTGTCTTACCACTTCTTTTAATATTTCTCATGTGAATTGGTTTAAACTTTTCCCAGGTGCCCTGTTGACCCTCCTATTAAGTTATGGGTGATAGATGCAGTGAGTGTCACATCCCTTATTTTAAAAGAGTATGTCGGAAGAAACAAGAATGTCAGACCTGGACGTCCCCCTGCATTGGGGATTTTCCGCACCTCCAGGTCTGGCATGTCCCCTGCAACTATTTTTCTTTGTAAGACCAAGTCTAATTAAACAAATTGGACATTAAGCTACCCAAACAAACTGTGTGGGACCTAAAAGGACTAGAGGCCAACCGTATATTAACTACATTCACATAATTACAATGAGGACCTTCAAATGCTATACACACAGTGTAAAGCTAAGTGTGCATGGAAGTGTTACCCAAATGATATGAGGGTAGTCTATGCCAAGTACAGACCTGCCAATATATTGCTGCATATGCACTGATGGGTGATCGATGGAGAAAATGTTTTAATATCTCACAGTTTGAAATATGTATGAAATCTTTTTGGAGCGACATTTTAATTGAAGAATTTGTCTTACCACTTCTTTTAATATTTCTCATGGTGAATTGGTTTAAACTTTTCCCAGGTGCCCTGTTGACCGTCCTATAAAGTTATGGGTGATAGATGCAGTGAGTGTCACATACCTTATGCTTGAAATGGTTCCAACACCTCAGCAGTGGTGCAAAAGAACCTTGAGAGAAGTCTGGTAAGGCTCCATTATATCTAAACCAGCACTCCATGATGTGTTTAAGTCCGTGGTAGTACGTTGACTTTTATTACATACGATCATCAATATTCCTAACACAACTAGAAGTCATTTCCAATGTCATTCCACAATTCATTCCCATTTCGCGAGACCATCAAGAATCTATTACCAAGAAAAACTAATTTATCACCACAGAAAATAGATTTAAGGGCCTGCTGTGGTCCTTTCCACCTGTCTCCAACAACCCCAATACATCCGG